>CAWUFW010000495.1:2985491-4245983 GCA_963921515.1 Calotriton arnoldi | reverse complement strand
GTTTGTCTGCACATGGCCAAAGGAATGTTTCATTTGCACTGCAGTATTTGGCTCCCCCAATTTATGTTGCAATGGGACACATACACTACTTTGCCACAGATGAGTTTTTGGTTCTGTGACCAGGAATGATCCATGCAGTTTGGCAGTTGCAGCTCTTTCTTTGTCAACAATTACCTTTTGGTCACTGTGATGATGAGGGTGTAGACCCCATTGCCACAATGTTCAAAATGTGCTTCAGCTATGGACCCCACACTTGCCTTTTGGTCACTGTGATGATGGGGGTTTAGACCCCATTGCCACAATGGTCAAACTGTGCTTCAGCTATGGACCCCACACTTACCTTTTGGTCACTGTGATGATGGGGTTTAGGCCCCATTGCCACAATGGTCAAAATGTGCTTCAGCTATGGACCCCACACTTGCCTTTTGGTCACTGTGATGATGGGGGTTTAGGCCCCATTGCCACAATGGTCATGGGCTGCTTGCATTGTGGGTGCCACACACATATATGTGTGGCACATGTGCTAGGGGTCACATTGTATGTTCAATGTCATGTTCGGTGTTGTAGGCATTTGACACAGCCTGCTCACACGCTTGTCATGGTGGTGGGGGGATGTCTTAATCTTGCATTCCCTAGGTTGTGGTGTGCTTGTTGTGTCATGCATTGTCCATCCTATGAGTGGGGGTGGTAGTAGTGGTAGGCATCCAGCCCCCCTGGCTAAGGGTGGTGGTAGGCATCCAGCCCCCCTGGCTAAGGGTGGTAGTAGTGGTGGGCATCCTGCCCCCTGGCTAAGGGTGGTAGTAGTGGTGGGCATCTGGCACCCCCTGGCTAAGGGTGGTAGTAGTGGTGGGCATCCTGCCCCCCTGGGTGAGGGTGGTAGTAGTGGTAGGCATCCTGCCCCCTGGTTGAGGGTGGTAGTAGTGGTAGGCATCCAGCCCCCTGGCTAAGGGTGGTGGTAGGCATCCAGCCCCCTGGCTAAGGGTGGTAGTAGTGGTGGGCATCCTGCCCCCTGGCTAAGGGTGGTGGTAGGCATCCAGCCCCCTGGCTAAGGGTGGTAGTAGTGGTGGGCATCCTGCCCCCTGGCTAAGGGTGGTAGTAGTGGTAGGCATCCTGCCCCCCTGGTTGAGGGTGGTAGTAGTGGTAGGCATCCAGCCCCCTGGCTAAGGGTGGTAGTAGTGGTGGGCATCCTGCCCCCTGGGTGAGGGTGGTAGTAGTGGTAGGCATCCTGCCCCCTGGCTAAGGGTGGTAGTAGTGGTGGGCATCCTGCCCCCCTGGGTGAGGGTGGTAGTAGTGGTAGGCATCCAGCCCCCTGGTTGAGGGTGGTAGTAGTGGTAGGCATCCAGCCCCCCTGGCTAAGGGTGGTGGTAGGCATCCAGCCCCCCTGGCTAAGGGTGGTAGTAGTGGTGGGCATCCTGCCCCCTGGCTAAGGGTGGTAGTGGTGGGCATCTGGCACCCCCTGGCTAAGGGTGGTAGTAGTGGTGGGCATCCTGCCCCCCTGGGTGAGGGTGGTAGTAGTGGTAGGCATCCTGCCCCCTGGTTGAGGGTGGTAGTAGTGGTAGGCATCCAGCCCCCTGGCTAAGGGTGGTGGTAGGCATCCAGCCCCCTGGCTAAGGGTGGTAGTAGTGGTGGGCATCCTGCCCCCTGGCTAAGGGTGGTAGTAGTGGTAGGCATCCTGCCCCCTGGTTGAGGGTGGTAGTAGTGGTAGGCATCCAGCCCCCCTGGCTAAGGGTGGTGGTAGGCATCCAGCCCCCCTGGCTAAGGGTGGTAGTAGTGGTGGGCATCCTGCCCCCTGGCTAAGGGTGGTAGTGGTGGGCATCTGGCACCCCCTGGCTAAGGGTGGTAGTAGTGGTGGGCATCCTGCCCCCCTGGGTGAGGGTGGTAGTAGTGGTAGGCATCCTGCCCCCTGGTTGAGGGTGGTAGTAGTGGTAGGCATCCAGCCCCCCTGGCTAAGGGTGGTGGTAGGCATCCAGCCCCCCTGGCTAAGGGTGGTAGTAGTGGTGGGCATCCTGCCCCCTGGCTAAGGGTGGTAGTAGTGGTAGGCATCCTGCCCCCCTGGTTGAGGGTGGTAGTAGTGGTAGGCATCCAGCCCCCTGGCTAAGGGTGGTAGTAGTGGTGGGCATCCAGCCCCCCTGGCTAAGGGTGGTAGTAGTGGTGGGCATCCTGCCCCCTGGCTAAGGGTGGTAGTAGTGGTGGGCATCCTGCCCCCTGGGTGAGGGTGGTAGTAGTGGTAGGCATCCAGCCCCCTGGCTAAGGGTGGTAGTAGTGGTGGGCATCCAGCCCCCTGGCTAAGGGTGGTAGTAGTGGTGGGCATCCTGCCCCCTGGCTAAGGGTGGTAGTAGTGGTGGGCATCCTGCCCCCCTGGGTGAGGGTGGTAGTAGTGGTAGGCATCCTGCCCCCTGGCTAAGGGTGGTAGTAGTGGTGGGCATCCTGCCCCCCTGGCTAAGGGTGGTAGTAGTGGTGGGCATCCTGCCCCCTGGGTGAGGGTGGTAGTAGTGGTAGGCATCCTGCCCCCCTGGTTGAGGGTGGTAGTAGTGGTAGGCATCCAGCCCCCCTGGCTAAGGGTGGTAGTAGTGGTGGGCATCCTGCCCCCTGGGTGAGGGTGGTAGTAGTGGTAGGCATCCTGCCCCCTGGGTGGGGGTGGTAGTAGTGGTAGGCATCCAGCCCCCCTGGCTAAGGGTGGTGGTAGGCATCCAGCCCCCCTGGCTAAGGGTGGTAGTAGTGGTGGGCATCCTGCCCCCTGGCTAAGGGTGGTAGTAGTGGTAGGCATCCTGCCCCCCTGGGTCAGGGTGGTAGTAGTGGTAGGCATCCAGCCCCCTGGGTTGGGGTTGTGGCGCGCATTCAGGCCCCTGTGTGCATATGTGGCATTGGTGATGGGCATCCCGCCCCTATGGTGCTGCTGTTGCTGGTGTAAGTATATTCAGATTCCCAGTGTATGTGTGTGATGTGTCGTGTACGTGTTGTATGTGTTTTGTGGTTGGTGTCTGACTTACCTTCTGCGCCGTACGCGTCCGTGCCTGTTCCGGTAGTAGATGTAGAATATTGGTATGATCGGGACGAAGGGATTCATGGTTGGTTCGTGTCGTTCGTCCTTCTCGTTGCTTCGCGTCGTCCTCGTCGCTTGGCTTCGTCCTCGTCGCTTCGCGTCGTCCTCGTCTGTGCTGTGTTCGTCTCGTAGCCGTGGATCGTGTTGTGGCGCGATTCGGAGCTTATGTGCGCCTCTCCCGGATGCTTTGACGTGCCGTGCGTAGCGGCGGGTTCGGCGCGTACGGAAGCGCATCGTACTTGTCCGGCCGGACGGGGCTGCATTTTCCCTTCCGTGCGACTCGATTCGGCGTTTCCGGATTCGCCTCGGTCGGAGAACAGGACCTGGTTTGGGTGAGTACGGCTCGGCCGGGATTTTTGCTGTTGTGCGCATCGTACTTGCTCGTTCGGTGTACTGTACGGATCGGTCGGGAAACTGGCTTTCGCATGGCTTTTTTCCCGACCGAATAGTATTGGGTGCGCCTCCGACCGAGATCGGAATCGGCCCCATAGTGTCTGCTTCAGCTAAACACATTCGCTGAAGCTAAGTCATGCAGACTTACTGCTTCAATAAATGGCAAGTGATTGGCTATGGACCTCTTCCTTCCCATTTCTAGTAATCAGCACAAGGTCAACAGAATAGGAAAACGCAGCAGTGCAAAGATTTATTTTTGCAGTGGCGAGTTTGTCCACAGTTTCTGATTTTTGGCCTTCATGAAGGTTTCAAATATTTCACGTTTACCTTAACCTGAGCAGTTCTTTTACAGCTTGAACTTTCTGGATATATCAAGAACAAAATCACTCTATTCTAATACAAGATTGTTTCGCCAATAGCCAATACTAAATTGGTAAAAAAAAAAAAAACAATTGGGAGGCCAAACTGTTTCTTAGGAACCCTCCCCCGGTGCTGACGAATGCTGTAGTTGCTGAATGCCTAAACTGTCTAGCTTTTATTGAAACTCATATATTGAGCTTTCACTTTTTGACACTTCTTTTTTCTTTATTTTTCATCCCTGCTCTTTCCTTTGTCACTGTATTCCTATCTATTTCTAAATTCTAACATCATCGTTTTCACTGTTAAGTCTTTTTACTCTTCCTCTGGGTCAAGGCCTAATAATAAAATATAAGTCCTGGTCTCCAAAAATGAGTGCTTGTGTCCACCACCTGCAACCACGAGCACAAATGAAGCACAGAAAACTGATTCAGCAAAGTACATCAGATGCAGAACTATTTTGTTTTAGTTGCTTAAGGATATGCGCAACATAAATTGTCAAAAAAATCACCGTTTGGAGGAGGAATCCTTTGTACACTTTGAGAAGTTGTAATTTTTAATTTTCCTTTGTGAAGGTTGCAAAAAACCTTATATTTGCACACCCTTATTGGTGGTGACCAGGCCCCCAATATTCGCATGGAACACATGTGAAGTGTAGACACTTATTCAGCAAGTTTTCTATTTCATAGATTATAGAGGGAAGGTATCCAGCACTCACACTGTTTCATGGCTCTGTTAAGAATTCTTCACAATGGCTGTAGCCAAGATCAAACGCCTACTCTTCGGGTATCAATTCCTTATAGAATAATGGCTCAAGTGCCTATTGGTGGCAGTGAAACGATCAATATTGTATTCTCCTTTTCTGTCCCATCTTTTTTCTTTCACTGCTTGGTGGTTGTGCTGTGGAAGCCAGCCATGCTAGCCCTAAAGATCGTATCGTTAACGTCTTGTTATTTGTAGACTAAGAGTACTTCGACAATTTACATCCACTGTTTTCATGGTGGGGGTGCTGGCCAGTGACATCATCTCTCAAAAATCAATTGTATTCTAAAAACTCTGAGTATCACTCCATGAGCTATTGAGCAAAAACGAATATGTACGCATGTTTATTTATGTGTTGGTGGTGAGGATGAAGTGTGCTACAATAGTTAGTCAGTCAGGAAGGGAGAACAGAAGTGAAGACTCATCAAGCATCAAATGTGCATTTGAATGGTATGTCAGTTTCGTGGAGGTAGGGGGGGTAATGTACCTATTGTTCATATCCCAAAATAAGTGAAGTCTTGAGAAGAGACTAGCTGCCCAAACGGGGCCTGCTGTATTTAAATAGTATTCTAATGCAATGCAACTGACCATACTACACTCTAACCTAAAAAGTACATTGAAGTCCTTGCATTAAAAAGTTACATAAAACACAACTGCTAAAAGTGGACATTATTTGTCTACAACACCTTAAATTTTGGATCTGTCATGTACAAATTTTAATTTAGAAATATTATTTGAATAATAATAATAATAAATCATTGTTTTATCCTTGTGTGCATCATATAAAGGTAAAATGAATGTTTCCTGGTTTGTTCAAATGCCTCCTATTCTGACGCTTTCCAGTAATAAGCTTACACTTAAAATGTCGTTGCATTGCAGACAGATAAATGTAAAGCCAGATTGACAGAATAAAGAATATGCGGTGCGAGGTAAAACTTTTTTTCCCCTACGCCCTGTTGTTGCAGGGATTCTGCACATACACAGAACTATGCGCAGGAAAACAGGACCTCAGTGAATAGGGGTGTACCAACCTACCACATCAGTACCCAAAATCCCAAACCGACTAGCTATAGTGTCTCATTCGCTCTCCTCCAAAGATCACGGAGCTACAAATGATTAGACAACCCAGAACACAACACTCCTGACTCTCTCAGGAATCGCGGGAGCAAGAAGTACTCTTTCGCTCACTCACTCGTACTTGTCCACAATGAGAATAGGCAGAGTCACTGAAATAGTTCAAAATGTTTATTTTAACTATCGTGCTCTACAATACAGTATACGTGCCACTACTAGCAGCAAAATGCATAAACTCAGCACAGTTAGCATTGTTACAATTCCATAGAATACAAAGGGAGAAGTCATTTTGTAAAGACGGTGGAAATAATGGCCTATAGGCCTGACCACCCTCCCCCTGACTAAAAGAAGTTTATTTTATAAAAAGGACGATCTCTGGGCTTTGACAGCAGACCCCATACCTTAAAGCCTGGATGTAAGGTTTACATCATAGGAACAGCAGAGCTCTTCTCCATGGAACGGCTTTCTCCAAGTGTGTTAAAACAACATGCAACAACGTAATATCAAAGCTCGAGTCTTCAGTACTGCAGCTGTGTGTAGCATGTTATGTCCAGGTGCGAGTTACTGACCAGAACAGAATAACAAGGGGCATTGTTTATCGACCTTGCACATCGTGTTCAGACTAAACTCCAGGAAAGGCAGAGAACGCGAAAAGCAACCCGTTCTCATGTGAAGGGCACAAACAAAGTTTGCAAAAACAAAGTCATGTAGTAGTGTGCGCAAAAGCAGCATCATGGCAGTGAAGCTCATGCTAACTTAGCAATGTCGATAATGTGCCTAAGAACCATATAACACTGTTGAATGATTGAATGCAGGCATAGAAACTGAATGCTGCATGGAAAAACTACCTAGAAGGTTAAATTATTGTGCATTATCTTTCTGTGGTGCCTCCAAGTCTGTAGGTGCTGCAGCACCTGCCACACGCCTACTTTCAGCGCCACTGTTTACGTCCTGCACTATAAATTATTATGTAGAATTACATATTTAGAAAGTCTATCCTCAATTGAGATGTGCACCCTTTTGGTACTTTACCTGATACAATAAAAGTGCCATTTCAAGCTCTCCTAAAACTACCTGCTACCTTCTCCAAGACGGGCAAGAAATAAAAAAACACATATCCTTTATTGCTGAGCCCACCCTGGTAGCAAACACTTCTCTACTTGTGAGTAATTTTTTTTAAATCTATATACGCCTTATTTACAAAGGTAAATTTACACGTAAATCAATTTACTCACACGTCAATATACTACTACGCTTTGAAGTAGCTTTACATTTTTTTATTTTTCACCATTTCTGAGTGTAAAAGGACTTCAAAATGTAGAAGTACAAGTCTCCATCCCTAGAATTCAGGGGGTGGAGCCTTTTACAACAGGACTTACGTGTGCAAATGGACTACTGGTATCTTTTCACATGTAGGCAGAGGCCTCCGCCACGAGACCTGTGGTCTCTCTATGGAAAGGTAGAGGGGAAATTTATTTTACCTTAAAAAAATATATTTAAAAACAAAAATGCAAATTAATGTTTAATATTTATGTTCAATTTAGGACTTATAAAATAATATGTTACTGTGCATTAACTTAAAATTGCATTAATTAATTAATTTAAATATATTTAATTAATTTATAAACAATATTTTTCAAGTCCCCGTGTCCTAAAATGGAGGGTGCAACATTTCTCGTCAGGTTGCAGCCAGCCAGACTCCCAGGAGCCTCTCGCTTCCGGTGGAGCGATACGGCTGACCGGAAAAATGCCCTCTAATCCAAACAAATCATTCTATTATTTGAAGTTATGTGCCTGCTGGACTCCAACCGTCCAGATATACATACATTTTAAACCTTAATTTCTCAAAAACTATTGAACGGATTTACACAATCACAAAAAGCATACTTTCTAGATAAAGATCCAGCTTTCTGCTATATTTGGTGTAATGCCGTTCAGCAGTCTGGGCTGTAGCGCTGTACAAAAATCCCTGTGGAAATTGCATGGGATAATTGTGTTTTGAGACACAGTTGCGACTGTGTAATTGGTCAACACTTTTGCACCTCACATGCCAAAAATAAAATAAAAGATTGCGTTGGGAACTGAAGCTGTGCCGCTTACTTTCTTTCCCGTTGGCTGTAGAGGACAGATGTATGGGCGAATGCAGGATGCTAGAAAGTGCACATAGTAATATATATACATATACCACTTGCTTTTTTGCATAATTTATGCAAAACTCGAAGTCTGAAAGGGTATTGCTATGACTTTTACTGGGTGCTCCCTTGTGTCTGGAAAAGCTATGTCTCTCTGATGACTTCTAATAAGAGCGAAACACAACTGTCAGGGACTCCTTTTAATAATTCCAGGTCGGGTTGAATGGTATTTTACCAATCCTAAACTCCTAAACTGCAACACTATGCCTTGATTGTTTAAAGTCTTTCTTTTTTTCAGCTTGGTGTGGATAGCACCAACTAAACCTATGCTTAAATACTTTGCTGCAAAAATGGCTAACAACTTTCTCACTTTTCTTGCTCAGCGTGGATGGAACCATGCTCATCCTAAGCTTAACAACTCTGCTAGAACGACGGACATTTGAGGTGAACAGTTTTAGAGTGTTGATGGTGTTGTAGAGTGTTCCCTATAAAGGAGTTGCTCTTCACCCAAAATTTGGGAGCTACCCAAAGTTCCCTACTTCCTTTTTAGCATGATTTATGTGGCACTCTAAGCCGGAATGGGTATTGGTTTGACTTATACTGGGTGTTCCTATCTGTCTGGGCAAGGCTATGTCTCTCTAAGGAGCTATAATAAGCACAAAACACATATGTCATGGACTTCTTTTATTCATTCCAGGCTGGCTTCGATGCAACCCACCTCTATTTTGATAAAGTGGTGAGTAAAAAAATGCTCACAAGGTCTTCTAACTTATTCAAATGTTCTCTCATGGGAAACAACAAAACCAACCAATATGCACCCAAAGTTCTTCATCCATGTTCAATCCTGCTAGTTGTTTGGTGTTAAAATCAATAATATAGGTCAATTCCAAGCATACATCACTATTACCATAATTTATCTCCGCATAATGTTGAGCCACAGGGTAAGTTGGATCACCTTTTCTGATATATTATCAAAATAATACCATTTCAGTCTTAGAGTGACGCATAAATTATGCAAAAAAGAAGCAAAGAAATCTGAGTAGTTCGCATGTTTTAGGTGGAGAGCAATCTTTAATATTTATGTTCAATTTAGGACTTATAAAATAATATGTTACTGTGCATTAACTTAAAATTGCATTAATTTATTTATTTAAATATATTTAATTAATTTATAAACAATATTTTTCAAGTCCCCGTGTCCTAAAATGGAGGGTGCAACATTTCTCGTCAGGTTGCAGCCAGCCAGACTCCCAGGAGCCTCTCGCTTCCGGTGGAGCGATACGGCTGACCGGAAAAATGCCCTCTCATCCAAACAAATCATTCTATTATTTGAAGTTATGTGCCTGCTGGACTCCAACCGTCCAGATATACATACATTTTAAACCTTAATTTCTCAAACTATTGAACGGATTTACACAATCACAAAAAGCATACTTTCTAGATAAAGATCCAGCTTTCTGCTATATTTGGTGTAATGCCGTTCAGCAGTCTGGGCTGTAGTCCTGTACAAAAATCCCTATGGAAATTGCATGGGATAATTGTGTTTTGAGACACAGTTGCGACTGTGTAATTGGTCAACACTTTTGCACCTCACATGCCAAAAATAAAATAAAAGATTGCGTTGGGAACTGAAGCTGTGCCGCTTACTTTCTTTCCCGTTGGCTGTAGAGGACAGATGTATGGGCGAATGCAGGATGCTAGAAAGTGCACATAGTAATATATATACATATACCACTTTCTTTTTTGCATAATTTATGCAAAACTCGAAGTCTGAAAGGGTATTGCTATGACTTTTACTGGGTGCTCCCTTGTGTCTGGAAAAGCTATGTCTCTCTGATGACTTCTAATAAGAGCGAAACACAATTGTCAGGGACTCCTTTTAATAATTCCAGGTCGGGTTGAATGGTATTTTACCAATACTAAACTCCTAAACTGCAATACTATGCCTTGATTGTTGAAAGTCTTTCTTTTTTTCAGCTTGGTGTGGATAGCACCAACTAAACCTATGCTTAAATACTTTGCTGCAAAAATGGCTAACAACTTTCTCACTTTTCTTGCTCAGCGTGGATGGAACCATGCTCATCCTAAGCTTAACAACTCTGCTAGAACAAAGGACATTTGAGGTGAACAGTTTTAGAGTGTTGATGGTGTTGTAGAGTGTTCCCTATAAAGGAGTTGCTCTTCACCCAAAATTTGGGAGCTACCCAAAGTTCCCTACTTCCTTTTTAGCATGATTTATGTGGCACTCTAAGCCGGAATGGGTATTGGTTTGACTTATACTGGGTGTTCCTATCTGTCTGGGCAAGGCTATGTCTCTCTGAGGAGCTATAATAAGCACAAAACACATATGTCATGGACTTCTTTTATTCATTCCAGGCTGGCTTCGATGCAACTCACCTCAATTTTGATAAAGTGGTGAGTAAAAAAATGCTCACAAGGTCTTCTAACTTATTCAAATGTTCTCTCATGGGAAACAACAAAACCAACCAATATGCACCCAAAGTTCTTCATCCATGTTCAATCCTGCTAGTTGTTTGATGTTAAAATCAATAATATAGGTCAATTCCAAGCATACATCACTATTACCATAATTTATCTCTGCATAATGTTGAGCCACAGGGTAAGTTGGATCACCTTTTCTGATATTATATCAAAATAATACCATTTCAGTCTTAGAGTGACGCATAAATTATGCAAAAAGAAGCAAAGAACTCTGAGTAGTTCGCATGTTTTAGGTGGAGAGCAGCTCTTGTATAGAGAACCCTACAGCACCAAAGACACTCTAAATTTGCTCATCTCAAATGTCTGTTTTTCTAGCATAGTTTTTAAGCATAGGATTAGCGCAGTGCCATCCACGCTGACCTGCAAAATTACAAAAGCCTTACTTGGGAACAACCCAGAGTTCTCCGTTTCTTTTTTGCATAATTTATGTGGATTTGCCCTGAAAGGTACTGTTTTGACTTATACTGGGTGCTCCATTGTGTGTGGACAAACCTAAACCTCTTTGAAGAGCTTTAATGATAGCGAAACACATGGCAGGGGTAGCTTTTATTCATTCCAGGTTGGCTTAGGTGGCATTTTATCAATCCAAATCTGTAATACAGTGCCTGGAGTGGAAAAAGGATTATGTCATTTTAGAGCTTGGAGTGGATGGCACTGTGCTAACACTGTGCTTAATGACTTTGCTGTAGAAATGGAAAAAGTCTTTGTCCCTTTCTAGCTCCGCGTGGATAGCACTGTGTAATCCTATGCTTAAAAACTTTGCTAGAAAAACAGATATTTGAGGTGAGCAAATTCGGAGTGTTGTTGGTGTTGTAGGGTGCTTTATAAAGGAGCTGCTCTCCACTTAAACTTGGGAACTACCCACAGTTCTCTGCTTCTCTTTTGCATAATTTATGTGGCACTCTAAGCCTGAAAGGGTATTGGTTTGACTCTGGGTGCTCCCTTGTGTCTGGTCAAAGCTATACCTCTTTGAAGAGCTAAATGTAAAATGTCATGTGTGGGTTGCAGTTTGTTTTTACACCACCCATGTATAAGACACAAATGAATTGCTCCATGGTGCTCTGGGTGGGCGGCAATTTAAAAGTGTCTTTGCAACGTCAAAAAACCTGTCTTTATATATTATCTAGACACCCTAAATAGTGAATAATATTTAAAAATGGAGCATGCTAGAAAGAGGGAAAAGTATGCTCTCGGTTGCACAAAACTGTTTTTGCTATGATAGTAAAGCTGTATTTTTGGAATATAGAGAAAAATTTAATGACTAGGTACAGACCTAGTAATGACTAAAATTACTTTTTTTATCTCTAGGCTTGATAAAATGAACAGTCATTAAAAAAAATTTAATTTGTTTTAAAAATCTGTTTCACTATTGAAACTAGATTTTTGACAGCTTCAGTCGAAAAGTAAATTTAGGAAGTGTGCTTTGTGCTTTATGAGAGAAAACAGGTCTAGATTTGGTTTGTCTCTCAGACCTGCTCCTAGAGCTGACTTCTTAACCACCCTCCTCCAGGCAGATAATAGCTTGGCATCTAGCAGCAGGAAGAGGGCAAAAATTTTGACAGCTGATACTTAGCAACAATTACCCATCTGGGATGGAGACAAGAACAGCGGACAGTACCAATTGTAACTTTCACAATGTTTCTCCACAGTGGAACTGCCAAATGGGGATGATTTCTAGAGCCAAGCTAAACTTTCAGTCTGCGTCCCCAGTAGGAGGAACTACCAGGTCTAACACTGTCAGAGGAGAGGAAATCTCATCTCTACAAGGGAGTGGTTAGAAGGAGAGGTCAAGAATCCAGCAGGTGGGAGAAGGCTAGTGCCATCTTGGTTGTTGGTCTTTGAGAAGGTCTGCAGTAGTAGTAGTAGCATTTATTGTATAGTTAATTAAAACCATAACAAATAGACATAAAATCATTAGAATCAGACAACATGAAACACTTCATCCTCATAGACTTGTTAACAATATAATTAACGATAGTCCATTCTTCAAGTAACCTATTCAGTACCCTTATTAAAATACCAAGTGCCTCGTTCTAACCCAATCCGAATGGGTCATCTCCATCATAAAAGTAGTACATCATCTCATTGTCACTAAAATTCATATACAATATTAAAAATTCCTAAAACAAAGTCTGGAGTATATACACAGATCTAATTTATAACATGAGCCAAATTAAAATAATGCCTAAGCCCCTTACTTGGCAGCCATAAATCTCAAGAGTTCCGTCTAAGAAGGATTAAACCTCACCACCGGGCTCTATCCGTCCTAGGTGTCCACTGTCCCCCGGATCGGCTCTTACATACACTCCTACAAAACGGATAAGTTAATAGCAGACATTATTTCGGAGGAAAAGCTATTGCCTGGGTGTTCAACAGTAATTTATTTAAAATGTACACAAATTTAGCACTTCTCCCCAGCCCTCTGGGTGACCTACTGCTAAAGCAAGAGGCTGATGCCTGTGCACAAGAACGAACTCCCTCTGCCAAAAAAATAGGTTTTAGCAGTAGTCTCCTTTGTTGGTCTAGGGCAGGGCAACAGCATAGCAGATGAAACCATGATTCCCGATAATTGTTGCAGAGCCTACACTTAAAGTCACCCCTGTCGCCAGCCCAACGCGGGTTGAAATCTCTTATTGGTAACGCAAGCACTCTCATATAAAGGATTTG
Source organism: Calotriton arnoldi (assembly GCA_963921515.1). NCBI lineage: Eukaryota > Metazoa > Chordata > Amphibia > Caudata > Salamandridae > Calotriton > Calotriton arnoldi. The sequence continues at coordinate 4,233,053 of CAWUFW010000495.1, read as the reverse complement.
GTCCCGAGTATTTGTGTTAATGAGATCTGAGAAATATTTTTGTGGCTTCCCAACATGATAGGAATCCGTTATGGGCTTTGCCCATCCTCGACTCTCGACGGACCGTAAATCCTGTTCCCAGGAAGACTCTTTCATTTGCTTGTTAATAGCTGTCTTCCATGCCCGGTAAGAGATGGCACTGTCCCCCAGAGCGGACTCCTCGATCTAGAATAACAGAATCGCCTCATTAAGTTGACTAGACGATGGGTTGCCCAGTTTTTCGTAAATCGATTTCAAATAATTTTTTTAAGGAATTCCTCGGGGCCCCCCTACACCTGATAAAATATTTTAACAAGGAAGCCTTACAGTCAATTGATTGAATTATTTACCCTAGGGCAAGTCTTAACCTGGAGCATCGGACGTGTCGCAGTTGATGGAATATTTTTTTATATGCTCTAATGTGACATAGCTCTAACGCATCGTCCATCGCGCTAGGATAGGCAAGATGCCCATACTGCAATGATGGGAGTAAGGTTGCCTTTATAACTCTTAAAATGGGTGAAGCAGAAACGCTACTTAATAAATTATTTAGTTGGCCAATTCCATAAGTAATGGCTGCCGCTTTCTTATTAAGATCTTTAACTTGGGCTACTGCAGAACCAGTTTCACTAAACCACACGCCCAGATATTTATAGTGCCTTGCTGTGGTAATGGTCTGACCTCCCAACTGCCAGGTTGCCAACCTCTTCCTTCGGTAACTCCCGAATATCAGGGCTTTAGTTTTGGACTGATTTACCAATAAATGGTTCGCCTGATTATATCTACCCAAAGCATTTAAAGCCCTTTGCAAACCTGACTTGGTGTGATCCATGACCACAATATCATTGGCGTATTGGATTATTTCTAATCGTACTGAGCTTAGATTAGGGGGGACCAAACTACAGCCGTTCAGTGCTTTCCCTAAATTTGCTGTGTACAGATTAAACAACATGGGTGCCAAAACACAACCCTGTTTTAGCCCTTGATTAGTTTTTACTTTCTGTGTTACTGTTGTTGCACTAGTTTTCACCCAAACCCATGTCTCTGTATAAAGTGATATGATGGCTCTTAGCAGGTTCGGTGGTATACCCCACCCCACAAGCTTCCTCCAGAGAATCGCCCTATCTACTCTGTCAAAAACGGCCCGCACTGTAATCTTTAAAACAGTACCGTAGAGGTGGTCTGTTCTTCTGAATGGCATAATGCCCGAGGACAGAAAGAGCTTGAATATTGTCTACCGTAGATGCTCCAGCCCTGAACCCTGTTTGAAAAAGTGGCAATATTCCCTCCTCTGCCACCCAGGATTCTAAATGTTTTAGTAAAATTTGGGCATAGACTTTTGCTTCAATATCCAGTAAGGCAACCAATCTATAGTTTGCGGCTGCGGTCCGATCTCTGCTCTTAAATATAGGGCATAAAATTGATCCTCTCCACCCATCTGGTATGTCAGCGCTTAGAAAACAGTGGTTATAAAGAGCTGACAACACTACTGCCCATCTTTCATGCGCCTCCTTAAAAAGGCCGGCTGGAAGCCTATTCGGGCGCCCGGGGCTCCATTAGCTTTCAGCTTTATTAATACCTTTGCCACCTTTCCACTATTTATTAGATTACGCTCAGCCACCTGGATCTCTTCATCGGGCTGGCCCAATCCTACCTCCAAATCCTCTTGATGTTGTACACTTGATCCAGCTACCACCAACTTTTCTTTAAAAAATAAAGTTGGCGTGGAGGGCCCACCAGCCTCTATTAAATTATCAGTCTGTTCCACATACAGCTCAGTGATATGGCGCATCCAAGCTGTGTCTGAAACCCCATTTTCCCAGCCTATATTGCCGTTTTTTAATTTATTAATGTGGGCCCAAAATCGCGCTTGGTTAGAATCCTTTAATAGCTGAAAGATTGTGACCCATTCCATATCCTTTCTTTCTTTCTGAATCTCCCAAACGATTTTATTATGTGACCATCTTGCCAGTTTCACTGCTGCAGCTGTTTTTTTTTATAAGGATTGCACCAGTGCACACGCCGCGCTTTACGCAGCATTCGTCTGGAAATGATGCATTACTAAAATTGCCTGACCTTACTGGGTTGAACCCCCTTTTTGAAATTTGGGCCTGCCCTTCTGATTCAATATGTACTTACGTAAGTTCTCCATAAGCCTTCCCCACTCCTGTAGGGAACCTGCTAAATGATTTGTATTTATATTAGCCTCCAGATCTTTTAACCAGATACTAACGTTGAATTTGTATTCAGATACCCATTTAATTTTTCTAACCAGCTTCACTGCCTCCTCTCCAGTTGATTTACCCACATTAATGGCTTTATCTGCTGGTTTCAAGGCTAGACTCAGCGTGCTCCTTAAAGGATTGTGGTCACTTTCTACTCTAATTGTAATGTCAAAGTGATCTAAACGTGCAGCCAAACTTGTAGATAAAAAAGTGTAATCAATTGTTGATACATTTTTGAAGGTTGGCGGGAATATCAGCTCCTTATTTCTCGACTCACATTTCGACTGAGCGGATGCTAAATTGTGGTTATCCATAAAACCATTGATTCCAAAATCTGCCTTTTCCTTAAGAACTCCATTAGTCTTCTCCCCCCCTAATATTGAAATCACCAGTAATAATAAATTCACAATTCGAGTAATCAAGAAAGAGGTCTTCAAGGCATTCGAGAAACTGCTTTACCAAGATTGTCCTTGCATTCCTGGGAGCATTCAAATAACAGTTGACCACAAACAAAACCATTTGTTTGGTGTTTGTTTTCAAACTGTGAATACAAATGGCTTGGGCTGCAGAACAGTTACTGTCAAGCGCCGTCACAGACAAGTTGGCAGTATGCTTGATGAAAATTGAAAGACCCCCTGATGGACGACCAAAAGGACTCAGGCAGCAGCAAAAATATCGTAGAAGCCTGGTAGAGCAGTGGGGGCCAATGCCCAAGTTTCTTGAAGACATAAAATGTCACCAGTACCCAAATACTGGCACCCCTCCCCGCTTCCTGTAAGCTTTTTTAGCCCGGCTACATTCCATGAGATTATTGTAATCTCAGGAATTGACATCCGTGCCAACTGTTTTGGGCGTCGAGAATTTATTAGAGCCTTCAACTATGGTTTCAGGTTTAGTATACGAGTGTTCCCATCAGGACTGAGGCATACGGCCCAAAGAACTGTATGTGGCTGTTGCCCTTCCACTGCCTCCTGCCCAGTGGATTTTTTGGGGCTGAATCTCACCTCCCTCAGGTCACGAGAGCAAACGATCTTTAATGCTCTTGATCTTTTAGTTTCCTCTGGTTCCCAGTTTCTGCTTCTGCCTTTTGAGCCCATAAGAACACTGTGGGTTAACTGACCTGTGGGTGGGTTTAAAAAAACATATAGATATTTTGGCGGGATAGATTTCACAAGTTCGATCCCCCAGTCCGCAAAAGTTTCTTTTTCACCCCACACTGCATCTCTCAGAGATCCACTCCTCCATGCAGTTCGCAAGGCTTCTCCTGTGCCGATCATCCCATCCGAGTCAAATTTTACCCATAACAAATCTTCCGAGGTAATATGGTTCAGGGCTGGAATGTGGGAACACAGTTTCAGCAGGTTCCCCCAATAAAGCATATCCTGAGGGCCCCTTGGCCAAAACCTGGGCATAAAAACCAGTTCCGGCGAATCAATGGCCTTCGCTCCTGTCTTCCCCAAGTGATCAAGGCTTGTCTCCCCCACTTTCATCGAAGTAGTGTCCTCATACTCCGCTCTACTCTCTGCTATATTCCAGTTGTCTTTTGGCCCCTGAGTCGGGGCCTATTGTCAGTGGCAAAAGCCTTGAATTCCATGTAGGTTCCCCGACTCCGGCATCCGGATCCCCGAAGTTGTACTTTCCCCAGGTGCCTTTTGGGGGTCTGAAGATGTTATTCTCATCTGGGGGGGCCTAGTATCTGGGCCTGCCATACGGCCCTGATAGTCCGAGTTGATTAAATACGCCCGCAGTGCACCTATGGGTGGGTCTCCCTTTAAAGGTTCTTGGCTATAATCCTGCACTGACCTTGGAGCGTATGTATGCAGGTCCCCCCCAAACTGCTTGTGTCCCTACGTCCTTAACAGTACGCACAACCTCTTGCCGCTGCCCATAATTTTTTACCTTACAGCCCACGTTGGAAACTGCATTACCCAAAGACAAGTCAGTAGCCGGATCCACCTGTTTATTTATTCCAATATCACCTGATCCACTCGGTGGATCCAAGGCTTTTGATAACACTCGCTGGTCCTTAGCCGTCTTTATCTGCTCAAATATTGGGAATATTTTAGTAGGGTTCATTGACGGTGATTTAAAGATTCCTCTTTTTAATAAGCGTTTTTTCAATTGCTTTTTTAGCTTCTTTTTTGCTCTCCTTGAAAGACCGGTCCCTACTATATTCTCTGCGGGGCTGCTGATTTGAATGCCCGGAGCTCACTCAATTGTAATTCGTGGATCACTTGGCATCTCACTTCTTACTTGCTACGACTGATCCAGTTGAGTAGCACCGTCTGTCTCCCACTCTGCTCCCGCTATAGTAAATTGGGAACTTAATAATTCAACCCCCTGACTCTCCATCATAACGCTTGCCAGCTCCTCCGGCAATAAGCTTGTTTCCTAGTGAGATGAATCCACCTTTGAATTCTTTATGCGCTTCACCAGTGCTCTCAATACTTCTGGGAGAGCACTGAGCTTCTCTATAATGGGTGAATATAAGCAAGGTTTACCCAAATCCAGAGCTCTTAGCTTCATGTTCAATTCTGTTAGTTTGCTCTCCATTTCTGCCAGATGTGTTGCAAATGACTGAAGAAGGTCTATTGGAAGTTCCATTTTACTCGACTGCCAAAGAAGCGCCCTGGCCATTACATCCTGCCGGGCACTTATATCCCCCAACGTAGAAATCTTTTCGGAAACCAAATCTGAAGCGGGGGAGTAGTTGCAAGCCCTCTGTCCAATCATCGGCGTTTTATTTAACGTATCCTCTATTTGTGGTTCCATGGCAGCTAAAATCTGATATGAAAGGTTTCCTTGCTCTTGATCCGTGGCATGGCCGTTTCCAACCATTATTGGAATAAAAGATGGAGAGTTTATAGATGTGTTTACCGTAAAATACGCTCCTAATGGGGCATTCAGCTTTATGGGGGAAAGTGAGCCTTGATCCTTCCCTGAGTCCTTGCTTTGCAGCACTTGGGCAACTACCAAGGTTTTGTTATTGTTTGGTTCATCCAATTGAGAACAAGATTCGTTATCACCAGACTTGAAAGCCAGGGACAATAAGGAGGGTACCTGATCAATTTTGTCCTCGTTGTAGGGTATGCTGGCAACCATAACAGGGATCAAGGTGTTCTGCACCGCTTGCTGGCAGCTTAACTTGTGTCCTTTTGAAACTTCATCTAACAGCTTCGGACATACTTGCGAACACACTGCCAACAGTGAATTGGAGCTGATGCAGAGCAAGTTAGACTCCGCGGGTAAAGAGGGGTCTAAACTCGTCCAAACCGGGGCCGGTACACCCTTAACCGAAGGCAAATCCAAAGGCATACTGGTAGACCTAAAGTAGTTCCTGATTGAGCCGCTTGTAGAGCGAGTCACCCGACCCTCTGTGTCATTACAGAGCACAGGCAGGGTCGCCCCCTCCTTCCGGGTCAGTATCTCCACTTCCGGTGATTTAATTTCCATAGTAGGCTCCTTGGCTTTGCGCCTCCCTATTTTAGGGTTAAACAAATGGTTTAGTGTGCCTTGAAGGATCTGATTCTTGGACCAGACTAGATCTAGTTTCCCCCAACCAAGGGAATGTATACCAGGCAGCCGATACGATCTGCTCCCGCCTGCTCCTCCAAACCAGCCACAGGACTCCTACTTTCCAGGCGAGGAGAGGGTGCGAACCACTCTAAGTAACGCTTACTATGGTCGCTGTTGTTGGCTGATAAATAAATGAATGCGTCACTTTAAAATCACTTTTGAAATCACTTAAATTATACTCCCAGACTTCCGGGCTGGAACAAGCACTGGATAATAGCAGCACAGTGAAACGGTGCCGCTCCAATATCGCCGACACAAGTCCTCAGTGGAGGAGTTACCAAGGGGGTATAGAGGCTGGGGGGGCCGAGTACCAAGCAGGGCACACAAAGGAGCACTTACAAGCTGCACCTGACACTAGTCAGGCCGCCTCCGTGGTCTCCTGCAGGCTCACACTTTTGCAGCACCTAGAGCTACAGCTGCTACGCTCGTCTGCCACCCCCTGCCTGCCCCCCTCCCCGGTGCGCCCTTTCGACTTGGGTTGTTGGATCTGGGAGCCGGGGATGACCACACTTCTCCATGTCACCGCTTTCCGCGTTACGCTTACCAGCCAGCCAGTCGGAACCGTTAGGTCCTGTGGGCATCCTGCTGGACTGCAGCTGTGGGTGCGACCAGGCTGCGGGCTCGAAGGTTATGCCCAGGTCCGATTAGAGTTGAAGCGGTGTGGCGACTAGCTGTCCACAGTCTGAGGGTCAAGACTGCTCCGCGGGACCTTCGCCTGCCTGCTCCCCCAGCCGCTGTACCACCGCCTGCGCCTCCGCTCGCACCGCCGAACAGGGACCTGTGCTGAACACGAAACTGAAAGGTCTGCAGTAAACGGAAAGAGGGAGAGCTAAAAAAAGAGGTGGGAATACCGCAAGGAAGTAGCCACGACTGGGTATAGAGAAGTTTCCAATCAGTGGCTAGCACACAGAATAAGAATCGCATCACATTGCCACCTGCCTCCTCTTCAGCTCCTGGCGACCTGAAAAGAAAATCTCTTGAAGATGAAAGAATCTGACTGCTGGAAGAAAAGAGCCAGAGACTTCTGACTACTGCTGGCACCCAGAGACTTGAACTTCTCTCCAAGGCTTAAGCGGTTAGCCTCCAGTTATCTGCTACATGGCCATAAAAAGCTGGACTCCCAACTCCAATATAGCCCAGCTGATCACTGAGGATCAGCTGGGCTAGACCCTGCAGGAGACCTTGGAGAGAGGCCTGATGTTTAGAAGCCTGAATGGAGGACCTGGCGACTTTGGGAGCGACCAAGATGAACTTTCCACGCAGTTGGAGAAAACTGAATAGGACAAGGTGCAGAGGCTTCCCCGAGAAGGGTTCTCTTAGGGATCAAGAAAACCAGGTTTTACCTGCTTGGAGCTTTGAGGAGGTATTAGGCCTTGTGAAGGCTTGCCAAGCAACAACTTCCAGCTTTTCCTCACTGGTTGATTCTGAGAAGCAAAAAAGTGACTAACTCTCAATGTAACCCATTGCACTGGAGCAAGGAGGCAAATCTATCCCAGTGATGAAGCGATATAAGCAGCTATGGAAACTAGCTTTGTTCCACTCAGAGCTTTTGGTGCCAATAAAAATGGCTTCATTGGGAGATTGACAGCACGGTATCGAACTTCAAGGGACCTTCTCTGTCTTCAGCTTCTTACACCACTGCAGAACATGGAGCACCAGAAAATATACCCAAGTTCTAAGGTAAAAACTTTATTGATGCAACGCCTGGCTTACTCGACCCCCACTTCACTGTGGTCAGCCTGAATTCGCACCTACATCCCGGTCATCCATGAACGTATACTTCTGATTGCTGCCTTGTGTCTTCTTTCATTCAAACTGTAATATCTCTGGTTGTTTCTTCATCCAATTTAAGTTGTTTTTGGTGTCTTTTTGCTTATTACATTTTCTCTATATTCCAAACTGCTTTAGGAAAGTTATCATGTTGTTTTCTTGACTTTAAATTGTTGGTTCTGCTTGAACTTTACACACATTTCTCAAGGGAACTACCTGCTGCTTCTCCTACAGCCACCAGTGGTTCATCAGCCATTCTCTTAGAACTGTGTTACAACCTAACCATACTGTGTTTATTAAGTTGGCAGGGGTACCCACATCTAATTATACAACCTGATTTTCGACAGCTGAATGAAGGCTCCAGTAGCAGGTCAGCTGTGAAAATGTTTGTATATGCACAGATTACAATTAAAATGTAAGGGAAAAAATGTAATTCATCCATATTCATATCTAGTGTAAAACATAACATTACGTGACTCCATGAATATCTGCATCAATGGTACAATATTACAGAAAGGCAAACTGTTGCTGTATTATTTTCCATAGTAATCAGTGCATAATCTTAAAGAAAATGTATGCATTTGCATTCACTAAACATGTTATTGTGAGTAACTCGTACAATCCTTTGTACTAAAATGCATTCTGCTGGCTACTGTGATTTGGAGAGTCACTTTCACCAAAATGTTGTTAACTATCCATACAAATTTGGTAATGTGACTCCGGGTAGAGCCAAATAAACAATTTGAAGCCAGGTCTGCGGACAATGAACAACTGGTGGTGAACATAATAGAATGACATGCCAATGTTAATGGAAAAAATGCATCAGGACCGGCTTTCCTGTTTATAGTTCTTCTGTAAAAAGTATGCATCAATTCAATGCATGGATGGCTTTTGATTAAAGTTGAGAATATAAATTAAGCTAGTTGACATGAATGTCTGAGAATATTTTGAGAGTTTTCAATACCTGGATTGAGAATTAATTAAAAAAAAATACTTCCGTTTATTGAAACTCCACTACATATTTTTGTGATTAAGCCCAGATCCAGCCTACACTGGATTATACAAAGTTGATCCAGTTGGCCTTCCCAGTGGAGATTCTGCATTGCCTTCATAAGGCAGGAGTACACACCAACAGGCTGAGATTCCTTCACTGGCTCCTTATTTGCTGTTTTATCTGCTTTAAAGCCATGACAATCATTCACAATGTCATATATTACAAGTTCCCCGAATTATTTGTCTCTGACTTGATCATTGTGATCTTCTGATCTATCGATTTTTGTGGTGTCTAAAGCAAAGTCGGTTGATCTTTTCCCATTATTCAATCCAAATTTTGGAACACATTGCTTTTTACCTGCTGTTCAGTCAATAATTTCTTGTTTAGGCTCTCTTTTTGGACTACATTCTATTTCTCATCTTTTTAGCTTTTGTTTTTTTATTGGTGTGTGCTAGTTAGCGCCAAAAAGCTCAGTATATGTGTGCACAACAAAATTAACATAAAATACCCTTGCATGTATCTGTATAGCACAATCTTAGCTGGAAAGCAGTGGAGTGTGGAACAGAAGAACTGAGTGCTAGAATATGTTTCATGTTTTTTTTAGATGACACACGACTTACCTAGGTTCCTATTGTTCGAAGGGTAGTGCTCTTCGGAGATGTGGGCCTTCAGTTAGCTTCTGAATTGCAGGAGGATGTGAGCCATTATGATTTTTATTATGTTGCTCCACGTCGTGGGTACTTGGACTGTGAAAGCCTGTTTCTTTCTTGCAATATTTCATCTTCTGTCTGGCAATGTCATGCATACTGGCAAGCTAATGTCTGCCCAAGGTGGATCTATTAATACTCATCATCTAAAGGTAATTAATTGTTGCCATCTCTCTGACTCTTCAGTATGAATCCTAGCAGTAATACTTGTGGTAGCACTGTTTTTATATTCTGTCTAGTCTAGAGTTTTAAATTTTAAAAAGCTAAATAGTTTGCTCTAAGAACTGTTATTTCAGACTCAGGGACAGGAAATGAGTTATGGCCAGGCCTTCTAGAGTGGGGTGAGTGAGTGATCAAATGCAGTTTTATCCGCGTGCACTTATACGATCTAATTTTTCGGATTTAAGTATTTATGGTGATGATGGTATATGGGCAAACCTACTGGTGCTTTAACTAGCCCTCTGCAATTTATGCACTTTTTTGTATCACTGTAACCTTTTTGACAATGTATATTTGAATATATTGCATCATTATCTTATGATATATTTCATGGATAACTGTTTATCTTTAATAAGCATTACTGACTGATTATTTTCTGGCTCTGGCATAATCCAGTCCATACCCATCCATGCTTCTGTTCAATTAGTCTCACTTTATGCTTGCTGGTAGGAAGGCCCCGTCCACAGAGCCCTTCAAGCCACCCTATTTAGGTTTGGCCTTTGAGACATCTTTAGCTATCTCGCAGACTACTATTTTTAAAAGAAAAATATAAAAAAACATAATACACTGTTAGACCTGGCACCATTGGCGTGGGTCTCCCTTCCATTTTTTGCTGTTGCCTCCTATGTTTTTGCTGGTTTAGATGCTTTGGGCACTTTGCCACTGCTATTCAGTGCCAAAGTGCAAGTTCTCCCTATTGTAAATTGTTGTAATGGATTAGTGACTCCATGATTGGCCATTTGATTTACTTGCCAGACCCTAGTACAGTGCACCATGTGTGCCCAGGGCCTGTAAATCAAATGCTGCTGGTGGGCTTGCAGCACTGGTTGTGCCATCCACAGAAGCAGCTTGTAAAATGTGGCTCAGGCCTGCCATTACAGAGCCTGTGTGCAGTCTGGGACTGCCATGTCGACTTGGCAAGTGCACCCACTTGCCAGTCCCTAAACCTTCCCTTTTCTACATGTTAGTCAGCCCTAAGGTAGGCCCAAGGTTCTCCTGTGGGCAGGGTGCATTGTATGTGAAAGGTAGGACATGCACTGATGTGTGCGGCATGTCCTGATAGTGAATTACAGCCAATTTCGTTTTTCACTATTGCAAGGCTATCTGTTCCCATAGGCCAGAATGGGCAGTTTGATTATAACATCTTATAATTATAACTGACCCAGGGAACAAGATGAGAAAATAAAGTTTAGTATGCCTGAACTCAGAATATTAAAATACATCTTTTAGTGTGGGTGATTTTTACATTCTGTGTTTGAAAATACCACTTTTAGAAAGTAGGTATTTTCTTGCCTAACCATCCAGTATGCCTCTGCTAGGTTTGTGTATTCCATATCTGGTTTGTGAGTGACAGGGGGCTGGAGAGGGCCTTGGCTCCAGCAGTCTGATGAGTCGGGGATGGGCTGAATAGGGCCCACATAGAATAGAGAGTAGAGGTAAAAGATTTCCTTTCACTTGCCTGAGCCTTCATAGAATAGAGAGTAGGGGGAGGAGTTTTCCTTTCAGCTACCTGGGCCAGGTCTGCTTTCAACAATGCTGTCTCCACCTCCTGCCAGGAAGCTGCACGAGGGAGGACAGAACTGGTTTTGACTAGGTAAAGACAGTCTCTGCCTTCAGAGAACAAAGGATTTAGTAGTATAAATATTGGGGCCCAGACCCCAGAACTTTAGATCACTTCTGGGAATCAAGACGACCCTTTGCCAAGGAGAGAAACCAAGGAAGCTGAAGGAGGAGACTGCCCCTGTGCTGTTTGCTGTTTGGGGTTGGCCTGCAGTGTTTACTTATTGCCAAGGAAAGGAGAAAAGGAACTTTGTGTGTACTTTAATCATCTTGAGGAAGATCTCCAAGGGCTTGAAGCTGAGCTTGCCTCCTGTTCTGAAGTCTCAGGGATACAAAGACTTCACCACCAGCTCCCCTGAATTTCCTTGCTGGGAATTCTACCTGCAGAGAGGTGCCTGCTGTTGTTCTAGGCCCTCTATAGACTGCGTGTCGCTGGGAGCTGGAAGCGCGACGCAACGAGGAAGAAGCGTATCGCCGCCGCAGCAGTTGCCGTTGCATCGCCGAAGAAGCGTGTTGCCGCCGCCGCAGCTGTTCGCCGTCGCATCGCCGAGGAAGCGTGTCGCATCACCGGAGAAGCGTGCCGCCGCCGCAGAGGTTGCCGTCACATCACCGGAGAAGCGTGTCACAGGGCCTATCGCGGCTCCAAAGTTCATCGATTTCGCCGCACGGCCGTCGGGCGTGCACGCATCGCATCCACGTTGTCGCATCACATCAAAGACGCCATTTTGTCGCATCACACCGGATCATCACATCGAGGCGCCATCTTGTTGCATCGCACCGGATCACAGTAAGAAACAGACGCTTCGCCTCCTCTCCGGTAAGGAACAGACGCATCGCCTCCTGTGCGCTGCAGTAAGGAACAGGTGCGCCGCCTCCACCGAATCAAGGAACTGACATATCGCCTTCCCTGCGACCCTTTTGTTTATGTTGCGTTACGCATCCAAGGTACTTTGAGAGTAAAGTGGCGCATTTACCATCTACATTGAACTAAGCTATTTCTACCATTTGAAAGTCATATTTTGAATACTGTATGTGGATTTTTGTCGTTTGGTCTTGTGTTAAGTCTAGATAAAGATTACTTATTTTTCTAAACTGGTGTGGTGTCCATTTGTAGTGTTTTCACTGTATTACTGTATGTGTTCACAAATGCTTTACACACTGCCTCTGAGATAAGCCTGCCTGCTCGTGCCAAGCTACTAAGGGGGTGAGTAGGGGTTATTTTAGGAGTGTAGCCCCCTTACCCTGACTAGAAGCAAGGGCCCTTACTTGGTCAAAGGTACCTACCTCTGCCAACTAGAGACCCCATTTCTAACATACACATATATACTTTTGGTCAGCAGGCTTTATCCATTGGTTTGTTTAACCGTCATTTATGTTTTGGTTCCGCCCACAAAAGAATACAGCATGGGGCAACAGGTGAGGCTACTTTACCTACGGTCTCCATTCACGTTCAGTAAATGCACAAATCATGTGTATATTGTTCACATCCGCCTAAAAACAGTTCCTTTTACTTCAGTGACAAACCTGGTTCAAAGTCTATTTTTTTATTTTAATTCTAGTTTAATATTAAATACTGGCTAATTTTTTTTTCAGCGCTTCAGCTGTCTAGTTAAATGTGGATTTATTTTCTGTGTTCTTTTTCAATTGTTAAAAATAATAATACTAAAAACGTAAGGTGCAGCTCAATGCTAGTTATTCAAAAAAAATCATTAGTGAAACAATCACTCAACTGAATGATTTTTTAGATTTAAAACGTTGATTGCAAGCATGTGGCGACCATGGTTCCGTGGTGGCATATTTATTTTTCCTTTTTATTTTTGTGGCATATGGTCGCAATAAAATAGATCCACTGCACCATCCTAACAAGGCCAGATCTGTGGGCTTTGCCAAGCTTGTTTTGAACATGCAGCTATCTGGTCTGGGGACAACCTCATCAGATGTCTAATGAGCCAGATAACTAATTTTGTTAAGACGATGATTGGTTCGACTGAAAATGGAATCATCTCTCATTGTCTCCTTCTGCTGGCTATAGATAGTACTTCCTTTTCCTTCAATTACAGATATTATCATTGTGAGTAGTACGACTCCAACTGCACAATAAGACAGCTGGAAAACAAGGCATTCGAACAAATGTAAGCATACTCTGAAATACTCTAAATTATTTCGGCAGTCAACGGGGGTGGGTAAATAAAATGAAATTATTTTAGTAATATTCGTAGCAGAAATAAAACATTCTCTGGAAAGCCCACAGACAACATTAAATATGTCAGTGAAGGGGATGCGTGTGCACAAATCAAGGAAAGGACCTGGTCAGCAGCCAGTGTGTAGTTCTGCTTCCATTAGTTTCGCAGCCCCAGCATAACGCAAAACTGCGTTGCTATTCCGGATTATTTAAAAACGCACTACAGTAACGGATTTTACCAAATGTAAACCTGTGAACGACCAGGCAATGTTTGTGTTTGATGTTTTTTCTGGTTTAACCTTCTTACTAACCATGTGAGCTGAAATACCGTACGCCGTGTGTGTCACCGAGAACAGCTCTATTGCCACCGTGTACGCCGTGTCTGTCACCGAGAAACGCTCTATTGCCACCGTGAAGGCAGATCCGTGCGTCTCCTCGGCTACTCTGATTCATCTGTGACACTTCCTGGTTACGCGCGGACCCCAGCGCGTGACGTCACTTCCCGGCTCCGTCTAAGCAGCAGCATGTTAGGAGACCATTGGAAACAGTGGCTGGACCGGGGCTGCGGCGGTGGGTACTGCAGAGCTGCGAGATTGTGCCTGGCTAGCACGAGCTGCGGGAAGCTTCTCTGGGGATAAACGGTTTCTGCTGTCAGCTACGGCCCTTCTCGGAAATATCTCTGCCTAACGTTTAATGAAGAACGGGTTTCAGGTGCTGTAGTTAAATCGACCTGCAATTTGATACTCTTCAAATGGAGGTAAGTAAGGCTGCGTGTTATCGTTGCTTTTTAATGGTGAAATGTAAAGCTCGGTTAATGTGGTTTTAAAACATTTCAGCCGGAGAGTACTTACTAACGGAGTATTCCATGGATATTTTGATGGTATTTCAGTATTTATTTCTGCTCGTTATCATTACGGTGTTATGTATGCGCACAAGGATAGAGCCTTTTCAAATGTCTAACGTAATTGGGAAACATCAGTGGCTGTTTGTTGTATTGACAGCTGGGTGGAGCTCTCTTGATAGATAAAACAGTATTATGACACGACTTCTACTTTTTCCTGTGGTACTATGGGCAGAAAATATACGTTTCTGTATTTTGTGTGTCACTGAGCCAAGCGGAATATTTTTCAGTTTTATGTCTTGTTAAACTTGAGTAAATCGAATTTAAAATCTATCTTAATCTGCCATTTTTTTTGTTATGTAGGGGTCACTAACATTTCCCGTAAAAAGGGTGTAGGATGGTGTTTTGCTGGTAAGCAGGTTGAATTGAATGTTCTACTTGTTGACTTCATTTCCCGACCGTCCTCGCGATTTTTATTTTAGGCGTTTCCCCTATTTTTTTTTTTTTTTGCAAGGTAGTGGTTGTACCGCCGTGTAAGCATAATGTACCCCTCCCTTTTTCACACGACACCTTTCTCTTAAACATGCCTGTTAGACTACATTACGATTTTTATGACCAACTGAGAACTGAACGTAACGCCTACTCCACTACCTTTTGCTTAGTTGTACCCAGGGCACAAGTCCTGGGAAAAATACTATGGGACCAATTGGTACAGTCATTTTGCAATAGTGTCACAGATAGTGACATCACAATGTGGATTATTGAGCCCTAATAATAATCTCCTCTTAGAACTGAACCAGCCTACTTTGCAGAAAACATTTAGCATAATTGCAGACATTTAAAAATAAAATTTGGGGTTTGTTTCACAATTTTTAAAAAATCAAGTCAAGGTTTTCCACATTTCATTTGGTAGTATACATCAGAAATAGTGGAAAGGTAACCAGTTTATAAAGAGACGCGTAGAACTTTGTATTACACCTCTAAACTACGTTTATAGAGAAAATAAGATGTGCTTGGTGTTAATTAGGACGTAAAAGTGTTAAATGTTGTGAAGCTCCCTGATGCTTCTCGGATAAGAGATTCAAAAATACTGAGCCTCTCGCGCACATAAGGGGGATGCTACCAGTGGGAAGGGTTTAAAGGCGCCCGGAGGCCAGGTTACATGCTTACAGTATTTCTAAATGCTGGGGCACAGGGTGACACCGCTCAGCCTCCCTTTGCCTCGGGTAGGGGGAACGAAGCCCCTTCCCTAAATAGTGTGAGGACTAAATACATCTACGTACAAATCCCAACTCGTGCCATGGTTGTAACTGAGTAGCATTTAAGTCTGTAATATTCCCTTGTACACCTGTAAAAAATGCCCGTTTTAATAATGTCTTTGCACTTGTGCTGATTTCCGGAGGGGGCAGAGCCTTTTTTTAAAATTACGTTTCTCACACCATGTCTTACAATATTTGGCATCTCAAACTAATTGCATTTTCAGCTGTCTCTTGATGCCTTTCGCGTTTACCCTCTCAGCCCCCCTTAAATAGTCTTATAAAGTACATTTTTAAACCTGGCAATGTAATTTGTATGGAATTACCATTTTAAAAAGTATGCCTATTTCGTACAGAGAGACGCTAATCTAAAATTTACATGGCTAACAATGCACAAAGTGACCACAGATTACCATCCGAGACTGTTCCAGTGTAAAATGTTTTCCTGCCCATAGGAACTAGGCGAATATGAATTATTTGCTTGAGCCTTTCCCATGTATCTCTGTTATAATGTCTGAGGTTTTCCTTCTAATAGTACAAAAGCAATAAATATTGTCTTTTGCCCAGTACTCCCACTCGGGTAGTGATTGCAGTGTGCTTACCAGAAGTGGACTCGCAGGCAATGTGTTAGTGAGGTGGAAAGAGGATTTGCAGACAGTCTCAAACTGTACAATTGCAAAGAGAGTTTCCAGCAAGACCATTGATCTTGGAATTTACCTGCTAGGCAATCTAATTGCTTCTTGGTTCACTCAGTAGTTTAAGTGCATGTTGCTGAAGTGTATAACTTGCAGGGCACATTCTTTTTACTGGTAGGATTTACTTTTATCCTTTCGGAGTTGGGCGGAGAGAGGAATCTGTGATCATGATTTCTGAGAGAGGTACACCTCCCTGTCATTTTAATTTCAATTTTCTCAGCTCTGACACAAACTGATCTCTTGGTTCGTTTACTTAAAAGCCCACACTGGAGAAGCATTTTGTCAGCATGTGTAGATAGTAAGATGTTTTTCAGGTAGGAAATAAGCAAACATGTTGGCTTTCCTACTCCTCTGCTCATTTTACAGTGAACCCAATTTAAGAATGTTTAGATTGCAAGCTACTTAACAAGTCAATCTCAACAATGAATATAATGGTATTTCCTGTTCCATATGCAGCTATGGAGCACTTAACTGAGCATTCTTTGGGGTACATCTATCCACCTTACCATCAGAGTAATTTCGCGTTTTCCTGAGCCTCTAGATTTCCAAATTGTTTCATTTATAGCATCGACTAACTTCTTAGTCTATCCCCAGGTTCATGGTGACTTTTTTTTAGTTTTATACTTTGAGTCTCAGGACAACCCTCCTACTGAAGTTATGTCTAAAATCCTATGCTGATACAAACTTTACAGTTTATTTTTTAGTAAAAAAACATTTGAAAGAACACAAAAGCTTACTTCAAAGCTCCAAAGTGTTTGACCCTGCCTGTGCACTATTCTAGCTTCACTCCAAGCGCATCCACAAAACAGATGCAAGGCTATGGAACTTCATATGACCAGATTCTGTATGCCTGAACTCTACTGCACGCTTCCTTCTAATTCAAAAGGTAATTTTTCAGTGAATTTACAGCACCACCTGCAGACTGGCCAGGCCCACTCATGCCTCAATTTGCTCCTCGATTCTTGTTCCACTGAAAGGCCAATAGTGACACTTGGAAGAAGTTTTGTACTTTTATGGCTTAACAAAAACCTTATCAGATTCCTCACACTGAAGTCCTCTTAATGGGATGTGCGCCCTAGCTTCATGAACCAGCTAAATCTGTTTTGTTCTATTTCCACTTATTTTTATGGTCCAGCTCCTAGTGGTTTCTAGTTAGGACATTCTTATTCATTTATTAATTTCACCTGACCTTAGTTGTTGATAATTCCTATGTCTTTCAGCGCCGCATGCATGATTAAGCCAATAAGATGGGTCACATTTACTAAATGAAGACTAAATTACACTTTCACTATGTCATTTGGCCTACTATTGTTTGTAAACAGTTTGGTCTCTGTATTTTCAGATCTTGGGTAGAGTCGATTAATCCTCTAATATTTCTCTCCCTCCTGTCCTGCCACTGCCTTGGTGAAATAAGTTCTCATTAACTGTGGGCAATGTCTTTGATATTTGATAGTTTTGTCTATGCATATTGCAGCACTGCACCCGGTTATTAGTAGATTATGAGATGGAGTAAGACATAGCTGTCTTCTTTTGTACTTCAAATTCAGCTGATCTTTCTGTGTGCATGTAAGGAGGGCTTCACATAAAAATGTTTTAATTACTTAAAGTAATGGGTCTATACTTCTTCGTTTCATTCATAACACCGAGGCTTGTCTGCCTTCTTTGACACGCATACCTAGTATCAAAGCCAAAAGCAAATGGCCTGCCCTTCTCATATGGCTATAAACAGGACTGTCTATTCCAAAAACATTCTGTTCATACAAAGCTTATATAGAAATTACTACCTCAAATCCCTTAAGTGGACCTGAGGAAGTGAGGGAAGTAATGAATGAAACAAGGAAGTATGGACTTAGAGTAATGGAATTCTGGTAAGTAAGTAAATCATTACCTATTAAGTCCCTTTACTCGTTTCCTTCATTACACATGAAAAATATCCGATCTAACACAGGACAACTTAAAAATAATCCTGATAGACCAAACAGTACTCATAAAATTTCAATCAGACCAAGAACAACATCCACATATTGCATCATAGTAGAGAGCACCTTGAAACCAAAAACATGTTTGAGCTGAACATCTAGCAATATGCTGTAATGGCTTACAAACATGAGAGTTACACAGGCAGCTACCCTGCCAATTGCCACTAGGAAGGCATCTTGAACCTTCGCTCATGAACCTGACATGCTTCTTGTGGATCTTCCCAGAATCACTAAGGGGCAAGGCACTTTCAAAATTTGATAAGCTTAATAAATTGGAGACTGCTACACTTGGCCTTTTTCAGCAGGGTCATACCCAAACTTTTTGCATTCACCCTCCTATTTTTGGAACCCGTTTTTGTTGGCTTTTAGGACTCTGCTCGCTTTACCACTGCTATCCAGTGCTAAAGTGCTTGCAGGGTGCAGTTTATTCAAAAAGTTGGGCTTGTACTTTTAAGTTTTACACATCCTGCCAGTGAAACTCTTAACTTCTTTTTCACTACTGCAAGTCCTACCTCTTTCATAGGATAGCATTGGGTTACCTTATTACATTTAATAAGTGGTAATTTTCAATTGGAAGCAAGTAAGAATATTGCGTTTGGTGTCTGAAAAATTATAATTACAAATCCTCTTTAATGGTAAAGTCTGATTATAAGGTACAAGTTTGAAAATGCAATTTTAGAAAGTTGCAATTTGTCTGCCCTAACTATTGGGTGCCTTCAACCTGTTCCAGGGTCACATGACTGGGTGTATTTGACAGTTGGACTTTATTTTTTCCTCCCAGACAGCCTCACAATGGATGGAGGGATTAGGTGTGCCTGGATGGGGCATCAACAGGCAGGATGGTGGGGGGGAGCTGGACACCACCTTACTTGCAACTGAATAGGCTGTGCCCTGCCTTCACAAAGGACTTGTCACTCCTTCATTGTTCATGCAGCCAGCTTGGAGCCAGGGCTGGAAAGGCAGGAAAGTTCAAGGACTTCAAAAGGAATTCTCTAGAAACTTCATCTACTTCAAAGAAGGCACCAAATCTTCAGTACACCTTTGGACCTGTAGAAGACTCAGAAGGACTGCTGTGCTGCTCTGCAAGAAGGACTGCTACTCTGTTGCCCTGCTGCGTGAGTGAAAGGACTGGACCTGCATCTTAAGCCCAGGATCACCAGGGTGACTCCAAGTGCTAGTTGGCTGGCATCCTGATCGGAGCCGCAGGGACTGAACGGGTCCTACCACCTTGAACCCACCACCTGGACTCTGCCTGCTGCTGTTTTACCCCATCCCCCTCCCACCCAAGTATTGCCACCCTAGTCCTGGACCCTTGGAAGTAGGTTTGACGATGCTCGGCTAGCCCAGCTGTGGTCATTTGGGCAGAACCGATGCAGCGCAACGCATCTCTTTGCAGCCTCTTTGGAACCATTGCAGCACAATGCATCCCTTAACGCAGGTCTTCACATCATAAGCCCCTCGTCGACGGCATCCTCCACGACAACACAGGACTCTGCATCGCGACCCAACCTCAATGTGAGAGCTTGCAATGCTTTGCAAACCAGGATTTAAGGTACTTTGTCCAGCAAGCCTAACTAGGTCCCTGTATCCAGTCCACGCTCCATCACGGTTGGCCTGAACTTGTGACTTTGTCCCGGTGTGGCACAACCATATAAACACAGTTGGTGCTTTGTGCTTCTAGACACTATTTTCACTTAAAACTTTAAAATTGCATATTTCTAGTTCTTATGATTGGATTTTTGTTTTCGTCTCAAATAATTGATTAAATTCGGCCCTATTTATTTTTTATAAATCTGGTGTGGGGTGTTTTTTGTGTTTTTCACTTTATACTGTTTGATGTGCAGCTTAAATAATTTATACATTGCTTCCAAGTTAAGCCTGACTGCATTTGTGCCAAGCTACAAGAGAGTTAAACACAGTTTAATTTGGGGTTTGCTTGTGTTTGACCCTGACAGAGATTTTGGTTGCTGCTTGAGTAGGGTTTCAGCCTCCTCAACCACTAACCCAAGTTGCAACAGAGACCTAATCCAGTAGTTTAAGGTCTAAGTAGCAGGCTTACACCCTTTATCCTCTGGGCCAAAATTCAGAATGCAAGAGTCTGCATTCTAAAGGTGCAACTCTTTCCAAATCAACTAGAAGATCATTTTTAACTTATAATTTGGGAGTTTCAACTTCTTGAAAAGGAGAGTTACAAAACTCTAAAATCACTTTTTGAGCCAAAGGAAGAAGATGCTTTGACCAGAAAAGCAGTCCCCACTGTAAGGACTACCCTGTTAGCGAATAGTCTGAAAAATAGATGCCTACAAGCCAGAGATCCCACTTCCCCTAGACAGTTAGTTCAAATGGTTGCTACTGAAAAGAATGTTTTAAGATTCAAGATTCTCAAACCTACTGAGTGCAGAGGCTCAAAAGGGGGAACTTCCGTCTCTAAAACCAACAGCAAATCCCAGCTAGGTACTACAAATCTAGACAAGGGACCAATATTAGAACAAAAATCCTCAGATTATCGAATTTTCCTGATCAGTTTGTCTGCCAGTGTATTCAGAACTCCCTGAAAGCAGATAGCTGACGGGAATAATCAATCTTTCTCTGTCCAAGTGAAAATCAAGTTTGTGATAATACATAGTGGGTGACCCGAATCCCCCATTGCCTGACTATATACTATTTTGGCGTGATATTGTCAGTTTGAATCAGTACTGCTTTCCACAGCAATTGATGGGTAATCCCCTGCAATGCCAGACTAATTGCATCCAATTCCTTCCAGTTTGAGGAATGTCTTTTTCTCGAAAAGGGATCTTTCCCCTGCATAACCTTGTCCCTGGCATCCAGTCTCTCTGGCTCTGGCTGCTGGCGTGTGTTATTATCACCGCCCACTCCAGTGGGGATAGATGAACACTTGGATTGGTTCAACAGATCCATCCACCATTTAATTTCTTCCTTGATCACGTGATCCAACAGAATCCAGTGGTCATAGTCTTGCCGTCCAATTCCAATGACTGAGGTTGTGATTTACTACCATTCCAAATTGGAATCTGCCCAAAGGAACCATGGATAATGTGGATGCCATGTCCTCTTGAATCTGTATAGGCTGCATGTGACTCTGTAATGTCTGAATCATTCTCTCAGGAAGCACAACAATCATCTGATCTGAACCTAGTTCCTATGAACTTTCTATCCTAGGCTGGTTCCCCCGTGAGGTTTTTATTTAGATTTATTAGGAAAACATGGATTTGAAGAATATTGATCACTTTCTTCAAGTCTTGCACTAGTTTGCTGGATTTGAAAGGGATTAACTAGTCCTGAGAGATCAGGATGCAATAAACGTTCTTTTCTTTGAAACGGGCCAGCCAGAGAGCCAAATGGCTTTGGTTTTAACTCTGAGTGTTTATTTTATCCAAAAGAAAGAACGCAGGATTGAAAATAAAGGTCTCCTGCTACAAACCTTAATTATTTCTGATGCTTAGGTTGGATGGAAATGTGAAAATATGCATCTTGTAAATCCAGAGTAACCAGAAATTAATTCATTTCTGCAAACGCTCCTTTTTGACATGAATAGTCTTTTTTCCCAAATGCATCTGCTTTCGATCCAGTACTGGCGAAACCCTCTTAAAACTTTTTTAGCCTCAAATAATGGAGTATACCCCTTTCTCTGGCTGTACTAATAGCACACGAATGATAGCATCCTTCCTTAACAATAAAAAAACAAATGCCTTACCCATAAGCCTTCTGCTTGAATCTGTTCTTTGGAATAGGCATATTGATGCTTCCTGAATCTGGACGTGACGAGACAAATTTGTTTCATCGTTTTGTCTCACAATACTTGCTATCAAGAGATCTGTGACATCTTTTTCTCAGACTTCCAGAAACTTCCAAATTCTTCCTCTCCCAGATTACAGTTTCACTCTTTCTCCTTGATAGCCATTACTTCTGTTTTGTCCCAGATTACAGTGAGACAGCATTTGTCTTCTTTTACTGTTTCTTGTGCTGGAAATCTCTTTTACAAGGAGATCCTGAAGCTTTAGGACAAATCTTATAATGGGTCTAACGAGAGCGACCAGATGAATTTGCAACCCTACCCCTATTGGTCAGATCATGCTTTCTATCCTTGAAATCTTACGTGACAAGCTTTCGTAATGATCTGATGTAATTGTTTATCATATATCTTTTTACCAAGGAAGGGGACTTTCAGCAATAATATCTCTGCTATGGCAGCCTTCCAGTCTAGCATCCTCATGTGCCTACAGGCTAATACTGTGGCACCTGAAGTCCGTACCGAAGCCCTGATGGCATCCTAAGAGATATTCTACAGTAAACATGCCTGCTGCTCCATGTGCACCAAAAGGTCAGATCAGTGTTCTTCTTGCCTGGCAACTGTCAATCATTCAAAAGTCCTGGACCAGTGAATGGGCAGTATATGATGCACAGGTGCCAACGCAATGAGCCAGGTTGTTCCCAGCAAAGACTTCTTTAGTGCAGTCTTTATCTTAAGCAGTGGATAACATGATGAACAGTCTTCAGGATCTGTAGAGGAGCGGCAAATCAAAGTTTTCAGAGTTGTGTTGATCCTTATTTTATGAGCTACTCTTCTGCATCCTTAAACACATATATCACTTGTATTTCCAACTTATTCTCCTTTATTTCTTTTTAGGTCGAGCCTAGCGGCTGTGCGCATGCGCTGCTTGCTCTGAGACCGCTGTAGTAGAGTATGGGAGAGAAGCCGCGCCGACTCTCCTCCCATATTTTTCATTGGCTTGTGTCATTGTCTTTCGTAAATGCTGCCTTTAGATTCGTTAATAGGCTTGTTAGTGCCTCCTTAGTACGGCCTTGTCTTCATTTGTATCCTCCCATGGCGACTGGCCCCTTTACTTCGGTTGTTACATGGGACCTAGTCTGTAAGTACTATTTACTTTATTGAGTTTCTCCTACTGCAGGCCGGACATGCGCTGCTTCAGCTGAAACCGCTTGTGTGTTTTTTAAGCAGCACGGCCGCCCCCGTAACACAGGCGCCTGCTTTCAATCACTTTAACCCAGCATTATCTCGTCTGTTTCAAGCCTACAAGTAAAATGGATTTAGAAATGATTAGCGAATTAAGTCATGTGAATTCCAGGTAGCACATAATCCTGTGCTAATGGGCTGAAGCTGACAACAGCACATCTGTGTTACATGTCAGATGTACTAAAGCCACCAGACGGGTTGTTTTCAAAAGCCTCTTTTATTAGCAATACCGCCACCGTATAATCACAGAGTGAAAGGTGTTGGAGCGCTTTGTTAGTGTTCATAGCTCGGATCATATGTAACTTTCACTTCACACTTTGTCTGTGTAATTTACAACACTTACACATCTTCTTCACTGCACTATTTATTACTGCTTTGAACACGTCGCAGGCCAGTCTGTTCCTCTGATATTTACAATCTAACAAGCGGTCGAGAAGGCCCTTTATTGCAATGCAATGCAATAGGTCACGCATTTTGCAAGACTTTAAGCTATTAGTATTGTACATGACAATGCCTTTTATTTATGTTTAAAAACCCAAAATATAAATTAAAGGCATTGTCATTTACAATGCCAATAGCTCATACTCGTGTGAATGCGAGACCTATTGCATTGCAAATGCTTGTTTAACATCTTGCCGTAAGATGCTATATTAATTGAAAATGACACAAAATAGCAACTGGTGCACCAACTGCCAGAACACACACATACAGGCCTCTTATATCTTTTGTAGTACGCTCCTTGCTTCTGAGCAAACTCCCATCCCTCGATACTCTCCACATAATGAGTGGTAAAACTGAAAGCTGAATTTATTATTATTATTATTATTATTTGTAGAAAAGAACTTCCTACAGCTTAACTCCAACAAAACCGAGATCTTATTGTTTGGGAAAGCTGAGGATTTATGGACTGAGGAGTGGTGGCCAGCGGAATTAGGAGAAGCTCCCACCCACAAAAAAATGGGCGAAGAACCTGGGCATTGCAATTGATAACAACCTCTCTATGGAGGAGCATGTTAAGGCCTTATCAGGCAAGTGCTTTGGATTGATGCGCATGCTAAGAAAGATCTTCCCTTGGATCCCTCTTTCCACCAGAAGGGTCCTGATACAGGCGCTTCTAGTCAGTAGACTAGATTACGGAAACGCTCTACTGGTAGGGATTAGGGAAGATTCGCTTTCAAGGCTGCAAGTCGTCCAAAATACTGCTGCACGTTTAGCACTGAATAAGCCAGCACGAACTCCATCTCTACCTCTGCTGAGCGAGTTACACTGGCTCCCCATCATGAAAAGAGCAGTTTTCAAACTCCTATGCCTGGTGTTTAAATCTGTCCATGGGCTAGGGCCAATATACCTAACTAAGAAACTAGAATGGTATATTCCGGCCCGCCAGTTAAGATCTAGTGGCAATAAGCTCCTCCGCACTCGGAGAATCAAGAAAGTTAAAATGGGAGGCCGTGCCTTTTCCTACCTAGCCCCCAAGTACTGGAACAATCTGCCAGAGGACCTGCGGGCATGTCCCAGTCTGGTTCTCTTCAAGAAACTTCTTAAAACCTGGCTATTTTAATGAGCATTCCTCACACTAGGTTGCCTGCTACCCGGGCGCCGAGAGATCCCCTTGGGGATGATTCGGGCACCATACTAATAATAATAATAATAAATAAAAGAGAACTATTGTGGGCAGAAACTACAATCGCCTGTGGAGCATTGCAGGAGAGATACCACAACCAGTACACCTAGCAGCCAGTGTGCTGCACTCAACTGAAGTAAGCTTTCTGAAAACAGTCATGCAAAACAGGATATGTTAGGTGTGCCAGTCCGGTTTATAGCCATGTGATTGGGGCGAGTGTTTTTTTTTTGTTTTTTTGGCTTACACTGTGGATATTCCAGTTTGTGGAGGTGGAAGCTCTTCATGTGTAATGAAGGAAACCAAGAAGGGGACAACAAGGTAATTCACTTTAAATACCCAAATGCTTAATAACATGGAACATTTTAAGTATACCTTAAGGCCGGTGTTTCCTTGGTAACATTAGACATGATTTGAAGGCAGAGAAGCTTTCTTTCTCAGTAGCCTATATCACTATTGTAATTTTGAGCATACATTAGGACTAACCCAGTAAGCATCTTAAATGGAAAGTACATTCCAAGCAATCGGATTGCACACATATAGTAGTAGTATCTTTATTCAGTTTTTCGTAAAAGAAAAGCATAAAAGGACCGCAACATATAAATAGTTTAAAGATTCCCCCCCAACTCCCTGTCCTCACAATAAGATAATATTGTAAAGTGCAAACATATATGAGACGTGTGGCTTAATCACAATTCACATTATCATCTCCAGTTGGTTATAGTTTCTGAGGTACTTCCAAAGTTCATAAAGTGACTATGCTAATAACTACATGTTTTTGTGTTTAGTAAAGTGTCGAGTGCACGGTTCCATGAAGATATTTACAATGGAATACTATTGAGCAAACTTTTAAGACAGAAGTTGCTACTATTTAAGACCAGCTAAAAATGAGGTTATCCATCATAGTAAAATAGTACTCGCCTATATCCAATTCATGAACAGTAATTTAGTATCACTTATGTACTTATCAAAATGTGGTTAGCTTAACTTCACCATCAATATCATGCAAGATTATCTTAAATAAATTCGATACTATCATTGAATAAAATCTCATAAAAAAACCTATTCTTACATTTTATTTTATCTTTCTTAATGGCGTTGTGGACATATAAGGTGCTTTATTTTTAGATCATTTTGTATTCGAGTTTAACAATATCCTGTTTCTTAATCTCCATGCAAGTATCTGGACAGTCCAAAGATTAAAAAATCGGTGCAATCGCTTTTTAAAATCCTGGTAATCTACACTAATCGATTGACGGCCATGTTTTTCTAATGTGTTTGTTCTTAGGACAGAAGAATAAAAAATGTACCGCTGTTTCAGATACACCCTCACATACCGGACAGCTAGGCAAAACATTAGAACCATTCCATTTACTACAAAAACTATTAATTGGAAGTTACTATACCTAAATTTTAGATATAGGGATTTTGCAGGTAGTGGTTCTATGCGATTCAAGAAGTCTTCCTGCTGCATAATATCTTTAAAACTTAGAAACCTTGTTTGTCAGCGTCCCTGCTGTTCTCTTTTTTTTTTTTTTTTTTTTTTTTTTTGTCCTCCTTCACCTCCGACCTCACTGAACAAACGAGCCCGTCCGTACCAAAGCCAGATGATGGAAAGATGGAGGCTATTGGCTTAGGACAAGGGCTACGCCCTGCCTACAGGTATTGTGACCGGCTCAGATGTCACTAACCCCGAATAACTGGGGAGAGAGGTCACTCTTCCACTCGGCCCGGGTGAGCCTGGCGGCTATTATCGTTGGCCTGTCAAGGGAACTGGAGATGCCCAACATAGTCAGAAGAGTGCTGATGAGGCATAATCATAGGACCCACAGATTATTTTGAAGATACTTAAATAATTATTTAACTCCCTAATCCCTCTTACCCGACTGAGCCCCAGACCATTTTAACAAAAAGTCCCAGAAAGCTGTCTCTTTCCTGCCCAGAGTTCTAGACAGATCCATCTTGGATGTCTCAAAGAGCGAGGTCAGCCAGTCAGAATACAAGGGGGGTGTAGGATCTATCCAACTTTTACATATTTGTCTCCTAGCTATTAATATAGCATAAAATAGGAGGGATCTAGCAGAACCTGTAATTTACTTAGATAAACCAAAAATTATCAGGGCAAGATTTATTTGGATTGGGAGACCTAGAATATCCGCCACAGAATTTCCTACTTCTTCCCAAAAACCTGCTATGGCTGGGCAGTCCTTAAACATATGTACATCTGAAGCTCCTGCCAGACCGCATTTTCTACAGCTGACTGGAGACCACCTCGACATGTTACTCAACGGTGATGGGTAGGCCCTGTGTGCGGTGAGCAAGTGGTTCCTCTTAAACCAGGCTGGTTTTACAATGGCGAATAAGGTCTTAAACGAGGTTTGCAACAAATACTCCCACTGTTCATTTGGTATAAGATCCCCCCCACAGTTCTTTGGCCAGTTTGAATTCTCCGTCTACAGCCTCCTCAATGGTCCAGTACCAGAAAGAAACCTCCTTTCTCCCAGCTGGTCTTACCACTAACTGATGTTCCAAGATGTGACCGCTGCCTATGGGGGTTTTTAGAGTTTGGGCCCAGCTCTGCAGCCGAATGTACTTAAACCTTGAAAGACCCACTCCAACCCTTTCGCTAAGTGATGCCCATGAAATGAGCGTACCCTCATGGGCCAAGTCCCCCCACACCTTTAAACCTGCTGCTCTAAGAGGTAATGCCAACCTATCCTTTAGGCACTCTGGTGAGTCCCAAAGAGGGGCGAGGCTAGAAAAGTAATTAAGACCGGCAAGGCGCTTGAGACTGGCCCATGATCTGGCCATTGCCTGGAGAACTTTAAGCTTAACCTTTTTGAAAAATTTCGGTTCTCCAAATTTAAACAGGAAACCCTCCTCGGATAGGCTGACACCCTTTAGCATTGCAGAGAACATGGCCCCCACCCCTGTGCTTGCTGGAGTTTTTAAGAGCATCCTAGAATGCGACAGCTGGAAAGCCCATGCATAGTATTGCAAATCAGGCAAAGCAAGTCCACCCTTCTCCCTCCTACGCCTCAGCTTCTTCCAGGTGATTCTAGTGGACCTATATGCCCAGACAAAAGAGTTAATAGCCTGCTGGAACTTGTCAATGGCAGGTTTGTCAAAGTGCAGGGGGATAGAATTAGAAAGGAAGGTTATCTAAGGGAGTACCACCATCTTCACCAAATTGACCCTCCCAAGAATGGTTAAAGGGAGATGGGCCCAAGATTTCATCAGTTTCTGGCACTCCCTTGAGACAGCCTCCAAATTAACCTCTAATCTTGTCAATGTCCTGGACTATTCTGACTCCCAGATAGCGCATACTACGCTTGGTCTGATGCTGGGGCCCCTCAAGATTCCATGTCATGACCTCGGTTTTCCCGGCATTGACCTCGTAGCCTGATACCTGCCCGAAGTCCTGTGCCAATCTAATTACAACAGGGAAGGTCGTGGGAAGGTCCGCAGAAAGAATCAAAATGTCATCTCCGTACAGGGCCACCTTCCTCTCCCAAGCCCCATGCTTAAAAGGCAAAATGCTAGACTCCTCTCTCAGCCGCTAAGCAAAGGGCTCGATGTATAGGTCAGAGAGGAGAAAGAGGGCAGCCCTGCCTAGTCCCCCTGGTGATATTAAAAGGTCTGGTCAGGTTGCCATTAACCAAAAGTCTGGCTGACGGCTCTTGATAAATCAACTGGATTGCTCGACAAAACTTCCTGCCCAGATTAAATTTCTCCATGACTGCCGACAGGTACACCCAATTAACCCTGTCAAAAGCCTTCGTGGCATCGAGTGTCATAGCTGCGAGAGGAAGTGAGTGAGTAGAGGCGATGTCTATTGCACCCATGAAATCATAGGTGAGGTCAGATAAGTTCCTACCTTTAACAAACCCCTTCTGATCAGAATGTAGAATGTCACCTGCCACAAGGCCCAACCTCGCCGCCAGGATCCCGGCAAAGATTTTATAATCTGCGTTCAACAGCGAGATGGGCCTATAAGACTCTCACCTCGCTGGATTCTTACCGGGTTTCAAAATCAGGATAATTGTGGCTTCACCCCAAGACCCTGGAAGCTTAAAGCCATCAGATAAGATCTCATTAAATAGTTGTGTTAAAGCTGGAATTATCACCACGTCCAGAGATCTATAGAGCTCTGTTGGGAGCCCATCGGGCCCTGCAGCCTTCCCTTTCTTACAGGCAAAAATAGCCTTTTTCACCTCTTCCTGCGTGATATCCTGCTCTAAATCTTCCTGCTGCATGGACCTCAAGGGGGTAAGAGTGGTCCTGCCCAACTACTCCCTAGCCTCCGTCTTCACTACAACTCGATCTTCTTGATATAAATCCTGGAAGAAATCAAAAAAAGAATCTATCTGTTCGAATACAGAGCAGTTACCCCATCGTCACCATCAATTTGTTTAATCTGGTTGCGAAGCCTATCGGACTTGGCCTTCCATGCCAATAGCTTACCTGCCCCTTCCCCATACTCGAAGGGCCAACTTGCTTGCCTCCCATCTTCTCATAACCCTAAATTGGAGAATAGTGTCCAACTGCTCCCTTAACTTGCTGAGTTTGGCCAGATCCTCTTGCTGTCCCTCCAAACCGACCCCTCTGTTCAGATCTAACTCTACTGCCTTCATTTCCGCTTCCTTGAGTGCCACCTCCCCTCTGTATTTTTTTGTTTCTGAAGCTCACCCTACT
Source organism: Calotriton arnoldi (assembly GCA_963921515.1). Taxonomy (NCBI): domain Eukaryota; kingdom Metazoa; phylum Chordata; class Amphibia; order Caudata; family Salamandridae; genus Calotriton; species Calotriton arnoldi. The sequence continues at coordinate 4,203,719 of CAWUFW010000495.1, read as the reverse complement.
CGTGATTAAGCCCCTCCAAAAAAGCCTTTAAGGAGTCCCAAACCACAGCAGTCGTAGCGGAGCCTAGATTCACCTTCAGAAAATATTCAGTCTCATTAGATAGGTAGGACATCTCTTCTGCCTCTAGAAGTAAAGTTCGATCGAAAGTCCAAGCTCTGAGATGCTTGCCTGCACCAAGTCGAGGTCCATCAATATTCCTGAATGATCACACAAATGCGGAGTCAGGTATCCGATGTCCTTAACCTTGCCCCTCAAACATTGACTGACCAAAATATAGTCGATTCTCGACTTGTTTCGATATTTACTATTGCAGTATGAGACTCCTGACTGATGGCCCGATCTTTCTCTCCAAATATTACAGAGGCCGGTTTGCTCCATCATGGACTGCAGGTACGTCTGGGACTCGGAAGGAACCATGGTTCTGTTACTTGCTGACTTGTCGAGTTTAGGGTTGAGGACAATATTAAAGTCCCCGGCCATAATAACCGGGTCTGGGTAGTCTAGGAGTTGCGAGAAAATAGTTTTAAGAGAGGAAGGGCCATCTTGGTTTGGGCCATAATAGCCGACCAAGGTGAGGAGAAAGCCCGTGATGGTCACCTTCAGGATTACCCATCTGCCACCTGGGTCAGCCAAAAAGTGTAAGACACTGGCATTAGCTTGTTTTTTAAAAAGTATAGCAACACCCCTGATGTTTGCGGTCTGATTTGAACAAACGAGAGTCCACCCATTTTTTTTATTTTTGAATATCTCGATGATCTCTTCCTTGAGGAGATGAGTTTCCTGGAGGATAATGACCTGCGCGGGGAAGTCTTTAAATATTGCAATTTTTTTCCCTTCTGGCCATTAACATTCCAGGACAGGAACTGAATTGTTTTCATGGGGTTTAGACCCGAGATCTCTAACCCGGTCGGGACACGGAAGGAGCCGGCACCAGACGAATCGCATCCTAGCCACGGCCATCTGAATGGGCACTAAGGTGAGTGAGGACATTTTGTGTTTTATAACCCCCCTTGGAGAATCCCACACCCATTTACCTGGACAGATGTAGTCCAGATGCTGCCTCCCGGAGCAGCCCACCCCGTCCCTTTAAGTGTAGACAAAAGAAAGTGTGAGCCAAACTAAAAGAGAAAAAAACAAAAGGATGAACAACTAAATGGTTATTACTATCATGTCATAGCATATCTTAAGCAGAAAGAAGGGGGCGAGAATTTAGGAATCCACTGCTGTGAGCTGCCCTAAACAGCCGATAAACAAATCAAGCGAGACAATGCCAGGCCTCGGGGCTAGATTCGCCCATTAAGGCACCCCTTTCCCCATGATTTCAAGCAACTCCTCCGCCTCCTGGACTGATCTTATATTATGCATTTTGTTCTTGTGCATAATTTTCAGAGTTGTTGGGAATTTAAGCTGGGCGACTGCACCAAGTTTTTAAAGTCATCGAGCTTCCTGCCCAATTCCCATTGTCTATCAAGAGTAACTCTGGCAAGGTCTGAACAGATTTCGAAAGAGAAGTCCCTGGCCTTCAACGATTTCACCTTTAAGGCCATGTTTAGAATCTTCTCCTTTAGAGAATAAGTATGAAAATTGATAAGAATTTTCCTCGGCTTTATTCTGTTCGGATTTCTGCGAAAAGGGTCCCTATGGATTCTCTGAATATCGCTACTCAGAACCTCCGATTCTTCAAGCTGCAAGGATTCTTTCAGCAATGAGACCATATAAGACTTGAGGTCAGTCCCTTCACTTCCCTCCGGAGCATTCAGGATACGCAAATTGTTCCTTCGAGAGTTGTTCTCCAACAACTCCAACCTGTCACGAAGGGCCACTTCCTCCCTCTTGAGGGACTGGATATCTACTTTGGCGGCCCCAAGATGGTCTTTTAGCTCTCCAACAGTGTTCTCTAAAGTCTCAGTTCTTGTATTTAAGAGCCACTTTTCTCTCCAACGACTCGCAGAAGTTCCTAATCTCTCCCTGATTTGCAGCGGAGACCAAGAACCCCTTCTTAATGTCCTCCGATAATGTAGAAAAAGAACCTCCAAAGAAGCCACTGAGGGTCCCCTTGCTTCATGGTGCTTGGAGCCTTTATTTATCTCTTCATCGTGGCCAACTTCTAGTGCCAAGGCCATCTGCTCAGCGGACTCTACCGTTTTATCTGGACCCCCCATTATACCACTCTCAGTGAGAAAAGTTGGGGTTACGTCCGGGGGCAGGGAGCCGCCCGCGGCCTCCATGCTATCGGGAGCTGATATCCAGGCTAGTTGCCCTGCTGACTTCCTTCTAAGAGCCTCTCCCTGCTTAACAATATCTAGTACCGCTGGTTGTACTTTAAAGTATGACCTCAAGGAAGGGGTGATCCTAACTTTGGAGTCAAGGCAGGGCTCGAAAAATCCACTCGACCGCTCGCGTTTGCGAGCTAGATTTAACGAGGGCGAGCTATTTTTAGGTCCTACTCGCCCTTTCTGGCGAGTAGGAAGACAAACTAACTTTTGTCCTCTGTCTTTGAAAACTGAGCATATGTGACAAGATAACAAGATTTAATGGCATTTTTATTGCTCACAAAGTGAATGAGCAATAAAGATGCCTTTAAATCTTATCTTGTCACATTTGCTCCGCTTTCAGAGACGGAGGTCAAGTAGGTTTCAGTTAGGTCGAGGAGATTTTTCAAGGTACTAGACCTGCAGGAATAGTAACAATTTTTGGATTTTTCGAGCCCTGCAAGGGGATTACTTTTGGCCCTTCCTGCCTTAATGCTCCTACCTTTGACCACGTTTGACTGAAAGGCAGAGCTGCTGGTGACCGCATCTACGTTGGGGGGACTCCTGGTTCCCTGGCTCTTACCACTGCTCCCCTACCAGCCACTTCGGTGGGCAGTTTGCTGTTTTTTGCCTCCTGAGTTTAGCTTCACTGGCCCCAGGGTAACCCCCCCCCCTCGCTTTTTGCCTTTTTTAACCCCCTTAACAACAGGAACAGTAGTAGGTCTCACCTGGGGTAATGGGCTAGCATGCCCCTCCTGAACCCCCTGTACCTGCTTCTCCAGTTGTAATTGTTGTAGCTGCAACGATGGCTCCATGATGGCGTTGCTGGTTTGAGCCAGCTCCTCCTGTGTTTCCTCTTCAAGAGTGTTCCTCTCTGGGACACCGGGGTGTTGACAGGTGCTGGCACTGCCACCGCTGACCCGGAGGGGCCCGCGAGCCGCTGCTCTGCGGCCCCTCCTGAGCTCCAGGGCGGCTTCCAGCCACCGAGTCGGGCGGAGAGAACCAAGGGCCACCGTCTCCCCCAGGCACATCCCCAGTTCAAGCAGGAAAAACAGCAGAGTCCCAACAGGAAGAAGCAAACCTGTGGCGAAATCCAACGACGCTCGAGCGGTAAGGCGAGTTTCTCTCAAAGGCTCAAATCATCTTGAAAACGGGACGCGAGCGCTCCGGGTGCAAGCGGCAGCTCAACAAGCAGCCGCCATGTTCTCCTCTGAGATTTGTCCCTGCTGTTCTCTTGCTTAGCCAATTATCATCCACGTAACTCCAATATCACTTTTTAAGGAGGTTTAAGGACCATTTTTGAATGCTGTCAGGGTTAAGCCACAAATCGCTCATGCCCATTTTGACCAACCATCCCTTGATGCAATTGATCCACTGGACACACCCTCTGGTATCTGATGATAATACATCTAAGAGTGATTCTTTCATAGGTAGTGGTGAGTCATTTGACCAAATACGAATCTAGAATGGGAGCGGCCTGAGGGCAATTGCGTGATCAGCATTCTTCAAACCCAGGTCCAAATGCATTGGTGTCAGTGGTGCATTTCGGGGGAGCTCCAAGACTGATCTCATGAATATATTTTCAGTTTTTTCGATGGGGCTCACATTAGTGTGGCCCCATAAAGTGCGGCTCCTAAGCCCTGTGCCTGGTATACTTGGAGTGCTGGCGTCACCGGTCTATAAATTGACTTCCTAAGCTTTTTAACTAGGGCGGTCCCCACATGTTTTAACGAAAGCTGACTTTTTACTATTTGCGGGGTGCATGATTGTGTACTTGTCGGCCTTACCTCTAGGTAATCAAATTGTTTCACCTCCTCTAATGCTGTAGAACCCAACTTAATACTACGCTTAAAAAAACTTGTGGCGATTTAAAAGCCATAAATTTTGTTTTTGAGGTGTTGATTTTCTAATCCAAATTCATCACATCCCTTCCCAAACTAGTCTACTAAGTTTTGGAGCCCAATCGGGGTTCAGGAGATAAGCAGGGTGTCATCTACGAAGAGAAGTGTGGGGACCACTTACCCAGCAAGTCTGGGGGGGGGGGGATCACCACTACAGTCTTAGTGGTTTGATCAGACCATTGATGTAAAGGGTAAAGAGAGTGGGAGCAAGAACACACCCTTGGCGCACTCCTCTATTTACCTTGATCCGATCGGTTAGCCCCCCTCGCTCCCCAATCTAATTTAGGTATAATTATTAGTATGCAATCTAATAATGATTTGCAAAAGAGTTTCCGGAAACCCCATTTTAGTGAGGGCTGCCCAAAGTTTTTCACAGAGAACTAAGTCCAATGCAGCACGGAGGTCTACAAACACTACATATTGTGGCTCTTTCTTAATTGTCGCATATTTCCAGAGTATCAGTAGGAAATGAAATAACTGAGATATGGTGCTTGTTTTGCCTCTAAATCCTGCCTGCCGGGGTGATAGTAGGTTCCCTTCTCTCTTCAAATCATGGATTCTCTCTAGCAAGTGCCAACCAAAATATTTTCTGGGTGATGTCAATGAGGCTAATAGGCCTGTAATTTACCGGGTCACTTTTGTCCCCCTTTTTAGGTCTCGCCTAGCGAACACAGCGCATGCGCTGCTTTCGCCTTGGCAAGACTATTGTTGTGGGTTTGGTGCGCGAAGGGAGACAAACCATGTGCGCGCCCGGACAGGCAATGTGCACGCGTACGGACAGGAGATGTGCACTCCGTACGTGGGCACATCTCCTGTCCCCGCTAGGGCTGGCTCACGGTGTCTAATGCTGGGTGTGCTGTAAGCTGAGCCCTGCAACCTCTTGTGTCCGGAGTCTCACGTAGGTTCTGTCCGGTGTCTGGGACTAGTTTAAACAGGATATAGTAGTTTTATTTTTAAAAGTGCCCTGTTTTCAGTTGTAAACGTGTGTTTCAACATATCGAGCCAATATAGGCATTTATTTTGAGGGCTGCCTTGTTTCTAAGCCGACCCTATTTTTGTGAAAGAATTATGGAAAGGGAAGATAGTGGTTTGGCCAGGATCAAGTACCTTATTTGTGTAATAGTGAAGCTGGGATTAGAGCTGGAATCTTGTAGTGCAGTCCCGAAGTGAAACATTATGGGTTCGGTTCTTCAAACCATTAGGAAGGTGAACACACCTGGCTCTTTTATGGAGGTTAATGTAGGCGTGGGAATCGGAGTGTAGATTTATAACACTAGTAAAGAGATATTGCTTCCATGTATTGTGCGACCAAGGGGCGGGGCGCGGACGTTATGTGGTGGGAATGCTCTGCGACTGGAAGTTTCTCCCCGCCAAGCTTGCGTGTTTGTGGGTGTTCTGGCAATCCGCTCCCTCCTGTGACACGGTCCAAAATGTAATATTGTCCGGGCAGGAGTACGTCTTTAAGGAGGGTGGAAACTGAGAACAGACTCACCCAAAATTGTTTGCGATACAGGGGAATGGGTTTCTGTAATTGAGCAGTATTTGCGCATGCGTAAATGTACGTTACCTATATTTGTTTCCAAAAATACCCGTATACGCATGTGAGAAAGTTGAGATTTACAAAAAATTCCACAACTGGCCTCACGAAAGTGTGATTGTCATCATGGTTTCCCGGCAGTACTCTACAATCCTCTGCCAATTCCAAAATGTCGGAAATTTACTCCTGGGTGACTTTTCTTCAGAATCGACCCTATATCTGTCGCAACCGGGTCAGCAGAGCTGCTCTAGAGCCAGAGAACCGGGTCAGCAGAGCTGCTTCAAAGCCAGAGAACCGGGTCAGCAGAGCTGCTTCAAAGCCAGAGAACCGGGTCAGCAGAGCTGCTTCAGAGCCAGAGAACCGGGTCAGCAGAGCTGCTTCAAAGCCAGAGAACCGGGTCAGCAGAGCTGCTTCAAAGCCAGAGAACCGGGTCAGCAGAGCTGCTTCAAAGCCAGAGAACCAGGTCAGCAGAGCTGCTTCAAAGCCAGAGAACCAGGTCAGCAGAGCTGCTTCAAAGCCAGAGAACCAGGTCAGCAGAGCTGCTTCAAAGCCAGAGAACCAGGTCAGCAGAGCTGCTTCAAAGCCAGAGAACCAGGTCAGCAGAGCTGCTCTAGAGCCAGAGAACCAGGTCAGCAGAGCTGCTCTAGAGCCAGAGAACCAGGTCAGCAGAGCTGCTCTAGAGCCAGAGAACCAGGTCAGCAGAGCTGCTCTAGAGCCAGAGAACCAGGTCAGCAGAGCTGCTCTAGAGCCAGAGAACCAGGTCAGCAGAGCTGCTCTAGAGCCAGAGAACCAGGTCAGCAGAGCTGCTCTAGAGCCAGAGAACCAGGTCAGCAGAGCTGCTCTAGAGCCAGAGAACCAGGTCAGCAGAGCTGCTCTAGAGCCAGAGAACCAGGTCAGCAGAGCTGCTGTAGAGCCAGAGAACCAGGTCAGCAGAGCTGCTGTAGAGCCAGAGAACCAGGTCAGCAGAGCTGCTGTAGAGCCAGAGAACCAGGTCAGCAGAGCTGCTGTAAAGCCAGAGAACCAGGTCAGCACAGCTGCAGTAGAGCCAGAGAACCAGGTCAGCAGAGCTGCTGTAGAGCCAGAGAACCAGGTCAGCAGAGCTGCTGTAGAGCCAGAGAACCAGGTCAGCAGAGCTGCTGTAGAGCCAGAGAACCAGGTCAGCAGAGCTGCTGTAGAGCCATAGAACCAGGTCAGCAGAGCTGCTGTAGAGCCATAGAACCAGGTCAGCAGAGCTGCTGTAGAGCCATAGAACCAGGTCAGCAGAGCTGCTGTAGAGCCATAGAACCAGGTCAGCAGAGCTGCTGTAGAGCCAGAGAACCAGGTCAGCAGAGCTGCTGTAGAGCCAGAGAACCAGGTCAGCAGAGCTGCTGTAGAGCCAGAGAACCAGGTCAGCAGAGCTGCTGTAGAGCCAGAGAACCAGGTCAGCAGAGCTGCTGTAGAGCCAGAGAACCAGGTCAGCAGAGCTGCTCTAGAGCCAGAGAACCAGGTCAGCAGAGCTGCTCTAGAGCCAGAGAACCAGGTCAGCAGAGCTGCTCTAGAGGCAGAGAACCAAGTCAGCAGAGCTGCTGTAGAGCCAGAGAACCAGGTCAGCAGAGCTGCTGTAAAGCCAGAGAACCAGGTCAGCACAGCTGCAGTAGAGCCAGAGAACCAGGTCAGCAGAGCTGCTGTAGAGCCAGAGAACCAGGTCAGCAGAGCTGCTCTAGAGCCAGAGAACCAGGTCAGCAGAGCTGCTGTAGAGCCATAGAACCAGGTCAGCAGAGCTGCTGTAGAGCCATAGAACCAGGTCAGCAGAGCTGCTGTAGAGCCATAGAACCAGGTCAGCAGAGCTGCTGTAGAGCCAGAGAACCAGGTCAGCAGAGCTGCTGTAGAGCCAGAGAACCAGGTCAGCAGAGCTGCTGTAGAGCCAGAGAACCAGGTCAGCAGAGCTGCTGTAGAGCCAGAGAACCAGGTCAGCAGAGCTGCTGTAGAGCCAGAGAACCAGGTCAGCAGAGCTGCTGTAGAGCCAGAGAACCAGGTCAGCAGAGCTGCTGTAGAGCCAGAGAACCAGGTCAGCAGAGCTGCTGTACAGCCAGAGAACCAGGTCAGCAGAGCTGCTGTACAGCCAGAGAACCAGGTCAGCAGAGCTGCTGTACAGCCAGAGAACCAGGTCAGCAGAGCTGCTGTACAGCCAGAGAACCAGGTCAGCAGAGCTGCTGTACAGCCAGAGAACCAGGTCAGCAGAGCTGCTGTACAGCCAGAGAACCAGGTCAGCAGAGCTGCTGTACAGCCAGAGAACCAGGTCAGCAGAGCTGCTGTACAGCCAGAGAACCAGGTCAGCAGAGCTGCTCTAGAGCCATAGAACCAGGTCAGCAGAGCTGCTCTAGAGCCATAGAACCAGGTCAGCAGAGCTGCTGTAGAGCCATAGAACCAGGTCAGCAGAGCTGCTGTAGAGCCATAGAACCAGGTCAGCAGAGCTGCTGTAGAGCCATAGAACCAGGTCAGCAGAGCTGCTGTAGAGCCAGAGAACCAGGTCAGCAGAGCTGCTGTAGAGCCAGAGAACCAGGTCAGCAGAGCTGCTGTACAGCCAGAGAACCAGGTCAGCAGAGCTGCTGTACAGCCAGAGAACCAGGTCAGCAGAGCTGCTGTAGAGCCAGAGAACCAGGTCAGCAGAGCTGCTCTAGAGCCAGAGAACCAGGTCAGCAGAGCTGCTCTAGAGCCAGAGAACCAGGTCAGCAGAGCTGCTGTAGAGCCAGAGAACCAGGTCAGCAGAGCTGCTGTAAAGCCAGAGAACCAGGTCAGCACAGCTGCAGTAGAGCCAGAGAACCAGGTCAGCAGAGCTGCTGTAGAGCCAGAGAACCAGGTCAGCAGAGCTGCTCTAGAGCCAGAGAACCAGGTCAGCAGAGCTGCTGTAGAGCCATAGAACCAGGTCAGCAGAGCTGCTGTAGAGCCATAGAACCAGGTCAGCAGAGCTGCTGTAGAGCCATAGAACCAGGTCAGCAGAGCTGCTGTAGAGCCATAGAACCAGGTCAGCAGAGCTGCTGTAGAGCCAGAGAACCAGGTCAGCAGAGCTGCTGTAGAGCCAGAGAACCAGGTCAGCAGAGCTGCTGTAGAGCCAGAGAACCAGGTCAGCAGAGCTGCTGTAGAGCCAGAGAACCAGGTCAGCAGAGCTGCTGTAGAGCCAGAGAACCAGGTCAGCAGAGCTGCTGTAGAGCCAGAGAACCAGGTCAGCAGAGCTGCTGTAGAGCCAGAGAACCAGGTCAGCAGAGCTGCTGTAGAGCCAGAGAACCAGGTCAGCAGAGCTGCTGTAGAGCCAGAGAACCAGGTCAGCAGAGCTGCTGTACAGCCAGAGAACCAGGTCAGCAGAGCTGCTGTACAGCCAGAGAACCAGGTCAGCAGAGCTGCTGTACAGCCAGAGAACCAGGTCAGCAGAGCTGCTGTACAGCCAGAGAACCAGGTCAGCAGAGCTGCTGTACAGCCAGAGAACCAGGTCAGCAGAGCTGCTGTACAGCCAGAGAACCAGGTCAGCAGAGCTGCTGTACAGCCAGAGAACCAGGTCAGCAGAGCTGCTGTACAGCCAGAGAACCAGGTCAGCAGAGCTGCTGTACAGCCAGAGAACCAGGTCAGCAGAGCTGCTGTACAGCCAGAGAACCAGGTCCGCAGAGCTGCTGTACAGCCAGAGAACCAGGTCCGCAGAGCTGCTGTACAGCCAGAGAACCAGGTCCGCAGAGCTGCTGTACAGCCAGAGAACCAGGTCAGCAGAGCTGTTTTAGAGCCAGAGAACCAGGTCAGCAGAGCTGCTTTAGAGCCAGAGAAACAGGACATTGGGGCTTATTTACAAGCCCCTTGCGCCACCGCTGCGTCACTTTTTCCCACACAAAAAGTGAAGCATTGGCGGTGCAAGTAACTTGTAAATAAGCCCCATTGTGCCCATTCGAACGCAATAAAACAGTTACGTAACCTTCACACCACGGAAAAGGTGAAATAAAGCACCAGTTTCTAAAGTTATTGCTCTTTCCACAGTTACTGGTAACTCAAGTCTCATGCCTGAGGTCTACTACATTTATTGTAATTTAAAACTTCAGGTATCAAAATGCAAAGTTGTGTGAGCTATTAGCCTTACACTGGCTGAACAACTGCCTCCTACCATAGGACTGTTACGAGTGTCTATAAATCTAAGATTGTATTTTGGGAAGTAGATGATGCACCTCATGCCTGCAACATAAAACAAGCATTTGCAATGCAATAGGGCTGGCATTACTAAAAGTTTGAGCTATTGGCGTTGCAAATGATGATGTTTGTTAGTTTTTGTATTTTTTTGTTAAAAAATATTCCAGCAGTAGCATAAGTAATGAAATAAAATCCACGTAGACCACCAGTACCACCACCACTAACACCACCAGTACCATAACCACCACTACAATTATTACTATTACTACTCTGTGGTGATAGTAATAATAATAGTGGTAGTTATGGTACTGGTGGAAAATAACTATTATAAATTACAATACCTGTTAATTTATCAAAAGGCATTGCCATTTACAATACAAATAGCTCTAAAACACGCAGTTGCGAGACCTATTGCATTGTAAATGCTTGTTAAATATGGGCACAACTTCAGCACCTGGCCATGAATCCGGAATTGCAGCGCCCTTTAGTATGCCATTAAAGGTGCAATTTAAAATCACACTCCATATTTTGGGTTCGGAAAGGTAGAGATCGGCCGGGATTTACTCATCCCCCATCAGGGATTTCCGAGCTTGAATAAAAGTCTCGTCAAACCATTAAATCTTGCTGTTCCTTATCTTATTGTTTCTGCAACTATCTTTATAGAAAAATGTATTGATATTTTTGAGAAGATTTATGAATGTATCCACCAGGTGTTGTATCTTCAGTCTTCTAACACCCATAGTAACCAACAAATTGGCAACTATTGTGTAAATTTGCGCCAGGGTGTCAACACTATTTCCAATTGAGGGCCATTTAATTCTCCTTTTATTATTACTAAGAACAATTGGGTTGGATGGATTAGATTCTGAGGGTAATTGCAGGAACCCAAGTGCTTCTATTAATTCTAGAGATTGGGCATTGTGGCCACTATCATGTCTCTCTACTACCCACATATCAACCAGGTTTGGCCATAATTGCATATCAAGGAGGAAATAGTCAATTCTAGTTTTACAGTTTGCCCTCTTATATGTATGGTTTAGTCTTTGATCTGAGGTTGATCGGCCATTTACAACCCTCAGCCCATATTTAAAAGTAAGAGAGGTAATTTGGAGTGCTACTTTCACATTCTTAGCTGGCTTCCCATAACTCCGGGATGGAATTCCTCTCTTCCCCCAGCAGCTCCGCTGTTGTGCCGCTGCCCTTTGCAGGTAGGTGTTCGAGGCCCTCCTCCACCCCCAGGCTCCTGCCTGCGCCTCATCCCTGGTGGTCAAGTGGGAGAGCCTTGCTCTTCTGCTGGTGTCTGTCTTGTGTTTGTGCCCGTTTTCTGTTGTTGTCCTTTCTGTTGTTGTGCCTGTTTTCTGTCTTATTTGTTTTGCTGCGTGATTCTCTGCCCTTTCCCTTCCTGCCGCTGCTGCCCCCGCGGCCCCTGCCGATTCCCACACCCGCCTCCCAGCTGCACTTCCCTCCCCCTTCCCTATTTAATGGCGGCCATTGTGCAGCCGTGCTGCTCGCGTGCCGAAGGCAAGGAAAAGGCAAACCCGTCTGTGCCCGACCACGACCAGCACCAAGGACTCTGGCTCTCCGACCTCCCACCGCTACAACTCAGCTGACCTCCTCGCACTCAACCCCGGATGGAACAACAACTGCCAGCTGTCTTCGCCAAACACCACCCACGGCCAGTTCTCCTGCCGACAATCCTTCGCAACCCTCCGCACCCTCACGACCGCCGCACCCATGCCAAACGCAAGCGCCACCGGAGCCTTGAAGTGCATCCTCCTGAACGTGCGCTCGCTGCACAGACACGTTGTAGAGATCTGGGACCTCCTCTACACCCTCTCGCCAGACGTCGCCTTCTTCACAGAAACCTGGACCAAAACCTCCTCTGCCCCCGACATCGCCACTACCATTCCTGTCGGCTACAAGTTCCAGAGGAAGGACCGCCCAGGAGGAGGACTAGACATCGCACACAAGAGCTCCCTCCGACTCTCCACCTCCAGCACCAGCATCTCCCCTTCCACCTCCAAACACCTTCACTGCCAGCCCCAGACCAACGCTTCGCTGCACCCTTGCCCACAGACCACCCGGTCCTTGCGCTTCGTTCACCATTACCATCGCCGACCTCCTCGCACCCCACGCCATCGCCTCCATGGACTACATACTCATCGGAGACCTGAATTTCCACTTCGACAACCTCAGCGACCCCAACTCCACTGCCCTCCTGGACAACCTCGCCAACATCGGACTGAAACAGCTCGTCACCAGCCCCACCCACAAGGCAGGACACACCCTCGACCCCATCTTCACAGGAGGGAGCAACATGCCACGCAGCCCCTCTGGACAGACCACCACTGCGTACACTTCTCCTTCAACACTGCCACTGCTCACAAACCCACTACACGCCCACCGTGAAAGAACTGGAGCAAGGTCACAGAGCAGCACCTCAACTCCACCCTCACCCATGGAACCCCTCCCCCCCCGCCCCAGTCTCAACGGACGGCAACTCTGCTGCCAAGGAACTACACCGAAGGATCACCACCTGCGCAGACCAGCTCGCACCCCTCCGCAACCCCGACAGACAACACCCCTCGAAGGCCACCTGGCTCACCACTGACCTCCAAGAATCCAGACGCATTTGCAGACGGCTCGGAAAACGATGGAGGAACAGCAAAAGCATAGAAGATCAGACCACCTACAAGTACGCCATGACAGAATACCACCAACTCATAAGATCCACAAAAAGGACCTTCATCCAGAACCAAATCCTCACCAACTCCAGCAACTCGAAGGAACTCTTCAGCTCAGCAATTCACCAAATTCCCCAGCGAAGCCACGGACATCACACCCTCCCAGGACCTCTGCAACAAACTCTGCTCCTACTTGCACCTAAAGTTCAAAGCACTCTACGACAACTTCAGCGAACAGACTCTAGAAACCACCCTTTCCACCAGCAACGACTGCCAGCCCACCATCACCGCCTCGACCCCGGTCACCACCGAAGATACCAACTCGACCATGAAGAGCACCCCCTGCCCGCCACACATCTTCCACAGAGCCATAGCGCCCGTGCTACGTCGCACCATCCACGCCACCTTCGAATCCGGCACTTTCCCTGAAGACTGGAAACGCACAGAAGTCAAGCCCCTCCTCAAGAAGCCCTCTTCAGACCCGACTGTCCTGAAAAACTACGACCTATCTCTCTCCTTCCCTTCGCAGCAAAGTCACCTAGAAGATCGTCAACGCCCAGCTGACAAACTTCATCGAAGAGAACACCATCCTCGACTCCTCCAAATCCGGATTCCGCAGCACCGATACCGCCCTCCTCGCCGCCACAGATGACATCCGCACACTCCTCGACCAAGTCCACATCCTTCTAGACCTCTCCTCAGCCTTTGACACAGTCTCCCACCGCACTCTCGCAGCCAGACTCCACGACGCTGGCTTAAAGGGAACCGCCCTCAACTGGTTCCGCTCCTTCCTTGCCGGAAGAACCCAGAGGATCAAACTCCCGCCCTTCCTCTCCGAATCCACAGAGATCAACTGCAGAGTTCCCCAAGGATCGTCGCTCAGTCCCACGCTCTTCAAAATCTACATGGCCCCCCTCGCCGCCATCGTCTGACAGCATGGACTCCGCATAGTATCCTACGCTGACGACACCCCGCTCATCCTCTCCCTCACAAAGAACCCCAAAGACACCAGACTCCGCTTCCAGGAAGGAATGAAAGACGTCGCAGCTTGGATGAGCAACAGCTGTCTGAAGCTCAACTCGGAGAAGACAGAAGTCCTTGTCCTTAGACCCACCCACTCAGCCTGGGACAACACTTGGTGGCCCACTGCCCTCGGCAACCCACCCCCAGGGACCACGCCCGGAACCTCGACATCCTACTCGACTCCTCCCTCGCTATTTCCTGCCAGATCAACGCCGTCGCCTCCACCTGCTTCCTCACCCTCCGCATCCTTCGCAAGACTTTCAAGTGGATCTGTCCTCCCCCACTGTCCCCTCCCCCCCCAAAGCAAGAAAGACCGTCACCCACGCAATAATAACTAGCAGACTGGACTACGGGAATGCCCTCTACACTGGAATCAACAAATCCCTGCTACGCAAATTCCAGACCATCCAGACCACCGCGGCCAGACTCGTCATCCCACGACATGAGCACATCACCCAACACCTGCGAGACCTCCACTGGCTCCCCGTCGAGAGGAGAGTAGCCTTCAAGCTACTCACCCACGCCTACAAATCTCTCCACAACACCGGACCCAAATACCTGAATGAAAGAATCTCCTTCCACCTACCCAAAAGAAACCTCCGCTCCGCCGACCTTGCCCTAGCGGAAACCCCGCGCATCTGCAGACCCAGAGCGCTGGAAGAGCCTTCTCCTACGTCGCAGCTAAGGCCTGGAACGAGCTCCCGGTCAACATCAGACGCTCCCCTACTCTGCACATCTTCAGGAAGAGCCTCATGACTTGACTTTGCGGCTAACTCGGATCTGCGCCCCCAGCGCTTTGAGACCCTCACGAGTGAGTAGTGTGCTTCACAATTCCCTGATTGATTGAATTCCTAGTTCGGTGTCTTCTTCATCAGTAACATTTTTAGTTACTTCGAGGGGCTCAAAAGTTATATTAAGGTCTCCCGCAATGACTATGTAATGTGATGCCCCTTCCTTCACTAGGAACTCATCTAGGAGTACAATAGTTGGGGAATCGTGATGTTGGGAGGGGAATCTATTATAGATGTTCACTAATAAAACTGACCTATTGCTGGTTGTATCTTTGATATTCAGGGCTATTATGTCGGTGGAATTTACAACGTATTTATTAATGTGAACTTTTTTGACGGTACGGCTTCTACGCTTGATTGATAAAGCCTGCTCTATATATTTTGTCAACGGCCCATGTCTCCTGGAAAAGACCGATATCGTAACGGTCTATCACATTCCCTCACTCTTCACAACCAACCTTGGACCTAAGGCCTGCTAGGTTCCATGACAACATTCTCAGTTTCTTGTTCTCAGTGTTTGGGTGAGTAATAGACAGCTGACTAGGTGAGGTTGGTAATACAATCAATTGAGTATGGGACTGTCCCTCCATATCACTGCTCCTACTGCCCCCCAGTGGCTGGACTACATTTTTTGGAGTATGACGGTGATGGCCTTCCCGGGTTGCGATTGTTATAACGCTATGGGGAGACAGTCCCTTTGCTTGTCAAGTGTGCTTATTCACAGAATCTATCTGGGCCCGGGTCTGAGAAATGGTTTCAATAGTAATATCTGGCAATCCCACGGACTTTGGGTCGGTGGGCAAAGACTTGCATGGGAGAGAAAGTTTAAACCTGACCAAAGATCTGTTGGGAGAAAGTGTACGTGTGTACAGGTTAAGTAAACCCTCGACCAAATCCCTGCCAGCCAGGTCCAATATGATAAAGTCTAAATCTTTGTCTGTGGAGCAGCGTTTGACATTTAGTATATCAGATCTTATGATTGAATGACATTGCCATACCTGCCTTATCCAATGGACAACTTTATCAATGCTTCCCCCGAATCATTTGACAATTTGGGTACATTCATCATGAACACTCTACTACTAGCCCCTTTAAGCAGTTCCTCATTTCTGTCTTGGCTTTCCCCCCCCCACCAAGGGCCACGGGTTTCGTTAGTGTACCGTGGTTTCTCATATAGTGACTTGGGTCTAGGTTCTCCTGGCAAGACCTGTGCTAATGAATTTACTCTTGCACCATTAGATTCACCCGACATTCCCCCCTCACCCATTGCCCTGTCATAACCACTTGCTATGCACCGTGTCCATCGTCCTCCATGTAAATTACAGTGTATAATGGTCTTCTCAGCGATCTTCCATTGTTGGGACCCACGGACGGAGGGGCTTGATGTGGTAGGTGTGATAAGTTCCAGCGCTAAACTGATGTTCTGTTATAATGGGGCACATAGTAGGTCCTGAATTCCTGGTTCCGTCACCTATAGTCTCCCCTCCTTTGCTTTGCTGGTGGATATTGCTGATTCCCGTTCTACTATTTGGACTAAGGTGGGCATTGTTAAGCTGGTCTGTAAGAGACCCTACAGTTTTTCTTAGCTTGAGAACTTCTGATGTTAATTCCTTTAAAAGTTCTCTCAGTTCAGTAAACAGAGCACTGATATTTCCAGTTACTAATGTGTTCATGCTTCTTTGCTCAGAATCGATGACAACAGGATCAGGTAGGGTACCAGTGATGATCTCATTGGGGGCTTTAAAAGTGACTGCATTCTAGTCGGCAAGGGGATCAAACCGGTTCGAGCATGCAATGTGCTGGGATACTATTCCCTCCGCATCAATTTTGGGACTATTAGTAACTGGGGGTGATGATGGTGTGATAATCTCCAGGTGCTTTTGGCTACTTGTATTGCGAGAGTGTACTGGGTGCATGGCTTTGCCATTGGGGGTTAGGTTTGGACATGGAGCCTTTTCCCTAGAGTTACTTTATAAAAAGAGGTCTGTCACTTTAGAGCTCACTTTAGATGATTTGTTTTGGCTGCTAAGTAGGCTTTCGACTTCTTCAATTAAGGTATCTATGTCATCTACCACACAGTTTACTGCAGCGCTCGCTGTTGGCCTTTTTACTTGTTTAGAGACTCCATTTGGACTACCCTTTGCCTTCCGTTTGCCCACCCTAATACGATTCCCCAAGGTAGCCGCGTTGCGCTTAAGAGCACAATGTGGGTGTGGCCTCCCTGTAAGGATTCTGGGAGTTGTGGTCTTCCCCACAACCCCGCGATGGCTGGCGTCCAAGATGAGGAGACAAAGGCGGTACATATATAGTTATAGAGCTGCCATAATGGTGACATATTAGTTGCATACATTTAACATACCTTGAAATGTATCCTTTAGGTAATTGTTACAGCCACTCATTAACAATGTTTTCCACAGATATATTTAAATGGAATTCCAATATGGCCCGTATCTTTAAGTCGAAGGCCAGTAAAAAAACTTCGAAAATCAGCATAAGCCAGCTTTTTATCCTCTTCGAAATATAATATTAAAGTGGTAAATGGAAGAATAAGACTGCAGAAGTCTATAAATTTGGTACGTGGAATGTGTGTGGGTTACAGAATAAGTTAGGCTCTCCAGATTGGCAGCGTATTGCCTCTGGTTCTGATGTTCTATGCATACAGGAAACCTGGTGTGTGAACCCAACCCATGTGGAGGGTTTTTCCTCACATTTTCTGGGTGCTGTACTTTCCTCAGCAGGGCAGGCCAAAGGGGGTTGGGAGGTAGGGGGCTACATATATTATCTAATAGTTACCTGTTACTGCTAAAAGGCTTTCATCCGTAGGACCACACTCCCAGTTCCTGTAGTTGGCTACAAAGGGGGGCCCTGACCTGGTGGTGGTCAATTTTTATAACTTATTTGATACCTCCCGTAGTACGGTGGTCAATGCCCATGATGGGGGAATAAGCCTTTTTGCCCATGTTTTATTGATCTGGGCAGACCATTTCAATATACAGTCATGGCCCTTTCCTGTGAAGCTGATATGTGGTTATTATAGCCCCGATTGGGATGGTATTGCACATTTTTGCCATAATGACTATGGGAATGCACTGAACTCAGTAATTTTTAAATACGATCTTCTTATGTTCGAGTGAAAACATGGTCCTAATGGGGAACAGAGCCTGCTACCTTTTTTCTTTCTGTGATAACTGTGCAGTATCAACACCAGTCATTAATATTACCCCATGTAGGCCTAACGGTGTACGGATTAAATGGACTGGAATGGAGCCCAATAGTGTTTTACATTAAATAATAATTAGGAATTCAGCCGAGTTTGGCTACTGTTAGGTGGAGAAGGTGAATCATGAAAAGCTATTGTTAAGCTTTAACCAGATCACATGTTTAATTAATTCTCTTTTGACATGAACTCCGAGAGCCACACACACTAGAAATCACGAGTAGTTTAACCACCTGAATGCTCAGACCTCTTGGCGCTTCAAAGCGGCCCTACATAGTTCTCCCAAGGACCATAAGGCTATTAAGTCACTCCTTAAAAATTATAATCTGGTATTAGCTGCCAGGAAGAAGGTGCTGCAGGAAGAGGCATGGTCAAATTGACCCAAGCTGCTGAAACGATGAATAATAAGCTATTTTGGGGAACAGTTTAATGCCCTTTTTTAAAAAACGATTTAATTCCAGAGCTTAATTTCTTTGTCTCCTGTTAAGCATGGGTAGCCCAATATTCCGATATTTGTAAACTGATTCAGGAGGCTTGTTGCTAAACTGTGTGGAGCTCTCTTCCTCTAAATATTACTCTTAGGAGGTTCTCCTCGCTTTACATCATAGTGCAGGCAGAAAGGCCGCCGGTTTCGATGGGATACCAGATGCTTTTAAAGTAGCTTTGGCTCTATGGGGACCCATTTTGACACAGGTGTTTGAATACGGTTGTAGTGAGTATGATTCCTCCCTCCTGGTCTGTCTCAATAATTGTACCAATTTTTAAAAAGGGTGATAAATCAGATCCCAAATGTAATCGCCCTATTTCCCTCTTGGACTCTTCGGTAAAATTGATGAGTAAGATTCTATTAATGAGATTAGAGGAAAATGGGTACAGGACAATTCTATTCTATCAGAAGTACAGTTTGGATTTAGGAAGGGCCTGGGGACGGTCGAGCAATGTATAATTTGGACGTGTTGATTCGAAAGTATACTAGGGCCAAGCCAGGATCACTTTACCTCTGCTTTGCTGATCTAAGCAATGCGTTTGATTTGGTTGACCATTCTTCTCTCTGGTCAACCCTGGTTTCCTTCGGTGCTCCAATAGCGATTATTTGCTTCCTTGCACTACTGTATGGGAACTTATCATTTAAAGTTTGACACAGCCCCCATGTTCGCCCACTTTTAGAGTAGGGAGATGTATTATAAAGGGCTGTGTATTAGCCCCCTTACTGTTTTCGCTTTTTATTAATGGGGTTGATGGTGCCTTTGCAGGCCGATGCACCCAGAGTCGCCGGCAGTTCTATTCCTGTGTTGTTGCAAGCCGATAACGCTGTGTGATCTAGGACACCCATTGGCCTACAGAAGCTGATGAATGCATTTGGGGAGTTTATGGTATCTAAAAAAAAATACTGATTAACAAAACTAAAACTTACATAATGATATGCGGGAATAAATCCCCAAAATGTAGACCCTTACTTATTGGCGAGTCCCCCAATTTCTATAGTAAATTTCTTTTGTTATTTGGGGGTTTTATTCTCTTGTAACGGTGCCTGGGCCCAGCAGGTTTTAATTTCTAAATCCAAGATGAGCAGGAGTTGTTACAGGATCTTTAGGTTTTCCCATAAACTAGGTAGGTAACCTGTTAAGGAGATGGTTGAGATGTACAAGGCCAGAGGGGTGTTAATTGCCACTTTTGGGGTGGGACCATGGGGTCTATACCCCCAGTAACCCTCTCCAAGTTGAGGAAAACAACTTTTTAAAATGTCTACCTGTTTCGGCGTCATCGCTGATTTTCCATAATGTGATTGATCTGCAGTATATGGAGGACTTGCTTTTTATTAAAACCTTTATTACTTTCGTTCTCCATATGGTCGAAAGAGTAAACTTATTTTACGTAATAAATTATTTTAGACTGCCTAACTCTGGATAATGTCTCTCCTATTAACTTGCTTTCATATATGAATATGTCCCTTAGTAATTTATTTAACTTGTCAGTGTGGCAAAACCCACTTAAAGTTTTATCTCTCAGGCTTATTACGGCTACTTTTTTCAAACACAGGCATGATCGCAGAATGTGCGAAGAGTTGAAGAAACAGACTGTTGCTTTCTACATGACCCTTACCCCTGGAGGGTTATCAATACTATTTGTCCTCCGTAAATAACATCCAACATTGTTCTGTCTTGACCAGACTAAGAGCTGGTACGGTCCATCATTTGGTTGCTTTCCGACGCCCTACCCATGTGATGTTTTTACTAAGCAAATCATACAGCGCTTTATGTTCTGCAATTTTTATAAGAATCTTAGGTGTTATCTCAAACCAATTTTTCTTGCTCAGAATATTAGAAATTATAAAAATGCACTGAACTATGTGCTTGCACTTGGTGACCACTTAGAGTGTTTTAATGTTGCTTTTTTATTTTTTTATAAGGAGGGCTATATACCTCGGGAAACGTATTGTGTGTTAGATATTACCAAGGAGTGAATTTGTCTGTCTTTTAATATTTGTTTTTATGATCAGGAGGTAAAGTTGGACTTTTTAATATCTGAATTTTATGCTGCAAATTTATTGCATGTACCTTTATGGCTGTTTTTTAAACTTGCCGAATAAAGTTTTTGAACCGTACCGACTGCAGAAGTATTTCCAAGCCATATAAACCATTCCTAAATGACTATTAAAGCAAGCTGCGGTAGATCAGCCGTGTTACAAGAGACTAAAGAGAATTTTGCAATTTTTAGAAATAAAAGTGCCAGTTTGGAACGTCTCTAGAATCTCAAAACATGTGCAAAAATCCTGGTATTTTTCTTTGAAAAAGATGGCAACCCTAAACAGCATTCATGAAAATAGGTCAAGCAACAAAACTACACATTGTAGCTAAAGGAAAAGAGGAAATTCCTCTATTGATTCTGAGCTATAGAGGTGATGAACATTAAATTTAAGTAGCTATATTAACTTTAAATGAATGGAACATACTCCTTAAAATAAGTATTTACTGCAAAAGTTAAGATTGAAAGTAGAAATGGAAAAACCTGAGGACTGCATCTGCCACAATGATCTGGGGCCTTATTGAAGGCACATGCCTGTGATACGTTTTGTGCTGCTTCGTCTTAGTGGTACCACTGTGTGTGTTGATGGGATTGGAATTAAATAATACCAGACTTAATGTAAAATTCTACACAATAGAGAGGAGTGTCTAATTTGTCTTCCTTTGTAGACTTTGTAGAATAAAGGCCATATATTGCGTCCTAATGCTAACTCAAGTTTAAACAAAATCATGTTCTATGATGCCTTCTAAATCTGCGATGTGCAAGTGATTACAAGGGCAATAAATGAAGCCCCTGCTGACTACATTAATAAAATGGTTTTAGTGGCTGAAAGCACCATCTGTAATTATGTGGATAGCAGCCATCTGGTTAAATATTTTTAATGGTAGCAGTTGAAACACAGCATCTTTTGCGTTAATGAGTTTTCTATATCAATAAGACCTAAACCATATTGCATCACGAGTATTTTACTCGTTCTATGCTTATGGACGTTATATACACACACAGGCTCATCACTATTTTCAGGAATACATTGCGAAGCTTAGCAATGTGTGGTGGAAGAGTGAAGAATCCCATCAATAATATTGAACTTTTATGGCAGATGAAAATTTGTACATTCTTATGTAGGACTGCTGTTTTTGCACTTTTGCACTTTAGAGGTGTGTGTGGGCAGCTACTAAGTGAAATATGTGGGAATCTGTGTGCAATTACTGTTTCAGACAAAATCTGTTGAGGGGAATTTTTTAGATAATTTTAATTCTTTTGACTGTGTGTTGAATCTGTGCGTTTGACCACTTCCTGGTGTTCACCGGTTGCCACCACAGAATCGCCATTTTGTTTTTCACGCGCTCTGGTGGCTGGTTGACATGTTTTCATTTCTTACTTAAACAGCCTAGTCTGCGGACACGCAGAGGACGTGCTGCTGGTGCACCGAAGCCATGCCTGTCTTCGCCAGTCTGGATCGTGGGCAGCGCCAGCCATGCTACCTGTTTGCTTTGAAATCCGCCATTGCGGCTTGCTTACTCAAGTGATGACCTGCTAAAGTTACAAAGTACTCTTCCTTGTTTAAGCTGTACTCCTTTGGTGATAATGAGGCCTGCTGCTCACACCTTTTTAAATGTGAGTCTTGTGGCTGTGATCTCTTTAATACGGGCAGTGTGCCTCAGCTGGGTGTGTCCCTGCCCTCATTTTAGAGAGGTGCTCCATCGCCTCTGGGTCAAGACCATACAGGCTTAGCGGGTTTGTTGAATTGCAGGTCGCTTCTGAAACATTTGTTCGACATACACAATCTACTTATTGAGAATAAGTAGCTTGACCTTCTGTTTTTGACGGAGACTTGGCTTTCAGACACTTCCTTGCCAGACATTGCTTTAGCTATCGCACAGGGTTTCTCCATTCAATTTACTAATAGCGGTCGTCTGTAGAGACACTCTGGTTTGCACTACCTGTACCTGACAGATTTTGATCCTATTGAATGTCTTACTTTTTCCCTCTTATTGAATCCGGCTTCCACCCTGTCTGGAGCTTTAATTTAAAGACCCCCCTAGCAGCTTGTCTGAGTCCCTTGGTCGGCTTTCAGACCTACTTGGCCAACCTATTCTGCATTCCAAGTTTTTAGACTTGGGTGACTATAATCTACATGTTGATGACCCAAACAGCCCTAGTGCTTCACAGTTTCTAAATACACTGGAGGGCTTCAACTTAAAACAACATGTAAACTTGCCCCACTCATATGGCTGGTCATACATTGGACCTTATCTTTTCGCATGCACTGAATACCCTCTTGAGGCCGGCCATTGAATTAACATGGTCAGACCACTTCTTACTCCCTGTTAAGATTGCTACTAATCTGCCCTTAAAATATGTGACCCCTCATCTGAAATCCGGCAGATCTTGGCGGTAAATTTAGCAAACTCTGCTCAGGGAGGCACTGCAGGTGACCCCTAGAACTATCTCAGGCCCCGTCGACTGAGACTTGGAGTTGGTGAACAATTGGATCTCTGCAGCTCTAGATAACGTTGCCCCAGTGAAATCCATCTCCTAGAGCAGCTTAAGGCCATATGCCCCGTTGCTTACGGAAACCTTCAGAAAGGAGAAGGCACTGTAAGCGGCTGGATCGTGATTGGCGCTCCAACCTATGATAGGGACTCAAAACTGGTGTATAAAAAGGCACTGGCCAGTTTTCGCAAATCCTCCCGCAGAGCTCAGAAAGGGCTCATTGCATCTTCCATTGATTCTGCTGTCAATAAGCCCGAAAGCAAAAAGAACAAATGATGGACAGAATGTTGAACAAATCAAACAGTCACCCCCAGTCACAGATCTGGGTTTAAACGATTGTTTCTTTGCTCACCACGCCACCCGACTTTGGACCCAGCCATATGCAAAAAGGTTTTGACCCTGTTCCCCATGGGAACAGTCCAGCCCGAACTGTCAGGCCAGGTCTTCCCTCGATTGGAAACAAGCATCCAGTCCGTAAGTCTTCAGCATCGTGAAGTGTTCTCCGCACCCCACCCCAAGGGCTATGCAAAAATCTTACACCCTCTGCTCACATGTGCGAGCAGCTTGCAGATTTTTTTTCCCAACAAAATTACAATAATTTATGATCAGTTCCCCAAGCATTGTACATCTGAAATTAACTCGGCATCAGGCCATTGGAAAGCACCCTCTCTGAGGGACTTCGAATTTGTCACCGGAGGAGTCGGCTACGGTGCTGGCTAACTGTAAGTCTGACTCACCTCAGGATTTTTGCCGCCCTGATCTTCTGAAGTCTGTTTTGCTGATTGTCAACCCCATTCTTAATAAATTGCTGAACGCCTCCCTGGCTACTGTCCCGAAGAGGTAGAAACAGGCCCCTGCTTCCTCTGCTAAAAACCTAACGCTGATCCTAAGTCACTCAGCAATTCTATACCGATCTCCCTTCTTCCTGCAGCAGTCAAGATGTTGGAGAAGGCGGTCAATAGACAACTATGCCTGTTCCTGGAATCTAACTCCCTCTTCCATGACACTCAGTCTGATTTTAGCCCAGGGTATAGCATGGAGCCTGCCCTTTTTGGAGGTTTCTGAATTTATCAAGCTCAACCTTGTTTGGGGTGCTTCGGCTGTGGTTGCTCTCTTGGATTTGTTGTCCGCATTTGACACAGTCTCATACCCCATCCTGCTGAACAGGCTCAGGGAGACTGGAATACAAGGGAGCATACTGTCTGGCTTAAATCCTACTTCAAGGATGGATCTCAGGTGGTGTTCTTTGCTCCCTTTATCTCTGACCCCAAGCCTCTCAAGTATGGGGTGGCTCAGCTTTGAGCCCCACTCCTTTTAGTGGCTATTTGGAGCCCCTGGCTAAGATGGTCAAATCTTGGGTTTGGAAGGTGATTTCTTACAATGACGACACTCTGCTTCTTCTGTCTTTCCAGAACGAGGTTTCGTATGCCTTCAACTCTTTCAAGAACTGCTTACAAGCAGTGGGCGACTGGATGGGGAATAGTTGCCTCAAACTTAATTCTGATAAAACGGAAATTCTGGTTTTCGGCACAAGCCAGATACCTGACTCTCTCAGCTGGTGGCCGTCTGAGTTTGGGGTTACCTCGTACTCCCTCTTTCTGTATAAGAAACCTGGATATTAAATTCGATTCAGGTTTGTCTTTTGAACCGCAGGTCAAAGCGATCTCGGCTAGCTGCTTTGCTACTTTGAAGTCCCTGAGAAAAATGTTACAGATGGTTCCTGTGGCGTCCCGAAAGACCATACTCCATGGCCTTGTTACCTCGAAATTGGACTACGCCAATAGTCTTTATCTGGGCTTGCTAGCTTACCTACTGCAACAGTTGCAGTTTATCCAAAAGGTCTCTATACGCCAGTTGGTTTCTGCTCATTTCAGCCAGCTGCACTAGCTTCCTGTAATCCATTGCATGATTTTCAAGGCTTTTAATCTTTACTTACAGAGCTTTGGAGCATAAGGGACCTCTGTATTTGAGATGCAGACTTAAGGTCAACTGTCAGGGTAGATCCCCGAGGTCTAATTCACTGAAGTTCCACATGTCTCAAGGGTCCACAGGGCTAGGTGCTGTGGGGGAGACTTTTCTTTTCTTAAGGAAAAACTTTAGAATTCGCTTCCAACCACTTTTTGTTTTTTATCTTCGGAATTGTTATTTAAGAAATGTCTGAAGACCCATCTGTTTAATGGTTAGGCCGATGCGCACGTCTGATAGCCAGTTTATTTTGATGGTCCTGTTGCTAGCGCCGGGATGTTTCTTCAAGAGTAGCTGCGCGCTTTACAATTGCCATTGTATTGTATTTTATGTTCAGAATAGGATCTGCATACAGTCTTCCATAAAGAGACACTGTAGGGCTAGCAGTACTAATTGCCTTTTCATAAGTTTCGCACATTGCTGGTTATCTCTTGGCGCCCAAATGACAGGGTTATTATAATTTATTTTATTGATCTTAAATATGCTGAGAATCTGCAAGAACAGTGAGTTCAGTCACAGCATAGGTGGCTCCCAACAGTCTCTTTGCTTCTTCTTGGAGCCAATAGTGCCATTGCTCGGGTGAGATCTTCTTGTTTAAGACAGAGCGGCCTTGTCACATAGTCTACCGCACTCCAAAAGAACCTTACACAGCATGCAGCACCTCGTCTCTGTGCAAGTGTTAATAGGGCTTGAAAGGTAGTTTTTATTCTGTTAATCTATTTCCCATGATGTTTCGAGCTCACCTATGCATTCTATATTGTTTCACACCAAGGAGCTAGTTCAGCCAGTGGACCATGCTGTTCACTTTTGCATGCACACGCATTGCCTGGGCCCAATTGACAAAGAGATGTTTAGCCGGTAACCTACATTTATGGTCGAAAATACCTCAATTTACACCTGCCAGCAATTCGCAAAAGGATTCCCGGAAGGTGTCCATGGATTTACTACTGTGGATTTCTCTGCCACGAGTGTGGAGTAATTTGCTGTAGTGAATGCCATTTAATGGGTGGTAAGTGGGCATTAGTGTAGTTAACCTTTTAAGTTTGGAAACGCTCACAAACGTACAATCTGAATTTTGCACACCATGGAAATGGTCAGAAAATGTCTGCAGCATAGGGTTGGTGTATCTCTCCTTGCAATTTTGGAAGTAGAACAAGTCGCTCACAGATTTGGTGAGTGTTGGAGTAAAACTTTTCTACAGAAAAAAATATTTTTCTCGGAAAACAGATATGTGCATTTGTACTGTGGCTTTATTTCTCCTGTACCTAAGGCTACACTAAGTAGATTTGCCCCACGGAGGAATAAGAGCCTATCGAATGGCATATGACCTCAGTAATAAGCCATGAAATCCTTCACCAGGTGCAGTTTTTCAGGTGTATCACTGGAAATGTGTGTGATTTGCGAGGAAAAATGTAAAATTTCGTTTATACCGATTAATTTTGTTGTTGTTGTGACTCTCGGGGCCCCTATATTATCCAAATTCTCTGTATATTTAATACGATTAACTGTGCTAATAACCTTCAAAATGCTGGCAATCAGTGGCATATACTGAACCTGAACTGTGCAGTGGCATGTGTAGGATACAGTAGGACGAGGTGTTCGTTTGCTTGCAATCCATCATGATAGTGTCATTTCCACTGTGGAACGACAATAAATTATATGGCTTGGTACAGAAAGGCAAATGCTATAATTGCTTGTGCTCGAATGTTAAAGCAAATCATTTCCTGTCTAGTTGTCAGCTGACCACGCTCCATGATCAGAGCTTCTCCAACAGTTCTGGGGTTTCGTCCTCAGCCCGAAGAATGGGTCCTTGGCAATGTCCACAGTCAATAGACCGTGATAACTGCATCAGATTTGCAGTACACAAACAGTGTACAAGAGATTCTGGCAACTCTAAGAGGTAGCTGATTTATTCCTGATGATTAATTCAGGCTGGTTCATAAATTCTATAAATGAGTAGCATTGCCATCTAAATGTGTTCTCACGGAATGTTATACTTTGATTTAGCATTCACCTTAAAATAGAGGGCGACGAGTTAGTACTCTGAGTACAGGATGATGAGAAGGAATTTCAGAACCTTTGACATGCTCATTTGAAATAAAATAGTAACTGATGTCAAGATTTGTGACTTCTTACCTGGCGTGGATGCGCTTCTTTTTTAATACCACTTGAATGTTGTTCCTCAAGCATCTCCGCCCTAAGCTAATATTCAAAGCTCTTTTCTCTGGCTGAATTTCTACCTGACAAGAAAATTACTAGGGTCATCATACCATATGCAAACTTTCCAGTTTTATACTGAGTTCTCTTTGCCTTCTATGTAATACGTTCCCTCTTCTTCACCTTCTAAGCTGTGCATATTCAGCATCATAAATGGACTTGTTTATCTTTCTTTGCATACTATTAACCATCTCAATTCCCTTCATCTATCTTTATCTTATTAGAATCCTAATCATCATCCTTTTTTCTACAGAGTAAGAACCAGAAGAAATGGCTTTTCTATTCATCACCTTTTGCCATCAGTCTAATAATAAACTGCTGATGTCTTAAATTCCAGTGCCTGTCATTTGAAAGCTTAAAATAAGACCACACTAAAACCTACTTATTGATATAGAGGGGGCTAGGATTAGGGGCAGTAACGGTTTGTCTTAAGGTGCACACCTGAAGAAGGAATGATGAAGAAATTGACAATCAGACGTCATATCTGTAATGTTGTGTGTCTGAGAGAGAGAGAGAGAACAATGTCATAATGCCTATTGTTTGTTTTTACATCATGACTTAGTCCATCATTACTTAACTACAGGAAACACACACAGCCCCACTTTCTTCATCCCAGATCACTCCCAGGAATGTGTTGGGCTAAGCAGCAGTCAATCCATGACCAGGAAATACATATTTGATGCCTGGGATTTTCTTTGCCTACCTCAGCATTAATATAGTAATCATGGCAAAGCATTATTTTGCCTTTGATGCTACTGTAATCAAGTTCATGTGCAGATGTAGGTACTAGATATTTTTCACATGGAATTCGAAATTGAGTAGTTTAGGTGATCCTGTAGGCCCTCAACCATGACCTCAGGGGTGACCTCATACTCGCCCAATGTGTAAGCTCTACTTGCTAACTTCAGCCACACAGTAGAATCCTGCATCCACAATTGTTTCTCACACAAATTATGGAGAGTTAAGCCGAGAGCTGAACAAAAGCAACAGGGCTATCTGTAAATGAGAATCTCCGGAGCAG
Organism: Calotriton arnoldi; assembly: GCA_963921515.1. Lineage (NCBI taxonomy): Eukaryota > Metazoa > Chordata > Amphibia > Caudata > Salamandridae > Calotriton > Calotriton arnoldi. The sequence goes on along the minus strand of CAWUFW010000495.1, from coordinate 4,175,943 downwards.
TGCCAAATGCATCCTTCCACCCGGTCTCAAAATCGTACATGCTATACCTAGAAAACAAATCAGCTCAACTAAAGCCACCTCCTACCAAACCACAATAATGGAAGCTAACAACAAGAGGAAATAGCTATTCAGTGTGTACAGTACCTACTATGAAAATATGATAGCTGAAGCTGACAAGAAGATGGGATATCTATTCAATACCTACAGTGTGTAAACACTCTCACACATGCAATTCCCCAGCCCTTTAATAAATCCAATGCCATCAATAAATAACTGGTTGAGAAATTTTGAGATGCTTCAAGCCACCACACCTTCCACGACCCTCACACCTGTTACTCACAGGCATTTCAGGTAACGGACATGAATGTAATCTCGGCTCCATTGTGAATGATTTGAAAGTTACTTTTCTACAGTGATGAACTCCACAATTCTAAAATTCCTTACAGGAGATAGACTCGACTGTTATCTTTAACCTTCTTCATTCCTCTCGCTAATCAGAGATAAATGCGTCCCAACACAGGTCAGATCCATCTTTTAAAACAAAACTCTGTAATGAGACAATCTTATCTCTGGCCAGTCACATGTCCGCTTCCTGGGGACCATCCTCAGAAAGGCAGCGTCGGTGGAAATTCTGGTCCACATTAATACCCTGAGCCTTGCAGTGTGGCTTTAGATCCTGCTATAGAACAGCAGTGGCCAATATTTTAGTTGTCGATGCCATTTGCATAAAAGGTAATCCCAGGCCATGTGGTACTATTGCACCTATTTTGACCATGCCTTTTTTTATATTGTCCACGATAGTATGGGCAATGAATATAAAGTCCTATCTTGGTTCACACCATACTTAATTAACAGACACCAGTTTGTCCAAATGCCCCACACAGTATCTCAGGAGTAACCACTGACTCATTTGTGGCCCTAATTACCCACTTCCTCCAAATGGATCTTCAGCCAATACATGCAATGCTAAAACTCCTGATTGATCACAGAATCACACTGCGGACCCTTTCGAGTCTGAAGTGGGCTCTACCACTGTAAGAGGCAGGGAGGGAGGGTTATTCGAAATGCGGATTATGCACTCCACATAATCAAACCAGAGATAATATAGGTGAGCTGTTAAAGCTATCTAGAACTGACCTTAATTTTATTCTTGGAAGCCCTGCTAGGATTAAAATCAAAGGCGGATGATGAAAGAGGGATACCAATTACCCTATTTTCCTACTGTCAACATGTTTTGGCAGACTCAAAAGTGCCCTAAGGGTCATAAAGTATTAAAGGAAGTAAAGAGATGTAGTGGGCTGCGGGCCAGCCTTCTTCAGACATTGGCTTTCATTTTGTTTTCCCTGGTGTGCTAATCCTTGTATAGGCCATCCATCATGGCCATGCATTTCGTGGTGGTAACATTGTCCCATTAATGCGCCTATTACATTTTGGTGATGGGGCATGTAGTACTCCTTTTGTTAGACTGCATATGCAATATGACATATAGTTTGAAATTGTGGGCCAACATGTGTTGTTGGATGTACTCATTTTTCTGGCAAGATGACATTTCAGTTGCTGATTTTCAGCTTTCTTGTTTAGGAAGTGGGTGCTGTTTGGATGCCTCAACCTAGCATAAATACAGACTGTGCTAGTCACTAATAGCACATAGACAAATGTTGTTGCTTTGCCCTCAATTTACCATATTATTGATCCACAGATATGTTTTTGTACACAAAGTAAAGACTTGGGCACACAAAGGCAGTCTTAAAAAGAAAATCAAAGTGCTGGCTCTTTATCAAAGATATCTACCATGCAACATTGTTCTGTGTATTTGTTTTAAACTTGCAATGCAAACTATATCTTTGACTCCTTTTATTTTTATAAGACTCTTCTTTCAATGTACATCTTATCTCTGCTAATACAGTCTACCATAGTGTTGTAGCTCAGTAGTTGCTTCATTATAGTATTTCCAACAGAAAGCTGCCCAATTGTTACCAAACGTACCTAAACTAAAAAGACAGACCTACAGGCTTTGTCCATGCTTGTATGTTTAGTGAGAAGCCTGGACTACCAAACTTAAATCAGGCTAGAGCTAATTTACCTAGACTTTGTTTGACTGTATAAAATGTAAATGATGGTACTGCTTGATTAGTACTAATGTGCTATCCAGTTCCAGGTCTGTGAGGCTAACTTATTGGTCCAGAAATGCATTTATGGTATACCAACTCACCTCATGAAAACTGTTGGAGATATCTGGATATTCCATACCTCACAGCAAGGCACAGTGTGACTGTATCTCTCTAACATGAACCTCAGCCCTCCTAATTCAAATGTGGGTATCATTTGCAATAATTTACAGTGCAATCCTCATATTCTGGCTTTCACACCCGTGCTTGAGATGTTGCATCATGAATGTAAAATGCACCAGGGTATTGGGGGGGGATGGGGGGGGTTTGTGTGTGTGTGTGTGTGTGTGTGTGTGTCAGAAAATTAGCTTTTGTCACTTTGACGAATTTCTTTTTTAATATACCAGGTAACAAGCAATCTGCCAGAGATGATCACTGTATGAGACAAACTTACTTGCTTCCATACTTGTATCTAGTGCCACTGAAACAGATTCTTCCTATGCTGTATCTTCTCATGGTATGACCCTAATAGACAGTTATAGCTAACATTCTTAAATGTGAGCCTAACAAAGGTATCTTCTCTTTTAAGAATAAATGTTTTGTTTTTTTTAATTGTTTTGCGAAAAGTAACAAAACACTGTGCTAAAGTCGTGTCCTGCCTACTCTGTCATTTTTGTCAGACAAGCGTGATCACGTTTCAATAATATTTTATATTGACAATGGTCCAGTACTGCATAACCTGTGCATAGTGTCGTCTACACTATTTGTAACCATTAACTAGCTGCTCTGGCTAGAAAAATTATGAAACTCTGGTTCAGTTAAAATTAATTACTGTTAGAACTAGTTTTTATGAAGTATCATAATTTTCCAAATACTTGTTAACTGCTAGAGCTGTGCCAAAGCTGGTGTATGGTTCTAGGACATTTCACCATGGGGAAATCACTAATGCTAGTTCTATGCTGGTGTCCATCCTGCGATGAAGTCTCAGCTACGTTTGCCTACTCGCCATAACCTGCATTTGATTCTGCAGTGAGCTTCTGTGGTTGGACCACCTGTTTATCTTTTTTCTGCTTTTTTTTACTTTATTGGGAGAAAGCCCCTTTCCCATGCCTCTGCAACTTATTATTGTCCCCTGATTCACCCCTCGGACATTTCCCTTCCTGCAAGTGCTACCCTGTTTACAAAAATACATTATTACTGGGAGTTTTGATGTACGATGCTAATTGCAGCAGAGTTGCTTCAGAGTATGTTTGGTATGAAGCAGGAATCATTAAATGTGCCACATATAGTGTGGCAAGAGATAAGGGACTTTTTCAGAAGTGTAATGTTCTGCTAGACCCAGATGGTACCCCCTCCATACCATAGCTTAGTTACTAGAAAACATTGAAATAAAAGTATTTTAATTATCTGACGTGTGCACGATGGTTTTATGTTGGAACTACGACTTCCCGAGCCATGACTTCCCTAACAACGAGGTCGCAACCACGACCTCGTCTAAACCACAATTTCCTTTTACCACGCACTCCTTTACCACGATTTTTCATTGTAAAGGAATGCGTGTTAAAAAAAAATGCTTTCCAACTAGTCCCCCGAACCCCCACCCCTTATAAACTAATTCCCATCACCCTTAAAATTAACACGATCACCCACACACACTAAACTAATTCCCCCACCCTAAAATGAATCACGATTTCCTACACACCCTTAAAACAAACACGTTCACCCACACCCCCTATAAACTAACCCCCGACCCCTGAATACTAACCCCAAACGCTCGCCCTCTATAAACTAATTCACCTACTCTAATATTATACACGATCTCCCACAAACCCTAATAACTAATTCCACCCACCTTAATTATATACATGTTCACCCACGCACCCTAAAAACATACACAATCACCCACACCCCTTAATAAACGAACACTACCCCCATATAAGTAATTTCCCTCTCCCTTAAAATAATCACGATCACCCCCACAATTAACCCCTCTTACCTGTTCCTCTGCGACGCTCTTCCGACTCCGCCCTGCCCAAACACTAGACAGCCTTAACCACGCACATGTGTGGTTATGGCTGAGTCGTTGTTTGGCTTGCGTGACTCCGGAACTCGTTGTTCCGGAGTCGTTGTTCAGGATGTTTCCTGTGCACGATACTTATATTCTTCATTAAAGCTTCAGAGAAAGTTTCATGATTTTAGACCTTCATTAACATTTTTCTGCTTCTCTGATCTTGTTTTCTGTTCTGATGTGTTGGTAAACACAATAATAACAAGATTTATGTGTCCTCAATGAGGTGGAATCATGCTGTGATCCATGTTAGATGGGACGGACCTTTTCCACGTATGAAATTCACATGGACCTCTTGCCTGAAGAAAGACACCGCGTGGCAAATTGCTACTGCATTGAGTGTGCAGCTACACCTAGCAGTATTCTTGTCAGTTACCCAATCATGTTTTACCATAATCACTGCTGTTGGAATACTACCACTGCTAATTCCTAGTAACATTGAACATACAATACAATTCGATCTGTTTTTCACGCACCATTATCATTTCTGGCACCACAAGGAGATACTTCTAGGGATTAAAAATGTATAGTCTGGGATGAAAAATCCACTGTAAAAACCCTGATATTTAAACTGCGCTGATGATGCACATGTAGTACATGACACTGATTTGTTATTTTCAGTGTTTGGTGAGCACACCTAACCCAGTCTTCAGTTTCCTTTTGTTTTTTTTGTGTGCCTTCTGTTGGGTAACCACTTTACTGCTTCTGTTGTTTTTTCACTGATTTTAATTTAGAGGAGTGCCGTTTCCCACCGGGCTTTTTGTAAAAGGTGATATTTTGTGGCCAGTGATGATAAACCATCTTGCGCTTCCACCTGAATCTAATCCCTTTGATGTTTGGGTTCCCTGAAAAAAGGTTCAAGCACGCAGATCTAGGACCCTGCCCCTGTGATAACTGTTCACCCCAGTCCGATCTACATCTTGTTCTGTTTTGTAAGTTTTATCTTCGTGAAAGAAAAAGGTTCCTCCTCCCACTTCTAAGGCGGGAAAATTTTACGCAATGCAGAGTGGCACTGCACTTTTTAAAAGCTCTTTCGAACCCGTACGTCTGTTCGGTAGCATCCTTTTTGTGGGCCTGTTGGAGGAATTGAAGGGCCAGGGGTTTGTTATTATGAATTTTAAATACTCCGGGATTAAAATGTACAGACTCTCTTGGTTTTAACAAGGTATTCAAAAAGTTTAATAAGATTTTTAAAACATTTTCCGGTACTTTTATCTAATTTGTTTTACTGTGATTCGTTTGATGAATTTGTGCTTTTATCATCTGTTTGTACATAGATCGAATAAAGATTTGAACGAACGATAAACCAACTCTTGCTAGTAATAAAGTGCATGAAAATTGCCATGCCGGACCTTTGCTGCATATGCTAAGCACATGCCAAAATTTGGTCCATATCCTTCCATGGAGGTAAATGAAAGAATCCCTTTTCAAAGAAGTGTCGCTAACCTACCAGTCCACACAGGCAACTCATGCACATCAATTTGTGATTGTGCGTAAATCCAGCTCTTTTAACCAGTACCTTTTTAGAATCCAAGCATGCCAGTATAGCTAAATCCAGCTGTGCTAGAGCATAGGCAAATTTGTGCCAGAAGTAATCTGACTTTCCCTTGACCTATAAAAATCTACTTCTGTTATGATCTGCAATATACAGATACGGTTTACATACAATGAATTGCAATATATCATTTACATAGGCAGACGTTATCCTCAAAATCTGTCATGGATACTGCCCTCACGGACCTACATTGTATACCCCTTTAAGTATTTATATTTCCATATGTGGTTGTTGGAGGCCAGGATGTAAGTAATAATTATTGTATTTATAAAATTAATGTTATTAAAAATTGATAGCTGACCGTCAAGCAATTAGTTGCTTAATTTGCAAAGCTAGATTGGCTATTGACCTACCAATTTCATCCTTATGCATGAAGAGCTTTTGACAGTTTATTTTCCTCCCGCTGCACACAATTCTTCTCATCAGCTGCTATCTGCAAACATCGTCTTGTGTGTGTGAAATCCAGCACTTGCAGTACTCGCCGTAAGTTTAAAAAAAAAAAACAAAAAAAAAAACATGAATTGCAACATTTTAAAAACCTCTTTGTGCTGCTTTATAAATCAAGGCCTCTAATGTTGCCAAACATTTGTGTGATCTTTATTTCTCTGCTTCTTTTGTACTTTCTATTTATCATTACTTTGTTTAAATCCACGGTAAAACCAGTGTTTGAATTCCAGTCACTATTGCTTTTTAGGTCGAGCCTCGAGTAGCGCGCAAGCGCTGCTAGGCGAAGACTTTAAGTAAGTGAGTTTCAAAAGCAGTCCAAACGCACGTGCGTCGTGGCTGGCCTTTTTGGGATGGGTACGCGCGGCAAACATGTGTTTCCAATTATCGTGCCCAGACGCGTGTGCGATAATTGTAAACACATGCCGGCAAAAGGCCATGACGCACGAGCGTCTGGTCAGCTGAGCAGGCTGCCGCGCTCGCTCGCCCTCGCTCCTCTCGTCCCCGCTCCTCTCTTGTTCACTAGCGCATTCGCGCGCTTGTTTGGAACGACCGATTGGTTTGTGAGATTACAGTTTACATGCTAGAAAGGAGAAACAATGTATTTCTGGGTCTTTGCAGTAAACTCGGTGTGTACTTTTTTCTTCTATCCCCCTTAATGCTTCATTGAGTCTTACAATCCTAGGCGCTCGCAGTTTGACAGCTAGTAGGACAGGCACGGAGTTGCTGTTCATGCAACACGAACTTAAGGCACATGCAGTTTGTACAGCCAGTAGCAGATTGTCCTTGGGCTCTTCGGTAACTCCAAGTGGTGCCGGGGAAAGTAGTGCTGCAGCATCGCCTATCAGACTAGGGCTCCTGTAGCTGTCAGAACTTCCGTTACACGGGAGGCGGCGTGCAGTGCCCGCTTTGAAATAAGCCAGTGTCGCTTTCTGTTGTACACCACTGCCTCCCTGTCTGTATACCCTCCGTGGGACATTCAAAGCTCATTAAATATTTAGAGTTCAGTGAGGCGGGATGTAACTGGTTTGCTTTAATATTGTGTATTTGACCGCAACTTATAGCGATAAAATTAATCATCGATCAGTCGCCAGTGTTGGATGAAATAGTAAATCGAACATTGTGCTTTGAATCAAATTGTGCTCTGAGGCGCTACACTCATCACACGTTTCTTGACTGGATTGTTTTGCACTGAAAGCATTGCTCGTTTATTCGTGTGGTGCTTCGCTTGGCACCCTTTATTTATTTTTTTGCAGATTTATATAGCGCAAACTCGACCCGAAAGTATTGGAGCGCTTTACATGAGCACCGGTTATGTTACACAAGGACACATTCATGTTTTTTAGTAGGCACGGGGAGATTAAGTGATTTGCCCAGAATCGCAGGATGTGGACGCGACCCCTAGGCTCGAACCTTGGTTTCCAGCTCCAAAGTCGGCAATCTAGCCGTCAGACCACTTGCCAGGAGCTTGCCGAAAAGGGGGCCGGGGGCAAAGGTCTCCAGCGCAAAATCGAGGGGCACGCAGCTTTTATTCTGCCCATGAGGGGGACTGGATACTCCTGCGCAGGAATGAAGAGGTACGAAGCGCAGACATACTGCCTGTAGTTCCTGCACACACACTGCCTTTGGTTCCTGCACAGTCTGGGACTCATGGGCGTGGAGTGCCCCCCCCTCCCCTTGACTGTACCGGAAAGAAACTCTGCACACGAGATGTCTCTGAGATACACGCACCGACTGCCTCAACTTACTTAGGGGCGGAGGTGAAATGATACAGGCTGTCCTAGCTGGGGAATGCACACAGCCGTTTTAGGCTGTCTGCACAGGGAACAACATCGCCCCATGCGCTGCTAGTCCGGTTTCCGTGTCTCCTGTCATGCTCTCCGCAACCCTCCACCCCCTTGATAGACCCGTTTAGAGCGGCTCTTTCTGCAGAGGTACACGGCAATATGAAAGATGAACTTTGATGCCATTTTCACAGCTCTGCTACAAAGCATAGTAAGGTTACCAGGAGGAGCTGAGTAAGGGCACCAAGAAGGGCGCACACCGGTGCATGACATCCAGGCAAACCAGTGGATTTCATTTATTTTATCCTCCTGGTTTTCAAAGCATCTTTTCCTAGGCGCACACAACACTGCTGAAGGTGTACCACCGAACAGCTTATCGCACGAAAGAAGCCAGCGGTTTCATAACGGATGAGCTCATCCTCTGGGTTTTTTTAGATTGTTTTCTCATGGCTTCAGACAGCGAGGCCATCAGTAGTTTCCGCCTCTTCGTTTGCAGTTTAGCGTGACATGATTAATGTCACCAGAGAAACTCATACCCCCTGTGTAGAGTAATCTCATTTTCCCGCCTGATCAGGGTCAACTAAAGATAATGGACCCGTTCCAAAATGATGTATGGATGGCACTTGCCTGTACCGTGAATTAAGCGATTGGCTGTTAAGATTTACTAACAGTTGTACCGAAGGTGTGTCTGATCCTGTTTGACCCTCTCCCGGGGGTTGGTGGGGGCGGGCAACCTAACACGCAGCTCCTCGTGCGCTTGCATACTAGAACAAGAAAGGGGGCGATGGTTTAGTTGGGAGGAAGTGGGGAGTTCCGATCATGCATTAATACAAATTGAGCACTATTCTGTGGTGGGGTAAGCATCTTTTAATTTTATTGGTGTTTAAATTTAGGGTGGAGCAACTTACTGTATAGTCACAGTGAATTACATGTTGCCCGGGCACTAAAAACGTTTGGATTACAAATCTCTACAAACCCAATTCATAACTAAATGGCAAGACACATTTCTACTATCTTTACAAAAATGCGCTTCGTCCTGATTCCCAGTGAGCGAGAAGGTCGCCTTGCACTTGTAACGATTGAGGTGTAATGACTGATAGAACGTAGTCCGAATTTAGGCATCCATATAGCCTGTAGATAACCACAATGTCTTCATTATTTGGAGATTTTAGAGCATTTTGAAATTCCTTGCATTTGTACTGCATGAGTTTTTAAACACGCTACAAAATCCTGTCCTCTGCTTCCCCTAAGTGTGGTTGTGGTAGCCTAGTTTGCAGGAAAATAAACTAGCTGAACACTCCAGATTTCACTATAATACATATTGTTACATTCTGTTTAGTTAATTTATTTGTACTGCCTAGCATTTTTGTTCTTGAGGAAGAGTTGGTATGTGTTTTAAGCTTTTAATGACCATATACTTTTTGAAAAGCAGTTCATTGCACCATATGTACAAAATGTGATAACCGGATGCTTTATTACCAATGAAAAAGGGTACTTAAGAGAAAACAATATACATGGATTGTGATCTAAATATGAAACATTTGAAGCTCATCTGGACATTGATGCATCCTTAACAAGCATTGGCATAGCCAATAGGTCTCACCCTTGGGACTTTATAAGTGTTTAGCCATGCAACAGTTGATGTTGTTGCACCAAGGATATTATGCTGCATAACTAAATACTTATAAGATCCCAAAAGCGAGACCTATTGGCTATGCCAATGCTTGTTTAGGTCTTGTCAACAGACCATTTTAGTTGCGTTTTGTCATAGAACAATGCAATACGTAGAGTGGGCCGTGGGTTTGTCCCTTGCTCATGATTGTATTGCCTACTTATGTATCTGGCTTCTCTGTTCTTGGTTTGATGGCTTTCCTCCCTGTGCTTGTTTTTGTCCACCCCCTATTTCCCCCCCCCCCCCCCGGTGCATTACTTCTTTATATCCTTTTGACTGAATAAGTTGTATCCGTCTCTTGCGAACATGAAGGAACTACTGTTTTTGTTAACTCTGTAGGAAACCACAATGATTTCCTTGCTCTATCCCCAGTACTCTCATATCCCTGCCCTCACTTGAAAATGTAAATTGCTCCGGGAAGGGCACTGCAGCAGCACACTGCACCAAGTCATTTTCTTTTTCTTTGTTGAGCGGCATTGCATGCATACTTTGTTTCATAATTTCTTAATAAACGTGTGTGTGCGTGTATGTATATATGTGTGAGTGTGTGTGTGTATATATATATATATATATATATATATATATATATACACGCGCACATACATGCACGCATACATGCACACACTTGTGTGTATATATACACATACACACGTGTGTGTGTGTGTGTGTATATATATATACACACACGTTATATATACACACGTGTGTATATATGTGTACCTGTGTGTGTATATATGTGTACGTGTGTGTGTGTGTGTATATATATGTATATGTGTGAAAATGCAAGGCAGTGGACTACTTTGTTTTAGAAAGAGCAATATGAGAGCTCATCTGATAAACTAATATACGAGTAATTTGTGTAATAATGAGATTGGTATCTTTGATATTTTGTACATAACATAATTTCTGGCACATGTTTTTGAATATATGTTGATTCATTTTCATTTCCACGTTAGGGGAGCACCAAAACATTTTTTTCTGTAAATTTTTAAAAAAAAATTAACATAATTCATGAACTTTACATTATTACTCAAACATGGCATTCAAGCATGTATACTGTTATATATGAAGGCAGGGGACTATTTACGCAAATATTTATATTGTTAAAATTGTGGTTAAACTACAGGTTTTAATTAAATAGGATGCCATTTCATTAATTAAATAACATCATAAGCATTCATGCAAGTAGTAATGAGCAGTTGTAAGTATTTTGTTTATGTTCATGATTTTATGTGGCACTAGCACTTTACAAAGCGGGACACTTTTGTGAGAGCTGTCATGTGATCAAGGCCGCTTGCACGGCCGAAACGCGTAATGGCAGAAGACTAAGCAATAAAAAAAATGTATGCACTATTGCAGGTCTGCACTCATCTTTGTTTGGAAGTGGAACGATTTTATGAGGTGCAGTGATATATATAGATAGATAGATGGATAGATGGATAGATAGATGGATAGATGGATAGATAGATGGATAGATAGGTGTGTGTGGGGGCGGTCACCAGTAGGTAGTTATAGTTAGGACCATGTTTCCATAGAAATAGCATTTTTGACTTGCCTATATCTTTGGCGTCGTTTGACGATTCGTCACTAAATTTTCCCAAAAAGTGTCATAGAAAGTCTTGCAGTGCATGGAAAGTTTCGGGGTGATCTGTCAAGAGGAGTCCGAGAAATGAGGGAGTAAAGAAGTGTTTTTCCAATGTTATTTTCCATAGGGAATTTTGAACACGACTACAGCCCGAACCGCTGGACCATACCTGGCCAAAAGCTAGCTCTTGGTCCAGAAAGAGTGGTTTTGGTTATTTTGTGTAAATCCGTTCAGTAGTTTTGGAGAAATTAAAAAAACACAAATTTGTATTACTAGGCATGCGGGGGAAAAAAGTAACTTTAAATGTTAAAAAATATATATCAAAAAGGAGAAAGGGGCAGGGTAGTAATACCCTAACCCCCCTTGGCCTCTTGTAGGGGGGGGTGCACAGGGCCCCCCTCCTTGGGCTTATGAATGCCCGGCGACCGCCACCTCCACAGGGCTCTTTAAAATATGTACGTGGGCAGGCCCGCTGGGCCCGACCACGCCCCTGGGACCACCACCTCCCTGGGGCAGTTCATTGAATTTAAGGGAGGGCCTGGGGACCGCCACCTCCATAAGTTAATGTAGGGGGGTCCACCGTGGACCTCCAGCCCTGGGAACAGCCACCTACCCAGGGCATAGTTTTACGATGGAGGGAGGCTGCACGTCCCCCCTTGTGGAGCCATTTGTGGCCCTGGGAACCGCCACCCTACAGGTCATACTCCTGCTCCCTCCTGAGGTGCCCACCCTCTGGAGGTAGCGGTTATCTTTTGCTTGTTGGGAGCCGACGGCTCCCACCAAGCAAAAGCAAACATAACTCCACTTTCTGCAAGCCGAAGCTGTCTAACAGCTCCAGCTTGCAGAAAATGAAGTCTTCATCTGTTTCCCTGCATGTAAATATGCGTGCAGGGAAACGGGTGAAAACGTTGTTCCCGGCCGGCTGGGACCGCAGGGGCCTTGAGGTTCCCCCCCCCCCCCCGGTCCCGGGGGAAAAGGAGAAATAAGAAAAATTGAGGTCTGCAGCGAGCAGAAAGAGGCAGAATAAAGGAGAGAAATGAGCCGAAGGAGGAAGAATAAAGGCCATAAACTAGCAGAAAGACAAAATAGAGGTCAGAAACAAGAAGCAGAATAATGGTCAGCAACGAACAGAAAGATGCAAAATAAAGGTCAAACGAGCAGGAAAATGCAGAATAATTGTCAGCAACGAGCACTAAGGCAAAATAGGTCAGAAACTAGCAGCAAGAGACAGAATAAAGGTCATAAACTAGCAGAAAGGGGGAAAAAAAGGTCTGAAACGGGCAGAAAGAGGGAAACTAAAGGTCCGCAGCGATCAGAAAGATGCAAAAAAGGTGAGAAACTAGCAGAAAAAAGGTGAATAATGGTGAGAAACGAATGGAAAAGAGGCTCCCTTTCTCAATTACTCTGCACAGGGGCCTCCTGGTGCACTGCTGGTTGGGGGAATGAAGTCCCCTTGGCTGCTGAGGGTCTTTGAGGGCCTAGAAACCCCTATTGTTTCCACAAGTAAGTCCCCCCACATCTTGATTGCTGAGATGTTGTCAGAGGTCCTGCCGCTTTATCAACCATTCTGCAAAGGGCCTGGGCCTCCTCAAGCGGAGCGGAAATTTACACCCAGGCCTAGTTACTATTCACAGACCAACTCAGAGACTCACACAATCACTCGCAGACCCACTGAGACATTCATGCACCTACTCACTCACCCACTCAGACACGCACACTCACTAGCCTACCTATACAGACAGACAGACAGACACACGCACACGCGTTACATTTGGGAAATAAAATCTAAAAATAGTCTTTCACAGAAAAAAAACAAAGGTTACTGGGAAATAGAATTCAACAAACCTTAGAAACTCACAAAAAAAAAAAAAAGGTTGCAGAGACCTTATAGTTAGGTTCACATTTCACTGCTACAAAACCAGAGGGATCCAGCAGTTCTAGCTACCTAAGCGAACTATAACTTGCGCCCCCACAGTACACTGCTTATGACCTCACATATTACATCACTCGTGACCTGGTCAGTGGCATCACTGATGACCTCTCAAATGACATCACTGATGACATCCACTCTCCCACCCCAAACAATCTCTCACGTACCTATTCACAAACTCACACAACCACTCACACAGCCATTCATAGACCCATACAAGTACTCGCACAACCACTCACTCAACCATGGAGCCACTCACACACCCACTCACTTACCTATACAGCCACGCACTCACACCCATAAAACTGCTCATACACCTACTTATTCACCCATACAGCCACTCGCTCACTCACCTATACATCCTCTCAAGCCACTCACTCAGTCGCCTATTCAAGCACTTGGATTCATTCACACACCAAATTACATACCCAGTCACACATCCATACAAGCACTCCCACATCTGCTCACTCACCCATACAGCCATTCACACAAAGAAGCAATCTCCAATACACCCACTCAAACACCCACACAAAAAGCCACTCACTCACCCATACAGCCTTTTTTACACACCCAGTCACTCACACAGCCATTCAGACACCCACCCACTCACCTATACAGTCACCCACTCACCTACCCATTCAACCTCTCACACATCCACTCACCCATGCAGCCATTGACACTCCCACCCACAATACAGCCACTCATACAGCCTCTCAGTCACCCTCACAGCTACTTACAAACCCATTTATACACAGAGACGCTCACACACCTATACAGACACTCACTCACACATACACTGAGTCACTCACGTAATATGTTAGAATCACTCATTAGTTGTACACCTAGTGTACTAATTTAACTTCCGTTCTAGCTTATATATGTTTAACAAACAAACTCTTAGAAAAAACGAACACTCACTGGATAATGTCAACAGTGATGTCATCAGTGGTCATTTGAGATGTCATCCGTGATGTCACTGTATGTCATGCGTGTAGTAGGTGAGGTCATAAGCAGTGTATTGCGAGGGTGTAAGTTATAGTTAGCTCGGGTAACAATAACTGCTGAATTTCTCTGGTACGAGTGAAATGTGAGCCTAATTCTAACGTCCCCGTAACCTTTGGTTTTTTTCTGTGTGCATATATATATATATATATATATCTATATGTATCATATATAGATAAATATATAGATCAATCTTTATTTAAGGTTAAATCACTTAAAATTGTGAAACTTAAATTACTTCACTTAATTTATTAATTGGTTATATCTAATAGGTTAAAAACGGCATTATTTATAAGAATCTTTATTAGTAAAATGTAAATTAATAAGTATATTCTAAAAATAAAAATCTATATGCTTTTATGGTCATAATATTTTTTTAAAGTTCATTTAGGGGTAGTAAGGTGCATTTAGGGTAGGGGTATGAATCGTAAGGGGTTTCAGGGATCAGTAATGGTTAGTATATAGGGGTGGTAAGGGGTTCTTAGTGTCCAGGGATTGGTAGTGTATAAGTGCAGTAAAGGGTTTTTAGGTTTCAGGCATGGGTAGTGAATAGGCGTAGAAGGGGTTTTAGGGTTGATATGTTGTGTACAGGGGTTTTTAGGGTTCAGAGAGGTGCAAGTCAATTATATAAATTGGAATCAAACAATTTATATTAAAATATTAGATGTATTTAATTTAAAGTTCATTATAAACAATATATCAAGATTATTTTTAAGTGTGTATATATATATATATGTATATATATATGTATATATATATATATATATATATATTTATTTATTATTTAGTGGGGGCTGGAAACTCTTCTTACCAGCCTCCCTGTGAAGTGAAATACTACCAGTGTAAATTAGTACGATGTAATCTACTTTCAATGTAACAAGGCCTGATGTAAAGACCTGCAAAGTAGCAACTGACTTTCACTAATAGTGTTTGCAATCTTGCAACTGTTATTATATAAAGCACTCTGAAACCTTTTGGGTCTAGCTAGCTCTATATAAAAATGCAAATAATAAATATAGAAGTAGCCAGGTTCATTTTCGCATCTCTACCTAGAAAATTTAGTTCTAGAGCTGGCCTAGAGACCGCTTCAGGTAGGTTGCCAGTGTCATGGTTTACAAAAAATTCGCCATTTTTGTTTCCTTTTTTGAAAATTTTGACTCTGGCATTTTTTATCACTGCACCAGTGTGCTTGATTTTCAGTAAAGGTCCAGCAGCTTCGCTGCACATTGCTACGAGTGCCCACATCCCACATAGGCGCTACTTGAAGGGACCATTACAGGGAGCTTCATCCTTTTCTGTAGTGAGAGCTACTTGTTATCCGTAAAAATCATCATGAACTACTGAAGTCTAAGCAGCTCATGCATTGTTACCAACCACCCTCGCGCCCAGCCCCATTGACTTTAAGTCTAATGTCCATAGAACCAGAAACTGGTGTGTGAACAAAATACTTTGACTAGGGCCACTATAACAAGACTGCCATGTGTGTCCGTGAGTGTGTTCTTTGGGGATGTATGAACATGTTTGCGTATGAATGTTATAAATGTGTAGGGGTGACTGAGAGCCTATGCCGTATGTACTTGTGGCACTGGAATACCTTTCATCATATGTGGCAACGTTACATGTATAATACAAACATATAACCATTTTTTAAAATGGGAGAAACTTAAAATGCAGAAAATGTTCTGCAAAAATGTTCATGAAATAGAACTTTTTTCTGCACTTTAGATTTCTCCCACTTAAAATAATGACTGTATTTTTCAGTTATAAATATGGCACCATGTCTACCAGCCACTGGAAGCAAGAGGCCTGCTGTGAGTAAAGGCGACACTTTTAAATGGGAGAAAATTAAACTGAAGTTAACTTTGTTTATATGGATTCCATAAAACTCATAATTTACATTTAATCCATTTCCAAGTATCACATTTACAAACACCAGGCATCTTGCTCCCAGTGGCCTGTAGGCAAGGTGCCATATTCATAACAGAAAAATACAGCCATTTATTTAAATGGGAGGAATTTAAAGTGAAGAAACATGCTTCATAAACGTTGACCTAATTGGGTTAATTGGAAGTGGATAAAAACATTAAGACTTAATGAATGTTTCATAGAAATATTTTTCTTCACTTTAAATTTCTACATTTTAAAAAAAATGTATTTTTTTCAGTTATAAACATGGCAGTGTCTACTGGCTACTGGGAGCAAAAGGCCTGCTTGTTTGTAAATGTGACACTTTAAAATGGGAGAAATTTAGATGAAGAGTCAACTTAATCATTTAAGGTAACTTCTCATTTTAATTTTCTACCATTTTAAAAGCATTCAGAAGCATAATTTTGTTCTCACACTCCAATATTGAGTTGACAAGGACTTTTATTTAAGAGTTCCATACATCTGTGCTTCAGTTCTTCACCTCTGTGCCCTGGGTCATAAATCTGACTCCAGCCCTGCTCATTATCCGGCCCATATCTGCAGCCAGAAGAAAATAATTTAAAATAAACACAGCCTTCCTTTAACTTTAAAAGAAAAATGTGCCCCGTTTTTTTTTTTTTATTAAGTGAACTTGATGCTGTGAGCTACTCTGAAGGTATCACCAGCTGATGGACTGGTTGGAAACACCTGGGCCATCAACTTTGAATTGTTTACCAATACTTTATAATTGGTGCCATTGATCTGCTTTTAAATGGGTCACTATTTTAGAAGGCTGAAACAAAGATGCAGTATGCTGAAACCGTTGAATAGTCACTCTTCTATAGTTATGCTGTACTTAATCATTGGTATACCTTTTCAGTATTTTTAGTCAAGAAGTTGCCATCTATGCATTATCCACTGATAAGGCACCTTTACCTAAGCCCTGTGGACAACTCTTCATAATTTGGAAAAATACACTACCCTTTTTCTGAAAAGTGCAGAATGGAATGGCGTACAACCTTAGTGTCCTGCTTACAAGCACACTGTATTGGAGAAGTGGTCATCCCTACTTTGTATATTCTTCAGCAACGTGCAATGCCTCAAAATCTTTAGTGAAGTTCTGAAAATCATCTTCTAAACCTCCGCTTTACATGGAAATTTTTTATAGCACTGGATGGCAGCTATTTATCTTGGGAATGTGCCCAGACATCTACAGGTGGATAGTCTATTGTGAATAGAAGCTTTGGCTTTTCTCACAGATTTTTGGCAACGGGCTTTGGATTTAAGCCACAGCCTACTTTGAAAAATTGCTTCTGCAACCCACAACAGGTGCACTCAGCTGGTATCTTATTTATCATGGAATACTTCTTACCAAAACGTTATTAGTAGGCAAACCATGCACCATATAACTTTCGCCATTCATAGCTAGACTTGGCTCCGGGACCCATGCTATTTCCATTCTATGCACCCTCACGTGTACACACAGTAATTCTATGCTGTATGACTTTCTTTGTTAGATCAATGTAAGGGTTTATGGAGTAATGTGATAAAAGTATTATGAATTATGTCATCAATTATTTTATCAATAATGTAATTTAACATGTCATGAGTGATGTAATATCTCTTAAGCAGTGCACGACGGGGTGCAACTTATGGTTAGTTAGCTGAACTACAGCTGGTGAATTCCACCTCCATCTTTTTAAATTTGGTAGCCGCAACACCTATTATTTACAGCGCTTAGAGCCATCAAGAATTGCATTATTAAGCGCTGTATAAAACATTTTATTACAACTGTTCTGAATATTTTTATGTTCCATTGGTATGGCCTAATGCACAGCACAGGGATTTAGTGCACACCAGAGTCTGGACTGCAGGGTGTTTCCAGACTTTTGAGTAGTATATGGACTTGTAGCTATAGTGATCCGAAATTTGCGATATTTTTTAGGTACAAATTAGACCTTTAAAAAGCCACGCTGACCTTTTTGCAGCCCTGCAAATTCAGTGAGTAAATGCGCTTTAAAGTGCTGTTTTTTGCAGGGCCCAATGCATGTTCCTTTACTATCCGGTTGTTAAATTCACAGTTGTAAACCGAAAGGTGGGTTCAAATCATGCCTTGCTTCATTGATCAAATTGTATAATAATGGGCAAATAACGTTTGTATCCTGCACCTTCGCTTCCTGCATGTGCAATTTACGGTTTGGTTAAGCACTTTAAATTGGTCCCTGTGCAGAGTCTGCATTTCATAAGAACATTAAATACATAATTAGTATACACTAATGCTCCTTATCCAAAGCTGTATAACATGTGGCATCCTACTTCTTGCTTGTATTTTAACCAACAGTCCTGTCTGCCATATTTAATGCGGTTTAGTAGCAATGTCAAAATATTGACCGGATTTGGTGTATGCAGTGTCTCTAAATGATTAAAAGTGACTGAAATAAAATGGCCTGCTAGCTCAGTGAGTTGAGCGCTCGCTGCTGAGACGTGTATGTAACGTGCATCTTCCAGCTAAGAATCTCGGCATCGATGACTCGGTGTTTCATCCAACCAGTGAAACAGAGTAGAATTTAACGGAATGATGACCCGCTTTGATTGCACTGCTAAGAGACGGCAGCATTGCTGTGTGTCCTGCGGTTTAAAAATACAAGTTGGCGTTATTGCATCAGCCGAGTTGAGGCTAGGGTGGAAGGTTCTTAATTGCTTTCTTTCCTGAGCTGATTACACTAGCTGAAATGTATAACTTCCCCGCATGTCCTCTTCCTTGACATTGTGTCCTTCCACGTATGAACCTTTTCGTTGTCCTAGCAACGTGCATGGGTCAGACCACTCTCTTGAAGCTTTTGAGGATGCAGAACCTGGGAGGTATGCAATGAAAGCCAACAAAAAACACCGAGTTGCATTCTTTAGGAGAGATTCACATTTCATTTGTGCTGTGTGAAAATGAAGAAATCGCAGGGACGAGCACTGGCAAAGCCAATGGGTCTGGCGTTGTTTGCCAGCTGTTTGGTTTTGCCAATGCCTGTCTTGCTTGCCACGGTCCTTGAAAAACTTTATTAGGGAAGCTGCCCTTTCAGTTAAATAAAATAAAAACCTTGTCTAAAAGCAAAAATATTTGTTTTGGTCTCAAAACGCACATTACCATCGTAGTTCCTGGCACTGAATGAAGCCACTTTATGGGTGTCTTCCTTGTGAAAGTTCAGAGTGCCATCACTCACAGTGATTTTTAGCCAGCTGCTGAAGTGGGTTGACCACTGTCCCATGCTGTATGCTGTAGTGGGTGGATGGTGTAAGAGATAAATAGAGTAAGAGTCATACATATAATTTTAATAAAATGAAAAGGTCTTGGCTAATGCCAGACATAAAAAGGCATGTACACAGAAATATTAGAACATTTATTGTGATTGTATTTATATAGCACTTACTACCCTTGACATGTGTTGAAGCACTTGCACCTGGCAGCACGCTACTCCGGGAACCCAATGTTCGTGGTTAGTCCAGTGTTTATTGGTTATAATTGGTTATTGGAATTAATAATGCGCTCTCAAAAAAAAACCATTGCATGCATTTACATACGTTTCTTGTGGTAGATTATAGAAATTAATAGGATTTGGGTGTGATCATTAGTAGGGGTATCAGTTCAACTGGTTGGTAGGATTAATAAATGAGGTAGAGGGGGTTTAGGGGTATTATTTACAAATAAGTTCATTATGATCTTTCAAAAGAGGTGTAGGCAATTTGTAGAAATGCAATAACCGAGATTAAGGAAAACATGTGACGGAGTAGGCTGTGTTCAGAGAAAGGAGTGCAGGGATGGAAAATAGGAAAATGTATTTGTGCAAGCCAGTGAACATCCTCTCCTTTTTCCTTCACAGGGCCCCTCCTGAAGTTAGACAGATGCTATTTGATAAGATAATTATGGTACGTAGGGTAGGCTGGATACGCAGCGCTTCGAAATACCTTAAGGGGAAACTGCATTGTAGTTCATTTTTGTAATACCTACAGGGCTGGTTTCATGCTTTCGAATCTAGGGGTGGGCTCAGTAGTCACTAGTCATATCACAGTTATGCCTTTGGGATATTTTTGTAAACCCGTGATCCTGGTTCGTCTCGCCAGTGGGTCATTTCCCTAGTTATTTTCAAGGCCTCTGCTAATGGTTGTGCTTGGAATCGAGGCCTAAATCTTGCCCTGTCCAGCTGTTACGAACCCGTAAGTGGACTGAACGATCAAGACTGACTGAGGAGGGACCTCGACTCTAGAGTTGCTTATACTGTGGCTACCCCTTCAAGGGGATCTCCAGGTCATGTGCTTGAACATAGCAGGTTTGTGGGGAAAATTCGATGATCTAAACTGGTAAAAGTCTCTTGCCCCTTATGACGTTATATTCCTTCAGGAGACCTGGGATACGAGGGGTGGGATCCATATAGATGGTTATGCTTTCTCCGCTATTAATGCTTCATCCTTGCCCAGTAAGCTTTTGTGCTTTAATAATTACAATGCGGTTCATGGGAAGGAGTCCGAGGATTCGCTGGTCTCACTTTTCAATTTTTTACTTTCCTTCCGTTCTACCCACCCAAATAATTATATAGTGTTTTTGATTCTTGGTGATTTTAATCTCCACCCATATAGAGGATGTTATCTTTATAAGGAAGGTGGTAAGGAGGGTGGTTTTCAGGATCAGGTCCATCTTAAGCATAAGTCACAGGGTGAAAGGATGAATGAGTTGTCCTTTGAATATAATTTGGTTAATCTTATGAGTGTAGAGAGCATGCTAGCAGGTAACAGCACAGCTAATTTTAAGGGTCTTGGATGTGGTTCCCATATTGACTATATTTGTCTCTGTGGGTTTATTCTCTTCCCTTAACTTTTTTCAGTGGATTGGAACACTTCTAGCGACCATAACCCTCTTATTGCTAGTTTCCATTGGGAAATGGAGCAAGTAGAATATTCTCACCATTTTAAAGCTCAAGTTAAAACCGAAGATTGAAATGAGACAATTATCCCTGAGACTTTTATTACCCAGTTAGTTACGTCCTGCTTTATAGAATTTCAGACCGGTGTGACTGTAGAGGCGCCCCCCCCAATATCTTATTTTGTGGGCATATTATAAGATATGTACTTTTTTTAATACTGCCCTTCAAAGGCCCATGAGGGCTGGCTCTAGAGAGACAGGTGGGAGGTAAGAGCACATAGCGTTTATTTATTTATGTGATTTGTAAAGCGCATAGCTGCCCAAGTGCTTCCCAGGGCTGCAGAGTGTGTGGAGGGCAGATCATGGAAAAAGCCAGGTTTTAAGTTTCTTCCTGACGCTACGTAGGTCCTTTAGAAGTCGCAATTCATATGTCATTGAGTTCCAAAGTTTTGGAACCAAATGGGTAAAGGAACTTCCTCCCCATCTGGCTTTATTTATTCTCGTTGTACTCATGAGATGACCACATGAGGACCTAAAAGGCCTGTTGGGGACATATGGGAAAACGAGGGACTGTAACAAGGCTGGACCTCTGCCGTGCATGACTTTGTGGGCTATGCATAGCACCTTGAACTTTATTGGACAGGAAGCCAGTGAAGTTTGGACAAAGAGGCTTTCACGGACTACTGCTTGGGTATCTTCAGTAACATCCTGGCTGCCGCAATTTGAACCACCTATAGCCTGTTGACTACATATTTGGGGGCCCCAAGGTACAGTGAGTTGCCATAGTCCAACCTTGAGACCACAAGTTTCTGGACCACTGTTCTCCGTGATTGGTATGGGAGTAGGTATATGATCTTACGGAGCAAGCGTAGAATGCCGAAGCAGGTAGCCGAAAGTGTTTTTGCTTGGGTGTCCATGGTAAGGTTCCGGTCAAGCCAGATCCCCAAGTTCTTGATGGAAGGCTTAGGGGCGGGGGGCAACCCCCAGTTGTCCGGCCAGCTGATCTTGTTCAATGGATCTGTGGAGTTACCCAGGAACCCCTAGAAGTCCACCTCTGGAAAGTGGTAACACGACGGCGCCAGGTTATTGTGCGCTTCACCTCCTACTAAATATACAAATGTGCTGGGTCCTACGGCTGCCTTGACCTAAAATGGCGGCCCCTCAGGAAACTCGAGGAACATTGTTCGCCCCTGACTGGTCATAGGAACATCATTGAAGACTAGCAGTTAGCGCTACGTAAACTCCTTACTGCCCAGAGTTGTGATCTACTGCCGGTATCTACACAGTAACCATTTCACTGGCAGACTGCTCTTTGCCTGACCCTAAAATGGCAACAGTTGAAGACACTCCAATCACCGTCCATTGCCTGACCATGAAATGACTGAGCTCCTATTACATCGTGTTTATACTCGCCCTCACTAGCTATCTCTCAAGAGCGGCCAACCACCTACCTGCATCCTCATCAGCTACCAACAAGGCTCCTACACTAATAGTGTGCTCCCCTGTAGAACTGTCACAGTACATCTCTGGCACCCGCACGGTGGATACGCCCACCTTGCTGCATCTCTGTCCCTACTGGTGCCCAAGCAGCCGACCCGAGCCAGCATGGCAAGGACTGGCCTGTCCGCAACGGGGAAAACTCCCACACTCTGGTCTACCCCCTAACCTCTCCAAAACCGCCATAAAATCCTTCAAACACTCCACCCTGAAAAGACACCCTGAGACACTGATCTCTGACCTGCGTTACAGCGCAGACAACGGCGTGGTCATTAATGACCATCTTCTATTCTAGAAAAACCTCTGCCTGGCGCAGAACCTTTGCTCACCATTTCAATGTACGTGCTACTCAGAACATCCCGTACGGTACTAAGCTAACCATAGTACCCTCCTCAACCCTGCAAGCTGACCTCACCAACACCCTCTATAAAACCGGCCTCGTTATGATCCAAGCCTCATCCAAAAACTTAAATAAATTTGCAGACCTTTTTACCCTCCTCAGAAAACACGTACACGACACTAGCAGGGTAATAACTCCCGCCCTGCTGAGCCCTCGTCCAGCCCATCGAGCGCATCCAATGTGGCTAGCCACCCACAAACCCTTCTAAGATCTTCCAACTCCAGCTACCCTTACCACTCCAGCACGTCTCCCGGTCCTGTCAACAAAATCACCTCTAGACCTCTGGTCCCCTCCCTACCAGCTCCCCAAGTACACCATGTCACTGATACGCCCCCAAGGAGCTACGATACAGGTCGCGCTTACTTTTCCCGCACCGTTGAGTCCCCAACCAGCCCATCCAGCATGGCCAGCCACTCACAAACCCCCTTAGTTCTCCCATCGCTGACCACCCGAACCACTACAGCACGTCTCCCGGCCTCGCTAACAGAATCACCCCTAGACATTTGGTCCCTGCTCCACTAGCTCCCCAAGTAGACTATGTCACCAGTATGCCCCCAAAGACTTACGATACAAGTCCCACCTGCCCTTCCTGCCCTCAACCCAACACGCAAAGGGGTTCTAACATAGATCCTATCGCTTACAACACAGGCCATACAAATCCCTCCCCCCTATCACCTATTCTCACTGTCAGTACTGCTCCCGAACCACTGCCCCCGTGCCCTCTAACACCACCTTCTCATAGGGACATCGATTCTCTGCACGCCAGAGCTGCCAAACTAACCCAGAGCATTCATATCTCCATCCTGGAACTAATGAACCTCCTCCACCTCGCTGAACTCTCCTCGCCAACCTGATGCCCTTACCAAACGCCATCCCCCCACATTTGACTGAGCTCTCTAAACAACCTCTTCCGCTTTCCTTGAGACATCTTCGCCCCGCAAACATCCATGCCACCTCTCAGAGGAAGAAACCCATGCTCTTGTCCTATCCTACAACTGTACCTCTGCCATCCCAAGTCCACTAGATCTCACTGAAATGGAAATCCTCGCCATCCTCCGAGACTACAACTCTACCCCAGCTATCCCTCATCCTTTAGATGCTAAGGCAGAACACGCCATCTGCACGGTCACTATCAACCCCAACAGACCAGCTACCCTCCGCAACAGATTTATGGTCAAGAACAATCTAGCGCCTGTTCACCTATCCGCCCAGACCCCCGAACCTCCTTCCAAATCCTCTCTATCTGCCCTTTTAATTAACTGCCGATCGGCAGCTAAACACGCCGCGGATATTGCCGATCTCATCCTTTTCAAAAATTTCGACTTAGCGATCCTTACAGAATCATGGCTCAACGAATCCTCATCTCCACACCTGGACATCCTAGTCCCTCCTAACTACAACATCGCAAGGCTAGACAGACAATCTAACAAGAAAGGAGGAGGCGTCGCCTGCATCTACCGCTCTAACCTTCTGATCACGGAACCTCTGGCGGACACCACTGAATCCTGTGAATACCTTTCCCTCGCTATTCACAGCAACTCCACCCTACTGTGCAACCTGCACATCTTTTACCACCCCCCAGGCATGAACGACTCTTTCACCGACCACCTCATGGAAATCATCACAGCTAAGAGTTCCAACAATATCAAAGATATTTTCCTTGGTGACTTTAACTTGCACTGGAACGATCCAAAGGATTCACATGTCAACGCCATCAAGGACCTTCTGGCCGATCAAGCCCTGACCCAGGCCTGCTCACTTCCAACTCACTCAAAGGGGCCACTCTTGACTGGATTATTTCCAAAGAATCAACAGTCAAACTTATCTCTATAGACCCATGCGACTGGTCTGACCACCACGCCATCACCTTCCTCCTACCGGGCACCCTCAAAACAAGGGCACCGCAACCAGTGATTCCTAAACGCTGGATCAGAGACACTAAGAACCTAGACCGCAGGGAACTCGAGGCTCGCTGCAAATCCGACCTCCCCCCTTCACATATCACAACAGTCAGCGGTCTTAACGATCACTACTCGGCGACTATCTCGAACATCCTGGATGATCTAGCCCCACTAAAGCTGAAAAGAACCCAAATCAAAGACCGAAACCCCTGGTTCACGGGATCCCTTAACAACGAGAGGAGAGTCCTCCGACAAGCTGAACGATCCTGGAGGCAGCACCCCTCTGCCGCACACCTAAAACGCCTCCGCCAGGCCAGAAACTCCTACAACAGGAACATACTCAAGTCTAAAAAAGAATTCTTCCGAACTGCACTAGAGAAGGCCAAGAACAGGCCCCAAAAGCTCTTCGAACTGGTCAAACACCAATCTAATATACTGGCCAAAACTTCAAAAGAAAACCCCAAGTCTCTTATATCCTCAGAGGAATTCTCCTCCTTCTTCGCAGACAAAATCTCAGCCCTTGGAAGCGAACTCAACTCCACCACTAACCCTCAAACACCTCTTGACCCGCCTCCTCCAGCCACATCGCCCCCACTGGTTCCACCCAAAAACAATGCTCACTGGACTGACTTCAAACTCTATGATGACGACTCGGTGTCCAAAATCCTATCCTCCCTAAAGCCTAACAACCATTTTAATGACCCGCTCCCTTCCAACTGCCTAGCTACCGTCAGCTCAATCCATTATTCCTAGCTGGACTACAATATTAACGCCTCTCTCCGGCAGGGAATGGTGCCCGACTCTCTAAAAGCCGGCCAAGTCCTCCCCATTCTGAAAAGCTGTCGCTGGATCCAGCCTCCCTGACAATTTCAGACCCATCTCCAACATCCCCTCTTAGCCAAAGTGATGGAGAAATGTGTGCAGCAGCAACTAAGTCAACACATCAACAACTTCCACCTGCTTGATGACTTCCAATCCGGATTTAGACCAGGACACAGCACCGAAACCACTATGCTCCACATCGTTGATGATGCTCTCCAGGCCCTTGACCTGGGCAAGGCCTGTCTCATAATCCTCCTAGACCTATCCTCGGCCTTCGACACGGTCAACCATGAAAAACTACTCGAACGCCTCAAATTTAGGATGGGTTTGGATGGCACCGTTCTAGAATGGTTCAGGTCCTTCCTCAAAAACAGATCCCAGAGATTCCTTGTCAACAGCAACCTATCTGCACCATCCCCGGTCACGGTTGGAGTCCCACAAGGTTCAATACTGTCCCCCACCCTCTTCAATCTTTACCTGGAACCGCTTACCGAAGTACTACGCACTGCCAATATCTCCTATCACATGTACGCTGATGACACTCAGATCTACATCAAAACCTCATCGCTCGCAGAGATCCTCTCCCTAAACGAAGCCCTGAAACTCACTGTCCAATGGCTTGCATCCAATCAACTCAAACTCAACGCAAAGAAAACTGAATTTCTCCTGATCGCCCCGCCCAATACCAACCTTGAGATTCAATCATGGATTAAGGCTATTACAGCCTTGAATTGCTCACCAACCATCGTAGACTCGGCCAAATCTCTGGGAATCACCCTCGATAGCAACCTGAACATGCGGGACTTCATAAATTCAATGGCCAAATCAGCCAGATTCCACCTGAGCTACCTTAGGAAACTGAAACCCTTCCTCGATGCTCCCGACCTAAAAATGACAGTCCAAGCACTTGTCATCTCTAGACTGGAATATGGCTGCTCTACCCTCTCGGGCCTACCCAAGATCTCCCTGGCACCTCTAAAAGCCTGCCTCAACGCGGCCGCCAGACTACTCACCGACTCGAGGAAATACGACCATATTTCCCCACACTTGAAAGCTCTCAACTGGCTTCCCCTGGAGGCAAGAATACAGCTCAAAATAGCATGCATCACCCACAAAGCCTTATATTCTAACTCTCCTGCATATTTGAGGCAGAAACTTGTGATCTCCGGTGGAATCAGAAACTCACGATCTGCCAGAGACCTCTTGCTCCAACCTGCACGCTTTCGGAAAAAAAAAACTTACAACCGGGCTTTCTCCGGGCTGCTCCAAGAATATGGAACTCTCTCCCACCGGACATCAGAAGAATCCCTCTCTGACTCGCTTCAAAAGGATGCCAAAACATTCCTTATGGGTAAATTTCTCGTTTAATCTTTGCCTCTACAACTACTCCAGCCCTGAACTATGGCCATCTATTGCCTCCCTTCGGATTATCTAGCTCACCCCATCAGAAACTGGGGGCCTTGTCGCGAACATTGGTTAACGTAATCTGTAATAATGTTACCTCGCTCCTGAGTATTTGGATATTTAATCTGTAAAAATGTTACCTCGTTCCTGAGTATTCGGATATTTAATCTGTAAATACATGCCCTATCTCCCTGTGTACCCTGCACCTTACCCTCTCTCATTCAATCCGCAACTGGATAATGCTATGCTTAATTTGTACACGGCTATGTTTTCCTGTAAAGCGCTCTGATACCCTAACGGGTCAAGTTCGCGCTCTATAAAACTCATAAATAAATAAATAAATTAGCTCAGTTTTCTCACCGTTGAGCTTTAGACAGCAGTTAGACATCCATGTTCCTATTTTTTCCATGCAAGGCACTAACTTCAGGTGATTGGAGTTAGTGGCGTCTGACACTGAGACTACCAATTGTGTCATCGGCATAGTACACATTTGATAGTCCAAACTCCTCTACAATTTGTGCTAGTGGACTCATGTACACATTAAACAAGGTGGGACGAAGTGCTGAACCCTGGGGGACTCAAATGGGGCAGCGAGCGAGTCAGAGAAGAGGCCCGATTCCATACATTGGAAGGATCTTTCACTTAGGAAGGAGGACAGCCATAGGATGGCCTTCCCCTGAATCCCAATCTCCCTTAGTCTGTGTATTAACATACTGTGATCAACTGTATCAAATGCCGCACTTAGATCGAGAAGAAGAATGGCGTCCGTTCCCCCCCCTGATCCAGTATCATTTTAAGTTTCTTAGTGACTAAGAGGAGAGTGGATTCCGTGCTGTGTTCAGGGCGGAACCCCATCTGTGATTTGTGCAGAATATTATTCGCATCCAGAAAATGCGAGATTATACTATTTACGTGTTTCTCAGCGACCTTGTCTAGAATGGGCAGCAATGAGATAGGGCGATAGTTCCCCAAAGATGTGGAATCTAGTTGGGGTTTCTTGAGCAGGGGCTTTACAACTGCATGCTTCCATTTTTTTGGTACTATTCCGGTACTCATGGACAGCAAGATGAGATCTGCCATTGTGGAAAGAACCAGCTCCCCGCCTTCGGGAAGAATGTAAGGGGGGGCGGGGTGAAGAGGTGACCCTGATTTGATGTTCTTGAGTATGAGTCCCATGTGTTACGTGCTTAGGGCCGGAAAGAATTACAGAGCAGGCGCTTTTGGAGGGAGGGTAAGGGCTGGACTGTGATGATGACCTGAGTTCTCCAGGATTCCTTGGGTGATTTCCGAATTTTCCAGGGGGTTCCGTAGCAGTGAGTTATAGATAAGTTCTACTTTATTTTTTAAGATGATGGCAAACTCATTCCATCTCTCCTTGGAGGATTGGAGGGTGGGGGGAAACTCAGTCCAATGGTAGTAAGGGACTTTATGATTTTAAAAAGCTCTTTGGGGGAGTTGCCGGCCATACTAATCCGTTCTTCATAGTATTTTTTGTCTGAGCTTCCTTAATATCATTGATATTCCCGGATCGCGTTTTTATACCGCCTCTTAAGATCAGGGTCCTACATCTTCCTCCAGTTTCTTTCTAGCCTCTTGCATTTCTTCTTTTGGGAGGTTAGATGGCTGTTAAACGAACCTGTTCTTCTAGGCTTACATTGTGTTATCATAGTGGGCTTCCGAAAGCATTTTTCCACTGAGTCATCAATCCACTCAGACCAGCATGAGTGGGCCTCGTTGGGATCATCGCTTAGGGTTGGTGAGTTAGACTTTAGGAAATTAATCCATTTTTCTGGGGCGATCGAGGGCCATTTCCTGCCTGACTTTATATCCGTCAACGGCTGAGTTTGACTGGGTGTTTTAGTGTAGAGGAAGGGAATAAACTTGTGGTCAGACCATGAGATTGGATCCGTGCGGAGTACCCAGATCTTGGGGTCATTTGAGAAGTTAGGGTCTAGGATATGCCCTTTTTCATGGGTGGACGCGTTCACTAACTGAAGGAGTTAGAGAGCTTCAAGATCCGACCTCAATCTATTAGCACCCGCATTGTTCGGGTCATCCAGATGAATATTAAAATCACCAAGTGCTGTGAGAGCTCCTTTTTCTATAATAAGACTGGCCAGGAGCTCTGGGAGGGCATCTAGAAAAGTTGTACAAGTACCAGGGGGTCTATTAATGAGCATTCCAGAGAAAGAGGAGGTGTGACCAAGTGTCATCCTAAACTGTGTGACCTCGCAGTTAGTTAAGACCAAAGGTGTAATGGAGCAGGTGACCTGGGCTTTATGAATGATTACCACTCTGTTTTCCCACCCTGTCAAGCCTGCAAATAGAGTAGCCCGGGGGAAGGGCCATAATAAGATCAGGGGTAGAGCTCTGATTCAACCATGTTTCTATGAGGAACAATTCGTTGAGTGACTCTTCTTCCAGGAGCATCCCAATCTCTGTTTTATGCCTAGGGAGTAATCTGCAGTTTGAGCCCCATTTTCCATTGGCCTGTCAATCCCTCCGAATCATCTGTGTGGTATTTTGCTCTCCAGCGAGAAGCCACAGTTTTGGCAGCACTCTGCACTTGTGTGGAGACTGACTGGATCCATGAAATGTGTACACTGCGATGGTAATGTGGGTCTGAGCTGGCGAAGGGAGTCAGAGTTGTACCTTATCGGATTGAGGTCCTGCATCGGAATTTGAGCAGGGTTCCTGGACCCTGGTCCTGAACGGGCGCAGACGGGCTTGCCTTTGGTGTGTTAGCGGAGCGCTCACTGCATGCGTCCGCTGCGTGTCCGCGCAACAGCAGCCATAAATAGGTGAGCGCGTGCAGCTAGACAGCTAACCTGTCCACTCTGACCGAGAGGAGGAGCGATCCTCTCTATGGTCAAGGCGGAATATTATTGGTCAAAAAGTGCAAAGTTCTAAATAGTGTGTAAGCTCAGGCAGTGCTTCTAAAACCAGTTTGCACTCTTTTAAAATTAAGTTGCAGTTATTTATGGAGCCGTACTAAAACATAGGAAACTAAATTTAAAGAGTTGTGGGAGGACCTTCTTTTAGTGAGTACTCAAAGATCGTACCTTGTTTTGGAAAGTGGTTAACCTCCCTTTCGTCAAGGAGGATCCAGTGGTGGACCAAGCTGCTCTAGTCCCTGTCCAGGCATAGGGGGACCATTTCACAGCCCAGATCAGGGGGATGAGCCACCATCAGGGGGGTGATCTAGTTTCTCCATTCATAGGGAGGAGATTAGAGATGCTATTGTGTCTTTGCCGGCGGGAAAGGCTCCCGGGGAATAGGGGTCCCCGGGGACCTGTTGAAATCATCTGTGGATCTCTGGGCTCCTCTTCATATTAATGCGGTCATTAGTTGCTCTCTTCCCGAGGCATGACATCTTTCAGTTATAGTACCCGTGTTCAAGAAGGGGGACAGGAATGACCCTTCTTGTTACAGGCCCATTTGTTTAATTGATGTTGAGGTCAAGATTATAGGTAGTCGTATTGAAAAGAGTAACTCTCTGGGCAGAGGAACATAATATATTATCAGACATCCAATAGGATTTAGTTCGGGGAGGGGCACGGTGGAGCAGAATCTCAATCTTCATCTTGTTATCAATAAATATACCAGAGCTAAAAGGGGTTCCCTTCAGCTTGCCGTTATGGACCTCAGTTCCACCTTTGATAATGTTAACAGAGATGAGCTGTGGGCGGAACAGGGTCTGGTTGATTTTCTCAGGGACCTTCACTGTGGGTTGACGGCCTCAGTCCTATGTGGTAGTAAAGGGGAATGCACTAAGCATTTTGCTCTCAGTAGGGGGTCCAGCAGGACTGTTTTCTCACTCCCTATCCTTTTGTTGTATATGTTAATCGCTTATAGAAGGTACTTTCTGAATAGGGGTTAAACGTCCCAAGAGTTGGGGGTAGGTTGCTTTTATATGCAGATGATGCGGTTTTGATTGCCCGCACTGCCAGAAGCCTGTAGTAGTTGTTGGATCTCTTTGTTGATTTTATGGGCAGCTTGGACCTTCTCACTAATTTTAAAAAGCCACATGTGATGGTTTTGGGGCCGAAAAACACGGAAAGCACTACTTTCTCTGTGCAGGGCCAGATCTTAAGTAAGGTTGATAATTTTACTTGTTTAAGAATTTTAATAGATTCAGGTCTTAGCTGGCAACCATTAATATGAAAAAAAAGAATACTGGATGTCTTAATACTGGATGTGCAGGAGTGAACAATTTTTCTTTCCGCTTGGGTCAGAAGCCATTGAAAAGTATATTGGCTATCTATAGCCAGGCGTATTCCAATTCCCACCTTTGGTTGTGAGATATGGGGTTATGCAAATCTAGGCTCACTTGTGGCGGTAGAGAATAAATTATTTAGGGGCCTCTTAGAGGTTGGGCAAAGTACCTCTACCGAGATTCTACATGAAGAGCTTGGTATAAGCTACATTGCTGACCTGATTCGGTTGCAAACCCTTTTGCTGTGGTGTGCTGTCTGGCTAAAGGAAGAATTAAGTCTCAACAGGCTAGTCATATCAGATTGCATGAAGCTGGCCAACATGGACAATATACCCTGGTTGGCTTTTATTAAGGAGAACTTTAGAGCTCTTGGGAGACCAGTTATTTTTCAATTCGAGTATCATTAAACAAGACGTTGCTTGGTTGAATCAGACCTTCCTTCTCATGGTGGCAACCGAGAGGGAAGCCTCTGCCTTGGCCAAACCATCAGACCGGAATTCGTCATGGTAAAAACTGTACCCGGGATAGAGCCGTATCTCCTCCTCGAAATGTCAAATCATCAATGTCGTTTGTTGACATATTTCAGGTTGGGTATGTTTCAACAGCTTTTTTTATCCTGAGGAAACTTGTTACAAGTTTTCCGAATTGCCCAAATGTTCTTGTGACCAGTTTTCCAAACATGATACTTTGCAAATTGTTTTTATATGTCCTTTTTATAAAATTCTTTGATTTACGTTTTAAAAAAAAACAAAAAACAAAAAACTTTTTTACCCTTGGATTTTTATCAAGCTAGACCAGCCTTTTTATACTTGCAACTTTTAGCAACACATACAATTTGTTTTAATGTGTCAAGGTTTCCTATGTGGGTTGTATAGCACTGAACATTAGGGGTGGTTATTAAGGTGTTGGCTTGTGCAGTTTTTTTTTTTTTTTTTATACCAGTCTAATTATGATACTTTTCTTATAGAGTACATACTTGTGTATGATAAGTGTATTCATGTACGACTGTGATTTAGTTTTCCCTCTTTTTTTTTTTTTTTATGTTCACTTCTATGATTTTTTTTTTTTATCGAATAAAGTATTTGAAGATGATGAGAGGTGACAATTAGAAGTTTTAAGTTAAGGTTTGTTTTCTTGCAGAGTTTTAAGAATATAGAGAATGCTTTATGACCTAGCATGCAATATGAGGATGCAACTCTGTAGAGAAACAATTTTTTTGCATGTAATATAGTGCTCTATTCGATATTTTGACAAGTACTACATTTAGATGAATAGTATGTTGAGGTGAAGATATTTCACACCTCCTTCCTGTTACTTGGTAATTTCAGAATTAAACTGATAAGTGATTTTTCAAACTAAGTGGTTCGTTTTTAGGCCCCTGGTGGACGAGATTAAAGCAAAGTGGCCCACAAAATAGTGAACCTTTAGCAAGTAAGTCATGGCTTCGACCAAGTAACCATCATAGTTTCTGTGAGAGAATCATTAAAATGAAGCAAAGGTTCAAATGTTGCTAGCCCATGCTGCAGAATTTTTGTCAGAACATTAGTCATTAGTTTTTATCTCAGTGTAGTTCTATTGCCCCAGCTGCCCTCCAAATCACCATTGCCAATGAGGCACGCTCTTCTCTTAGTGGCCCAATATATATCAAGCTGTGTCTTGGAAGAGGGATCGAGCTGTTCGGACGGGAATGTTCCCTACATGATGCATAGTTATCTACCCTGCTCTGCATGCCCAAAATGCAGAATACCTGTGGTTATGGTTTTTGATTTTTGGTCATGCGACACACGAGATCCTGTGTGCTTGCACTGTGCTAGGCCCAGTCTGTAAAATGGTTCGTTTTAGACCATGTCCTCAACTGTAATGGGCACACCAAAACCACCCTGATAGTGACAGAGGAATACCGTCCCTGTCACAGGTTTCATGCGTGGAGTATGGTGGTGGCAGCGTACCTTGGTTGGTGAATTATAGTGACAGGCTTTTTACGTGTGAATCATGAATGTGTGCTTGCAGGCACAATCTTCTGAAGTTCTGTTGCTCATCGATGAACACTGAATGTCATCATCCCGTGTGTTGTACGTGTGTGCTAGGAATAATAGTGTGCTGTGCAAAAGAAATTTAGGACTGCAGGTTCCATTTTTGGAAGCCCAAAGCTGGGAAAATGTACAAGGAGGAAATGTTGTTTTTCTCGAGACAGACTTTGTATATGCGGGCATCTTCTAGATGGGAGGTCGTAATCAAAGAATGCTATAGTGGGGAAACAGGAGACGGGCTTTCCTTTAAAGTGCCAAGGCCCTTCTGATTAACTTACCTTTAGTAACGCCTTTTCTGGTAGACTCTATCCAATCGCATTTTCCTCTCCCTGCGAACAACGCCAGACACCAGACTGGACCCAGAAGACCCTCAACTGCAACTCTATTGAGTGTTGGTTGGTTGCTTCGTGCTGCTCTGTGTCGGATCTGTTTCCATAGCAAATGCATCGCAAACTCAGTTGACGTTATGCATTATAAGAGTTATCCCTTTCAGAAAAGAGATGACCGGAAACAGTAAGAGATGTTGCCAAATGTGAATTGTACAAGGAGTGCAAATTGTAGTTTTGCAGTAGCCGGTCAATACATATAGGTAGGAAAATTACAAAAATAGCGCGTAAGGTGCTGAAAACATATGTCTTCAAGGCACATCGCGTGGGCCAGCACCAACACAGAAATCTTCTCCCAGGCCCCCCTCTATGTTCACTTCTCTCAGCTAGGCTTACACATATACGCATGCATGCTTGCATTTCTGTCGCTAGGTAGACGATACTCGACTCATACTGCACCTGGATGGCCACAGAAACCTACGTGTTTTCTCCAGCCAGTGAACAAGTGCCAAGCCCTCTCAAACGAAGTACTTGGAAGACTGAAATTGTCATACATGGCAATTCAGTCTGCCTGGTCACAGAGCTGGTGGCCTACTTAACTAGGCGCTTGCCTTACCTCTCATTCCTTCTCCCAAAGCGCATAATTTGTGGATTGTTTGATGAACAGCGCACATTCATTCCTCGAGTATATGAGCTTTCTTCCGTTTCTGTAAGCTTGCCGATTCGAAAACGTGGCAGCTTGTTTAATCCTTGACCTGAATCATACAGCTTTTATTTTCTCTCCCCTGCCCTCCTTAAATTGGTTGCAGATTCGCAAAAGATGTTTATTTAAAACCTTATCCACATGTTCTAAGGTGCTCTGCATGTTTTAACCTATCTGTCTACGCAAGATCTGTTCCTTGTGTCAACTACCCTCACTGTGCTTAGGCTCTACAGAGGACAGCCTCGCAATCATCTCTTATTTTCAATGCGCCCGTAAGGAAAGTAGATTATCTTTGGGTTTACAGCAAAGTCTGGGACTCTCTTCCGATGGTCTTATGTGTGAGCACTGATCGCTGGCGTTTTCGCAACCATTTGAAAACCTATCTTTCGGAATATCTGCTTCTGGCTTCCAGAACACCCGTTTCTGTGAGTAATCATGTGTTTTATAAATAGATACATGAAAAATAAAGAAAAGGATTTTGTTCATCAACTGCAGATGTCCTAGAACTTTAGTGGTACACACTTCAACAGTTTACTCTATATTTGTATTTATCACTTATGCAGTTCCTAAATTCTCAATTATACAATTCTGCATGGAATGGAGCTGTACACAGCTGTTCGTAGGTCCGCCAGCTTCATTCTCTTTTTGACAATGTTACTGCTAGGACATCCCATTTGCACAGTTTGCAACATGTACGTTAATATTTTCCATAATGTTGCACAGAATAGATGGATTTCTTGTCTTTACCTAAAAGTAAGTCCTCAAAATAGTGAATTACTACTACTGCTCTTCTCATTACAACTAACTTCCCTATCAAGTCATAGTAAATAGTGTGAAATGTCCATGTTTCGCTTGCCTAACAGGTTCCAGTTTGACCTTTACATCAAACACATGATATAAGGTGGCAAATTCTATCTTCGCTTATTAAACATCTGATTTGGTGGATCAGGTCATGGTCCTTTCCAAAGTGAGTTTAGACAGTGCTCTACTGGTGGGCATTTCCAAAAATCACCTGGCAGTACTTAAGGCTGGACACCATGTCGCAGTGCCTATTTGCTCTCCTTAATAATTCTGAATTTAATGAGGTTTCACCTTTTTAATTTCATTTAATGCATGCCTTAAGGTCCACTGGCCCGGTTTACCTGAATGAATGTCATAGGCGCTTCACTATTGTGCATCGCACTGCCTTGTTGAATAATTCATCACATTTTTCTATGTACATCTGTGAAATCACTTAGTGAAACTAACAGCATATGTTGATTAACATTCTTCTTTATAGCTCAAATTATCATTTAAGCATTCTCCTTGAAAATGTTACATTATCCCATCACCTAGGTTCTACTTCACTTGCATGAGTTCATAACCTTGCGCTAAAAATTCAAAGAGCGCAATATCCAGATCTGAAAATAACAGAAGCAGAAACTAAAATAATCGAACCTTTATGGAAAAGGATATTAGAATTTAAAACCCAAAATATTAAATTGTACAGTTATTGTACCAAAATATTCTTTATAAAGGTATTTTTAAAAGTAATCTTAAAGCATTAGTACATTTTACGGAGAGGAATTTTACAGAACCTTTACTTTTTTGCATACTAGTGAAGTTTCAAAAGCATCAGACTGAAAGGGACAACAAACTGTCATTGGGACACGGCCACAAGGGGCGTTCCTTAAATGCCTACACTGTGGCAAGAAAATACAGTTAAAACCATAATGTGGGACTAGTAATTGTATACATGCATTGAAATGGCCATGGGGCACTGTGTAGATTAGTATGAGAGAGAGACAAATTTAAATTAGATTGAACTAGCACAAAATCAGAATCGGAAAGTTCAACATGAGATCAGTGGAACCACTAAATTTCAAGGAAGCAGTAATACTATATTAACTAAGGTTTCAGATTTTGAATGTTGTTGCACACAAAGGGGAAAGCATTTCATTTTTTCACTTCAGAGTGAACCAGTGCAGATTAGAAACAATTGGACAGTTTACAACCAGGAGAACTGAATGAATGTTTAGACCTGGGATGGTTTTTATAAAGAAAATTATTTAGACATAAAGACAGATTTTGATCGTTAGGGACACTGTTAAAGTGATTAGAACTACAGTAGATGAAAGTGATGTCATATTGTTCTGAGGACTGTAAGGGAAGAAGAATGGTTGTACAAGGTTGTAACGGCGTGGGAGCGGAGAAAGTTGCTTTATGCAACATTAAGTACTCGTGGAGGTAAACTGGACTTAGTTGACAGCTGAAATGCTATAATTATTTTATCTAGACTGCTTGATTGAACAAGGAGAATGTTTTACCTCCTGATCTAGGGCATATCAAGCTTGAAATGCATTGAGGGTATAAGTACTTTCATGGCAATCCTTTGAAAGATCTTGGAACTTGCAGAATTTGAGCAAAGGAATTGTGGATTGAATGTTTTAATTGAATAAACAATTTGTGAAAACAAAAGTAAATTTAAGACCTAGAATAACCAATCAACAGATACTTTTAGTTTATCTGTGATTTCATATGCATACATGGGGAAAAAAAGGTTGTCCAATATTGAACACTGCTTTGCACACTCAAGTACGCTTCACAGTAGTGAAGTGCCCATGACCGTGCCTTGTTTAGCACCTGCATATTTGCTTAATCCCGGTTTTTATTTAACTACTGTCAGCTTTTAATTAGAGCTCGCTGTACATTCAGGATGATCTACTTCACTTACAAGGAGGCGATTCTTGAAAGTCTGAACATACAAACTTATAATCGTGGTTAACCGGAGAGCTCGCTGCAGCAAAGATCTTTCCCCTGGGGATCTCAAGAAGCAGCAGGTGCTCGGTCAGCCCGTTTTGTGAAACAACCATAAGATCTGCAACTCTCTCTGTGTAGTACGATGCACTTCTCCTGTAATATACAGACGAGAGCTGCTCTTCAAGAAACATCTGACACATGAGACGTAACAGTACTGAGCACACTAGCAATTATAAAATCCTAAATTCCTTTACTTTGGAATAGTCCAGTGCAGGCCCTTACCAGCTTTCCTTCCCAACCCTCTTTCTGCAAGTTCCTTTTCCCTCTCTGACCCCCTATTTTGAATGATTTGTGGCCTACCTCATATGAATCAAGCTCTATTTTCCACATTCTCTTTCCTTTGGTCCCTCCTGGTGCCTATTCCTATGTCAAAATGTTTTCTTTATTGTGTTTGAAGCTCTGCTATAGATCTCTTTAGCTGTAGGGCATGAGTTTGTCTTCACAAACATAAACATACATTCATACTTATTTAGAATGGGGCTTTTGCATAACCCTTTTCCGGCATTGGCTTAAGTGGTTCAACTGGCTGTAGTCATTGGCTGACAGGGTTGTCCATACGTCCGTGGCATTTTGCGGATGTGAACTACTTTAAGTAGTCTGCATCCTCAAATTGCAGTGGGACACACATTTTCATTAATGCCTTGTTGCTTATTTTTTATTTATTGGAATACCCTTTGTTACAATATGGAGCATGCTAGTCCTGTTGTGTGCTGCCGCCCTGAATGGTTTCCTAGAATCTCTTCTGGATGCTCTTAACAAATCTAGATTGCCCCACATCTTCTCACGTTGCAGCGTGGCTGCATATTCAATATGCAGCATGCCCAGCAGCTCCTTTCGATTCTTTCAGTGACTCTTTGCTAATTCAAACTTCCCAACTTCTATTTATGCTGCTGCTGCACCGTGCCTTCAATCAGTTGTGCACCCAAACAGCTGCCCTTGTGGTTTGCAAACGAGAATTTAGCCACCAATCCCTGACAATCGACTGCATACTGCCTTTACTGCAGTGCTGCAAACTTGTCCCCCTAGCCCTAAAAGCCCATAACGCCAGCTGGAGCACCAGATAGCCAGCTCACTGGCCAAAGGGGACCTGAGGAGGAAGACGTGGGCTGGCTGGTAGTACCATGGACCTATAACTTTCCTGCTTCTCCCATACTCTCCAACTCGCACACCTTTGGTTGGTGACAATTCTTTTCACAAGCTCACCCATACGGCTGTTTCCTACTTCATTGTAGTAATCTGTTTCTAGTTTCTTTTTATTAAATGTAAATTGTATATTTAACTTATTTTGAAAAGGGAATGGGTATAATGAGTATAAAATATAACGCCATATTTTTTTTACATTGAGAAAATACTTTGATTTCACTACAGTCTTTCACCTTGTTCCTTTTGAAGAGATAGGAGCTTTACTAATTCAAGATGGCTGCTTCTTCCCCACTGCCCGCACGTTCCTTTTCAATGTTTATGAAGGATCTGACTTATTTTGGTCCCATGAGGTACACATGGATGACTCGCCTACTTCCTTCTTTGCCCCTTCTGTCCAAGTGGGGTTGGGTCCACTAACCAATCATGTTGGAGGTTGGCTCAATCCCAAATAAGGAGATGGACAACAAGACTGTTCGGCTCCCCTTGTGCCCCCTGCTTCTCCCACCTTGGACTGCAAGGTTGTCGTGTAAGTGCCAGCCTATGCTAACTATAAACGTTTGACAGTTCCAAGATAACCGCCACGTTACTTACTTTACTGTAACAGTATGAGCTGTTTTAACGAGTTAGACTGAAGCTGACGCCAGTTTTGGGAGCTGGAACACAGATCAAGAAATCTCAGCAGATTATAGAAAGTTGCCAAGCCTAAACATGCTGGTTCTTGTCCAAGGCTCATACAGACCGCATAGCCAAGTAAGTTCATCAATTCATTGTGTGGCATGAAAGGCAGGTAGCATTGGGGTGCGGCGAGGGGTCAGGTGTCTGCACAGAGGAAGAGCATCACAAGCAAACAGCATCTTGGAGGGGGCAGCACTGGGAAACCCAAGATGGGGCAACACAGGGTAACCCAAGATGGGGCAATACAGGGTAGATGTTATGTGGTGGCAGGAGCTCTGAGCCAGCTCAAGAGTATACGGCAGCACTGGGAGCATTCAGTGGGTAAGAACTATGTGCATTTAAGGAGTAAGAATTAACAGGGCACGTGGTAGATGGCATGAAATAGGTAGCAGTAGGAAGTATCGGAGTAGTAGCTCTGGTTGCTAGGTATTTTGCATTCCTTGAATGTTTGTACCTACTGTTCTGGAGGTTGTTACCATCATCCATTAGTATTAATATTAAAATTGTTGTGATGCTACTCCTAAGCTTACAGTAAGAGGCTTTGTTGCACTTAATAAGCTGTAACTTCTAAATGGGAAAAGGTAATGAGTTCATGTTTGGTGTCTTTGAAATTGTAATGCAAAATCCTCTCTTATGGTAGCCTGATTTTAAATTACAATTCTGAAAATGCCACTTTTAGAAAGATAAAAGACACACAATTGATGGACGGAATGCAGAACAAATCAAAACATTCACCCCCCAGTCAAGAGATCTGGGTTAAATCCATCATTCTTTTGCTCACCATGCCACCCCAGTTTAGACCTGGCCATATGCAAATCAGTCTTGACCCTGTGCCTCATGGGAACAGTCCAGCTCGAACTGCCACGCCAGGTCCTCCCAGCCTGGAGTCAAGCTATCCTGGCTGATGAGGGGTGCAACCCCGAAACCGGTCCTAGGATGCTTGTTTCCAGTCCAGGGAGGACCTGGCTTGGCAGTTCGGTCTGGACTGTTCCCATGAGGCACAGGGTCAAGACTGATTTGCAAATGGCTGGGTTCAAACTGGAATGGCATGGTGAGAAAAAAAACGATGGATTTAGGCCCAGATCTCTGTACTGGGGTGAATGTATGACATTGTTCTCCATTCTGTCCATCAAC
Source organism: Calotriton arnoldi (assembly GCA_963921515.1). Taxonomy (NCBI): domain Eukaryota; kingdom Metazoa; phylum Chordata; class Amphibia; order Caudata; family Salamandridae; genus Calotriton; species Calotriton arnoldi. The sequence goes on along the minus strand of CAWUFW010000495.1, from coordinate 4,135,931 downwards.
TGTTCTTTTTACTTTTAGAAAGATGGCATTTTCCTGCCTTAGCCATTTAGTGCCTGCAGCCTGTCACATGACTGGGTGTAGCTGACAGTTGGGCTTTATGTATTCCTCCTAGACAGCCACACACTACAGAGAGCTTAGGTGCGCCTGTATGGATAATTACTGGCAGGATGGGAGGACAGAGCTGGGCACGGCCCTACTTGCACTTGAATAAGCTTTGCCCTGCCTCCACAGAAGGCATACCCCTGTAGTTAGTCTGGAGCCAGGGCAGAGAAGGCAGGACATCTGCGTACTTCAAAGGGAAAACTTTAGAAGCTTCTCTCACTTCAAATGAGGCATCTACTATACATATTTAACCTCAGACCCCAACTCTTCAGTACACTTATGGTCCTGTGGAGACTCTGCCAGGAAGGACTGCTGTGCTGCTGAAAGGACTGCTTCCTTGCGGACTACTGTCTTGCTGAACTGATGCCTTGTTGGATTACTGCCCTTCTTCCTGAGTCAGGGGGATTTGGACCTGCACCTGAACCCAGGACTCCCAGAGTGACTCCAGGGGCTACTCTGTAGGCCTCCTCTCAGAGGCATAGGGACATAGCAGGCTCTCAACCACCTGCACCATCACCCAGTTCCAGTGGGCGCAAGCCTTTGACCTCCAAGTGGTGCCCCTCTGTATCCGACTCTTGCTCCATCGCGGTCGGCCTGAACTTGTGACTTTCTCCCGGTCTTGCACGACCATATAGCCACGAGTGGTGGTTTGGGCTTTTGGAGCTATTTTCAATTAAATCTTTAAAATGACATGGCTCCAGTTCTACTGATCGGATTTTTGTTGTTTTGGTCTTGATTTATCGATTAGATTGTGCTCTATTTTTCTGAACTGGTGTGGGATCTTCTTGTGTTGTGTTTGAAGTGCTGCATAAATACTCTGCACATTGCCTCTAAGGTAAGCCTGACTGCTCTGTGCCACGCTATTAGAGGGTTGAGCTAAGGTTAGTTTAGGGTTTGCTTGTGCGTCACCCTAACAAGGATTGTGGTTGCTGCTTGAGTAGGTTTACCCCCACCCCCAACCAGTAACCCAGTTTCTCACAGGCTTTTACTGTAAATAATACAACTTTGTTATGTAGTATTAGTTGAATACCTCACTCATCCCTGCTCTCTGACGGTTCTCTCACTTGCTCTTTCTGTGCACTTTCACCTCACCATTCCCTTTTTTTTTTTTTTTTCGACCACCACCTTTCCTAACATCCTGCCTCTACCCCTTCTCCCCTCATCTATTCTCATTATCTACCTCTCATTACTACCAACTCTGCTCCTCACAAATCCTCCAAACCTTTCATAATTCTGTCTCTCCCATCTATTCCTTCTCTCTCCATCCTCTCTACAACCCCCTTCCTTGCTCCCACTTACCATTCTTTCTTACCCTGATAACACTTGGCTTTTTCTGCACACCTCTCTTGCTCCTCTCCCTATTAATGACACAATCTTCACTTCACCATCACTTTATTTACTCCTACTTGTTATAATTTTTCCCTAGTCTTGCCTTCATTTTCGCCTACCTTTCTCTCTGTCTCCGCTCTCTGCTCTTCTTCCTTTTTAGCCCTCATACCCTCTCATCTTCCTTCCTCTGATAGCACGTTGACTTTCTTTTACTCCTGCCATCTCTACTCAGCCTCTTCTCTCCATCCTGATCTGTCCTCCATCCCTTGTTGCTTTAAGTAGTACCTTTCTACCTTCTCATACCTGTTAGCCAGAAGACTTCCATTCCTTTTAAATCTACATTAATTTGGTTCATAATGTATGCACTGTAAATAAAGGTGTGTGCCTGTGTGGAACAGATTAATTAATAACCTGCTGGTGCAGGGTCACCACTTCGCCACGGGTTCTTAACAAGTAAGGAGGAATCGACACTGGAGCGAAGTCAAACCATAGGTCATTTATTAAGCATTCATGAATGGGTCTCCATCCGACAAGTACCATCAAGAGACCCAGGGAGAGAGCACACTGAACGATGGTTACATGGGTTTTTATAGCAAGAGATCACAAACAAGGGACGCCCAAAGGTAAATAGAGCTTTGGAAAAACACACAAATGAGGTAAGGCAAGAATCGACAGCCTCGGTGTCTTGTGCAATTGCTACGTCCTAAGACTGAACAACAAGAGATGTTATCCGAGTAGACTTTACTTGTGGATTAACCATTGCCTGAAAACCCTCGAGCAGATTGCTAGCTGTTCTTTTGCGCTGACTCTGCATGTTTACACAGCCTACAATGTCCCAACCTAAATCCTTTACTCATGTTTATACAGATGCGGTGTTAAGGATAGAACCAGGCTGAAAGTAGGGCAGGGGTGAAAATGGATGAAGCACAGCTTAATTAAAAAACGAAAGAATCAGATTTTACATTTCCACACCTGTGTTACTACCTGTGATGATATTGGAGTGAAAAAGAACGTGATGTAAATTCCAATGGGCTTCAAAGCTCTGTTTCAATTTGTAACTTGTGTACTTTTTTCCAGTTATCAGTCATGCCCAGGCTCAAATAGGATACAGTCAGTAATTCCATGTCTGACCAACCCTCCTTGTTCAGAAGGGGGATATCGCCAATAAATGGTAGAAGTATCTCTCAAGCAGCCATGGCCAACACCACCACTGTTGTGCTTCCACACCGTCAAGTTAATGTGAACTTTCAAAGGTAATGTGGGCTGATGTGTTCTTCCTCATGGGGGCCAGTGATCACCATAGGGCGAATCGGAGTATCTTTCCCCTGCCCTGGCCGGCTCATCGCCCATTGATCCAACACTGATTGTTCATTGCAAACAGGCAGAGCGCAGTAGATAATATAGAACTGACCTAGCAAATCAAGAAACACGCACTTGCACGGTTTACTGCATCATGTGGCTGAGCCAGTCAGATATGGCCCATCTGGTAGAAAAGTCTGCAGAAGCAAATCAGATGACTGCACAGCATGCATTCTGCTCCACCTTTAGATGCCCTCTCACTGTAAAGCATTCACATTGTGAGCAAGAGTTCCCTACTCCAATCCCAAAAATAAACAAACACTGCCAAAGCCAATAAATATGCATCTGCATTGAAGCGGTGGGACCTGTTGGATTTGTCGGTCATTGTTTTCTTTTCTTTCTTGTACACAACAATCTGTCTTTCCTGTGTTTTTAAAAAAAAAAAAAAAAAAAAAATGTTATTCATTTATTTCCAACTTAATATGCTTAATATGTGGCAAGTGCTTCCACAGTTGTAAACTTTCCACATCTTCTTATCAGTTTTGTGTACCTGTACTGGTTACAGTATCTGAAAGAAACACATAGTGATAGATTCCTTGACTTAGAATATCCCCAGGCGTCAGACTGGATCCGGAAAGTTTTCGTCCGCAGTACCCCTGCGCGTCGGTAGGGGCGTCGTGCGGCTCCGTGTCCTTCGTTTGGGTCGTAGTCGCCGAGATGACGTCGCGGGCGCTACTTGGACGCCGCCCAGGCGCGCTGACGTCAGTTCTTTCTTTTTCCGCGCCAGCAAGCGCAGATCTGGAAAGAGCGGTACCCCTAGTCTTTTTTTTAACTAAGTTTTTTTAGATCTTTTTCTCACCTTTTTCGAGTCGATATCGACTCCTGGTGCAGTTAGGGATGCCCGGTTTTAAATCCTGCGAGGACTGTCATCGGATGATGTCGGTGACGGACCCGCACCGCGTGTCTCTTCTGCCTGGGGCGCGACCACGACCCCAAGTCGTGCCCCGACTGCCGGTCCATGGCGCCGAAGTCTTTGCGGGAGCGGTCCCGAAAGCTGCTTGAAGCCCGGCAGTCTGCTCCGCGCCGTGAGAGGTCCCGGTCCAGAGGGAGGTCGAGGGACCGTGCGTGGAGTCATCGGCGATCGTCGGGATCGAAGTCTTTGCACTCGGGGTCAGGTAAGGCGAAGCACAAGAAGTCGAAGAAACGTCATCGTTCTCCGACTGCCCCTCGCGCGACGCGGCTGAGGGTACGGGTGGTGCCACCCCCGCGGCTCCGGCGGAGTCCATGGAGTCGCCGCCCGACTACCCGCCCTTCCCGGGGTCGTCTGCGTCTCCGGCCCAGATACAGGTGTTCCTGTCGGCCATGGCTCGCCTCTTTGGGCCGTCTGGTCCCGCTGGTGCACCTTCGGGCCCGGCGGTCCCGCATGGGTGTCCTCGCGTTCCATCGCCGGCGGCTCCGGAGTCGCTGTCTGTTCCGGCCCCGGCGCCGGAGGACACCCTTGGATCCAGGCCTGGATCCCGGTCTACGCCGGTTGACCTCGTTACGCCTCCACCGACGTCGACCCCCACCGGCACCGATCCTGACACCGCCCGCTCCTCGGGTCGACGTCGACCTCGGATTCAGCCCCGAAGTGGACGCGGTGTCGGTCGATGCCGTTCTCGACGCCGTTTGGGGATTTCTATCCCCATGTCCCTGCTCCTTATTTTCGGCCTGTTGAACAGCCTGAGGAGCAAGGGGAGGACTGGGAGGGGTCGGACGACCCTCTCGCTGCAGCCTGCGAGTCTGAACAGGACTGGGCGGAGGAATTGGGGGACGCCAGTGGTCTGGATACCTCACCAGACCTTGGCATGCTGTCTCCTCCTACCGTGGCTTCAGAGGAGGGAGCCAGTTATGCAGTGGTGTTGCGTAGGGCGGCGGAGGCCCTACACCTCCAGCTCCATACTGTGGCTGTCAGGACTAACCTCCTGACAGAGGTGCTTTAGCCAGCAGCTATGCGGAGCCGCTGCTGCCCTTTAATGAAGCCCTTTCGGACGTTCTTTTGGGCACTTGGTCCAGGCCCACCACAGGGGCTCCTGTGGATCGGAACGTGGCCCGACGCCATCGCCCGGCTCCGGGTGACCCCATTTTCCTCTCCCAACACCCCACTCCCGAGAGCTTGGTTGTCCAAGCCTCTGCTTCCCCAACCGCCTTCCCTTCCGCCCCACCGGATAGGGAATCCAAGAAGCTGCATCAGTTTGGGAAGAAGATTTTCTCTTCCACCAGCTCTGCGCTGCGGTCCGTGAACAACGCATACCTCTTGGGCCGTTATTCCCACTGCCTGTGGGATACGGTGGCGAACGTGCTGTCTCAGTGTCCGTAGGAGGCCCGGCCTACTCCCGCCCAGGCTGTTGCAGAGGGGAGAGACGCAGCCAAGTTCATGATCCGTTGTGGTCTAGACACCGCCGACTCACTGGGCAGATCCATTGCAATGACGGTGGCGGTTCGCCGCCACGCCTGGTTGAGGACAACTGGATTTTCAGGGGATGTCCAAAACACCCTTATGGACATGCCCTTTGATGGCCGTCGCCTCTTCGGCGACAAGGCGGACAGTGCGTTGGAGCGGTTTAAGGACTCACGGGCTACGGCCAAGTCCTTAGGACTCTCGCCAATCCACCCTCCTCCGCCTTCCGCTTTTCGCTCCTTTCGTGGCACAGGAAGGGGCCCCCCGCAGCGTTCGCAACAGAGCCACCGGCCGGCGCAACAGTCATCCCAGCGCGGACGCGGTTTCCGCCGTGGCGGACAAAGGGGCCAGCGGACGGGTCAGACCACCACCACCGCCACCTCTGCCTCCAAACCTTCCTAGTCCGAACTTTCAGGCCCATCAAACGCCAGTGGGCGGCAGGCTCCACCATCACCTCCCCCACTGGCGCACCATCACTTCGGATAGGTGGGTTTTAGAGATAGTCCGAAGGGGCTACTCCCTCCCCTTCGAGACTACCCCCAGCCATGCCGCCTCAATACCACCGCATGTCAGGGGATCACTTGGTGCTTCTTCAGCAGGAAGTTGCGGCCCTCTTGGCCAAGGGGGCCATCGAGCGTGTTCCGACGCACGAAGTAGGTCGTGGTTGTTATTCCCACTACTTTGTGGTGCCCAAGAAGGACAAAGGCCTGCGTCCTATCTTGGACCTCCAGAACGTCAATCGCTTCCTCCGCAAGGAGAAGTTCAAGATGCTCACTGTAGCTCAGGTCTTGTCTGTTCTCGACCCACAAGACTGGATGTTGGCGCTGGACTTGCAGGACGCATATTTCCACATCCCCGTCCTGCCAGCCCACAGGCGTTACCTGCGGTTCATGGTAGGCCACGAGCACTTTCAGTTTACCGTGCTCTCCTTTGGCCTTACCAGCGCCCCTCGGGTGTTCACCAAGGTGATGGCGGTGGTCGCAGCTCATCTGCGCAGATCAGGGGTCTCAGTCTTCCCCCTATCTCGACGACTGGTTGTTGAAGGCGGGCTCGCCCCAGACAGTCGTTTCCCACCTCCAGACTACGGCCGACCTCCTGCACTTGCTGGGGTTCTCCATCAATGTGCCGAAGTCGCACCTGATTCCCTCCCAGAAGCTCCTCTTTATCGGAGCGGTTCTGAACAAGGCGCAGTTTCGGGTCTATCCTCCCGAACAGCGAGTCCGGGACATTCGGGCACTGATTCCCATCTTTCAGCCCTTGTCCTGGGTTTCGGTCAGAGTGACTCTGAGGCTGCTGGGCCTCATGGCCTCCTGCATCCTGCTGGTCAATCATGCCAGGTGGCATATGCGGGCTCTGCAGTGGGACCTGAAGTTCCAGTGGGCGCAGCATCAGGGGAACCTGTCCGATCACGTCCAGATCTCGGAGGGCACTGCACACCAATTACAGTGGTGGCTCACGGACCGGCATTGGGTCGACTGCAGATCCCTCTCCCTTCCCCCAACCGGAGTTCAGTGGTGACTGATGCGTCCCTCCTGGGATGGGGAGGCCACAGGCCTCTGATCTCCGGCGGAGTCCCGGCTCCATATCAACCTTTTGGAGCTGCGGGCGATAGGCTTGCACTGAAGGCATTCCTTCCCTCTGTCAAGGGGAGAGTAGTGCAGGTGTTCACAGACAACACCACCGCCATGTGGTACTGCAACAAACAAGGCGGGGTGGGGTCGTGGACCCTCTGTCAGGAGGCTCTGCGTCTCTGGACATGGCTGGAACATCAGGGCATGTCCCTGGTGGTTCAACACCTGGCAGGTTCTCTGAACGCCAGGGCAGACGAACTCAGCCGCAGGTGCATGCTCGATCACGAATGGCGTCTTCACTCTGAGGTGGCGCAAGGTCTCTTTCAGCAGTGCGGAGAGCCTTGGTTAGATCTATTCGCCACCGAAGAGAACGCGCAATGTCATCAGTTCTGCGCGTTGGAATTTCCAAGGCGGCATTCGCTCGGCGACGCTTTTCGTCACGAGTGGAGTTGCGGTCTGTTGTACGCCTTTCCACCTATACCACTTCTGCCCAGAGTGCTGAAGAAGATCAGGCGCGACCGGGCCCAAGTCATTCTTGTGGCTCCGGACTGGGCTCGAAGAGTATGGTATCCCGAGCCACTCAGTATGAGCATCGATTTCCCCCGATCCGACTGCATCTTCGGGAGGATCTTCTGTCGCAGCAGCAGGGGACGGTCCTCCACCCGAACCTGTCCAGCCTCCACCTCTTTGCGTGGAGATTGAGCGGCGGCAGTTGATTCCCTTCGACTTGCCTCCTGAAGTTTGTGACGTTATTCTGGCAGCCAGGCGTCCCTCTACTAAAGTGGTATACGCCTGCAGGTGGAACAAATTTGTGGCATGGTGCACAGCAAAGGCTGTGGATCCCCTTTCTGCCCCTCTTTCTGAGGTTCTACTGTTCCTTCTTTCTTTGGCCCAGCAGGGCTCTGCTCTGGGTAGTATCAAGGGCTACCTTTCTGCTATTTCGGCCTTTCTCGGGCTCCCTGATCAGCCCTCTTTTCAAGTCCCCTGTTGTAAATAGGTTTCTTAAAGGCATTACTCCCCTTTTTCCTTCTATTCCTTTCGTGATGCCTCAGTGGGACTTGAATCTGGTTCTGACGTACTTGATGTGCGCTCCCTTTGAGCCACTTCACAACTGTCCTCTTCGTCTTTTGACGTTAAATGCCTTCCTGGTGGCCATCACTTCCGCCAGGCGAGTGAGTGAGCTCCAGGCTCTTTCCTGTAAGCCTCCTTTCCTTTCAGTCCATCCGGACAAGGTTGTGCTCAGGCCCCATCCTTCCTTTTTGCCAAAAGTGGTTACGGCCTTTCACATTGGGCAGACTATTACCTTGCCCACCTTTTTTCCGCCTCTGCATCATTCCAGAGAGGAAGAGCGGCTCCACCGTCTGGACCCAAAACGTGCGCTTTCTTTTTATCTTAACCGCACACAGCAGTTCCGGGTGGATGACCAGCTTTTTGTTGGCTACGTTGGCACCAAGAAAGGTCGGGCGGTCCATAAGAGAACCATCTCCCGCTGGGTTGTCTTGTGTATCAAAGCCTGTTACTCTTTGGCTAAAAAAAGAACCTCCGGTGGGGCTGCGTGCTCATTCCACCAGAGCTACTGCAGCCACTACTGCATTGGGACGTGGTGTCCCCCTGCAAGACATATGTCAGGCAGCCACGTGGGCCTCGCTGCACACGTTTACCAAACATTACTGCCTGGACAGCCAAGTCCGGAGAGACGGCTTCTTTGGCCGTTCTGTTCTCCGTGACTTTCTGGTGTGATCTTTGTTCGCAGACCCACCACCGGGGTTGGGATTGCTGGGGTATCTATTCTAAGGTAAGGAATCTATCACTGTGTTTCTTTCAGATGCACAAGGTACTTACCTTCGGTAACGATATAGCTGTAAGAAACATTAGTAGTGATAGATTCCTTACCGCCCCACCCATCCTCCCCGTTCTGCGAACTGATTTCTAGGGTTAAGGTCATCCCTTTCAGGGCCCTAGTTTCAATGCACCAGTGGTCAGTATCTTGCATGGCTCTGCGTTCCTGGCGCGGAAAGTCGTGTACAGAACTGACGTCAGCGCCCGTGACGTCATCTCGGCGACCACGACGCCAACGACGGACGCGGAGCCGCACGACGCCCCTACCAACGAGCAGGGGTACTGCTGACAAACTTTCCGGATCCAGTCTGACGCCTGGGGATATTCTAAGGTAAGGAATCTATCACTACTAATGTTTCTTACAGTTATATTGTTACCGAAGGTAAGTAACTTGTGCTTTAATGACAATAACAGAAAAAGAGATGGCACATTGGATAAAAAAAGAGTAAGGCCTTATTTAGGGTTTGGCAGATGCAGGACATCCGCCTGAATGTGGGGAATGTCCTGCCCACCCTAGTTACAGTGCATTGATGGCATATACCTCTAGATCCGTGGTTCTTAACTTGGGGTCCTTGGACCCTGGGGGTTCATGACACCTACTCAGGGGGTCCGCAACTGCTTGTTAAACTGTTACCATTATTTAATTTTCTTATGTATGTACATATAGAAAAGAAAAATGTAAAATTAAACTTCTTAAAACACGCTTTAAATGTGAAGAATTCGAAACTGATTGTGTCCTAAGCTTGATTCGTGGAGTAGCGCAAGCATAGCAAACCTCTATTATGGATGTATGGTGACATCAACTTCAAGCACTGACATACGCCAACAAAAAGAGAGCATGCACCAGGAGCAGAAAAGACTAAGTGAGACGCTAGAATCTAGCATGTCACTTCGCCTTGCTGAAATAAAAACAAATTTTGAAAAGCTACAACCTTCCCATTATTTTTAAAAAAATATATTTTTGTATATCTTTTAGTTTGTGAATTAAACTAAATATTTCTAAATTGTGTATTTGTTTGATGTGTACTTGTTTCTGTATTTTTGTGCATTGTTTTGAGGTTCAAAACATAGAATTTGCTTATGGAAGGGTCATTGGATTCCAGTAGTGATTCACTGGGGTCCACAGAAGTGAAAAGGTTAAGAACCGCTGCCTATATACGACAGATTGGACATCTACTACTTTTTGGCAGATGTCCCTTCATCTGCTGTGTTTCCTGATGGATGGAGCAGTAATGCCTTAAAAGTGAACCCTCAAATGTGAGCTCAGTGCTTGCTTCATGTGTGTATGTGTTGATATTTAGTAAATACCCTGCCGATTCAAAGGGGGCAACATTCGTTCCTATATGTTTAAAAAAAAAAAAAAAAAAAAAAAACCAGCATGAATTACTGCAGATTTATCGTTGGGCCATAATACTTTATAGACTAAATATATGTGTAGTTGAGAATAATAATCTACCCTTGTATTGTTTTGGATTTCAGGAAGGCGTTGTTACTTTGTAATCTACCCTTGTATTGCATTGAATTCCAGGAAGGTGTTTTGACTATGTACGTTGCATTGGTCCTGACCACTATGGCACAGAAAAGTGTTGAGGGCCAAAGGGGTCACTGTACAGTGAATATGTTCATTACTCTGAGCCGTTGGTAGGTCAGTCTGTGGAAATGTGCCTTTTAATGAGCACACCGGTGCAGGGGTCACCCTTCTCTTGTCCACGGGTCCATAGACCAACAAAATAGAGATTGGCACTGAAGCTGGAATTCAAAATAACAAGTTTATTAATCACTCATGAGTGGGACTACGTCCACACAGCACTCTCAAGTGCTGCCTGAGGTAGTACACTGAAGTCCCAGACCATGGTGCTTATATACAGAGTTTATTGCAGAGTAAGCATGTAGTTACAAATAGAAGGTACAAGCATACACAGGAATAACTACCAACAAACATGGGCAGATGGGTGATCACTTAGTCAGCAGAGTGGGAGGGGGAACAGAACTGTTTACATCAGCAGAAAACAGTTGACAGTTATATCTTTAGCCAGGTGCATTCTAGCAGCTACAGGCCTTTTCTCAGCACGTTCATTGCTGTAGAATAGAAGGAGTTAACTAAAGTAGATGACTCAAGCAGAATAGAAAGGCAAGCAACAATGAAGACGGAAGAATTGCATAGCTAACAAAATGGATGCCACAACCAAGATGGCTTCAGCTTATGCTAACGGAAATTATTTCAGATTTCCACAAGTCCTGTGGGAAAAATTAACTATGATGCGTGTGCCAATCTCTAACAGTTATAAGCAAATTGTATACAAATAATTGGATAAGAATTATGGATAGGAAAGATAAACTGGGTGGTAAGATCGATTTTAATAGATGTGAGTGGGGTACAGTTGATTTCCCCCTATGCTTAATTTATATATAGTGAGTATAAATACAGAATTGCAACACAGCACGCGATCTACTAGAATTACGTGGGGTCATCTGTAGTATATCTTGATGTGATGTCACTGTTTTAGTTGATGCATCTCTGGTTGGCTTGCAACATGCCCTCAGTGTAATGTTCATACACGCTGTTAATATATCTACTGTTATCAATATTTCAGTGTTGCTTTTATTAATATTTGTTTGAAACCTCACTACATATGGGATATAGGGCACAAAAGATTGAAGAAGTTTTATACACTGTATGTACTTGGGAATTTGGGTTAATCAACGGATAAGGTGGAAATAAAAACACAAGCAAAAAGGGCACGGTCTATACTAAGCATGCTGGATATTCTTTTCGACCCATAATAAAAGCCTTTAGAGCAAAGGTAGTGCCACTTTTAATATATGGAGCAGCAGTTTGACTGCTCCATGGGAGGCCTTCCATGGATGCTATTGAAGCCAAACATTTTGTATAGGTGTTTTCAACGTATCCATGCATTCCCAGTGCAGCCCATCAGGGTATAATTGAAATAGGTGTATGAATGTGCATAGGCTCTAGTACCAGTTCTTGAGCTGTTCTCTAAAGTGTCAGGATCTTTAGATCATACGCTACTGAATAAAGCATGTATCACTGTAAGAAAGTGGATTATTATTTGGGGTGGACGTTCACCCACCTCCAGGAATGATAACACTAACTCATCAGTGTGAACCCCAAAAGTCACTAAATTAATCTGAGCTCAACCCCCAGTAATGTCACAGAGCATACAGGATTAATTTAGGGAAATGTGTAAAGTATTTATGCAGTCCCGAAACAGCAATAAGCTTAAAAAAAGTTGTCACACACCAAATTAGAAAATAGAGTACATTTTAATTACAAAAATGACATCATAATGTCAAATCCAGTAATGGGAACCAGGGGTATGACTTTAAAGATTTAAGTAAGAATAGTGTCACTAAGTAAGTGCCAATGATAGTCTCTTGATGTGGTAGAGTGTGACCTAGGTGTGATTTTAGACCAACCACGCTGCAGGTCAAGTTAAACACACCAAGCAGTTTTGTTTCAGTCAAATGTTTTGCCTTCTGACTTAATCTTTTTTTTTTTTTATGGAGTTTAAACTCCTCCGGTGGGGCAAACCTGTAGCTGTATCTGATGAAGCTGCAGCAAAATAAGATACTTTTGCTGCGAGGTCCCGCTGACACTCCAGAGCTCTTGGAAATCCCAAAATTCTCTAAGTTCTAACTTTTCAGGGTTTCTGGTGTAGCTCCTCTGGGTCACATCTAAGGCTTCTGGGACCTCATGGACAGCACTTGGGGGGGCAAGACTCAATCCAGCAGAGGCCACCATCTGGTTCACTCCAGGCCCAATTGTAACTGGTTAACTGGTCACTTCAGGAAAAAAGCCTCTTGCAGCTTGTTATGTCCCTGTAGTCACACACAAGATCAGCCAACTGACCCTTGGAGTCTACTTTTCACCATTTGGTTCAAGTGGGAGCAGGTCCAGCCCTTCAGGTCTCCACACAGGTCACAGACGATCGGTCCAGTCCTCGTCTGATCTTCTACAGTTCCAGAGAGTGTTCAGAGGAACTGTGGGGGAGGTGTGAGCTTTGTGTTTTTCACTAGTCCTTGGGCTGGGGTGACTCCTGGAATCTCCCAAACCAATAAGGAAAGGGTTCCGGGGGCAACCCTCACCACTTTTGTATCCCACTGGGCCGGAGCTAGGCTGACTACCATGTGTCGAGGGATCAAAGAGTTTCCCCTTCCCAGGTCTCCCTTGCACTAAACTATGAATAGGCCCCATTTCAAGTTAATGAAGTTCCTGGAACCTCCCTACTTGGCCTTCTGAGCTTATCTGGTTCACATATCCCACACCCAGCCCATCTTGTCACCAGGCCTAATCCATTATTCTGCTGTGGGAGCAGATCTCACACTTGCTTTAGGTCAAGCACTGCCTGGACAGCTGCTGGCAGGGAAAAATGAACGTTCCAGAAGTTACTTATCCCAAATATTTTTTTAACTTCTAAAGTATGAATTGAGTTTTCAATAAATATCGAAAATAAACTGTAAATGTCTCTTCTAGCAGTTCTTTTCAAACGTTGCAAATTAAAGTTTATTATCTGTACTTTGGCATGGTCCAAGATACAGCTAAAGGCTTGCCATTGAAAGTAGCTTTTGGGGGCTGATCACTGGAGAAACATGCCAACTTTAATTTCACACATGTACTTATTTTAAATATCGGCCATCCTACCTTGAGGGCAGCAAGGTGAACATAGGGGTGACGTATTAATATTGAAAAGTAAGTTTTCTCACCTGTCTGGATTTTTTTTTAATTTTTTCACAGCAGGGTTTTTAGGCTGCTGCAGTCATGCTACATATGGTGTACATGAAGCCATGTTTCACTGTGGATTGCACAATAGGTATCGAGTCCACAAGTGGAATTTAACTTCCACGCACTGAGTGAATTTTCTACAACATACACTAGGGACTTATAGGCAAGGTAAATATGTCCGTCATGGGTAAGCCAATTTAGCCAGGTTTAAAGCTTGTTGGGTACCAGCAATAAATGCTTTTTGTATTATCCTGGTCGAACTTCATTAATTCGCACCAGACTGCCTGAATATGCCTTGCACAGGTTGCAGCATGCTTAGAATAATGCTATACAGGGACTGCTGAAGTTTAATACAGGTTACCATATTTCACTAGCTTTTGCAGTAGAAAATGTTATGCACAAGTCTGATTGATTTACATATTCGTCCATTTGCTTGTAATCTTCCTCCAGTCAGTTATTCAAGATTGCATCTTTTTGATTGGTAATGATTGACTGATATGCCATATCTATTCTTGCAACTAAACTTTGATCCAACAGACACCCACTTCTAGGAGGGGAGAAAAAGTATCTCTGCATACTGAAAACCTCACTACTTTCTCTGTAGCTACTCTTAAGATTTTTCAGGGTCCCTTTGTCTCTCTCAATATTTTTGTACCTCACTATGCAACCTACACTTTCTGCTCCTACATACTTAAATGGCAAAATAGCTTGCCTCTCTTCTCTGCACTCCACTTATGGCCTAAATGATGTCACTCCTCTCTTTTTAGGTATGGGTTTAGGCAATCTTTGTTACCTACCACAGCTAATTCAATCAGCACACAATATACACAAAGGACGGCAATGGACCAACCCTCTTGTATATTTCACAATTTGTATCAGTCTGTACCCACTTGCATTGTTTGTTGGAAGATGGAGGAGAGAGTTTTGTATCTTTACAGTGGCTGACCATTTTGCTTGTCATTAGTTGTAGGATTTCTCCTAGGGACAGTGTGAGAAAATGCTCTTTTTCAGTGGGCACTCCCATTTTGTTCAATTTTATTTGCTGGGTACTAGCATATGCGCATTGGGGCGCTTTTTGTCTAGTGCCGAGTGTATGTGCTCTGACCACTAAAACATGTTGAAGTTGAATAACGCCTAATTGGCATACTTAACTTGCCTATAAGGCCACAGTAGATGGTGCCCAAACTACACCCATGGTATGATGGAGTTGCCATCTATGGAATAGAGCACTACTGTGCCATCCACTAGTGTGACAAGGATATCATGACTCCAGGCCTGTTACTGCAGCCTAGCAGCCGCATTTTAAACCAGCAGCCTGACCTGTCTAAATAAATCCTTTTGGTAGGAGAAAACTCTCTTATTACTTTTTTAATTCCTTTTCGTTATCTCTATGTAGGTGTTCAGCCCACATGGCAGGGTGCATGGTATTCAAAAGAAGGACATGTAGAAATTTAAAGCTAACGCCCTTATATTGAGTAGCGCTCAAGAGATTATAGAATCCAATCTCTTTTTTATTGGCATTCATATCATAAGAACAAGTACACAGCATGCCGCCTACAACCCAAGCCGGGCCGGCCGCCTGGTTAGTCTTGGGATGTCAGCTGGAGTATAGCACTAGGGATCGGCCCATTCCACCACAGCTTGGCAGGGTCACAATAATGTTCTACGAAGGGGGCCTGGTACTGGTACCGGGGGCTAGTCGGCAGCAGATACAAAGTACTTAAGACGTTAAGAGGACGTTTACACAGCATGTCGCCTACAACCCAAACTGGGCCGGCCGCATAATGAGTAAAACTGTACATGACCAATGCAAACTTAGGAATGTAGTCACATAGACCCCACGGGCCAGTTGCGGGCACGTCTTCCCCTCAATTCCTTGCTGCCGGTGGTAGAAGGCCAAAGTGTAGTCCGTTTTTATTAAACCAAAACGGAGAAACATAAAGATAAACATAAAAGGTAAGAAGCCGCCCTACCACCACCCCCCACCCCAACCCCTCAAAAGAGATTTTAATTGAGAAATGCTGGGAAGAAATATTAAATATTACTTCTGCTATTTCTGGATTGAGACCAGCTAGAAATAAGATTAAGCCATTTCTTTAAATATTTATTAATCAATCAATGGCGAAGTCAGATTTTTAATAAATATTAAGAAAGATTAACTGATGGAACGTGAGCTTTCAGCTCTGTGAAGCTCCTAGAGGCTAGCTTGCATTAGCTCTCCAGCAGCGGCCTAGTGAGTGTTTAGCCAGGATGAGGTGCGAAAGCTGCTCCTAGAGCAGAGCGAAACATCTGGGTGTGGGAGGTGTTTTGTTCCTCTGCATGGAAGACCATTTGGCCTGTGCCTAGGAACTTAATTTATTTCAAAGGGGCCTTCCGTGTCACAAGGAGATGTCGGATGACTCCTTAAGCCCCCTTCTTTTTGTCCTCCATTCGGACAGGCACCAAACCCGGGAGTTTGAGAGACCTGCCCCAAAACTGGTTGGAAGTGACAACAGGGGAGATGCTGCTCATTACCCTGGTCACACCTCTGGGTGGAAACGCATGCTCTCCACAAGGAGAGAAGCGTTACACCCTTTTGGATGTCAGGACTGAGGAACACTGTGGGATTGTTTGCATTAGGGCAAACAGTAACTGCTGCAAAAGTAGGCAGGGTTATCACTAGGAACTTTAAACCTGTTGGTTAGGGAGGGGCTAAGAGTAACCCCCACTTACAAGCTAGTGCCAGGCATAAATGTGTCACCCCCCAGAGACCTTTTTTAGAACACCGCAAGACCTGCAGAAGTGTGCTGGACCTGCTGTATGTGATCTGAGAGGAGCCCAGAAGGACTGGACCAGCTCCCTCTTGTACTCTGGACAATGCGATGGACTCCAAAGGTCAGTTGGCTGGCTTCCTGTGTGGCTAGAGGGATGCAACTCCCAGCTGACCAGTACCAACTGGACCTGACATGGACTCTGCTGATGGCCTGTCATGGAGTGAGTCTTGACCCCCAAGTGCTTTTCCTGAGATCCTGTAACCCTTGGCTGTGTCTAACTGTACTTCTCCTAACATCTCCAAAAAACCTGGGACTCTGAAAATATTTGGACTTCAAGACCTCTGAAGGGCCAGGACAAACGCGCTAGCCGAATGTGCCCAAGCGCAACCTCTCTTGGCTGAAGAAACCGGTTTCCTCCGCTCTGAGCTTCCCTGCAGCAGAAAAGCAGTTTCAGCAGGACCTTGGTGAGCCAGCAGTCAGGTTACATCGGTAGACCTGAAACTATGCTTTCCTTATCACACAAATGGATGGCACAATAAATGCTGCAGTACACAGGTGACATTTAACTTTCCATGCCATGGCTTTAGTTTCTACACCATAAGCTATGGTCTTATAGGAGAGTCCTGTATGCCAATCTGGAATTAGCCCATTTTTATTAGGTCTTGGCTAGACAGTTCATAACGCTGTCTCGAAGAGACGTGCTTTGTTCTATCTGTGGGCTTACGGGCAGCCCATGTCCTACCATTGGTAAACTTCAGCGTTGCTTTCATTTTCTTTGATTCCATTCTTCATGGGATGCGGGCATCATGCCCTATTGTGTTTGGCCCTCGCATAGCGCATGAACCAAGTACATGTCTCCTTACACTGCTCCTGCACTGCAGAGCTATTTTCTTCTTTGTTTTCAAGCACTCCATAGGAGTAATTGTGTTTTCAGGCCATTTCCCTTGTACACATACCACTAAAATGCTTGGGCGTGTACATTAACTAATGCATTTCTTAAAAGTTGTTAAAACACGAACAGCACTTGTTTATTTTTTATTTTGCAAGATCTGGTGGTATTGAAGCGCTCGCTCTGTCGTGCCAGAGCGCAAACACAAGCCAATGGTATTGGAGCGCTTTAAGTGCTCACCAGTTATATTACACGACGCATTCATTTTTGTCGCTGATCCTGCTTCAATTAAGATATTTTTCTACTGTTGTTGCTTGCCTAACTCCTCATCCCCTCCTGCTTCGCTGCTTGACACTCCCCCCTACCCCCCACTACCTCATTCGGCGCTGCTGCCTTTTTTTTTATTGCACAATACAATGGTAGTGAAGCGCTTGTTCCGTCCTCCATCTTCCCATAGTGCAAACACCAGCCAATCGTTTTGGAGCGTTTTGAGTGCTCCTCAGTTACATTTCACAATCACACATTCAGTGCCGTAGGCAGGGGGAGAAGCGTAAGTGATTTGCCCAGAATGACAAATTTTTCAGCCGACCACGAGATTCGAACCTGGATCTCCAGTTCCCCTGTCGCAGCTCTGGCCATTACGCCACATCCTCGCTTCACTTCAAAGCTAGTCAATGGTTTCTTACCATCACTTCCCCATTTGTTCAGTAAGAGTCCCATCAACACCGAGCCAGTGTCGGCAAAGTCAATAGATTTCAGCAATGCCCAAGCTATTGGCCTTGTTAATGTTGTTTTTTAGCCATGTTGTCTAGCAGAACATCTGCTGTTCAGCATGGCTGAAAGTCACTGAAAAAAGCACTATGATTCAGCCAGTGCAGGATACGTCTTATCGCTTTTTAGGTCTCGCCTAGGGTCGCAGCGCATGCGCTGCTCGCTCTGCGAGATCTATTGTCGGGTTTGTTTCGGAAGTGGGGTGGAAGCTCCGCCTCCGCTTTTCATTTGCGCACGTCATACTTTATGTAAAACGCTCGCATTTCATTTGGAGAGGCTTTTTGGTCCCCTCCCTGTCTCCTTTCCGGCTCGCCCACCCGGACTGGAGATTTGGCTCGCGCACGGCGTGTCTTTTGCTCGTGCACGGCGTCTCTTCTGCCTTGTTTCCCCTAGCTCCTCAAAGGCTGTACCCTCGGGCGCCGCCTGGGGATGCTCTTCTTCGGTCATTCTGCTTTTACTTTCACATCCGCCAGGCTCCCGCGGACGCTCTACAAACCGAACTTGCTGCAGGCCCGACGGGAGCGGTAATACGGTACGTGGCGTTTCCCTGTGGTGCTCCAGTGTGTTTTTTTTTTAATGTAAATTACATAGTGAGACCGGGTAGCCTGGCGACTCCGTGAGATCTTCACTCCAGGGAATGGGCGAGCAGCTGCAAACCCTTTCGGATCCGCGTGGCCTTCTTAATTGGCTAAATACCTTCTCGAAACTTCCACGGTTATTGTTTAGAGCATTTTCTCGGGTTGCTACTTTTTAAAACGAATTTATGATTGAGGGATTTATTCAGAAAGTGCCGATTCCTTCATTCGGCTCTTGTGGAGGAGGGTTTGTCTAGGGTTGCCAGATTCGCCCCATGTAGATCGGTCATCAATATATCCAGTCTTATCTCTTAACAAATCATTATCAGGCCCGTGAGTCCAGTTGATTCGACGGAAGCAACTTAAGACAGCAGCGGTTTGGTACATTATGCAAGACGAGTCCCCACGCACGTCGTGTCCCATTAAAATTATTTTATTTTGAAAGGACTTATGGTCCCTTATTGCTGCATGATAATATGAACAATTTACTTGTTTCTTTTTAGTTAAATGATGTTTCTTTCCTGGGGTGTATGTGGCAGTTTTAAAATTCATAAATATTTGTAACTTTCCACAATCCTGCTGTTATGGCTCATCCATACTTCCCGTGTAGAAATGGTTTAATAACAGTGACCTCAAAAAGACTAAGTAGCAGAAAGCATTTCGTTATCAAATGGAAGTGAAATTGTTGAGTTACTAGAAGCTTTGTGACACGAAGGACCACATATTCCAGTTCTAGATTTCATTTTTAACATCATCAATAAAACTTTGTTCGGCCGCATTATGGCCTTAAAAGTGCATTTACACAAAATGTCACCCAGAAATACAGTACGAGTACATAGTGATAACAAGCATTTGCAATACAATAGGTCTCGCTTTTACGTGAGTTTTAGCTATTGGCATTGTAAATCACAATAACTTTTATTTATGTTTTGGTTTATAAAATGTAAATAAAAGGCATTGTCATTTACAATGCCAATAGCTTATACTCGCGTAAATGCGAGACCTATTGCATTGCAAATGTTTGTTTGTGTTGGGAGGGGCAGAACAATAAACTCAAGAAGGGAGGTGGTGAAGAGACCTGGCGTCGGCTCAACATCTTGTGATTATGGGCATTGCTGAGACCTATTGGTTTTGCCAATGCTTGTATTTATTAGGCATCAGAGCACATGCACTGGACGATGCATGGCACTGCCCCACTGTGCAAAGTCTAAACATACAAATGAAATCCAGTAAAACAAAATGGGCGTGACCACACAAAATGGGGCCTTTGGCACAGTCAGTTCCAGCCTCACCTATTGCCATGTCCATTCCCACTAGGGAGTTGGACAACCTCAACTGTTTTGAATCTACTCTCAAGTTCTGCCTTTGATAGTACTGCCACTCTGAAGTTCAGCCCAGCTACTAATCTGGTCCATGGGGACCCCCTCTCATCTGCATATCCCACCTGGGATAAAGTTAACTCTAGCCTATACCCAGAGGCATCCTAGCAGGTGAAAAATACCACCACAGCCAACAAGGTGAAGTGGCTCATCCTGCCTCCTTAGGTTTCTGTCCCTATGTGAGGGTTGGCACTGCCTGAAAGGCAAGTAACCAACACAGACTACTGACCGCTGTCAGTGTCTGGGACCAGGCCCCTGGCCATCCACTGACTGGTGCCTGAGACAGGTGTGAAGTCAGTCAGGATGTTATTGTGTACGTGTGTACACCAGATGTACCTGTGACACCACCCCTACATCAAAAGAGACTGACCCAAGCTCCCATTGCATGGTACTTGAGAGATGTTTTATAGCTGAAAGAATCTGATAGGGTACAATCAGGGGGTGTATATGTATATGTATATGTTTATGTATGTATGTGTATGTATGTATATGTGCATGTGTGTGTGTGAATATATATATATATATATATATATATATATATATATATATATATATATATATATATAAATATATAAATATATATAAATATATATATATATTAATCCACACGCACAACAGCTTCCGCGGCGTAAGTAGAGGAGCACTCACAGGTCCTTGTTGCAAATTATTTATTCAATGCACAAACCCCCGCACTGACAGACGCGTTTCGGCAATCTGCCTTCTTCGATGTCAGTGACCCCAAGTGTATGACACATATTTAAAGTGAAAAACGTGATTCAATAGGTTAAAAAAAAATAAACATCAAAACAAAAGAGGGCCTCGTAAAGTTACTGCATAATGCACAATACATGGCGGCCATCTTAAGACTTGTTCCAAATTTAGTAAAAACAATGCAAGTTCATCAGTGCTTCAAAACCATATATCATTATATACAACTATTTACATGTGGTCAAAAGTTAAACCTATATAACCATTTATATGTACATTTAGGATGGATTAATCTAAAGATACAAAAATCTTAGGAAAATTCCTCGATGTTACGCCCATCTTTGTTTACTAAGTCAGACCTTAAAAAAGGTAGCGGATTGTAGCGTGGTTAAATACATATATCCCGCCTAGATGACAATTCATCCTTATACCTCTAAAAAGTAATAGTGTTCTGACTTAAAAAGAAAAAACGCATGGTTGTTCAAAAAAGACCACTCGAAGCACCGTGAACTGTACAAAATTGTGCCCTGAATGGGCAAACCAAAAACAAAGCCATGAACGTGAGGGAACCTTAAAAACAATTCATTTGTATATTTTGAGGGAATTATCACTCATAATAGACTCTTAACACAGTATCAGTACTTTTCAGAAAATGGAATACATGGTCATGGTGCAGAAGGGGAATACAATCAGAATAATGGCTAGTTAATCAAGGTGTGACCATAATTCCTCATCAAAGTTAAGGCCTAAGGGAACCCTGGTTTGAAGATCTATTATATATTTAGATTCCAGGGCCCTCAGTGCCCTTGTTCTATCCCCACCTCTTTCATTCTTGGCCACCTGATCAATACAGAAGAATTTAAGCAGTTTGGGATCACTTTTATGCATAGATTCAAAATGGCGTGCCATCGAGTATGTCTGATCTTTTTTAGTGATGGCACGCATGTGTTCCAGAATCCGTTTCTTTGCTGGATGGATAGTACTGCCCACATACCTTTTCGGACAGGGGCATTCTAACACATAAACAGTGAATTCTGAGTTACAATTCAGTAGGCGATTGATCTTTCTAACCTTTCTACAGGTCACCCCACTTTCCAAACTTTCATATTCCAAAACCTTATGGCTGCAAACATTGATACAATCCGACCACTCCTATTTGATAGACAATACAAGAGCCTATGATCTACCTTTCCTTTTCATATGTTATAACATTAGTGCCAGTCATCTTTCAAAACTATTCTTTCTAAAAAAGAAAAAGTTTGAAGACTTGAAGATAACTAGCAGAAACGGGGCATTCAATCCAGTGTGCTTCACTTCAAGGGTGGAAGAAAATCAGACTAGATTTCCATGAAAAATTCTTCTGCATCCCCCAAGAAGCATAAATTAGGTTTTTCTCATGCGATTCCCATGGCAAAGTTGGGCGCGAGCAGAGAAAGGGTCAATATAAGGTCACTTAAACAATACCAACCTTCACGAGTAACACGTCCCTAGGCACCCATAAATTACTTCATAAAGCGATCCTTCATATGTCCAAGTATCCAATCCGTGCTTCCTACGAGCCCCACAGCCTTCGCATTGACGGTCTTATACCTACGGACCAGATGATATTTTTATGATATTTTTATGTTTGTTTTTTTGTTGGATGCCTCCGAGCCTCTGACTGGTCTCTTGCCGCTGCTGCGTCATGCTGTTGTCAAACCAGTCTACTGTGTTAAGCAGCAATGTATGAGGTATTTATAAGTACACACTTTTTTGAACCCTGTCATTAGAAAAAGCACATTCGCCTACCTGCCCTAAGTACCAGCACTCTGGTTTACACACAGCCTCAGGACACAGCGGTTTAAATACAATCACTAGGCACGATGAAGGTGTAATGTTGTAGGAATTCATCTGCGTAGTGTTTTTATTCTGCCCGCGTGGAACGAGCACCAAGGTGGAAGTCGGGGATACATATCTCTGTTTTTGTTAAATAAATTAGAAATAACTTTAGTATAAAAGATGGATGCATAAACTACGCTGCAGTCACCTCTGGATCAGAATCAATCTCATTTACTTCCCTGTCAAAGAAACATTCGTCAAGGGACAGCAATATATAAGGGTATCAACATTTCAGTTGGTTCCACATAGTTTATTTTCAGTGCTTAATTTGAGCCGGTGGTTGCCGGAGGGTGGCAGCAGCACTCATTTTTAGGGGACCGGCACTTACTATTTGTTATCAGACATTAACCACGGGCAAGAAAGGGAAAACACACAAAGAGGAAGGGAGTTACAATACAAAGACGCAAAAACGGTCACAAGGGGAGAAAGCAGGAACCTGAAAGAGTGAGATAAAAGGACAGGGAGTGTCTGATAGTTAATGGCAGAGCGGGCGGTATTCGGAGCGCCAACATAAAATAGCGACGGCTGCGGTTTCCGAGCACAGCTTTGGGCACCGACACTCATCTAGTACAAATTAAGCCTAGATTTCGACAGGTCATAAAATAAACTTTAAGAAGGCTTACAAGCAAATATGGTTCGAATATTATTGGAAACCAAGAAAAACGATAAAGTCCTTGCAGGAACATTCGACTTTAGTTCCTTTGCGCCTTCCCTGCTGATGTAGCAGCATACGCACAGATTTACTGCAAAATGTACTCCTTTTGCGGCACACGGTTTAAAAAGGTCGCCCTACAAGACGTGTGTACATGCGTAGGACAGACAGGCTTAAGTACTTTCTTCCTTGAAAAACATGCAATCATGCCTGCAGACAGGCAATGTTACAAGCACGAGTGTGACGAGGCGCTAACTTCTTGGCCCCGATTTTAGAAACACAACCTGCTGGACAAAACAATCTGGAAAACGGGTCAAGCGATTCCGGTTTTAGGGGAATCTGATTGGACACTGGCAGGGAAAATGTAGAATGGCCCCAAGTGTGGGGAGTAAACCCTGGGCACATAATGGGAGTTTATTTCTTTAATACAAATAAGCCTGCAGACCGGGCCAGCTCAGCAAATCCTCAATCCTATAAAGGGAGCTGCTGCAGCAGCGGCTCCTCCACAGGTAAGAAATAATCATAACAGGGGTGTTGGTCTCACACACAAGTTTTTTTTTTACCGCCCATGAACCTGGGTTAGCATGCCCGAAAAGAAGTATGCGGTAAGAATTCTGTAGCCGGAAAATAACTTGTAAGAACATTGAGAATCTGACATGGTGGCTTTTGGACATATTGTGATGTATTTAGCATAGGTGGAGAGCTACTGTAATTTTGAGGGACTTGACCCTTTAGAGGTCAAATGTAATTTTTATAATGTCATCTAATGCATGTTCAATCTGACCCAAGTATAAATTTGTAAAAAGTGTATAGTGTCTAATAAATGCACTTTTTCGTTTTCTAAAGAAAAAACACTGGCTGGACAATCAATTATTGAGTGTTACCATTGTGTGCCAGCAAATGGTGATTACTAGCCCACACCACCTCCCCTAAGTAGGCCTTGGAATGCTCTGCTACCCTGAGCGAGTAAAGTGCTACAATGGGGTGCTTGGTTCCCAATTGTGGACCCATTACTTGCGCAGGCCTCACCTCCTGCACAACTAATAACTCAATTTCATACAGCACTTACCTTGGTAGAATCTGCCAAGTCACTGAGATATCTATTAGATTTCAAACTGACAACTTGGCACATTATTAACAGATCATTAGCCTTTTATTCCATGTGATTGTTCCCATTCAGCCTACCCAAGAACTGCTGTTATCTAATGTGGATGGCACAAATGCTGTTGCTAATCGTTTCTAAATCTACACTCATACTTTTAAGGGGCATTTTTCAAGTTGCTGTTTAACCCATTTTTAGCGCAAGAACATCCAATCTTACTACTTCTTGAAGTTGAGCAATTGCTGCCACTGAATTTTCCTTTGCAGTTTAGGTTGGATATCTTACTTAACAGGCAAACATATAAAAACCCTCTCCACATCTTGCACACAGACTGATAATAGCTGGTGGCTCTGATTCCAACAGGAGCAAAAGTACAAGCGAATAGTCATTCGTAAAGGCTACAAGACTCAGAAGCGGTCTTAAGCGATTTCAATACAGTGCCTCGTTTCTGGATTTTGTTCCCTTTTTAGGTCTCGCCTGAGCCAGCGCATGCGTTGCCCTGGCGAGAGTTTTAGTTAGCGGGTTTTGGAAATGCAAACGGTGGCTTTTGCTGGCGACCAGCTTGCGTTCGCGAGAGCGTGCACGCGCGCAGCTGCCATGCATTCCTCGCATCGCTGGCGAGGCGCCATCTGCCTTTCCTCCTCCTCCCCCACCACTCCTCCCCCACCAGAGAGCGCGTTTCTTGGCCGCGCGTCTTTTTTTTTTTTTTTTTTTTTTTTTTTACATCGAAGTGCGTTCTTATGTGCACAGGCAGCAGCATACACGAGCGGTCTCGATGACTGCACTGCATTCCTTCGCCTGCTGGGTTCCCATGTGATCCTTAATATGCTATTTCATTGTAAAACAAAAGTTGTGTGAACGCGCTGGCACACAACCCCTTTCCTGAATCGCAGCGTGTTTTATATTCCTTCCTGCGTATGTAATTTTTTTGGCTTACATACCCGAGCGGTCTTGATAGCACTTATCATGACCCGTGCATTCCTCCTACCGCTGGGTCCCCGTGCGATCCTTACTATATTATTTTTATTCTGCCACCTTTCCGAATTGAACTTAAAAAAACAAACCTTTAAATTAGTCCTTTAATGAGTGGCAATGTTTCCATCAATCGGAGTCGAATGTGTGTCTGTTCTAACAGGGCGAACAAATACACAAAACACAGTGTCCATCTTCTATCTTTACCACTGCATCTGCATCCTCCTCTGTTGGTGTGCGTCATCAATGAGCTGGGTGAAGAGTCGTCCGCCTCTCACCACAAGATGCAGTCACTTATGCGAGGACTTACTGGGTAAGTGTTGAAGTTTTTATTTTATACTTGGCACGTTCCTCTGTTGTCCCTTTATAGGCCTTTTCGTTTGTTTTATTTCCTTCTGCAGTCTGGCACTCTTATCTTATAGAAGGCCAGTAACTTCACCGAAGGGTCATGTAAAGTTCACTTAAAACTTAACCCAAGCACGTTCGCAAATTTCTTCACTGTAAATGCATTTTCCAGGGAGCATGTTATGTTTTTAAAGTTCTGCTAATAATTTCGTCCTCTTCGTGCAGCTAGTCAGTCTCAAGCACCTCCGTTGCTCCCTCACCCCGCCGACTATCCATTGTTCCCCTCACCGTATCCTTTGTTGCTCTCCAACACCTAGTGGTACTTTTAAAAAAAATGTTCATTTTGTATTACGTAGGGTGGTCTTGCCAGCTGCCATTTGCCACTGGGCCGTTGATTATTACAACATGTGTATGTGTGTAAAAGAAAGAAATCTACTCACGTTTCTATTATTGCTGTTATGATTAGAACTGCTTATACAGTTAAAGTAAAGAAATAACTAATTTTCGCAGGAGAACAAACAGTCTACTGAAAAAATAGACAGTAAGAGATGTTGCCTGGATCATGTGCCCAGAAATGAATTGCAGGATAGAAAGGCATTATTCATTTTGTCATCTCATTTGTGGCCCGTGTCTATACAGGGTGCCCACACAAAGACAACTACTCACATATTGCTCTGTCCTTTCGTGGCACTGAAATTATTCCCACCACGAGGCTCAAGCATGCTCTTCGTTGTTACCTTTTACCATTCTGATTACACTGTAATCCAGAGTTTATGAAGAGGCCTGTTCTCGGTTGAAGCACGTATATTTTCCACCCAACCCCACTTCCCACCGTCTCCTTTTTTGATCTCCCACACCTAGTGGTACATTAAATAAAATGTTCATTTTGTTTTATGATGGGAGGTCTTGGCATCTGCAATTTGCCACTGGGCCTTTCCTCACTACAAGAAGTGTTTTTGCGTAAGTGTATTTTCCTTTTTTAAATGTATCAATCCAAGTGGTATACGCAATCTTAGATCAGTAAATATAACAAACACTTGCAACACAATAGGTCTCGCATTTGTGAGAGTTTAAGCTATTGGCAATATAAATGACAATGCCTTTTATTTGTATGTATTAAAAACATGCAAGTGGTGTGGAAACACGCACTTTGTACTTATAGTCCTTGCTTACCAGAAGTAAGGCTGTAAGAACAAGCATTGGCATAGCCAATAGGTCTCGCCTTTGGGACCTTATAAGTGTTTAGTTATCCAGCACAATATCTTTGGTGCAACAACATCAACTGTTGCATAGCTAAACACTTATAAGGTCCCAAAGGCGAGACCTATTGGCTATGCCAATGCTTGTTTAAAATTGAATCTGTTTTGAGAATATACCAGTTTTTCTTAAAATTTTTTACTACTTTAGGAGATTTAACATTGTAGCGTGTGATCATTCTAACCGGGGTAACAGTAGATGTATTCACAGATTTGCCCCCTTTAGGTATTAGCAGTTGTAATCTCTCTACCTTCTCCGCTTTTTGGGATGCCTGTTGTAATACCGCCGAGGAGTACCCCCTATGCTTAAATCTTTGGAGAGCCTGATCTCTGGCCTTTTCATATTCTCCAGGGGCCGTACAATTTCGTTTAAGACGGAGAAATTCTCCGTACGGAATGTTTCTAATCATACTTTTAGGGTGGAAGCTGTTAGCATGAAGCAGAGCATTCCCAGCCGTGGGTTTCCTATATAGACGGGTTGCAATCTTAGCATTATCTGCATAAACCTCTACGTCCAGATAACAGACACTGCTATCACTGATTTGGCTACTAAACTGCAAATTAAGATCATTATTATTAAGGAAGATCACATATTCCTCCGCAGCTGTACGTGTGCCCTTCCACACGATGAAAAGATCATCAATGTAGCGGGCCCATAATACAATATGATCCAGCCACCGTTCCGGCGAGTCCCGCCAGGCCACGTGCTTCTCCCACCAGCCAACAAAAAGATTTGCATAGCTGGGGGCGAAGCACGTGCCCATCGCAGTCCCCTGATGTTGCTTGTACAGCTGCCCCGAAAAAATAAAAATATTATTCTCAAGGCAGAAGGCAAGCATGGCCAACAGCATCTCATTGTGTCTGATATATTTGAGCGGTCGCTTCTCTATAAACCATCTTACAGCCTCCATCCCATCTTTGTTTAATACAGGTGTATAGGCTGGTTATATCTAGTGTAATGAGAAGCATGTCCTCCTCCCACACAACATCCTCAATTATTCTTAGAAAATCTCCAGTATCTTTAATATAGGAGCTAAGATCCCTTACCCATGGTGCCAGGAAGGAATCTATATAAGTAGAGCAGTTTTCCAATAAGCTACCAATAGATGCTACAATTGGACGCCCTGGTGGTCTACTGGCGTTTTTATGGATTTTTGGGAGGTGATAGAATGTAGGAACTACTGGATATTCACAGAATAACAAATTATATTCATCTGTGTCAATCAAGCCCTCCCCTCGACATGTCAACAATAATTGATGGAATGTTTCTATACATTTGGAATAAACAGTTCTAGTGGTTGGTCGGTAGCAATCTGTGTCTCTTAGCTGGTTAAGGGCTTCTGTAACATAATGTTCTTTAGAGAAGACAACAATGTTGCCGCCCTTATCTGAAGGTTTTATTACAATAGAATCATCGTTTTTTAATGATTGAGTTGCTTGCCATTGCTCAATTGGGATGTTGTAACCTTTATTCTTTTTAAGTAGATTTTCATTTCTCAATTTCTTGAGATCAGTAACAACAGCATCGCTGAAGACATCAATTGCATCAAATGCTGTTTGCGGTATTTTCCGTGATTTTCTCTTTAAACCACATCTTCCGCCAATCTGTGCTATCCCCGCTGTTTGGAAATCATTATTAACTGGCTGCGTAAAGGTGTCGGTGTCTGATTCTGAGGTCTCTAATAGCTGCAGAGTCAAGAGAGTATCTAGGTCTGAGCCAGTAAGTAAATCCATATCATCGGTATTTCCAGTCTCATCATTTGCAATTGTTTGTGGATGTAATAAATGTATCTTTTGTAATTTGAGTTTTCTCGTATATTTAAATAGGTCCACTCTTGTTTCCACGAAGTCAAAATCTGAGGTTGGGCAGAAAGTCAATCCTAGTTGTAGCACTCGTGTTTCTGTTTCACTGAGCACTCGATTTGAAAGGTTGATGACTGTTTTTGTAGCTACCATCTGCCTCGCCTGCCCTTGCTCCTGGTTATTCTGGGTGATGGTGCCTCTTCGGCTGTTGTTTTTGCCCCTCCTCGTTTTTCGCTTCCTTTTGATTTTGGGGCCGGTGGATGTGTTCGTTGCGCCGGTCTTTGGCGATTCTCTCGTATTAATTTGTACTCCTGAAAATAAGTGGACCCAGTAGTGAGTTGATCATCCTCTATAGTGATTTGTTCACCTTCTGAGACTTCCACCTCGGACTCTGAGGTGTCTTTGTTACTTGCTGCGCCTTTACTCTGTTGCTGGGAAAGGTTTTTCTAGGAATATCATATTTGCGAGCAAATGTTAGGACACGGCCTGTGAGATAATCCTGTTCATCTCGCTGGAATTTTGTTTGTTTTCGTTTCCGTATCCCATTTTCATATTCCTTAAGTCTCCTCATCATTGTTGTTTTTAATTCTTCACTCTGTTTAAAATCTTTATCTTTACTAATCAGTTCCTCTAATTTCTTAATGTCCTCTAGTAATTTCATTTGATCGCTCCATGCGTATTTGATCAAGATTCCAACCATTCCCTTGGCTGACTCTGTAGTGTGATCTGACCAGTCTTTAAGTAGTGCTGGATCCGGATTTTCATATGACGGAACGATAAATATTCGCAAACCTCTTGGAATGCGATCAACTTGTAGATATCTCTCCAATGAGGTTGCCTCCCACCACTTTCGAATTACTTTCTCGTGGGCTCTTTCCAGACTTTGGTATAGTATTTTTAAATTGCTTGCAGGCGCTGATGATACACTTGCTTCTTTCGGATCCCTGCCGGGTTTACCGGTTCCCTGCTTAAAAATGTCCATAGCGGCTTCCTCACGTTCAATAACCGCGGACATGATGATAATGGAACAAGTAATGGTGTCAAGATACTTGGCAATGGGGGTATGTGCTCAATAAAGAATAATGTCCCAGGACCTTCGAGGTAGATGTCGGAAAAACATTACAGGGAGCCTAAGAAACAGAAGCCAGAACACTCACCGGTAATGCGAAGTCGAAGCCGCGCTCCAGCGGTCATACGATCCCGTCTCCCGGTGACGTCTAGTCCCTTCGTCGGAGTTCTCCCGTAGTTCAATTCCGTATTGATGCAATCGGCAATACGTATATTTGTAAATCCACGACACCGGGGCAGGCGATCAAAAGTACGAAGTACAGCTACATACAGGTTTTCACCATCGCCGCTCCACTTCCCTCGGGTGCAATCTCCGCGGTGGTGAGCCGCTATTCATTAATCCACACGCACAACAGCTTCCGCGGCGTAAGTAGAGGAGCACTCACAGGTCCTTGTTGCAAATTATTTATTCAATGCACAAACCCCCCGCACTGACAGACGCGTTTCGGCAATCTGCCTTCTTCGATGTCAGTGACCCCAAGTGTATGACACATATTTAAAGTGAAAAACGTGATTCAATAGGTAAAAAAAAAATAAACATCAAAACAAAAGAGGGCCTCGTAAAGTTACTGCATAATGCACAATACATGGCGGCCATCTTAAGACTTGTTCCAAATTTAGTAAAAACAATGCAAGTTCATCAGTGCTTCAAAACCATATATCATTATATACAACTATTTACATGTGGTCAAAAGTTAAACCTATATAACCATTTATATGTACATTTAGGATGGATTAATCTTAAGATACAAAAATCTTAGGAAAATTCCTCGATGTTACGCCCATCTTTGTTTACTAAGTCAGACCTTAAAAAAGGTAGCGGATTGTAGCGTGGTTAAATACATATATCCCGCCTAGATGACAATTCATCCTTATACCTCTAAAAAGTAAGTGTTCTGACTTAAAAAAGAAAAAACGCATGGTTGTTCAAAAAAAGACCACTCGAAGCATCGTGAACGGTACAAAATTGTATATATGTGTGTGTGTGTGTATGTATATATATACAAAAAAAAAATACACACATATATATATATATATATACGTGTGTATTTTTTTTTTGTAGTTTTATATAGCATGAACAAACCCGAAGGTATTGGAACACTTTACATGAGCACCAGTTACATTATAGAAGGACACAATTTATTTATTTTTCTCAAGAAATTTGGCATGGGAAGATTAAGTGATTGGCTCAGAATCACAAACGAGTGGTTGCCAAGACTCTAACCTGGTTCCACAGTACCAAAGTCAGCACCTTTGGCCTTTACACCACATCCTGCTGTCACTGTGTAGCATGTGCTGTTGCTGTCCTCCCTACTCCGAATATTCAGTCTGCTAATGTAATTTGAAGGCACTTGAGGCACAGACACCAGTTTGGGCGCCGTTGACTGTTTATTCTCTCCCAAAAAAAAGAACTCTCAAATGGCTCTCTTGGTTATACGAGTAACTACAAATGGATTGTAGTGAGGCTGTAACAGGTCCTAAACTAATGACAATATCGTGGGAGGATGCACTTGCAACTGAGATGTTCCTATAATCTGTGGCCTCATTAGTTCAAATCTTGTTACTCCGCCTTTCACTTCTGACAAAATAGTGAGGTAAGAATGCTGCAAATAACATACATGTCCTGTTATTGATATAACATTTCTGAAACTCACAGGGTCACAGTTCTCACAACTGTGTGTACATGAACAAACATTCTAAAATATGGGCATAAGAGAAAGGGTGATTGAGCACAAGAGAATGCGCAGGGGGAGAATGCAAGGATAGAAAAGATGAAGGTAAAGAAAAGGAAGAATAAGACAAATGAATTGTAAGGAAGGAGGTGAATGAAATATGAGTAAAGGAGTGAGCAGAAGGGAGGAGAAGAAATGACAGGGTAGATTAGAGACTAGTAGGAGAGTCATGAGTGTCATAAAGTAGAAAAGGCGATAACAATGATGTGAGAGGTGGATGAAGGATAAAAGAAGAATCTGATGAAGTTGGGTGATAGTTGGGAGAACTAGGAGAATGATGTGCAAGGTATTTGGAATGGGCAAAGGTTAGGCATGTACTGAGGGGGTGATGAGGTGAGTAGAGGGAGAGGAGTATGGTATGGTGAAGCCAAAGGATGATTCTGTTAAAGGATGAGTCTGATGAGAAAGGAGGATGATCAGGAAGAATGGGGTTGAGCAAATGATCAGTGGTAGTGGAGGGACAAGTAGAGGCAGGAAGAGTAATGGAGTAAGTAGAGGATGATGGGGCTAGGAGAGACTAGTGGGAAAGAGGAAAAGAACATGAGAGGCAGGAGCAGGCCAGTCACTTTAGGAGCGAGAGTTCAGATTTGAGGCGCTCACAGCTGTACATTCAGTCTTTGTTCTCCTTAAACATTCTACTCAAGAAACAGCAGAATATTCTTTGAGAATATAGAAACCAAATTGGAAGCCCAGTCATCAACCTCGAGAGCTTTATTCACAAAAACAGGCCCACACTTGTTATTTGGTTCTCCTCAGGTTGCAAACTTTCAATGCTCTTCCAGTTGTTATTGTGCAGATTTGGAGTAAGTACAGCAGTAGGCACTATTCACAGCTTTAAAAAGCTGCACAACTCCTTACTACCTCTTTAAAATATACATGGCCCCAAGATCTTTCAGATCTTGTGCATCCTTATGAGCATGTTCTGTATAATCCAGGACTTGTTGCTGCCACTGTTAAAATGTTGGGAGCTACCAGTGAGGAATGCGTTCAAGGGCTGATAATACACACCTGCTAACCCACACAAGTACTTGCACACATGGTTGTACAGTCGCAGTTCACGCTTCCTTTGCATACACAATTTCGTTACTCCAAATGCAACCACAGTGCTGGTGATACTGAGAGTAGACGCTGAGGTGAAGAGAGGAGAAGTTGATGGGTAGGAGAGTTAGGGGGACAGGTAGGAGTGGGATATAGAGAGAGGATAGTGAGGAATAGAGGGAAGACAGTGAAGAGATGAAGGGCGGGTCGAAAAGACAGAGGAGGGTGGAGTAGACCGTGAGAGGAGATGCAGGCAGAGTGGGCAGGGTGAGAGGGAGACAGAAGGATGAGATGGAGAGAGGAGGTTGATGCATAATGAGAGGATGGTAAAGTAGAGAGAAAGAATAGGGTGAGGTGGAGAGAAGACCGAGGGTTAGGCAGAAAGAGTGGAGCCACCGACAAAGAGAAAAGAAGATGAGACGGAGTGAAAGAGGGTGAGACAAAGAAAGACGAGGGTGAGGTGGTGAGAGAAGGGTATGAGGTGGGAGGAGCGCAAGGTGAAGCAGAGAGTGCGGAGTGTAAGGCAGAAAAAGAAAGGAGGATGAGGCAGAGAGCAGAAGAGCACATACATACAAACATCCAGAAATAGAGTAAAACAATCAAGGGGTTTTAAGCGCGCTACTCACCCATGAGGGTCTCAAGGCGCTGGGGGTGGGGGGCAGCTCCGGTCAGTCAAAGTGACAGGTCTTGAGGGTCTTCCTGAAGATGTGCAGGGTGGGGGTATCGGGAGTTGGTTTCAGGTCTTGGCCACGATGTAGGAGAAGGATCTTCCACCTGTTCTTGCTCTGCGTATGTGTGGGGTTGGCGGATCGGAGGTTCCTGTTGGGTACGTGGAAGGAGATTCTGTCGTTAAGATATTGGGGTCCGGTGTTGTGTAGGCATTTGTAGGTGTGGGTGAGTTTCTTGAAAGTTACTATCTTTCTGACGGGGAGCCAGTGGAGGCTGCGCAGGTGTTGGGAGATGTTATCGTGTCGAGGGATGCCGAGGACGAGTCTGGCTGCGGTGTTCTGTATGGTCTGGAGTTTGTGGAGCAGAGACTTGTTGATCCCGGCGTAGAGGGCGTTTCCGTAGTCCAGTCTGCTGGTTATGAGTGCATGGGTAATGGTCCTTCTTAATTCTGTGGGGATCCATTTGAAGATCTTACGGAGGATGCGGAGGGTGTTGAAGCAGGTGGAGGTGACGGCGTTGACCTGTCGGGTCATGGAGAGGGAGGAGTCGAGAACGATGCTGAGGTTTCGGGCGTGGTCCGTGGGGGTGGGAGGGCTGCCGAGGGCAGAGGGCCACCAGGTGTTGTCCCATGCAGAGGGGGAGGGTCCGAGGACGAGAACCTCTGTCTTCTCCGAGTTTAGCTTCAGGCAGCTGCTGCTCATCCAGGATGCGACGTCCTTCATTCTTCCTGGAAGTTAAGTCTGGTGGTGAGGGGGTCCTTGGTGAGGGAGAGGATGAGTATGAGCGGAGTGTCATCGGCGTAGGATACTATGCTGAGTCCGTGCTATCTGACAATGGCAGCGAGGGTGGCCATGTAGATGTTGAAGAGCGTAGGGCTGAGCGATGATCCTTGGGGTACTCCGCAGTTGATCACTGTGGGTTTGGAGAGGAAGGGTGAGAGCCTGATTCTTTGGGTTCTGCCGGTGAGGAAGGAGCGGAGCCAGTCGAGTGCAGTTCCCTCTGCCGGCTTCGTGGAGTCTGGCGGTGAGTGTGCGGTGGGAGACGGTGTTGAAGGCTGCAGAGAGGTCGAGAAGTATCAGGGCTGTGGTGTGTCCTTGGTCAAAGAGGGTGCGAATGCAGTCTGTGGCGGCGAGTAGAGCGGTCTCAGTGCTGTGGTTGCTGCAGAATCCGGATTGGGAGGGGTCGAAGATGGAGTTCTCTTCGATTAATTTAGTTAGTTGGACGTTGACGGTCTTCTTGGTGACTTTGGCCGCGAAGGGGAGGAGGGAGATGGGTCGGTAGTTCTTGAGGTCTGTGGGATCTGCTGAGGGCTTCTTGAGTAGGAGTCTGACTTCCGCGCATTTCCAGTCGCCGGGAAAGATGCCGGTTTTGAAGGTGGCGTTGATGGTGTCGTAGTTCCGGTGCGATGGCGGCGGCAGCTATGTGGAAGATGTGCGGAGAGCAGGGGTCGGTGGGGGCTCCAGAGTAGATGCTTTTCATGGTCGATGTGGTGTCTATGGCGGTGACTGGGGTCCAGGAGGAGATGGTGGGCTGGCTGGCGTTGTTTGAGGCGGGAGTGGTGTCGGGTCGTTGAAGTTGTCGTAGAGGCCCTTGATTTTCAGATGGAAGTAGGAGCTTATAATCCTGGCAGCAGGTAGAGTATGTTGCTCACCCCCCTACAAAACCACTCTGCATGTCCAGAGCCAGCTCTCGGACACCTAGGAGATTCTAGGCAATCCCATTCATCTTCATGGCCCACCCAGATCCTGAATCCTGGAGCCGGTCTTTTTTACACCGCCTTTTGATGACTTCAGAGGTATGTAGTTGGTGTAGCAGCGTTTAGTTGTAGGCGAGCGACCCCAAACATTTCAGATTTAATGTCTTTTAATAGCGTGCTCTTAGGTTGGTGACCACCTGAACTTTTGATGGCACTGCTGCCCTGCAGGCTTCACTTGTCGACTAGTGACTTCTGAGCTAGACTTCTGCCACGTGTTGGTAAAATGACAATGTGCTGGAAACATCAATTAACTATTCGTTCTTCCGGTTCCAGTTCTGCCATGGTATCCTGCTCAGTATAGTATGAAAATGCTGTCTGCCAAGGTCCATGTTCCATTCAAATTCTGGGTTCATCAGTGCTAAAGTAAACCGTTAAATCGCTGTATTTTACGACACATCAGCAAGTAGTTAAGAATGGAATCCATAAAACTAACCCATGGAACACATTTTTGTTTTGGTCTCTGGACGTGAACTGCTGTATGCATTCTGTAGAATAATCATTGTGTTGATGTGCTGCACAGCAGACCTTATATATTTGAATAAACAACAACATTTTATGTTCTAAGGAAATTAGAAGTTTTAATTTTCTTTCTAAGTGTCCTGCACGTACATTTCCCACACCCTCAAAACCTTTTTCCTCCCCTTTCCCCCCCCGCCCCCCCCTCTCTCCCATCCCCCTTCTTACAAGGCCTGACGTTTTTGAGAGTGTACAGTCTGTGGTTGTGTAGTGAGTTGCTGTGTTTGGTGAAGCTCATCTGAGGAGGCACAGCCTTGCTTACAGTACACATTGGAGTAGCTCCCTGTCTCCTGCTCCATTGCCAATCCCCCCTGCCCCGCCCACCTTTATTCCCCCACCCCCCGCTGCAGACCGCTCATGTGCATCTGGAACTACCTTAGTTCCCCACTTGCTGTTGTAACTAGTTGCGCTATTGTACTGTTTTTTTCACTGCTGTTTGTACTTTCTTGTTCTTCTCGCCGCTCCCACCATTTTTATCCCGCTCGGCACCTTCTGGCTAGATCTCCCACCTTCCCGGACTACATATGGAGGCCGCAGTGCGGCTCCTGTGAGCAGCTCCTTACCTCTTAATTAATTGCTGCTCCCCCGCTGCTGCAGGCTGGTCACGTGCATCTGGGACTACCATAGTCTCCCACTTGCTGCTTTCTGCACTATTATACTTTTTTTACTGCTGTTTGTACCTTCTTGTTCTTACTGCTCCCGCCTTTTTTTTCTGCTCCGTCCAGCGAGACTCCGTGGAGGTCCTGGTCCCGATCGAAGAAGATGAGGTCGCTGGACTGCTCCCAGAGCCCAAAGTCCTCTTCATCCCAGTTGAGGTCTTCTGGACACTCTGAGAAGAGGCACAAGAAGAAATAGTCTCGCTCTGTGCCCACCCGCTAACCCCTCCCACCTTCCATGTCTACATTTGGAGGCTACAGTGAGGGCATGCTGCAAAGGCAAGCCAGTCTGCGCCCGTCCACACCTGGACTGCACCCAGCGCCAGGAACTTCATGTCCTGGACCCAGGATGCCGCAACAACTACTGCTGCACCTCTCTCCATTCCACTGTAGGACCTTTCACCTGCCAGCACTACCTCTTCTCCTGCTACACCAAAGCTCCAGTGCGTATGTTGACCACCCCAGACCATCTCCACTGCTTCCTGCTCAATGCACAATCTCTCTGCAAGCACACTACCAGGACTTGGGACACATCACCTCCCTCACCCCTCATGTCATCTTCCTCACCGAGACCTAGCTCAACCCCTCATCCACACCAGACATCGCCTCAATCACGCCCAACAGCTACAAGATTGCACACAGAGACTGCATCAACAAGCACGGAGGTGGAATTGCCATCATTCACAAAGAAACCATCCATTGCACCACCACAGACGACGTCACCCAATTAATGGAATACGTCAACTTGCAACTCCGAACTGACCTCAAAACCATCGGAGGCACCCTTGCCTACAGACCGCCTGGACTTACCCCTGTTAGTGCAACGCCATTCCCGATTTTCATTGCTCTGCTCTCCATCTACTCCGAAAATTACATCTACCTCGGCGACCTCAACTTTCACCTCGATGACCCCAACGATACCAAAAACCGCCAACCTCCTCGAAAGCATGAGCAACATCGACTTCACCCAACTGGTCACCAACCCCCCACGCATATCGCAGGACACACACTCGATCTGATCTCCATGGTCAGCGACAGTCAAGTACAGCCATGTCACCGAGCTCACCTGGACTGACCACAACATCGTCCTCTTCACCATCACAGGATCCCCGGCACCGCCCCCAAGTCGCCCAGCACGTCACACTGCAGTTGAAACAAGATCTCAAAGCCAATAGACTGACACCCTCAACACCTCCTGCCCTTACACCGCAACCAACCTGGAACAGGCTTTCAAGAACTTCTCTGCCTGGATCACTGACTGTGCCGACAGAGTTGCCGCAGCAAACCCACCAGGCTCAAAGTCCTCCATGCAATCCAGTTGGTACACGACGGAACTAAGAACCATGAAGCGCATCTGCAAATGACTCGAAAGGAAGTGGCGCACCAGGAGGGAGCCCACGGATCGAACAACTTTCAAAACTGCCCTTAATACCACCAACTCCTGAAAGAGACGAAAAAAAGCACCCTGGCTGACCTCATTAAAGCAAGCTCCAACCACAGTAAGGAATCTTCAACATTGTCGGAGTTCTTCAGCCCCGCAGCCACCGAAAACGTCATCACTCCTTCACAGGAACTCTGCGACTCCCTGGCAGAGTTCTTTCACGACAAGATCTCTACTCTCTACAGAAACTTCGAACCTCAACCTACCCCTCCCCCGCCACCACGACCCCACGGATGAGGAACATGACCACCCGCTCACCAACTGGGGCCAGCTCACCACTCAAGACACCAAAGCCATCATGATCTCTGTCCAGTCGGGAGCACCCTCAGATCTGTGCTCCCACCACATCTTCAACCTCGGAGGCAAGACCATCAGCAGTGAGCTCTACACCATCCTCAACACATCAGTCACCATTGCCACATTTCCCGAATAATTAAAACGCACAGAAATCAAGCCCCTACTCGAATCTTCCGCTGACCCCAACAGACTCGAGAACTACCAACCCAACTCTCTGCCCCGCTTTCCTGCCAAAGTCTTCGAGAATGCCACCAACAGCCAATTCACAGAACACCTGGAGAACAACAATCTACTCGACACTTCCCAATTCAGATTCCCCACCCCAACCACAGCACCAAAACCACCTTGATTGCACCTACAGACATCGGATCCCTCCTTGACCAAGGAAAAACAGTGGCCCTGATCCTCCTCAACCGCTCAGCAGCATTTGACATGGTTTCACACAACGCTCTGATCAAAAGGCTGCACAACATTGGAATCCAATGAGACTCCCTCAAGTGGATCGCCACCTTTTTCACCTGCAGAACCCAGAGAATCCGCCCTCCGCCCTTTATTTCGGAACCCAGGTACACCATCTGCAGATTCCCTCAAAGTTCGTCCCTCAGCCCCACCTTGTTCAGCACCTACATCACTCCCTTGGCCAGCATTGTCAGATCTCATGGACTGAAAATCATATCCTATGCCGACGATACCCAGCTCATCCTCTTACTATCAGAAGACCCCCCTCCGTCACACTGACCAACTTCCGCAGGTGCATGATTAACATCGCTGACAGGTTGCGAGACAATTGCCTACAACTCAACACAGACAAGACTGAATTGCTGATCTTCGGGCACAGCACCTCCCCATGGAATGACTCCTGGTGTCCCCCCGAACTAGCGCCTGCACCCACTCTGATGGACCATGCCCGCAACCTCGCCATCATCTTGGACATTAAAGCCCTGGTCACCAGCTGACTGGACTACAGCAACGCCCTCTACGTAGGAATCACCTCGCACCTACTCACGAGACTACAAACGATTCAGAACACAGCAGCTAAACTCGTACTAGACTTCCCTAAAAGGACCCACATCATGCCCCACCTCAAGAAGCTCCACTGGCTACCAATACAGAAGATGCCAGTTCATGATGATACTTTAGAAGACCTCCACAGTCGGTGACAAGCATACATCAACCACCGACTGAACTTCCAACTTCCCTCCATTCACCTGCGCTCCGCCTCCCTCCTCCTCGCTCACACACTCCGTATCCGCCACAGCAACATTGGAGGACGTTCCTTTTTTTACCTCGCTGCGAACGTCTGGATCAACCTCCCACTTCACCTACAGACCTCATCGTCCCTGCTGGAATTCAGAAAAGGACTCAAGACCTGAATGTTCAACTGAGCCCCCTGCAACGGTATCATCAGCGCCTAGATACCCTCTTGGCCGCGCTATACAAATTCAGATTGATTGATTGCCTTGGCTTTCTTGGGAGTTAAAGAGCCTTTGCTGATGTTGTTCAGAGTTTTGGGGCCGAGGGTGTGTGGCGAGGGGCTGAGTGCATTGGGTGGCAGAGGGAATGTAGACAATGGCTGAAGGCATATAGAGAGAACCTATACCTGCACGGAGATAAACAGTGGGTGCCTAGAGGCTATGCAGAGCTTAACTAAAATGAAGGCAAAACGTGGCTGAAGGTGTACAGAACATAACTGAGGTTGTGCAGGGCAGAGCAGAAGAGGACCAGAATGTGGTTGGCTGTCAAGTGATAGTGTAGTTGATAGTGTGTAGGAAATCCATCATACGTCTTGGCAAACTCTAGACTCGTTTCGCACAACAGTAAATTGTGTTATTTTAATGTGGATGCATCTTATTACAATACAAGTGTTAAAGCCTAGTGGTGTGCCGGTAAATATCTTAATCTGAAAGTGCAACTTGAGGCCTTCTCGCCAGGAAAACGCATTTGGTAGCGAAAGCCATTTTTTTATGCACCGCAGACTGTGTATAGTACAACGGTACATGCATACAAAAGCCACATGTGATTGAATATCGGTTGAAATCTCAGTGGGTTATAGACTTTTTTTTAAAGACCAAGTCGATTGGTGACGTCTATACATTTTTTTCTTCAAATATAATCTAATTATGTATGTTATTCATGATTATGAAACTAAAGACTTGAAATATAAACCTATCTCGTTGCTGATAATTCTCTGATCTGGGATTGTCACCAACACAATAACCCTCTACTTGTTACCAAAGATAAACTAATATTTGTTCAAATATTAGTAATGGCCATTGGCTTGATTCACTAAGTACCTGCGTGCAGGGCTTTAAGTGGGATGCAAAAACTGGGGGGGGTCTCTCAAAGGGGCGTGGTTAATGTAATTAAGGGCGTGGCTTACAAACACATAAGCTAAAAATCTGTGCTTGGCATAGTGTGCCTCCCACCCCCCGCCCCCCGGCTTGTATTTTGCTGTTTTTGTCATTGCATCCAGATATATGATACAACAAGTAACATCATACCTACAACAAGTTAGGACTATTGGCTTTGTCAATGGTTGTTAGTTGCAGAAGGTAAATAAGCAGCAACTATGACTTGTATATAATATTGAAAAAGCTTCCACTTGCAGCCCTAGTGACACCACGACAATGTTGCTGCTGGAAAATCCAGAGAGAAAATAACTCCATTTAAAGGATTTCCCTTCTCCTACAACGCTCATCTGGCATGACGTCATCCTGTAACTTTTCCACTAGTGAGAAGTGAGCAGTGTGAGTAACGCACATCGATGTGCCTGCTGTCACTGCAGCCCGAAAAAAAAACAACAAAAAAACTGATCGCCTGTGCCAGGGCACAAAACCAACCCCCATAGAGACCCGTTTCGAGGCCTCCTTTAAAAAAAACTGCCGGTGCTCAGCACCGGTGAGACCCGGCCCACTTAAAGCCCTGCCTGCGTGTAACAGTAGTAATTCTGGGCTCAAAGTATTTTCCCTTTGCTTGGTGTTGATGTATTATTTAAGATAAATGGAAAGAATCCCAGTGGTATTCCTGTAAATCTAGGACAGTTATAAGTTTCAAGGAGTAAATCAGTTTCGTAGAAGTTACTCATTGGAAAAGGTCTGCAAAGTAAATCAAGGAGTGGTGTTTTTAGCAGAGCTAATTAGCTCAAAGAGCACAATTCACTTTTCCTTTTCTCCACAATGAAAATATTTTCCTGGAGGCAAAAGTCCTTGATCTGCACCACCATGAAATATGAACGTGTGTCCTTCTCTCTTCGTATTTCAACCTGAAAATCAAGGCCCTCTATGACCACTTCAGCGAACTTACTCCAGAAACCACCCCCCTCTCCACCACCAACAACCAGCCCACCATCACCGCCTGGAAACCTGCTACCACCGAAGACACCGCCACGACCATGAAGAACACCCACTCAGGAGCACCCACGGACCCCTGCCCGCCGCACATCTACCACAGAGCCGCCGCCATAGCACCCGAACTAGGCCGGACCATTAGCGCCTCCTTCAAACCCGGCATCTTCCCCGACGACTGGAAGCGGGCAGAGGTCAAACCCCTCCTCAAGAAGCCCTCGGCCGACCCGACGGACCTGAAAAACTACCGGCCCATCTCGCTCCTTCCCTTCGCAGCAAAAGTCACCGAGAGATTCGTGAACGCCCAGCTGACCACCTTCATTGAAGAGAACGCCATCCTTGACTCCTCCCAGTCCGGATTCCGCAGCAACCACAGTACCGAGACCGCCCTCCTCGCCGCCACCGATGACATCCGCATGCTACTCGACCAGGGCCACACTACGGCCCTCATCCTACTAGACCTCGCCGCAGCCTTCGACACCGTCTCACACCACACTCTCGCAGCCAGACTCAACGCCACCGGGATACGAGGAACCGCCCTCGACTGGATCCGCTCCTTTCTCTCCGGTAGAACCGAAAGGATCAGACTCCCACCCTTCCTCTCCGAGCCCACAGAGATCAACTGCGGAGTACCCAAGAATCCTCGCTCAGCCCCACGCTCTTCAACATCTACATGGCCCCCCTCGCCGCCATCGTCGGACAACACTGGCTCAGCATAGTATCCTACGCCGACGACACCCAGCTCATCCTCTCCTTCACGAAGAACCCCGAAGACACCAGACTCTGCTTCCAGGAAGGAATGAAGGACCTCGCAGCCTGGATGAACAACAGCTGCCTTAAGCACAACTCGGAAAAGACAGAGGTCCTCGTCCTTGGACCCTCCTCCACCGCCTGGAACAATACCTGGTGGCCTTTTGCCCTCGGAAACCCACCCACTCCATCAGACCACGCCCGAAACCTCGGCATCATCCTAGACTCCTCCCTCACCATGACCCGCCAGATCAACTCCGTCGTCTCCACCTGCTTCAACTCGCTCCGCATCCTCCGCAAGACCTTCAAGTGGATCCCCCCCGAATGCAGAAAGACCGTCACCCACGCACTCGCAACCAGCAGACTGGACTACGGCAACGCCCTCTATGCTGGAATCAACAGAACCCTGCTACACAAGCTCCAAACCATCCAGAACACCGCAGCCAGACTCGTCCTCGGAACCCCACGACACGAACACATGACCCAGCACCTACGAGACCTCCACTGGCTCCCCGTCGAGAAGAGAGTAACCTTCAAGCTACTCGCCCACGCCTACAAATCCCTCCACAACATCGGACCCAAATACCTCAGCGAGAGTCTCCTTCCACGTACCCAAAAGGAACCTCCGCTCCGCCAACCTCGCCCTGGCAGAGACCCCACACATCCGCAGAACCAGAGCAGGCGGAAGAGCCTTCTCCTACGTCGCGGCAAAGGCCTGGAACGAGCTCCCAGTCGACATCAGACACTCCCCTACCCTGCACACCTTCAGGAAGAGCCTCAAGACCTGGCTTTTCGACTAAACCGGAGCTGCTGCCCCTCCCCCGCGCCTTGAGACCCTCACGGGTGAGTAGCACGCTTTAAAAAAAACCCTGATTGATTGTACCTCTGAATTCACTGAAGTAAATGTGATTGTTTTCGGTGTGGGAAACTAACTGAAAAAAATCTGAGTCGACAAGGCAGTGGGGCGAGGACTCCTAGACCAGTGTAACGGCTCTCCTTGCTGGCTTTTTCTATTTTCAGCAAAATCTTGGTCCTTGAAGGATTGAACTGATGAAATTCTCACTCCTCTGCCAGGGTCCATAGCTCAGATGAGAGGTAATAGTGTCTTCTTCCCCTTCCACGCTAAAAAGAATGTGTGTACCATCCACAAACCGAGAATGTTAGGTGAATCCAGACAGCAGGCGAGCCAGTGGACTGCGATAAAGAGTGGCCTCACAACATTCCATGATACCCCCACCAAACCAGGCTGAAAAGAAAGGAAGGGGCAGCATTTAGTTCCCGCATCTGTAATGTTGGCATTTAGTGATGGTTTACCGTTCAGCGGTCGTGCAGTCTGCCCGATGGCGGGGAGGGTAGGAGGCTCCATTCACACCTGCCTGACCTGCTGGTGTTCAGGTGTGGGAAGCAGCCGAGCAGGGCATATGTAACGCGAGCAATAAATCCAGAAAATGTAAGGCATTTTCACTCTTATGATCCTACTTCTGAAAGCCAAGCCTAGAG
Organism: Calotriton arnoldi; assembly: GCA_963921515.1. NCBI lineage: Eukaryota > Metazoa > Chordata > Amphibia > Caudata > Salamandridae > Calotriton > Calotriton arnoldi. The sequence continues at coordinate 4,092,756 of CAWUFW010000495.1, read as the reverse complement.
AATGTCGAGTATTTATAAAGTAGATAGGGTTTTGTATATGATTTTCGAACCTTACAAAATATGCTTCGTGGAATCTCCGAGTTCTGGTATATTAACTGAACCTTAGGCGGTGATTACAGAGAAATACGTTCTATTTTCTTGTTTAAGAACTATTTCCTGTTGAGATAAAATTACTTGGAGTAATGGGCACAGATGGGGTGGTCGTCCTTGGACTCTAGGTGACTCGCCCCGATCTTTATAGATTATACTAAATGACTTGGTAATAGTCATGTGGCGTCCGCTAGATTTGGGATTTTAATTTTTTTTTGTTGACTTTGTCATAGCTACTGTGCAATGTCCTCATATTGTCGCTAGATGGCAGTGAAGGATAGCGTCCTGTTATAGCAACCCCAAGAGCTCTGCCGCGAAACTGCTGCCCTAACATCCCTTCGGAAATCGACGAATTCTCTCATATCGAAAGCCTAGCCGCGGGTATCAGTTTGACATATCTTCAAACAACAAATGATAGACAAGTAGAGGCTAAATGTCCATATTTAAAAGTCTGTGCATAAAATGCGTTTAAATATTCAGACCGGTGTTTTCCAAAGTCAAGGGATTTCCGTCTTTTCACAGTTCTTTCTTTCTGCTAGGCCTGCCACCGCTAATAATTAGTAGAATGTAATTCTGTTGACCATAACAAGAATCTCTCGTTCTTCCCTCTCCACGTCTGCTTGCAAATGGCAGAAAAATGTAAATGTTTACATGTCTAAATTCGCAAAATAGATGTGAGCATGTGCAAAATAAATAGAATGTGTGTGTACTCGTGCGTTAGCTCTCACACATCTCGCCCAATCGCAGATTGGAAATTCTTGTCGAGCCGGGAGCGCGTGGCAGGTGCAGGACTGTGCCCATCTCACATGCACAGTCCTATGCACAGATCTGCGCCTGACGCCCCGCTCGCTCCCGTGTGCGAGCCAAGGCGTGACGCAAGGTTACCACAGGAGAAGGAAGGGCACGTTTGGGTTGGGGGGTCGAGGGGGGGGTGGGGGGGTGAGATCTCTCCAGCCTCCTCTTCAGGCCTCCTTACGCTAACATCAGGGTCGGCTTTTGTTATGGGCGAGTTGGGCTCAGGGAGCTCTCTGCATTAAGGTCCTGCGCACATCAGAGTCCCTCTACTTTTGCGCCAGCGATTTAATTTAAAGTTGTTCTAATCGTTTTAATTTGGATTGGGTGGTAAAAACTGCTCGACTGGCGGAGTTCGCGGAGGTTTGCACACTCCGCCGGAGTTTTTCTCATGTACAACTCCCCAACGTTAAGTGTGCAAGCGAGAAAAATTGAGCGCTAGGATGAGTCCCGGTGCGATTTTTCCCACGCTTGCGGTCGTGGCAGGTCGATACCGTTCGCTTTGAGTAATGGCGCTAGAGTAGAAAATCGGATCGAGCGGCAGAAAGAAGCAGTGCCCTCTGGTGCGGCATGTGGTGCTGGTAATTTTACTGCACGAAACAAGCTCCCAGTGCTACAAATCAGCATGATGTGCCGAAATTCCGCCACTCTCAGAACTCCGGTGAATCTCACAGTTTTTATTTAACTCCAAGAGTTCCACCCACCACTAGCTTTAATGTGTCACAATTGCTGTATTTAACAACCAGTCGGCCCCCCTTCTGTGCCTCCAACCTACCTGTCATTCCTTGCGGTCATACACCAACCCTTTCCGCACCCCAACAAACTACTTGGCAGCTAAGCTGTGGCCGATTCAGGTGAGCGGGGGAGGTACAAGATGTTTGAGTTCAGAGGCAAGTTACTGCTTTAATATAGCCAGCCAGGGACTGACCTGTGAAAAGCGTCCCTCTGCTGCCTCAATTATTTTTACCAATAGCAGCGAGGGCAGCATTTTTTTTTCTGCCCACAGCAATGGCTGGCTCTGACTAACATTAATTCTCGTGCATTTGTTTTCAAGGGCGCTATGGCAGGTAGCCTGTCGTCCCCGCCCATCCGCAAGGCTCTTGGACACTGTTGAACTATAAAGCAGTGGCCATGTTTCTTACCTTAACATAAAGGATAGTCCAGAGAAAGGCAGCTGCCAGCATGACCCAGCATCTAGATCCTTTAATGACTATGGATCTGCATGTCTTCCCTACAAGCCCATACCTCGCTATCGAGAACCCACTACATGGAGTGAAATAAAGTGAAAGGTACAGTAAAGGACCCTGCTAGATTTAGCATCGCGGTTACGATATGCACTAGTACTGGGGACAGGTAGGAGTCCGGTTTAGATTAGGTTTGGGGTTAAAGTAGGGAATAATGTTAGGATTAGAGTTAGGAGGCATAGTCCGGGTTTGGAGATTTTGGATTTAAGATCATGTTTAGTTTTGACCAATCAGTGGAGGGCTGCTGGGAGGCTGGGTTTTGGCTTACAGAAAAAGTTCTAGAACTTCTTCTCTGTAATAGTTATAACAAATTTAACAATGACAAGTTTGTTGGATTTATCATACCTGTTCTTTTAAGTCTTAGAATTATATTTTTAGCTCCTTTCCATCAATAGTTCTATTCGCTGCTAGGCGTTCCCCCTCCAACCCCCCCCCCCTCCTGTGCTAAGCCTGTTTTTTGGCTATTGGGGTAGTTCGCGATTAGGCCCCTGTAACTTTTTGTCCACATAAGGTATCTATGCGAACTTTGTTTCCTTTTCTTCCAGCATCAGGGGGATTTCAAAGGTACCCAGGGTTTGTGGATTCCCCTGGAGGGGACCCAGAAATTAGCCAAAATACAGCTAAAGTTTGTTTTTTGGGGGGAAAAGTGCTGCAGAAGAAAGTATCTGTTTTTTTCCCTGCAAATGGTATCAACAAAGGGTTTGTGGTGCTGAAATCACCATCTTCCCAGCTTTCAGGGACAGGCAGACCTTTGTCAGAAAACCAAATTTTTTTTCTCGCAGTTTTGTCATTTTACTGGGACATAGCCTATTTTTGCTACTTTTTGTGCTTTCAACCTCCTTCCAGTTAGTGGTAGAAATGGGTGTGAAAGCAATAATGGATACGAGAAAGCTATACATTTCTGAAAAGTAGACAAAATTCTGAATTCAGCAAGGGGTCATTTGTGTAGATCCTTAAAGGTTTTTTTTTATAGAAACTAACAGTTGAAAATAAGTTGGAAAAAAACAGCAGTTTGTGCCAACGTTTTCACCTGTAACTTCTTCTAAGTATGACATTTTCGTAAGCTTTATACCGTTACATCCGCTGGACACTTCTGGTTGTGGGGATGTATAGGACTTGTAGGTTCACAAAGAACCTGAGGAACCCAGAGCCAATAACTGAGCTGCGTCTTGCAATGGTTTTTCATTGTGTACCGGGTATATAGCAAATCATTTGGTAAAATATAAAGAGTGGAAAGTAGGTATCAAGGACACCTATGTATTTCCGAAATGGGAACAAAATATAGAATTTAGAAACAGTAGCTATTTGCACATCTCCGAAATTGTGGGTACCCATACTAGCATGTGAGTTATAGGACATTTTTCAAAGTGACTAACTTTTTACACATTCTTACATTTGGAAGGCAGAAATGCATAGAAAGTCAATAGGTAATAACAGTTGCTCTACAATTCTGTGTTCCCATAAGTCTCCCGATAAAAATGGTACCTCACTTGTGTGGGCCTAGTGCCTGTGACAGGAAACGGTCTGAAACGCAACATAGACATATCACATTTTTCTAGTGAAAACGGACTCTTTTTCGCAATATGCCTAGCTGTGGATTTTGGACCCTAGCTCAGCCGGCACCTGGGGAAACCTAGCAAACCTGTACATTTTTGAAAATTAGACACCCAGGGGAGTCCAGGATGGGGTGACGTATGTCTCTCACTAGGTTCTGTTACCCAGAATCCCTTGCAAACTTCAAACTTTGTCAAAAAAAACAAATTTTCCTCACATTTCTGTGATGGAAAGTTCTGGAATCTGGGGAATGTGGGGTGGGTGGAATTTTGTGGATCCACGCAAAGTCTCCCGATTTTAAAAATGGTACCTCACTTGTGTGGGTAGACCTAGTGCCTGTGACAGGAAACAGGCCAAAATGCAACGTGGACCCACCACATTTTTTACAGTGAAAACTGACCCTTTTTTTGCAAAGTGCCAAGCTGTGGATTTTGAACCCTAGCTCTGCTGGCATATAGGGAAACATAGCAAACCTATACATTTCTGAAAACTAGACACCCAGGGGAATCCAGGATGGGGTGACTTGCGTGGCTCTCACCAGGTTCTGTTACACAGAGTACCTTGCAAACCTCAAACTGTGTAAAAAAAAAAAAAAAAAAAAAAAAACAACAAAAAAAACATTTTCCGCACATTTCTGTGATGAAAAGTTCTGGAATCTGCGTGGATCCACAACATTCCACCCACCCCGCATTCCCCCAAAGTCTTCAGATAACAATGGTACCTCACTCGTGTGGGTGGGCCAAGTGCCTGCGGCAGGGAAGAGCCCAAAACATATTGTGGAGACATCAAAATTACCTATCACAAAACGACCTGGTTTTACAAGGGGGGGCACTTGGGTTTTTGGCCCGGCTCAGCGGCCATCTAGGGAAACCTGCCAAACCCAAACATTTCTGAAAACTAGACACCCAGAGGTCCAGGGAGGTATGGCTTGCGTGGACCTCCCCCAACGTTTTCCTATCCAGAATCCCCTGCATACCTCAAATCTAGCTGGAAAAATTACATTTTTCTCAAATTTCTGTGTGGGAAAATTGTGGGCTCACCGGGCTGACACAAATTTCCTACCACCCAGCGTTCCCCCAGGTGTCCCAATAAAAATGGTACCTTACTCGTGTGGGTGGGCCAAGTGCCCGCGACAGGCAAGGGCCAAAAACGTTTTGTGGAGACATCAAAATTACCTATCACAAAACGACCTGGTTTTGTAAGGGGGGGGCACCTGGGTTTTTGGCCCCGGGCTTTGTTGCCATCTAGGAAAACCTATCAAACCCACACATTTCTGAAAAATAGACACCCTGGGTAGTCCAGGGAGGTATGGCTTGCGAGGATCCCCCAATGTTTTCCTACCCAGAAGCCCCTGCCTGTTTTTTGGGGGGGGGTTGGTGCATTGGCATGCCCATTTTGGGCAGCCCCCACCCCTATATACATGAGAAAAAAATCCCTGGTGCCTAGTGTGCTTTCTACCCCCGGGGGCAGATCGGGGGCTATTGCCCCCATCTGCCTCGGGGGTGGGGGTGGCAGAAAGACTGTGGAATTTTGCAAGGGGGAGGGGGCATTGGCATGCCCATCTCTGGCAGCCCCCATCCCTAAATCCAATTAAAAAAAAAAGTTCCTGACATCTAGTGGGCTTTCTGCATCCCTGGGGAGGCAGATTGGAGGCTACTGCCCCCCCCCCCCGGGGTTGGGGGCAGAAAGACTGTAATTTTGCTGGGGGGTGGGGGGGCATTGGTCCTGGGGCGATCCCCAAGCAAGGGTCCACTAGGGAGGAGTACCATTGGAAAGGGGAGATTCTCCCCTTTCCCAACGATACCTCTCCTGACTTTCTATGTGCTCATGGGGCTGGGATAGCCCCCCCGAGCACATAGAAAGTGAAACTGAAATGAGTCTCGCCTCATTTCAGTTTCGGTTTCTATAAAATGACATCAGCGTGACGTGTGCGCTTATCGTAGTTTCACCGAAACCAAAGCTACAGCCTCGGGAGCTGGGGAAGCTCTTCCTCAGCTCCCAAGGCTGATGGGGGTGGGGGGGGTGGGGGAGGGATTCCCTGTGCCATGGCGTGGGACGCGCGTGAGCCATCCGGCGCACATGAACAGTTATGCGTCCGACGGCTCCCGCGCGTCCGACGTATGGAAGGGGTTAAAGTATTCCCTTGTTAGCCTATGGAGCCAATGCATTGTAATGGGGAAAAACTAAATTGGCAGTTTTTTCCTCAACAGGGCATATTAAATATCTTTTATAATGTCCCTGCTTATAGTTAGAAGGCACCATACCCCCGGGGCAGTTAGAGGAGACCTTAGGGGTGACTTGTATATAAAAATAAGGTAATTTACTACTTTGGAAGCACCTTTAATTCCAAAGTCGAATTTGCATATAATTCTGCTTTAAAAAGCAGTCTGCAATGTATATAGAATGTAACACAGAGACCCCAACACAACTGCCTGCTTCCTCCTTTTCCCTTCCAGAGCTTCCCCCACCCAAGGACCCCAACATTTCTAAACTGACCACTGGCCCAAAATTATATTTGTGATGCAGAGAACACAAAACTTAAATTGTACATTACACGCACCCCTTCCATAGGTAAAACAAAAAAATTAACAAAGTTATTGTCAAAATACAGAATACCATGCATTTTTACAGCCACAGGAACAACAAGGCAAAACATCATGTGCTAGATTGCAGCAAGGCCCATGGAATGCCCGTGATATTTTACAAACAAAGAAACAAAATCATTTAGAACAAATGATTCCAAAACAGTTTCAGTGGCCCAGGACAGTTAGAAGGTTTGAGTGTTTTAAAGAAAAAAAAAAATCACCTTAGTGAAATGTTTAGTACAAACACAATGTTGCTGTTTCTTAGAAGTCTTAATTTTCCTCCCAAACCGAATGCTTCCTGGCCTAACATTTTCATGCTTTTACCAGGTACAAGGAACTCCCCCCTCCAAAGGAACAACTCCCTAGCCTCAGTCTCCTGACCTTCCAGACTCTGATTCATACCCGGTTTCTCTTGACCAGGATCGTCGTCATTGACCCCCATTCTCTCCACCATCATGCTGGCAGTCAACATTGTCTTCCTCCAACCACCAATAACGAAGAGTGTCAGCCACCACTACCAAGAGCCACCAGTCACCACTACGAGAGCCACCAGTCACCACTACCAAGAGCCACCATACCTGTCAATTATACACCCAAGTTTTCAACTTTCTTAGTGCACAATGCCAATCGATTTTGTGCCACACCCTTCCGTACTCCATCCACACCGCACTTAACTACTTGCACAATATTCTTTGATTTAATGTAAATACTGCACCCTTTAGCAACCTTGCACCAGTGTTTCAGTCATATCGATTTACGCCCTTTCACCTCAACATTACTTACTTTCCGTTTCTCATCATAATACTTTTCAAATAAATAACATGCCCTCACATAATTACAAACTGACTTTCTCCAGTAGTTTCTTGTTTAGTCAGACAATACTGTCACAGCATCCTTTTCAGCTGTCTGTTATGTTAAAATGTTGTTAAAAATTATTTATAGAGCGCGTGTACACCAATATCGCAAGGTTTCATTCATTCCTTTATGTGCTAACTGTATATTATGCCTTTAATCATGTGGTTCAATCTTTCATCTGCCCCATTCCCCTTAGGAAGGTACAACAAAGTCACCTTGTGTTTATTACCAGGACATTGTAAACATTCGAACGCTTTTTTCAGCCTTTGACTGTATACTACTATCCATCAACAAGATGCCAGGTAGACCTTCTCTAATGAATAGTTCATCGAAAAATAGAATTACCACATTGTATCTAACTCATTAACTATCTTCAACTTAACCTACTTTGAAGACATGTAAATCAGAACAATTATGTATATGCTAGTCCCATCACTGCCCAAGTCGTGGCCTGACTTTCCAAAGAGGGGGTTTCAAGGTTCTCTGCGTTTTATCAGCTCTCACACACACTTTTGTGCATATCTTGTTATCATACATATCGTTCCACTTCTATGTCTGTTCCAGTCACCAACACAAATCCTTGACTCTCCTCTTTGTTTTGGAAATCCCCATGTGTCACTCATGACACAAAAGAATGATTTTCTTTCCAACTTCTGCAGGAGGTACAATCTTGCTACCTCTTAATAAAAATGTTGCGTCCTCACTGGATAAAACAGAGTTAGGTAACTATTATAAAGAAATTAAAATAGCAAAAAAACTTTTTTGAAGCCAAAATCTTAAAGGCATACAATCATTCAAGAGAGATCTTTAAGATCGTGAGGTCCTTTTCCACGCCAGAAGTAGGCTCCAATTTGGAGCCTCCCTCTAAGGAATGGTGTGAGACCCTGGCATCCTTTTTTCAAGAGAAAATTGTCTATCCAGGCCAGCCTCCCTCCACCTGCGGTGGATCCTGGCATATCCGGGCCAGCCTTAGATGGGGCTAATATTCAAGAAATTCTCAAAGACCTTGGACCCTCTGCTAGGGAAGTATGTCCCCTGAATTCTTTCGACCCTCATCTCTTTGGAATATTCTCTAAGAGCACTAAAAGGCCTTAAATCTGGCTCTCCATTGGACCCGGCCCCCGCCTCCATTCTGGCATTAGGAGCGGAGGCGATTAACTCACATGAATCAGCTGTTAAATGCCTCCCTCTTAGATGCTACGGTCCCCACTAAATGGAAACAGGCTAAGGTCATCCCATTGTTAAAAAAGGCCCAGGCTAATCCCCCCTGATCCGGCCAACTACAGGCCAATCTCCCTGCTGCCGGCCTTTTCGAAGCTGCTTGAAAAACATGTGAACCAGCAGCTATCGTCCTTTCTGGAAAAAAACTGCCTACTTCACCCCAGCCAGTCGGGCTTTCGCCCTAACCACAGCACGGAAACAGCTCTGTTAGAAGTGGTGGACTCTATCCGGCTGAGTCAGGAGACGGGCGAGAAGGCGTTGCTGGTTTTGTTAGATCTGTCGGCCGCCTTCGATACGGTGTCGCTTCAGATGCTCCTGACCCGGCTTCACGCGACTGGCTTCAGGGGTCTGGCTTGGAAATGGCAGGCATCTTTCTTAGAGGGGAGAGGGCAGGGGGTCTGGTGCCACCCTTTCTCAGCTTCTTCGTGCTCACTGAAGGTGGAGGGGGGGGTCCCACAGGGTTCGGCTTTGAGCCCGACCCTGTTTAACATTTACCTCACTCCTCTAGCCGAGGTGGCCGAATCACCAGGGGCCAAAATTGTGTCCTATACAGACGACACTCAGTTGTTCACATGGAAGGCTAACGAGCCTTGTCCGGGTATGCTAATCAGTTCTTGCCTCTCAGCTGTCTTGGGGTGCCTGGCCTCGAACCAGCTGAAATGTAATGCTGATAAGACAGAGCTACTCTTTTTTGGTAAAGCGGCGGAGACTCCTTTACAGGTCTTCTGGCCAGCGGATGCCCCTGCTCCCTCAGCGAACCGTCTGGTTGTGAAAAATCTGGGGTTTAAATTGGACAACCAGCTGCTATTTCGTGCTCAAGTTAATGCAGTAGTAGGCTCCTGTTTTGCTCTGTTGCGTCGTCTATGGAAATTTTTGTTCTTTCTGTCCAGAGCAGCAAGACAACAGGTGATACAAGCTCTGATTATATCCAGGCTGGATTATGGGAACGGACTCTATCTTGGCATGCCTAGCTTTCTGCTGGACAGGCTTCAGCTTGTCCAGAATGCAGCAGCCCGTACCATCTTTTAGCTCCCTCGAAATGCGCGTGTGTCCCACCTTCTGAGGAGCCTGCACTGGCTCCCTGTAAGGAAAAGAATAATTTTTAAAACTTTGCTCGTCACACAGAAAGCCTTATACGGGGAAGGACCAGGCTACCTTAAACGTAGGATTTCTTTCTACACTCCGTGTAGAAATCTTCGCTCCGCAGATCAGTTGTTGGCCAATGTTCCCCGTTTAAAAAAAAATCCAGGCTTGGAGGTAAATCTCTCTGTCCTGGGGCCCTTTCACTGGAACAAAATGCCTCTTCATCTGAGAAGCATTGAATCCACTCTGAAAACATGGCTTTTTTCTTGCCCCTAAGCTTTCTTTTTCCATGCTACTACCTTTCAGCTCCAGGACACTCTTTGGAGTAACGGTGCGCTCTACAAATATCCCCACATAGACACATAAATCACATACATCCAGACCCCTGCAGAAACATCACTCTCATAGACCTGTTCCCAATCTTCCTTAGGTAGTCCCCTGCTTTCCAAAATTTGCAGCACCTTCTTCAAATGTCTGTCATACTTCCTATATTTGCCCATCACCAGAACATCATCCTGAAAATAAGCGACACTTTGTACATTCTGAAACAGGTCAGCTATAAGCTTCTGGAAAAGCGCAGCAGTGGATGTCAACCCAAATGGAATGCAAAGAAACTGGAAACCAATATAGGGTGTCATGAAAGCTGTGCATGCTCTACTATCGGGATGCAGACTCCCCTGGTGATAGGCAAAAGAGAGGACCAGAGTGGAAAACCACTTCACACTTTTGGATAATGTCAACATCTTTTCATTTGAGTAGAGGAAATTGATTATTTAGGGTATTACTTAAGACTTTTCGACAAATCTCACTTTTCACTTCATTTGTCGAGTGACTGAGGGACAAAATTCATTCTTGGGATTCGACAGGCTTAATTTTTGTAACTACCACCTTCACCCACAGTCGGTCTTGTGTTCCAGGGTGGTTGTTCATCCCAATTTGGTCACATATGAACTTGTCCTATAGCGTGCCCCATTTGCAGTTAATATTAGAGCAGTAGTCTTGTGGAACCCATTCAAAATGGAAATGTGTGTGCGTTAAAGTTATCTAAAAGCTAATTCCGATTCATTTCAACATTAATTTGAGAAAAGAAGCACAGGACAAAGTTAGTTTCTATCAACAGTGCAGTAAGCCAATTCATTTCAGCAAAGTGTGGCACCAGGGATCATAGTGCAGAAGACGCAGTGTTCAAATTGTGAAGGTATTTACAACATAGATAATATAAGACACTGTACTATTTCCAATAGTAGTACATATTATGTGTAGCAGTTGATTTTCAGGGTAGTTTGAGCAAATTCACAGTCCCTTCATTTTAATTGTGTATGCCAACCAAAAGGGAGGGTTTGGCGACGTTTCAACCCAGTCTGATTAAAATGGTCTCTTCAGGACTTAGTCATTCGACTCCCACACCACCTTAGCATGGAATGTAATCATATGTCCACAATTCATCACTGGATCTCAAAACTGTGGCTCAGTAAGTCCATGAAATACTCATTGCATGAGTCCACAATAATGATGCTCGTCACCAAACCGGATTTGTTCCTTATCTGTCTTTGAAAATTTTTATTTTTGGAGAATTTTACGGGCGGGGTTATTGCCAAATTCTGAAACATTTATGACCAGCATTTGCCTTTGAAGTGCAAGTGTGGTAGGGGACAGCTCCGCCCCTCCCTCCCCCCCCCCCCAATCAAGTCAAGTTGGTCCATCCTGCCAACACCTAGACCCTCTTTTGTGATACTGTCTGGGAGGAATGCACAAAGGCCAATTGCACCTAGTTATGTGCCCAAGGAAACAGACTGCAAAAATCCTTAAAATCCGACTTTACCATCAAGAAGAGTTTTAAATTACAATTCCTTAGACTCCAAAAATTCCTAGCTGCTCCCAATCAAAATGTATCACTTATTAAATGTAATAAGATAGCCCAATGTTATCCGGAGAGGTAGGCCTTGCAATAATAAACAAATTTGACTGTTTTTCACTACCAGGATATGTAAAATGTAAAAGTGCATGTCCAAATGTTTAAATACAACACAACCTGCCCTGTGGGCTGTGTAGGGCTTACTCTAGGGGTGACTTAGAAGTATCACAAATTAAGGTTTAAGCCTGGCGAAGGTTTATTTTTTGCCAGGTCCAAATGGCAGTTTAAAAAGGCATACAGAAGCTGCATTGGCAGACCTGAAACCTGTTTAAAAAGGCTACTTAAGTGGGTGGCAATAAGTGCTGCAGGCCCTCTAGTAGCATTTAATTTACATGCCCTGGGTACATGTACCACTATACTACAGACTTACACCCAATTGACACATTCCATTTAATTGTAAGCCAATTTGTACCACATTTAAAGGAAAGAGCACAAGCACTTTTAGCACTGGTTAGCAGTGGTTAAGTGCGAAGAGTACTAAAGCCAACAAAACCAGGTCAGAAAACAGGAGGGGTGAGGGCAAAAAATTTGGGGGTGACCCTGCAGAGAGGGCCAGGTCCAACACAACCAAAGTCCTCTGCACAACTATCTGTTTCATCTTCAGCTGCTATGCTCAACCGGCATTCTATTAAGGAAGGACAAAATACATACCTGAAGGTTGTGTGATCTTCATTGCCCAAAGTTACGACCACCTTTGTTTGCAAATTGAAATAACGTGAAATACTGTTTGAGACTTCAGAAATATGTCCTGGTTTGCATGTGCAGCTGATCATACTGGATGGTTTTTAGCTTCTGTGAACACACTAGAGCGTATTGGGAACTGCATACAGTTCTGGCTTCCACTCCATTTTATAGAGATTTAAAAAAAAATTGAGATTTAAAATTTACAAAACTGGTACATTTACAAACAAGGAGTGACAAAACATTTGCTACAACTTGATATGTGCTGCCTTTGCAAAAGAGGGATGACTTATTAGCACATAATATTAACTGCTTTGCTTTTTTTTACGTTCTTCGTTGGAGATGTATTCCAGCAAGTTATCTCTGATGTATTTTATAAGGAAGACATTTTAAACCATTTTTTCCCCTTCTGCAGGTGTACCAAGAGTAGCACTATGACTGATGGGGATTATGACTATCTGATCAAACTCCTGGCCCTTGGAGATTCTGGAGTTGGAAAGACCACGTTCCTTTACAGATATACAGACAACAAATTCAACCCGAAATTCATCACAACTGTTGGAATTGACTTCAGGGAAAAAAGAGTGGTGAGTTGAGGAGTGCAAATGTAATTTTTTTAACCACTCTTACAAATGCTCTGTTGTAATTTTGTACTCTTATACAAAGTATGTAGAAGCACACTAAAACGAACTATTTGATATGCTGTGATGATAGGATAATGTGAGCATGCTTGCATGTTCACCTCCAGTACCAAACACACACATTAATTATGCACCATGTTGCGATTGGTATTAGGATACCACTTTTCTTGTTTCCTAGTAGATACCATGTATCGGTTGGATGTATCTGATCCTAAATAAATAAAACTTGGATTTTGGCAATGTTCTTTAGTGAGCCGTACGTGCTTCTGAATTTTCACCTGTTTGGTTGCTTTTGTTTCAAGCAGACATCAATTCACAGCTTTTTTGTATTCCCTCTTAAGCTGGGATGGAGATGGCTGTTGTAGGAACAGTCCTTCTGGTATTTTGCTCTGTAATTGGCCATCTAGTGAGGTTGTCCAAGGTACTACTGACTGTTGAGAAGTGGCCGAGCTTGCCTTTCTTCTCCGTGTTTGAGTGCATGCTCAAAACCTAGTAATCTTTGAAATACCTGCAGAGAAAGGATATACTGCTGTTGTCCTCTAAAGGTTCCTCTCTATCCATTAGAGCAGTGTTTCTCAAATTTTCTAGAAAACACAACCCAGTATTTAGAACATTATTCTTTAACGGACATGAGACAGGCGATTTATTATTTTTTTATTTTTATGAAATAGCTGCAATTGTTTGTAAGTGCCACAACCTGTTTTTTTGTTGATGTTTTATTAGGTTTTTATCAACAGAAAATCATGTACAAGTCCAGAGTACCTTTTATTACGTTCGTGTAGAATTACTACTCTCTGACCTACTGTGAGCATCTCATTCGCATGTGTGGGTGAGAGCAAGTCCTCAACACAGCAGATTGCATGCGTTACAAGTACTGAGGCAGCATTTTTCACCCACAATGCCTCCATATAAAGCAGAGTAGAGGGTGCCCTACTCTTCCGCTTCTGTAAAGGTTGCAAGTACCTCCAGCCACTGTGCTGCCAGTGGCACTTTCAGTGTTTTGCTATGTCCCGATGGGCCACACTTGGACTACACCTACAAATCTGTTACCAGCCTTCCTCACGGTCTGGCGGGCATATAAACCAAGCAGGCAAATTTCAGCAGTGTGCATGTCCTGCCTGTTTAGAGTCCTCTTGAGATCATATGTGACCTGTGACCAGGTAATAACTATGCAGTTCCATATCCAGTGTCGAAAATTGGCATCAACAAGGGCAGCAGTGATTATTAAGCTGCATTATGTTCAAACTATGGAGCATGAGGTATGTTTTGTACAGATAATTGAAATGCCTATACTTGAGCCGTGTGTTCCTGGAAACCGTGTCCGTATGCTCCAGCATCTGTTTTCCCACTCATTTGTCCATCCAGGATGTCCTCCCACCTAGTGCGAATATCTTGCAAGTTATCGTGATTGTAGAGAGCAGCATACTATATAAGCATTAAATAATCCGGCGCCCGGCAAGATGGCCGCACTTTAGTGCAGCTCTGCCGGCCATAATTTGTAATCCATCAGATATCCGTGATATGGGTGGCAATCGACGGCATTAGCACATGGACGCTAACTGAGCGGAGGAGAAGAAGAAAGGCCGGCCGAAATGAGGTGCAAAAAGTAAGAAATGCCGGTGATTAGCGGTGCTGAATGGTGTACAGCAAATAACTGCCTGCGGAGCAAGATGGCGGCCCGCGACAGCTTCGGCAAAAATTAAAGCAGTCGCCTCCAGCAAACTGAACAGACTGATTGCGATATCTGGAATATATATGCCACACTATTTTTGATCATTGACCCCGCGCTGGAGCCCCTGACACAGCAGGGCAGGACGGCTGCGACATCGGTGAGAGGCGCAAACAAGGTGTTTGGTGGCGCGGATGAGTAGACTGCACTGATATGACATGGGGCGAGAGTAGATCAATTACATTGCTGCTCCCAGGGGTGAGCCGCCATCGAGGGACTCTCTGTTGCGGTGGGGTGGGATGAGGTGTCGGATGTTGTCCCCCCCATCCCCCCCCACCACCCCCCCCCTCCGGCCCGCCCCGTGGTGGGTGACGAGGGATCGGCTGGGCCTGAGGACGCCTCCGCCCGGGACCGCAATCCACCTGGAGGAGGTGCGCGAGTTCCTTGTTGCAACGTTGCAGGAGCAGCAGGGGCCTACACGCGGCCCTACGACAATCAGAACCCTCACCCAGGAGGCAGCGATCGACATCTGTTGAGGCACCGGATACAACGACGTTGAACTGCATACCTCTGAGAAGGCCCCAAGGGAAGAGGCGCTGAAGTGCCACGCGTCGGAGTCTATACAGGTGACAGCGGAGCGGGGGGGGGCCTTGGTTGGAACATTGTAAGTGCAACGCTGGGGCAATAGATTACTACAGTTGTGCCCTACACGCGTGGTTGCCCCCCTCGCCCATCTTGGCAGTGTGGCAGGCGCTTGGCAGCCTTGATGGTGACTTGGAGGCAGCAATGACTGAGGGCCCAGCACAATGATTGAAGGAGGATTTGTGAACCAGTTTTTTATATGCATTGCCATGGGTGGAAACATCTAGTAACCTGGGAAACTGCCCAGTGCGAAGGACAGCGTCCAGTTATCAACGGCTTGATTGACTGCGCTTAGGGAGCTACATTCAGGTCGCTATACCCAGCCGTAAGTAACATATCCTCCTTGCATCTAGACCTGCACATTCTGCAAGCATGACGAGCAACAGTCTAAATTGCTTTTTTGAGTCTCGCCAATCGTTGCGCCCTTCAACTGCACACTCTGACACGGAGTTGGAGGCCGGACACCCAGACAGGACCCCATTGGGATCCGTGTTGCTGGCGATGCAGCAAAGCCTCCAGGCCATAGATGGGAAAATAGACATGCAAACACTATGCATGGACAACATGGTGGCCAAAATGGATAAACAGGCAACGCGCCTTGCTACGGCAGAACAGCGAATATCCTCTGTGGAGGATGAGTCCTATGAGACGGCGGACAGATGCCGCGACATGGGGAAAATTCTGGAGGTGATAAAAGCCAAAAATGAAGAATTGGAGGCGCTTTCTCGGTGCAACAATCAATCTCCGTATCATTGGGATTCCAGAAAGTACCAACACAGGCCGCCTGTAGAACTACATCGAAGCGATGCTAAAAGAAATATTTGGCGCAGAGCACCTCTCCCGGGTCCTGATCGTTGAAAGAGCGCACAGATCGCTGACCCCAAGACCGCCGCCGGGACCCTCACCGAGACCTATTCTAGCCAGGCTCTTAAATTATCGTGATACGGTTCTGCACCTAGCACAGGAAAAACAGAACATCAGCTATCAAGGGAACAAAGTGGCTTTTTTCACAGACTTCACAGTTGCAGTCCTATCTGCCCACAGGGAGTTTGCAGCAGTCAAGAAGAAACTTCGCTCGGCGAACATCCAATATGCGATGCTGTACCCTGCTCGTCTCCAGATTACGCACGAGGGTAAACAAAGGTTTTTCACTACGCCAGGGGCGGCTGCGGAATTCCTGAGGCACATGCAGCGAAACCGGACAGGTCCATCACGATCGTCTCCCACACAATCAGAATAGTCACTAGCTATGCAGGATGGCCAAACATGGACTGAACAGGTATCCTTAAAGGGCTGATGATTCCTGCTAGCATTGGCCTATACTTGGGGTGCCGTGGCCATGCTCCTGCAGCTGGAGCTGAGCGACTATGTAGCTGCCAGACTGAACTTAGATGGAATTGCAGTAAGTGGGATGGACTCCACAATGGGAGTTGGGACCACGGCAATTTGGCTACAGTGGCCAGTGAAATAGCCCTGTAATACATATGAGCCTTATTAGCGATAATATATGTAAGATACAGGAGGGACACGCCTGGGTGGTGTAGAATGGAATTATGGTCCTGGCTCGTTATAGTGTGACTGATAATAAATACAAGTAGAGGAATATTTGCAACGTGTGTGGCCGGCTTAACCAAAGCAAGCTGGTAAATTGACAATACCAACACTACAATATGTCGATACTCACCCGCGATAATTAAGTTCCGGCCACCCCCGCATGTCGGGTGGAATCCAAGGCCTTTGGCTGCCCCTACGCGGGTTTACCCCCACAACGATTGTAATTACGCTTTATAAAAACGGGGAATCTTAGTAACATCTTGATGATTCTACTGCTATTTGATAAGTTATATTGGGAATGGCTTTGGCATGATTGGAAATGAAATGAAATGAAATTTGTACTTGTAAAGCGCACTTATACCCCCAAAGGGGTGTCCTGGCGCTGTACGCATACCGCTGTGGAACCCTTCCTGGCTTTTCCCTGTGAAATGTCCACTCCTGGGCACCCCCAGGGTGAAGCCAGGCATCCCAGCGCTGTTGGGGCCGTTGTGGAGATTAAGCAAGCTATTGCCCAGAGTTGCAGAGTGGGACCCATGATTAAAATAGGCACCGAGGCGAGAATTATCAGGTCCGAGGAAATTGAGCCCAAGACCCGCCGAGGCGGGAATTGAACCCTGGTCCCGGGCCAGATCTCTGCATCAGGGTCTGCCGCTCTGGTGCTCCCAGACCAATCGGGATTTGTCCCAGACCAGCCTACCACACACAATCTGAGAAGGATCTTCGCTGTGCAGAATCAACTTGATCCGAATGTAAAGGCTGCCACTCTGTTACTAGATGCAGCCCAAGCAATCTGATTGAGACATCTAGCCACAGATTCCTTAACTCAGAATATCCCCCCTGCGCCAGTCTGGATCTGGAGATTTTCAGCAGTACCTCTGCGCGCCGGGGAACGGCGTCGCATGGCTCCGCTCTGACGTCGTCCACTGATATGACGTCAGCGTCAGTGGAGCCATATAAGTCCCACCCAGTGCGCTGACGTCAGTTTTCTTCTTTTCCGTGCTGCAACGCGGATCCAGGAGAAGCGGTTCCTATGGCCTGTTTTTTTGTTTTTGGCCTCAATCACGCCTTTTCGCGTCTGGGAACAGTGTGTCGATGCTTTGGGCTTTAAATCATGTGAGTCCTGTACGCGGCAGATGTCGGCGACGGATCCGCACGCGATTTGTATGTGGTGCTTGGGCGAGCACCACAACTCAGAGGAGTGCGACGCCTGTCGGAAGCCGAAGTCCCTGTGGGAACGCAAGATGAAATTGTTGTCCGCCCGGATGTTCCGTTCGGAGTCCAGGCGTCGTCGGTCTCCCTCTCCAGCTGGGGCTCTGGTTCGGGGCAGGTCCCGAAGTCGTTCCCGAGGACGTTATTCGCCTTCCTCAGGTAAGCACAAGAGGAAGTCACGGAGGCTGTCTGCCTCACATGGTCGTGACGTCGGTGCCCGTCGTTCCCAGTCTTTACCGGACACGGCCCCTTGGCAGTGAACCCCCGCCTACCCACCATTTTCTGGTGTTTGGGCGACTAGGACCCAGATGGAAGCCTATCACCGGGCTTTGGGGGCCATCTTTGGGCTGACCCCTCTCCCTGGCGCGACTTCGGGCCCCACAGAGGTGGTAGGGACTCGGATTGGGAGCTCGCCGGCGGGTTCGTCCTCTGCGCCAATTGAGTGCCCTGACTCCGGAGTCACGGCGACTTTGGGCGTCGGCCCAGTGGGGCTTCCCATTCAAACGTCAAGCCACAGTCCACCTCCAGCATCAGGGGACAGTCCGGTGGGGCTCCCTGGAATGACGTCTGCTACGATCGCAGCAGGGGACTTGTCTCGGAGTTGACGCTGTCCCACACTGCAGTCTCCCATCGCGGTGGATGTCTGGTCGATGCCGTCCCGACGCCGATCGATGGAGCCTCCCATCGTGGTGGATGCCAAGTCAACACCGTCCCGATGCCGATCGATGGAGCCTCCTCCGACGCTCGACTGCGTCCATGCAGTGCCGTCTCGACGTCGTTCAACGCTGGAGATGTCCTTTACTACTCCTTTTCAAATGGATGATGAGGCCCCTGGGGGTTCACACACCCCCCCCCCCCCCAACCCCCCAGTGTTGCTTGAACATTCTTCAGGTCCTTGGACGTCCTTGGACTGAAGGGCCTTTGGTTTTTGGTGGACGTGTTAGCCTGCAACTGTCCCCTAACTATGATTTGCGATCACCTCCTAGAATGGCGACGGAGGCTAGTGCTGCGTTTGCAACAGTCGTTTGCACAGCTGCTAACATTTTACAGTTCCAGCCTCCTCCTATCTCTCTGCCCTCCGATCACTTGTTGGATCTGCTCCACCAGGGCAACGCGGATGTCGAGCCCTTGCTACCTTTTGGAGAGTCGTTGTACGACATCCTTCTAGGGACCTGGGCGAGGCCCTGCTCTGGGGACCCAGTGGAACGTGCTATCGCACATAGTTACCACCCGGCTCCAGATGACCCCGTCTGTTTGTCCTTACACCCAAGGGCTCAAGGGCTATTTGTCCTGACAGCCTCAGCTTTGCGGCCCTTGTTCTCCCCTCGGATGCTTCCACCCACTAGGGAATCTCGTTGGTTGGAGACGTAGTCGGCAAATGTTTGCGTCCACGAGCTTGGCCCTCCGGTCCTTGAACATGTCCTGCGTGTTTGCACGGGCTACTTTCGCCCTCTGGGACTCGGTTTGAGCGCTTCCTTCCCTCCCTTCCGGAAGGCCCTCGGGCTGAACTGACTCGGATACTCCAGGATGGTCGTAAGCAGGCAAAATTTTCAATTGGATCAGCCATGGACACCACTGATTCTGTGGGTCGGGTGATGGCCAGGTCAGTTGCTCTGCTGCGTGATGGCAGTTTTCCTGAAAATGTTCAGGGTCGTCGGGACTTGCCCTTTGATGGGGCCCATCTTTTTGACAGTCAGGCGGACTCAGCGGTTCAGCGTCTCATCTCTGGTTTTCAGTGAATGGCATTCTTTCTAGTCCCTTGTTGCGGACTTCTTGTTTTATTTTACATTGGTTATACTATTGCCACTACTTTTCTCTGGTGTCAGTCTCTGGGTTAAAGCTGTTATTTCCCAGACGGGCTGTATAGCTACGCAGCTGTTTGTCATTATTTTCTAGTCTCAAGAGGCGTTCCCTTTATAGGGATGTAACATACCCTAAGTGGGGTATTCGTTGGTTACTGTATAGCCATTCTAACTTGCCCGGGGAGATGTCTTCCTGGGTGGTGTGAGTGCGATGCTCCAGGTATAGTTTTTCCTGGGTGGTGCAGGTCCTTACTGAGGATCCGGCGAGGTCCTCTTAGGATTGTTATCTATCTCCTATCTGGGGAGTTGTACTATAGTTCATGCTGTAGACTTATAGTGATATGTTTTTCGCTTCTTCACACTCCACTTGCTGTTGTAGGATTTATCCTCTGAAAAAGTCCACAAGAGTACCGTAGCTCTCTTCGGGGGGGGCTTACATGTTCGTACTTTACGATTGGTCCGTAGTTCCCTCCTGCCTCTGAGGATGCAGACCTCTCTAGAATATTGTTGGGTTTGCGCCACGCTTGGCTCGTCCCAGCGTGTTCACGTATACCCCTTTTCTTGCCTTGGCTGTCTTTTCTAGCGTTTTGCTGTGTTTCCACCACTTTGCCTATGTTGGCCATCTTCGTCATCAGCCAGTGTCTGTCTCTTGTGAGCGTGTAGTTCTGTTCCACTTCGGAGGCAGTTTCTTTTCCGTATCCAGTTCTGGGCATGTTCACAGGTGCTGGGTACCTGCTGGTCCAACTTGGTCCCCAGCGTTGACTGTGTTTGATTCTGGTGGTATTGTCTACTCTTTAGTGCTAGGAAGTGCTTCTGTCCTTGGTACTTCCCTCCGGTCTCAGACCCGTCTGGTTTCCTCCTTGTCAGCAGTGGGTTCTGTGCCAGACACGTTGCTGGTGCACATTGTCTTGGGCCTCACTTCGTGTGTGTGTGTGTGTGTGTGTGTGTGTGTGTGTGTGTGTGTGTGTGTGTGTGTGTGTGTGTGTGTGTGTGTGTGTGTGTGTGTGTGTGTGTGTGTGTGTGTGTGTGTGTGTGTGTGTGTGTGTGTGTGTGTGTGTGTGTGTGTGTGTGTGTGTGTGTGTGTGTGTGTGTGTGTGTGTGTGTGTGTGTGTGTGTGTGTGTGTGTGTGTGTGTGTGTGTGTGTGTGTGTGTGTGTGTGTGTGTGTGTGTGTGTGTGTGTGTGTGTGTGTGTGTGTGTGTGTCCCCCCGTGCGCGCCCGTCCCCCACTCCGTTGACCACCTTAGGGCGCTGCTGCCCTCTTCATGACGGGTACAAGACAATAATGGAGGTGGATCCATTTAATTATCAAAGCTCCTGTTTTCCAAGAAAACTGCTGCACTTGCGGGGTTCATACAATTAAATTTATTGCGAGGACGCGTTTCGGCGTTCTGCCTTCTTCTGCTCGCACAGATAAGTTAAACGCATATACATGACGTTTCGTTTTTAAAGTGTTAGCCAGATTCTCATTGGCCACAATGCATTAAAGGAGGAAGAGGCTTGGTTATCGCATACAAATACCACTTCTGTTTTGATTACAGGGATTTTATAGTTCATAGTGTGCTTTGGGAGTATATTCAAAACAATTAAAAGTCTAGATGACTTAAACGAATGTTCCATATTGTACCGCCACATGGGACTCCCAAAACCACAATGCTCAAATTCTTCACTATTCCTCCTTTATCTGCCACTTCAATTCAACTCACTGTTGTATATCTTGATTGATAGACCCCTCGTCGGCCATGAGACTCCGTAGTGTTCAGTGCAGGAGTCGGTAAATAACAGTGTCCCCTCCCCACCAGTCTGGACGACTGGCGACCATCGTCAACACTGGTACGAGGGATGCCTTCATGGCGGTGCGTATGTATGTATGTATGTATATGCTTCTATATTCATATGTATCAGATTTACTATGTTTGACATATGTTATGTCCTATTATGGTTCACTCCGGTGCCGTTGGTACCTATTGTGCGGGGCTGCTGTAGTCGTCTGGGGCATGCTCTTCGAGTATCCATTGCCTTTCACTTTGTCAACAAAAAAAAAAACAAATGGACTAATAATATATGGATATATATAATGGTGTATACGCACTGTGAGAGTGCACACATTCTATGTTTTTCCTTGTTGCAGTAACTTGGGTTTCTTAGCCCGAGATTATGTCTCTTTTTAAGAGATCGAGCCTTGTGTGTATCCTTGCACCAATGTACTTCTGTGTATGGTTTCTCAGAATGACTACCTGGTGATACATTCTGTGTCTTTTTTGCAGACGCATTGGTGCTGTCGATGCTACGTTTCACAGGCTCTTGCATGTGTGTGTTGTGGCTCCACGGGTCATACACTTTGCCTATGTGTATCCATACTATCCACATACACATCTCCTTGTAGTTATGGTTTTGTATGTCGCGGCATCGATGACATCTGTCTCTATGCATGTCCATCTTGTTGTGTATGCTCATTTTGTACGGTCTGACTCTATCGCACTGTTTTGTCCTTTCTCTGGGACGTTCTTTTTTGCAGGTCCATGGATCCTGTGCACAGTTCTGCTGCTCATTCTTATTGCAGAAGCTTATGGATTTCTTCCATTTGGGCGCTGGCCTTTTTGGTTTCTATGATATTCCCTCGTCCATTCCTGGGAGGTGACGGTCATGAACTGTCCTCTGCCGGACTGTGGTGCCATTGCCTTTTCTTGTTAATGCTCCTTTTACAGAGCTTAATGGTCTGGTATCAGCCACGCTTACACTTGCTGTCTCCACATGATTTGGTCCATCTTCTTGACGGATTGGTTCTCTTTTGGAACCTGGTGAGGTTTATCGCAGACCCTCCTCCTATGAGGTATCGCTTTGGTATCTATTCTGAGTTAAGGAATCTGCAGCTAGATGTCTCTATCAGATGAACAAGCTACTTGACTTCGGTAACGATGTATCTGGTAGAGACAGTCTAGCCGCAAATTCCTTAACGCCCACCCATCCTCCCCGCTCAGCGAGGACCTTTTCCGGTTGGGTTCTTTCCCACTGGTCTTTTCTGCTGGTGATCTCTGCCTTCATGCGTGTTTCTCTTCTTCACATCCTTCACCAGGTCAGGATGTCTTTTCTGTTTCACGTGTTGCTTCTCCACCCATTCTCGCAAATGGGTGGTGCGCTCATATTCATGCACGCTCTGGCACCCTGGTTTCTTTTCCAGTGTGGAAGTTGGTCATGTCCTTCTCCCCTCCCTCATCCCCTTTATCCTTCAGTTTGGGGCCTATTTGACTCTGATACAGTCAATTGCTCATATTTGGTGCGTGTGGTTACACATTCTCTGTTTCAGAAATGTCACTTGCTGTAACTTCATGTTGCTAAAGTCTTGTTATTGACTTCCATGACATTCATGTGTTAGCAGACTGCATGTCGTTTCCCGTAACATTCATTTGCTTATGTTATGTAGGAGGGTATCGTTCTTTGTTTATGCGTGACGGTTTCTAGGAGGCGAGTACTCTGCTCTCGCCCTTCAGTTTCTTACATTGTGTAGTGTTTTTCTCTACAATGCAGAGTGATTCTCTTCATTTTATTATTTATTATCATTGTCGTCTTAGCAGATGTTTAACCCCATTTTTTTTGGCACACTGTTCCCTCACTTTCAATTTTAGTGTAGGCTCCGCGTTGTGGCGCGGAGAAGTTTCCCAGTAGAAAACTGACAGCGCGCCGGGAGGGACTTAAATGGCTCCACTGATGTCATATCCGTGGACGACATCAGAGCGGAGCCATGCGACGCCGTCCCCCCGGTGCGCAGAGGTACTGCTGAAAAATCTCCGGATCCAGGCCTCGCGCCTGGGGGATATTCTGAGTTAAGGAATCTGCGGCTAGACCGTGTCTCTACCAGATGCATCATTACCGAAGGATATCGGCAAGATGGCTGCCTGCTAGAGCAGCTCTGCTGACCGAGCGGCAACATCCGTAATTATACTGTGCAACGCTGCAGCTCTGTACCCACGGTCACCAGTTCCGAACATCGGAGCATTTGGTGAAGCCTGCCGGCCTGTCGCGGAATTCGGCAGCCGTCGGAAAGATCGACTTTTGGCGCCTGCAGCTAGTGATCGCGGCGACCACACAAGATGGCGACCACCACCGGAGTAGCGGTGCAACGGCGATGCGACGCGGGCAGTATGCTGCCTGAAGAGGTGAGACGGCGCTAACAGTACGGTGGTGTGCTGCTGAGTGACACGAACAGTCTGCTGAGCACCGGAGCTGCGAGAATGGGCTGCGGGGGGGTGGGGTGCTGCTGAGTGACAAGAATCCGTCTGCTGAGCACCGGAGCTGTGAGAGTGGGCTGCGGGGGCACTGCCCTACTGGCAAGGAGCAAGCTGGCGACCATCGCGATAAAAGCACAGTGACGGCTCAGAGAGGCGCATGTGACGCTGCCGGGAGCTAGTCCAGTTGCGTCATCCTTTCACCTTTGTCGGGGCGGGCGCCCTGAGGGACCATTAAATCCTGCAGAACTGAGGCTGGGAATCACACGCCGTGAAGGGAGTCACCTAGCGGGACTTGAAAGTATGTGACGGAGCTGTGCGGAATGAAGCACTGAGGCGAGCCAAGCTACATGGTGTGGTCTGAGCAGGGGCGCATCCGCAATATCGGGGGTACAGAGGAGGCCTGGCCAGTAAATAATACGCGAGGGTTGTGCCCGTTGGGTCCCGGTGGCTTACTGCTCCACACTGTGTCACTGCGCTCGCTGCGTTGGGGAAAAAGAGGCACCACCACAGCGCCGGAGGGGATGCACGGAGTTTTTGTGTGCACCTATTCCCGCGACCACCGATAATGGGAAAGCTGTCCCAGTGTGCACAGCATGGGATTTGGGCAAAGACTACGAGGTGAAGGATCGGCTCCTTGAACCCCCCCCACCTCCGCTATTATACACACAGCCAAACTGAAACACCTACCTGTAGCAGCTAAAGCCCACTGTCCCCAGATAGCACGTCTACTGGGCCGGGGGAGATATTGAGCCCGATTAGCTGCGTCTGTCAACACTGCCAGCTGAGTATCACAACTGAGCTCTTCCCTACCCCGCAGACACAAGGCACCGCCTTCCTGGGGCTTCAGAGATCATTCCAGGAGGATACCAGTGGGGGCACGCATCGTAAAGATTGAGTGTTGGGGCTGGGAAGTAAGGCACAGGACTCCAGAACATAAGGGGAATTGTCCTTCCCCCCACCCCCCTACCCACCCATACTCACCTCACAGAAACCTGGGCCACTACAGACAAAGCAACAGACCGAAAAAGCTGCGGAGATGCACTTGGGAATCTGACCTGATTTACTTCCCCAGACATCTTTCCTTTTGTAACGTATCATTTGCTACCTCTTTTTGTATTTTGTTTGTTTTTGTTAGTTGCACAATTGTCACTTTTTCCTCATGTAATGAAAACCCTTGCTTTTGTATTAAGCTCACTTGTTAATTTTCTCTTAATGTAATGTTACCGTTCCTACTGGGAAGCGCACAGACACCTTCGGGTAAAGTCCACGCTAAATAAAAAATTGATTAAAAAAAAATATATATATATATTGAACTTGGGAAATAAGTTCAATATATCTCCCTAACCTACCTCCTGTCACAAGACAGTCACTCAACTCTATCCTCTTATTCTAATTTCTTACCGCTTATTATTTTGCTTTGCTTCAGGTATTCCCTTTCTAATTGTTTCTATTGATTATTGACTCTAGTATTTCCTTGGCTCATTGATTTATTCATATGTCCCTCTAACTCTGTCTATATTTTTACTCTTGTATTACTCTCTCTTACGGCATTCACTCTCTAATTTAGACATTCCACGCCCTCACAAGCATTGTTGCTGTCCTCTACTGATATCTATTTATTTGCAAACCTGCTGCTGGTATACTGATCTGCTCCATTTGTGCCGACTGCTTATATATTTGATTTGCTCCATGTTGTCGATCTAATTTTGTCTATCTATTTGATCTGCTCCTCTTTGCCGAGTCATAATTCCTCGCCTGTCCACCCTATTCCTTGTCTAGCCCCCATATTTCGACCCCCCACTCTCCCAGTGCCCCCCTTTATTCCCAATTCTCATCTCCTGTTCTACCCCCATTTTCCTTATCCTCCCTCTCTCCACTCTTTTTTCCTCTCACGCCTACCCAACATGCCCCCCACAGCATTAACCACCACCCCCAGGACCCTACTCTCTCCAAACATGGCCCCAACTCATGGACCATTCTCTACCCCCCAATCTCTCCAAACATGCCAAGAAAAACTTCAAACATAAACTCCTTATCCGTAACCCTGAAACACTCATTGTTGATAACTACCTCAGCCTCACCTCCCCCATTATAACCAACTACATCTTTTACTCCATTCGTCCTTCCAAATGGAAAAGCATCTTCCTACAACACCTCCCTATCTCTAAATCAACCAAAATTCCATATGGATTCAAAATATCCACCACTCCCTCCCCAGCCTTTCTTGGTGATATTGATATCTCCATCTTCAAAACAGGTAACATCCTCATACAAGCCACGGTACCCCACCTTTCCATCTTCGAACACCACTTCAGCATTATGTCTCTCCTCCTTGACCACTCTGCGCCTAACACTCCTTCTCCCCTACGGAATAACGCCCCTCCAATCGCTCCCTCCCCTTTCCCCCTCACTCCACCTCCACCCTCAACCATCCAGCTAACACCATCCTCCAACAATCGACTTCACCATCACCCTCCCTGGACCTCTCTACAACAAATAACATCCCCCAACCACCGTTACCTACTTCTCATCCCCCTCTAATTTCCCTCTCTCCACTTAACACCCGGAACTCACACTCCTCGGACCCCTCCACTAAAAACAGTTGCCCCCAATCCCAGACATCTACTTATCATTCCCCTCCCATAACCCCGCATCTGCCTGACCCCACAACCTCTCTCCCCCTACCCAACTACTCACGTACTCCACCATCCTTGCCCTTCAATCCCCTAACACAACTCATCACCCCCTCCTCCTACCCATCCCGTACACCCTCTTCTCCCCCTATCCTGCCCCTGCAGGTCCTCCTAACTCCGCCTCCCAATCCTTTATCCCAACCCCTGATAAATACACAACCCCTCCACCCTAATATATCTGTTCTCCACTCACTCTATGCCCTTTTATCCTCTCTGACCACATCTCCTGAAGTTCTTAACCTCATGTCTAACCTAGCCCAACCCCTCACACCTTACAGCACCGACATCCCTCACTCCACACCCACTACCCTATCTCCCCCTCACACCTCAGTCCACCCTCCGCAACTAACCCAGCCCACTCCCTACCACCAGATCATTCCCTTCCCCCCGCCCCCTCAGTACCTCCCCTCACCCTAATTGCCCCTAACCTACATAACAGTGAACTCGACCTATCTAATTTGATCACTGAACCCCTCCCATATAACAGCCCCGTCACCCCTCACCCCACTCCCACCACCCTATCTCCCCCCTCACACATTAGCCCACCCTCTGCAACTAACCCTTATCTTTCCCTACTCCCCGCCCACGCCCTTTCAGTACCCCCCCTCAACCCCTATTGACACGAGCCTACATAACACTGAACATGACCTATCCAATTTGATTACCGAACCCCTCACACCTAACAGCCACGTCACCCCTCATTCCTCACCCACTTCCCTATCTCCCCCCTCACACATCAGTACACCCTCCGTAACTAACCCAGACCACCCCCCCTCGGTACCTCCCCTCTCCTTAATTGCCCAGAGCCTACACATCGAACTGGACCTATCTAATTTGATTACTAAACTCTCTCAATTCAGGAAAGATTTTATCTTCCACAGCTCCAAATCCCTCCCTCACCATAAAATCCCCACCCAGCCCCGCCCAAAAATCCCCCCGAAACCCCCAAAATTCCCCCGAAAATCCCTAACACCAAACACAATCATTGGAGATCGACTCCTCTCCGCTGCCGTATACATAGACCTCACCGCACCTCGAACCATCTCTCCCCGTCCGACCTCTCCGACCTATGCAACTCTTACCTTCCTAGCTTACCAACCACCAACTCTCCACTCTCCTACTCCCACATCCCTGTTATCTTAGGGACTAATAGAATCCCCTCCTCTCCCGCTTCCCCAGACCACTCCCCCAACTCACGTCGATCCACACCTGCCCACCCACCTTATGCAACCCCACACCACTTACATGTATGCTGGTCAACTGTCGCTCCGCAGTCCAACATGCCACGGAAATTTCAGAAACTATCCTGAGTGAATCCATTGACATTGCATTCCTCACAGAAACCTGGCTCAAAGACCACTCAACGAGCATACTTGACCTACTCTCCCCCCGGGATACTCTATTCTTAGAAAAGATAGACCTGACAGAATTGGAGGTGGTCTAGCCATTATCTTTAAAAATGAACTTCAGCTATCCCTTGTCAAAAATTCTGGATACCTCCTGTGAATACCTGGAAGCTGAACTGACAACCCAAAATTCCCACCCAATTCGTCTACACAACATCTATCGCCCTCCAGGCCCCCCAGCCCTTCATCGAGGATTTATCTGAGCTCCTGACACAATCCTCACTATCCAACTCAAAAAATCTCTTTCTTGGGGATCTTAACCTCCATTGGAACGACTCCGATGATCCCACTATCTCCCTCCTCACTAATCTGCTTGAGATCAATGAACTCAAACAACTATGCCTGTCCCCGACACACACCAAAGGAGCCATCCTTGACGCCATTCTTTCTAACGAAGATCTGGCCTCCGTGACCAATATCGTCCCCATTGACTGGTCTGACCATCACCTTATACTGTTCACCATTGCTACCAATGCAAATCTCCCCACCTCCAAAATTAACAGACCAAAGAAACTGACCAGAAATCTAAAACATATCCCCCGGGTGCCCTCGAGTCTAAACTCCAAGCTCAACTTCTTCTCATTCCCCCTCACAAAATGCTAATGAGCTCACTGAACACTTTAACAATACTGTCACTGGTATTCTTGACCAATTAGCCCCGCCGAAACTCAAAAACCAAAGAATGACTCCCTCAAACTCTTGGTTTAATACCGAGCTTAACAACGAAAGACGGTCACTCAGACTGTCGGAAAGAACCTGGAGACACCATCCCTCTCCCTCCCATCTTGCACTCCTCAGACACGCTAGATCCACGTACAAAAAACACATCTTCAAGGAAAAGGCATCCTTCTTCCGCACTCAACTTGATCGTGCCAAAAACAGACCTAGGGAACTCTTCAAAATCATTCGTAACCAAACTTCCCCTGCACCTCCAAATCTGATCGCCTCCTCAGCCAGATGTGAAGAAATTTCCCACTTCTTCTCAGAAAAAATAGCCAAAATTGATCAATCCTTCCGTTCCACACAGCTCCCCTCCAACTCACAATGCAAACCCGTCCTCACCTCAAATGCCTACTCCACATCCCCTCGACCAGCTGACCCTGCTACCTCTCCTGAAACCAACTACCCTTACTCACAATTAAAGAACAATGCCTCCTTGCTCAACTTCCTCCCCGTGACTGAGCTAGAAGTCCTTAAAATAATTGATAATCTTAAACCGTCCTCCCACACAAAAGACCCCTTACCCTCTAACCTTGTCCCTGCCCTTAAGCACATCACCCCATACTGGACCACAATCATCAACACCTCTCTCTCCACTGGCGGTGTCCCCACCTCCCTTCAACTTGGACAAATCTCTCCCATAATCAAAAACCCCAATGCTGACCCCAATGACCTAAACAATCTCCGCCCCATCACTAACCTCCCCCTTCTCTCAAAGGTCCTTGAAAAATGTGTCCTACTACAACTAGACAAACGCATCGAAAACTTCAACCTACTTGATCCCTTTCAATCAGGTTTCAGGAAAGGCTGCAGCACCGAAACGGCAATGCTCAATGTCGTCGATGACATCCACCACTCACTTGACAATGGCGAGACCTGCCTTCTTATCCTCCTTGACCTCTCCGCAGCGTTCGATACAGTTAACCATTCAGCCCTACTTAATGTGCTTAGGACCCGTTTCGGCCTCAATGATACTGCCTACAAATGGTTCGTCTCCTACCTACAACACCGAACTCAGCAAATCAAAATTCAAAACTATCTTTCCAAACCCACTCCTATCTCCCTTGGAGTCCCCCAAGGGTCTATTCTCTCTCCCTCCCTCTTTATGGAACCCCTCACCCTCATTCTTAAACAAGCAGGCATCAATTACCACCTCTACGCCGATGACACCCAAATCTATTACAAGATTAAAACTCATGCCGACATCTTACACCTGAACAACACCCTCACCAAGATCCAAACCTGGTTCCACTCCAATCATCTCAAACTTAACCCTAATAAAACTGAAATCATTCTCTTCTCCCCTAAAAACAACCCTCTCCCCGTTCAATCATGGATCTCTGACCTTAACGCACTCAACTGCTCACTCACCCTGTCCAACTCCGTCAAATCTCTTGGTATTTCTATCGACAACACCCTGACCCTTAACGTCCACATCAAAAACTCGGCTAAAGGAACCCTCTTCACTCTCCGTCACCTCAAGAAAATCAAACCCTTTATACCCACTGATGATTTTAAACTTGTAGTTCAGTCACTTGTACTTTCACGCATCGATTATGGTAATGCCATCCTCAACGGAATCCCCAAGGTCCACCTTGCTCCAATCAAAGCAGTGCTCAACCTTGCAGCCAGGCTCATTACAGACTGCAAACGCTTCGATCACATATCCCCGGCTCTCAAATCTCTTAAATGGCTTCCTATTGAAGGCAGATCTGCCTATAAAACTGCCTGCATCACCCATAAAGTCCTCTACCAAAACACTCCGCAGTACCTCTCCAAGAAACTCCTCATTGCGGGCACCACTCGACCCCTGAGAAGCACCAACTCCCTCCTCCTTATACCACCACTGCATAAAAAGAAAGCCACACAATCACGCTCCTTCTCTGGTAATGACCCTATCATCTGGAATGCCCTCCCAAAAAACCTGCGCTGCAACCCCTCCTATTTCAGCTTCAAAAAAGACCTCAAAATCCACCTCCTCAATCATTATTGGGGATCCTAACCTGTGACCTGCACTCTATCTCCAATTTCACCATGTTATATTAGTCCAGTAATTACTTGTCCATTTCATGAACATCATCGACCTAATTACTTGATATGTATAGCTCCTGCCCCTGTTTACCTATTTCATTCGTTTATCTATTTGTTTGATTTGTTTATCTATTTGATTTATATAATCCACATATTGTTGTCATTATCTTTTATCTACTTATACGCCATGTTTGACTCAATTATTATTGGGGATCCTAACCTGTGACCTGCACCTGATCTCCAATCACCATGTTTACATTTTGTCCAGTATTATCTGTCCATTTCGCGAACATCATATACCTAGTTACTTGAAGTGTATAGCTCTTACACCTGTATATTTACTTTGTTGTGTATATTTCATACGTTGTTTCATTATCTTTTTATCTATTTACATGCCATGTTTGCTTTATATTATCTTCCCATGTAAAGCGCTCTGATACCTCTGGGTCTAGCCAGCGCTATATTAAACTTTTAAAATAAATAAAAAAAAGGTAAGTAACTTGTTCTTTGATTCTATACAGTGAGGTTTTATGTTCGAAGTGTTGCATCGTATGGGGATGCCGCAAGCATTTACGCAATGGATACAATTACTGTATACAGCACCAGTAGCTAGAATATGGGTCAATAATAGTCACTCCTCACTGGTTCCGATATGCAGAGGAACACGGCAAGGCTGCCCGGTATCCCCTTTACTTTTTGCACTAGTGTTGGAAACCCTTAGCATGTAGAGTGCGCCAAAAGCATGCAGACACTGCATTGAGATTTAGGCAGCGGCCTCTCGCCATATCACTGTATGCAGACGACATGGTGCCTTATGTTCGTAACCCGGAAGAGCAGCTAAACAGATTTTGATAAGAGAATATATTACATATGAACGGCTCTCTGGGCTTAGTATAAATAGGGACAAGTCGACTGTCTTCCCCCTGACAACTAGCACGGTGCCTCATGACCTGGATTTCCCACTCTAATTGTGTAATGAGCCAGTCAAGTATCTGGGTGTCTGGCTACATAAAGATTTTGAGATTGTTCTCAAAGAGAACTTTGGTCGCGCGCTAGTAAAATTAGAGGACCAAGTAGAGAGATGGATTAAACTACCTCTTTCACTAGCGGAGAGAGTGGCAGTTATAAAAATGGTAGTCCTCCCAAGATTTCTCGATCTATTTATTAATGTACCCCTCAAACTGACTCAAGCATTTTTTGCTACATTACGATCCAATTTAATTAAATTAGTATGGGCGGGGAAACAACATCTGTGTCAATGGGATGTACTTACCAGACCCTACACACAAGGTGGGTTTGGGGCTCCTGATCTATACATGTATTGCCTATGTGCACAAGCGCATTTTGCACACTATTGGTATTATTCCCCACCCTATCTCCCCCTCCCCCCGCATCTAGCGGTGGAAGCAAATGGTGCACATCCAACACCACTTAGTGATTGCGTCTGTGGCAACATTGCTCTAAGTCCCAGAATGGAAATTAACACGATTGACTGTACTGTTAAGGCCTGGAAGACGCTAGCGGCCCGGGAGGGGAAGTAACCACGTTATGTATGCCCCCACATTACCACTAGCATAATATCCTGACATCTCCGTTACACAAGACCTTAAAGCGCTATCTATTCTGGCGGATATAGGAATCGTCAATATGGGAGATGCATATCCAAAAGGTATGTTCATTACCTTGGAGGCTATTAAGGCACGTACAACCTGCACTACTGATATTCACGTATCACAGATTGAAGGAAGCCCTTAGAACCTTAAACCCGCTGCATCCCTCTGCGCCATTGATACTGTAGCCGCTCCAGGTCATGCTAGCTTGCTCTTCCTGCGCGAAACTGGTCAACCGATTTATATACTGCAATGCAAGCAGACACTTCCCCTCCCCCCCCCCCCCCCCAACATAGTAGAGGTATGGACAGGTGGAATAAGGTAATAGATGTTCCAGTCACAAGAAAGGAATGGGAATGTTGTAATTAACAAAACTCCTAACGGCTAACTGTAATCTGCGCATCATTCATTTTAAATATATACAACAGCTCTATTATACCCCAGTGCAGTTACATGGATATGGACTAAGCGGTTCTGCTGACTGTAAACGACGCAGCATGCCGGATGCGGATTTTATTCACCTGGCGTGGTATTGTGAGAGTGAAAGATTTCTGGGTACAGGTTACCCGGGTGCTATCTGATGTAGTATAGGAGGTGGTGGATTGTACCTAGCGTATATGCTTGCTAGGGCTTGTTGGACAGTTGCAGCCACAGAATCGGCGACTGCTAGCTATGGCACTCCTGCTAGCCAAAAGGAAAGTGGCTCAAAACTGGGGCAGCAGGAATGCCCCAAATTTCAAAAATGGTTAATGGATATTACGTCCTGTAGAGACCAGTTGGCTCAGTACGCGGAAGAACTCCCAGTGACCTCTAGGCCCAAGGACATTTGGGCCCCCTTTACAGCATACTTATCGACAAATCACAGTTAAAACTTACCTGGCAACCTTTTGGATGGGTGAACTATCCTTGCATTACCCTGACTTTGAATGTATGTACTATGCTATATAACAAATGGTGTGATGGACTGATAACCTGAATGTAACAAGAGCAATGTGATTGTACTTGTGATTGTGATATATTAAACTTGAATAAAATTAAAAAATAATAATAATCCGGCGCCTGTCCCCGAAGGTAAGTATGGTCTGCAGCAGCTCATTCACCTGCGGCTTAAGTCCGGTCTCTACCATCTTACTACGTTATGCCTGTACTTCTGCTTCGTACACCAACAACTGTGCACCGGGTTACACCGTTGTCAGCTACCAGGCTATCTAGACTCCCAAGGGCACTCTTGGAATAAAGATCCCCAATAGTCTTGACCTCCACCCCCTCAGTCCCTCATACGTCTGACAGTAAAGTATCCTCCCCTTGATGTGGGCAGCCCCACCAGGGCCAGCGCCGGTGCATGAAATGGATCGCTGCAGTGTTTACGTTTCTCCCTTTTCCAGCAGCAAAGACTTATAGCCGTAAGTTTCAGTTTCTAGGCTCGGCCTTGCTTTGCCCCCTCAGGAGTGCCACCAGGACCCCCTACCTACGCAGTTCTCCAGACTCTTGCCAGTCCTGGGTGCACCGCCCAGCAAGCCATCTGGCAAGCCATTGCAACTGCGTAGCCATGTAATTTTAATTGTTAATCAAGCACTCTGAGTTCCCTGTGCTGTAGACTGTGCAGTGAGGCCCTGTGGTGCACCCGTCCCAGATCAGCTCTCTGAGCAGAAAGTTCAGCAACTTGACCCAGCCCTCCGGCACCCAAATTGGAAGATTGGCAAAATAATCAAATACTGTGGGTAGGACAATCAATTTAGACAGGGCAATCCTAGCCATGATGGGCAGCTTCAGAGTGCGCCAAAATGTCATGTTACTTCGCAGTGCTCGTAGAGTTCCCCTGTAAATCCCCCACCCGATTACCCGCTAGCATATCTGTATGGTAAAATTAGTCACTCCAATTCTTGAAGATCCATGGCTCCCACCTGATTCTGAATCACTGTACTAATACCGAAGGTATTTGCCAATCCCAGCATGTGGGGAAGGTGCATGTTTTCTGCGTGTTAGTGCACCATCCAGACACTCCCCTGCTCATCTAAGCGATCCATGCTGCACAACACCCCCATGTCTGCCTCCCTGAGATGTAGAGCATCTCATACACATAGAATGAGATGATATCCTCGCCATCTCTCAATGGGA
The DNA here is from genome assembly GCA_963921515.1 of Calotriton arnoldi. Classification (NCBI taxonomy): domain Eukaryota; kingdom Metazoa; phylum Chordata; class Amphibia; order Caudata; family Salamandridae; genus Calotriton; species Calotriton arnoldi. Next base: position 4,058,415 of record CAWUFW010000495.1, on the reverse strand, counting down.
TGCCGCTCCCCAGCCACTCATTTCGAAGTATATTAGTGAGTGGTTCCACTGCCAGGGTGAATAACGTTGAGGATGGGGGCCACCCTGCCTAGTTCTGCAGTGTATTGTGAACGCCTCCTATATCCTCAGGCCTGTCCGCACCCTGGCCTGTGCATTCGAGTATAACATTATAACCCACTTGCCCCATCCCATGCCAAGGTTCATCCTATGCATAACTGCCCGCAAGTTTTCCTGATGTAGAGTATTAAATGATTTATGTATGTCAGTGGACAGCTCTATCGCATCTGGATAATGTGAGCTCACTCTAAGTGCCCGACAAGACTATCTCCTAATGTAGTAGGAAGAATTACGCTGGAAGATAAAGCCATTATGATCGGAATTAATTAAATGAGGTGGCAATGATTGGTCAGCTCTTTGCTAAGAATCTTATAGTCTAGATTCAGCATGGAAAGCGGCCTATAGGACTCCGCATTTCTGCAGATGATTTACCACTGAGACTATAAGAGGCTCCCTAGCAGTATCTGGAAGACAACCACAGTCCAGTGCCCCAGCATAAAGATGTCTGCTTCGAGACTAAAAGACACACGTCTGTTAAAATTCCACAGGTAGCTGCCGATTTCCCCCGTGCGAGTCCCTAAGGCCTCCCTTATTTCAGGTTCCATCATTGCCAAAACTGACCAAGGCAGATGGAGAGGCTCTAGGGTGGCCAGAGTTGCCCGCTATTGAAAGGTCTCCACTACCAGAGAAGGAGCTGGGCAAGGGTTTTTGTTCAGCTCCTGATAGTATAGTGTAAACACCCCATGTATCGACTGTTGCTTGCATATAGACAGATGTGCCTGACGGTCCCATTATGTGGGTAACGGGGCTGGACTAGCCAGGAGAGCAGTCTGCTTGCTCTACCTCCCTCCATGTCGGTGGTAGTCAGGTATTCACTCCAGTCAAGTGCCTGTGGTCTTACTAGCATGGCAGCATATTTCTCCCTCTCTTCCAGCAATCGAAGAGTCGTTGGTTTACCCCGGTGTGCCCTTTCCAGTCTCTTCCAAATGGGACAAGTGTCCATCCAGAGATGAGTTTTTGTTTTTTAAATTTTTACTCCCACTGATTGTCCAGTGCAATATCCCCAAACAAAAAACTTAAAAGCATCCCATTCAGTATTCATGTGTGCAGTCATATGCTGGTTGTGTTGAAAGTATTTATTTCCTGATCCAGTCAGCCAGTGGGCCCCTGAATTTGTTTGTGCAGGTTAGATGTCTTAAGCTTCCGGGTGGGTATGGGGGACTCCCACCTGCCCCAGCAGCCGCACATTGTTAGTGATTTGTGGTCCGAGTGTACGGCCCAAGTATTCCATGTGTAATGTTTTAGTCAATTTCTTGGGTGCATACTAGCATGTCTAGGTGGACATGCAAACCATACACCGGGGAATAATAGGAATGCTCTCTCCTCTCATCATTTCTTAGTCTCCAGCTGTCACCCAGTCCCCAGTGCCACAACCAGTCTCGAAAGTCTTGGGTAGTCCCAACACTCAGGGAGTCCACCAGCGCGGGCACCAACCTTTCCAAGTCTGTATCAGTCGCGCAGTTGTAATCCCCACCGAAGATCACCGGGGCTTGCATGTCCGAGGACCATATAGGAGCGAAGGATTCGAGGAATTGCGCTTGTCTCGCATTCGGGGCATAAATGCTGCTCAACCTCAATTGAATGCCATTGAGTTTCCACTGCACAAGTACATAGCTGCTCTCTTTGTCGATACTGACCCTGCTGGGTTCAAACGGTATCCCTGGTATTACCCATATCAGTTCTCCCCTGGCAAACAAGGAGTAGCTAGTAGAATAGATCTGCCCCTCCATCATCTTTTCAGTTTGGGTGTTACCTACTCTGCCAAATGGGTTTCTTGTGGCAAAACCACATCTACCTCACCTGCGCCTCAAAAATGTCAGCATTTTATAACGTTTACTGGCTGATCCCATTCCATGCACATTCCGTGTTAGAAATATGTGTTTAGTCACACTCTCAACCATTACTGTACCCTCCACCATGGGGGCCGTTAGCCTCCCTCCCTACCCCCCACCCCCTGTTGGTCATTCAGGGACTTCCCTCCCTGTCCGGCCCCAGTGTCTAACCCCTTCAACCTAAGGCAGCGGTTCCCTGGTGCAGTATTTCATGCCATTGCAGCTATCTGATTGGATGTGCATAGAACAACAATCCCCCCAACTCCCCATCCCCAGGTCAGAACAGCAATGACTGACCGTCCAGTAAACCCATGTTCAAACATTAACTCAAACCAGACCCCTACAGCACACAAAGAGGGGATTGGTTTAGGGGGTGACAGCCAAGGTGTGTCCCAGTCATACTCCCCGAAACCCCCCCCCACCCCTCCTCCCCCCCCCCCCCCACCCGGCCAACCTCCGGTCCCATGTTACAGCACTACCAACCATCAGTCTGTACCCAGCAGTGGGAAAAGGAAAATGTACCACAGGGATAACCACACGCTGTTCTCCCAAAGCACAAGGGTAATTCGTAACAGACTTGCATCAATACTGCTCCTATTTGTTACCCCCTCGTTATTCCTTATTACAAATCATCTGCTATCCTAGGTGTTCTCTGTGCCCCAATCCCTGTACCTCCTGGAGTACCTCGGAGTCTCCACTTTCAGAGGAGGCATTCGTATTGTGGTTGTGTTGCAGCCGCTTGTTCAAGTTCAGCTTGATTCCTATTGGGCCTCTGAGATCGTCTAGTGCCCTCCTTCCTCCTGCTAAGCAGATCCGGGAGGGGTGGTTTACTCCATACCCCTGCATCTGTTCTAACTTTGTATCTGTCAAAGCAGCAGCACGTTGCCCAAACGGCGGAATTCGCTTTGGGGTCGCGAATCCTGCCAAAAAAATGAAGCGCGGGCTCCCGCTTTTCATTTTAGTGAGGCCCCCAGGTGGGCCAGGTCCCAGGGGCATTGCCCAAAAAATAGCGGGGGCCCGCGGGGGCCCCCGCAGCCCCGGGGAGGTGGCGGTCCCCGGGACTATGCTGATTATGTGCGGGGGGCACGCAAGCTCCCCGGGGACCGCCACCTCCCCGGGGCTTTTTAAAAAAAAAAAAATGCGTGGAAAAGCAATGCCAGCTCCCGCAGGAGGCGGGGAGCCGGCAGGGACCGTGGGTGGGGGCATTGGGGCTCCCCCCACGGTCCCCAACGGAAAGGGCCGTCCCTGGGGGATGGGGTCCCCGGGGCCAGAAGTGGCCCAGGAGGTGGGCCACTCGGCCCCCCTCCCTCAATAAAAAATATATATATATTTTTTTTAAAAGAGGCGGAGCCCCGGGGGATGGGGGTCCCCGAGGCTAATAGAGGCCTCAGGAGGGGGGGCCACGCAGCCCCCCTCATAAAATATTTTTAAAAAATATATATGGCCATGCCCTGGGGGATGGGGTCCTCTGGGCCGAAATTGGCCTCGGGAGGGGGTGCCACGCGGCCCCCTTCCCGTTTATTTATTTATTTTTTAAATAGGGGTCAGGCCCTGGGGGATGGGGTCCCCAGGGCCCCAAAAATGGGAAAAGGGGGGCCACACAGCCCCCCTTCTGGGGAGAAAAAAAAGCCGGCATCGCGCCGGATTTCCCGCCCCCTCCCTGCAGCACTCTGCAAACGCGCCCCCTGGCGCGTTGTAAGTTGGGGAATTAATTCCCCTTGAATACTGAGGGTCCCTGGGGGCCAAGTAGCCCACCAGGTACCTCCAGTAAGCGCCACAGAGCTGCGTTGCAGAGAGGTGTTCCGAGGCCACGTCCCTTTTTACACCACTCTGCAAACGCGGCTTCTGGTGCACTGCTGGTGGGGCGATGAGGTCCTCTTGTGTCCTGAGGACCTCAGGACAGAAGTGGATATATTATATATTTTTCAGTGAATATAATTATATATATATATATATATATATATATATATATATATATATATATATATATATATATATATATATATATATATATATATTCACTGAAAAAACCATAGGTTTCAGGGACGTTATAGTTACAAATTAGCATTTAAAAAACCTTTGAAATTCACAGAAAAAACCATAGGTTTTAGGGACAGTTATAGTTAGTTGGACATTGCACTCGTACAAAACCCGTGAAATTCCCCGTTATAGTTAGTCCAGCTAACTATAACTCGCGCCCCACAATACACTGCTGATGACGTCACATATTACATCACTCATGACATGGTCAGTGACATCACTGATGACATCTCAAATGACATCACTGATGACATCATCCAGTGACTGTGTTTTTGTAAAGTTTAAATATTTTTAATATATATAGGAAAAGACGTATTGAAGAATGAGTGGGTGTGTAAGTGTCTGTATGGATGATTTAGTACGTGCGTGACCGACTGTATAAGTGAGTAATTTAACGTATCTTACTGAATGCATGGGTTAGTGACTAAACTGGGTGAATGTCTGTATCCGTCTGTCTGTTGCTGTGTAAGTGGCTGCATGTGTTTGTGAATAGCTACATGAGTGTCTATATGAGTTATTGAATGCTTGTCTGAGTATCTGTATGGGTGCCTGAGTGTTTGTGTGGGAGGGGTGTGTGCAACTCTGTGCATAGATGTGTGAGTGGGTGATTCACTGGGTGGATGGTTTCAAGAGTGCATCTGTGATAGACTGTATGGGTGGGTAAGTGTGCGTAAGAGTGTGTTAGTGAGTGAATGTATGTCCCAGTGGTACATGTGAGTAACTACATATGTGAAAGGCAGTATATATGTGTGTTGGAGTATATAAATAGCTATAAGCGAGAGTGAGTGATTGTGATAGTGGCTGTATGGATGAGTGTGTGCTTGTATCAGTGATTGTATAAGAGCGTAAGAATGTGCTAGTATTTGTATGAGTAAGTGAGCTGGTGTGTGTATAACTGTATAGGTGAGTAAATGGTAGTGTGTTTAATTATTTGCATGACTGACTAGGTGTGTGAGTACCTCTATGGATGAGTGGCGGTGTTTGAGTGTCTATAAAGGAGTATGAGTGCATATAATAGTCCTGTACTGAGTGACCGTAAGTATGAGTGACTGTACGGGTGAGTGAGTGGATGTGTGCGTAGACCTAAGAATCAGTGAGTGGGTATGTAGTTATTGGTGTTGGAGTGTCTATGGTTTTGCGAATGGCAGTCTGTAATTTAGAGTGGGTGTATCAAAGGTTATATTAGGGTGTGAGGAGGTGCATGAGATTATCACGTGGATGATGTCATCAGTGATGTCATTTGAGATGTCATCAGTGATGTCACTGACCATGTCATGAGTGATGTAATATGTGACGTCATCAGCAGTGCATTGCGGGGCACGAGTTATAGTTAGCTGGACTAACTATAACGGGGGAATTTCACGGGTTTTGTACGAGTGCAATGTCCAACTAACTATAACTGTCCCTAAAACCTATGGTTTTTTCAGTGAATTTCAAAGGTTTTTAAATGCTAATTTGTAACTATAACGTCCCTGAAACCTATGGTTTTTTCAGTGAATTTCAAAGGTTTTTAAAATGCTAATTTGTAACTATAACGTGCCTGAAACCTACGGTTTTTTCAGTGAATTTCAAAGGTTTTGTAAATGACAATTTTTAAATGTATTAATTGTTATATAATTTTTTTAATACTGATTTACTACATTTTTAGAAACAATTTTTTTACATATTTTATTTTTAAAATTACATTGTAATTACATTATACATTACATTACAAAAAATACTTTCTCAGAATGAATTACTTTAGTTTAATTACTTTGCACATAGGCAATAGACTTTTAAGTACAGTAGTTACAGTTGTTGCAATGGGCAACACATTTTCAAACACAATGCAACATTCAGCTCAATGTGAATTTCTAGTTAAATGCAATTAGTTACTTTATGGATTACTTTTCTAACCAAAGGACTGGATCCTGGATGCAGTCCTGGTACATCTCTTGTAAACAGTTGAGTAAAAGCGTTTTGGTTACAGTCGTGATTTTTAAGGAATATTATTGTATTTTAAAAGTTGACACTTAGAAAATTTTTCTCATAGAATCACCAATGTTATCCTATGGAAGGAAATTCACTTAGCAGGTAAAAACTGTTATCGTTACTTTTTCTTACTCAGTGTTGGATCCTGGATTAAGCACTGGTGCATCTCCTGTAAACAGTTGAAAGAATGCGTTTGTCATACAGGCGATTTTTTAGGAATATTTGTAGTTTGTGAAAATCGACACTTTGAAACTTTTCTGCTGAAAAGCAGACAATGGATTCCTATGGAAGAAAATATAAGTTACTGGTAAGTACGGTTAAAATTACTTTTCAGGGTCAGTGCTGGGCTAAAAGATGCAGCACTGGGTTCTCTCCTGATAACAGGTGAGTAAATTGGTATTCGTACTTTGGTTGATTTTAGAGGAATATTATAAAGTTCCAAAACTCCACACTTAGAAGAATTTCCAAGTGAAACCAGTCAATGTTAGCGTATGTAGGAAATTCAAGTTACTGGTAAGTACGGTTAAAATTACTTTTCAGGATTAGTACTGGGCTGAAAGATGCAGCACTGAGGTCTCTCCTGATAACAGGTGAGTAAATCGGAATTTGTATTTCGGCTGATTTTAGAGGAATATTTTAAAGTTCCAAAACTCCACACTTAGAAGAATTTCCAAGTGAAACCAGTCAATGTTAGCCTATGGAAGGAAATTCAAGTTACTGGTAAGTACGGTTAAAATTACTTTTCAGGACCAGTACTGGGCTGAAAGATACAGCACTGAGGTCTCTCCTTATAACAGGTGAGTAAATTGGAATTCGTATTTCGGCTGATTTTAGAGGAATATTTGTATGTTTCAAAAATCAACACTTAGAAACTTTTTCAGCAAAAAGCAGGCAATGATATCCTATGGAAGGAAATTCAAGTTACTGGTAAGTACGGTTAAAATTACTTTTCAGGACCAGTACTGGGCAGAAAGATGCAGCACTGAGGTCTCTCCTTATAACAGGTGAGTAAATCGGAATTCGTATTTCGGATGATTTTAGAAGAATATTTGCACAATGGTGAAGGGAGGGGCGGGGCCTGAGGTGACATCTGTGCAAACGCGCCCCGTGGCGCGTTTTAAGTTGGGGGATTAAGTCCCCTTGAATCCTGAGGGTCCCTAGGGGCCAACTAGCCCACCAGGAACCTCCAATATGCGCCAGGGGCTGCGTTGCAGAGATGTGTAGAGAGGCCACACCCCTTTTACACCTCTCTGCAACGCCCGGGAGGTGGCGGGCCCCAGGGCGTGTGGGGGGCTGGAGCCCCCACACAGGTTGTTTAATTTTTTTAAAAGCCCCGGGAGGTGGTGGTCCCGGGGGCTGCGGGAGGCTCAAAGCCCTCCCGCACCATTTCTAAAGAAACCCCGGGGGTGGCGGTCCCCGGGGCTTGGGGAGCCCTTTGAGGCCCCCCACATAAAATTAAACCCCCACCATGCCCCCGGGACTTGGGCCACCCGGGGCAAATACAATCGAAGCGCGGAGACCGCGCTTCGATTTTTTTTTTTTTTTTTTCTTTCCGGCAGGGTTCGCGCTCCCTGAGCCGATTTTTTTTTTTTTTTTTTTGCCCAGGCGGTCCTTGTGGGACCCCTGAGCAAACCTAGGGGTCAGGGTGTTTCTACCCTGCCCCCTTTGTGCGCTTTGCGCACTTGTTTCTGTCCCTCGGTTCTACCGAGGGACAAAATGACTGCCAACATTTCCTGAATCGGAATGTTGACAGCCAGCTGACAGCCAATTAACATGCAGCTCGTGCTCGGGAGGATCCGCGGCCCTAGATATCACTATCTTTTTACTTTTGATTTTCTCAGCAACTACTGAACGGTTTACACCATTTAACAAAAAGGGTTCTTTCTGAACCAAGAACTACCTCTTTGCCAAATTTGGTGTAATTCCGTTCAGCAGTTCGGGCTGTAACCGTGTCTAAAGTTTCCTATGGAAAATTGCATGGGGAAAACGCGTTTTGGGACCCCCTTTTTCTCGGCCCCCGCTTGACGAATCCCCCGAGACTTTCAGGGTAGGAGCGGACCGGAGCGGGCCATAAAGTTTGAAAATTTTGCGAAGATACGTCAACCGGCAAGAGAGTTATTTCAAATAGAATGTCGCGGATTTCCTATGGATAATAGGTTGTAACTATAACTATCTACTGGCGACCGCCAGTAGATAATAAATATATATATATATATATATATATATATATATATATATATATATATATATATATATATATATATATATATATATATATATAATCTACTGGCGGTCGCCAGTAGATAGTTATAGTTAGGACCTATTTTCCATAGGAAATCCGCGACATTCTATTTGAAATAACTCTTGCGTCGGTTGACGAATCTTCATGAAATTTTCAAACTTTATGGCCCGCTCCGGTCCGCTCCTACCCTGAAAGTCTCAGGATGATTCGTCAAGCGCGGGCCGAGAAAAAAGGGTCCCAAAACGTGTTTTCCCCATTCATTTTCCCATAGGAAACTTTAGACACGGCTACAGCCTGAACTGCTGAACGGAATTACACCAAATTTGGCAAAGAGGTAGTTCTTGGTTCAAAAGAACCCTTTTGTTAAATGGTGTAAATCCGTTCAGTAGTTGCTGAGAAAATCAAAAGTAAAACACATATATATCTGGGCGGAGCCTAACCACACATGTCATCGTGAGATCTGATTGGCTGTCAGCACTTCATCCTGGAATTGCTGGCAGCCATCTTGGGACTAATATAAATGATAGTACCCCATTGAAATGCATTGTAGTGAATCGAAGATTTTGAGGGTTACCAAAAGGAGAACTATAAAGGGTGATAACAGACTTTAGTTACATTAGAATTTATTTGTTGATGGTACCATACTAATTTCAGGAATTGTGGTGTGTTCTAAGGTGATTTTACCCTGTGAAAAACCTTCTGCTGGGATATCATGAATCATGTTTGAGAGAGAACTATTTTCACATGCTTGTCCCATACAGTTTTGAAAGGTGCCCCAGAAGCTAAAATGAGAGCATATTTTCTGTAAATTCACATTATCTTTCTCAGTCATGTGAGAATGAAGTCTGACATTCTCAGTAAAACATGTACATCCAACAAGGGCAGAGACTGTCAGTTGATTCCTTTGTGTTCTACTGCAGCTTCCCAGAGTGTTCTAAAGAACAACTAGAGTGCTAACAGCCTTACTTATGACAAAAGTATGGCACACCTGAAGCCATCTTGATTGGAATAAACTGGTAACACTTAAAAATTAGGATATGTTTCAAGTGTGATCTCAAATATCTTCCTGTTATATTTCAACAGGAGCAGCCTGTCAGTTGATGCCTTTGTGTTCTACTGCAGCTTCCCAGAGTGTTCTAAAGAACAACTAGAGCGCTAACAGTCTTACTTATGACAAAAGTATGGCACACCTGAAGCCATCTTGATTGGAATAAACTGGTAACACTTAAAACATTTAATTTAAAAAGGAACAAAATGAGGGGGTTCATTTTGCCATAGAAATTATGGTTAGTGCTGCAAAAAGAAAATTTAGTGCATGTTTTAAGTGAGATCTCAAATCCTCTTCTATTTCATTAGAAAATTCTGACATGCAGACTGAAACAATCACTTTCAATACCAGCAGTAGACTTCCAGTTAACTCCTTGGTGAGCAGTAGCTTTACTACAGTGATCTAATGAACAACTAGAGTAATAACATTCTGAATTTATGGCAAATGTGTGACACATCTGAATGCCTTATTGATGGAATCAAAGTAAAAAACTGAAAGCATTTCCTACTGAGGAGACTGCAGTAAATGAGGAAATTAGGAAACTTCATAACAAAGAAGTCTTCCAAGATGGCCACCAGTGAAAAAGAGCCCAAATGTAGCACAAATATTACCCAGATGCTAGCCCACATATAGCCCAATGACAAAAGTGTGCAAAACACTTTTTATTTTTAGTTTTTTTGCAGTTTTATGTAGTGCAGACTGGTCAGGTATTGGAGCGTTGCATCTTAAAACATGACCCCCTACACTACAAAAACACCACTGCACTACCCTAAAACACTACCCCAGCACGACCCCCTACACTACACAAGCACCACTGCACTATCCTAAACCCTAAAACACTACCCCCAGCATGACCCCCTACACTACACAAACACCACTGCACTACCCTAAACCCTAAAACACTACCCCAACACCACTGCACTAACCTAAATCCTAAAACACTACCCCCAGCACGACCCCTACACTACCCAAACACCACTGCACTACCCTAAAACATGACCCCCTACACTACACAAACACCACTGCACTACCCTAAACCCTAAAACACTACCCTCAGCACGACCCCCTACACTACACAAGCACCACTGCACTACCCTAAAACACTGCCCCCAGCACGACCCCCTACACTACACAAACACCACTGCACTACCTTAAACCCTAAAACACTACCCCCAGCACGACCCCTACACTGCCCGAACACCACTGCACTGCCCTAAACCCTGAAACACATACCCTAGCATGACCCCCTACACTGCCCGAACACCACTGCACTGCCCTAAACCCTGAAACACCACCCCCTTCACGACCCCCTACACTGCCCGAACACCACTGCACTGCCCTAAACCCTGAAACACCACCCCCAGCATGACCCCTACACTGCCCGAACACCACTGCACTGCCCTAAACCCTGAAACACTACCCCCAGCAAGACCTCCTACACTGCCCGAACACCACTGCACTGCCCTAAAACCTGAAACATCTGAAAGAGACACGTTAGTGATAGATTCCTTACCTTAGAATATCCCCAGGCGTCAGGCTGGATCCGGAAAGTTTTGCGTAGCAGTACCCTTGCGCGTCGGTAGGCGGCGTCGTGCGGCTCCGCGTCCGTCGTTGGCGTCGTGATCGCCGGGATGACGTCGCGGGCAGTACTGAGACGCCGCCCCTGCGCGCTGGCGTCAGTTCTTCTTTTTCCGCGCCAGCAAGCGCAGATCCGGGAAGAGCAGTGCCCTGGTCAATTTTTGACCATACTTTTTGGTGATTTTTTCACTGTTTTTCCATCTTTAAGGTGTCGTAGGGATGCCCGGCTTCAAGCGATGCGGCGCCTGTGCGCGGATGATGTCCGTCACCGACCCGCATTGGGAGTGTCTCTTCTGCCTCGGCCGAGGCCACGACACCGAGTCTTGTCCCGAATGCCAGGCCCTCAACCCGAAAGCTTTGCGAGAGCGGTCTCGAAAGCTCCTCGAGGCCCGGCATTCGGCTCCACGGAGGCCCCGGTCGCGTGAGAGGTCCAGGGGTCGCTCGCGGAGTGCACACCGGTCGTCGGCGTCGAAGTCTTCTTCGTCCGGTAAGTCTAAGCACAAGAAGTCCAAGAAGCATCGTCGCTCTCGGACTTCGCCTCGCCGGTCTCGCGACTCGGCTGAGGCCCCTCCCGGCACCGTCCCCGCCCCGCGGCCCCGGACTTGCCTGTGGAGTCGCCCCGTCATACCCGCCCTTCCCGGGTTCGGGGGCGGATCCGGCCAAGGTACAGGAGTTCCTGTCGGCCATGGCCCGCCTCTTCGGGCCTTCAGGCCCCTCCGGTGCGCCTTCGGGCCCCGCGGGCCTGATGGGGTTGCTCCGGCGTCGCCGGCGGCTCCGGCCCCGGCGTCGCCCGGGACTCCAGCCTCGATCCCGGCTCCGGCTTCGGCCCCGGCCTCGATCCCGGCTCCACAACCCCCATCGACGCCCCGGTCGACCTCACGACACCTCCGCCGGCGCCGATGTCTCCGGTGCCGTTCTCGACGCCGCCCTGGGCTCCGGGCGGCGTCGTCCCCAGTTCCTTCCGGCTCCGGACATGGACCCGGAGCGGCGTCGCTCGACGCCGGCTCCGGCGCCGATGGGACCTTGGGTCCCAAATGTCCCTCCTCCTCCTTATTTTGAACCAGAGGAGGACCAGGAGGACTGGGAGGGGTCTGATGACCCTCTGACTCGCAACTGTCAGTATGATGAGGACTGGACAGAGAGTCTAGGGAGGCCAGTGGTCTGGATACTTCTCCTGACACTGGCATGCTGTCTCCTCCCGTGGCTACGGAGGAGGGGGCCAATTTTGGTACGGTGTTGCGTAGGGCTGCTGGGGCCTTACGTCTCCAGCTCCCTACTTTGACGGTCAAGCCTAACATCTTGACAGAGGTGCTTCAGCCGGCAGCCTCCTCTGCGGAGACTGTGCTGCCGTTTAACGACGCCCTCACAGACGTTCTTTTGGGCGCCTGGTCCAAGCCCAACACAGGGGCTCCTGTGGATCGGAACGTGTCACGACGCCATCGCCCCGCTCCGGGCGACCCCCTGTTTCTTTCTGTCCACCCCACTCCTGAGAGCTTGGTTGTCCAAGCCTCCGCTTCCCAAACCGCCTTCCCTACCGCTCCTCCGGATAGGGAATCCAAACGCCTGGATCAGTTTGGGAAGAAAGGTTTTTCTTCCTCCAGTGCTGGCTTGCGGTCCGTTAACACCGCTTGTCTTTTGGGCCGATATACCCACTCTCTGTGGGATTCGGTGGCGGATGTTTTGCCCCAGTGCCCTGAGGAGGTCCAGGCACTGCTTTCCCGCGCCATTGCGGAAGGAAGGGATGCGGCCAAATACACTATCCGTTGTGGCCTTGACACCGCCGACTCGCTGGGCAGGTCGATTGCAACGACGGTGGCGCTTCGCCGCCACGCCTGGCTGAGAACCACTGGTTTTCAGGGGATGTCCAGAATACTCTCATGGACATGCCCTTTGATGGAGTCGGTCTTTTTGGGTCCAAAGCAGACCATGCGTTGGAGCGCTTTAAGGACTCACGGGCTACTGCCAAGTCCCTGGGCCTTTCTGCTACACGCCCTCCGCTGCCTTCTGCTTTTCGCCCCTATCGTGGCCACGGTAGGGGCGCCCCTTCACGTCAGCAGCCCAGCCACCGGCCCGCGCAGCAGGCGTCTTCGCGTGGCCGAGGGCGTGGATTCCGCCGTGGCGGATCGGGCAACCAGCGTGCGGGTCAGGCCACCACCTCCAACCCGTCCGCGGCCTCCAAGCCCTCCTAGTCCCTCCTTTCAGGTGCACGGCACGCCAGTAGGGGGCAGGGTCCGCCATCACCTTCCCCACTGGCGCACCATCACCTCGGACAGGTGGGTCTTGGACATTGTCCGAAGGGGCTACTCCCTCCCCTTCGAGACCACCCCCCAGCCATGCCACCTCAACTCCACCGCATGTCAGGGGATCACTTGGTGCTTCTACAGAAGGAAGTCACGGCCCTCTTGACCAAGAGGGCCATCGAGCATGTTCCGACCCCAGAAGTAGGGCGTGGTTGCTACTCCCACTACTTTCTGGTGCCCAAAAAGGACAAGGAGGACATGCGTCCTATCTTGGACCTCCGGAACGTCAATCGCTTCCTCCGGAAGGAGAAGTTCAAGATGCTCACCCTAGCTCAGGTCTTGACTGCCCTCGACCCTGGAGACTGGTTGGTAGCGTTGGACTTGCAGGACGCATATTTCCACATCCCCGTCCTGCCGGCCCACCGGCGTTACCTTCGGTTCACGGTAGGCCACGAGCATTTTCAGTTCACCGTGCTCCCCTTTGGCCTTACCAGTGCCCCTCGGGTGTTCACGAAAGTGATGGCGGTGGTCGCGGCTCATCTGCGCCGGGCAGGGGTTTCAGTCTTCCCCTACCTCGACGACTGGCTGCTGAAGGCGGGCTCGTCCCAGGCAGTCGTCTCCCACCTCCAGACTACGGCCGAACTCCTGCACTCGCTGGGGTTCTCCATCAATGTGCCGAAGTCGCATCTGATTCCTTCTCCACAGCTCCTTTTCATCGGAGCAGTTCTGGACAAGACGCAGTTTCGGGCCTATCCTCCCGAACGGCGAGTCCGGGATATTCAGGCTATGATTCCGATCTTTCGGCCTTTATCCTGGGTTTCGGTAAGGATGACCCTGAGGCTGCTGGGCCTCATGGCCTCCTGCATCCTGCTGGTCAATCATGCCAGATGGCATATGCGGGCTCTGCAGTGGGACCTGAAGTTCCAGTGGGCGCAGCACCAGGGCAACCTGTCCGATCACGTCCAGATCTCGGAGGGGACTGCAAAACAGTTGCAGTGGTGGCTCTCGAACCGGCAATGGGTCATGGGCAGATCCCTCTCCCTTCCCCAGCCAGAGCATACAGTTGTGACGGACGCGTCCCTTCTGGGATGGGGCGGTCACTTGGGAAGGCGGAGATCAGAGGCCTCTGGTCTCCGGCGGAGTCCCGGCTCCATATCAACCTTCTGGAGCTCCGGGCGATCCGGCTTGCACTCAAGGCATTCCTTCCCTCTGTCAAAGGGAAGGTAGTGCAGGTGTTCACAGACAACACCACCGCCATGTGGTACTGCAACAAACAGGGCGGGGTGGGGTCTTGGACCCTTTGTCAGGAGGCTCTGCGCCTCTGGACATGGCTGGAACATCAGGGCATGTTCCTGATGGTTCAACACCTGGCAGGTTCTCTGAACGCCAGGGCGGACCGAACTCAGCCGCAGGTGCATGATGGATCACGAATGGCGTCTTCACTCGGAAGTGGCGCAAGGACTCTTTCTACAGTGGGGAGAGCCTTGGTTAGATCTATTCGCCACCGAAGAGAACGCGCAATGTCATCAGTTCTGCGCGTTGGAATTTCCAAGGCGGCACTCGCTCGGCGGCGCTTTTCGTCGCGAGTGGAGTTGCGGTCTGTTGTACGCCTTTCCGCCTATACCACTTCTACCCAGAGTGTTGAAGAAGATTCGGCACGACCGGGCCCAAGTCATTCTTGTGGCTCCGGACTGGGCTCGAAGAGTTTGGTATCCCGAGCTACTCAATATGAGCATAGATCCCCCGATCCGTCTGCCTCTTCGGGAGGATCTTCTGTCGCAGCAGCAGGGACGGTCCTCCACCCGAACCTGTCCAGTCTACACCTGCTTGCGTGGAGATTGAGCGGCGGCAGTTGATTCCTTTCGACTTGCCTCCCGAAGTTTGTGATGTGATTCTGGCAGCCAGGCGTCCCTCCACTAAGGTGGTATACGCCTGCAGGTGGAACAAATTTGTGGCATGGTGCACAGCAAAGGCTGTGGATCCCCTTTCTGCCCCTCTTTCTGAGGTCCTTCTGTTCCTTCTCTCTCTGGCCCAACAGGGTTCTGCCCTGGGTACCATCAAGGGTTATCTTTGTGCTATCTCGGCCTTCCTCAGGCTCCCTGATCAGCCCTCCCTTTTCAAGTCCCCTGTTGTTAACAGGTTCTTAAAGAGCATTACTCACCTCTTCCCTCCTGTTCCGTTTGTAATGCCTCAGTGGGACTTGAACTTGGTTCTTACCTTTTTAATGTGCGCTCCCTTTGAGCCTCTGCATAACTGTCCTCTTCGTCTTCTGACTCTAAAGGCAGCCTTTCTGGTGGCCATCACCTCCGCTCGGCGGGTGAGTGAGCTCCAGGCTCTTTCTTGCAAACCTCCCTTTCTGTCTGTTCATCCAGACAAGGTTGTTCTTCGGACGCGTCCGTCCTTCTTGCCAAAGGTGGTTACTGCTTTCCACATTGGGCAGACCATCACTTTGCCCACCTTCTTTCCGCCTCCGCATCCTTCCAGAGAGGAAGAGAGGCTCCACCGTCTGGACCCAAAACGTGCGCTCTCCTTCTATATCGACCGCACAAAACACTTCCGGGTGGATGACCAGCTCTTTGTTGGCTACGTGGGCGCCAAAAAGGTCGGGCGGTGCACAAGAGGACCATCTCCCGCTGGGTTACCTTGTGCATCAAGACCTGCTATTCTTTGGCTAAGAAGGAGCCTCCTGTTGGGCTGCGTGCCCATTCCACCAGGGCAACGGCTGCTACCACGGCCTTGGGCCGCGGTGTTCCGCTGCCGGTTATCTGTCAGGCAGCTACGTGGGCCTCGCTGCACACGTTTACTAAGCATTACTGCCTTGACAGTCAGGTCCGGAGGGACGGCTTCTTTGGCCGTTCTGTCCTCCAGGACTTCCTTGTCTGATCTTTGTTCGCAGACCCACCACCGGGGTTGGTATTGCTGGGGTATCTATTCTAAGGTAAGGAATCTATCACTAACGTGTCTCTTTCAGATGCACAAGTTACTAACTTGTGTAACGATATATCTGTAAGAGACAGTAGTTAGTGATAGATTCCTACCCCACCCATCCTCCCCGTTCTGCGAACTGATTTCTAGGGTTAAGGACATCCCTTTCAGGGCCCTAGTATTTTTCAGACACCTGTGTCAGCTTCTTGCATGGCTCTGCGTTCCTGGCGCGGAAAGTCGTGTACAGAACTGGCGTCAGCGCGCAGGGGCGGCGTCTAAGTACTGCCCGCGACGTCATCCCGGCGATCACGACGCCAACGACGGACGCGGAGCCGCACGACGCCGCCTACCGACGCGCAAGGGTACTGCTACGCAAAACTTTCCGGATCCAGCCTGACGCCTGGGGATATTCTAAGGTAAGGAATCTATCACTAACTACTGTCTCTTACAGATATATCGTTACACAAGTTAGTAACTTGTGCATCACCCTCAGCAAGACCCCCTACACTGCCCGAACACCACTGCCCTAAACCCTGAAACACCACCCCCAGCACGACCCCCTACACTGCCCGAACACCACTGCACTGCCCTAAACCCTGAAACACCACCCCCAGCACGACCCCCTACACTGCCCGAACACCACTGCATTGCCCTAAACCCTGAAATATCAACCCCAGCAAGACCCCCTACACTGCCTGAACACCACTGCCCTAAACCCTGAAACACCACCCCTTACACTGCACGAACACCACTGCACTGCCCTAAACCCTGAAACACCACCTCCAGCAAAACCCCCTACACTGCCTGAACACCATTGCTCTGCCCTAAATCCTGAAACACTAGCCCCAGCATGACCCCCTACACTGCCCAAACACCACTGCACTGCCCTAAACCCTGAAACACCACCCCCAGCACGACCCCCTACACTGCCCGAACACCACTGCACTGCCCTAAACCCTGAAACACCAGCCCCAGCAAGACCCCCTACACTGCCCGAACACCACTGCACTGCCCTAGACTCTGAAACACCAGCCCCAGCAAGACCCCTACACTGCCCGAACACCACTGCACTGCCCTAAACCCTGAAACACCAGCCCCAGCATGACCCCCTACACTGCCCGAACACCACTGCACTGCCCTAAACCCTGAAACACCAGCCCCAGCACGACCACCTACACTGCCCGAACACCACTGCACTGCCCTAAACCCTGAAACACCAGCCACAGCACAACCCCCTACACTGCCCGAACACCACTGCACTGCCCTAAACCCTGAAACACCAGCCCCAGCACGACCCCCTACACTGCCCGAACACCACTGCACTGCCCTAAACCCTGAAACACCACCCCTGCACCGCCCCTACACTGCCCGAACACCACTGCACTGCCCTAAACCCTGAAACACCACCCCAGCACGACCCCTTTACTGCTCGAACACCACTGCACTGCCCCAAACCCTGAAACACCACCCCCAGCACGACCCCCTACACTGCCCGAACACCACTGCCCTAAACCCTGAAACACCACCCCCTGCACGACCCCCTACACTGCCCGAACACCACTGCACTGCCCTGAAACACCACCCCCTACACTGCCCGAACACCACTGCACTGCCCTAAACCCTGAAACACCACCCCCAGCACGACCCCCTACACTGCCCGAACACCACTGCACTGCCCTAAACCCTAAAACACCACCCCCAGCATTACCCCCTACACTGCCCAAACACCACTGTACTGCCCTAAACCCTAAAACACTCCCCCCAGCACGACCCCCTACACTACCCGAACACCACTGCACTGCCCTAAACCCTAAAACACTCCCCCAGCACGACCCCCTACACTACCCGAACACCACTGCACTGCCCTAAACCCTAAAACACTCCCCCAGCACGACCCCCTACACTACCCAAACACCACTGCACTGCCCTAAACCCTAAAACACTACCCCCGCATGACCCCTACACTACCCAAACACCAATGCACTACCCTAATCCCTAAAACACTACCCCCCGCATGACCCCCTACACTACCCTAAACCCTAAAACACTACCCCGCATGACTCCCTACACTACCCAAAGACCACTGCACTACCCTAAACCCTAAAACACGACCTCCTACACTACACAAACACCACTGCACTACCCTAAACCCTAAAACACTACCCACTACACTACACAAACACCACTGCACTACCCTAAACCCTAAAACTTTACCCCCAGCAGTACCCCTACACTACCCAAACACCACTGCACTAACCTAAACCCTAAAACACTACACCCAGCAGTACCCCCTACACTACCCAAACACCACTGCACTACCCTAAATCACTGCCCCCAGCACGATCCCCTACACTACCCAAACACCACTGCACTACCCTAAACCCTAAAACACTACCCCCAGCACGACCCCCTACACTACCCAAACACCACTGCACTACCCTAAACCCTAAAACACTCCCCCAGCACGACTCCCTACACTACCCAACCACCACTGCACTACCCTAAACCCTAAATCTACCCCCAGCATGACCCCCTACACTACACAAACACCACTGCACTACCCTAAACCTAAAACACTACCCCCAGCACGACCCTCTTCACTACCTAAACACAACTGCACAATTTGTTACAGGCGTTGCAACGCAGGCCTGTGGTGCTTACTGGAAGTACCTAGTGGGCTAGTTGGGCCCCAGGGACCCTCAGGATTCAAGGTGACCTAATCCCCCAACTTAAAACGCACCACGGGGCGCGTTTGCACTGTGGTGAAGGGAGGGGCGGGGCCTCAGGTGACATGTGCGCAAACACGCCCTGTGGTGCGTTTTAAGTTGGGGAATTAATTCCCTTTGAATCCTGGGGGCCAACTAGCCCACCAGGTACCTTCAGTAAGCACAACAGAGTTGCGTTGCAGAGAGGTGAAAAAGGTGCGTGGCCTCGGAACGCTTCTCTGCAACTCAGCTCTGTGGTCCTAACTGTAGGTACCTGGGGGGCTAGTTAGGCCCCAGGGACCCTCAGAATTCAAGGGGACTTAATCCCGCAACTTAAAGCAGCGCCACGAGGTGCGTTTGCACACATGTCACCTCAGGCCCCCTCCCTTCACCACTGTGCAAACGCGCCCTGTAGCTGCGTTTTAAGGAGGTAGTTTTAATCCCCCTGCCCTATTATGTACTAGGGACTTGCAGAGGAGGTCATGCTAATCACAGGGGTACCCCAACGCATAGTGTTCCCTAGTGTATGTAGGTGTTTTCACTGTATTCTAAGTGTCTTTTAGCATAGCACTGGCTCTGGTTAGTCAGTCAGTTACCACCAGTACCCATCTGAAAAAGTTGTGGGCACAGGATGATTTTGCAACAAGGCCTCTTTCTGCTCCTCTGTTGGTTATTTCTGCACATCTTTTGCTTCTTTCTGTGCGTTTTTTCTTCTTTCTTCACATGTCCTACCTCTGTAGGCATAGTTAGAAACTAGCATTTAAAAAAACCTTTGAAATTCACTGAAAAAATCATAGGTTTCAGACACGTTATAGTTAGAAATTAGCATTTAAAAAACCTTTGAAATTCACTGAAAAAACCATAGGTTTCAGACACGTTATAGTTAGAAATTAGCATTTAAAAAACCTTTGAAATTCACTGAAAAAACCATAGGTTTTAGGGACAGTTATAGTTAGTTGGACATTTCACTCGTACAAAACCATAGAAATTCCCCGTTATAGTTAGTTCAGCTAACTATAACTCGCGCTCCCGCAATGCACTGCTGATGACGTCACATATTACATCACTCATGACATGGTCAGTGACATCACTGATGACATCACTGATGACATCTCAAATGACATCACTGATGACATCATCCATGTGATAATTTCATGCATCTTCTCACACCCTAATATAACTTTTGATACACCCACTCTAAATTACAGACTGCCATTCTCAAAACCATAGACACTCCAACACCAAAAACTACATACCCACTCACTGATTCTTAGGTCTACACACACATCCACTCACTCACCCGTACAGTCACTCATACTTAGTCACTCAGTACAGGACTATCATATGCACTCATACACCTATATAAACACTCACACACCGCCACTCATCCATAGAGGTACTCACACACCTAGTCAGTCATGCAAAAACTTAATCACACACCCATTTACTCACCTATACAGTTATACACACACCAGCTCACTTACTCATACAAATACTAGCACATTCTTACACTCTTATACAATCACTGATACAAGTACACACTCATCCATACAGCCACTCTCACAATCATACACTCACTTATAGCCATTTATATACTCCAACACACATATGTACTGCCTTTCACATATGTAGTTACTCACACATGTACCACTGAGATATACATTCAATCACTAACACACCCATACACTCACCCACCCATAGTCCATCACAGATGCACTCTTGAAACCATGCACCCAATGAATCACCAACTCACACATCTATGCACAGTCGCACACACCCCACCCACACAAACACTCAGGCACCCATACAGATACTCAGAAAATCAATCAATAACCCATGTAGACACTCATGTAGCTATTCAGAAAGCCATGCAGCCGCTTACAAACCAACAGACAGACGGATACAGACATTCACACAGTTTAGTCACTAACCCATGCATTCAGTAAGATACATTTAATCACTCACTTGTAGAGTCAGTCACTCACGTACTAAATCATCCATTCAGACACTTCTACACCCACTCATTCTTCAATACGCCTTTCCTATATATATTAAACATATTTAAACTTTACAGAAACAGTCACTGGATGATGTCATCAGTGATGTCATCAGTGATGTCACTGACCATGTCATGAGTGATGTAATATGTGACGTCATCAGCAGTGCATTGCGGGGCGCGAGTTATAGTTAGCTGAACTAACTATAACGGGGGAATTTCTATGGTTTTGTACGAGTGAAATGTCCAACTAACTAAAACTGTCCCTAAAACCTATGGTTTTTTCAGTGAATATATATATATATATATATATATATATATATATATATATATATATATTCATTCACTGAAAAAACCACAGGTTTCAGGGACGTTATAGTTAGTTGGACATTTCACTCGTACAAAACCAGAGAAATTCAGCTGTTATAGTTTCTTGAGGTAACTATTACTCGCGCCCCCTCAATGCACTGCTGACGACGTCACATATTACATCACTTATGACATGGTCAGTGACATCACTGATGACATCATCCAGTGACTGTGTGTTTCTGTAAATTTTAAATATGTTTTATATATATATAGGCCAAGCTGTATTGAAGAATGAGTAGGTGTATGACTGTCTGAATGGATGATTTAGTAGGTGCATGACTGACTGTATAAGTGAGTGATTAAACGTCTTATTGAATCCATGGGTTAGTGACTAAACTGTGTGAATGTCTGTATCAGTCTGTCTTTTGGTGTGTAAGCGGCTGCATGGGTTGGTGAGTAGCTACATGAGTGTCTGTATGGGTTATTGATTGGTTTTCTGAGTATCTGTATGGGTGCCTGAGTGTCTGTGTGGGTGGGTGGGTGGGTGGGGTGTGTGACTTTGTGCATAGATGTGCGAGTGGGTGATTCACTGGGTGTATAGGTTCAAGAGTGCATCTGTGAAGGGCTGTATGAGTGGGTGAGTGTGTGTGTGTGTTCATGAGTGTTTAGATGTCTCAGTGGTACATGTGTGAGTAACTACATATGTGAAAGGCAGTATATGTGAGTGTTGGAGTATATAAATGACTATATGTGACTGATTGTGAGAGTGCCTGTATGGATGAGTGTGTGCTTGTATCAGTGATTGTATAAGAGAGTAAGTATGTTAGTATCTGTATGAATAAGGGAGGTGGTGTGTGTATAATTGTGTAGGTGAGTAAATGGGAGCGTGATTGATTCTTTGCATGACTGTGTGTAAGTAACTCTATGGGTGAGTGGCGGTGTGTGAGTGTCTGTATAGGTGTATGAGTGTATATGATAGTGCTGTATTGATGAGTGACTGTATGGGTGAATGAATAGATGTGTGTGAATAGACCTAGGAATCAGTAAGTGGGTATGTAGTAACTGGTATTGAAGTGTCTTTGGTTTAAAAAATGGTAGGCTGTATTTTAGAGATTGTGTATCAAAGGTTATATTAGGGTGTGAGGAGCTGCATCAGATTATCACGTGGATGATGTCATCAGTGATGTCACTGACCATGTTATGAGTGATGTAATATGTGACGTCATCAGCAGTGCATTGCGGGGACGCGAGTTATAGTTACCTCAACTAACTATAACGGCCGAATTTCTCTGGTTTTGTATGAGTGAAATGTCCAACTAACTATAACGTCCCTGAAACCTGTTTTTTTTCAGTGAATTTCAAAGATTTTTTAAATGCTAATTTCTAACTATGCCTACAAAGGTAGGACATGTGCAGAAAGAGGAAGAAAGGCGCAGAAAGAAGCAAGAGAAATGCAGAAAGAGGCAACAGAAGTCGAGAAAGACGAAGAAAGGTGCAGAAAGAAGCAACAGATATGCAGAAAGAACCAACAGAGGTGCAGAAAGAGGCCTTGTTCCAAAGTCATCCTGTGCCCCAACTTTTTAATGACTTGTACTGGTGTGAACTGACTGACTAACCAAGCCTGGAGCCAGTGCTTTGCTGAAAGACACTTAGAATGCAGTGAAAACACCTACATACACTAGGGTACACTATGGGTTGGGGTACCCCTGGGATGGGCATGACCTCCCCTGTAAGGCCCTAGTACATAATAGGGCAGGGGAATTAAACTACCTCTAAGTCAGAGGTGCAGAAAGAAGCAAGAGCAGTGCAGAAAGAACCAACAGAGTTGCAGACAGAAGCAAGAGGGGTACCGAAAGAGGCAAGAAAAGTGCAGAAAGAGGCAAGAAAAGTGCAGAAAGAGGCAAGAAAAGTGCAGAAAGAGGCAGGAGAGGTGCATAAAGAGGCAGGAGAGGTGCAGAAACAGGCAAGAAAGGTAGAAAGAGGGAACGGGTGCAAAAAGAGGCAAGAGGGGTGCAGAAAGTGGAGGGAGAGGTGCACAGGAAAGAAAGGTACAGAAAGAGGCAGGAGGGGTACAGAAAGAGGCAAGGGGGGTACAGAAAGAGGCAAGGGGGGTGCAGATAGAAGCAAGAGAAGTGCAGAAAGAAGCAAGAGAAGTGCAGAAAGAAGCAACAGAGGTGCCGAAAGAGGCAAGAGAGGTGCAGAAAATGGCAAGAAAGGTAGCGAAAGAGGGAACGGGTGCTGAAAGAGGTAAGAGGGATACAGAAATTTGCAAGAGGTGCAGAAAAAAGCAAGAGCAGTGCAGAAAGAAACAAGAGAGATGGAGAAATGGGCAAGAGGGGTGCAGAAGGAGGCAAGTGAGGTACAGAAAGAGGCAACAGAGGTGAAGAAAGAAGCAAGAGAAGTGCAGAAAGAGGCAAGTGGTGTGCAGAAAGAAGCAAGCGCAGTGCAGAAGGAACCAACAGAGGTGCAAAAAGAGGCAAGAGGGGTGCAGAAAGAGGAAAGAAAGGTACAGAAAGAGGCAGGAGGGATATAGAAAGAAGGAAGAGAAGTGCCGAAAGAGGCCAGAAAATTGCTGAAAGAAGCAACAGAGGTGCAGAAAATGGCAAGAGAACAGCAGAAAGAGGCAAGAGGGATGCAAAAAAGGGAAGAAGGGTGCAGAAAGAAGCAAGAGGTGCAGAAGGAGGCAAGAGAACTGCAGA
The DNA here is from genome assembly GCA_963921515.1 of Calotriton arnoldi. Taxonomy (NCBI): domain Eukaryota; kingdom Metazoa; phylum Chordata; class Amphibia; order Caudata; family Salamandridae; genus Calotriton; species Calotriton arnoldi. Next base: position 4,034,713 of record CAWUFW010000495.1, on the reverse strand, counting down.
AAGGCAAGAGTTGCAGAAAGAGGGAACATGTGTGCAGACAGAGGCAAGAGGGGTGTAGAAAGAGGTAAGAGGGATACAGAAAGAGGCAAGTGGGATGCAGAATGAACCAACAGAGGTTCAGAAAGAACCAACAGAGGTGCAGAGAGAGGCAAGAGGGGTGCAGAAAGAGGTAGGAGAGGTGCACAAAGAGGCAAGAGGGGTACAGAAAGAGGCAAGAGAAGTGCAGAAAGAAGCAACAGAGGTGCTGAAAGAGACTGAAGGGTGCTGAAAGAGGCAAGTGAAGTGCTGAAAGAGGCAAGTGAAGTGCTGAAAGAGGCAAGTGAAGTGCTGAAAGAGGCAAGTGAAGTGCTGAAAGAGGCAAGTGAAGTGCTGAAAGAGGCAAGTGAAGTGCAGAAAGAGGCAAGTGAAGTGCAGAAAGAGGCAAGTGAAGTGCAGGAAGAGGCAATAGAGTTGCAGGAAGAGGCAATGGAGTTGCAGGAAGAGGCAATAGAGTTGCAGGAAGAGGCAATGGAGTTGCAGGAAGAGGCAATAGAGTTGCAGGAAGAGGCAATAGAGTTGCAGGAAGAGGCAATAGAGTTGCAGGAAGAGGCAATGGAGTTGCAGGAAGAGGCAATGGAGTTGCAGGAAGAGGCAATGGAGTTGCAGGAAGAGGCAATGGAGTTGCAGGAAGAGGCAATGGAGTTGCAGGAAGAGGCAATGGAGTTGCAGGAAGAGGCAATGGAGTTGCAGGAAGAGGCAATGGAGTTGCAGGAAGAGGCAATGGAGTTGCAGGAAGAGGCAATGGAGTTGCAGGAAGAGGCAATGGAGTTGCAGAAAGTGGCAAGAGATGTAGAAAGTGGCAAGAGCAGTGCACAAAGAGGCAAGATATATAGAAAGTGGCAAGAGGGGTGCAGAAAGAGGAAGAAAGGTGCAGAAAGATGCAAGAGAGGCACAGAAACAAGAGGTTTGTGCACCATTAGTACCAATTGAACACCCACATTTAGCAATAAGTAACACGTGACCATTCCAGCTGTGCAAAGGGCCTTCCACCACGCTGTAACACGTGAAGCTGCATTTTCGGGAACATTTGAGCCGTTTGAGCTAGAAACAAGGCTTTTTTTGTTCAAATCTGCAGATTATGCAGCAGATGGAATATTTGGCAAATGCGAAAAATGTTTAATTATGTGAAAATTGGTGCAGCCGAACAGTCACATAATTCCAGTGGCCCTGCTCATACCTCTGACTAGGTCCAGAAGTGCTCCTCAGTGGTTCCTTCTTTTTTGTCTCATTGAGTTTATAGTTTAGCTTCTATGGAAATGAGGAAGACTAAACCTGAGGTTACCACTCCACAACCCAGACTACAATACCACATAATTACTCTCCGAAACACATAATCCCACTCCCCATAATTCCTATACACTAAATACCACATACTTTCTATTCACATAATTTCACTGCTCAACATACCACATAATTCCACTACACACAACGTACATCCACTCTCCACCAAAAAACATTAGTAAAAAACGTTTACATTTACAACGCCAATAGCTTGAACTCTCGCAAATGCGAAACCTATTACATTGCAAATGCTTCTTTAACTAGTAGTAGCGTTTGCAGAGTGGTGGAGAAAGGGGGCGTGGCCTCCGAAGCCATTTTAGCAATCCCACTGTGTGGGACTTACTGGAGGTTACAGGAGGGGTAGTTGGCCCCCAAGGATAACCTTGGGGGCCAACTACCCCTCCTATTACCTCCAGTAAGTCCCACACAGCAGGATTGCTAAGTTCTCATAGCAGGCCACGCCTCCTTTGCCCACCACTCTGCAAACGCGCTCCCTGGCGCACTCTTGGATGGGGATTGAAGTCCCCTTCACTGTTGGGGGTCCTTAGGGGCCAACTAGCCTACCTCTTACCTCCAGTAATCCCCACTCAGTGGGTTTGCTGAGAGGTGGACACAGGCCACGCCCCCTTTCTCCACCACTCTGCAAACGCGCCTCCTGGCGCGTTCTTGGTTGGGGGATGAAGTCACCTTTCCTCCTGAGGGTCCCTGGAAGCCAACTAGCCCTCCTGTTACCTCCAGTAAGCCCCATACAGCTGGTTTGCTGAGAGTGCTCAAAGGCCACACACCCTTTTTACACCCCTCTGCAAACGCGCCTCCTGGCGCACTGCTGCTCGGGGGATGAAGTCCACTTGTGTCCTGAGGTCCTCAGGACACAAGAGGACCTCCTCGCCCCACCAGCAGTGCGCCAGGAGATGCGTTTGCAGAGTGTTGTAAAAAGGGGCGTGGCCTCGGACCACCTCTCAGCAATCCCACTGCGTGGGGCTTACTGGAGGTACCTGGTGGGCTAGTTGGCCCCCAGGGACCCTCAGGAATGAAGGGAACTTAATCCCCCAACTTAGAAAGCGCAAGGGGGGCGCGTTTGCAGATTGGTTCAGGGAGGGGGCGAAGCCTCCGGCGAGATGCCGGCTTTTCTTTTTTTAAATTTTTTTTAGAAGGGGGGCTGTGTCCCCCCTTCTTTTAATATTTTTTGGGCCCTGGGGACCCCATCCCCCAGAGATTAGCATTTTTTTTTTTTAAACGGGAAGGGGGCTGCGTGGCCTCCCTTCCCAGAGCCACTATTGGCCCCGGGGACCCCATTCCCCGGGGCCTGGCCAGCCTGCATTTTTGGAGGGAGAGGGGCGCGTGGCCCCCCCTCCTAAGGCAAAATATGGCCCGGGGCCACCATCCCCTTGGACCGGCCTTCCTTTTTAAAAAAAAATCATCATTTTTTCCCAGGAGGAGGGCCGGGTGACCCCCCTCCCCTGGGCCACTTCTAGCCCCGGGGATCCCATCCCCTGGGGCCGGCCCTCAAGTTGGGGACCATGGGGGGAGCCCCAATGCCCCCACGGTTCCAGACGGCTTCCCGCCTCCTGCGGGATCCGGCATTGCTTTTGGGCAAGGGGAGCTGCTAACCTTGCTCCTGCTAACATGCAAGGGGACATGCAGGAGGTGGCGCTCCCCAGGGCCATGAAGGGCTCCAGAGTACAAAGCCCCGGGGAGGTGGTGGTCCCCGAGGCTTGGGGGGGGGGGGGTGCCCGCGAGGCCCCCCCCCCCAATCAATGAAGGAAGCCCCGGGGAGGTGGTGGTCCCCGGGGCTTGGGCGGGGGGGGGGGGCCTGCGAGGCCTCCCTCCTATAATTAATGGAAGCCCCGGGGAGGTGGCGGTCCCCGGCAACAAAATAAAGCCCCGGGGAGATGGCGGTCCTCCCACCCCTAATTAAACAAGCCCTGGGGAGGTGGCGGTCCCCGTGGCTCCGGGGGCTCATTAAAATGAAGCGCAAGAGCCCGCGCTTCGTTTTTGGGTTTTTTTCCGGCCGGATTCGCGCACCCATCACGAATTCGCCCGATTTTTGGTGGGTTTTTTTGTTTAAAAAAAATGCTTTTTTTGGCCATGGGGGTTCTTGTGGGACCCCCTGAGCAGGCCTAGGGGGTCAAGGTGTTTCTACCCTGCCCCCTTTTCTTTTTTTTTTTTACCTTTATTTTACTGTTTTCTTGTGACTCGGTTACCGAGTCACAACACTTCCTGGTTTGGAGTGTTGGCAGCCAATCAGAATGAAGCTCGTGCTCCGGAGGATTCGCGAATCCTCCTCTGTGCTTAGATATATACATTTTTTTTTTTTGGATTTCTCAGGAACTACTGAACGGATTTACACAATTTAAAAAAACAGGGCGCTTTCTGAACCAAGAGCTAACTTTTTGCCAAATTTGGTGTAATTCCGTTCAGCAGTTCGGGCTGTAGCCTGTTCCAAAATTTCCTATGGAAATTAACATGGGAAAAGCGCGTTTTGGGACCCATTTTTTCTCGGCCCCCCGCTTTACGAATCACCCCGAAACTTTCAAGACGGGAGCTGACTGGAGCTGGTCATTAGTTTGGAAAATTTCGCGAAGATTCGTGAAACGGCGCCAAAGATGAGGGCAAAAGAAAAAACGCTTTTTGAATAGAAATAAGGTCCTAACTATAACTACCTACTGGCGACTGCCAGTAGGAAATATATATATATATATATATATATCCATCTCAGGCTGGCTTCACAAAGCTTCTTTTTCACAGAAAAAGGATGCCCTTTGTTGTTGTACAACGAAAGTGAAGTCCGGCATTTTCTACCTGGAAGCGGTCAGTCATGCGAGGGTGTTGCGTTTTTAGATCCCTATCCTGGTAATGGAGCAATCGCGTCACCATGGGACAAGGTTGGGCCCCATGGTCGGGGGTGTTGGGGCTGCGCCAGCACCGTGTGCGGCCTTTCCAATGCCACTCTTTATTCAAAGCACAACTTGTGAACCTGAAATGACAAACACAGCAAAATAAAATAAAACCAATGCGTTTATCCAAAAGATGTGTTAAAGCCCCACATCAGGTAAAATACCATGAGGTCCCTGATTTGATACTTCATGTATGGGACAGTGTCCATTGCGAATATTCTTAGTGCAAAATATCTTACAACCCGGCTTTGTTGTGTTTCCAGCGAGTATACTGTCACCACAAGCACACAACACTCAAAGTGAGGGTCAGTGAAAATAATTAATGGAACAGAGCAAGTATTGCTCATCAAGTTTTATTGGGAATTTCTCTGAAACTGGAGTGCGAGCAGGAGTGTCTCCCTGTAGTCACACTGTTATGTTGACTAAAGACAAGTGAAACAGAAACTCTTCACATTAGACTGCATCACCTCATATCAACACCATGGTCATGCCCATTACTCCTTTGTCCCATTGGTCCTTTATAGTACTTTTTATGGCATTTGCTTAATAGATAGAACCAAACATATGCATGGTTCCACCTATGCAGTTACCCTTGCTCAATGGTAAACTAATCCTCTCTTCGAGTTGGAGTGGTGCGCTGCTCCTAGAGAATCAAATGGCCATCTAACCTGGTTGATCCTGCCTATGCCTGCCAAACGTGTCATTGTGACCCCTTCTGTATGAGGTTCGCCTTAAGTCAAATGCGGTAGAGGCAGGTGTATTTGTGGAAGTACTCCGGTGCCAAACAGAAGAGTCTGGTATGATGCCGACAACCAGAGTCTTAGATACTCTTACTTACACATACTTGGGGAAAAAGCAAAACATCCCTCTTCCTTCCTATTCCCCGTTTACTTACATAGTCACGGGAAGGTTGCCGCTAATTCGTGCTGTTGCTGCCCCGTGGAGGTGCGGACACGATGTTGACACTGCCCTTTAAATGGCTCGTCCAATCCGATGCATCGCATATCACATGGGCACCCTACAGGTAGCTTGTACGGGCACCATCTTAAAGAGGGTCTCCAGGGCTCTTAATCCCTTGCTACCGCTACCTGCAAACTTATGTTTTGGCTGCTACTATCGTATGGCATATGCCCTGCCCATGGATCGTTTGTGAAATATACTGCTCTGCTCAATCAAGCCTCCCCCCTCATCTTCGACTGAACGACGAAGATGATGGCCCCACCCATGATGGGTGATATCCAGTCAGATCGTGGCTCTCTCTATCAAGTGGTCCATCCCGATCTACACTGTAGGGGCCCTTTTCTTCTTGCACTGTCATACTGCCATGTTAAAAAAGCGTGTCAGGCCATATTATAACATGTGAGGTTTCCCAACCTGTATGCACTTGCCATATATGTTATAAAAAGATAGTCTTGAGGCAAATCCATGTTTATAAGATTTAAAACCGTTGTTAGGGTCAAGTCGTTCCCCTTTTCTTTCTTTATATATCTAAATGAATATTTCTATTGTATTTGATAGAAATGTCCCATATATCGTCCAGTCTTATCGCTACCCAAATAAGATCTGGCTCAAATTTGCAGAAGGTACTCACAATATGGATTCAGAGGCAGTTTAGCTGATGCCAGGGGATATCCTCATTTAATACGATCTCATGACTATGGATAGGATTTATCCATTTCTGTTCACGTCTAAGCAGGAAACTCCTCACATTTTTTTTTTTTTTTAAATATATAAGCTTTTATTTGGGTTTAACAGCCACGAGGTGCCTAAGCTAAATATTCAGCATCACATATACAAATTACAATCTACGAGAGAGCATATACATAAATAGATCGGTGAACCTTGAGCCTCCCCGGAGTTGGGGCATGGAGACAGCAAGTCAGAGGTGCAACCACATCCCCCATACACTGTCATATTTACGGGGACAGCCTCTTGCCTCAAACACCACCCTCTCCTGCTGGGCACACCAGTCAACCCCACGGCGCCACTTAGTGACAGTAGTTGGAGTGGGATTCATCCGCTGTGCTGCGATGTTGCGCTTGGCGGCGAGGAAAACTCTTCACATCTTGACATTACGAGGGATAGTGGGTTTATCCAGTGCTGTCCATTTTATGTCATCCACCGTATGTTTCTTCTCCCAAAAAATGTGATGTCACTTTGGTAATGTTTTTTTTGCATTGGACGTTGCTTTTATGTTCCATGATTTTGATTTTAATCTTATGGGTTGTCTCCCCTATGTATAGAAAGTTACAAGGACAGCAAGTAAGGTAAATTACATTATCTGAGTTGCAATTAGTATGCTTTGTTTGAATCCAAGGGTAACTCAAACCCACATCCACTGTTTTGGAGTTTGTTAATGTTCCTTAATGTTGTCACTGACATATTCACCTTACTATAATGTCATCTTTGGTTCTTAAAGTGAATTTTTACAGTTTTGCTTTTATTAAAAAATAAACAGATCTTATTACACCTAACTATGTTACTATAACCTTTGATTATTATCTGTAAATTTCAGAGGTTTCCCCCCCCCCATAAATTACTATTTGATTACCATACGTGAAGCCAACCTTCCGTGGCGAATGGCCTCTGGGCATGCAAGGCAGGAGCTTTGGCCGCAGGCCTTGCGGCGAAACCCCCCTCAGGCAGCCAACCCATTGTTGTGCACGACCTTTGGCCATGCACAGCAGTGGGCTGACAACAGGGACTGGTCTGCGGTCAGACTCTGTGGCCAACCCACCCGGTGGCACCCACCCCCCCCACAGGCAGCTAATCACACGTTGCACATGACCTTTCGTCTGGCGGGGGTTGGCATCAGGGCCTGTCCAACTCCCCGCAGGTAGCCAACCCTGCACTACGCATTGCCTTTGGCTTTGAGCAGCGGGGGTTGGCCACAGGGCATGGCCTGCCGCCAGACTCTATGGCCAAAGCATCAGCAGGCTGCCAACCCCATGCTACGCGCAGCCTTTTGCATGCGCAACATAGGATTGGCCTCGGTTCCCGGGGACCCCATCCCCTGAGAGATATTTTTTTTTTATATATATACGCACGTCCCCCCACCCCCTGCCCCCCTCCTTTGTCCTTAATTGCCCCCGGTGACCCCTTCCCCCCCCCCGGACCAGTTTCGATAAAATGGGTGGTGGGGGGGGGGCTGTGTGGCCCCCTTGCTGCAGCCATAAAAGCCCCCGGAGACTCCATTCCCTAGGGCCATATCTAAGGGGAGGGGGGGGTCATGTAGCCCCCTCCCCGAGCCTTATTAGGCCCCATGGACTCGATCCCCCAGGGCCAAATGTAATAAGAAAGGGGAGGGGGCTGCGGAGCCCCCCCTACCCAAGCTTTCCGACCCCAGGGACCCAATCCCCAGGGGCAAGAGGTCCGTGCCCACCCGGGGCACCCACAGAGCTAACTGGGGAGCCCCAGGGCCCCTATGACCCAGCCGGCTCCCAGCATAGTGCAGGAGTCTGCATTGCTCCCACACAGAGGGAGCAGCGATTTATGCTTACTCCCTCCGGGTGGGAGCAATATCAGTTTTGTTTCCCTGCCCACCTCATTGTGGGCAGGGAATTGGAACACAAGTCTGCTCCCAGCCTGCGGGAGCGTTTTTAAATCTCCTGCCAGCTGGGAGTAGACTTGGTCTTTCCTCCCACTTTACAGGGGGTTTAAAAATGCTTCAGCCAGACGAAGGCAAACGGATTTCATGCCCGTGATGGTGCGTGCAGGAATATTACTGTGTCCTGGGGATGGGCTCCCCGGGACAGTGAGCTGGCCCTGAGAGATGGGGTCCTCGGGGCCTTTAAAGGCTCAGGGACGGGGTCTGCGCAGTCCCCCTCCCTCTTAATTTAAGCAACAGCCCTGGGGGATGGGTTCCCTTGGCCTTTTTTAAGCTCGGAGAGGGGGGGTCTTTGCCTCCCCCTCTCCCCTTTTATTCACATTTTGGCCCTGGAGGATGGGAAAACCACGGCCAACCAGTGTTCAGGAGGGGGCCGTAGGCACCCGCTTCCTTTATTTTATTGTTCAGCACCGTGCAATGGGGTCCTCAAGGCCTTTATGGACTGGATTAGGGTGTATGTATGTGTGTATATATATATATATATATATATATATATATATATATATATATATATATATATATATATACATATAGTGTGTGTGTGTGTGTACACGCAAAATGCCCTTTTATTTTTGTTCTTATTGCTGCAAGATTGCAGCAGAAACCGCTGCTTTTAAAAAAAAGTTATATAATTTTGGTCCCCGGCTGGTTCTCTCTGGGTCTCCTTAGGGAGGCAGATTATGCCTACCCTGCCCCCTTATATTATTATTTTTTTAACTTCAGAAACGGGGTCTAAGTCCCCTAGTCCTGTAATGGCTGGCAGCAATATTTTTCTCATGTGGCTGGCAGCCAGTCAAAGTGCCGACTCCTGCGTGAGTCTGACTCCCGCTGGAGCGATTTGGCTGAAGGGAAAACAAGCATTTGCAATGCAATAGGTCTCGCATTTGCGAGACTGAGCTATTGGCATTGTAAATGACAATGCCTTTTATTTGTGTTGGTTTTCAAACAAATAAATAAAAGGCATTGTCATTTACAATGCCAATAGCTTAAACTCTAGCAAATGCGAGACCTATTGCAATGCAAATGCTTGTTTTCTTTTTTTTTTGGATTTGTCATCAACTGACTCACCAACTCAATTTTTCGCCCTCGGAAACGGTTTCAGCTCCCATGGACCACGGAAAAACTGTGCCGTCCACTTGAGTCCGTTCCTGATAGCAGGGAGGGTTGAGAAGCGGGCAAGTACTAGTAGCTTGATGAGGAAGTGCTGTCATTTCTAGCAGGAAGCGTGACTCAACGCGCAGGGCATTCTGGGACTGACTCAGACTTCTACAAGATGACGGTTCTTTGAGAGGAGTAAACGCCAAACCTCACATGCTTTCACTTAAAAGGTGACTCTGCTCCGTGCCTGCTGTGCCTTTTTGACTGAGAAATACAGGGGCTCGGATTACGACAGTGGGCGCATGGGGGAGCGGGAGGGTGAAGGGAGGGATTCTAATATATAAAGCAGGGGTGGGGGTGCTTCATTCGGAAACGAGGAAACTATACCACCTAGTAATGAAAAGTATAGATTAGGATTGCTAAAGAACAGAAACACTATATCTACCGCATGCACACGGAAGCAATAGTCTGCAAAACTTACTCCACCTTTCATTTACTCTACATTGAGACGTTCATCCCAGTAGATCCTATAACAAGAGGCAAGGCTGGCACCGGCCTGGAGATCCTCCGGTCTTCGGGACACTAGGCTCCTGGTGAAGCTGCACGGAGGAGCGAGGCAGCCTCCTGTTTTGCGGCTGGCGAGGACGGAAGGGGGACAGGAGATGTGCAGATCGCGTGTCTGTACGTGCGTGTTCACGGGCGCGTTCATAATTGCAGTCCGTCCTGCGCGTGCACATCTCCTGTCTCCCTTCCGAAGCAAGTCAGTAACAATACATCTCGCTAGCGACAGCGCTTTCGCGCTGCGTCGCTAGGCAAGACCTAAAAAAGCATCCTGGGCCAATCTGGATTTTGAACTGGCACTCCCGCAAGACTCTAGCAGAAGTCGCTTGGACCCAACCGTCCAGATATACAAATATTTTTTGACCTTAATTTCTCAAACTACTGACCGGTTTTACACCAATAAGCAGGATCAAGATCTAGCTTCCTGCCAAATTTGGTGTAATTCTGTTCAGCAGTTTTTATGGTAGTTCTTTTAAAAAAAAAAAAAAAAGTCTTTGGAAAATGCATTGGGATTTGGCTTTTTGAGACCCTCCCTGCCCCTGTTTTTCTCGGCCCCCTTTGACGGATCACTCTGAAAATTTCCATTGATAAACGAGGCAAAAAAGAGCACTTGTTTGCTAAAGTTTCGTGGAGGTTCGTCAAACTGTGCCAAAGTTATCAGCAACCCAACACATTTCCTATGGAGACGCTGACCTAATTACGACTACCCAGTGACGACTGGCACTGGGTGAAATATAAATTTGTGGCATGTGTAGCTTTACACATCCTGTGCCATCTAGTGTTGGGCTCGGATGTGTGCAACTTGCTTTTGTTTGATGAAGTTGTCTTTTCGAGTCATGAGATATAGGACTCTACCCATCTTTGGTAATGCGCATGGGCACAGCTTCATTGTTTTTTTTCTCTGCCATCGGGTTCATCACCGTGCAGTGTTCTCGCTGGGCCCTCAGATCCTTTATTCGTCGGTCGACTCAACAGTCTTCCTTACTCGTCGGGTCCACGTCGCGTGGTTTCTCGACTCCATCCTAAGGTTGGCCTCTTCTACTGGTCAGGACCTGCCCCTCACTCCTACCAGCATTTCGACATTTAAGAATGTCCACGTGATGGAAAGAACTTCATTCATAGTCTGCCCTACTTGTCATGCCAAGTCCCCTAACCATCGAGAGGAATCCTGCGCTGCGTGCCATGGCAAACCGTCGAGAGGAGGAAGATACTCTTGACGTCCTTGGGGACCGAGAAGAGCAGGAGGATCTCCAGGTCAACATTGAGGAGGCATTCTTTCTAGAAAGCATGGAGGCCGATGCCGAAGCAGATGTGCCCCCACTGTCCTAGTGCCTGACAACAATGGCCGCAGTGAGTACAACTCTCCCGCAAGCTCCTCACTATAAGGAGGCACCAGATTCGAGCTACCATGCTTCATCAGAGGCCTCCGGTCCACCACTGCCTCACGGCCATGGTCCGCTCCGAATTTCTGAGACGGACAGGACGCTCTTGTCGTAGTTGGTGCCAAAATCCTCCTTGAAGTCTTGTGAATCTCCATCGATTACCATCTTGGCTCTGGATCCGAGGTTACCCTCTAAGGTCCCGTCGGCGCCGAGATACTGAGCGCCGAAGAGTTCGGAGCCCAGGCAGCTGAAGCACTTAAAGCCAAGACTGATCAGGCCGAGACCTACTTTGGCGCCCTCAGGACATCAACCCTCCTCAGTGCCTTCCAGGCTGCTGTCTACATCTGCATCTTCTGCGGCATCTGAGGATCTTCACCAACAGGTCCTCCAGTGGCTTCAAGCACACCTCGACGCCAGGCAGAAACATATCCACATTCAGCCTGGAACTGGTCAGATCCTGGCCAAGCCTCCACAGCAGCCTAATGACTCCATTGCTCTTGAGAGGAAATTGATTTTTGAGGAGAAAATCAACCTTCCTGTGGAGCCAGTGCATAAGAAGGGTCGGCCCATGACAAAAGCACTCTCCACTGCTTCCTGGTCCTTCCTGTCCTCCTCCTTCTACTCCTTTCCCTTTCTCCACTATTCAGACATCTCCAATACTACCTGTAGACATCAGTTACTCACCACAGGGTTCCTCAAATTCCGGGGAAGGGGCAGCCCAGGCTCTCCTTATGATCTACCCTACGATCCTCCGGGCCCTGACCCCTGGGATGATTGATGTGGAACCCACAGCTGACACTAACCCTGACCTATCTCCAGCAAAGCCCTTGCCCCCAGACAATACCCCCTTGTACCACGAGGGCCTAGACAGAGCTGATACCTTTCAAAAGGCGGGACTTCACATCCAGCATGAGGAAGATTAGTTCCTCATGGAGACCTTCTACTCTACACAACCGTCTCTCCCTTCCCATGCTAAAGGGCATGCTGAAACCTGCTGGGGACATCTTTTAGGAGACCATGTGAAGGCTAGGGTAGCCGCGCTGTGGGTGTACAAAATGTCTCTGCGACCTACCCTACATCGGGTGCCAATTACCCCATATTCCCTAGTGGTCTACACTGCTAGGAAGCATGCTAATTCACATGACATAGGGGGAAACCCCCCCCCCCCCCAAGACCTGGAGAGTAAAAAAAATCGATGTCGTTGGAAAACGTGCTGCAGCAGAATCTGCCACCAATTGGCGCTTTCTCTCCCTGTATGAGCGAGCTCACTGGAACAAGATGGAGGACCTCATCCAACATCTCCCAGTGATATTTCGGAAATGGGGGCAGAAGTTTGTGGCAGAAGGGAAGATCATTTCGAACACCAACATCCGCTGTTCTCTAGATGCTGTGAACACTTCGGATTGCAGCATAAATACTAGTATCCTGTTACGCCGCCACACCTGGCTCCTAGTTTCCGGCTTTAAGCCGGAAGTCCATCAACACCTCCTAAATGTGCCCTTTGATGGGAAGCATCTCTTCGGACCCCAAGTTAATGAGTTGCTAGAAAAAAAATCAATAAGGACACATCCAAAGCAATGGGAGCTTCCAAACTCCAGCTGCTCGCGACTCCTTTTGACGCACCAAGTATCATAGTGCAGCAAAAAATCCCTCCCCAGAGGCTTCCACCAATTTCACCAGGCAACAGCAGCAGACCTCCCCATGGGGTTACTACAGGGGAGGCCATAGGGGAAATAATAGTAGTGGCAGAGAAAAGGGCACAGCTTCCAAAGGGGCTGCGCCTAAAAACAGTGTTGCTTTTGCCCTGATCATACATCACCTGTCGGGGGAAGACTGCAGGGTTACCTGCTCTGATGGCAGAAATCACCTGCGATCAGTAAGCCTGATGGCATCCTGCATTGTCATAGTTCCTCACGCCAGGTTGTACATGTGTCCGTTACAGCAGTGCCTAGCGGCTCAATAGTCTCGGGCAAAGGGTCATTGGAAGGATCTAGTGTTGATTTGGGGCTGTACTCTTCGCTCCCTGCAGTGGTGGAATTCAAGCAATCTTTTGTAGGGGCGGCCCTTTCTCTACCCAGCTACGCAAGAGAGTCTTTCAACCAGACATACTGGACCGGAAGAGGGCTATGTTGACCATTACGGAGTTAAATTCTATAGGTCTTAAGGTTTTGATTCAACACCATTAACAGTCTACCAGTGTGCTAAAGAAAATTCTAATGGTGCAAGCACCAGATGAGTGAGCAGTTTTCCTTGCATCCTGATTTTATATTTTTTTTAAATCAGTGTGACGCGCAGCTCACATATGTTACTCTGATTGAAATTGAAAGTTAAACCATTCAACAGGAACAGATAAAAACTGTCTCCATGTTCTATAATTGTTGGCTTCGCTTGGTCCTTTTTAGGTCGAGCCTACAGCGCATGCGCGGTCTGCAAGACCTTTTGTAATTTACACCATGTTTATGCCCGCCTGCTGGTACCATACGTTTCCTCCAGTGCCCCTCATAATTGCTGCACTGACTCATCCTGGGTGCCGATAGCTCACTTCCGTTCAAGACAAGAGGAGCACCAGCCGATTACAGTCTCCTTGCAGTTTCATTGTCCAAGTGCTTCCTCATTCTCGCGCTTTCGGTGTATAATTAAGGGATTCTTTATGCTATGGACACTTTTTATTTTTTAACAAAGAACTGGCGGTTATTCATGGGAAATATCCGCGCGTTTCCTGATTAGGACCATAATTGCTTCTCTTCAGACGGGGAAAATACCTGTAAAATTGGACTATTTTTTATCATTAGCCATTTTGACAATTAAATAAAAAAATCAATTGGGATCGTAATCTGCTTACACACCGAGGAGAAAGCCACTTATGTCTGAAGGTTTTTGCTGGAATCAAGACTTCTGGAATCACTGAACGCGAGGGTCATTTGCATACATTTGGAGCACGGGCAGGGCAGCCTCTGTGCTCTGCAGGCAGCGTATGGCTGCTGACTCCTCCGCTCCTCTTACAGATAACCATGTTATCTGATTTATAACACTGAAAGTGCTCTGCTGAAATGCACGTTTTTCTCGTGCGTCAAGATTCACATTAACCGTCTATTGTCCCCTCTGAGCTGCTTTTCACAGGTGGGGGGGGATGCGGTTTGCGAACAGGTCTCCCCAGGGCTGTGAGTGGCCGGGTCCTGCCGGTGCTCAACACTGGCAGTTCTTAAAAGTAGGGGCTGAAACGGGTCCCTATCGGGCTCTCCATTTTTGCCCTCACCCTCGGTGTAAAAAAAAAAAAAAAAGTACCTCCCTTCAGTACTTTTTATGTAACTCAAAAGACTCTTTTTTTCCCCCACTTTTATATAGCACAAACTCGGCCGAAGATATTGGTGTTTACCTAAGCACTAGTTACATTACACAATGACATATTTATTTTTTGAATCACAGGCTGTTGAGCCCATGTCAGGCTCAAACCTGCTCTCTCAGCTTAAGTCGACAGCTTTAGCCTTTTACACCACAACCTCGCCCACAAGAGCTGAAGCATTTTCAATATTATATACAACGAAGTCATAGCTGTTGCTTATTTCTGCTATGCATCTTACAACCATTGACAAAGCCAATAGTCCTGGCTTCTTGTAGGTGTAATGTTACTTGTTGCATCATATATCTGGCTGTACGAACAGAAGCAGCAAAATGCCAGTGGGGCGGCACACTATGCGAAGTACAGATTTTTAGCTTGTGTTTTAAGTCACGCCCTTAATTACATCGGCCACACCCCTATAAGACCCTCTAGTTTTTTCATCTCACTTAAAGCCACGGGTCTCCCGCAGGAATGTGCGCAATTAGAGCCCCTTTCAGGGGAGTTGATACTGGGGGCGAGGTGAGCTGCGCCCCTTTCCTGATCTCACCCAAACTCTACTGTGCTTCGATCATGCATGAGTTTAGGGGCTAATGTGCGCAAAACCACCGCATATTGTCTGTAAAAGGAAAGTTTGAGCTATTGGCATTGTAAATGACCATGCCTTTTATTTACGTGTTTTGAAAACCTGCAAAAGGTGCGTAAACACGCACTTTGTACTTATAGTTGTTGCTTACGAGAAGCGAGGCTGGCAGGCTGCCTCTTTTACTGCCAGCCTTGCTTCTCGTAAGCAAGGACAAGTACAAAGTGCGTGTTTACACATGCTTGCAGGTTTTCAAAACACAAATAGGCACTGTCATTTACAATGCCAATAGCTCAAACTCTTGCAAATGCGAGACCTATTGCATTGTAAATGCTTGTTTGTCTCTGGCTTAGCCCCACAAGTCAGTTACTGTTTTCATCGGAAGAAGCGTGGAAGTTCTGACTAGTAGGATTTTGTAACTCCTCACGTATTCTGGAACTTTTTCTCACAGAAATATGAAGAAAATTAATGATTTTAGCTGAAACCTGAGTTTTGCATGGCATTCTTGATAAGAAACTATTGTGGGATCCACACAAGTCGCACCACCGTGGACTCCCCTGGTTGTATATGTTTTAGAAATGTCTGAGTTTAGGTTTCCCTGTGTAGCGGTCTAACCAAGGCCCAATGACCTCAGATGCCCACATTGCTAAAATGGGTCAGTTTTCAAGGCTAACACTCGAAGTCTTCATGTTGACTTTTGGGGCCTTTCCTGTCGCTGCCACTAGGCCCATCTACGCAAGTGGTGTACTGTGTTCTTTTTTTTTTTTTTCGGGAGAAGTGTGGTACAATTAAATAGTAGAAACATTTGCTGTTATGTATTGAATTTCTCTCAATTTTTCTGACTCCCAAATGTTACCAGTTTGCAAATAAGAACATATTTTGCAGACTGTCCTCTGAATCACATGATAGTATGGGTAACCTCAAATTCAGAGATGTACAAATAACCAGTATTCTTAAACTCAGTATCTAAGGCACATGTAGAAAATGCCTAGGTTACCTTTATATTAATTTTTCATTCATCACAGTTACCTTATGAATAGAGATGCATGGTTGGTACAATTTTCACCTGTGTTCTTGACAACTAAAACACACTATATAATTCTGATGTAACCATATATCACTTTTGTAAGTTGGCTGTTGGGGCAAAAAAATGACCGGTGAAATCGTCACCATTGCTATTTTTCCTACTTATTTTAATTATTTTTTATGTTAATGTGTTTCTTTGGTGAAAACCATGTGTGATCTACATAAATGAGCTCAGACTGAATGCATAATTTTGTCTACTTTTCACATTATAGATCTCAGCGTTCACTCATGGGCTTCGCACTTCTTGCCACCACAAATTGCGAGTAGGTACAACAACAAAATATAGGAAAATGGACTACCACTTAGGAAAATGCAAAAACTGTGGTAATTTTTTTTTTTTTTTAAACACTTTTTATTATTTAAACCAGTCTGCTTCTAAAAGCACATCAGACCTTCTGTTGCCATTTTTACATACCTTTTTGAGCAGCCTCAACTTATGAAGGCTAAAGCGTGAAGGGCAAAACAGTATGTTACTTTTACCTCAGTCTTTACTCTGCTGGAAAGTACAACACATATATAATAGGTTTTTACCTTTGCCATGCATCCTTTACCCCATAGTACTTTATCACATCGGTAATTGTATTTTTTTAAATAACACAATTTTTATGTTCTTTAAAAAAAAAAAAAAAGAGGTTACGGCCCCGGTGGAGGTAAGGGTGATATTGGGGTTAAGGGGTCGGTAGAGGTCATGGGAGGTAAGGGTGATCTTGTAGTTAAGGGGAGGGTAGAGGTAAAGGAGGTAAGGATGCTTTTAGGGTTCTGGGGTGGGTAGAGGTAAGGGGATTAAAACACAAAGTGGGGGTTGGAGTGGGTTCCCCAAAACAGAAAAAGAAAATAGCCAGGGAGGGGGTTTGGGGAGGTCATCCAAAAAAGTGTGTATGTATGTATTACCTACTGCAGATAGCCAGTAGGTAGTTATAGTTCGGACCAAAGCTTCCATAGGAAAAGTGTTTTTTGTTTTGTCAATAACTTTGGCACCGCTTGACGAATCTTTACAAAATTTTCAAAAAAACGTCCTTTTTGGTTCAGCTGTTGTGTTGAAAGTTTCGGGGTGATCCGTCAAGCAATGGCCAAGAAAAGGGGGAGGGAGGGTCACAAAACGCGTTTTCCCAGATTATGTTTATGGGGATTTTTCATTTTTTTAACATGACTACAGCCCGAACCGCTGAATGGAATTGTGCCAAATTTGGCAGAAAGTTAGATGTTGGTCTAGAAAGCGCGCTTTTTGTGATTTGGTGTAAATCCGTTCAGTAGTTTCAGAGATATTTAAGTTAAACAAATATAGATATCTGGGGATGCGAATTTGATTGGCTGCCGACGCTTCTACCAGGATGTGTTGGCAGCCATCTTGGGACTTGGGCTTGAAGCAGAGTCCCACAAAAAAAGATTTAAAAAAGAAAAGGGGCCAGGGTAGGGACACCCTGAATTCCTGGCCGTGATGCAGGAGTCTCCCAGAGACCCCGCCACAGCTATAAAACATTTTTTTAAAATAAAATCTCAGAAAAATCAGCGATTGACTCTGCAAATTTTTCTGAGATTTAAAAAAATGAAAAAAAAGGGTCTCTTGCGCTTTTACTTTACTGGCCCCTGGGTGGGCCAGGTCCTTGGGGGTTTGGGAGCTAGAAAAGGAGGGGGGCACACAGGATCCCCCAGAGCTTATAGTAGCCCTGGGGACCGCCACTTCCCCGGGGCTTTAAAATGTACTTCTGATGATACTTAGTGATCCAAGTGTTTTACTATCCTATTTAATGCCCTGATGTTCTAAGTATACCGTTTTTATCCTTTCACACTACTTAGGAATTATGTCATTTTGGTCTATGATTTATGCATAATATATCTCATATATTTATATGTTCTTTTGTGGTGTAAGTATTGTGTCATGGGTGTGACTGTTGCGCAAACGCTTTACACATTGCCTCTGGGGATAAGCCGGACTACTCTCTGCCAAGCTACCGGTGGTGAGCACGGGTTATCTTTGGTGTATAACTAAGTTGCCCTGACTAGAGTGGTGGGCTCTGCCTGGCTTTGGTGTGAACCCTAGCCAACTAGAATCCCCCAATTCTAACAGTGTGTATGTATAAGTGAGTGTGTCTGTGAATGCATCAGTGTGTCCATTGGTTTTTTAGGGTTGTACTCTATGGTTTCTAAATAGTTATACAAGAGATACTTTCCTTTTATTCTTTGCTCTCCTTTGTACAGTAGACAGATATAACTCTCTATCCATCTACTTCTCTTGGACATAAGTATTCGTATATATTGCTATAGGTATTCATGTGTGCGTATGTGTATAACTACATACATTACTGTTTCAGTCAGTCTGTTATTGTGTGTCTCACTGTATATCTGGGCCTCTAAATACCACTATTATTCTTTAGATTGCTATCTTTCTAGAAATTTTAGTGTCTACTTCATAGCGTTTCCCCTCACATTACTTTATCCGGTTTGGGTCTGTCAGTACTTACCTGTATATGTATGTAGCTGCACAAGTGCCCCATTATGTACCTGTGCGTATAAGTGTGTTATTGTATACTTAAAGGTGTACTTTAATGTCTTTGTTTCAGTATCTCTGGATGTCTTACTAAATGCATCAGTTTCTGTCTGGGTACATCAGCATACACTTTACTACCACTTAGTTATCTCTCTGTATATATCTGTGTCTCTCTGGGTGAGTCGGTGTACACATCAGTTTCTACCAGACTGTAAATGTATGCATGAGTGTATCCTTGGCTCTGTTTTACTGTAAGCATAGGTATATTTTTGTGTGCTAGTGTGTATATATATATCAAACTCTGGCTGTCTTAGTAAAAGCATCAGTGTGTGCCAGGTTGTCTTAACCTATATCAGTGTATATCAGATTGCGTAACTATATACATAAGAGAATGCCTGGATATCTCACTGCATACATTAGTGTTTCACTCCTTGTGACAGTGCCTACATTGTTCTATGCCTGTGTTTTGTTTCTCTTTACAACTTTTTACTCGTGTTTCCTGACCACTGGAGTTTCCTTTAATTCATCATATACTCTTTTAATATTTACTTTTACTTTTTCCAAACATCCTACTCTCGTTTATCCACCTTACTCCCACTCATTCCTTCTCTATCAATTATTTCTTTTTATGCTACAGATTAATTCGCATACCTGTTAAATGTGGTTGTTAGTCTGTATTTTTCTTTTTCAGTATCAGTTTGAAAATCTAGTTTCAGAAAGCACACAAAAACCTAGCACAAATATGGTACACCACTCTCATGCAAGGCAACCATTAATTGCAAACTTTTCAACATTGGTTTCAAGGTTACACAGGCTGTAAACAAATAGAAACACTGCCTTCATATTTTACTAATACTACACCTCTTGTGAATGGTCAGATTTGTTAACCCTTCCTTGCACTCCTCTAAAGAATGCCCAAATCAGTAGGGGTTTTGGGTGGGCCCGTGGATCCACTGCAGTGCTCAGCGTAGCCCCCATGTAACCTTGTTACGAAATCGTTTTTTAAACTGTTCTTAAAGACTACCACTTACACACCACTTCCTATTAAAGCCTAAATTTAGACCCAAACACTCTTTATTACCCTTTTTCTTCTTAACACTTTCTCCTCACATCTACATTGTAGACTTTCATGTTCCCTCCCCCCAACCCCCATGCTCCTGTAGCTCTTTTGCTATGGTGGCCAATATTGTAGCCTTCTCTGCTAGCAGTAGGTAACATGTTCACAACAGCTCTAGAGCAGCATGTTGACTCCTCAACCAAATGCAGCAGGTGTGGTTGACTGTATACAATTAGAAACATATCACACATAATCCATCACACATGTACTTACTTTATATCACAACCTACTTTTAACCATTACCATATTTACACCATCCAATCAAATGTGATCTTTTAAATTTTACTTACTAGGGTCATTTTATTTTTTTTAATGAATTTATTTTGAAAACTGTTGCATTCAGCTACAGTCTTCTCTTGTGTTACTGCTCCATCCTTCAAAAGGATTGAAGTGTAGATTGTGGGTGCTAGAAAGAGTGGCATTGCCAGGGATCTGGGTTTGTCTAATGTGGATATTACTTGGGTTGGCCAGAGAGGGTTAAAGTGGCATCAATTGCTTCCATTGGTTGAAAGCATTATGTATTACCAAAATCATGACCTCATGATTGTGAACTGTGGTGTCAATGACCTGAGCACACTGGCTGGGGTAGGACTGCAAATCCTAATGAAGGATATCTGTGGTCAATTAATGACACTTTTTCCTCACACTGCCTAAGTGTTCTCTAACATATGCCAGAGACCGAAATGGAAGTGGTCAACTGAATTTTGTCCACAGATTGAGGAATGCAGAAACCGTTTTATTAACACGTTTTCTGGCTTTGTCTGAGACCATAACATGGGCTCCATCTACAATAATCTGCGTTTTGACATGGATGGAATTTACAGACCTGATGGAGTGCATTTCATAGAGAAGGGCAACAGGTTGTTCTTGAACAATTTGAAAGGCTGCATCCTGTTTTGTGTCGTGATGAGTGCTTGCAATGTTCAACACTCCGTCCATCATCCCCTTTGGTTTTGCGACATACATACAACAGCACATCCTGTGATTCTGGGCACATCACTTAATCTCCCCGTTCCTAACAAAAATGAATGTGTCCATCTGTAAGGAAACTGGTGCTCATGTAAAGCGCTCCGATACCTGATATCTTCAGGTCTAGTTCGCGCTATATAAAACTCGGGGCGGGGGGGGGGGAGAGAAACATAGGCTCTTATCAGAGCCACCCTATTCCCCAAACACTTGTTAGTTTTCTTTGTAAATCCTTTTTATTTTTTTTATTTTCTTGAATCTGCGGATCCGCAAACCAAAAGCACACATTCAATGCAAAACGGCACATTTAACATTTTCTTGTAGAGTGTTCTGAGTGGATCTACCTAGAACTGTGTGTGGGACTCTGACAAAGTGTAAATGTCTGTGTGGATCTGTGACTGTGTATGTAAATGTTAGTATGGATATGTGAGTGCGTGTGAGTGTCTGTATGAGTATGTGAGTGGTTGTGAAAGAGTCTGAGTGTAACTGGTTGTGACAATATCTGTATGGGTATGTAAGTAGGTGTCAGAGTGTATGTTTAAGTGCAAGTGTGTGTGTGCATAGGTATGTGAGTGGATGTCAGAGTGTCTGTATGGGTGTAACTGAGTGGGTTTGAGGGTCTCTGTATGGGTGTGGGTGTGAGTGTCTTATCAGTACGTGAATGGATGAGACGGTGTGTGTGTGTGTGTGTGTGTGGTTGTAAATGTGGGTGTAAGAGTGAGTTGGCAAAATAAAATTTCAGCAAATACCTGTGCGTAGAGTCTGAGATCAACAGTTAGGACGTATCTTGTGGATGTGCGGCCGGCCTGCTGTTCCACACCACCCTCGTTCAGGAGCACCGCTGGGATGACGGCGAGTTAAAAGGAAGTTTCTGTAAAAAAGAAAACGGTGGAGCCCCCCACAGCAAGATGCATCCTACCGGCTCTGTGAAGGCGCTCGGAGTGTCGAAGGATGCATGAACTCCAGAATCCCTTGCCATGTAAGATTAGAGAAGGCAAGTGAGGGGCACTCGGAAAGAATTACTGAGTGGGTAATTTGCATGCAGCAGCTACACTACGTAAAGCACTAGAATACCAATGTCATCCTCTGCAATGCAGGACCGAGAGGAGAGAGCCAGAAATGCATTCGAAGACTAAAGCAGTGCGGGAGACTCGAGCACAAGCACAAATGCAAGAGATGGAGCCCTCAGCACAGACTTGGGTGAAAAACTTAAAAAACTGGAAAAATTAACTCTAATTGAGATAACGAAATAATGGGAGAGCAAGTCTCTTCAGAGATACCTGGAAGTTGGAAGAATACAGAGGGGCTTATGCATACTAGTAGCCCCAAGTTTTGAAAACCTGCACCCCAAAATGTTGAGACGAGCGCAGAGCAATACAGAGGTATCAATGAGACTATTACAAATCCTAGTCAAGTACGCAGAGATTGACAGACAAACTATTTTGCAAGAACTGGGCACACTCAATACTGAACTGGCTGCCTTACCGGAACAAGAGAAAATTAATGCTTTCAGCGGAGAAATGAAAACACACATAGATAAACAAAAAAGCATTATTGTGAATTGCAAGGCGTTAAAATTCAAGCGCGACAAAAATTATTATGAAAGGGGACAAATCTTTACACTTGCTCGTAGATTCAACACCATCAGAAGACAAAGACTGTCTGAATGCAGCTGTCGGAGGCAGGAACATAATCCAAGTGATTCAGCGTCTGCATCAGCTACAAGCTCTGCTGTGAGCTCTGAAGCTGAAACTAACCAGGACTCATCTAAAATGAGACGCTAGGGGTCCTCTGTAATTGACTAACTCAATTTTGTAAGTGCAGACCGACTTTTAAACCTCAGACCAAGATTTCAACATCAAGACAGAAAAACGGAAACCAAAAAAAGCGCTGCAACAAGCGCTCCTCTATAACAGCAGAAAGACAAACGCATAGGGAATCGCAAATAAAACAAGGACCATTAATAGTAAACCTTTCGGACATCAGTTTAACCAAACAAGAAACTGAAATACTCAATCTAGGTCTATCATTCTGTCCTGAAAAAGACCAACCATGCTACAACCAGAGTTGATTTATACAAATTCATAAGAAAACTTAAGTTGGAAAAAATACTGTGGAACATAAGTAAAATGGAAATCTTCGACAACAACATAGACGGAGGCAGAAACCAATCTAATGATATCAGACATGCAAATCCTGCTGGACTTGAAACGTTTAGAAAATGAAACTGTAGGCATAAATGTCAACATGACTGAGGAAGAATTGATTGCCAATATGGACTTAAAAGTTGATGAAGAGGCAACAAGCCCATTTAAACCACCTTCTAAATTCATACCAAATCTACCCAGAGACAAATGTGACATATTTTCTAACGTGATCATTGAAGAATTAAGAGTTGCAAAAAGCCACACAATATAAAGGGAACTATCAACAATCTGAAAGACTAAATTACGATGAACTGGCAAAGAAATTACAAAACAATGCCAATGTGGTAATACGCAATGTAGACAACAATATATCAAAGAAGCAATGTTACAATTAAATGACACAAACTGTTACAACAAAGTCAATATCTTGGAGGTTAACCAGGCACAAGAATTCTTTCTCAACTAACTCGGAGTGGCATAGCAGTGGGCTGATATCCCAAAACGAATATAATTCTCTGAGAAATGAACATCCTATATCACCGGTCATGTACTTAATTCCATAAATACATAAAAACCTCATAGAACCACCTGGTCATCCAATAATTTCTTTCTGAGGCAGTTTAATGGAGAACACTTTGA
The DNA here is from genome assembly GCA_963921515.1 of Calotriton arnoldi. Lineage (NCBI taxonomy): Eukaryota > Metazoa > Chordata > Amphibia > Caudata > Salamandridae > Calotriton > Calotriton arnoldi. The sequence continues at coordinate 4,011,485 of CAWUFW010000495.1, read as the reverse complement.
AGTATGCTGACTATTTTTTACAGGAGCATGTGAAGAATTTGCCATCTTACATCCAAGACTCTGGTGATTTCTTTAAATTGATCTTTGATATTGCATAGGAACAAGATTATTAATCTCTATGGGTGTCGTGTCACTATATACCAGCATTTGACACAAGGATGGCTTACGAGCACAAACATTTTCTTGGAATAAGACCAATGACTCTCTTCAAATCGTCCACAAGAACACCATCCGCATCACGACCAACTCCGACGACACCTTCACAGCCGGCGAACACTGCACTTCCAGATACACACCCGACCCCAAGACCACCCTCAGAGGCACCCTCATCTACAGACCCCCAGGACCACGCACACAATTCAGCGAAGACATCGCCGACCTCATCAGCCCGCACGCCCTCCCCTCGGCTGACTACATCCTCCTTGGGGACCTCAACTTCCACCTAGAGAACAACAACGATCGCAACACCACCACCCTGCTGGACAACCTCGCCAACCTCGGACTCAAGCAACTGGTGACCACCCCCACACACCACGCCGGCCACACGCTTGACCCCGTCTTCTCCTCCAGTAAGGACATCTCCTTCAGCCACACCACCGGACTCCACTGGACAGACCACAGCTGCGTCCACTTCAGCTTCAGCAGGACCACCACGCACCACCACACGCAACAGTTTCCGCGCAGAAGCTGGAACAAGATCACCACCGACCAACTCACCACATCCCTGAGCCAGAACCCTCCCGCCAGCTCAACGAACCCCAACCAAGCCGCCAGCAACCTCACAAGATGGATCACCAACTGCGCAGACGACCTCGCCCCATTGAAGACCCCCCCAGTCAGACACGGCAACAAGAAAGCATCCTGGTTCACCGACTAACTCAAGAAATCCAAGAAGAACTGCCGGGCCCTCGAGAAAGCATGGCGCAGAGACCCGACTGCAGACAACATGACCACCCTCAAGCACGCCACCCGAAAACACCACCAGCTGATCCACTCCACCAAGAAAACCGCATTCAAGGAACGACTGGACAACAACGCCCACAACAGCAAGGAACACTTCATCATCGTCAAAGAGCTCTCGAACCCCAGCGCCGGAAACAACGACATCACTCCCTCGCAAGACCTCTGCAACTCGCTCGCCTCGTTCTTCCACAGCAAGATCGCAGACATACACAACAGTTTCAGCACACAGCCGACGTACCCTACGACCGTTCCAACGTCCCCCACCTCCACCCTCCGAGCCTGGACCCCGATCAACACCGAAGACACTATCCGCACGATGAACTCCATCCACTCCGGATCACCTACCGACCCCTGCCCTCACCACGTCTTCAACAAGGCCGACGCCGTCATCGCACCCCACCTCCGGGACATCATCAACACCTCCTTCGACACCGCCACCTTCCCAGAGAGCTGGAAGCACGCCGAACTCAGCGCCCTACTGAAGAAACCGTCAGCGGACCCCACCAAGCTCAAAAACTACCGCCCCATCTCGCTCCTTCCTTTTCCTGCCAAAGTCATCGAGAAGACCGTCAACAGACAACTGGCCGCCTTCCTCGAGACGAATGGATCCCTCGACCACTCGCAGTCCGGCTTCCGGGCCAACCACAGCACCGAGACCGCCCTCATCGCAGCCACCGACGACATCCGAGCCCTGCTCGACAACGGGGAAACAGCGGCCCTCATCCTCCTGGACCTCTCCGCAGCGTTCGACCACAGTCTGCCACCGCACCCTAGTGCAACGCCTGAACAACGTCGGAATCCAAGAGAAGGCACTGGAGTGGATCATCTCCTTCCTCGCCGGAAGAACCCAGAGAGTCCGCCTCCCCCGTTCAGTTCCGAGGCCACCGAAGTCATCTGCGGCGTACCACAAGGATCATCACTCAGCCCCACCCTCTTCAACGTCTACATGAGCCCCCTCGCAGCCATCGCACGCCAACACAACCTCAACATCATCTCCTACGCCGACGACACCCAGCTGATCCTCTCCCTCACCAACGACCCCACAACCGCCAGAACCAACCTACATGAAGGGATGAAGGACGTAGCCGAGTGGATGAGGAACAGCCGCCTGAAACTGAACTCAGATAAGACGGAAGTCCTCATCCTAGGATCATCACCCTCCGCCTGGGACGACTCCTGGTGGCCCCCTGCCCTGGGCAACGCACCCAAACCAACGGACCACGCACGCAACCTGGGCTTCATCCTGGACTCCTCCCTCTCAATGACCCGACAAGTCAACGCCGTCTCCTCGTCTTGCTTCAACATCCTACGCATGCTGCGCAAGATCTTCCGGTGGATCCCCACCGAAACCAGGAAAGACGGTCACCCAGGCCCTCGTCACCAGCCGACTGGACTACGGCAACTCCCTCTACGCCGGAACCACAGCCAAACTTCAAAAAGACTCCAACGCATCCAGAACGCCTCAGCTCGACTCATCCTGGACATCCCCCGACACAGCCACATCGCCGGACACCTGAGAGACCTGCACTGGCTCCCCGTCAGCAAGCGAATCACGTTCCGACTCCTCACCCACGCACACAAAGCCCTCCACAACCAAGGCCCCAGATACCTCAACGACCGTCTGACCTTCTACACTCCCACCCGCCAGCTACGATCGACCAACCACGCCCTCGCCGCCGTCCCCCTCATCCGAAGAGCCACAACGGGAGGAAGATCCTTCTCCTACCTGGCTGCCAAGACGTGGAACTCCCTACCCATCCACCTCCGCCTTACCCAAGACCACCTCTCCTTCAGGAAGCAACTCAAGACCTGGCTGTTCGAACAGTAGCGGACCCCCCTCCCCCAAGCGCCTTGAGACCCTCCGGGTGAGTAGCGCGCTATACAAATGATTGATTGATTGATTCAATCACAGTTACATGTTATTAGAAATGGTCGAGCTATGTCTTGAGAATAATTATTTTTTGTTTGAGAAACTACTATACAAACAAATGAGGGGCACCGCCATGGGCACCTGCTTCGACCGCATTTATGCGAATTTGCATATGGGCTGGTGGGATAAGCAGGTGCTAAGGCAAGAATTTCATGAAATCTGGAACGAAAATGTGGTTTTATGGTCTAGTTTTATTGATGAGCTATTTATAATCTGGAAAGGCTCTGAAGAGTGCTCTCAAATGTATTCAAGATATCAATATCAATAAATTAAACCTACACTTCACGAGTACAATAGGCAAGAAAGAGGTAGTCTTCCTAGAGCTAACAGTTTTTGAAAAGAGAGGCAAACTTCATTCCAAAGTATACAGAAAACCCACAGCCAGCAACATGGTACTACATGCTTGCAGCTTTCACCCAAACAATTTAAAGGCAAGTATTCCTACGGAGAAGCATTAAGAATACATAGAAATTGTAGTGAAGATGGAGAATTTAAAAAAGCTATAGAAGAAATGGCTGTGAGATTCAAGGAACTTGGATACGCAGTAGAAGCAGTAGAGAGCAATACAAAAGACAAGCAATCTTAAAAAAGGATCAGTACTACTTAAGCCACAAAAAAAAACAAGAGAAGAGTCAGGAGAGTTCCAAAATGAGGTTTATCATACACTACAGCAGACAACACAACACCATACGCAAAGTACTTAACAAATATTGGGATTTAGTAAGTAGTGACCCAATCATCGACAAATTGATGCCGAGAAGATTGGGCATCACTTACAAAAGGGTGAGGTCATTGAGAGATGACCTTGTAAGAGCCACTCGAGTAGAACCAGTGCAAGGCATGTGTGAACATGGCATCAACAACACTTATTGCACAACACCTTTAGAACCATGGCCACACACAATTAAGGGAGCTTTGAATTGCAAGACAGACCATGCTATCTGTGTTTTGGAATGTCCATGTGAACTACAATACATAGCTCAAAACCTCTGGTACATAAGCGTAGATTACAACATACAAGAGCCATAAAAATCAGAGACTCCTCATTTCCAGTAGCACGCCATTTCGCAACCACTCATAACAATGAGGAAAGACTCATGAAATACTATATGATAGACAGGGTACCCAAAACCATTAGGGGAGGTAACTGTGAAAAGATAGTGAGAAAACTGGAATCCGGCCTTATACTAAGATTTAACAGCAAGTCTCCGATGGGGTTAAATATGGATGAAGAAATGTATTCTCAAATTTAAAAGGCAAAACAATTGGAACCATATATAAAACATCACTATAGATTTTAATCATCAAGTTTCAATTTGTAAATGTTAAGTTTTGAATGCCTTTACATAATATGTTGACTTAGTGAAAAAAATCTCTACTTTTACACTGTTTATTGCTATTTTCGAGCTAGCCAATGGTTTATAAGGGAATGTTAGGGTATTTCTGAAAATAGTAATTTTTATCTTTGATAAGATAAAGTCGCTGAAAATTGAAAAGTTGCATCTAGACTGTTAAAAAAAAAAATTGGGGGAAAAACCCTTTTTTTAATCTCACTTGGGCATAATTTTTTAATCCTAATGATAAACAACATGCTGTTTAATGTAATCAAGGGTTTATACAAGCAATGAATCGAAATATAGGATGCAGATCTGACATGCTTGAAAAGCCCACTTGGACACAATTGTATTTCTGAAAATATTTCAGTTTAAATGAAATCACGCAAACTAATTAGTGAAAGTATGTGACTTGGCAAAGTAGATGCAACAAATTATTTAAATAATAGAGGTGAATATTAAACCAGAAAAGAAAACCATGTGTAAAACGTGCATAAACTACACAGTATGTTTACTCTTTCAATGGTGACACGTAATCACATGAAGATGACAAACCATATTTGTTCTTAATGGCGTCTGCCGATGTGTGATCAAGGCTTTTTCCGAAACGTGTTAGTCGACAAAATAAAGATAAAATTGCAGCACATACCTGTGCATGGAGTCTGAGATCAACAGTTTGCACATATCTTGTGGATATATATATATATATATATATATATATATATTCACTGAAAAAACCATAGGTTTTAGGGACAGTTATAGTTAGTTGGACATTGCACTCGTACAAAACCCGTGAAATTCCCCCGTTATAGTTAGTTCAGCTAACTATAACTCGCGCCCCCGCAATGCACTGCTGATGTCACATATTACATCACTCATGACATGGTCAGTGACATCACTGATGACATCTCAAATGACATCACTGATGACATCATCCAGTGACTGTGTGTTTCTGTAAAGTTTAAATATTTTTAATATATATAGGGAAAGGCGTATTGAAGAATGAGTGGGTGTATAAGTGTCTGTATGGATGATTTAGTAGGTGCGTGACTGACTCTATAAGTGAGTGATTTAACGTATCTTACTGAATGCATGGGTTAGTGACTAAACTGGGTGAATGTCTGTATCTGTCTGTTGCTGTGTAAGTGGCTGCATGGGTTTGTGAATAGCTACACGAGTGTCTATAAGAGTTATTGATTTGTTGTCTGAGTATCTGTATGGGTGCCTGAGTGTTTGTGTGGATGGGGTGTGTGCGACTGTGCAATGATGTGTGAGTGGGTGATTCACTGGGTGGATGGTTTCAAGAGTGCATCTGTGATAGACTGTATGGGTGGGTAAGTGTGTGTAAGAGTGTGTTAGTGAGTGAATGTATGTCCCAGTGGTACATGTGTGAGTAACTACATATGTGAAAGGCAGTATATATGTGTGTTGGAGTATATAAATAGCTATAAGCGAGAGTGAGTGATTGTGATAGTGGCTGTATGGATGAGTGTGTGCTTGTATCAGTGATTGTATAAGAGCGTAACAATGTGCTAGTATTTGTATGATTAAGTGAGCTGGTGTGTGTATAACTGTATAGGTGAGTAAATGGCAGTGTGTTTAATTATTTGCATGACTGACTAGGTGTGTGAGTACCTCTATGGATGAGTGGCGGTGTTTGAGTGTCTATATAGGAGTAAGAGTGCATATGATAGTCCTGTATTGAGTGACCATAAGTATGAGTGACTGTACGGGTGAGTGAGTGGGTGTGTGTGTGTGTAGACCTAAGAATCAGTGAGTGGGTATGTAGTTATTGGTGTTGGAGTGTCTATGGTTTTGCGAATGGCAGTCTGTAATTTAGATTGGGTGTATCAAAGGTTATATTAGGGTGTGAAGAGCTGCATCAGATTATCACGTGGATGATGTCATCAGTGATGTCATTTGAGATGTCATCAGTGATGTCATCAGTGATGTCACTGACCATGTCATGAGTGATGTAATATGTGACGTCATCAGCAGTGCATTGCGGGGCGCGAGTTATAGTTAGCTGAACTAACTATAACGGGGAATTTCACGGGTTTTGTACGAGTGCAATGTCCAACTAACTATAACTGTCCCTAAAACCTATGGTTTTTTCAGTGAATTTCAAAGGTTTTTTAAATGCTAATTTGTAACTATAACATGTCTGAAACCTACGGTTTTTTCAGTGAATTTCAAAGGTTTTGTAAATGACAATTTTTAAATGTATTAATTGTTATATACATTTTTTTCATACTGATTTCGAAATTTTTTAGAAAACATTTTTTTTTACATATTTTATTTTTTAAATTACATTGTAATTATATTATACATTACAAAAATACTTTCTCAGAATGAATTACTTTAGTTTAAATACTTTGCACATAGGCAATAGACTTTTAAGTACAGTAGTTACAGTTGTTGCAATGGGCAACACATTTTCAAACACAATGCAACATTCAGCTCAATGTGAATTTCTAGTTAAATGCAATTAGTTACTTTATGGATTACTTTTCTAACCACAGGACTGGATCCTAGATTCAGTCCTGGGACATCTCCTGTAAACAGTTGAGTAAAAGCGTTTTGGTTACAGTCGTGATTTTTAAGGAATATTATTGTACTTTAAAAGTTGACACTTAGAAACTTTTTCTCATAGAATGACCAATGTTATCCTATGGAAGGAAATTCACTTAGGAGGTAAAAACTGTTATCGTTACTTTTTGTTACTCAGTGTTGGATCCTGGATCCAGCACTGGTGCATCTCCTGTAAACAGTTGAAAGAATGCGTTTAAGTCATACAGGCGATTTTTAAGGAATATTTGTAGTTTGTGAAAATCGACACTTTGAAACTTTTCTGCTGAAAACCAGACAAAGGATTCCTATGGAGAAAATATAAGTTACTGGTAAGTACGGTTAAAATTACTTTTCAGGGTCAGTGCTGGGCTAAAAGATGCAGCACTGGGTTCTCTCCTGATAACAGGTGAGTAAATTGGAATTCGTACTTTGGTTGATTTTAGAGGAATATTATAAAGTTCCAAAACTCCACACTTAGAAGAATTTCCAAGTGAAACCAGTCAATGTTAGCCTATGAAGGAAATTCAAGTTACCGGTAAGTACGGTTAAAATTAATTTTGAGGATCAGTACTGGGCTGAAAGATGCAGCACTGAGGTCTCTCCTGATAACAGGTGAGTAAATCAGAATTCGGATTTCGGCTGATTTTAGAGGAATATTTTAAAGTTCCAAAAATCAACACTTACAATCTTTTTCAGCAAAAAGCAGGCAATGATATCCTATGGAAGGAAATTCAAGTTACCGGTAAGTACGGTTAAAATTACTTTTGAGGATCAGTACTGGGCTGAAACATGCAGCACTGAGGTCTCTCCTGATAACAGGTGAGTAAATCGGAATTCGTATTTCGGCTGATTTTAGAGGAATATTTTAAAGTTCCAAAACTCCACACTTAGAAGAATTTCCAAGTGAAACCAGTCAATGTTAGCCTACGAAGGAAATTCAAGTTACCGGTAAGTACGGTTAAAATTACTTTTCAGGACCAGTACTGGGCTGAAAGATGCATCACTGAGGTCTCTCCTGATAACAGGTGAGTAAATCGGAATTCGTATTTCGGCTGATTTTACAGGAATATTTTAAAGTTCCAAAACTCCACACTTAGAAGAATTTCCAATTGAAACCAGTCAATGTTAGCCTATGGAAGGAAATTCAAGTTACTGGTAAGTACGGTTAAAATTACTTTTCAGGACCAGTACTGGGCTGAAAGATGCAGCACTGAGGTCTCTCCTGATAACAGGTGAGTAAATCGGAATTCGTATTTCGGCTGATTTTAGAGGAATATTTGCACAATGGTGAAGGGAGGGGGCGGGGCCTGAGGTGACATCTGTGCAAACGCGCCCCGTGGCGCGTTTTAAGTTGGGGGATTAAGTCCCCTTGAATCCTGAGGGTCCCTAGGGGCCAACTAGCCCACCAGGAACCTCCAATATGCGCCAGGGGCTGCGTTGCAGAGACGTGTAGAGAGGCCACACCCTTTTACACCTCTCTGCAACGCAGCTCTGTGGCGCTTTCTGGATGTACCTGTTGGGCTAGTTGGCCCCCAGGGACCCTCAGGATTGAAGGGATTTAATTCCCCATCTTAAAACGCGCCACGGGGCCTGTTTGCACACATGTCACCTGAAGCCCCGCCCCTCCCTTCACCACTGTGCAAACGCGCCCCGTGGTGCGTTTTAAGTTGGGGGATTAAGTCCCCTTGAATCCTGAGGGTCCCCGGAGTCCAACTAGCCCACCACATACCTCCAAAAAGCGCCACAGAGCTGCGTTGCAGAGAGGTGTAAAAGGGGTGTGGCCTCTCTACACGTCTCTGCAAGGCAGCCCCTGGCGCATACTGGAGGTTCCTGGTGGGCTAGTTGGCCCCAGGGACCCCCAGTATTCAAGGGGAATTTGTTCCCTCTCTGCAAACGCGCCAGGGGCGCGTTTGCAGAGTGGTGAAGGAAGGGGCGGGGCCTGCGGGCCCGATCGTTTTTTTTTTTTTTCTGTCCTCTGAAGGGGGGCTGTGTGGCCCCCTTCCTTTTTTCTCTTTTTGGGCCCTGGGGACCCCATCCCCCAGGGCCTTACCCCTTTTTTTAATTTTTCAAAAAAAACGGGAAGGGGGCCACATGGCCCCCCTTCCCTGGGCCTGTATTGGCCCCGGGGACCCCATCCCCCGGGGCATGGCCTCTATATTTATTATTTTGAGGGGGCAGCGTGGCCCCCCTCCTCTGGCCATTTTAAGGCCCCGGGGACCCCATCCCCGGGGCCGGCCTTTCCATTTAAAAAAATAAATAAAAATTCTCTTTTTTGGGGAGGGGGCCGCGTGGCCCCCTCCCGGGCCACTACTTGCCCCGGGACCCCATCCCCGGGGCTGGCCCTCTCCGTTGTAGACTGTGGGGGGTCCCCAATCCCCCACAGTCCCGCCGGCTCCCACGTCCCTTGGGAGCCGGCATTGCTGTTCCACATGGGGAGCAGCTGACATGCTGCTCCCCATGTGGAAAAGCAATCGCTTTGGATATTGGAAGAGAGAGCAGGTTTCCCTGCTCTCTCTTCCAATATCCAAAGCAGTTTGCTATGGCAGGACGGGAGCCGCGAGGCTCCCGTCCTGCCATAGCAAACTACAGTGTCCCGGGGGTAGGCACCCCGGGACACTGCAGGAGCCGGCCCTGGGGGTGGTGGTCCCCAGGGCCATCAAGGGCTCCAGGAGGGGGCCGCGCGGCCCCCTCCCATTCAGTACACAGCCCCGGGGAGGTGGTGGTCCCCAGGGCTCTGGGGGTCCGTAACGGACCCCCATATTAAAATGTTTAGTGCCCAGGGGCGTGTGGGGGGGGCTGGAGCCCCCCCCACACTGGTTTTCTTTTTAATAAAAAAAAAGCCCCGGGGAGGTGGTGGTCCCCGGGGCTGCGGGAGGGCTCAGAGCCCTCCCGCACCATTTTTCAAAAAGCCCCGGGGGTGGCGGTCCCCGGGGCTTGGGGGGCCCTTTGAGGCCCCCACACATTAAATAATCCCCCCACCCCATCATGCCCCCGGGACTTGGGCCACCCGGGGTCTATTAACATCGAAGCGCGGAGACCGCGCTTCGATTTTTTCCGGCAGGATTTGTGCACCCTGAGCGCATCCTGCCGATTTTTTTTTTTTTTTTTTTTGCCCAGGGGGTCCTTGTGGGACCCCCTGAGCAAACCCAGGGGGTCAGGGTGTTTCTACCCTGACCCCTTTGTGCGCTTTGCGCACTTGTTTCTGTCCCTCGGTTCTACCGAGGGACAAAATGGCTGCCAACATTTCCTGAATCGGAATGTTGACAGCCAGCTGACAGCCAATTAACATGCAGCTCGTGATCGGGACGGTGCGCGCAGGGTGCGCTGAGGGTACGCGGACCCTACTCGGCCATAGATATCACTAACTTTTTACTTTTCATTTTCTCAGCAACTACTGAACGGATTTACACCATTTAACAAAAAGGGTTCTTTCTGAACCAAGAACTACCTCTTTGCCAAATTTGGTGTAATTCCGTTCAGCAGTTCGGGCTGTAGCCGTGTCTAAAGTTTCCTATGGAAAAGTGCATGGGGAAAACGCGTTTTGGGACCCCCTTTTCTCGGCCCCCGCTTGACGAATCCCCCGAGACTTTCAGGGTAGGAGCGGACCGGAGCGGGCCACAAAGTTTGAAAATTTCGCGAAGATACGTCAACCGGCAAGAGAGTTATTTCAAATAGAATGTCGCGGATTTCCTATGGATAATAGGTTGTAACTATAACTATCTACTGGCGACCGCCAGTAGATAATACACATATATATATATATATATACACACTACTGGCGGTCGCCAGTAGATAGTTCTAGTTAGGACCTAGTTTCCATAGGAAACTCATTTTTTGTTTTCTCAACATCTTTGGCGCCGGTTGACGAATCTTCGCAAAATTTTCAAAACTCGTAGCCCGCTCCGGTCTGCTCCTGTCTTGAAAGTTTCGGGGTGATTCGGCAAGCGGGGGCCGAGAAAAAAGGGGGTCCCAAAACGTGTTTTCTCCATGTTATTTTCCATAGGAAACTTTAGACACAGCTACAGCCCGAACTGCTGAACGGAATTACACCTAATTTGGCAAAAAGGTAGCCCTTGTTTCAGAAAGAGACCTTTTGTTAAATGGTGTAAATCCGTTCAGTAGTTCCTGAGAAATTTAAAAAGGTCGAAAAATGCATTTCCCATAGGAAACTTTAGACACGGCTACAGCTCGAACTGCTGAACGGAATTACACCAAATTTGGCAAAAAGGTAGTGCTTGGTTCAGAAAGCGCCCTTTTTTTTTTTTTAAATGGTGTAAATCCGTTCAGTAGTTGCTGAGAAAATCAAAAAATAAAAGTTTCAATATATAGAGGCACAGAGGATCCGCGCACCCTCCTGACCACGAGCTTTATTCTAATTGGCTGTCAACACTCCAAACCAGAAAGTGTTGGCAGCCATAGAACCGAGTCACAAGAAAACAGAAAAACAAACGCGTAAAAACAAGAAAAGGGGGCAGGGTAGAAACACCCTGACCCCCTAGGCCTGCTCAGGGGGTCCCAAAAAAGCTTTTTTTTTTTTTTTTTAAATCGGCGAGATTCGCACACCCAGCGCGAATTTCGGTCGGAAAAAAAACAACAAAAAACCGAAGCGCCGGCTCCCGCGCTTCGTTATTAATAAGCCCCCAAGTGGGCCAAGTCCCGGGGGGCATGCAAAATTGTAATTGCGGGGGCCCAGGGAGGCCCCCGCAGCCCCGGGGACCGCCACCACCCGGGGCTTGTTTTTAAAAAAAAATTTTTTATTAAAAAGAACCTGTGTGGGGGGGCTTGAGCCCCCCCCACGCGCCCCGGGGACCGCCACCTCACCAGGGGCACTAAGTATTTAAATGCGGGGGTCCGTAACGGACCCCCGAGCCCCGGGGACCACCACCTCCCCGGGGCTGTGCATGTGATGGGAGGGGGGCAGCGCGGCCCCCCTTCTGGAGCCCGTGATGGCCCTGGGGACCGCCACCCCCCAGGGCCGCCTCCTGCAGTGTCCCGGGGTGCCCACCCCCGGGACACTGCTGTTTGCAATGTGACAGGGCGGGAGCCGCGCGGCTCCCGCCCTGCTCCCGCCCTGTCATTGCAAACTGCTTTGCTTCATTGAAGCGAAGCAGAATTGCTTTTCCATAAGGGGAGCTGCATGTCAGCAGCTCCCCATGTGGAAAAGCAATGCCGGCTCCCGCAGGAGGCGGGGAGCCAGCGGTACCGTGTGGGAATTGGGGTCCCCCCACGGTCCCCAACGGATAGGGATGGGGTCCCCGGGGCCATAATTGGCCTGAGGGGGGGGGGCCACGCCGCCCCCCTCTGAAAAATAAATAAAAAAGCAATGGCCAGGCCCTGGGGGATGGGGTCCCCAGAGCCAGAAGAGGCCCAGGAGGGGGGCCACGCGGCCCCCCTCCCAAAGAAGAAATAAATAAAAAATAAAGGCCAGCCCTTGGGGGATGGGGTCCCCGAGGCCAATAGAGGCCTCAGGAGGGGGGCCATGCAGCCCCCCTCCATAAAATAAATGTGGCCATGCCTCGGGGATGGGGTCCCTGGGGCCGGATTGGCCACGGGAGGGGGCCCCACAAGGCCCCCTTCCCGTTCCAATTTTTTTTTTTTTTTTTTTTTAAGGGGGTCAGGCCCTGGGGGATGGGTTCCCCAGGGCCCAAAAGCAAAGAAGGGGGCCACACAGCCCCCCTTCTAAAAAAAAAAAAAAAAGACCAGCATCGTGCCGAGGCCACGCCCCCTCCCAGCAACACTCTGCAAACGCGCCCTGTGGTGCGTTTTAAGTTGGGGAATTAATTCCCCTTCAATACTAGGGGTCCCTGGGGGCCAAAAAGCCCACCAGGTACCGCCAGTATGCGCTGCAGGGCTGCGTTGCAGAGAGGTGGTCCGAGGCCACGCCCCTTTTTACACCTCTCTGCAACGCAGCTCTGTGGCGCTTACTGGAGGTACCTGGTGGGCTAGTTGGACCCCAGGGACCCTCAGGATTCAAGGGGACTTAATCCCCCGACTTAAAATGCGCCACGAGGCGCGATTGCACAGTGGTGAAGGGAGGGGGCGGGGCCTGAGTGACATGTGTGCAAACACGCCCTGTGGCGCAATTTAAGTTGGGGAATGAATTCCTCTTCAATCCGGAGGGTCCCTGGGGGCCAACTAGCCCACCATGTACCTCCAGTAAGCGCCACTGCGCTGCATTGCAGAGAGGTGGTCCAGGCCACGCCCCTTTTTAGACCTCTCTGCAATGCAGCTCTGTGGCGCTTACTGGAGGTACCTGGTGGGCTAGTTGGACCCCAGGGACCCTCATGATTCAAGGGGACTTAATCCCCCAACCACAACGCGCCAGGGGCGCGTTTGCAGAGTGGTGGAGAAAGGGGGCATGGCCTTTGTCTACCTCTCACCAATCCCACTGCGTGGGGCTTACTGGAGGTAAAAGGTAGGCTAGTTGGACCCTAAAGGACCCCCAGCAGTGAAGGGGACTTCAATCCCCATCCAAGAGCGTGCCAGGGAGCGCGTTTGAAGAGTGGTGGGCAAAGTGGGCGTGGTCTGGTACGAGTACTTACCAATGCTGCTGTGTGGGACTGACTGGAGGTAATAGTTTGGGAAGTTGGCCCCCAAGGATGTCCTCGGGGCCAACTACCCTCTTGTTACCTCCAGTAAGTCCCACACAGTGGGATTGCTAAGACGTCTTCGGAGGCCATGGCCCCCTTTCTCTACCACTCTGCAAACGTGCCTCGTGGCAGACTACAGGATGGGGGATGAAGTCCAATTTAGTCCTGAGGGAGTTTGGGGGCCAAGAATCGCTCCTGGTACCTCCTGTAAGTCCTACGCAGCGGAATTCCTGAGCGTTGGTTGGACGCCCAGCACCCTTTCTCCACCACTCTGCAAACGCGACTACTAGTTAAAGTAGCATATTTCTGCACCTCTGACTTGGAGGTTGTTTTAATCCCCCTGCCCTATTATGTACTAGGGCCTTACAGAGGAGGTCATGCTAATCACAGGGGTACCCCAACGCATAGTGTTCCCTAGTGTATGTAGGTGTTTTCACTGTATTCTAAGTGTCTTTTAGCATAGCACCGGCTCCGGTCCTGGTTAGTCAGTCAGTTACCACCAGTACCCGTCTGAAAAAGTTGTGGGCACAGGATGATTTTGCAACAAGGCCTCTTTCTGCTCCTCTGTTGGTTCTTTCTGCACATGTCTTGCTTCTTCCTGCTCTTTTCTTCGTCTTTGTGGACTTCTGTTGCTTCTTTCTGCATTTCTTTTGCTTCTTTCTGTGCGTTTTTTCTTCTTTCTTCACATGTCCTACCTCTGTAGGCATAGTTAGAAACTAGCATTTAAAAAACCTTTGAAATTCACTTAAAAAACCATAGGTTTCAGGCATGTTGTAGTTTGAAATTAGCATTTAAAAAACCTTTGAAATTCACTGAAAAAACCATAGGTTTCAGGCATGTTGTAGTTAGAAATTAGCATTTAAAAAACCTTAGAAATTCACTGAAAAAACCATAGGTTTTAGGCAAAGTTATAGTTAATTGGACATTTCACTCGTACAAAACCATAGAAATTCCCCCGTTAGTTAGTTCAGCTAACTATAACTCGCGCCCCCGCAATGCACTGCTGATGACGTCACATATTACATCACTCATGACATGGTCAGTGACATCACTGATGACATCACTGATGACATCATCCATGTGATAATTTGATGCATCTTCTCACACCCTAATATAACCTTTGATACACCGACTCTAAATTACAGACTGCCATTCTCAAAACCATAGACACTCCAACACCAATAACAACATACCCACTCACTGATTCTTAGGTTTACACACACATCCACTCATCATCCGTACAGTCACTCATACTTATGGTCACTCAGTACAGGACTATCCTATGCACTCCTACACCTATATAGACACTCACACACCGCCACTCATCCATAGAGGTACTCACACACCTAGTCAGTCATGCAAATAATTAATCACACTGCCATTTACTCACCTATACAGTCATACACACACCAGCTCACTTACTCATACAAATACTAGCACATTCTTACGCTCTTATACAATCACTGATACAAGCACACACTCATCCATACAGCCACTCTCACAATCACACACTCTCACTTATAACCATTTATATACTTCAACACACATATATACTGCCTTTCACATATGTAGTTACTCACACATGTACCACTGAGATATACATACATTCACTCACTAACACACCCATACACACTCACCCACCCATACAGTCCATCACAGATGCACTCTTGAAACCATGCACCCAGTGAATCACCCACTCACACATCTATGCACAGAGTCACACACACACCCCACCCACACAAACACTCAGGCACCCATACAGATACTCAGACAACCAATCAATAACCCATATAGACACTCATGTAGCTATTCACAAACCCATGCAGCCGCTTACACACCAACAGACAGACGGATACAGACATTCACACAGTTTAGTCACTAACCCATGCAATTCAGTAAGATACGTTTAATCACTCACTTGTAGAGTCAGTCACGCACCTACTAAATCATCCATTCAGACACTTATACACCCACTCATTCTTCAATACGCCTTTCCCTATATATATTAAACATATTTAAACTTTACAGAAACAGTCACTGGATGATGTCATCAGTGATGTCATCAGTGATGTCACTGACCATGTCATGAGTGATGTAATATGTGACGTCATCAGCAGTGCATTGCGGGGGCGCGAGTTATAGTTAGCTGAACTAACTGTAACGGGGAATTTCTATGGTTTTGTACGAGTGAAATGTCCAACTAACTATAACTTTGCCTAAAACCTATGGTTTTTTCAGTGAATTTCTAAGGTTTTTTAAATGCTAATTTCTAACTATAACGTGCCTGAAACCTATGGTTTTTTCAGTGAAAATAAATAAATAAATATATATATATATATATATTGCCGTGCAAGATCCGTGGATCCCTCACAGTTATACGGGGGGGGGGCGATTGCTGAGCCCTGCGAGGGATCGGCAGGGTCTCGCGAGTGGCAAAAAAACAAGTTTTGGGGCATTTTTGACCCCAATACACATGCTTAGCCCTCTTTTTTTAACACACACGAGATCAGGAAAGCTCTCGCCTGACCCCTTCATTTAATATACCAATAACTTTTTAGCCCCAGTAACTGTTTCCAAACAAACTAAATAGCAGCTGCAACTTTTCGGTTAAAGTGCGTCCAACCAATCAGGACTTTACTTTGACGTGAGAATACACGGATTCCTCGCGGGCGGATCCGCGTCCCTAGATATACAAATTTGTTTTTCAGTTAATATCTCAAACTACTGAATGCATTTACATCAAATCCTTAACAGGCGTGCTTTTTAGACCAAGAGCTAGCTTTCTGCCAAATTTTGTGCAATTCCGTCCTGCAATTTGGGCTGTAGTCCTGTTCAAAATCCCTATGGGGAAAACATGTTTTGGGACTCACTATGTGTGTATATGGAAGAGGTGTGGCTCAGCGGCCAGGGTGGTTGACTCCGGACCATGGGGTTCACGGTTCGATCCCCGGTGCCGGCGGCAGGTTAGCCCAGCAACATGCGACTCTGTGCAATAGCTTGCTTAATCTTCCCGAGGGCCCCCAGCGCCGGGACACCTCTCCGGAGGTAGCTGTGCGCTTTACAAATGCTGGTGTGTGTATATATATATATATATATATATAACTGTTACTTTAATCTTTGTTCTTTTCAGTGAAACGTACAGACACACATATATGTGTGTGAATGAATGGGGGGCGTGGCCAAGCCGGCGACTAACATGGCCGCCTGGCTCTGAAGCTCCGTTGAGCTTTCCGGCCCACTGGCATATTCCTGCACTAAACACCATCAATGAGCCCAGAACTTTACTGCACGCTGCGGCGGAGAACATGCTGAGTCCCCGGGGCTGACTCCGACCCCGCTGGGTGCCCGCGTTCGGGAGTGGCAACATGGGGCGACGGCTGGACCGGCCCCCCTCCGGACGGGCGGGACCCAAAAAACCACCTGAGGCCGGGGATGCTGTTGGGGCCTACGACTCACGTCGGCCGCAAATGAGGTGAGCGGCGCTGCACCCCTCCCGGGACCTGTGCTCAGCCCTGATTGACGACAGCCTCCCTCTGCGGCGCGCCATCGGCCGTGGAATGGCTCGTGCCTGGAGTGCCGGCCGCGACGCGCTGTAACGCGTGTCGGAGGTCCGGGCCGAGGCGCGCTGGGCCTCGCAGCACTCTTCCTGCTGCGGCGGGACTCCCGCGGCCCGCCTTCTGGATCGCATCGGCCTGGGGGCGCTGCTAGAGGGGCCTGGAAACTACAATATCCTTGGGTATGGAGGCAATGCTCTATGACAGTGTTGGGGGTCTGCCGCCTCCGCGAGGGCGGTCCCCTCTACATTACAGCACAATCCTTGATCTGCACTGATGGCGGTTGGCTTCATGCGTGGGGCCCCACGCCGTCTCCACAGAATTATTGCCATCGCAGCTATTGCCCGCAATGCCTGATGACCCCCCATACAGCTAAACAATTCTACTACCTGCGCCACATCCCGCTCAGCGACACTGGGGTCCCTCTTTAACCTACATCTTCTTCTTGAGTGCCTCATCATATAGCACCAAGGGAGAGGGTGACCGATACGTGCTACACCCTCTAAGGCTTGGGAAGCCGAGATAAAGACTCTCTGGCACGGCATGGGCCGTAAAGACCCGAAGCAAAGGACTTTGCCATTCGAGAAACTGGGTGCCACCGCTCCGCAACAAGACCCTACTATGGCTGAATCGGTACCAACAGCGGGGCAAGACGATACCTTATCGGACACGGCGGCTTCCCTGCTCCGAGAGATGCGGGCGGGCTTTAAGGCATTAGACACTCGCTTTGATTCCTTGGACAAAACCATTTCGAATCTGGGTGCCAAGATCCAAGTACACGACAGACGGCTTGATGTGGCTGAGGCACGCATCTCAGACATTGAGGATGGGACTGCGCAATCCGCCAAGCGTCTAGAAAGAGTCGAGCGGATTTTGAAGGACGTGGCCATCAAAAATGAGGATCTCGAAGCCCGCAGCCGCCGCAACAATATACGCATTCTTGGCGTTCCGGAGACGGCCCCCGCTGGCCGGATGGACCTCTTCGTGGAAACCTTGTTAATCGAGCTATTTGGCAAAGACTCCTTCACCGCTGGTTTCGTCATAGAAAGAGCGCACAGGTCTTTGGGCCCTCGCCCCAACCCAGGCCTTCCTCCCAGGCCTATTGTGGCAAGAGTCATGAACTTTCGGGACCGGGACACGGCGCTCCGCCTGGCTAGAGACAAAGGGGACATCTCCTGGCAGGGCGCAAAGCTGTCCTTCTACCCAGATTTCACGGCCATGGTGCAAGACGCACGGCGTAAATTTAATGGAGTCAAGGCTGCTATACGTAACTTGGGACTAAGGTATGGCATGTTGTACCCTGCAAGATTAAAGGTCGACGTGGATGGCAGAGCTCGGATCTTCGAAAACCCGACGGAGGCACAGGAATTTTGCCGTGTTTATAAACAGAACAATCGCCCCTCTGGCGGGGCGGGATCGGGCCCTTCCCCCCCACACAGCGGATCTGAAGCGAGCGCCGAACTGTTTTCGAGTGCAGGCACAGGTTGACTCTGCATCCACTTTCATGGGACTAATTTCACTGTGACTCTAGGAATATGTTCTTAGATCTCCTTACATTGGCATTGCATTTAGCTGGTTGTCTCACCGGGCGTTGCCGCCCTCATGGTGTATCCTTTGAGAATGGTTTGGTTAACTCTGGGGTACTGTTTGAATTTTACATTTTGCTGTGCAATGATATGGTACCTCACGTTATTCTTTTTGTTGGGATTGGCCGCGTCTCGGACGGGGTGCGGCTGGGAGGGGGGGGGGCTTAACTTCAAGCATTTTGTCTCCAGGGACATGGTCGGTCGTTCACAGCTAAAGTTACTAGTTAACAGTCACCACATCGCGCAGTTGGCATTGATCTCCTGGATAGATGGCAAGAGTTGGTAACGTAGAGGGTCCCTTGGACCTTTCCCTAATCTCATGGAATGTACGGGGCCTTAATGATAATAGAAAGCGTAGACAAGTGCTTCATTATTTGCTACGACACAAAGTAGATATCGCTTATTTACAAGAGACTCACCTTCCCAAAACAGACAAGGCACACTTCGGCTCCAGCTGGGGAACACATAGATACTTTGCTAATTACAGTAACTACGCAAGGGGAACTGCCATTTTAATACACAAAAGAGTCCCCTTCCGATTTGGCTCCATGCTTAGTGATGAAGAGGGACGATACCTAGCGGTCACCGGGACTATACTGGGCCGGAACGTTACATTGCTTTGTGTCTATGCCCCCAACACAGATGCCCCTGACTTTTTCATTCCCTCCACACACGCCTCATTCAGCTGCAGCCACAGACGTTGATTGTAGGTGGAGATTTTAACCTATTACTTAACCCTGACATGGATTGTACCTCCAGGGCAGCTGCCACTAAGCCGCGCGCCCGCAGAGCACTCCAGGAGCTGTGCGAACGATTCGCGTTGTTGGATGTTTGGCGCAAGCGTAACCCGAGCACCACAGAATATACCCATTATTCAGGCCAGCACAACACTCGGACGAGGATAGACTACTGGCTACTTTCCCCGACATTTATGGTTGGTGCACATCAGTAGGGACCCTCCCTAGGACTTATTCAGACCACTCCCCAGTGACGCTACATCTTAGGGTACCACGCCCAGAGGGCTTTGAACGTCAGTGGCGTTTCCCTAGTCGTGCCTTACATGATGAGGTGTTCAAAGAGGAAATACGAGACGCCATAGAGGAATATTTTGCTGTCAATACTGGTTCGGTGGACACTTGGGCGGTATTGTGGGAGGGCTTTAAGGCATTCATCAGGGGCACATGCATAGCTAAACACGCAGGTGTCCTTAGGGATCTGCGCAACACACTTTCACGCCTAGAACGTGACCTTAAGACTTTGGACGAAGCCTCCGCAGAGTTCACCCAATCCACCTATGAGGGGAGGAGACTGGTGCTCCTGGAGGACTACAGGGAAACAGCGGACCGGGAAATTCTATACCTAGGAAAATACCAGACGGCCCGACGTTATGGTGAGGGTGAACGACCAGGCAGGGTTCTGGCCCAGCTACTCCGGCCCCCATATCACAAAACCTACATCACTGAAATACATTCTCCGGACGCGCACACATACACCTCCACTGTGGACATTCGAAACACATTTTTGGAATATTTCACCAATCTATACTCCACCACTATAGGGAGCGACTGTACAGCCCAAGAAAGATATCTAGACGAGATAGCCTTAGTGTACCTTGGAGAAGCACATGCAAGATTTCTTGGCGGAGCCCATCTCGGTTGCAGATGTTTTGTTGGCCATTGAGACCATTCGTGGCTCATCGGCACCTGGGCTCGACGGATTTTCCGGCGATTTCTATAAGGAATACAAAGAACTATTAGCTCCGCGACTCATAGAGGTATATGCAGAGGCATTGGAGTCACAAATTCTACCCCCCACCTTCAGGGAGGCAGTCATAATTCTCCTGCCCAAACCCGGTAAGGATCCCACACACTGCGGATCATACCGGCCGCTGTCCCTCCTCAACTTAGATTACAAAATCCTAGCTAAAATTCTCTCAAATCGATTGTCCCAACTGATGGAATTCGTCATCTCACCGGCTCAATCCGGTTTTGTACCACATCGTTCCACCTCGCTGAACCTCAGAACACTTTTTTCGGTCATTCATCGGATAAGCCCAGACACCCCAGCAGCCGCCATTCTTCTCGACACGGAGAAGGCCTTCGATTCCTTAGAGTGGCCTTTCTTTTTGTCTGTGATGCGGCGCATGGGTATGCCTTTGGGTTTCATTGCTGCGACCACACTATTATATAATAAACCGACCGCTCGACTGCGCCTCAACGGTACACTCTCGGATCCTTTCTCTTTATCCCGAGGAACCAGGCAGGGTTGCCCACTGTCTCCTTTACTATTCATTCTGGCTATGGACCCCTTGATTCGTCACTTTCAGGAGCGTCACCTACACAGGGGCCTACAATTCAACACTGGCCCCCTCCTGGTCTCCTTGTATGCTGACGACACGATCCTTTATGTTAGACACCCTCACACTAACTTGCATGCACTAATCAGAGAAATCCTCCGCTTTGGTCGTTTCTCGGGACTGGGCATAAATTGGCACAAATCCATCATATTTCCGCTGACAGCCTCAACTCAACAATGGGATTGCGAATTTCCCTTAGAATGGTGCGCAGACTCAGTTAAATATTTAGGAATACATATTCACTTAGATACCGCCCAAATCCTAAGTCTGAATTATGGACAAGCAGTCCACGCGCTTACGATTCAGATTGAGAGATGGCTGAGACTCCCTTTGTCACTTGCGGGTCGAGTGTCAATTCTAAAAATGGTAGTACTCCCCAGATTTTTGTACCTTTTTAATAATGTACCCATTCCTCTTACCAATGGCTTTTTTCAAACAATGCGTACTCTATTGTCTAGATTGATCTGGGGTGGGAAACCCGCACGAGTCCGCTGGGATGTCCTCACGCTACCTTATGAAAGAGGGGGATACGGTGTTCCAGATTTAAAATTGTACTACTTAGTTGCCCAATGTAGCTATGCTCATTCATGGTACCACCCTGACGCTCGAATCCCATATCTACGGCCGGAGTCTGATCTCGTCTTGCCTGGCCAGCTTTCGGCCATTCTACCGGTAGGGTTCCCTCGAGACCCAAGGGATATCCAAACTGTCTCCTCCACAAGCTGGGCGTGGAAGAAGCTTTGCCGGGCCATGGGCACTGACGTACTTTATTCGTCGGCCCTGCCCATCGTGAACCCTCGCTTGATTCCAATCACAGAGGAACGATTGGTCCAGCGCACACTTGCCAAATTTGAAATTTCACGGATAGGGGACCTTTACCCAGATGGCCACATATTTTCCTTAATGGAAGACGCACGTTTCCACACAAGCACCATAATGGATAGGTTCATCATGGGCCGCATCCGCTCCGCCCTACGCTCTACCTTCTCCACTTTTCCAATTGAACCCACCTCCTTTCACCCCCTTACTATGGTGATGGAAAACGCAGACAGCATACATCTC
Organism: Calotriton arnoldi; assembly: GCA_963921515.1. Lineage (NCBI taxonomy): Eukaryota > Metazoa > Chordata > Amphibia > Caudata > Salamandridae > Calotriton > Calotriton arnoldi. The sequence continues at coordinate 3,989,539 of CAWUFW010000495.1, read as the reverse complement.
ACTTCCAAACTATACAAAACATGTGCAACACTGAGGCCGGTTGATGACAGCAAGGTCCATAAGGCATGGGAAATGGATCTGGGCACGACAATAACAGATGAGCAATGGGCCGCCTGTTGTTCGGTTACACGTGACATCTCACTCAATAGCAGACACAAACTCATACATTTTAAATTCTTACGCCGTACGTATTTCACCCCGACATTAGCACATAGGATAGACCCCTCCAAATCACACAACTGTCGCAAATGCTCAGCCCCTCATGCCGATTTTGCACATCTCACTTGGACGTGTCCGAAACTGCAACAATATTGGGAAGGCATACACCACATGATAGGGGAAATGACTGATCTTTCTTTGATCCCTACCCCCGAGGTAGCCTTGCTGGGTTATACAGTAAACTTCCCTAAAAAGATTCGGCGATTTGCATCACTGTGCCTTCTGTTGGCAAAGCGAGAGGTGGCCATCCATTGGGGGCGCAAGTCAGCCCCAACTGTCCAGACCTGGCTACACAGTCTGGCGTACTGTAACGTCAATAGTGAAGTATACATAAGTGTTATGCCTAGCACTTCCCGCCCCAAAGATATATGGGGCCCGTATCGATTCTACATTGAGAAACAGCGCCAAGACGCGAATTCACAAGTGGAGGAGGGCTTTGTCCCAGAGGGAGTGGGATGAGATGTTCCGCAACTGGCTCTGTGCAGGGCCTTATTGCTGCTGTGTGTCATTACTATGTACAGATGTCTAGCAGGTGCAGACCACGAGTACGGCTGTTCCGGATTGGGAGTGGGTTTTTCCATTGGGATCCGACTATTGTTCTCTTTCTCTTTGCATGTCAAACTGTAAATGTTGTGGTTTAATATTGCCTGGTAATTATCTCACGGATTGCCAATTAGGATATTCATTGACAGAAATGTGGTTGACAATGTATTCTGAAATGTTGATGAACGACTTCATATGTATAATATTTTCGTATTTTGTAAAATGGAAAATAAAGTGTTAAAAAAAAAAATGTGTGTGAATGAATATATATATATATATATATATATATATATATATATATATATATACATATATATATATATACATACATACATACATACATACATACATACATACATACATACATATACACACACACACACACACACACACACACACACACACACATACATACATACATACATACATACATACATACATACATACATACATACATACATACACACACATACATACACACACATACATACATACATACATACATATATATACAAAGCAGATCCCTGCAGTCCTGGCAGGAAAAAACGAGCCATTACAGGTTTATTACGGCAACAGAAACGACGCGTTTCGATCTCTAGCGAGATCTTGGTCACATGACCTTTGTCAGTTCCACATACATTTAAAGACATACTGACATGCACGGCACAGCGTGCAGTGAGACATAAAGAAAATACTACAGTGATTTCTAAAGTTGTTTAAAATTAACAACAAAACAAGGCATTGTTAATTAGCACAAATGCATTTCAAAATTAATATATAGATGAAAGTATAAATGTAAACTTTACCTTATACAATTGGTGAACAATTAATGATATATAATTCATACCATAACATTAACGTGATATTTTGCTGTTTCTGAACATTGACTGATGGGTCTCAAACGTTTTTTTACTTGAGTATAGTACCCTTACATTAATGAATTCCTCGCATAGACCTTATTATAATGACCGTGATGCTTACGGTAAAAAATTTTTTTTATATATAAGTATAGGGACTCGTGCATGACGTGGCTAGTTACAGAGGGAAGTAAGTGAACTGTAATTGTTGCATATATTATAGTCCAAAATAGTCTTGCACCTAGGTATATTTACATTAATTGCTATTACTAAACTATCATACAAGGAATTTTGAAATACCAAATTTCTTGTGCAGTGCAGTTGACGATATTAACTATAACCTGACCAAAGGTTCTGTAGAGATAGCAGTTCCTGTGAACATACTGACTCTCTTGTGCTCTTAACAATATTTTAGTGGCTATCCTCCTCTCGTGTTGTAAAGCCGATCTGTTGGAGATAGATAAGACAGAAACTGTTAGTATCACTTATATAATTTACCCCATAATCATAACATCATAGTTACAAAACCTAGCTTGGGCATCATAACTTCAAGAACAGACAAACCATCAAGAGTTAATTTATATCCACATGTTCTACTTAATGCAACATGTATTCTCAGTAAACAAAACAAGAAATCAACAGTGTAAGTTAAAACCACTAACAAGTGAAATTAAAACCAGGAAATTTACAGTCTAACTGAATAGGAACTATTCGATTGGTTCACAGGAAGCGTCCAAATATTCATAGGTGTACATATAATTCTTCGTCATTATTCATACTGTAGGGAACATACTGCCGGCTAGAAGAATTAATCTGGACTCTAGTCTGCGTAGTGCTAAGATTCGATTCCCTCCTCTAGGATGTTTAGGAATAGTTGCTAGACCAAAGAACTTGCCTTTGGTCCAATCGCCCTCATGTGCCTCATTGAAGTGTCTAGATGTGCTGTAACTGAAGTCGCGATTAGTTATCGCTCTCCAGTGCTCCAAGATTCTCTTCTTGACTGGAAATGTCGTCGAACCGACATACCATTTCCCACATGGACAGGTGATAGCATAAATTACGAAATCAGTCCCACAAGTTATGGGTTTTGTTATTTTCCATTTCCTTCTCGATCTCTGTAATGTCACTTCACTTACATTCTCACTGTGTCTACAGGCTTTACATTTACTGCATTTGTAGAAGCCTCCCCTTTGCTCTAGCCTCGTCTTTTTGTTGCTCTGTAAGTGGCTATTGACTAAGATGTCCTTAAGGGATAGGTTTTTTCTGAAAGTAACAGCTGGTGAGTTACCTAACTTTTTGGTAAGTAGTGGATCTTGTGTCAGGATATGCCATCTTTTCTTCAATATATTTCTCAGTTCACCTGCCTGTGTGCTATATGTAGTTATGAACTGCACTGGGGTCCCTGTGTCATCTGCTTTCTCTCGAATCTTGGGAGGTTGGAATAAGGCTTCATCACGGCTGACAGTCAGCTTTAATAATACCCCTGCGTAGTATCTTGGTCGTGTATCCTCTGTTTTGGAATCTCTTGACCATGTCTAGTTTGTTTTTTTCATATAAGATTTCTGTGCTGCAGTTGCGCCTAGCTCTAAGAAACTCACTATACGGAATACTCCACCTGAAATTAGGGGGTGACAACTGGCTGAGTGAAGAATAGAATTACCTGCAGTCTTTTTCTAAATAGGTCTGTTGTCAATTTGCCATCACTTATAGTTAACCTGATGTCCAGAAAGTCAATACTCTGTTGGCTGTGTAGCATAGTAAACTTTAAATTCATGGTGTTGCAGTTCAAACATTCAACAAATTCAAGGAGATCACATTCATTACCCTCCCACACAAAAAATACATCATCTATAAATCTCAACCATAATCCAATATTGTTGGACCAAGGTTCCATTTCCTCACTCCAGAGTACCTGCTTCTCCCACCAGCCCACCAAAAGAAAAAAGATTAAAGTAACATTATAGTTAGGTGAATGTCGGTAACAACATGTTTTGAACTAAAAAAACACAGAAATTCACCAGTTATAGGTAGTAAAACTAACTAGAACTTGCTCTCCCTCCATTCACTGCTTATGACCTCACATATTACATCACTCGGGACATGTTCTATGGCATCATTAAAGACATTACTGATGACATCTCAAATGACATCATTGATGGCATCCATCATCCAATGAGAATGCTAGTTTGTTTTATACTTTACAAAGTGACCGGTATCTACCATATTTCTTTTCTCCCTAATTATGTACAGCCTGTGTCCAGTTAATGGGTGTTGGTGTTTACAAAACGCATGTGGTCCTAATGCATCATAGGTGTGTAGAGGTATTGTACACTTTCTAAATCTTTGTACTGTAGACTAACTCTATGTGCAAGTGACAGTTGACGACTTGTAATCACCATGTTCTGCATACGTTTTTTTGGTTTTGCAGAAAGATTCTAACAGGGCAAAGATTCTACAGTCAATACTAAGTATTGTAGGCAGCCTTGAGTTATTAGATAGAATCGTCTCAGCATGAAAGTTTCTACATATAGAAGACTGTCTGCTAATTCAATACTACATAGTGCATAGGGCGTACCTATCCCCAGACAAAATTAACAAGATTTTGAATAAGACAGATGCTTGTTGCCCGCGTTGTTAATTGGTGGACGCTTATTTATTGTATATGATATGGTCATGCCCCAGACTACAGATCTATTGGCTCGGAGTGATTCGGTTATTAACCACCAGCACGGACAGAGCTCTACCGAATACGTGGGGGGGCTTGTATTATGGGTATTTTTCCTAGAGATAGGAAGTATAAGGCCACCTCTCGTTTTCTTGACTTTGGGTTGGCGGTGGCCAAGCGATTGGTTACCCGCCGATGGAAGTCTATTGACCCCCCTTCGCTCACAGCCTGGGTTCACTTGATGTTATATTGGGCTAAAGCAGAGGCGACCTTATTGTTAAGAGAGAACACGCTGGGACTCCGCAAGTATCCCATCTCAGCAGCATGGGGAGTGTTGCTGACGGCATTACAAGTGGCATCGTCTCCAGAAGACTCCTCTGCTGCTTCTGACACCGACCAGGTTGATCCACACACCGGGCATGAGGAGCCCAGTCACTAGCGAGTTTATGCACCTAGTACATCTATTCATTTCGGATGATATAGTTTCTTGAAACATGCTACTGGGTATGGTATGCCTGGTTTTAGAAAAACGGATCGTTTCCATATAAACCCCCCCCTCCCCTTCCTTCTACTATTATCCACAGTCTCTCCCGGTTGATTTTTTTCTGTATAATGAATCTGGTTATTAGCATAACGATCGTGACTAAATAGGTCCACTGAAGGGTGTTGCTGGAAATGTGCAGCCCTAATGTTGTGGAGAGCAATTAGCGCTCTTCCACAGTGCTGGGATATTGCTTTGACAGGCTGGGAAGAATGGTTTAAAATGTCGGAAGGTCGAAGTACAATTGCTTAAGTGACTGTATATCTATAAAGCATGATACTTTCGCTGTTTTGTTTTCTATCTTTGTAAGAATTTTATGCACCTTTCAATGATGTAAATTGTCGCTCCAACTGATACTTGTTGCTGTCATGCATTTCTGCATCACGTTTTCATATAACTACAAAATTTCAATAAACAGATATAAACAAAAAAAAAATCATAGAAGACTGTCTGCACCAGGTACAGGAAATGGACTGTCTGTTAAGTTTTCACCACAGTATGAAGGCTGCAGGTAGTATATCTTTAGCACCGTCAGACCTTGGTTATTTTATTTTCACCGAATAATGTCTTTTTTGAAAAGTGTAGCATAGAGTGTACACTATTCTTATTAGATACTTTTTAGGACTATTTTACTGTATTTCTCATGAGAGTTTCACTGTCTGCAAACTGTGTAGTAGAGAGTAAACTCTCTCCATAGAGTAAACACTGTTTTCTACTCGTATCAACTTCATTTCTCAATGGAGGATTGGTGACTGTGAGGGGTTTGATAAAGATAAAAACTGCCCGTAGCAGGGCATTCGTTTTGGAACAGACATTGAGAATCTTGAGAAACTTGGCTTTCTCTGAACAGTTGTATTCAGATTGAACACAGGGTGCAATGGGGGGGGGGATTCCTATATTTATCCAGTATTAGGGTATCTTTCATAGATTCACATGCCTGAATCATTCCCCGTCGTCGAGACGGGAGTCCCCGGTATATAATAAAAGTAATGTCCTATTAGACATACCAAACCATAGGCCTAAGGCCTCTCATTAGTAACATATCCAGGTCCTTTTGTGAAAAGGACCAAACTCTGTGCAGCAGCCAATCAGCTGCCACCACCCTCTGGAACCTTCCTGTCAGGAGCTCTGGTCCCTCAGATTTTCTACCGCACGTTGTGCTAAGGGAGTCTCCAACTGAGCTCTGCTCAGGTTTTCTATTATTACAGCGTTTATACTGCTAGAAAGGTATTTAATTATCCTTATTTCTGTCTGACTGAAGTCATAGTCGTCTTCATGTCAGACACCTCGAAGAGAGGCCTTTTCAGGCCATGTACAACCTGCAGGAAGAAGAGGTTGCATGTGGACGATCCTCACAAGGACTGCCTGTACTGTCTTTACCCAGACCATTCAGCTAAAGACTGCAAGGTATGTCGTACTTTCTCTGCAAAAACCCTAAAAGACCGGGAAGGACGTCTTTTGATTTGGCTGCAGAGGTTAAAGGACAAACAAGATCCTTTGTCCTCTGAGGAGAGTGAAACGTCATCAAGATCCTCCTCAAAAACTCCACAGAAAAGGTCGAGAAATGTTTCTCCAAGCCCTTCATCACAGCAACCTGCAAAGAAGACGCAGAAAAAGTCTTCAGAGGTTCCCACGGGCAAAAATTGCCATCTCCAGACCCTGCGACTCCTTCAGTCAGAGTCCAGCATTCTTTTAAAAACCCTCCTCAGGCTAGTCGACGACGGCATCGTCGACGCATTTCAACGACGACGGCTCCTGTCACTGCCAGGGTTACCACGCCGACGACGACAGTCTCCACTATGTCTGCTTCGCCGGGCGCCGCGATCATCGACGACTACAACATCTTCGTCGACGGCACAAGTGATCATGTCGTCGACGATAAAAATAAGGAAGTCGTCGTCGAAGATTCCGACGACGATCCAGTCGCCGCCGACGACCTTCCCGTCGACGACAACCACATCGACGGTGCTCCCGTCGACGATACCGCCGCAGACGTCTATCGACGGTAGGCTTACCGTCGACGACGCCATTTCCATCGACGACGCCGTCGACGAAGATTTCAACAAAGCTTTCAACGAAGCTCGAAGCTTTACCAGTCGACGCGCCACCGTCGACGACGAGTGTTCCGTCGACTATCTTGATGTCTACTCCAAAAATGAAGGCTAAACGACTCACCAGATTGTCACCGTCTGTAACGTCACCCAGTAGAGTCCAATCCTTAGTACCCTCTCATCTATTGGATGTGGAGGACGATTCGGAGGACGAGGGTCTTTTTAGGGCCGCAACAAGTCCGTCGGAACTTAATGTCAAATACCAGGAGTTCTCAGATGAGGATGATCAGGACATTGATGATCATTCTTATTATCAGGAAGATCAAGTACCTCAACAACCTCAGATGGTATGTCTTCCGGTGGCTTTGGTGTCGGACCTCCAATTTCTGATTACAGATTATAAGAAAAGGTTTCCTACTGCTGCTCCGGCTTCTGCTCCGGAACGAGCTCCACCACCGGCCGTACAACTTCCACCTCAGCCGTCCGCATCGACAGTGATTTGTCCATCTCTCCATTCTACTGACGATGAAGAGGACTGTCGTCAAGAAGAAGGGGAAATCCTGGATGATGGATCACAGCATGAGGAATGGGACGACTACGTCATACCACTTCCAGCGTCTCCTTCCCCTCCTCCAGTAGACTCGCCTCCGGAGGACATAGGAGGCTTTCATAATCTTCTAGAAAGAGCGGCAAAGCGCTTTCAGTTGCCAATGCCTTCCCAGCAACAAGAGTGTTTCTTATATGACTTTAAGGAACCCTTTAAAAAGTCGGTGAGATCCATGCCAATAATAGACTATATCTGGGAACAAGGGGTCAAGATCATGAAGAATCCTTCTTCAATGCCTCCAATCCTAACACGACTGGATAAAAAGTATAGGGCATCGGATGACGCCCCAGCCTGTCTAACTGGCCATCCCAAGCCAGATTCGGTGGTGACACAAGCAGCCCAGCGCCACTCAAAGAATCCGTCTACTCCACTGTCAGCGCCACCGGATAAAGAGGGTAGGCGTTTGGACAACATTGGAAAGCGTTTCTCTTCCATGTCGGCACTGACAGTGAGGGCTGCTAACTCACTAGCCTTATTGGGAAGATACAACAGGCAAATCTGGTCAGACATTGCACCTTTCTTGGATAGTTTACCAGAGGACACCAAACAGGAAGCGAAGAAGCTACTGCAAGAAGGCGAAAGGTCAGCTTCGGAGATTATAGATTGTGCGATGGACATCGCATCTACTGGTTTCCGTCAGTTGGCAGGTGCGGCAGTCTTAAGGCGCCAAGGCTGGCTTAAAGCAACCACATTCCGACCGGAGGTCCAGACAAAGATCCTAGATATGCCCTATGATGGGCAGTGCCTGTTTGGATCTCATATCGATGAGGCCCTACAAGGGATTAAGAAAGACACAGAGACAGCAAGATCTTTGGGAACCCTCCAATATAAAACGTCTTCCTTTCGTGGCTCACGAGGTAGAGGTCAATCGTCCTATAGAGGAGGATATCAACAAAATAGATATTCTAATTACTCCTCGTCCGGCCAGCAATACAGGCCGCAATTTCAGCAAAGGCAGCAACCTCAACAAACTGCCTATAACAAATCCTCTTTTCGAGGAAGAGCTGGTCGCCAGAGGGATGCTGCCCGGCGTCAATGACTTTTCCTTGCCACCAACTCCAACCTCGCCCTCGCCACTCAAAATAGGAGGGAAGATATCGAATTTTTTCCACAACTGGGAACAAATTACTACGGATCAGTGGGTCCTTCAAATAGTACAATTCGGTCATTCCTTGGAATTTCTTCAAGCCCCTCCACCAACTCCACCTCAACCTATGGTTCACAAGCATCTGAACCTCTTGCAGAACGAAATATCATCCATGATTCGCAAAGGGGCCATAGAGCGAGTTCCTGTTCATCAACGAGGAAAAGGTTTTTATTCCCGATTCTTTTTGGTGCGCAAGAGAGGCAACAAGTGGAGGCCGGTTCTAGACCTCAGAAATTTGAACAAATTCCTAAGGAAGCAATCATTTCGCATGATTACCATACAGGAAGTCCTACAACTTCTCAACCCGAACGACTACATGGTATCATTGGATCTACATGATGCCTATTTCCATGTGCCAATCCACAGAAAACGCAAACAATTTCTGAGATTTGCAGTCGCTGGCAAGCATTACCAATTTCGAGTGCTGCCGTTTGGGCTCAAATCGGCTCCTCGTATATTCACGAAATGCCTGGCTCCGGTCGCTGCGTACCTCAGACAGCAGCATCATCAAGTATTTCCATATCTCGACGACTGGCTCATCAAGGCACCATCTTTTCAAGGCGCAACGCAATCTTCCAGCGCTTGTCTAGAACTTTTCAAGCAGTTAGGTCTCACCCTCAATGTAGAAAAGTCAATGCTTCAACCTTCTCAAAGGATCACATTCTTAGGAGCCGTGTTGGATACGGTCCACACGCATGCTTGCCCAACGCAAGAACGACAACGCAGGCTCACACAGCTGGCAAACAGAATAAAGCTAAGAAAGTCTCTTTCGGTTCGGCTCTTCAAATCCCTCCTAGGAATGATGACTTCTTGCATACTACTCATACCGCATTGTCGTCTCCATATGCGTCCTCTCCAGGAGGCTCTTGCCGCTCAGTGGATTCAGGTGGAAGGATCTTTCGACGACATCATTCAGATCACTCCTCAAGTAATTACAGCATTACATTGGTGGACTCGTCCACAGAATCTGGCACTAGGCCTGTCTTTTCTGCCTCCAGTGTCTCCTCAAGTAATAACTACAGACGCATCCCTGGAAGGTTGGGGAGCTTTTCTCCAGGAGCTTCAAATCAGCGGAAAATGGTCAATAACAGAAAGGACCTTGCACATCAACCTCCTAGAACTCAGAGCTGTGTATCTAGCCCTGCGGGCTTTTCTTCCCAGAATAGCAGCTTCGCTAGTGCTGGTCAAGACGGACAACACCACAACAATGCACTATGTGAACAAACAGGGGGGCACTCGTTCTCTTTTGTTATCTCAAGAATCGCAGAAAATTTGGAACTGGGCACTTCAGCACAAAATATCTCTGAAGGCCGAATATGTGCCGGGAAGGGAAAATATATTGGCAGATTCACTGAGCAGACTACAAACATCCTGCCACGAGTGGGAATTACACCAGGGTATTCTCAACCGCATTTTCAACCAATGGGGCGAACCAAATCTAGACCTGTTCGCGTCACAGATCAACGCCAAATGCCAACGCTCGCAAGTTGGCATCCCCAGCAGGGATCTCTGGGGAATGCATTTTCAATAGCCTGGTGCGGCGTCTTTGCGTACGCTTTTCCGCCGATTCCGCTGCTCCCCAGGGTACTCAAGAAGATGAAGGCAGAGCCCTGCACACTGATTTTAATAGCACCAGCATGGCCTCGCCAACATTGGTTTACGGAACTACATCTCCTATCCCAGGCACCTCCAATTCCATTGAAGCCGTTCCCATCTCTCCTCACAATGGATCAGGGACAGATACAACATCCGGACCCGGCCTCACTCAAATTATCGGCCTGGCTCCTGAATACAATGAATTCCAGGCTATGAATATCCCTCCCGGACTGTAGAGCGGTTCTGTCTCGAGCAGTGGCGGACAGTACAAGCAAGACATATTCTCTCAAATGGAAAAGGTTCTGTATATGGTGTGCATCTGCCAAAGTACATCCCTTTAAGTCCTCTCCTGAGGAGATTTTGCCATACCTTCTTCATCTCGCAAATGCAGGCCTCGCTCACGCTTCCATCAGAGTTCACCTAGCAGCGATATCCCGCTACAGAAGATCTTCCACAGGTCCTTCGCTTTGGTCCAATAGACTCATAAAACAATTCCTCAAAGGTCTTTTCCGGACTTTCCCTCCACTAAAGCTTCCTCCTCCAACATGGCAGCTTAATACAGTTCTAGCTCAGCTTATGAGGCATCCTTTTGAACCAATACACAAGGTGGACCTTAAATTCCTCTCCTGGAAAACTGCACTTCTACTCGCCCTGGCTTCGGCAAGACGAGTCAGCGAACTTCATGCTTTTACAATACAGCATCCATTTCTGCAATTCAGGGATGATAGGGTAATTCTTCGAACTAACCCGAAGTTTATCCCTAAAGTGCCATCGTACTTCCATCTTAACGAACCCATTGTGTTAAAGACATTCTTCCCGAATCCTCAAACACCAGCGGAAAAAGCTCTTCATTCCTTGGACCTGAAGCGATGCATTAAATTCTACGTTCATAGGACAAGACCATTCCGAAAGTCCAACCAACTTTTGTGGCCTACAGTGTGCCTAGGAAGGGTTTCCCCTTACCAAGCAGAGTATCGCTAGGTGGATCTCTAGCGCTATCACTCTATGTCACCAGCAGGCTGGTCAGCCTTTGCAAACTACAATTCGTGCCCATTCTACCAGGGCGGTCTCTACGTCCATGGCTCTGTTTGCCGGCGTACCGCTGATGGACATTTGCAGAGCGGCAACATGGAAAACGCCGCACACATTTACCAAGCATTACTGCTTGGATTCAGAACTGGCGAAGGACGGTGCAGTTGGACAGGCAGTACTACGTCATCTATTTCAATAGAGGTGAGCCTTTCCTCCTTCCCACCAACCTTTGCTTTACCACACATTTCTATGATTATTATTGTTATTATTATGATGCACTATATCAATGATATAATGGAATGTATCAATATGGGTTTTTGTTTTTAACCAATGAGTGTATATCCCTTATGGGGAACAAAGGAAATGTGCTCACTATTGCTTGCTACTCTGATTCAGGCATGTGAATCTATGAAAGATACCCTAATACTGGATAAGAAATGCGTTACTTACCTGTAACAGCAGTTATCCAGTATTGGTATCTTTCATAGATTCACATGCAACCCACCCACCTCCCTTGGAAAGGCTCTCTTGGTTCTCTCAGAGATACTATTACTTAGCACTACGCTTACGAAAATCTGAGGGACCAGAGCTCCTGACAGGAAGGTTCCAGAGGGTGGTGGCAGCTGATTGGCTGCTGCACAGAGTTTGGTCCTTTTCACAAAAGGACCTGGATTTGTTACTAATGAGAGGCCTTAGGCCTATGGTTTGGTATGTCTAATAGGACATTACTTTTATTATATACCGGGGACTCCCGTCTCGACGACTGGGAATGATTCAGGCATGTGAATCTATGAAAGATACCAATACTGGATAACTGCTGTTACAGGTAAGTAACGCATTTCATCTGTGGTTGATTGTTAATATGAACTAGGCTACCTGTGAAGTATATGGTATAGGGTCAATTTTGCACATTACACATACACCGAAGGGAGTTGTATCTGTGATGGCATTAATGATGCTTCATATTATTCTGAACTATTTTGCACTTACTTTCAGGCCTCTAATGCCATACTAGTTTAGAGTAATGTGTAAAAAAAAAAAAAAAAGCTTGGATGATGTCATCAGTGATGTCATCAATTATGTCATTTGAGAAGTCATCAATGACGTCATAAATGATGTCCTAGAACATGTCATGAGTGATGTCATAAGCAGTGCATGATGGGGGGGGTGCAAGTTATAGTTAGCTCTGCTAACTATAACTGATGAATTTCTATGCCTATTTTTTTTTTATCAAAATGTTAATATTGTCACTGACCAATTCACCTAACTGTTAGCTTAACCTTTTTCAATCAATTTCTGAGGGTTTTAAAAAGAAAACCACATATCTTTTTATCTCACCTATCTATAACATTACTTTTTAACATTGTTTTTTTTTAATGAAATTCTAGGTTTTTATAAAAATGTAAAGTAATATTTCATTGCCATACCGAAAGCCAATCTCCTGGTGCACTGCCTTTGGTCAGGCCCTGCAACAAACCCCTCACAGGCAGCCAACCTCACACTGCCCACAGCAGGGAGTTGGCAACAGGGCACAGGCCTGCGGCCAGGCTGTGTGGCCAACCCATCAGGAGACAATCCGGCCCTCCCCCACCCCCTGGCAGCCAACTTAAGGCTGCGCATTCCCTTTCGTTGCGTGCAGTGTGGGGCTTGCCGCCCTGCATCCAACTCCCTGCAGGTAGCCATCCAGAGGCAGCCGATCCCAAGCAGTGCATGGCCTTTACTTCTGCATGGCGTGGGGTTAGCAACAGGGCCTGTGGCCTTGCTTCCAACTCCCCACAGGAAACCAACCCCCTGCTGCGCCCCCCCCCCCCCCCAGCTGTGGGTTGGTCACAGGGCTTGGCCTGCCACCAGACCTTGAGGCTGAACCTCCAAGAGACCCCAAACCCCTCTCCTTGCACTACCTTTGACGTGTGCAGCGTAGGGTTGGCTTTTGGGCCCCGTGGACCCCATCCCCTGGGGGGAGTGGGGGGCGTGTGTGTGCACACACACACACACACACACACACACACACACACACACACACCCCTGGGACCCCATTCCCCAGGGCCAAATACAATTAAAAAGGGGAGGAGGGCATGCAGCCTCCTTCCCTGAGCGTTAATAGCCACCGGGAACCGTTACCCAGAGACCAAATATATATATATATATTTTTTTTTTTAAATGCGGAGGGGGCAACTCAGCCCTCTTTCCCAAACCTTCTTGGGCCCCAGGGATCCCATCCACCGGGGCCAAAATTTAAGGGAAGGGTGCATGCATCCACCTCCCTAATCCTAATTAGGGTACGGGGACCCCATCCCCAGCACCATATATAATAAAGAAGGGGAGGGAGGCCGTGCGCCTCCCCTCACTGAACCTTTATAGGCCCCGGGTACCCCATCCCCCAAGGCTGTGACTTTTTTAGAATGGGATGGGAGCCATGTTACTCCCCTTCCCCAAGTCTTAGCAGGCCCCGAGGACCCATCCTCCGGGGCCAAATATAATAAATGGGAGGTGGTCTGCACGGTCCCCGAGCCTTCTAAGGCCTCATGGACCCCATCCACCAGGGCAGTCTATTTTTTAAGCAGGTGATTGGGCGCTGGGGCTGCCAGGACAATATTTTATTTTAAAGAGGAGGCGGGGGCACGTTGGCCCCCTTCCCCAGCCTCATTAGGCCCTGGAAACCCCATTGCCATGTATATATTGAAAGGTGAGTGTGGCTATGCGGTCCCCCTCCCCGAACCTCATTAGGCCAAGGGGACCAAATCCCCCAGGGCTGTATTTTTTTTTTTTAAAGGGCAGGTTGGCCGTTCAGCTCCCCTCCCCAAGCCTGTTATGCCCTGGGGGGGACACCATCCCCTGGGGCTTCCCTTATTATAGGTGGGTGCCCCGGTTCCCACCCAGGGTACCCACCATTCAGTGCTGGCAGGAAGACAGAGGAGATGTCTGCTTCCAGCTGGCAGGAGCATTTTTAAAGCTCCCATCCACTGAGAGCAGACTTTGTGTTTTGGTACGAGGCGAGTAAAAAAAAATATATGCTCCCGCCAAGCGTGGGTAAACATAAGTTTCCCAGCCTTTGCCAGTGCAGGCAGGGAAACCACTGTGTCCCAGGGGTGAGCTCCCCATGACACCGCAAGTGAGCTGGCCCCTGGGGATGGGAACACCAGGGCCATTACGGCTCGGAAAGGGGGCTGCGCTGCCCCTCCTTCCTGTTTTTTCTAAGTTACGGCCCTGGGGGATAGGCTCCCCTGTGCCCTTTAAATGTTTGGAAAGGAGGGCTGCGTGGTCCCCTTCTCCTAAATAATATTGTGCCCCCCAGGAGATGGGATCACCAGGGCCAAATATAGTGCGGACCACCCCCTATAAATAATGAAATTGTGCCACGAGGAATGGGGTCCCCGAGGCCGAAAGCAGCTCAAGGGCGGGGGGTGGGCTTCCCTTATCAAAATAACTGGGCCCCAGGGGGATGGCATTCCTAGGCCCGAATCCAGCTCTGGGAGGGGGGCTGCGCACTCTCCTCCCTTAATTAAAGAATGCAGCCTGAGCCACCGTTTATTTTTTTCGATCCGGATCACTGCAAAAACTGCCTTTTTTTAAATGTATTTATTTTTACAATTTGTGCCCGGTGGATGGGGGGGGTCACTCCTAACCGTCCAGATATACGTGTATTTTTTAACCTTAATTTCTCAAACTACTGAACAGATTTACACCAAATCTCAAAAAGCACAATCTGCGGACCAAAATCAAGCTTCATGGCGAATTTGGTGTAATTCCATTCCGCAGTTTTTGCTGTAGCCTTGTCTAAAGAAGTCTATGGAAAATGCATGGGGATTTGGTGTTTTGTGACCATCCTTTTTTTCTTGGCCCCCCGCTGGACGGATCATCCCGATTCTTTCCAGGAAAGAGCTGAGATGGATGAACTTTTTGGGAGAAAGCTTGTGATGATTCCTCAAACTGGGCCAGAGTTATTAGTAAACCAAATAACAGTCCATCAATGGAAAAGCAGGTCTGATAATAACTACCTAGTGGCGACCGCCACTAGGTAATTAATGCACATACATAAATATATAGTATTATAAAATGTTGTAAAGGCAAACTCATTGTAACGCCTGTAGCCGAGGTAAAGCGTGTTGTAACATCTGATAACTGTCCCAAACATCACAAATGGGGCTCAGCACTGCAGACGGAAAAACCTCAGCAGCAAAGGGGTTAAAGACTAAATGTTCAACATTGCAGTGAAACTTTTGTTTTGACTAGGGAAGCGACTGTCTAAGCATTTGTAGAGTGTCAGGGCAACAGGTTCAGGGCTGAAATTATATTTGCGCACTGTCTGTATACGTTTTCTGGGACACAGAGTAGTGTTGGTTACCTCTGTTCTTGATTCCTGAGGACTTTCCTGGTCAGACGTTTTTTGTTCGGAGTTCTGGGAACATACATTTAGATGCAATTGGAGACAAGCCAGCACATGAAATAGAACAGCATCTATCTTTGGGTCTCTTTTGGCCTCTCTGGTTTCTTATTTCAAATTGGTTTTTCTTTTGGGCAGCTCTCCAGTCAAATTTTTTTTATCACAGTTTTGTTATATGTCACTTGTGTGTCTTTTTTGCTTGTGCGGAGTGAATTTTCCTGTACTCACTGCGGCTTTTCTATGAAAAAAAAAATTAAAACCGAAAGTTATAGGGAGAAAATAGAAGCAGTAAGCTTAAAATATTATCTTACTGGTTAAGTAGGGTTTAAAATTCTAGGCCTGTAATTAGGCTTCATTAAAAAGGCCCTTTATAGTCTGCTAGTAAACAAATTTGCAATAAAGTGTTCCTTTTAATGGAAATTTAAGTTCATGCAAGATCATGACTGGACCAATCCTGTATGCAGTGGAGGTCTATCCTCATAAACAATACCTTATGACTAACTCATTTGGAGTTCTGCTCACTAACATCCAATGCAAGTTGTACTTGTTTGAATCCTTTCTCTGAGAACTGTACACTATAAAGCAGAGTTTTTGGGCTGGATCACAAAACATATTTGTCAGGCCGTTACATGTCCTTTGTGTTACATTGGCAGTTTTTGGTGCTAAAACCTTCTACCATCTGACCATGAAAACAGATTAGTGAAAAGGGTAAGGCACGACAAGAATGTGTACATATTTGTTGCCATGCATTTTTGTGGTTGGTGATGCACTATTTTGTTTTTTACGCTGTTGTGTTTTTGGGCTATATTATTGTACTGTGATATTGTTGGTTTATATTGTAGTTGTTGTGTAGCATTCTTTTGTGACATTTTTGTTGCATTTTGCCCTGTGATGTTTTTGTTGTATTTTATTATTTTATTATGTCTTATGTTACTGTGTTTTGCTCGGTGTGCTGTGTAATAACTTTGTAGATATTCATCAAACACTGCATCATTTCCTTCTGGAGCCACACATTTTTTTAAAGTTTCAGTGATTGCAACCTGTTACCACTGGTTAAAGTGGTAAAATGCCACTGTTTCAGCTATTTAAGACACCAGTCAACTCAAAACTGTAGTAGATATTGGTCATAAATTAGCACTTCCAGGTACATAAAACGTAAAGTGAGCCCCTTGCTCTTACTCCTTTTGGCAAGTGCCTGGGCCATTTTTCCAGGTCCTCTTGACTACCCTCTCGGGCGTTCCTCTTGACTACCCACTCAGGCAACCACAAAATCTCCAGGTGGGACTGTAGCTCCACCTCTTTCCAGATGGCCTGCCCCATGCCATTACACAGCAGACAATCCACAGGCATGGATGGACTCGCTGCTACCCTCAAGGAACCTGACCCCCAACACCCTTCAAAATGACCCAGAGTCACTAGATAGTGACTGTCATGGTTGTCAGCTACTAAAGCCAGGTGGAGTATATTAGCAATTACCCGCTCTGAAAACACCAGATGACACCTGACTGTAGTCATACTAGGTCCTGTCTCTCGGAGCCTCCACCCGCTGCCCATTGATCGTGACCCACTGCCTAAACTTTCTAGTTTTTGCTAGGCATGTGTGCCTTTGGCACCATCTCTCCGTCACCCAGGGACACTAGAGTAAACTCTGCTCTACCTCCACACTATCTGAGGCAATCTCCTCCCCAAGCGCTAATCTAGCCAGCCCTGGTGTCTGCCCACCAGTGGGGGCGTTGTCCTCTTAGGACACTTGGCATCACCCTTCAAGTTCCTGTACTTATGGCTGTCATAGCACTTAGGGGTGACCTTCCCTGAGGACATGTATCAGGGAACCCATACTTCTGCTTAGGTGGGGATTAGGAATTTTACCCCATGAAACTGTTTTGGGGACCTTTATAGAACTCCTTGTTTTTTTACTTTTATCTACGCCCCCGCCCTTCTGGTGGGCACCCTGTACACCCTTTTTTTTGACCTCCCTCCCCCGGATACCTTCTTGGACACTCTGGTGTGACACAGAGGCTCGCCTCATTTGCAAGCTCTCTGGGGTCAATGAGCTTGCTGTCAACCAGGTGCTGGTTCAACTCCACAAAACATGTACTGAGCATGTGCTCTCTCAAAACAAAATTTTACAACCCAGTAAAATCATTCACTTTGCTGCCCCGCATCTAACCGCTTACTGGAATAATCAAGGACATCCTCCCAAGACTGGTTTTGCTGTTTCTGAAATCCCATGCAGTACTCTCTGGGGTGTGTCCAAACTTGGCGACAAGGATGGCTTTCATGGGAGCATACTTCATCTGGTCTCCTGTCTCTAGTGTGAGCAGGGTGTCCCTCCCCACCGTAGGCATAAGCTTCTAGAGACTTGCCCCCAGTACTTCTCTGAGACCCTGTGCATCCTTAGGACTACCTCATAGACTGAGAACTACTTGTCGATATTGTCCCCCAACACATAGCTAGGCACCAGATCTTTGATTGTGGGTTTTCTTATACCCATTGGACACGGCGGTATCACTGGCACCATTACTGTTGGACTCTGCATGCCTGACTCTGATGTCCAGCTCTCTGAGGCTTTTTCAGGAGTCAGTCGCTCCAAAGCAAGTTGTTCCTCCATGGCCAGTTTCTTTTCATCTGAGTCTTTCTAAGCCTCAGACTTCGCCTTTCTCTCCTCTGCCTACCGTTTGCGTTTGGCCAGCTGCAGCTTGAGCTTTGTCAGCTTTCCTGTCCTCTAGCTCCTCTGTTTATAGGCCATTGGGCGATATACTGGTCTCTGGCCTCGGTGGGGGCACAAATTCTCTAGGCATGTTGTCCCCCCTCCTTCTGGGTGCTGCAACTCCAGAGCTGTGCCCAGGTCCTTATCTTGCACCTCTACATCATCCTCCCCTTTCTGGTCCTCTGCTGCCCCCAGTGATCGATTAACCTCCGCCCAGGCCCTCGGAGCCTTCCAGAGCTTCAGCTTCCTGGTGTTCCTTCATGACTGGAAGTCCCCTCTTCTCACAGAACTATTTGAGCTCAACCACAGTGTAGTTATTCTGGTTGGCAAGCTCGGATTCCATCCTTGCAGTTGTAGCCTCGGGCACAAACCGGTAGAATAAGGGTGAATTTGGGAAAGCGAAAGAGACAATCTAGGGGAGTTTAAAAGAAACTAGAAATGGTGTCAAATTATTTATCTGGGATTTTAGTGTTCTATAAAGTCACTGTATGGCACTGCACAAACACAAGTACTGAATCCCACAGCTGAACACCAATGTAGAAAATTGGGTTACTGGTTGATGAGGGGTGAAATCCTACTCAAGAAGAAACCACAGTTCTTGTCAGGGTGAAACACAAGCAAACCCCAAATTAACCTGTGCTCAGCTGTCTGATAGCTTAGCACAAAAGCTATCAGGCAGATCTTAAAGGTAATTTGTAAAGTATTTATGTAGCACACAAACAGTAGGTAAGTGAAAACCCAAGAAAAATCCCACATCAATTTAAAACAATAGAGTAAAGTTTAATTAGTTGACACCAAAACCACAAAAATCCAATT
This sequence comes from Calotriton arnoldi, assembly GCA_963921515.1. Taxonomy (NCBI): domain Eukaryota; kingdom Metazoa; phylum Chordata; class Amphibia; order Caudata; family Salamandridae; genus Calotriton; species Calotriton arnoldi. The sequence goes on along the minus strand of CAWUFW010000495.1, from coordinate 3,970,371 downwards.
AGTAGAACCAGAGATAAGGAATTTTTAAGAAATAAAGCGCTAAGTAAAAAGCGCCAACCGCGGTTATCTGGCCGCTGTAAACCGGGTGCAAGTCGCAAGTTCAAGTGGGAGTGCAGGCCGCATACAGGACTGAGGTCAGTCTGCTGTGAAGTACCTTGTGGCCTGGGTGTAAAGATGCAGAGTCCTTGTGTCGAGCTGCGATGTGAGGTCCTGCTGCGAGATGCCTCGTGCAGCAGTGGAGTCGATGACCGTTGACAAAGAGCTGCGATGCAAGGTCCATTGTTGTCGTCGAGGAAGCCGGTGGGGCTTGCGGAGACTTGCGCTGCAATGCGTCGGTGCAGGGACACTGGGTCGATGTTGGCGTCTAACTCTGTTGCCATCTAAGAAGCCACAAGGCTTGCAAGGACTTGCTTTAAGATATGTCTGCGTTGAGGACTAGTTGTATTGCGCTGGGCCGTAGTCCGCATTGCGCTGCGTGAGGATGTGTCCACATTGAAGAAGCCTGTTTTGTCCCTGTGGCTTGAACACGAGGCCAGGCAACTGACCCGTGGAGATTTCCTGGAGTTCACGGTCCACACAGACCGGCTGGATTCAGCCTGGCAACTCATAGTAGCAGAAGATTCATGGTCCAGCACAGCAGCCCTTCGGCAGCACATTAGTCCTTGGTCAGCAAGCAAGTCAGCAAGGCAGACTTCACCGCTGCGCAGAACGCCTTCCTGGCAGAGTTCACAAGTGATCTAAAGAGGTGGGTCTGAGGGTCCACTGCTTACACCTGGTGCCCACTTTGAAGTGGGAGAAGCTTCTAGAGTCCTTCTCCTACAGAGGTGTCTGAAATTTCCTTCCTCCCTGCCCTGACCCCAGCTTGTCTGGGGGCACAAAAGACTAATGTGAAACCCTTTGCGAGTGAGCTGAGGCAGTCTTTTTTTTTTTTATATGCAAGTGTGGTAGGTGACTGCTCCACCCCCCAATTAAGTCACAGATGGCCCATCCTGTCAACGGCTATTCCCAGTTTGTCTTGCTGTCTGGGAGTAATACACAAAAATCATCACCAGCTGCACCTAGCCATGTGACCAAGGATACAGGCTGCAGGCACCAAATGGCTGGGGCAAGAAAATATGAACTTTCTTCTAAAAGTGGCATTTTCAGAACGGTCTCTTAAAATAAAGCTTTACCATTAAACAGAGTTTAAAATTAAAATTCTTTAGAGACTATACTCAACATTCCTACCTACTCCCAATTGAAAGTTATTATTTATTAAATGTAACCCAGTGTTATCCTATGGGAGAGGTGGGCCTTGCAGTAGTGACATACGTATTTGAGTTTTTCACTACTAGTACAGGTAAAAGTTAAAACTGCATGGCCAACTTTTTAAATACACTGCTCCCTGCCCTCTGGGCTGTTTAGGGCCTACCCAAGGGGAAACATATGTATTAAAAAGGGAGGTTTAGCAAAGGTTATTTTGCCAGGTCCAAATGGCAGTTTAAAACTGCATACACAAACTGCAATGGCAGACCTGAGACCTGTTTAAAAAGCTACTTAAATGAGTGTCACAACAGGTGCTGCTGACCCACTAGTAGCATTTAATTTACAGGCCCTAGGTACAGATCGTATTACTTTACTAGTGTCTTAAATCAAAATAAATGTGCCAATTGGGCATAAGCCAATTTTACCATGTTTAGAGTAGAGAGCTCAAGTACTTCTGCACTGGTTAGCAGTGGTAAAGTGCGCAGAGCTCTAAGGCCACAAAACAAAAAGTCCGCAAAAACAGGAGGCTGGAAAGCAAAAAGTTGGGGGACAACCACGCCAAGGAAGTCATGCCTAACAATGAACAAGTCTTCTGAACAGGTCTTTGACCCACTGACGGACACTATGAAAAACTTTTGCTGCCTTCAATCTCAACTCCAAAGCTCTCAATCCTGGCCTGTTATAAACACCTGGAGGGGACTTATTTCAAAGTGTGCACTGTATAAGAATAGGGTTACACAAAAAATACAGAAACGCAACATCCTGGAAATAGCTAACACTCTTCTTGGGGAGTGCAAGAGTAAGTAAAAAATGTGAAATATAAACAGGAGCTAAATCACTGACATGGATTACCTTCATGTTTTAACGTTCATTGCTCCGAAACCGATCATTCTTTTTGCCACTAAAATTAAGGACCTGAATATTGGGCCCGATCAGGGCCCCTCTGAATGTCAGTTTTTAGTTAATACCAATTACTACTGGGTCTGAGACCCGACCAGAACGGACCCACTTGAAGCCCTGCACAAACCCATCTAGTTATGCGTTACTACCCCCAGAAATCTGTTTTCATAATGCGTTGGTAAAAAGGGTTTGCACCAAGCATTGCCTTATCACCACAGACCAGTAATTGGGTTAGCCAAAAATATTTTGCGACGCCTTTGTGATAAGGCCCGAAGTATTGGGAAAGGTCCCGTAGCGAGAGGAATATATGCAATGCTAAAGGCTGATGCAAAATAGTACGTAAACGTGGCGTGTTTTTCCTGATTTGTTGGATCCAGTACTTGTTTCTGGAATGAAGTCCTTTCAAGCGAAACTGGATATCAGTAAGAGTTCCGTCCTTCTGCCAGATGAGCGATCACAGCAAAGCAGTGCTGCTGTAACTGGGGACGAAACAATACGTCCCACACACTGATCCTTTCAAGTTGGCCCATCTGGCAGTGTCAGACTGGCTGTGAGGCCAGACCGACGCTGCGGTAAAGAAACGTAAAGAAGAAAATACTCCTAAACGCAGCAGGTGTTTTCAGAAGCCGAAACACGTTCAGAGATGGTCTCTGATGTTCTGCTTGTTTCATTCTTTTGTTGGAACTGAGAGAATCTCATAGTGGGATAACTACAAGAGATGTGCTACAAAGTCGCGCAATGCTTGGTCGCACTTCAAGAACTACTCTTGGTCACACTTGTTGCCTTTTGCAAAATTTTGGAATTTGCTTTTCAGCTCAGTTACGATACATATAGAAGTCCTTGACACATCTTGCCCTAGTGTCAACTGTGTTACTAGCTTCAATTTCCTGCTAAGTTTCAAGCATTGGTTGCAGAAAAACTTTAGGGTTCGTTCTTTTGCCCTGTCTGAGCACCTCTCAGGTTAAAATAGTAAATTCTTCCTTTCCTCACAGCTGTGGCACCACACCTAACTATAAATGCTTTTAAGGGATTCAAGGCACTCTGCTTCTAGCAGGTAAGATGGTCGCACAACTGGAGAGCCTTGCCAAGGTGATTAAATAGCAGTGGCAAACACCACTGTTATGGTATCTCCAAGTCACGGGCCCACAAGACTTATTTGGAGTGTCTTGTGAGAAGTCTTGTGAAACTTCCTGCACTAGGCGTAATTCCCATAGTTTTTACGATAATTGCGGTAGCACGGAAGGAAGAAATTGCACAACTTGGCTCACCCTTTTGTTTTGAGAAATCAGAACATGTTCTCTGGTAGTGTGTTGATCTGTTTTACTGGATCATTGTATGATGAGTAGATTCTACATGGTGTGGGATAAGTGATCCCAAAGTGAAGTTGATCACCCTACCCAGTCTGTAGATGGATGACAATGGTTGTACTATCTATTCTAGAGAAAGGTCCACGACTTCTGAATTTGTTGCTTTTCAAGGTTAGCGCGTAGGCTCCGTGTTGGAATTAAAATTGTTCAGGGGCATATACATGTAGAGTTGCTCTTTCCTTGGTAGTGAATGACCACAGAGCAAGATAAACTGATGTTTATGCTATTCGGCCATTCTACATTGTTTGTTTTGGGTTTAAATTATGGCCTATCAATGTTCTATGATGCTTGCTACATCCGTATATAGAATGTCGATGACTGACTGGTTTGGCGTTGGGGCAGTATTACATAATTATTTCTTTCAAAGATAATTTTTACAAGTAAAGGCAAAGCCAATTTAGCTTGCTTTTTAAGTGTATGCAAAACAGTCAAAAATTTCATTTTTCTGCCCCATTTCAAAGGTTTTAAAATATAGGCCACACTAAGATCCGGATTTACAAAAATTTAACAGAACTGCATGCAAAAAAAAAAAAGCTGCTGCATTGGGGGGGGGGGAGGAATTGGACAGGGCATTAGTTAGTTTACTTCCAATGAACTGATTGGCCACTCTCAGCCGAAAGATGCTAAAGCGTGCCCCAATTTACAGTGGCAAGTGACGTGTTACTTGGGATTTGTACTAATATTATAATATCACAATATAAATCAGAATTCGGTTGGCCACTATGCTTTAGTGGATCTTGCTATGCAATGAATCCAGTTCTGTGTGCTGCTTGCACCCCATTGTATAGATTTGGGAGTTTTGCAGCGTGAATCTTTTCTGGATTCACATGCTGTACATTATTCCGCCATCTAGTGGTTGGGTCCGGAATTGTAGTATATCTTTCCTTTTTTTTTTGTTTTGTTTTTTTGTTGGTGGGGGTCGACATACCACCATTTGGTGTCCTCCTGTGACGTTGACTGGCTTCCTCCAGAGGCTCCCACCTTTGGTCGCCATCTTCAGATTCTTTTATTCCACTGTTGGGTCTGGATCGATACGGAAGGAGCTCCCAAGATTGGAGAGAACAATCGACGAAAATAAGGAAAAAACTTCAGAAGAACTGCGGTAGAACGTTTCGACTTTCAAGTTTCAATCACAACGATCGGAGTTCAACGAAAGGTGAAAAACGAATCTTTGACGACGATCGGAAAATGCGCATGCGGAGGCTCCGTGTGCGTGGTAATGGACAAAACATCGTTCAAGTTTTGCAAAAATTGTCACCACAAGTACGCTCCGAAAGATCAGCACCCAGTCTGCAACCTTTGCCTGCCGCTGGATCACGGAGGCGAGGACTGTAACGCATGATCCGACTTCACCCCAAAGACGTTGAGGGTGAGAGAAAGACAGCGAAGAGCCAACTACAACATGCAAGGCCAAGGACCACCACCTTCACTGCGAGACCTGGGCCTCTCCAGTGAGGAGGAGGACAACGTCGCCGAAGGGCCAGAAGGCGACTAGGACCGAGACGTTACGGTCGTGGAGGTCGAGAAGAAGACTTCGAAGGAGGTAAGAGTCGTCGACCTCGAAAAAAGTAGGAAGAGTCTCGCAAATCTTACTCTAGACCCACGAAGGGAGCCTCGGCCTCAAAGCACTCGACAACCCCAGTTGCATCCAAACAAACACACCGTAGGATCCTTGGATAAGGACTCCGTAACGGCAAAGACCCTCGAAAAACCAAAGACGTCGAAAGACAGTCTGGAAAAGGACTCCTCGGCGTCGAAAAAGGAGAGGGACAAATAAGCTTCGACAGCCGAATCGGCATCGACTAGCACGAAGCGGAAAGCCGAAGGTCTCGACACCGAAATACATGCAGCCGAGATGGAGAAGAAAAGGAAGAGACTCAAAGCTGAGATGGCAAATATTTTACAACGTAAAAAAGATTTCGACAAAAGCTTGAAACAATTCAAGATACCGCCGAAAACAACAACAGAAGTCGAGAAGGTCGTCAAGGAAGTAATGCCTCCAACACCTGAACCGCTCGAAGAAGAAGAGGAAGAAAAATTCTTCGGAGAAGACGTCGAAAAGAACGAAGAAACGTATGCAGGATCAGCGATCTCAGAGACTCAAGCCCTTCAATGGCAAGATCTCGACGCCGAATCACCAGAGGAAGTGGTGGAAACCTATCCTTCGAGGCCATCACCCCCAGATGACATTGGCATGTATAATCGGGTGATTAAAAAAGCTTTTGAAACATATGGAGTGCAGCTAGAGGAAGAAAAACCACAGTCAAGTTTTTTATTAGAGACTTTGATGCCAACACAATCAAGAAATCAATTCCTTCCAATGCTGCCAAGTGTATTGGGCCAGGGAAAAGAGGCATTCAAAGAGCCAGCAACATGCAAGGCTATCACACCAAGAGCAGAAAAGAAATATAAACATTCCTCTAAAGACCCTATATACATCGGGGGGTCTGTACCAGCTGGCTCTATTATTACTTCCACAGCAAGAAAAAGAGCAAATGTACCAACAACAGTGGGTCCACCTCCAGACAAGGAAAGCAAGAGGATGGACCTTGTAGGGAGGAAAGTAGAAAAGTGCAGCAAACCAATGGCGCATAGCTAATTCTAATGCATTGCTAAACAGACATGCTTATCAACATTGGGAGGAGGTAGGAGAATTGTTAAAAAACCTACCTGAGCAATTCCAAAGAAGAGCTAGCCATTTGGTGGAAGAGGGTAAAAAACATCGCTAAAACATGCTTGAAATCAGCCCTAGATGCTGCAGAAACATCAAGCAGACAAATGATGATTGGTATCACAGAAAGGAGGAATGCATGGCTGAGCATATCAGGCTTCAAGCCAGAAGTGCAAAGTAATATTAACTCACCGTTCAATGGCGAACAACTGTTAGGGAGTGTGGTTGATGACAAACTCAATCAATTAAAGAAGGACAACGAGACAGCTAGGTCCATGGGCTCTCTATAATTCAGAGGCATGCGTAGAGGCACCCCCTCAAGGAGACCAGCAGGTAGAGGTACACACCAACCTGCAACCTCACATCAAACTTTCCAGCAAACATACCAAGGAGCAAGCCAGGGACAGCAGCAGGACTGGCAATATCAGCAAGGAAGGCAATCCTTTCTAGAGCGTCCCCGTGGCAGAGGACTGCCACAAAGAGGCGGACAACAGACCACTACTGAGTGACTGCATTACAAAGAAGATACACTCACGAAGAACAGCAGTGGGTGTACACACAGAAAGACATCCTTTGCAAAGACAAAAACCTGTCAGTTTACAGTTCCTCCAGCATGCCACACCAGTAGGAGGCAGACTAAAATATTTCCTTCAAAGATGGAAGGACATAACGTCAGACAAATGGATTTTAAACATAATACAGTACGGATACTGCATAGAGCTAACAAAGCAACCTCCAAACAGGAGACCAAAACAAAAGATACATTCAAAAAAGCAGTATTATCTCAGCTATTCAAAGAGATGCAGGAACTACAAGGGAAACATACAATAGAGCACGTACCACACAAGGAAAAGCACAACGGAATATATTCTACATACTTACTAATTCCAAAAGTAGACGGAACATTACGCCCAATATTAGACCTAAGGTTTCTAAACAAATTCATAAGGAAACAAAGATTCAAGATGACTACACTCCCAAGAGGATATACCTCAATCGCAAAAAGGAGATTACATGGCTACCATAGACTTAAAGGATGCATACTTGCACATCCCTATGAACAAAAAACACAAAAGGCTGTTAAGATTTGTGGTCAACAAAAGACACTATCAATTCAAAGTACTGGCTTTCGGTCTAAAATCTGCACCAAGAGTGTTCACAAAGTGCCTAACAGCAGTAGCAGCACATCTCAGAAGGCAGGGGATTCATGTTTACCCCTACTTGGACGACTGGTTAGTAAGAGCAAACTCTTACAGTCTATGCGAACAGCATATACAACCGGTGATAGACACTAGTTCAACTGGGTTTCTCCATACATTGGGAAAAATCATCACCAGAGCCGGAACTCATAAAGGTGTTCTTAGGCGCAGAAATAAACAGTCTTGGGGAGAGCATTCCCGAGTGAAAAGAGATCAGCCTTATTGAAGGAGACTCATCTATACCAGAAGGGGCAACATCTGACAGTGAGAACAGTGGGGAAATTACTAGGAATGATGGCCTCATGCATTCATTTAATTCCTAACATTCGACTACACGAGACCATTTCAAGAATGGCTACAGACACAATGGTCACAGGCAACAGGGAGTTGGGAGGATCTAGTGGTTGTCACACAGACAGTTGGAGATGGCATGGTGTAACGTAACAAAACAAAATGGTGTAACAAAACAAACATAGCACAGGGAAGACTTTTCACACCACCAACTCCAACAGTGACCATAACAACAGATGTGTCCCTAATGGGATGGGAAACACACATGAACAACCTCAAAGTGAGGGGATTGTGGACACAACCGGATGCAGTGAAACACATCAATGTCTTGGAGTTGAAAACAGTATTCTTAGCCTTAAAGGCCTTTTAGAAAGAGCTCTACGGGAAAAAGGTATTGATACAAGCAGACAACACAACCACAATGTTTTACATAAACAAGCAAGGAGGAACTCCGTCGGTAGCACTCTCACCGCTAGCCCAAGAGATTTGGAGATGGGCAATCCCAAGGGGAATAGACATGATAGCAATACACCTACCAGGAAAGGACAATGTAGAAGCAGACAGACTGAGCAGACAAACAACATCATCCCACGAGTGGGAACTAAATCAAGCAGAACTCCATAAGATTTTCAGGAAATGGGGGACACCACAAATAGACCTATTTGCAACACCCCACAATGCAAAATGCCAAAACTTCGCATCCAGGCGACCTTGCAATCAGTCCCTAGGGAATGCGCTATGGATAAACTGGTCAGGGATATTTGCTTACGCTTTTCCCCCAGTACCATTACTGAACAAAGTGATCAGCAAATGCAAGATCAGCCAAATGACAATGATTCTCATTGCACCACAGAGGGCCAGACAAACTTGGTTCTCAGAAATAATGGCGATGTCTCAAGGGACAATGCACAAATTGCCAAAAAAGAAAGATTTGCTAACAATGCAAAACGGAAAAGTACTTCACCCAGAACCAGAGAGCTTAGGCCTAGCGGCATGGCTCCTGAGGACTTAAAATTTGCGCATCTCAAACTACCAGAAAGCACAATGGCTGTTCTAAGAGAAGCTAGGAAACCAACAACAAGGAAATGTTATACAGCAAAGTGGAAGTGATATACACAATGGTGCCTCAAAAAACGTCTTTCAAGGAAAATTACAAAGGAGAGAACAGTACTTGAAACATTTACTAGAAAGTAAATTATGCACTTAGCAGCAATCGTAGCGTATACCAGAGGTGAAACAGGGAAAAGTTTCTTCACTTCACATGTGGTCAAAAGGTTCCTAGAAGGAGCAAAAAGAATTGCACCTCCAAAAATGGTGCCAGCACCCACATGGAACCTGAACATAGTTCTAGCACAAATGATGAAAGCACCATTCGAACCACTGCACAAAGCAACGCTACAAATGCTCACACTAAAGACTGCCTTTTTAGTGGCATTAACATCCTTGCGTAGAGTTGGTGAACTACAGGCGCAAACACTACAGGAACCTTACTTCCAAATACATAATAACAGGATTTTCATGAGGACAGATCCCCAATTCATACCAAAAGTGGTATCAAGATTCCACATAAATCAGAGTATACAAATACTGAGTTTCTTTCAAAACCCAAAGTCCAAAGCAGAACGAGCTTTGCACACACTTGACGCAAGAAGGGGCGGTCATATACTACATTGAAAGAACCAAGGAATACAGGAAAACAAAACGGTTCTTCGTATCCTTTGCAAACAGTTTTCTGGGAAGACCAGTGACCAAGAACACCATTGCAAGATGGATAGCGCAAGCCATACAGTTATGCCACAGGCAAGCAGGACAGGCCTTACAAGGTGACCCGCGGGCACACTCAACAAGAAAGAAAGGTGCAACTATAGCTTTTCTAGCTAATACTCCAATTCAAGACATCTGCATGGCTGCAACATGGTCTTCAGTGCACACATCCACAAGACCTTACTGTGTGGACATTCAAATGAATAAAGAAGCACAAGTATGACAAAAGGTCTTACAACATCTATTCACAAACCAAAGCTCATCTTCCACCCAGCCACCACAAGACTAGCAAACCGCTACAAAGTCTATGCACAGCATGTGAATCCAGAAAAGATTCACGCTGCAAAACGAATAGTTTCTTACCTGTATGTGTAGTTTTGCAGCTTGAAGAATTTTCTGGATTCACTAGCGAACCCACCGCCTCCGCCAGGAAAGATGAGAATACGAGGAGAGAAAGAAAAACAAAAAAGAATCCGAAGATGGCGACCAAAGGTGGGAGCTTGCGGAGTAAGCCTGTCGACGTCACAGGAGGACACCAAATGGTGGTATGTCGACGCCCACCAAAAAAAAAAAAGTTAAAATACTACAATTCCGGACCCAACCACTAGATGGCGGAATAATGCACAGCATGTGAATCCAGAAAATTCTTCAAGCTGCAAAACTACACCGACAGGTAAGAAACTATTCATTTGTCACTATGTAAAGCAATGCCCGTCTCAACCTTCAGCTCAAAAAAAGTTGGTGTGCCTTAGTCTATCACATTCCCATTTGCTGCACTTTGTATTCTGTAGCAGCCCATTGCATGATGCGAGCGCCTGTTCCAAAATTTAGGAAATCTAGACCTAAATTCAGAGGAAAGCATATTTGCTCCATATTCTGTCATGCTACCAGCATAAAATGGTGCACAGTGAGTTTGGTCGGTTTGTGCCACAGTTAAAAGCTTTTACGCAATTTTGTCCTCAATCGTAGCACCTGGTTTATAAATGAAATCTATTTTTGCTTATAAATTTAAAATTTACAATAGGTTTTAGCAGCTGCTCATTTTACATGGTCTTATATCTTGTTTTCCTTAGGTCTACAATGGTGTTGGAGCCAATGGATCTCCAGGGAAAACGTTCAAAGTACATCTACAGCTCTGGGACACAGCTGGGCAAGAGAGGTAATTCCTGGCTCTCTATAAATGATTCAGTGTGTTTAGGTTTGTTATTAAGAAATATTTTATAATTACCAGAGCCTAGCTTTGTGCTATTCATATTGACACACTGTGAGCTTGAAACCACTTGATGTACTCTTTTATGCGGATGGAGAACTCGGTGGTACACGGGAAGGGTTTTTGAGTAGGAGTAGAATTTTTGCCCCCAAGGTGACTGCAATACAAACAAAGCCACTGGAGTGGAATCTGTTTGGCTTGGAGAGGGTGGCTGCATCGATCGGCTGCTTCTTTGATGTTTTTTCAAAGCTACTTTCTCAGCAACACCACCACCACTACTACTTTAATTCCTTGGGAGATGGTGGGTGAAATCAATGATGTTGGAGGCTGGGGCTGAATTACATACATGACACTATTACATCTTTAGCATCTGAATTTCTGGATTACATAGATTGCACTGCTACCGGTACAATTTTGCACTCAACAGACTGACCACGTTACAACTGTCCTGACAAATACACATATATAACTATAACGCAAATGTCAAATGAGGTTATCACAGTAAATTGGCCTGAGAATAAGAATGCTCACTACCTCACAGGTTGCATGTAACAATGACTTGGCTAAGGGAGCTAACTCTGCTAATGATCACAAGGCCTCGTCAATGCGATTTTATGTTTTCAATATTTTTAGATGAGTGAATTCAATCCTTAATTTAAAGAGTTTAGAAGTCGGATTTTGTGTCTAATGGGTGAGATCATTAAATAGTTTAAGTATTCCAATAGCCTCACAGGTAACTAGGTATGTTTGAATGTGCATGCGTGAGAGACACAATTTGAACGTCAGTCTCATTGTAATATCACATATTTCAAAACCATAACATCTCGATACCACCATCGACACAAAGCTGGAAAACAAAAATTGGTGCCACTCTCCTATGGTTTATGAAGACAAGCTTTTGAGAAGTAAGAATAAAACAAGGAAAATTGATACAATTATTGCTAAACAAGTTGAGTTATTAATAGGCGGTAGTGGTCTATGTCAGTGGTTCTTAACCTTATGACTAATGTGGACCCCTACTTAATCATCGCTGGAATCCAGGGACCTCTTTGCCCCCACCGAATCATTATTAGAATCCAGGGACCCCTTAGTCATTATTGGTTTCTGGGGGATTCGGTTCGGTTTCTGTGCGAGGGCGCAGGGGCTCCGCCCCCTTTACAGTCACAGTAAAGCAAATGCTAAATCTGCTTTTGTTTAAAAAAAAAAAAAAAAAACTTCTGTACAAACATGCCTGCTGTACAACAGTAACACTGTCTGCCACTCACCGTTGTATTGTTGTGACGCTGACACTAACTAGTGTGTCATGGCGCTTTCCCTAAATTTGCCCCCTGGGCAGCCCGAAAGTCTAGAGTATTTGCTGGGCTGACAATCTCATAGCCACGAAGTCTGTGAGGTCATCAGTCTGCAAATACCTAGCATCAAGGGCCAGTCTCCTCCCACTGATGACGTGGGGGTTAAGTTAGCCCCTGGGTGTTTCAAATCCAGCCCTGTAGTGCGAAGCCTCCACGTCAATCAGTGGAGAGCCCTGAAGCCAGGAAATCGAGTCTGCGCAATTTGTCATCTGGACTTTAAGACCTACTGCGCAGACTCGACTTGCATCCCATGCAGCGTGAATTAATGCTGGAGCTGGACACCAGCTCAGCTCCAGTGTGCTACTGAAGTCTTCAAACGCATTAATCGATTTACTACAAGCTACTAGTGAGCTAGACTCGTGGCAACATTGGGGGAGCGAAGGGCAGGGTGTTATGTGCAATTCAGGGAGTTCTTGTCGTGAATGAGTCGAGGTCCACGTCACCTGACCTAGCCTGGCTTGAAGGCAGCTTCCCTCCAGTTCACCAGGTGAGGTTTAAAAAAAAAAAAGTGCCAGCTGCCGGGACCGGCCCCTTTGATTAGTTATAATTGGGCCCGCTGTTAAAATGAATGGGTTTCCAGTTTCTTTGAGGAATAATTTATTGCACGCAATGAGGAGCTACAGCAGGAAGCTGGGGACGGCATATAGTTGTATGTGTTTAATTGCTGCTGTTAACGTAGTTAGGAAGGCTTAACAGTTCACAAAGTTCAGGGCAGAGTTGTTGATTTCGAATTTGAACTTCGTAAAAGGCATGCTTTTGTCTTCCTTTTCCAAGAGAGCTCTGCATTGAATGACAGCTTGTGGTTTCCACTTGTGGTCATCCTCTCTCCTAACTAGCAGGTGGGAATACAAATGTTGATTCCAAGCTTCCCTTTAAGTCAGTGCCCAGAAGACGCCACCATATGATAAAATTGTAAAATGTACTCGAGCTACTGTTTTGTGCGATACCTACGTCCCATACCCCTCTAGTGGCTTATATGCCCATGATTGTTTAATGGTAGCTGTTTGAGGTACATGATTTGCATGTGTTTCCATGCTAAAATATCTCCTCTTGTAAGCATGTAAAATTTAAAAGGGTCTAGATTAAAATACTGTTTGACCATATTATATACCCGGGACAGAACGACTGCTGGTAATTTTTTTTCGTGTGCTTTGCGATCATCATCTGACCCAGATTGTGGCTGTTTCAGTTGGAATGGACTGAATACGACCCCCTTTGAAGAGTTGGGAACTCCTGTGGTGCTGCGGGGGCCTTCATTACACCCCTGAATTCATTGGTACCATTGGCCTTGAAGGACTGATCGAGCCTCTCTACCTTCCCACCCGTGCTTGAGGAAATGACTCTCAGTCGTGCCGGAGCAGTCATAGGCTGTCACGCATGTATGTTGGTGTTTTGCATCTTGTTTCCATCGTGTGCACGTGTGGTGACAACGAAGAATCCCTCTCCTGGGATAAAAGGAATATGTTACTAAGGGAGACATTGCCTTTGATGCGCTACATTTATATTAATAGAGGGAACCAGAGGAAATCCCGGATTTCTGAAAGGTCTGTTTTGTTTGTCGAGTGAAACTGGAGGGAGTCAGCCAGCCAATCATTTGTAAGCGCCAGAAGGCTTTAATTTATGTTATTAAACAACCCGTTCTCAGACTTTTCTACATGGTAAAGGACTGGTTTTTGAAACTTCGCATTGGTGAGCAGTGAGGGGCTCAGTCATGCACCAGTACCATCAGTTTATGTAGGAGGTTGAGGGCTCTGCTACTTTAAGACCGCATCTGTCCGTTCTGTGCATGTATGGTTCTAACATTTTCTAAGTCCAAATGTGATTAGACCATCCACTCCACGTATTTTCATTGCATTTTGGGATTTTAGTTCTGGTCTATAATGGGATAAACAAGACTAGAAATACCAGAAGTCAAAGCAAGCAATTGGAGACAGTGAGCTACTGATGCATAGAACCAGAAATCGTGAGACATCTGTGCATCTTGACTGATAGTTATGTTGTCTAAGTCTAAAGTTTTCAAAACTGTGGCCCCTTTGGTGATACATTTGCTGAATGAGACAAAGGTCAAGTATGCCTCTGTCCTCTTAGGTGTAACTATTGTGTATGAAGTCTCAGCATGTGAAAACTTAGTAAATTGAGAGAAGCTTAAGACAGTAAAAGGTGTGTAAATAGTCATGTTCAAATTAGTTGCAGATCGAAGAGGTGGAAACCTTAAACATTTTTGTGTGAAAAAAGAAAGTAACATTGACTATTAAAGTATTCTTGTCCTACCACTCTGGTCATTAACAGCAGTCAATGCCTTTGATGAAAGGCATTAAGTGGTGATAATTATGCATGTAAGCCAAAGATGAGGGCACATAATGAAGGGAAGGGCTATTGCTTTACTTAGAAAAATGGGGCAGAAAAAAAACATCACTTTATCCCATTTTGTAAAATAAAATTTGGACAGGAAATGGCAACTAGCCTGTCAAAAATATTTCGCACACCTCTAACATGCATCCTCCTCCACCCCCCTCGACCAAGCCTAGTCTCACCACTCACAAACTTCACCAGCCGCCACTGGATTCGGACCTAAACAATTTCGATGATTTGAACCTCAAAACAATACACAAAAATATAGAAAGATGCATTCATCAAACAAATACACAAATGATTACATATTTTATTTAATTCATAAGCAAATATAAAAAAATCAAAAATGTTGTGTTTAATGGGAAGGTTGGAGCTTTTCTAAATTAAATTGAGACCAACCATCTGCCATACTGTATTCTGTTAGACTGCTCCCAAAAATCAATCTGAGTTTTTAGCCCCAATTTCAAATTCCTTCACATTTATAGAACAGTTTAAACTTTTCAGTTTTACACTGTTCTTCTTTATTTATATACACCTTATTTATCTGTTAATATTATTTCATTTTCTAAGCAGTCGCAGACCCCCTGAGTAGGTGTTGCACAGGTTAAGAATCACTGGTCTGTGCCACTTTAATGATGTCTATGCACCCACCATCCCTTTGCAATATTGTGTAAAAATGTTGTATAATGTATGGAACATGCATCAATAAAGATAGAGGACAAAGTAGCAAAATTATAGTACAGTTTATTTATATGGTGCTAGGCATAATGTCATTCCAGAGTTTGGGTCGATTCAGGGTATAACGAAAACCAGTATGTGCTCACCCATCTTCTCCTTGCGTGTCAGTGCTTGTAAAACCAGTCCAGATCTGTAGCGCCATACTTGCAGAAACTTGTATGAGCAGCCACTGTGCGTTAAGTCTCAAATAATGTGTTCATGTCTATAGAGAGCCGCCATGTTGTGTTTACATGTATAGCATACAAGTTGCTATGTGCTGCCACGGTGTGTGTGAAAGACTGAGTAATTGCAACAAATATGCCTGAAATCTGTTTTACAATTGTGTTAAGACAGAACAATTTTCAACATTGAGATTTTTCTTATATCAAATGTCTCAATGTCGTAAATACCAGAACATGTTCTAGTTACGATGGCAAACTGGCCTAATGTAATGTATGCCCATCAAAGCGAGGCCTGCATGATGTGTGTGCATGTACCTCACATCCGTGCTATAATGCAAGAGATATTTACTGGAAAAGTCTACTTGAAAAATGAATGTGCCACTATCCGTAATGTTAGAGATGTCTAGAACAGTTGTCATTAAAAGAGTTTGACTTATGTAGCC
This sequence comes from Calotriton arnoldi, assembly GCA_963921515.1. Classification (NCBI taxonomy): domain Eukaryota; kingdom Metazoa; phylum Chordata; class Amphibia; order Caudata; family Salamandridae; genus Calotriton; species Calotriton arnoldi. The sequence goes on along the minus strand of CAWUFW010000495.1, from coordinate 3,954,678 downwards.
CTTCGAATGTTATGAAATGTCATGTGCCAAAGGGGATGAACATAGTTGAGCTGGAAACAGATCTAGTCAAAGGTCCAAAAAGTCCCTCGGGGAGGGAGGAACTGATCACATTAATGGATGGAAAAATCCATTGTTTCAAAAAGGAGAATGGTGCAAAGAAGTGAAAAGGGGCTGAAGAGCCTAAGTTACTCTTCGGTTGTGGCTGAAAGCCGACTGATTTACGAAATAGAAAAAATTTAAGTTTTGATGGAATGAAAAGAGGAACAGTAAAATAGCAAATCATCAATAGTAGTTACACATCGGTTAGATAGTGATTAAGAGAAATCTTATGAAAGCTCGTGCTTGTATGAATGAATATAAGTAGTTCAGTATTGTGGCTTAGGCTCAGTCCACAGGTTGAAGTTATATAATTTAAAAGCTTACCTTTTGTCTTCTTATGAGGTCTTTAGCTCCTCCTTCTGTTATGTGAAGGAATATGTTGTATTGCCTTGAAAGAGAAGAATCTTTTCTTCTCCTCTTCAGTAGAATTGTGCCCAGACATGGGATGTTTCAATTCAGGATTCAGTTTACCACCTTGCTGTTTCTGTATGCAAAGTTTCAGTTGCCATTTGTGCTTCCTACATAGCTCAAATTGCAAGGTAAATAAAAAAGATAGATGGAAAAGTACTGTTACGTTTCACCATAAGTCCTAATTGGAAAAATGTATTGATCTACGCCTTTGACAGTTTTTTACTTGTTTTTTTCTATTGAATGGCCTCATTCTTTAGTTTCCTAGATTTACTAAAAAAGAAATGGGCTTCCTGACTTCAGTAAAGGGAATAGTACCTTCGAGTGATCTCACCCGAATAGTTTACCATTGTGTTTCATGAACCCTTACTCTCTTCGTACACTTGCCCTGTTATGGCTGCCTGCTCCGTATAGATTATTCCTAATGGGCATAAGAAATGGTTACCTTTGTGTGTGATCTTTGTCTTCACTGCAACATACTTGTGTTTTCTTCACTAACTGCTATGATGAATTCGTCTTGCACTCCATTTAGCTTTTCTTTTATTAAAACAATTGGAAATTGTTTGATCCAGCAGAGTACTTTTTCTATTGTTTTATATTTCTATTAACTTTATTTTTTCATTTTATTGTTATCCTTGTTATCTTAATGAGTTGAGGAGCTCATTGAGTTTTGTAAACAATAAATACTGCACAGCCATGATGGTTAAGGCCAGATTGAACTGCCACAGATCACTACTATTTATTAACCGCTTCCAATTTGTTTTGCAGGAATAGTTTCAACTGTCTTTGTTTTAATTGTATTTCTTAATAGCCTAGACCATGTTTAAGGTCCCAGGACCACAAGAAAAAATTATATAAGTTGCTCACTTTGTTGCCCTAAAGTGCATCCACAGCACAATCTGTTATTGATTTCATTGATCTAAACTTTGGAGCAATAACAATTCTTCTTTGAAACCTATTTAATGTATCCTTTATCTCTTTACATATATTGCTACATGCTCTATTCTCCTTTCTCTAATCCACCTTTGCTGGGACTTTGAGCGAGTTGAATGTTTGAATATTGTTTGTGACGAAAAAGTCCCTTGTATGGTGACAGAACTGTACCCCTGTCCTGTGTGCCCCAGCTGCAGTGATGTCCGGATCCCTGGTGCTGATTTTTCTTGTCATGGGCGAACACAGATCATGTGTGTGCACCATGACATAGGTCTGTCTCACTGATTCCGGTTTTATTGTGCCGGGAGGGGGTCCAAAAGCGCTACCCTCCTAGTGTTGAAAGAGTACTGCCTTTGCCAGTAGTTAAGCAGCACAAGCACATTGGTGGTAGCATACTGTGTAGTGATCAATAGAAGTGAGCAAGCCTTTTTACTTGTGTCACTGGAGTGAGACCTACAGGCTCACTTGTGTAAAGTTCCACTGCTATGTGCGTAACGCACTCTTGGCCTACATCAAGTTAGTGTTGTGCGTGTATGCATGTGCTGGGTGCACATGTCTGTGAATGCTACAATACATGGAAGATGCTGGGTTCCATTTTGGGAGAGACCGGGCTAACTGGAGGGGCATGAGGAGAACAAGGAATTCATCTGCCTGCCCTCGTTGTAATCTAGAAGGGGCGGGGTTCCTGCATATGTTCTGGAGCTGCCCGCAGTTGGAGGACTACTGGCAGGAGACAATGTCTGTCTTAACGACTGTGACTGAGAGGGAAATAGCACTGACACCAGGGGTTTGTTTGCTACATGAGTTTCCCCACACTGCGAGGACCAAGGTCACCAGCAAGTTCATTGACCTGGGATTAGTGCTGGCGAAAAGAGAGCTTACTAGCCGGGGGAGGGGAGGGGAGGGGAGGGGAGGGGCCTACAGGGGACTTGAGGGTTAGTAGGGGGGGGGGGTATGTTGGGGGCTGGGTGTTTTATTGTTTTTGTTTTCCCCTCATGCCTACGATGACCCTGCACTCTGAACGATATACATGGAGCTGCTAGGGATTGTATAATTGCATAAAGCGGGGATTCAGTATTGGGGCATGAGGGCCCTGGGGAGTCATTGAGCGGCGCCCTATGGGAGGCTGCAGCTATGACACTAATTGCACTTGTAATGTATTGCTCCACGAATCATTAATGTATGCTGTCTATGAAGCTATTTGTTTGACCTTCTCAGAAAATCAATAAAAATCGGTTTTAAAAAAAAAAAAAAAAATGAGAACAAGGAATCTCCTACTCCGACAGATTTGTGATTGCTGTATTCCTATGACCTGGGTAGGACACACTGAGTACAGAGAGAGCCACACTCTTCAGTATACCTCTTTGATGTACAGAAAGGAGAGTGAAAGGGGCATGGGCACATCTCCGGATGATAAGAGAATGGCGATTCTCCAATTAACATACAGAGAGAATCTTGATTTCATTAAAGACAACGGAGGCTAACATTATGCAATAACCTTTTATTGCTTCCCCACATGCAGCCCTTCAAAGAATGTGTAACACCATGAATAAAACATTCCATTAAGAACTTTAACACAACATATAACGTCATGGCAACTAGGCATCTTCCTCTTAGAGCTGCAACGGAAACATTGAAATTCGCTCATTTGACGTGATCAACCTTAATTACACTTGATAAGGAGAAAAGATTTAAAGTGACTAGTTCCCTGCAAAAAATATAAAGAAGCAGGTGGTACCAACTGGTAAAGAGTTAAGCACAACATAGATTTGTTGCAATAAAAAATATATAATAAATACTGATAAACATTTAATATATAAAGAAATGCATACTCAAACACAAGTTTTCCCTTTACCCACATGGGTGCGGTGGGTGGGATAATGTTAGCCTCCGTTGTCTTTAATTAAATCAAGATTCTCTCTGTATGTTAATGGGAGAATTGACATTTCATTACAAGACAGGATGCTACCATTATGCATGTTTAAAGCCTTTTTAATGCCATACTGCTCACATGCTCCACAGACATAAGGTAAAAAGCTTGCAAAGATGGAAACACTTGACCAGTCTACTGCTTTCAGTATATCAGAAACTGAAGCTCAGGCCCAGAACACTCTGCTGGCCATTGCACCCCCGGAAAAGTGTGCTCCAAATTGTGACAAATCTATTCCCGCTTCCAACATGACTGTCTTCACCCATCTTGAGATGGTAGCTATAGATAATGCCTTATAGGTTTTCACAAAAGATATTAGTAATTGATCCTTACCATCTGGTCTAACATCAATCATGCTATGTTCATAGGCTTTCATGCAATTTACAACACACAGTTTCTTACAGTCAAAAAAATAAGGATAAAAAATATTTTCAGACATTGTTTTGCTTCTTTTCCATATTTCAAAATGCACTCTCTCTGGGGAGTAGTACCTATTACAGATTTCTAACGCCTTAACATCTGATACTCTCCTAAAAGATAGAAGACCGAATAAAGTTGCTAATTTGACAGTTAGCTGTTTTCTGGAAAGATGAGCATTATCAGGCCATAGAACGAATAGGTCAAATATCAGGCCATAGAACGAATAGGTCAAATATAAGGGTAACGTTCCACAAAGACTCCTATCTAGCTCTGGGAGGGTGTCTTAGTCTTTTTACCTTCATTACCCTGTGGATTAAAGAGTCACTACCAACTGAGTATTCAACTTTTAGTGAGTGGCCTGCTGAGAAACTTGATCTATAACAGTTAACTGTTCTATAACATAAACCTGATTTAAACTTGCGAGATAGTTCGCTATATCTTCTACAGGAGCGTCCACGGGATCCAAATCCCATTCCAGGCACCAACAACACCACTTTCTCCATACACCTGTGTATCTCTTCATTGTTCCCGGTGCCCATTACTCATCCAGTAGGCTTTTAGCCTCTCCTGAAAGGCCTGAGTATCTGCTGAATCTCCTGAAATCCTCCAAACAAGAAGGTTCATGTTTCCTTCTAGCAGAAAATGATGCTCTTCCCCTTCCTGACCTAAGAGAAGACCTAAGCTCCCTGGGAGCAAACGTGGAAAGTCCTCTGCTAGTTCCATAACTCCCAGAAACCATACTTGGGTATTCCAATATGGAGTAATTAAGACAATGTTGAATCACTCCATCCGTACCTTCAGCACCACTCTTTGAATTAGTGCGGAAGGAGGGAACGCATAACAATTCTCTTTGTTCCAGATTTGGAGTAGAGCATCCACTGCCAAGACGTTGGGGTCTGGTCTCAAACTATAATACCGCTCTACCTGAAAGGTCAGTCTGCTGGCAAACGGATCCACCTGAAATGGGACCCACAGGTTCTGAATTTTTTCGAAGAGCAATGGGTTCAGCTTCCAGTTGCTTAAATCCCTTAACCTTGAATTCCAATCTGCTCTTTTGTTCGGATGCCTTGGAATAAACTCTGCTTTCATTTTTTTGATTTCAACAGAAATACCAAATCTTCTTGGCCAGGTCCCCAAGCGATTGATATAAGACTCAGCTGTACGATTGTCTAGTCTTATTAGGACAACACTGTTTTTTAAAGTGGATTTGAAGCTCATCAACGCACTGAAACCCGCTATCATTTCTACACTATTTATGTGAAGTGGGAGTTCCCCCTGAGAGCACTTCCCTTGTTTCTATTTGTCCTAGTTTCGCACCCGAGCCTAGGTTGCTTGCATCTGACTCCACTGTATGATCCGGGGATTGTCAAATATTGCTTTCCCGTTCCAACTGTCTAAGTTGTTCCGCCACCACAGGAGGTCTTCTCGAGTCTCTTGTGACAAGGGGATTATGTAGGAGTACCACAGGCCTTTCCTCAACCCCAAAGACTTCAGTCTCTGTAAAGCCCTGTAATGTAGTGGGCCCAGGGAAACTGCTTGAATGGAAGAAGATAGAAGACCAACCACTCTTGCTAGATCTCGTAAGGTCACCCTGCCTTTGGATAAAACATAACCTACCGTCTTTATTTTAGACAGTTTTTTTGTGGTAGTTGTAGTTGAGCATTGATGGTATCTACCTGAAACCCTAGGAATTTCAGATTTTGGTGTAGGGCTCATTACGGACTTTTCGACAATGATAAAAAAATCCTAAACTCTCTAAGAGATCCACTGACCATTTCGTGTGTTTCAGTAATTCTTCCTGATTTTGTGACATCAGTAGCATATCGTTAGATAAATCACTAATCGTACACCCCTTCTCAAGAAGGCGACCACTGGTCTTGGCACCTTGGGGAAGCACCAAGGGGCTGAAGAGAGGCCAAAGGGGAGTTAACGAAACTGATAGATTCTCTTTCCAGGTGAACCTTTGATATTTATGTGAGTGCTGGTCCATGGGGATTGTGAAGTAAGCATCTTTGAGATCTAGTTTCACAAGCCAATCCTTCCTCTGTAGGATGCCTCTTAGGAAGTGGATACCCTCCATTTTGAAATGTCTGTAGACTGGAAATGTATTCAGTTCTCTCATTTATGACAGGGCGCCAGCCTTTGTCTTTTTTCCTCTCCAAAAAGATTGTGCTCAAGAAACCCTGTTTTGGCTTTGATACTCTGCAGATAGCCATGTCCGTCACCTACCCAGCCGGACATCGGGCATAGTTCTCCTTGTCTCTCCGCTGCTGTCTCCTTCCTTCCCCTGCCTTCCGACGAATCGTTGATGGTCTGCTGTCGACGGAGCCAGTCTCGGCGGTGCTGATGCCTGGTGGAGTTCTCCGGATGGCTGTTGAGGAACGGGGACGAGGTTCACCCCTCCTGACTGTCCTCCTGCCTTTCTGGGTTCGACTGCTGCTGCTTGCCTTACTGCCATGCCCTCCAGCTTCGCCTCCCGTGGAACGACTGGGACTCGTGAGTCTTGTTTCCAGGTACGGGGGGCAGTGGCGGTGAGACTCACGGCATTGCGGTGCGATGCCCCCGGGCTTTTCTTTGCCTTCTGAGCCTGAGAGGCGCGCTGTGAGAAGTTGGCCTGGTATATGCTGTTCACTAATTAAAGTGGACACCTTGCACCAGGGCAAATCGACTCTTATGGTAGATAGGTTTAAGACAACCTTTTAAAGAAAGCTATCCTAGTGGTAGCTGTGGAGAGCAGCCTTCAGGCTAAGTCTCGGAGGAATGTAAAGCAGCTTGTTTTACCATATAATCTCTTGAATCACCAAATGAAAAGACACCACACAGGTATATATATCAAATATATATGTATTTATTTCTAAATAACTCTCTACTAATCTCTTTATGAGATTAGAAGACAAACATATGCACAAATCAACGTTTCACAATAAGTTAAGCACAAAATATGGCTGGGGCCCTAGGGGCGTACCAGACCATATACTAAGTAAGAGACTTAGAAACAACGACTTGCAGGGAGACAAGGCCTAGGGCCTTTAGAAGTGCAGGGGCCTCACGAAACCACCCAAGGCAGGTAAGTAAAGGACCCACGGGGGACGCGTGCAGTGTGGATACACAGGCGCGGATCGCCGTTAACTTCAATGGGGCAAGTCGCGGTTGGAAATAAAAAGTTTTAGGATACTTCGGGAGAACCTACAAGCAAGTCACTTACAGGGTAAGTAGTTCTAGGGCCCACACCCACAGGAGCACCGTAGTGCTGGAGTTACCTCACCCAGGGAAGCCGGGTGCACAGGTGTCCTTTGGTGTCGGGTCGCGGCGTCGTTTTCAATGGCGAACAAAGAAGACTTGCTGCTTGCGGGAGCTGAAGAAGTGTCCGGTGGAATCCAAGCCTGGATTCTGAAGAAGGATGACCTGAAAGCAGAGGGGACAGTGTTCAAAGTCACTTGGCAGTGACCCGGGGCAAGGAAGATGGATGCCCACCGTCGTCGGTCGCTTCAGGTCGGTTGCAGGTGCCTTGACTCTTCAGCCACGTGGTCCAGGAGGCGTCGACGATGACCAGGAGCTGGATTCGGTGTGTCCCTCGACGTCTGCAGCTGACTGCGGTGTCGGCAACTCGATCGGAGCCAACAAGCCTTGGCAGCCGCAAGTCTTGGGGAGATGAAGAAAAGTCGATGGCGCAGACCAGCAAGGTCTGAGGGACTCACCCAGCGAGGGTAAGTCAGGGCAGGCCTGGAGCAACCAGGGGAGCCCTTTGGTTTCTTTAAGAAGTCTTCTGGGGACCCACAAGCCAGCGGGCAAGGGATCGCGAAGACACCTCGGGCGGAATCACTCAACAGGGGCCCACGGTCACTCGGGACGGTGTAGGCCTCTGATCTTTGGAGGGTTTCCTGTTGGAGGTCGGGACCACACGTGGTCCAAAGCACAGGTTCGTAGAACGTTGTGAAGGGGTTGCACTCGACAATAGTGCACGGTACCCAGGGGTCGCGGTTCCTCGTTACTCGTGGGGTCCACTTGCCTCAGCTTCGCTGGGGACTCACGATGGCCTGGGAGAGGTCAGGAAATCCACTTCTTGGGCTGCAGGGACTTCGGACTCCGGCGGGAGCGGCGTAGTTTGCGACCGTCGTTGTCGTTTTTGGTGCCTGCCAAGCAGGGGAGTCACTCCTTGACTCCAAGGGAGATTCTTCTGTCTTCCAAAGGTAGTGGAACGTCGAAGGGCCAGGATTCTTCTGTAGAGCGTCGTCCAGGGGTTATCTGCTTTGCAATGGCAAGGTTCCCCTCTTATACTAAAAAGAGGGGATGGACTAGCTCTATGACCCCACCTATGGGAGGGTCAAGGGAGGGGTGGCTACACCCACTTCCCTTTGTCCAGTTTCGCGCCAGAGCAGGGGCAGGTAGCCCCTGAGCTGGTTTGAAGTGGCATATGCACAGAGGAGCCTTCTGCTCCCCCAGTGCAGGACTTCAAAGCACTCTAAGAGTGCACCCACCCAGCCCCAATACACTAAACCCTGTCTGGAAGGTGGTTACACCTCCCTGTGACAGGATGCCTATTGTTGGGCTTCCTCCACTGTGAGTTTCGGTCATCAGCAGGAGGGCAGCCCAGTGTCTGTGACTGGTGGCATCCATTTTGTGATGCCAGGGCTCTTTAGGATTCTACCGCGTTTCCACAGCAGGTACATGTCTTATCCCTCTAGAAGGGTGGAATGCTACCCCGCCGCCAAGATTGGCGGGGGGTAGTATTCCAAGATGTTTGACACCAAACACGACATGTTTTGATGCAGCCATTCCAAAGTTAGCATTTACCGCGAGGATATAATGCACTTAAATAGTATATGGTTTAACCGCATCCACAAACAGCACCAGAGAATGGACTCTGAGAACTGCAGAGGGGCCCTGCTCATGCAGAGGCACCCCCTCACATAGAAGCCAAGCACCCTGCCCTCAGGATTGATAGGGCCTGCCTTAGGGGTGACTGATAGGTTTATATGTGTGTGCAAGAGAGATATAGGAAACCTATATCTCAGTGAGGGGTGCTAGCACCACCTCACCCAGGCTGCAGTAGCAGGCCTGTGGTGTCAGATTTAGACTGCTTCCCAGGGGTGGCATAACACATGCTGCAGCCCCTGGTAGGCCTGTGAAGTACCTATGCCCTTGGCACCTAAGGTACCATATACTAGGGACTCATAAGGCACCACAGTATCCAATCACTAGTGCACCTAGAGTGCACTCCATGTCGTTTAGAGAGAGCAGATAGACTGGGGCCCTGAATAGCAGGGTCCCAGTCCAACTAAGTCATAAACCAGCAAAACACCAGGAAAAAAGTGGGGGCAACCATATAGTCAGATTCCACCTTCCTACACGCGCCCCCCTGGACTGCGCTGCTGCCTCCCTTTCTTTGGGACTGCTGCCCTGGCACCCTGGCAGACTTCCCCTGACCTACGGCGTGCGGATCGACGGCATTGCTGTCCCCGCGGCCCAGAGCCTGTTCACGCGGACGGCCCGTTTGTGTTCGGCATTCTCCAGCCCTCTGCCCTCCTTTGGTGCTCTGGCTGCATCCCCCCTCCGACTCTACTCCGTTGAATTGGCTCCCTTGGTTTTTTGGGCTTTGATTTGTGTGTCCCGCCATTTTGGGATGGTACTGCCGATGCCCATGACCTGGATCCTCCATCTTGTCGACCTTTGTCCATTCCTCTGTCCCGATGGACTCCATCTTGGCGACCTTCGAACGTTTCTTTTTTCCGCTCTTGGGTTGTTGAGATTGCTGGTCCAATTACCGGTTGGTTTTTCTTTCACTTTCCTGTCCTGATCTGCTTCCCTTACCACTTTTTACTTTTCCCCCACTCCCTCCCCCTCCCTTACCTTCTTTCCCCCTTAGGATGTTTTGTTCTTTGTTACGACATGCTCTAGTAATGCATACTATTGTGTAACTTTGTTTTATTATGTGTCCTTATTTGCTATTCTCTAGTAATTCTTGTTTTATTATGCAACATTGTGTAACTGTTTAATTTTGTAACGTGCAACTCGCTGTTCCTTATGTAAAGCGCTCTGATACCTCCGGGTCTAGCCTGCGCTATATAAAACTCTTCAAATAAATAAATAATGGCCCCTTTGAGTAACATCTGACTCACTTCTGAATCTACTAGAGCTGTTTGATCCTGATCTAAGGTTAACTCTCTGTGTTGACACACTTGATAAGGCTGTTGGTTGAACTCTATCTTGAAACCTTTTATAGTATTCAGCACCCAACAGTCGTTTGTTATTAAAGCCCAATTTATGCTGAATAAGTGCAGTCTTCTCCCTACCTTTGGATGAGAAGAACCAACTCTTACCTTGATGCCCAGGTCCCTGGAATCTGCCTTTGCCACCACCTCGTGTGCAAGTGTTTCGGCCTCTTTGTGGGAAGAAGGAATTATTGTTTCCCCGGAAGTATCTCCCGTAACCTCAGTGACCTTGTTGGCAATATAGAGACCTATGTTGTCTGCGGCTGGCAGCCAGTCCCATTCTGTCAGTCCTTCCAAAAACTCTACTTCCGAACATGTCTCATGTTCGTCTGGGCGTAGAAAGTCAAGACATATTCCCCTAATATTTTAATAACATTTCTCCAAAGAGTAGGCCATTCGGGTCACCCTGAATATCCTTGTTAGCACTGTCTCCCAGTTTAGGGTTTATTCTCATTAGAATTGCTCGTGTTAAGCGGTTAGCCCTGCATTGGCATTGCCAAGGAGGCATAGGGCCCGTTGGCTCCACTCCCTGAGGAGTTCAACGTCCACAAGGCTGCCCTTAAGAGAGGCTTCCTCTGCCAAGTCTAGGATTCTAGCAATTGGTCCTAGGGTATCCAGTACTTTGTCTTGGCACTGTTTAAGGCAGAGCTCAGGCGTTACAGCAAACAAATGGACGGAATACTGACAATGCAAACATTCTCCCCCAGTCAAAAGATCTGGGTTAAATCCATCGTTCTTTTGCCCACAACGCCACCCCAGTTTGGACCCAGCCATATGCAAATCAGTCTTGACCCTGTGCCCCATGGGAACAGTCCAGACCGAACTACCAGGCCAGGTCCTCCCTGGACCGGAAACAAGCATTGGGCGCAGGGCCAAGACTGATTTGCATATGGCTGGGTCCAAACTGGAATGGCATGGTGAGCAAAAAAACGATGGATTTAGGCCCAGATCTCTGTACTGGGATGAATGTATGACATTGTTCTGCATTCTGTCCATCAATTGTTCTTTTTGCGTAAGGCAGAGCTCAAGCCCTTTTATAGGATCCTTTCATGTTTTGAATAGAAATGTCAGCAAATCAGGGTCTAAATTAGGTGTCATCCCTGATTTATTGTCTAGGAAGGGTCTGGGGCATTCTGCCCTCATTAGATTTCGGGTGTCTTTTTCAAGAGGCTTACGGATCCAGAACTTTATAAAGTTCACCACGTGGTCCATGGGCCACCAGTCTGATCCTCTTGGGTGTGTAATACGATTAGGATTAAACATCCCCACATCTGCGGGGTCTTTGTTCTCCTCAAGGAGGTCATTTTCTAGGGTTTCCAAGGGATCAAAAACTTATTCATCCACCTCATTATCCAAATTCATTGATAAGGCATACTCCTCATAATCAGTTAAGAAAAACTGCGGTCTTTTGTAGAATGCAGGTTACTCAATCCTCTTGTGCCGCGAGAGACACCTGATCTGTATGCGCCAATAAGGCTGCTCTTTCCAGTTGTGCTGCTGTGGACACCCAGGTCATCCATAGCGCACAGGCTACCCAGGGAGTGATCCCATTCTTTTGCAGCGCACCGGCTACCATGAGGCTCATCACACCTTTTCCTTTCTTAGTTAAAGGGGTTCCTTCCTCTGAGGGAATGTATGAATCCTCCTCAGTGGGGTAATCCCTTTTCTTTTTGTTAAAAACCTCTTCCACAGCCTCTTTTAATTAGGGTTTGAATTGTCTTTAAAAAAACATTCATCAAAAAGTTTTCATTGAGGGGTGTATCTTCACCCTCCTGCACCCCATTCTCCTTCTCTGACATGGCTAAATAATTTCTTCCTTTTTTTTTTTTCTTTTTCCAATAGGTATTAAAATGATCTCTTGTTTTCTCAGTGTCGAGTAGAGGTTTTCAGTCTGGTTTAATCTGCCGTTCTACTCTCGCACTGTGTGTAGTCATGGCAACATACACATAGGGTCTTATATTTTTTGGTCCTTTTTCTATTCTTTTGATCTGTTTCTTCCCTTTCAGTGCGTCATCGCACGTGGGAGGGGCTGGCCCGGTCTACATCTATCTCGAGGGCGCATTTTACATTGTAAATGGGGCAGAGTCATGTAGTTAATCTTTTAGACTCAGTCCCGTATTTACCGCCCTCTATGCCCGCTGCGAGCAGTTGAAGGAGCGATGTGGCGAGCGCTGTGAATAAACTTGTAAATGGGGCGGGGTCATGTAATTCGTCTTTCTAACTCCATCCCATGTTGACGCCCTGTATGCCCGCAGCTAGCGAGCGATCGAAAAAGTAGTGGGGCGGCGAGCGCTGAAAGATGGAGAGGGATCCAGTACAGGCTGTGGCGAGAGATGTCTGCGGCCTGACTTTGGAAATCCTGTCGAGACCAGTACTAAGTCTCTGCTGTTACTACAGCGTGACCGCTTTTCCACGCTCTTGCGCAGCCTGATCACTGTAAGTGAAGCGCTGGTTAACTATATTGCGTATTCTGTTTGCTAGTTGATATTAAACTAAAAACCCCAACCGGAAATTGGAAGGGTGGGCATACCATAGACAGCACTTACCTTTGTTAGTTATAAGTGAGAGGCTGTAGATTCGATCTTCTAAGGTAGTAAAATATACAATATACAAATAAACCTTAAGGCTCTTACTGGTACCACCTACCTGTTGTCTTTAAGTGAAACTGTTAGGTAGCAAAGTCAATCGAGAAAGATTATACCATATTTATCATTTAAAATTCAGAGTCAAAGAAAGCTATACTTAACTGTAGAGGAGCAGCGAATAAAAGAGGATGATGCCTAGTTACCATGACGTTATATATTGTTTTAAAGTTCTTAGTGGAATGTTTTATTCATGATGTAACCCACATTCTTTAAAGGGCTGCATGTGGGGCAGCAATAAGGTTGTTGCCTAAAGGTAGCCTCCGGTCTTGTAATTAAATCATAAAGATCAGGACTGAAGTCCTGGGGTAATCTTTTGATGCACATCACTGTGGCTCACATCCAGGTGTGAGCCTCTAGTCACTACCATGGTCTGTGTTGTGGGGCTGTCCGATTTGGAGTCACTCCTACTGTGATAGACTGCTTTCTGGAGAAAGGGCAAGGCAAAGGACAGAGCATTTCAAAAAGAAGTAGACCTCAACCACAAATCACGTTTGTTTCTGGAAATGGACTGTAAGAAGAGAGATCAAGGCCGCCAAAATTATCAACTGTCAAGCAGCCAGTCGGGCTGTGAGAGGATGAGAATCTCTGCAAGACTTCTGCCTTTGATCAGGGTTGGAGTCTAAGGCCTACCAGTCTCTCAGCTGGGTGAAGGGATATCACCCGGGGACCTACAAGACCACCTGTCCCTGGAGCCTGGACCACCACTGCCTGTCCACTTGCCAAGACCAATGAGCCCTGAGAGGAAGAGGAGAGCGCTGGAGGGAACGAGGTTCAGTTGGGGATGCTGGCAGGTGGATTTCCCATAGCAAAGTGTTAGTAGACTGCTGCTGCACATATCGGGTTGTTGCCCCTGTTCAGGTTCAAGTTGGCGAACCCTTACGCCAGAGGGAGCCGCTGTGAAGTTAGCCGATGAATGAGGGGGTTCTCCATGGGGATAAATTACTAAACTATTTAGTCAACGATAATACCATCTTATTGGATCTGCAGTGTATTTCAGCCAAGAGTATTGCTTCAATTCATGCTGCACACATTCCTTACCATCCATCAGTAAAAACATTTTAGTATCTATAAATATCATATGTATACTGCATGTTTTATAATACATTATAGAGAATTTATCAAACCAATCATAAAATTCATCTGCATATAAAATGTCCAAATCCACTCTGTCCTTGTGGCTTAGTTATTTGATATCAAGGTGTCCACTGGTATATTTCAATAGGTGCTCCAACATGTTTGATCGCACAAGTCCTTAAGGTGTATGAGTGTCCTCAGAAAATGGTCATGTAATATCCTCCAGGTTTATGTTCCTATGTGTATGTTGTTGTGCTCCTATGATCAGGTGTTGACTAGTTCAGGCCTATGAGTAAAGGCCTCCTCAAGGCCAATTCCCAATATATTCACTGTTGCCAGGACGGGTGTCCCTAATGTCGCTGGAATAGCTGGCATGTTGCACATAAGTTGTTGTAGATTGCACACAGGGGTGGGGGAATCCCTCACGTGGGCAAGGCGCTACCAGAGAATGTTGCCAAGTGATGCTCCTTAAAGTATTAGCCATGCTCGAAGTCGCTTAAGTTAGCCGTGGTACTCTTCACTGCCTTGTCTATTGTTCTGTCGCCCATTTGCTGTGTGTAAGTCGTCAACCCAGTATGCCTGAGGGGGCCGCAAAGAATTTAACCATGTCAATCGGGGTGTCATCAATCTGCAGTGTGTAAGATGCCAACCCTGTATGCTGCAGGAGGCCATCAACTTAACCGCCCGATCAGGACGTCTCCTGTGTGCGGTGTATAAGTCAGCGACCCCATATGCTAGAGGGAGGCGCCGTGAAGAGGAACCTGCTGCTGTGCCGATCAGGACATCGCCCGAGTGAAGAGCTGGTGTGGTGACCCTGTATGCCTGAGGGGGCCACCCGAAAAAACAGGGATCCTAGCCTGGTTGATGCCATGGGCTCGAGGAGAGCCTGATCCCTGACTGAGGATCAGAACCAGGAGCCTTCAAATCCCCTTGCCCTCACCTGTGGAGTAGACCAAAGGAAACTTATTCTTATCAGAGGGGCACTGAGGCCACCCACCCACGGCCTCAGCAGAGCTGCGCATGTGATACTCACTGAAGGCAACCGCTGCACCCGGAACAGAGGCACTCTCGGAGACTCCGGTCGGACAGTCCTCCCTGGTGCAGGAAAGACTGATCTAAGGGCCGAAAGATTCTGGGAGAACTTGTCTGCCAGATAGTGCTTTGGCACTGGAACACTTGACTTTCCTCACAGATTCAAATTGGGACTCCTGAGACTTGGATTGCTAGTGTGGCCTAATCTGAATTTCGCCTATAGTGAATGGCACTACCACTAGTGAGAGGGAAGTGGGATGAAGGAGCCTACCTATTGGACAGTAGAGCCCTGACTTCAGGGGGCTGTGTGTATTGTTTAGGTATGCCCTATTTCACGTTCTGTTGCTACCACTGAGAGTTAAATGCTGAAGGGGTACTTGGCCCAGTTGCACAGGATCCATAGTAAGTCCGCCCCAGGACACCAGGAGTAAAAAGCCTCAACCCCCACGGTTGGGCACAGTAACTCCTGCTTGCCCCGTGATCCTCTGAGAGGGGTTCTGACAAATGCAAACATGGGAATTTGATTTAGATGTGCTGCGCATTTTACTAATATTTAATCTGGATGTAGCGAGCGTATTTAGAATCTGCATCTACTTTGACTCAATGCTGACTTTCCGTTATCAATTAGTAGGTATATTTAACACGGTTGGAATTATGAAAATATTTATTAAGTTGGGACATCGACAATATTCAATGTTATAGGCAAGATGTTTTTGCCAAATGCTCGTTCTTTACTGGTTTAACTACATTCCTGTTTCCACCAAAATCATCTGTGGTTTAATAACTACCCGCACATCATTATATGTGCCTGTTATTTTCTCAAAGTAGATTTTATAAATAAGTGCTATTACGAGGTAATGGTGGGAGTGAGCACACATGTTTTATTGTCCGTAAATGAGACCAATCTGCATAAATCGGTATGCAATCGGCAGATCACATGTTCAGATTCACATCAGAGCAGAGTATCAATCATTATTAGATGTAATTCCACGGATGGGTTTACTCCCATGACTTGAGTTATCTGCTGCATATAAATAACCTATATTTAACTGAAAGCCCTTTATTGAAACAGTTGAACGGTAAAATCTGTGGCCTCTTAAATTACAAGATGTATATAATTTGCCTTAAAACATATTCATCTTTAAAACAATGTTAATCACATATTGATATGAAGCATGTTTAAAGTGCCTAAATCTTCATATTAAAAATGCTAAATTCTGAGGATTCTGCCAAGTAGTAATATGTATGCCAGTGCCCCTTCTTGTGCTGATAAATGGGATTAAGAACTTCTTGTCTGAAAGACTATCTCAGGCCTAGTGTAATCTCAGACATTCTAGGTATCTCTTGGGAATTATTTTACCCCTTACAAGAACTAAAAAAACAGCCTTAGCCTACATTTGAGTAGTTCTCATATTGGATTGCAGGGATATGACACTAGTGGGGTGACCTGAAGGCAAATCCTATTTGAGTGAGATAGGTAGAAAGCAGTAGTAGAAGTGAGTATACTTAGGATCACTGTATGTGGATGCTTGGCAATGCACACCAGTATGTCCACATAAGGCAATAAAGTATCATGTGCCTCTTTTCAGCATGGAATGTGAGAGAGTGTTAACTTACAGCTTTGCAAGTCAGGAAAAAAATTACAGAATTTACATGAAAAAAATAAAAAGATTGAATGATTTGGACTTTATGTATCGTGGGCTGTTCAGTGCCCCAAAAAGCGTTAGTTTGAACTTAAACTTTAAGAACAGAAAGACTATACCATAGAAGTGAAACTGTCACTAGAACATTTAAGATGCCTGGGTTCCTCCTATGTTAACTGGTAGAACTTTTTTCATCGTAAGATCTCCACTGAAAAGCCTTCATTTGAAAAACTATGGTAGACCCTTTTTGCCATGGACTGTAATTTTGCTACCAAATGAGTGCTTCGTCCACTTTGTGGGCTTGGGCGTGAATTCAGTATCCAGCTGAAGATCAGTCAGATGGATAAGTGGCCACTGGATGACGTAGTGCCCAATATAAATAGATGATATAGTCACACACCTAGAGAAAGTTTATGAAATGGCCTTTACATTTCATTTTATATTCAGTTTATGGTGAAAATGACATTAATGTTTTGTCCATTTCCTCTGTTTTGAGTTATTGAGCTAAATATGGCATGTACATTTAAGTGGCTGAAATGCTGTGTGTGGTTAACACGTTTTCTTTTTCTCCAGGTTTCGAAGTCTTACCACTGCTTTTTCAGAGATGCCATGGGATTTTTATTAATGTTTGACCTCACCAGTCAACAAAGCTTCTTAAATGTCAGAAACTGGATGAGTAAGTGACATAGAAACACTTGTTTGTACAACATGAAAGGTCCTATTTACGAAAGACTTGTCAGTGATATTAAACATTTTGAAAGTCCTTTTTAATTGAATTCAATAATACATGGATAATGCTGTTTTTATTTCCAAACACACAACGTGTATGTAACGTGTGCTTCAAAAATAGCTTGCAGACTGGTCTGTCTGCTTTGAGCTGCCCAGTTTTCATTGTGGTTACTTTTACAGCCTTTTGCATTCGACACCACCAGAAAGTCTGTTTATTTCTTCTGCTATATTCTTCTTTTTAGATGTTATGAAAAAATACAGTTCCATGTTGAAATTTACGGCATAAAAAAATATTTTCAAAATTTAGACTGCCAAAATTACAGGCATAGATAAACATCTACTGCCATAATGTATGCCTGTACTTGTCCAAGCGCCAGTCAAGCTTACTCACTGTTAATTTGGCACTCTGATCCCATTCCTAGCATACGGGGGCAAGAGAGGGAGAGCAAGTGCTTGATAGTGAATTTAAGTGAAGATTGGAATTTTTTGTGGATATTGATGCAAGTTAGAGATTTCAGTACTCTGTCTGGGGGTCAGGTTTAAAAGATGTTTTTGCAGTCCGGTTTCACATGCTCAATTCATCCCTCTTTATTTTGCATATCCGAAATGAGTGAGAGTTAGAGTAGGTCTTGCCAGGATTGGAAGCTGCAACCTGCAGGTTTCATTCAGATCTATAAGGTTATTTCTGAAGATTTCTAACCACATCCTGATTCACAGAACTGGGACTTGTATAAATGCATCATCGTATATGTTGCTTTCAGTGGTGTAAATTCTGCCAATCTAGTAAAATTTCCATCGCCATAAAACTCGCAGCTATTCACAAATGCCCTGCAGGTAGTTTGCGACCATGGAACTCGTACAGTTCAGTATCTTTCCATGGTGGAAAAGCAAAGTGAGTGCTCGCATTTCTTCCTGTGATGTAGGGCAGATATTTTCTTAGTGGAAAAAACAAAAGGTTACATGGGCAAAAGCACAATTCTGCACGATTTACCCATTGGAAATCTGCATCTTTAAATTTTGCCGAATAGGTGTACTTTAGGAACTTTAGGACTGTTTTCAGTTTCCTAGAGTCATCTAGGAATGCCTAGGACCTAGCTGGTGAGTTGAACCACCCGAAAGGATTTAGTGTATTCAAATTAATCAAGGTTTAAATCTGTTCACTCTGTCTCGTTTTATGTAAAGATTTTTTTAGTAGTAGGCAGTGGTGCATGCAGTGCGATGTAGCTGGATTCTGATTGAATTCATTTTTAAACCAGCGTTAAATCAGCAATAGACGGTGGAACACAGAGTACTTATTCTGTTGGGTTTCCAGAAGACTCCAGGTCACAGAGGACGCCACAGAGTTTAAGCCTTGGTCGGCTGTAGCTGAATAAAGTTGATAACCTATGTCCCATATTTGTTATTTTAATGCTCCCTCTAAAACATTTATTTCTGTTGGTTTCCTTCCATCATGTTCAAAAACGCTACGTGCCGATTTATTATGGAATGAAACTACTCTTGGCCATTTTTCCCTGATAACTTCAGTCCTATATCCTTTCCTGAAATCTGCCTTTTTATAATGAAGGTTATCATCTGGTTTATAAGCCTTTGCTCATTATGTAAAATCGAATATAATTCACTAGTTATCTTAGTACTGTAAGTCTTTGCTTTTTCGCATTAACCTTTCTGAAATGTGACTCTAATTGTTTCTTCTAACCTTTCTTCTCTCTGACCCTCAGACTGTACTTTCCTGGCATTGTTTTTGCTACTCAAACTGAACTTTCACTGTACCCGTGTTTGGTCAAAGTTCTTCTCTTCCACGTAAATATAGAGTCCCTCCGTGTTCCATATTCTACTCTATCCTGCATACAGTTTCTTTTCAGCTGCTATTATTCCTTTATGTGAAATTTTTACATTTGTGTCAAGCATGTTTTTTAAGGTGTTATGAAAATACTGCAATATAAAGATTACATTAACTGATTTGACCAAATAGGCTTTCAGTGCTTTGCAAAAAGAAATCCCCAGTCTGGATTTATGGTGCTTTACTGTAGTAGTGTTCATTTAGTTTGCTTAGGGTTTTCTGTCTAAAACAATAAGCACCTAACTAGCAAGAGTAGAGCGATTAAAAATCCAGTTATTCTGTTGAGGGAACCCGCCTACCAGGTATTGTGCAAGCGCCAGTGTCTTATGCGATTGAGGGAGAGACAGGGGATTAGGAATTCTATATTGTGTGCCCTTCAGTTGAGTATTATTGCTGTGGTGTATTTAACTTTCCTTATTATGTTGTGCACGATGACTATTGGTTTTGAGGGAGATTTGTCTGTTGACAAAGTCCAATAAAAATATTTGTTTTTGAAAAGACATGTACTAATATGGTGCAATGCTGGTCCTTCAACCATAAAGAGAATCACCAATTCACTGGGCCGCCACTCAGCCCAATACCTTTTTGATATCCCTGAGATAGAGAAATCTTTGAGGTCCCTCGACATATTTTACACAGAGGTCCCCATTGTTTTGTATTAAGTGAGAAGAGTCACTATTGTCTGAGTACTTGAAACATACTATCAAGCTGCGGTTAAGCAAATGAAGAGTCTTGAAACAGGGGAAATATATGAAAATTGCTTCTCTTCTGAAATTCCATACATATATGTAGGTTTCAGACATTGCCCGGTCCAAACTAACTTGGCTGTAGAACTAAACAGCAATGCCTTCTTAGCTGTAATTCTATAGATGGGCTTATTCCCTGATGTAGTATCCAAAAGATTACTTTCTTAAGCTAAAATCCAAATTTTCTAACTAGAACGTTAAGGTGATGTTAATGCAAACAAGAATGCTTTCTTTAATGTGTACGTTGAAGTCATGGTTAGTCAGCAAAGTAGATCTCTCAAAGGTCCTGCTAAAAAGCTAAGTGCTCAGATGTTCATGACTATTGTCAATGAAGATATCAAAACGGAAAGCAAGCCAAATGTTGGTTTTCAAAGCTTCATGGACCTCCTCCGTGTACAGTACCTTTATCCTGAGTGCATTTTATACCTAATCATACAGAGGCTGTCAGCGAGCTACTTTTAGTATATCATGAAAGATGAATTGTTCTTGCCAATTTGATATGGAGTACACACATTATATTAGGCACCAGCAATGTATCTTTCAATTGCATTTGTTCTCTTAGGATTGTCTGGGGAGCATAAGGTGTACTCTGAGAAATTCAGTTGACCCATTTTCATTGGAGACCGATATTGTCCAGCTAGATATACCCTGCACACTGTTTTCTTCCCATAGATGGGCACAGTTATTGTGGTTCTATTGGGCTCTAATTGTGTACTATGTCGGGTGTAAGATGCTGGCTGTGTTCAAATACATCCTCATGGTTCTGGAAGCTCCTTCATATACACCCTGCTTCTGTTTTGGGACTGTATAATGCAGAAATACTGGATTTAGAGTCCTATATGCACCTCACTCTTTTTACATTGCCTCACAATGGGAACTTCAGATCGGTTATTTACTTAGTAACGTGTGTTGAGTACCACCATGTCATTTTATGGGCACTAGAAAAAAACTGCTCTTCCATGTTGTGGAGTGCTTTGAAGTGGTACGCACTGCCAC
Organism: Calotriton arnoldi; assembly: GCA_963921515.1. Taxonomy (NCBI): domain Eukaryota; kingdom Metazoa; phylum Chordata; class Amphibia; order Caudata; family Salamandridae; genus Calotriton; species Calotriton arnoldi. Next base: position 3,933,971 of record CAWUFW010000495.1, on the reverse strand, counting down.
CTCTTTTCTGCATAGTATGACCTCCTGATTTGTGCATTTAGGTCCTTAAGCAGTGCAGCATTCCATACCTCTGAGATGCTTAATTCTATGAAGACTATCCTAGACAATTTGGTCTTTCATCAGAAAACTTGTGTTTTAACAAAAACAACGTTTCCTAGAGCTGTAGATGTCATTCTTGAGGCTCTGCAGGGAGGAACAAGATCTGTTCTGTATCATGTACTTTCCTCCCTGTTGCATAGATTTTGCTTGAAAAATAGAACTGTGTATTAGGACGACAGGACATCAGAATGTAAGTGACTGAGTCTCTCCACGTTAGTACCTGTTTGCTCAAACCTGGCTAGCTCACATTGCCTCACCTCAACTCCTAACCTTCCCAGAGTATCCGGTGATTTCGGCAACCTCGAACGTGACTCTCTAGTCCCCAAGGGAACTGTGGAAACAGATCCTCCCCTTTCGTTACTCTCATGCATGCCCATAGTACACATAAAAAAAGACAAAGTTCACAATACATTTATTGGAACTATCGTAATCTATTATGAAGCAAATGTGCTGCGATCATTAGGCAGGTGCAACTAAAAGTAATTAGCATTACTAACAGACTGTATAGGACAAACATCCCTACCATGGCAAATTATATATCTGTTTAGGTCTACAACTAACTGTATGAGCACAGGGATATATTTGCGATCTGTTATTGGCCTAGGACCCTATACCTGGTGCATGTAGTTAGGTGGTCCGCATCATCAGTGTAAACCTAGTTTATGCAGGGCTGCATGTAAGGCACTGCTGTCGTTCCAGAACAGTAATCTCTGCTGGAATTCTCCTCTCTGGCCCCCAGGGGACTGGACACAGTTCATAAGATAAATCTATTGTGCTGGAGATGCAGCGGTGCAACTGTGTTATGCCTGAACATTAAAGAGCTGTTGCTGAACGAGCAAAGCAAACAGTACACTATGTTATGTATTCCAAGCAACCTTGTATAAGATGTGTGGACTAAATCCCAAGAAGAGTCCCTGAACAACAAACAACATGCACAGCGTATTCTCAAAATACTATCGCAAAAACAAATGTGTTGCATGTGGCTATGCAGAGCGAGCACAGGCAGCTTTAAACATCTAAAACGCAAAACTAAGGGAGAACCAAGGTGGGCCCAGAAGAGAAATCACTACAGCCCTTCCTAAGGCATTATTAAGCAGCTACCTAAGGTACCACCAGCTGAGGAGTAACATATTGGCATTACTACTGCATTTTACAAGGTGGTTAAATTTAGCTCTTAATCCAGAGGCTGGAGATTAAATAAATGTTGGTTTGACTAAGGGTGCCAAAAATGTGCCATATGATGTGGCGGTTACTGAATAATAGTGGTAGGTTACTCAACTACCCATCTCATTATACGATTTCTCACTGCAATTCTTCCATCCTAGAGCTTACCCATGAACAGGGCTCCAGATAATATTTTCAAATGGGATATTGTACTTCGTCCTTTTGTTAGTTTTATTTGAATGAACACAAGGGGAGTAGAAAGTTATCATTCCAGAAATATTTTTTCGTGAGCAAACAAAAAAAAAAAATATTTTCAATATAACGCCTGTCTTGTTTGTACCTGAAAATCATGACATTATGTATTTTTCATCCTAACAACCCCAGGTCAGTTGTGCCCTCTTGTAGCAACTTACTGCTGATGTCACTGACCTGGCCATGTTAATAAAGTGATGGTTGATTGGAGGTTGAATGTACCAATCTAAGTGTGAATAGTCTTTGGAAATCCTGGAATATGCACAAAGTTATAACTTTGTGAATGTTTACCTTTCTAATGGTAACACCAGTGTCCCCTCTACTGGGAACAACGATGGTCTCGATGCTAACTATATACAGCAGTGATTCTGTGAATCCGGATTTGGAAATTAAGGGCTGGATTTTGAGTTTAGTGGATAAAATACTCCATCACAAATACGATTGAGTACCCTGCCTGCCAAACCATTGCTCCTTCTGCCTCATTTACAAACGGATGGACCTGAAGTATTCAGTTGATGGAGCCCGCATTGGCTCCATCAACAGAATACTTCCTTTGACAGCCCAACAGAGATGGGGCCATCAGAATGCCCATTATTTAGAGTGGACGGTGTAATGTCTGTTATTTTCCAGTCCATCACCACCAGGAAAAACCTGCCAGTGAGGGACTTGGAAACAATATAAGGACATCCACACCTTGGAGGAAAACTCTCAAATTATGTGGTCATTAGTTTTTGATTGTCAAAAACAAACTCCTGCTTTGGGAGTTTATTTTTAAAAAACAAAAAAACTTAAAAGCTTGTTGAACGACCATCAAAACAGACGCGGTTGTACATCAAACTTTTAGTACATTGAAAGGAACCACCATGATAGCAGTTCCTTTCATTGTACAGAGACAAATGCTGGGCCGGCCGTCATCTGTAAATCTGGCAGGTTCATCTTGTTGGCTAAGGTAATGTCCTCTGCCACCCTGATGGACTGCATTTCCCCCACCAAATTCTAAATCGGGCCTCGATTGTTAATCCAAATGTTTGCTGTTAGACCGGACACCTTTGGTGAGATATACCCCCAGACGTTTTGCCTTCACTATTCCAGTATTTTCATGACACGAGTCCCACGGTAACAGCAATAAAAGCAGTGCTAATACTTAAGCATTAGTAATCACATTGAGGACAATAGACATTGCTAGCCAATTCATATTGTTTTAATGCATCCAGACTTCAACCGATCAAAGAAGAGACCCTGAAGCACTCGACTCCTGCAGAGCCACCATACCTCAGATGTCTTACTGCACATGATGTTAGGGATTCTCCCTGAGCTCTGCTCTGTCAGTGTTATTCTTGTCAACATTTGCCCTCAACTCTTCAAACTCTTCTTTGACCTTCAAGCAACATCTGATGTACAGTCTTGAGGATTATTTCCCTGTTTTTTCACCATGTCAAAGGGATCTAAAAAAGGCTGTTCAGGTTTTGTAAATCCAGTGGGAAGCCACAACATTTCTCTAAGGACCCCCACAAGGAACGTCTCTACTGCCTTTTCCCTCACCATAAACCAAAGGAGGGCAAGCATTGTCGTACTCTCTACCAAAACCCCAAAAGACCGGGAGCCCAGGCTCCTTCTCTGGCTCCAAAAGAAGGCAGCTCAATCTGATTCTGAGGATGAGGAAAGGGGGCACTCTTCCTCAAGGAAGCGCAAAGATGAGGGTCCCTCCTCATCTGATAAGGACTCCAAAAGGGAAAAATCCCATAGCTGCGGTATGAGTTCCGAGAAGATTGTCAGTAAGGAACCTGCAGAGCCTTCACCATCTCACAGAAAGGCTCCTTCTCCGTCCTCAGCTTCTGTAACGCCTTTTAAGGAACCCTGTGTGAAGAAAATCAGTCGTCGAAGATCATCCCATTGATGGTTGCATCACGTATCCCCATCTACCGACGAAGCTTACATCGGGGGCAACGTCATAGACGGCCATAAAAGAGACTTTTATTTCAGATGATGGCACTTCCATACAAGGTCTTTCCATGGTGTCGCTTCTACCTCCAGTGTTCCTTCTGAAATGTAAGAGTGAGGTGATGAGGGTCTGTTTGGCCCACCATACACAACTTAACGTAAAATGCCAGGACACTGAAGATGAGTTCAGGGTTATGAATCTTTTCAGGAACATTATCCATACAATGACCGTGAGGAAGAGTAGCATAATGGGCAAGGGGACACAGTTACAGTCCCTATATCTCTGGTCACTGATTTACATCTTATGTTGAGTGATTATTATAAAAGATTTCTAGAAGCGAATGTTCCGGCACAGCAAACTGTGGCCCGCTCTAAACCTCCAGATGTAACATTTCTTCCAAAAAGTCTTATACGTTCACAGCAAAAGGAAGGACATACAATCCCTCCGATTACTATACGGGATACTTTTTGCTGATAGTGAAGGGAATCCGCAACCAGAGGAAGGTGAGATTCCTTATGGGGCAACAGATGATCCAGAATGGGATGATTGTGGCTCCATTGTCTGCTTCGTCTTCACCAATTCCGGTGGATTCACCTCCAGTGGATATTGGAGGTTTTCACAAGCTCTGCAAAAGAGCATCCAAGCGTTTTGACTTGCCTCTCCTGTCAAACAAACTGAGTTCAGTGCGATCCATTCCCATAGTGGACTATATCTGGCAGGAGGGGTTGAAGCTCATGAAGACCCCAGCTTCAGTGGCTGCTGTTGTCCTTAAGTTGAACAAAATGTATAAGGCGCCAGACACCTCACTGACATGTCTGATCGGTCAGCCTCGCCCTGACTTCGTCCTAATGCAAGAAGCCCAACGGCCCTGTAAGAACCCTTCTACGCCTTGCACTGCTCCTCCGGATAAGGCGAGAAGAAGATTGGACAATATTCGCAAACGCTCTTCCGCTATGGCGACAACATCTGTAAGAGCGTCTAGTGCGCTGGCCATATTGGGGAGGTTTGTCCGTCAGATGTGGTGGGATATGCTAGCATTTCTGGAATATATCTCCTAGAGGATAACGAGCCAAGTCAATAGGTCTCACTTGGGACCTTAAATGTTTAGCCATGCAGCTCATTATCCTGGGTGCTGTGCCACCAGTGATTGAAGAGATATAAAATTGCTATACAATTACTACACACTGGGTCATGCAGTCTGATTCAGGAATACATGCTTGGCTCAGGAAACCTTTATGGACACATTCCAAGGCTTTTTAACACACAGACCGAAAGACACGTGCCTTGATGCAAGTCAACAGCACTAAACATTCTGTGTGCGACTGCATCCCTAGAGTGTTGAACAGCCTATGACAAAATGCAATGAAGCACCTTCCCAATGGCAGAGGCATCACATCCCTTCTCCCCAGGCCTCTATTCTCCAGGTGCCCTTCTCCAGAAGTTTCCAATCAAAACACTGCTCGCACCACTCATTTACCAGCAAGCCCACCCTCTGTCCCAGCCCCCTGGGTATAGAGCACTTGACTTCGGAACAACCACAAAATGCTCCCATTTGTCAGGTAGAGGGCAAATAATTAATAAACGGGGACGGCCTCTACCTCACTTAATCTCTGGGCACCAAAAACAAAAAAATTTACCTGACCTATTGTAAAGTAACTGCTGATTTTTTGAAGCACTCAAATACCTTCGGGTCAGTCGAGTTTGCGCTCTATAAAAATGCACCCAAAAATTAATCTGACCTTGTGTAATTTAAACTAGCGCTCATGTAAAGCCCTCCAACACCTTCGAGCCGCTCGAGTTCCCATTATATAATAAAAAATGTCTTGCAATCCCTGGGGAGCTGCCGTGAATCTGCTTTGAAATTAGTGCTCTAAGAGGAGGACGACGACGGGAAGAGGCAGCGGGCGGGGCATGCAGTGACATGGGAGGAGGTGGGAGGGACGAATGCTATTCTCATTTGTCAGGTAGAGGGGAAATAATGAACAAATTGGGATGGCGTCGGCATCCCTTAATCTCTTGCGTGCCTATAAACAAAAAAAAATTAACCTGACCTTCTTTAATGTAACGGGCGCTTTTGTAAAATGCTTAAATACCTTTGGGTCAGTTAAGTTCGCTCTCTATAAAAATTCACCCAAAAATGAATCTGACCTTGTGTAATGTAACTAGCGCTCATGTAAAGCGCTCCAACACCTTCGGGTTGCTCGAATTCACATTATATAAACCAGCATTGGAGAAAATGCGACAGGAGTTGCCCAAGAGGCTCACTAAAGCAACAAGCAGCGAAACGGGAGGGGTTTGGGGAAAATCCTCGCACTTTAATGTCATAGAATATTGAAGAGGCGCTCTTGAAAACCGTGTCAGAAGCAACTGACATTTCATCTCAGTATTTGAACGGGATGGGGAGATTAAGCGACGTGGCCAAATTCGAACCACCAAAGACAGCCAAACAGTGACACTAGCAGGAGTCAAAGAAAAAAATAGTCCCCCAAATGAACACAGAAGTGTAATGTTAATAGTAATTGGACGGTGCTCTATGGGAGGAAACCAAACACAAAAAGGAGGGAAAAAGAGGAAGGATTAACCACTAGCAAGCAAGCATTTTTGAATGGCATTCGAAGAGACAGATAAAAAGGCAATGGGCGGGATGTAAGCCCACAGAGTAAATACAGCATGTCTCGAAGAAACCACGAATGCGCTGCCTAGGCTCGACTTATAAAGAAGGAAGCAAAGTAGATTCTTATGGAGGGTGAGAAGGCCTCCTGAGAATTTATTGATGCATTCATGGATATCTCTTCTACAGCGTTCTGTCAGATGGCAGGGGCTGCTGTCCAACGGCGCCAAGATTGGTTGAAGGCAACTTCGTTCTGTCCAGACGTGCAGGCAAAGATTCTAAACATTTCATTTGATGGTATAAATCTTTTTGGAAAGTATGTGGATGATGCTTTGCAGTCCATCAAATCAGGCACGGAGACTGCACGATCCTTGGGCACTTTACAGCAGCGACACTTCCAGTCCTTTCGAGGATGCAGAGGAAGAGGGCAGTTTATGTCCAGAGTATCTTACCAACAGAATAGGCGGTAACCATATGCCCAACAAGGGTATCGCTCTGAATACTCTTCTCAACAGCCATACAGAATGACAGCAGTGTCATCATAGGCACAGCAACCCTCAAGGAGACGTCCTCCGGTCTGGAGGGAAATCACAGGTCTACTCTAGGCGCCAATGATGTTTTCTAGACACTGGTCACCTCCGTCCCACCTCAACACCAATTCGGAAATCCCCTTTTTAATTTTACAGTCAATAAAAGAGTATCTCTTCCGACAAATGGGTGTTAGACATAATACAACACGGTCACACCCTGGAATTTGTTCAAAAGCCTCACAATTTTCTACCTCGCAGAACATCCCATTGTCATCTGCCTCTGCTGAAGCAGGAAATTTTGTTTGCTCCTCTCCAAGAGTGCGATAGAGAAAGTTCTGTGGTTTCAATGCAACTCTGCGTTTCCTCATCAAAAGGAAATCGGGAAAATGGAGACAGGTGATGGACTTGATGCTCTAAAACAAATATATCAAGAAACAACCTTTCAGAATGCTATCTTTACAAGAGATCCTTCAACTCGTGAATTCAGGGGATTACATGACCTCACTAGATCTACTGGATGTCTACTTCTATATCTATATCCCCATACACGTAAAGCATCAAAAATGTCTACGTTTCGAGGTGCCATTACCAAATCAGGGTTCTTCCTTTTGTTGCTTCGCTCTGCTCCCAGGGTCTTCACAAAATGCATGCCCTGGTGGCGGCCTTCTTGAGGAGAACCGGGCACCAGGTGTTCTTGTACCTGTATGACTGGCTTATAAAGGGTCCCACACTTTCCTCTGCAAAAGGCCTGTCTGAGGCTGTTCAGGACAAGCTAAACAGAGAAATATCGTTTCTCACCCCATCCAAGTTGGCGGTCTTTCTGGGGGCAATCCTGGATACGACTGTTTCCAAGGCTTTCCCAACTGCAGAGAGAATGCATTGCATCAAGACAATAACGACTTTCTCTTGGGAAGAAGGTTTAGTTCTGTCCGGAAGTTTAAGTCAATGTTGGGAATGATGTCATCATGCATCCCGTTGCTACCAAACAGTCGTCTTCGCATGCGACTGTTTGCAAGAACTGGACGATCAGTGGGTCTAATGCCAGGGCCTCTTGAAGGAAACAATTTCAATTACCTCGGCTATGAAGTTGATGATGGCTTCGTGGAAGGGCACAGCAAATATCTCTTCAGGCTTATTGTTCTTTCTCGTACAGCCCCATATCATTATAACAACAGACGCTTCCCTGGAAGGCTGGGGAGCTCATTTGTAGGACTTGGAGAATCATGAGAAATGGTCTGTGCAGGAGACACTATCGTACATAAACCTTCTGAAATTGAAAGCTTTCTTCCTGGGCCTCCAATCTTTTCTTGCCAGGCTCCACAACTCATCGGTGTTGGTACGAACAGACAACACCACAACAATATGCAATCGCACCAAACAGGAAGAAGATCACAGATCTTATCAGCTCAAGCTCAGCAAATCTGGGAATGGTTAATTGTATACAACATCCCTTGACAGTGCAACATTTTCCAGGAGTAGAGAAAGAATGGGCGGATTCCTTAAGTAGAACAGACAAACAGTGCAGCTCCAAATCTGGATCTCTTCGCCACCTTTCAGAACAAAAAATGCAAGATGTACGTCAGCAGGTTTCCACAGAAGAGGTCTTAGGGAGATGCGTTTCAGCTGACTTTCCCTCCTTTTCCCCTAATTCCAACGTTCATTCGCAGAATGAAAACGGAACCGTGCTGCCTCATTCTGATAGCTCAAGGTCAAGGCAATATTGGTTTACACAGCTTCTTCTCCTATCAGAGTGTCCGCATATCTCATTTCAGCTGACGGAAGATCTTTTCTCCATGTATGACAGTGAGATTGTCCATCCACAGATCCATTCGGTCAGCTTGGCTCCTCACGACAATGAGTTTGGAACATTAAACTTGCCTGAGGATTGCAAGTCAGTTCTCCAGAATGCTCGTGCAGACACCACAAGTAAAAGTTATGCTGCCAAATGGAAAAAGTTTTGTTCATGGTGCAACTCTAATACTCTGCATTGCTTTTCTCTGCTCCAGGGGAGGTACTCCCTTATTTGCTGCACCTAGAGAAATCAGGCCTTGTGCATTCCTCCATAAAGGTCCATCTGGCATCTGTTTCCAGATTTAGGAGGCAACATGGGGAGCTCTCGTTATGGTCCAACAGACTCATTGAGGAGTCCATGCAAGGTCTTTTTAGAGTCTACCCGCCTGTGAAGTCTTCCCCCGTGATATGGCAGCTCAACACGGTCTTGTCTCAGCTCCTTAGAAGTCCTTTCGAACCAATTCATAAAGCAGATATGAAATGTGTTTCTTGGAAAGTGGCTTTCGAAATGCACTTACTTCAGCTTGGAGGATAAGTGAGATTCACGCCTTGACAATTCATTAACAATTACACTTCCAGGAGGACAGAGTCAATTTACGAACTAACCCGAAGTTCATTCCAAAAGTGCCAACATCTTTTCACCTAAATGAACCTGTTGTGTTACCAACATTCTTCAGTAAACCCTCATCAGTAGCAGAGAGATCTTTACATTCGCTAGATGTCAGGCATTGTCTCAAGTTTTACCTGGATAGAACCAAAGTTGTTCAGGAAATCTGATCAAATCCTGATTTTGTTTGTTTCACCGAGGAAGGGGCAGGCCTTATCACGGGCAAATATTGCTCGGTGCGTTTCTGCAGCCATCACCTTTTGTCTTGAGAAAGCAGGAAGACCAATGGTCTGCAAAGGTGAAAGTGCATTCTACAAGAAAAGTTGCAGCTTCTTCAGCCCTGTTTGCAGGCTTATCGGTACAAGACATCTGCAGGGCGGTGACATGGGCTAATGCCCACACCTTCACAAAACATTGTCTGGATTCCTTGAATGTGTGGTTCTCCAGCATTGATATCTTTCATAGATTCACTTGCAACCCTCCTTCCTCCCTGTTAAGGTTCACCACTTTTTCTTATACCTCTTATTTTCCTTAATTTATACTCGTCCTCAAAATCTGAGGTATGCTGGCTATGCAGTGGATGAGTGCTTCAGGGTCTGTACTCTGATTTGTTGAAGTTTTGATGCATTAAAACAATGTGAATTGGCTATCAATGTCTATTCTCAATGTAATTACTAATGCTTGGGTATTAGCACTGCTTTTACTGCTCTTACCGTGAGACTTTCACCATAACGATGGGGAAGATTCAAGCATGTGAATCTATGATAGATATCCATACTGGACAACCGCAGTGTACAGGTAAGTAACTTGTTTTTACCCTGCTTTGACTGAACCCGTACTTGTTAGCATTAAGACTGTGTGCACTTTACCACTAAAAACCAGTGGTAAAATGCTTGTGCTCTCCCTTAAGCATGATAAAATTGGCATGCACCTAATTGTCACGTTTAATTTACTTATAAGTTCTAGTATTATATGGTACTACGTGTCCAGGGCCTATAAATTAAATGCTGCAAGTGGACTGCAGCACTCATTCTGCCACCCACTAAAGTAGCACTGTAAAACAGGTCTCCTGCTTGCCACAACAGCCTGTAGTGTAGTTTTAAACTGCCATTTTGACCTGGCAAGATAAACCTTTTAACAGCCTTAAACCTTTCTTTGTAATAATTATATATCACCTTCGAAGTAGGCCCTAAAGACTCATAGGGCTGGGTGCATGGTATTTGTAAAGTAGGACATGTGGGTCCAAGTTTTACATATCCTGGCAGAAAGAAACTCCTAAATTCCTTTTTCACTGTAGCATACCTACCTCGCCCACAGCCTAACATTGGGTTACTGTATTACACATAAGTGGGAACATCTGTTTGGGAACAGATGGAGAAATACTTCTTGCACTCATTGGAATTGGAATTTAAAATCATCTCGAATGGTAGTCGGATTTTAAATTACTGTTCTAAAAATGCCGCTTTTAGAAAGTTGTCATTTTTCTGCCTAAACCAGATGTGTCTTTCTGCCAATGTCCAGGGTCACATAACTTTTAAAGGCTCTCCTGTGGTGTGATGTGTATTCCTTCCAGACTGGGGACAAAAGGGCTTTGGTGTGGGGCAGGATGTTCCTCTCCTGAGCAGGCTTTCCTGAGGGTTGTGCTCAGCCCTTCCTGAGCTTCAAAAGGTATCCTTGGGGCTGTGCCCACATCCTTCCTGACTTCTGTAGCTGCCTGCCCTGCCACTAGCAAATGCATCTGCTACCTGGGCCTGCCTACCCTTTGTCCTCCTAGACAGTTTGGAGCCAAACCCAGGGGAACCAGTTTAGGTGTAGACAAAGGGTGGGACTCCTACACAAATGTTGCCTCTGGGTATGTATGTGGAACCCTCAGAACCTCACAGGAGAATTCCCTTGGACCTGTAGAAGATTTAGGAGGAGGACTGCCCTGCTGTCTGAGGAAGGAAGACTGGACCTGCTTGGTTGAAACCAGAAAACCAGATGTGACTTCTCGGGTCAATTAGCTGAAGTCCAGTTTGAGCTACAGGGACACAAAAAGCTTCCAGAGGCCTTTTCTGATTCCTAGCTGACCAAGCCTAACTGGACCTGATGTGGTCCCCTCTGCTGGCCTCTTCGGGAGTGTCTTGACCCATTCCCCCCACCCCCGTACTCAAGATCTTGACTGTAGGCCGGGGTCCGAGTGTACACCTCCCTGCTCAACTGAAGGCTTCACAGGATCAGACCATGTGTTGCAAACTGACGCAGGACCTTGCATCAAAGCACCTCACAGATCCTGATCGCAGCTTCATCAGATCCGACCCAGAACAACGCAAAATGATGCAAGGGCCTTGCAATGCAGGATCTCGGAGTTCGAGGTCCTAATTGACGGCTTGACGGACCAGACACAGTGCGATGTGCGGTACATCGCAGCCCTCACACCAAGGAAAAAAGGGTACAACTCCCAGTGGGCTCAAACCTAGTCCCATGCCCGACCGGCACTCCGTCAACTTGTGACTTTGTCCTGGTCCATCTCGACCAAATATCCGCAGTTTGCGCCTTTTGGAACCATTTGTTTTACTTTATACTTTGAAAACTCATAACGCCGGTTCTTTTATTGGGGTTTTGTTATTTTGGTGTGATTTTATTTATTAAAATATCCTCTATTTTCTGAATTGGTTTGGGACTTCTCTTGTGTTTTCACTTTATTACTGTTTAAGCGTTGCATAAATACTTTACATATTGCCTCTAAATGAAGCCTGGCTGCATTTTTACCAGGCTACCACAGGGTTAAGCACAGGTTTATTTAGTGACATTTGTGGTTCACCCTCACAAATATTATGTTTATTATTTGAGTAGGGCTCTCGCCCCTTTTAACTATTAATCAATTTCATGCATTTAACATGGTAAGTGTCATCACTAACACAAACTGTTTAGTTAATCAGTCACGTTTGATATTTTAATGATTGTTCTCTAGCATAAACTAGTCCAACATCGGGCCATGTTATTCATATAGGTATTGCAGTAATGATTGCAATTACTGATATATGTCCAGATAATAGTTGACTTGAACAGAATAATTACATGTTTACACTAAAATCACAACTTCAGTGTTTGTGTGTATGTATGTGTATGTATATATATATATATATATATATATATATGTGTGTGTGTGTGTGTATGTATATATATATATATATATATATATACATATACATACACACACAAACACTGAAGTTGTGATTTTAGTGTAAACATGTAATTATTCTGTTCAAGTCAACTATTATCTGGACATATATCAGTAATTGCAATCATTACTGCAATACCTGTATGAATAACATGGCCCGATGTTGGACTAGTTTATGCTAGAGAACAATCATTAAAATATCAAACGTGACTGATTAACTAAACAGTTTGTGTTAGTGATGACACTTACCATGTTAAATGCATGAAATTGATTAATAGTTAAAAGGGGCGAGAGCCCTACTCAAATAATAAACATAATATTTGTGAGGGTGAACCACAAATGTCACTAAATATATACCACAGCGTCCCTATAGTAGAAATATTATTGTCTTCAAAATAAGTAGGATATGGTGTTCATGTGACTTATTCATCGCTGTTTCACTACATAAACACCTGCTTCTGTTCTTTTCAGGTCAACTCCAAGCCAATGCATATTGTGAAAATCCAGATATAGTATTAATTGGCAACAAAGCAGACTTATCAGACCAAAGAGAGGTCAACGAAAAGCAAGCAAGAGATCTTGCAGACAAATATGGGTGAGCAAAGAAGCTGGTTTTGTTTGGGGGGGGGAGGGGTTATTTTCTTTTTTGAAGTATTGATGCTATTTTTGGAGGAACAAAGATCCAATTAAAGGTGTGTTTTTTTTTTTTTTTTGTTACAACAGATCATGAACTTAAAAACTAGATGTGCTCACTCCCACCGGAGACTTCTGAGTCCTTGTCCATAGGTTAATATGGGTAATATGGAATTAGTAATTCCACTTGTGGTATTATTGCATCAGTTCATAACACGAGTGAGAATGACCCCCTACGTGTTTATTTTACTTTGATAATTTGGTAGCATAGCCCACCTGCAAAATCTGATGAAAATGTCCAGACGTTAACGTTTTACAGAAAGACATGTAGCACTTAGGCTGGAAATATAACGCCATCAAATGTATCTCCAATTAATCATGGCTAAGCTACATGTAGTCCTATCGTTTGTATGGGCACTTGTAGCAAAGTCACCTTTTATATGTAATCGCCCCATTAGAAGTTAAATGTCATGTAGGTTGCATGTGGTTAAACTGGCCACTTGTATGGCCAATTTATATGGTTCCATGCCCGCCACTGTGGTCTGCAGTTTAAGAGCATTGCAGTGGTGCAAAAAAGTCGCTTTGCCATGTCCGAAAACCAATTATTTTGCAAAAGCCACCCTAAGGTGTGCCTTTTAAGGCCGCATAGCTGGGTGCTAAACAAATACAAAAAAACAAGTGGCACACTACGTGTGTGCAATAGTGTGCCCTCATATTGACTACATGTCTAAAAGCTGTTTTCACACTTTAGTTTAGCTAGTTTTCCCATTAACAGCCATAGGTATAATTAAAAATGCTACCAAAATGATTCAAGTTTATTTTTCACATAGTTTTAAAAATGTAATTTAATGGTGAAAGTAGATTTTTGATAACGTTGGTGGAAACATAATTTTATGAAAATGTACTTTGTGCTGCATTAACTAAAACTGTCTTAGAACCAGTTTTGCCACTCCCTGCACCTCCAGAGGCCCAATACATATTCTTGGCTGGAGTTCATGATGCAGCTCTCCAGAGGACAATAGCCTGGCTGCTGGGCCCAGGAAGGTAGGTATTAAGATTTCCTTATTAACCTGGAGGGATACATGGACAGCTGGTGTAACAAAGGAGACCCTCGCGCTACGTCCATTTCAGGGCCCTCCTAGACTTTCTAGCTCCTGCCCTAGCAGGATGAATTATAGTTTTGGCAGTGACAGATGGAAGGGACCGCATCTAAATATGTGACTGGTTTAGGTAGAGCTAGGGCCCTCTTCCGATGAAAAGAGGGATTAGCCACTTTGTATCTAGGACTTCTGGGAATTTTTACAGGAAAGCAAAGAGGAGGAGCACATAAAACCATATTGGGTGTGAAAAATTCTCCATTCTTGTGAATACTTCTAACTGCAGATTTCTCATTTTTCGAACATCCTCAGACACCAGACTGATTCCGGAGAATGTTTCAAGCAATGCACCTGTACTTAGTGCTGTACTCCACAGTGCTCTGGAAGTCAGAGTAGAGACGCATTTAAGTGCCACCCCTGTGAACTGACATCACTTTCTTGTTCCTTTTTTTCTTCACCCTTTAATGTGGATCCTGAACTCCACTCCCAACTTTGGCAGTGTTCCAGCAACTCCTAAAAGCTTTTCACAAAGTTCCAGGATATGATTTCCTAAATGATGGGATTTGAGCCTTGCTGAGACTGCTGGAAGCAGCTGTCAGTCACGGACCCAATTGTGGTAGGCCTATGGTGCTTGGCTCAGGCCATGACTCTTAAACCGTGCAAAAAAGCTGTTGAGGACCAGGAGGTTGAGCTCAATGCCACAAAACATGAGAAGAGTGGGCAAACATAAGTTCCACTCCCATTCCAGATTGTGGTCCCAGTCACTAGGTCGCTACCACAAGAAGTCTTCTTCCTGCTAAAGATTTTCCAGTAAATTGAAGTCAAAGTCTATATACAAGCATATGAAGGCCAAGTGGGACTTTTCCTCATCCCACCACATGAAGTCTAGTGAGAAGGTATGAAGGTGTCATGGTAAATATCACACTCTCCTGATGGCTCCTGGGTCCGAACCAATCGTGCAGTTCTTCCCAGCACAGTCCAAGTGTTTTAGGCTGTTGTCAACCCCACAGTAAATAGCATCCTTCAACAAGACCATGCTGCAGATGATGCGCCTTCGTGCCCCACAGAGCAGCAGGGGTCTCCAGTTGGCCTTCACCAGCAGGTCTACCTACCACAAGGCCATCAGCCCCTCGAAACTGGCTACCTTCCTAGCACCAACTTCTACTCTGGCACCACAGGCAATTACTCTGGGCCACATCCCAGTCCCTCGTTATTTTAAGCACCATGCTACCTCACTTTGGATGTAGCCATATGCAAATCAGTCTTGACCCTGCTGTAATGGGAACAGTACAGCCTGAGCTGCCAGGCCAGACCCTCCCTGAACCGGAACACGAGCAAACCAAGACTGGTTTTGCCCCTTTTTAGTGCTCATCAGCCAGGTGTAGCTTGGTTCCAGTGACAGTGTGTACTTGGACCCATATCTAAGCATGCGAGTCACACAGAGTGACACACTAACTTTAGTTACAAAAAAGTGACAAATGGAATGCTTGAATTAATCTGTCACTGCTAAAAATCTTCCCACTGCACAAATGGCATCTAAAAATTGGATTGCAAATATAAACCCCCTTTCTTCCACGCATGAACTTGCACCATATTAATTGCTGGTTCCTTCCATGCAGAAGCAGTCTGCCTGTGCCGGTCAGTGATCTGATCCTGACACCAGTCTCCACTCCCAAACCGATGTAAAATCTCAGAAGCGCAGCCAGTTATTATGCAGCCTGATTACAGTCCCAACCTCTGACCTTACGTCCGTATTGATGAATACATGCACAGGTAGGCACAGATGTGGGTTCCGTGCTCACTGTGTCACTGGAACCAAACAACATCCTACTTACAAGCCCCGAATTGGGCAAAGCCGGTCTGGGGTTAATTGTGTTCCTGTTTAGATTGGACTAGGCTTGGCAGTTTGGGCTGGATTGTTCCTATTAGAGCAGGGCCAACACTGATTTATACATGGATGGTCCCTGGCGAGGTGGCATACTGGGCAAAAGAAAGATGGACTAGCATGCGGGCCAGAGTAATTACCAGGGACTAAGATGAATTCAAGCATTCTGCACTCACTTTTTTTTGTTTACTTATGTTGGCTTTAGTATCAGCATAGGATTCACGCTCTTTCTGGCTCTGTTTCACATCCAGCATGGTGCACGTGTGTCAGGACACTGATGATCATAAAAAAGGACAGATTGCTGCATGTTATGTTATATCAAAATGTATGGCGCAACGTGTCACCTTGAGGGTATGCCGATGCAGGAACGTAGGCCAGGTCTTCAGTTTCTCTGCAGAAGTCAAGTAATGGAGTAGCTGTCCAGATGTATCCTTGAAGTTCATTTCAGTACTTGGCGGCATTAAAGAAGGCGCACCCTCCTGACTTACTTTTGTGGATGCGGGTGACCCGTTCGAGGGTAAGAGGGAGAGCGTACCTGTCTGGATGGATGGTAGAGTGGAAGTGGGTTGTTGAAGCATGTTGGTCTGATGTTGTGGAGGGCTTTGTAGGCGTAGACTAGCAGTTTGAATTGGCAGAGAATCTGGATGGGTAGCCAGTGTAGTTCAGTGAAGTAGGGAATGATGTGAGCACTCCTGGGGACAACGAGGATGAGTCTGGCAGTGGCATTTGGGATGGTTTGGAGTCTTTGCATGAGCTGGTTGGAGATGCCTGGATGTCCGTACATCTTGTTTGCGTGGGGATCCATTTGAAAATCTTCCGAAGCATTCTGAGACTGAGGCAGAAGGATGTGGCCACAGCGTTAACCTGTTTTTTCATTGTGAGTTTGTCATTTAGGATGATGACCTTGTTTCTGTCATAGGCAATTGGGGTGGCGTGGTGCCTACATTGGATTACCACCCGGAGGAGTCACATGGGGAGCGCTTGTTTCTGAAGATTGGGATCTCTGTTTAGTCCCATTTAAGTTTAAGGCAGTTCTCCCTCATCCAGTTGGCCACGTTGATCATGTAGGATCTGAAGTTAATCCTGGTGGTGGTGTTCGCATCAGTGAGGAGGAGGATGAGCGGTGTGTCTCCGGCGTAAGAGACCATGTAGATTCCGTGGGCTCTTATGATGCAGGCGAAGGTTGCCATATACACATTGAAAAGGGTTGGGTTGAGGGAGGATCACTGGAGGACTACACAGACTAGCTTCTTGGTTTCTGAGGTGTGTGGAGGGAGTTTGACTTATTGAGTTCTGTTGGAGAGGAAGGTAGCGATTCATCTCAGACGGGCCCTTAAATTCCTGAGTATGGCGATGAGGGTGCCATGGGAATGGTGTCAAAGGCTGCAGAGAGGTTAAGGAGGATGAGTGAAGTGGTTTCACCTCGATCTATGATGGACCAGATGTCTGTTGCTGCCAGGAGGGCGATTTCCGTGCTGTGGTTGTTGCGGAACCCTGACTGGGTGGTGTCCAGGAGGTTGTGCTATTCTAGATGGTAGGAGAGTTGCCTGTTGATCTTTCTCCAGGACTTTGGACGGGAAAGGAAGTAGCGAGATGGGTCTGTAGTTACTAAGTAATTTTGTATCTGCAGAGGGTTTCTTCAGGAGAGCTGTTACTTCTGCGTATTTCCAGCTATCCTGGAAGGTTCCACTAAGGATGAAGCAGTTGATGATGGTGGTGAGGTTAGTGCTGATCAGTGTATTCCCAGTTTGTACATGTGGTGAGGTCAGGGGTCTGTGGGGTATCCTGAATAGATGGTCTTCATAATTCCGGTGGTGTCTTTTGTGGTGAGGGGCTCCAGTTTGTTAGATAATGGGTTTTCTTGGTGGTGGTGGGTGATTGCCTGAAGATGTCCTTAGTATGTTGGCTTGCACTATGACCGTGGTCTAGACACATCTCCTGAAACCGAGCTTAGCTTCAATTTAGATTGAGTAAAGTACTTCATTGAAGTTGTGAATTGGAGGGCAGCTGAGTGTAGCATTTCAGTTGCCCACTACTGAGATGAAAACAAATGTGTTAACTGAGATTCTTCAACCGAGTCCGCTTCATCTGAGCCATTATTGCCCGTTAATGGAACTGGTACTGATGAATTCTGGGTGCATGGTCTAAGCCATGCTCATGACAACCAGTCATTCAATTGACTCAGACTTCATGGCCAAGCATCCTACACCGGCGAGCCCCATTGTTCAGGCTTCAACAAGTAAGGTCAGTCCGAATTCCTTCCTGACCAATTCTCCGGATTACGAATCAAAAAGACTTGATTCTTTTGGGAAGAGAATGTTTTCTTTGATTAATCTAGCCCTAGGGTTTATCACCATGGTTTGTCTCTTGGGTACATACACCACACGTTATGGGATATGGCCACCGACATCTTGTTTGCTGTCCCAGAAGATTTTAGGTCCCCTTCGGACCATAGGACACAGCATAGTAAGAATGCAGGCAAGTATATGCTCTGGGCTGGCCTGGACACTACAGACTCTATCGCAGAGATATTTCAGCTGGTAGTTCACCCTTTCCCTCTCCCACCCAGCTTTCGTTGTGGTGACAGGTGCTTCACTGCTGGGTTGCTAAAGGCCATCTGGGAGAGATAAGGATTAGAGACCTCAGGACTCTGCAGAGCCAGCTCCATAGCAATCTTCTGGAGCCTCAGGTGATCCCTATAAGCCTTTCTGCCATCCATCAGAGGGAGGCGAGCTCGGCCGTCATGTGGTAGAGTGGAAAGAGTGAGGTTCTGGGCCATGTGCCAGGAGGCACTAAGCTTCTGGAGGTGACGGGACCAGCAGAACATCTTCTTGGTCCCTAACTGCCTACTGGCCTCCCTGAATGCCAGATCGCACAAACTAACCAGCTGTCGTCTGGCAGATCACAAGCAACATCTCCATCTTGTTTACAATTGTGCATGTTGGCGTTTCCTCTAAGGCGCCCTTTAGGAGTTTCTTTCCAGCTGGAATTGAAGAAAGGACTCCTGTATGTCTTTTGACTGCTCTCCCCTGCCTTGAGTTCTGAGGATGATCAAGACAGACTGGACCCAGGTCATTATCATTGGCCTTTGCTGGGCTAGGGGAGTGTGGTAACAAGAGCCCCTGAGTATTTGTTTTCTAACCTGCTTCAACTTTAGAAGGTCCTACTGTCTCAGCAGAAGGGCAAGATCCTGTGTCAGACTATCCACAGCATACACCTCCATGCATGGAGATTCAGCAGTGGCAATTGAATGCATTTGACTGAAGTGGTTGATTTAATCCCTGCAGCCAAATGCCCATCCATAAAGTTTAGCTACGCTGGGTGCAGGGACCGAATTTGTTGCTTGTTGTAGTGTTCAAAACACTGCCCCCCTTACAAGCCACAGTTTTTGATCTTCTTTTGTATGTGTTTTCTTTAGCCCAGCAAGATCCTGCGGTGGGCATGGTGACTGCTTACACATAGTGACTGCTTACTTATGATACCTTTCAGACTTTGTGTTTAACTCATCAATGGTCTTTGTTTGTCACTAGTTGTGATGTTTTATTCAAGGTTTGATGCATGTGTCTAGCCACATCTACCCCCTCTCCACTGCCCCCCCCCCCTCATCCTCCATACGTTTGTTATGCCTCAGTGGGAGTAGAACTTGGTATTGACATTTCTTATGTGCATAGCCTTTGAGCCGATTCACAGCTGTTCTTAATGACTCTTAATGCTGAAAACCATCTTCCACATTGCGCTTACATCTCATGAGTGAACTGCAGGCGCTGTCTTTCCAACCGCCTTATACCTCCTGTTTTTTCTGGGCAAACTGGTAATTAGGACCATGGCAGCCTTGCTATCGAAGGTCATGACTCCTTTCCACGTTGGCCAATCAGTTACGCTGCCAGTGCTATTGCTTCACCTCACCGCTCAAAATAGGAAACGTTCCATGAACCTGACCCTACGAGGGCTTTGAGCTTTGACATCGATCGCACAAAGGACCATCACGTGAATGATTAGCTCTTGGTAGGTTTCCCTGGGACAAGGAAGGGAAGGCTGTCCTGTCAAGGTGGATAGTCCTCTGTATTAAAATACGCACTGGCCAATAAGTCTTGCCTCATTGGGGATTTTGAAAACCAAAAAAGTGGCTATGTCCACAGGTAAAACCTTGAACCTGTGTGAGGCGGCAAATCTATCCCAATGGCAAAGGTATCTTGTAGGCTACGAAATCCAGTTTGCCCCACTTGCAGCATTTAGCACCCAAACTAACCACTTCAGTGGGAGCTTGAAGTCTTCATATGAGACTTTGAGGGACCCTCACTGGCTTGCCTCTTGAATCTAGTCACACTGGAGGACCTAGTTTTCCAAAAAGTATACTTGGGCACTAATTACGGTCCTCTCAGTTAATTCTGTCATGTGCAGTAACTCCTGTTACCACAGGTTGCAATTACTAGTAGTGCAATAAACAGTTCAGCCCCTCCTTCCCCTGGTAAGTTGAAGTAGGTCAAGCTTGCCAATGGCAGACTGGTGCCTCCTTTTGTAAAGTTCTACTGTTAAGTGAAAACTCAGAGCCTTGCACTAACAATCCTGTCTATGTTGAGTGCCTGGAGTTTGTGTGTAGCACTCAAGAGTCACACAGAATCTGCATGTGAATGAGTACCAAAACTAGTAGGATTTTGGGTTCCCCTAGTTAAAGAGAGTAGCCAGAAAATTAAACTCCGCCCCCCCCTCCCCCAACACACTTTAAACCAAAACTTTAATGACACCGAATGAGCGCAACGGTAAGGTCGGTACTTCCTGGATTAGCCCTCTTCACCTGGACATTCTCCAATCTATCCATTCATCCTCCCACGCTTCCATCCTTCCATCCTTTACTCCTTTCATTATTTCAACAATCCATCGACATTTCTTCCTTCCATTGGTGCACTCATTCATCCATCCTTTCACTTATCAATCTATCATTTCAAAAAACTATCCATCCATCCTTTCATCATTCCATCTATTCAATGATCATTGTCTTCACTCTTCCATCCATTAATACTAACTACCTTCCATCCACCTATTTATTCTTTCACCCTTCCTTTCAACCTTTTGCTAATTGATCCTTTCACCCATCTATCCAAACTTTCATCCTTCCAACCATACATTCATCCTTGCACCGTTCTATGTTGTTTTCACCCTTCCTTCCTTTCACTTCTCCTTTCACCTTTCCTTTCGTTCATATGTCCTTCCTTGTTTCCTTCCTTTTACCATTATTTTGACTCTTCATGCTTTCTTCTTTACTGGTTTCTAGCTACAATATTTTTTCTTTTCTCAAACTTTTTTCAATCTTATATCCCCCACGTC
This sequence comes from Calotriton arnoldi, assembly GCA_963921515.1. NCBI lineage: Eukaryota > Metazoa > Chordata > Amphibia > Caudata > Salamandridae > Calotriton > Calotriton arnoldi. Next base: position 3,912,872 of record CAWUFW010000495.1, on the reverse strand, counting down.
CCCAGACACACTTTAGTTTCCTGTCATTTCTTTCTAGTTAGAATTATATTTTCATAATTTCTTTTTCTCTCTCATTTCCGAACTTGGCTCTTTTAGCAGCTCTTGGCTTGCTCCTATCAGCCCTGCTTAGATCTTCCCCAGATCGTTTAATGAGCCTTTATCTGCAGGCCTGAAGAGATAAGAGGCCAAATAGAAAACAAATCAATATTTTTTGGGGATTCCAAAACAAACCAAGCACTCTAACAGTGTTATAAATTAGTATAAGGTCCAAACGTTCAGGACTTGTTATTCCAAAATAAAGTACAGTTTATTGTCTGTATGGGAACTTATTGTCTTCCGTACATTCAAATGATCATACATTTCTTTTCTTCAAAAACAGCCAACACGTGTTTCGTCACTCAGTGACTTTTTCCAAGGCTGTGAGATGTTGTAAAGAATGAATTGTACAATTTGAATAATTAACTTCTTGGAAAAGGTAGAAAAAAGAATATAGAGTACAGAATGGAATGAAGATAAAAGAACAAGCAAGACGGTGAAGGAATCGCATAATGAGATTCACAGTACAATATAATATTAGCGAGCGGATCCCCTACCCATGTAGTAAATAAAGAAAGGGAGGGAGGAAATGTGAAGATGTTATTTTAGTGTGACCCTCCTATTGGCATACGAAATTGTAAGTAAGAAGGAGAAATTGCATAGTGATCTTTAGAAAAGTCGAAGGCTATCCAAGGTATAGAACCAGTGATGTAGCGCCGTGAACCTAGTCCTAAGTTATAGAACCAGTGAAGTTACACCATGAACAAGTATCCTGAACCACTGTGAAAAAGAGGTCTCGCAAGAGTTTGAAGACCCAGTTATTGACTAAGACCAACCTCAAAAGTATAGAAAAGGTCACCAATCCAAGTTGTAGACTCGGTTGGTGAATATCTGATGCAGCACCTCAAAACTAGTATGTTCACACCTAGTAATGTCGCAGCACGTGGCACTGGTAACAGAAAGCATAATGGAAAATGAAGTATTTCAATTAAGTGAAGGCAAATCAATAGAATGTTAATGGTCTGTTGCTATGAGTAATAACTTACATAAAGTGGGCTGCTCAAATAATTAAAAAAAAAAATCAGTAGTCCTTAATCAGCTCAGATGGTAACGGTGAGTGGTAAGTAATCACCAATCTCAAATAGTTGTAGGACAGATTCCCTGTTGAGAGAAAAGTGTATGTAGTTCTACGATAAGATGGGGGCACGCTGCTGTAATGTTGAAGAAAGTAGAATGGCTTCCCAACAGTGTATTGAAAAATTAAAAAATCCTAAAAACTGTTGATGCTGAGAAGTATGAAAGAAAGAAAGGGAGCTTCTCTAAAGGGTGATGAGAGTTTTTTTTTTTTAAATAACACAATGCTGTTACTGGCGCGTAATAAAGGAGATAGGTCGACTAGCAAATGAAAAATGAAAAAAAATATAAATGAAATTGTGTGAAATGGAAAAATCAGTGTAGACCTATTGCACGTGCAGAGTGAAGAAAATACAACTATTTTCCAGTATCGTGTCCCAACCTCCGAAGGCACGTCCTCCGTTGATACAAAGGATATGGTAAAATTCCATGTGCCCACCATTAGTGGTGGAAAAAAAACAGAAAATAGTCATGTTTTTTCGTACCCGTAGAGAACACGATTTCCTGAACATGGATGAGGTTAAGTAGCATGTCGTTGCTACAATATTATGACTTAAAAAACAGGAAATAGTCATAATTAGCACCCTGTAGCGGTTCTTTCATCGTCTTGCTTGTTCCTTTATCTTCATTCAATTCTTTACTCTAAATTCTTTTTCTTTTTTCTACCTTTTCCAAGAAGTTAATTATTCTAATTTTACTATTCATTCTTTGTAACATCTCACAGCCTTGAAAAAGTCACTATGTGATGAACCACTTGTTGGCTGTTTTTGAAGAATTTTTTTGATTGAATATACTGAAGACTGCAAGTTCCGATAAAGGCATTAAACTGTACTTTATTTTGGATAACCAGTCCTTAACTTTTGTACCTCATACTAATTTATAACACTTGTGCTTGGGTTGTTTTTGGAATAACATTTGTATACATTCTATGTCTTCGGATCCAGTGTGTAAGTCACGCCTTGGATAGTAGGGTGCTCTTAACCTGATAGCACCACATCTCTCTACAACAAGTAACTTTTTTGATTCACAATACCAGTTGCAAACTTAGATCTTCCTAAATGAAGCTCGAATAACTAACCACTACTACCCCCCCTTCGTTTGGTTTTCAATATTTAGTGGGAGCCAGATTGCAAGGACATCTAATTCAGTGGCTACCCCCACTTAAGCTGCTAAAGCGGGGAAATTCCCTACGTAACTGCCCTGGTTTAGCATGGCACAACATGGAGGATGGATGAGGAAGGCTTGCCTAGACAGTAAATTGACTGCATTCCTCTAAGGAGGATTGATGCAGCACCACCTTTTATTAATTTTGTGAAGACTTTTTCAGCAAGGGGCTGCTAATTCTTCCTGCTAACTTCCATTTGGTAAATAGTAGGCGTGAAGGGTGGGACAACAGTTTCAGTGGTACAAGATGAAGTTTCCATGTCCGGCTAGCCCTTTCTCTATCCCTGATTTCTATTGCAGAGAGGCTGATAGGCTGGTGCAATAAGTTCAAACTTCATTGTGCCCATGTTGCAGATGCTTAAATTGTAGATAGCTGCTGTGCTACTTGCGTTGGGAATCCTCTCTTTACCCAAAGACTGTGTCTGGAATGTGGCCTGAGAAGGACATTTAACAGAGGATCACACTAAAAAAATTCCGAAATTTGAGACGGTAGCTCTACATCTCCTGTCTAATAATGCAATTTCTCCTTCTTACTTACACAATCGGATGCCACGTGAAGGATCGCACAACAATAACATCTTCACATTTCCTCCCTTCCTTTCTTTGTTCACTACACAGGTAGCGGATATTCTCACTAATATTATATTGCACTGTGAATCTGATTTGAAATTGTGCATAAAAGTGGGACCCAAACCACCCCTTTTTTTTTCCAGTTGCAAATCCTTCATGACCAAAATAGGGAGTCCTCGACGGACTGCTGTGCAAGTAGGGCTCATGTCTGCCTGATAGCCAGTCAACTGAAATTTGCACTTTCAGCAGAAGGTGATGGTCTGCCGAGTGCCTGGAAGCACGCCTGCTTTCTGAGAGAGCAAGCAGAATGTTCCTGGCCCTGCAGGAGTAGAGCCTGTCCAGGAGAAGAACGTCGTTTTCCTGGCCTGAGCAGCACCCAGAGAAAGCAGACTGCCTAAAAGAGCAAAGCCAGAAGCAACCCTTGCTGCAAGTCTCCCAACATTTCTGCAGTTCCTGGCGAGAACTGTAAAAATCCATATACATTTGCCCGACGTAGGCTGCATCTACCTTGATGTGTGCACTGGCCCACGTCAGGGCTGCATCTACCTTCCTGGTTGTATCGGCCTAAGTCTGCATCGGAGTGTTATGTGCTGACATAGGTTGCCAGTTCTACTTATAAACTCCATCACAAGTGAATTTATTACTTTTCTCAGGTAGTCCATTGCTGAAATAAAACTTATTGTTGATAAACTATTTGTGGCCCAGCTTGCACCGTGATGTAACAAAACTTTGTAGGGAGTGAATCTTATATGCTTTTCCTACAGTGTAGTGTTACAGATAGGTAAACGAATTGTTGTAGCGTATATATTGATGTTTATTCCCTGCAAAGCTTCAATGCTTTTTTTGTTTTTTCCGTCATAGCATTCCATATTTTGAAACGAGCGCTGCTACTGGACAGAATGTAGAAAAGGCTGTGGAAACGCTCCTGGACTTAATCATGAAGCGGATGGAACAATGTGTTGACAAAACTCAAGTACCGGAAGCAGTGAATGGCGGAACGTCTGGGAAACTTGATCCAGTTAAAGCGGATGAGAATAAGTGTGCATGCTAAAGCCCCACTGAAATTGTGCCAATCGGATAAAGATGTGTTACTACAAACGACGAAGTGGCAGCCGTGTTGGGCCTCGAGTAGAATCCTGCTGCAGCATTTCATAGTTGATTTAATATTGGAAATGTGTTTTTCAGTGCCCAACGTGAAGAGTTGTGCTGGAATCGAGAGTTTCCCCAACATGGGCCAAACCCGTTGGGGGGCTGGTGGGAGGGAGGTAGGGGTTCTTACTCTAGTTACATATTGGATATGACATGTAGGTTTATTTAATAAAACGGCGGTGTGCTCGAGTAAAATAGAATTGCAAAAAAATAATATTGTGTTTTTGTTGTTTTGATTTACTTGGTTTAGAATGATATATTTCTTTTGCATCACCCTGTTGGGGTTATGCAAGTGGTACTGTTTTTGTCGAATGATCTTCTGCGTGTGCGAAGCAGCCAAGCTATGACTGTCCTGAGTGACTCACCAACACTGTTTAGTATGGTGCTTTACATTTTGTATGATATCAGGGAAACATTCAGTACATTTGCTTTGGTTGCCATAGTGATTGCAGAAAGGGGTCCTTTGAATGGACCAATGCCTACAAAGTGTAACCCAAAAAAACCCAGGATAGAGAACACTTAATTTAAGGTGCAAAAGAAGTTCCTGATTTGCCAAATAGAACCATACGCGGAGGTGAAACCTTAATTACGCATTTGACGTGTGGCGAGTGGATACTGAAATCCAAATTTGCGTTTGTGTTCTATACACTCATCCTTGCCCTAGGCTAGCCCCCTTGGCCCCTCCAGCTCTCAAAGCTTCTTGATGGTGTGGCCCAGGCATCCCCCAGGAGAACAGAGCCACGTTGCCCAGACTCTTGAGAGATTCAATCGTTGTTCAGTTGAGTCAGGCAAACTCTAGTGTGCTACCTACTCACTTGTCTCCTACTATCTCCCCTCGCCTTTTTTAGTGGTAGGGCTCGCCCACTTTAACATGTGCCCTTAATTGGAACATCCTCTCGGCTATGAAGTCTGTGTTACAAATCTGTGTGTAGTACATACTACTGGGACACCTTTCTGGTCTTTGAGTGAGACATATAACATTTCAGACAGAATTCCTGTGTATGCCTCATTTTGTTACTTAACTTTGGTATGTAAATTCCAATATGCAGTGGTTTTTCAGAGACTGGATGTTTGTTACCATCAACCTCGAGAGACCAGCGTTACTTGGGAATTTTGTTCAGTAATACATCCTGCATATTTTATTAAGCCTAGGGATACTACAAGCTTGGATCCTTCATACACTGCCTGTTTAAACCTACATTTCCATTTGCGCAGTTAAAAGGAATGGATCGCTTGAAGAATTGTTGATCATCTTCTGTCCACACGTTTGGTTGTTCCGCATATAGCAGAAAAACACTTCGTCCTCTCTAACAATACTGTGTAGCATTCAGGGTTCCTTGAACGTAATGTAAATATAAAGTTAAAAAAGATGCAGTGCACCTTACCGTGGCTCCTATGGTTGGTGCATCACACTCCTCCTTAACCGATGAGTTTCGATGTTTCTGTTTCCAGATTGGTTGCACCAAAATTTAGCAAGAACCAAGTATTGTTTTGCAATTTGGGTAGGGGGAAGTACACATTTCATTTATTTACATTTATTCTCTTTTTGATTGTTTTTTTAATTAGTGTTCAGTTCTGTCAGTGACATTGACTTTAGATTTTCAATGTTTATATCCGAGGCAAGGCTGTCCTTAAACATTATGATTAACCATAAGCAGATATGGGGCAATCGTTCTGGATTTCAAAGCTTGCTTACTGACATGTGGTGTCTTATTGATAAGATTTGTAAGAAACTAACAATTTTGGTGACGATTGTATATGGAAATATAAACGTATTTGGATTTTAAAGAGTGTGCACATCGAACTGTTATGCTAAAACCACACTACAACATCTGATTGTAGTGTAAAGTGTTGTCTAAATGTGCAGGCTGCGTTTTCTTTGTTCCACTTATGTATCTTGGATTTAGTGATATATTTTAGAAGTTGTTATTAAGGCAGAATAGAGCTAATGTTTAACAATACAGAAAGGTAATTCCTGTATGGTATGTGATCGACTTTCTACATACGCTAGTATTTGCGACAACATTATCTGGTCCTCGGAGTGTTTCCTACAAAGTTGCTATTTTTATATCAACGACCATCATATTTAATGTAAACGAGTTTGTTTATTGCAGTCCAAGCATTATATACGTTCTCAAATGTACAAAGATACTCTTTGGTATTTCTATATTTTTGTATTTTATTTAAAATGTGGTTCTCAGCTTGAAGACTGCTTGTCCCCAAAATATTTAAAACGAAAAATGGACCAAACATACGTTCAAGGTATGCATAGGTTTTTTTCTATATAGATCTACCTTGTGGTCTTTTTTTGCATGTCTACATGATTTTACCAGCTGGTTTGTGTGGATTTAATTGACCGTGTATTGCAGAAGGACCATTGGATTATTGGAATTTATCCAATCTTGCTGATATCCTGTGACAGTGCATGGTCATTGAACAGGGGATACAATTGCGGGCTTAGGGGTACAAAAAATAGAAATAAAAGATTGGGTACTGCTACCGATAAATACAAATCTCTTTTAGATACAAGCTCTTTTATTTCACCTGTTTTAATTTTTTTATTTTATAACATGTGACTGTCCTTTTGCCATATTCTTTTCAGTATTGTTCGTTGGCGTCGAAACCACCAGTACTTTCTTGTGGTCTTATGGAGGCCTAGATTTGGTTATTGCTATATTGGGGAGAGTGCAGTCCTCATTGGTAGAACGTCTACAGATAAACCATAGCTTCCATATGGGATGGCTCGTTTTTTGAGATGATTGCTGTATTCCTTGGGTTTTACATAGGGCAATCCGGTTGTACCATTGTGTATTGCTTCCTCTATCACACTACTACAAGGGTTATTTTTGTATATGTGCTCCAGAGATTAAATGGGGATTCCTTAAGCAGTTAAGTTGTACAATGACAGGCCATTTCTGTTGCATGCAGAGATTTGCTTTATGCTTTCTTTGAATGACGGTGGAGCCAGTAACCCAGTTCAAAGCATAAGCAATCAAGTACCATATGTTCTGTATTTTCATGTGGCAGGATATACTTAAATATTTAGAAAAAGCAAGTGGCTCTTTTCAATCTGTTTTGCTTTCTCTCTTGCAGTGGAATATAGATTGAGTGGCTACTCTTTCTGCTTCATTTCTCTATTGAGAAGTATGTTCTAACTTTTTTATTAGTAGGACAATAGATTAAAACACTGGTTTCAGTTTTCTATGGTAATCTGAGTTCTAAATCTGCCAAGGGCACATTTGTGGGCTTCTGGGTACCATTTATGATTCTACTAAGGATAGGTCTTACAAGATTGTTAAGTAGTAGGGGACATTTAAGGACAAAGTTTATACCTCTGAGTTGAAACCTCACGGAAGACTATGACGATCACCCATTATTGATTGCATGATTAGAGGTTCAAGTAAATTTTTCACTTTTGGAAGATTCACCAAAGGATTACATTTCTCCAAAAAATAATTGCTAACACTCCACACCCATTGAGTCCTGACAGTACACCAGCAACCTACGACTTGGCATGTTAAACGCTTTTTAAATTTGTTTTTATTTGCATACTACTTATGCATGCAGCCCTTTTCTCCTCCATGAAATTTCGATTGTTGTATTTTTAACTTTCTTCCGGCCAATTGTCAATCTCTCACAACAACAAAAAAATCTGTTGTAGGCTTGGAATTTTCTGGGACTAACACATTTGGAAATCAACTCCTGTCATGTCAGCAGTCGCACCATTGATTTGGTGTTTTCTTCTAATTACGTATAAGATCTTATGTCTTCTCATTACCTGGTCTGATCATTTCTTCTATTATATTTTTTATTAACCTTGCCTCAAATGTTTTGGTCAAATCTATCCCTACCGCTTTAGTAAAGTAAATAGTGACAGTTTAACCCATAAACTAAACAACCAGAGTTTTGAATTAGGTCCTGATGCTCAAATGAGTGAAGCCTCTTAACATTTAGGTTACTAAGGCCTTGGATACTATTGCTCCCATTACTAAATCAGTGTGACACTGTACTTGCCCATCAGCTCCATTGTACCCTGTCATGTTACAAAAAATACAGTGTAAAGCATTGGAGTGCAGTTTGTGTCTATCTGCTCCTTAATAGCAAAATCAAGTTGTTCCTCTACCCTAAAAAATAAACGGCAGAGATAAAAAAAAGCTCACTATTCTCCTAGAATACCATGTCTCGGAATGCAATTGTAAATTAATTATCTAATCCTAAGGCTTGTACCTTGAGTATTTCAGTGTCTCAAACTCTGTGCAATAACCTAGCTCCAACTCTTTTTTTTTTTTTTTTTTTACTGATAAAACAAATTCTTCAGAATTCATTTAAACTCGGCCTTAAACCAGATACTGTCAATCGCGCTGAACATTTTCTATGATCAGAACTTCCAGGATTTTAGTACAATAGCTGTGGACTCTGCCTCTAAATTGATTCAGATTAAGGATAAGGAAGGAAATGCTTGCACTTATAAATTTCATTTGGCTGTAATGTCCAATTAGAGTAAGTGATAATATCACAAATCAATATTTAAATTGATCATTCAGTTCAATCAGGATCATCACTTGACCCTTATCATAGCAAAAAATATTGACAAGTTCTTTTCGAAGACATCTGTGCCCAGCAGTTGAAAGCATTCACTGGTTACTCCACTTGTAGAGAAGCCAAGAGCCAATCCAACCATTTTCAACAAGTATTGACCTATTTCAATTCTACCTTTTGTCACAAACATTGATGAAAAAGACCTCTATTCACAAATATTACCCTAAATTGTAACTATTAAGGTGCTTGAACCCGCTCAATCAGTATTCGGAACAGCTGTTAGCCCTGAGATCACACTAACCTCCGTACAAAAAGAGCTTCAAGTGCTTCTTGATAATAGCTGCTCGGCAGTCTTGATTCTTTTGGCCATTTTTGCTGCTTTCAATAATGTGTGCCACCCTATAATATTGAATAGACTGGCGTAGATCACTATTGGAGGCCAAAGCCCTAAATTGCTTGTCTCGTTTCTCCCTAAATGCAGACAAGCTGTCAAACTGGAATAGTTTGTGTCTTCAGATCAAGCAATTGTGTGTAGCGTCCCTCAGGGCTCTTTCTTGGACAACATTTGTGTCACCTTTTGCAACATTGATTCAGCCATTTGGACTATTGTTTTTAGAAGCTAAACCATTTATTCACAGATGGTGCTACAGCTAGATGAAAATCAAGCATCTCATATGAGATATTTCCAAAACTATATGATAACTGCTGTAAGCTGGATGAACCATTACCACCTTTCACTCAACTCTTAAAAGAAAGGACACCAACAACCTGCAACTTGGCATGTCAGTTGGTGGCTTAAAGAGTTGACCATCATCAATGAAATTGGCCCATAACCTTGGAATTGTTCTTATAGCTAGTTTACCTTTTCAAATCATATTACAAAAATGTCCTTGCATTGTATTTTGTTGCTAAAAATTCTTTAAAAAAATATTGGCCTGTTTGCCAAAAGGCTTGCATTTCTGTGTTATGCATTCAATTGCTCGGTTCAAAACACGATTTCTGCAATTCCCTTTCTTTGGCTCCCTAAATAAATCATGCTCCATCTTCAAACAGTTCAAAATTGTGCTGCAAGAATCTTATAAAATATACCCCTATGTGGAGAAAAATTCAGTGACCACCTATCGGGAAAAAAACTTCCTTTAAATTTGTGGATGTCTCATTAAACACTATATGCTGCAGGAAAACGACCAGATATCTGATATTTTTCAGTTCAGGTAATCATGTAGGGCACTCCGTTCTGCAACTTGTACTCTGTGCCACAAATAAAAAACTGCTTTGACACCACTCTTTTTTTCATAACAAACATGCACCATATTCCATTGCAAAATTGCACTTTGAACAATCATCTTCAGTTCTGGGAAGCCTTGAAAACATGGAACTTACCTGTATAACTTTGCTGCTATTTTATTTTGGCTCTGCTAGCACCAGAGCACCTGAACATACTTTATACAACACTTAAATAAACAATTATGCAGTGCTTTCTTTGTGAACAAAATTAATACTGCTGTGCACAATTTAATATCGTATAGTATTTGTTTTGCAACAGTACTGACTATAACGAAGTTGGAACAAATAGGTGACATTTTTTTAATTTAGCATAAATGAACCAAATATATCAACAGCTACGCAGAAGTGACACCAATAATTGTTTTTGTTCTTTATTTCTCCAGGGGAAAAATATTTTGACTCATGTAGGCCCCCCTCCCGCTCTTCCATTGCATGGAATATTTGAGTCCTGTAAAAGCCCCTCCTAAACTGCAATGAAATATTTGGGTGTTCCCTCTCCATTCCTACCTTTGCAGAAATACACACTTGTATGTCCCTGCCTCCTATCAAATGCAAAGACTAAATGTAATTGAAAACGTGGTAACCAGCATTGTAGCAATGATTCCATTTAAGACTCGTGTGAAATATATATATATATATATATATATATATATATATATATATATATTAGTTTATACTAGCTGACAGAAACATTCTGAATGTCATTGAAAATCCCCCAGCTCTAGCTCGCAAGGTTATGTATGTCAACCTTTCACAACATCTAAAAAATTGTGATTGTAGTATGTCAAGACCGCTGTGCTCCAGTGGTAAACTTTAAATCCGAATCCAATCGATAAAGTGCTCCAGAGCAGGAGGCAAATTTTCTGTGCAAACTGCTGCATGAGTATGAATCAAATTATTCAATACATTTAGAAGATAGAGGATTAGTTGACTTTCAGAAACGCTGTAAGGACTGCACGGTTATGAGTTCCTTTTATCTTATTGTGAAAATGCATGTGTGCCTCCAAGTTTGAGGAACTTGTAAAAATAGATTGTGGTGTTTGAAGCTACTTTGCAGAAGTTCCGTTTTTTGGTGTTTAATCTGAGTATCTGGTATTCCTTTCAAAATTAGCGTTCACATAAACCTTTTTGTGGTAGACAGTTTGTGTTCAGGACATACTTGAATATGTTGTGCTTTGCATTAATATATCTAGATTAGGAATACATTCTTAAACCTGAAATTTCATGCAGATGAGTCTAAATAGAACTAGGACTTTTGAAAGCCTTGCTACCTGTGCCCATAAGTGTGAGATGTTATACATCCATTTTAGGACGCTGTTAAAGTGTTTTTAATATGAATGGTGGTTCCAAGACCTAGCAACACAAACCATGAAATCGTCTCTGGTCAGCTGCCAAACATTAAGTAAACTTAAGTGTTTCCTTCTATTTCCATAGAGCAGTGAGAGCATATGTAAATTCCACTTTTAACGTGTGTTGCTCTGCCTTCAGGCCTAAGCAGTTGCAGAGTCTTCAGAGCATGTAGAATATGTTAGCAAGCTATGCTTATGTATGTTAAATGTTAAACTCTGTCTCTTTAGCTGTGATCTCTGCATCCACTACAATTCAATGAACATTTTTTTTTTTTTTTTTTAAACCATGTGCTGCGTGTATATAACTCTATGGGAACCCAATAGTACACTCCAGAAAATATAAAATCTTTCAATCACACTCTTTTGGTTATTCCCAAATTCTGGTTAAAATAGATATGTGGTCCGATATTTTCTCTTCGGTCTTCTTCCCTTTAGCAATTCACATTTTACTAAAATCCTGTGCTGTAGGCTCACAGAATACATTAAGTAGGCAGAAATCTGTACAAATCTTAATTGTACAGAATAGAACAGTCCATGTACAGTAACAATGTTCAATATCATAAGTTACAAACAAAAGCAATCAGTTATTCAAAAATGCAAATTTTTGACTAGAAAGGTAAGTTCTCAAAGCCAGAATATCTAGTTGAAAAAACATGTAAAAAGATGAACAGAGCCCAAAACGAAGTTTGTGACAAACTCAATGATTTTTCAGGAAGCTACTTGCAAGAATGTTTTGTAAACGTTGCCGCCCAAACACATTTAAAATTAGATTCCTCAGTCATTGAAAGGTTGGTCACACGTACAAATACCCCTTGACCTTAAGGAAAATACGCTAAAGTAACTTTCTCTTCATGACTGTCCAATGAGGACAAAGTAGGAAATTGTGCATGTGGGGCATGACACTAGCATCTTATTTCCTGTAACTTATAGTTCAGTACTCGATGGCAAACTGTGCGTTGGGGACTCTACTTTCCAAGCGTATCCTCTCCCTGTAACAGTGTTCAGTACCCAAAGACCCATTTTTAACCTACCTTCATCCTGTCAGCCTTCCATGACAGATGGAAAGTAGTGGTTTAATGTCTGCCCCTGTTGCATTATTTTTTATTGTACTAGCCTCCCCAATTTCTTCCAAGACATAAGAAGGTCATAAGGACTTAAAGTGCCTGGCTATATCACCCCTCTGCCAATAATATGTCATTGTCTTCTTGTCCCACAGAAGATTGTTAAGAGTAAAGTCTGGTTTCTGAGAGTTGTTTAGAAGATATTAGAGGAAACCTTTTTAGTATGTCGCCAACAGAAGTCATCCTGAATTCTTGATGGATCAGTGGCTGTGTGAGGATCCCAAGTACAAGTAAATATACAAGTAACATTGCTCATGATTTTTTCAAAATGAGCTGTTTGACCAAAGCATCAAATAGCACCCCATGTGAGAATCTTGTGAACTTTGGTTTCAGAACTCTTAAATTAGGAGTGAATAGATCCTCAATCGTATTGCAATTGAAAAAATCTAGATACTTGATTGATTTCTTTTCATATTGTAATATTAACACTTATGTTGTCTGGTGCCTTTTAAGTATTCATTTGTCGTTTGGTTGCAAAATACACATCACCCTTTTCTTCTTGCCCTTTTGATTATCTTATTTATTGCAAGGCGCATAGTTATCATTTCATGGAGTAGCTCGTTGAATGTATGACTGAATTCCAAGTTCTGTCTTTCCTATTGTGTGCACTGCATTTTATAGGGAGTCACTGTTTAAAGTGTTTGCATGCCCTGCTAGTAGAGCTGTATCTACATTAGAAACCAATGGATTGTTTACATTAATTTTTTTAAATTATACTGAAAGGTTTTAACATCTGTTTATTCTAATTTAAATAGACATTTTACTTAAGTGATTTTATTTATTGCAGTTACCTATCCCTGAGTCTACAAGCTCTATTGCTTTTCAATATATCCAATCTGTAGCTTCACTTGAAACAAGCGTACAAGCTCGTCCCACCCAAAACAAGAACCAAGAAACTTGTAACAAAATGCTCAGTGCAACAGCCACATTGCAGGACTTGTTAAATGGCTTGCTTATCCTGGTGCCATGTCCCTTCGCTCCAGTCTCCAGGCATTTAACTGAATTTTCAAGCCTTCCAGTTCTGTGGCATTCGTACGCCACCTCCCCTTTCTAAGCGCTAGAAAGATGTTTTTGGAATGTAGTGCTGCATGGTCATTCTAATGAAATAATTAAATTGAAAGCTGTATCTTTGTCTCTAGAGATAAAACTCTATTTTAAAATTAGTGTGTGTGGTGTGCGTATTGAAAAAATGTGCATGGACTGCACATACATTTCAAAGGAGGCAAAAGTGAACTTGGGGGCTGAATTGAACTTCAGAGTGGGGTAGTTACTCTATCAGCGTGACTGAGTAAAATACTCCACCGCCCTGACGGAGTAACTGTACTAATTTAGATGTGTTCTCTGCCTCAGCGGACATCTCTTACATTGGCAGGAACCGCCATCACAGCGGTTCCTGTCCATGCATTGAAAGTGTGCTGTGCAACTCAGTCGGTGCGAAGGTGCTGTACTGCACACTTTCATTATCTTTTTTTATGTGATCAAAAACAAAATCACAAAGCAGGATTTTCTGTTTGAAAATAAAAAGCTACTGCCACGATTTGGATGGTGGGGTTTGAAAGTAGAAACTGGCCATTTGTCTGCCCGTTGTAATTCGGGTAGGCGGACAAATGGCAGACCCTCCGATGGGCCCAACTTCATTGAACTGTCAGAGGAGTATGTCAGCGGCTAAGACAGAGTAATTTCCATTGGTGACATACTTAACCCGACTCCAAATGAGACAGGTGGAACTTCAGTTTGGTCCAGAGGGTACTCTGTCATCTTTGCGACAGAGTACCGACCCAGCTAAATTCTAAATCCGGCCCATAGTTGGCAGATGAACTACTTTCTTTTCTTCTTTGAGCAAAAATCATGGATATAGACAAGCACGGTTGCTGCATTGGAAAGAGTGCTGAAAGTTACTTTCATGTACAGATTTAAATTTTCATTCACGCCTCTCGTGCTGTCCATTAAATAGACCTAATAGTTTTTTCACATATAGGTATATTCTGTATTGTTCAGAACAATGCAAATTCACGCAGTGCCAATTTACAAGCACTTTAAGATTGTGTATTTTTGGTCTGTCATTTTCTATCATGTTGTTCCTGTTGGCAAAATTAATCTTAGGATAGTTACCGTTTTGAATCCACACTTTCCAATTCAAGTGCCTTAAATCACTTAGCTCACCTGTCTCACCTCCTATTTCCCAATACTTTAACAGTCATTGAAGTTGTCAATACTAACCCCTTTCCTCATACGGCCCTATCTGGATGGCACAATGTTCCCCAATGTTTAATATTTGTCCTTACTTTTTCACATACGTATGGGTTTAATTGCGAAATGCTGGTATCAGTATGCAGACCATGATAATGGTGAACCCTTTTGACAAGCTAGACCATCTCTTGCAACCATGTTCAGTTTTTCTGGGCCCAATGTTCATTTTAAGTGTGAAAAAAGTGCCATCTGCTTGTCATGGTTACAGTATCAAGATCTGTGGGTATTTACATGCTCTGATGGATCTTATGACTATGGAAAATCTGCAATTGCCTCAACTTCTATCCACTCATAAGTAATGCATTGTAGGGATGTCACGGTTTCTATGGAAGGGACGAAGGTGGCCATAACAAAATGAACAAAAACACACTGTATTCACTTTGTAGATATTAACAAAATATCTCACTGGGTTTTCACACTCAGTGTATGCACCTACATTTAGTACCAAATTGGGGATTTCTCCCCCTTTGAAAAAATATTTACTGGGTGTAGAAAAAAAATGGTAAAAGCGCAAATGCATTTTTCTACCACACTTGCTCCTTCTGACCAGTCATCTGTAGTTGAATAGGATTACACATGGAAACTAGGATTTGTGTAAATTTCCATTAGTACTGCTATTTGTCATTCCCTTAAATTTGAAATGCTAATCATACAAGGAAATGTACAGTATGTAGCTTTGCCACATTTATTAGACTGTGTGAACAAGCTCAATAGGTGTAAACCTGCTATTTGTACCTATGCCAAACTCATCAAGAAAATACCCCCTTCTTCCACCTCCTCTCATTGACCAGCAGTCTGAACTTCTCCTCCTTCCCCGCTATTTTCTGAGTTGTGCTCTGTGGTTTGTGAAGGAGTGTTTGGTGATTGCAATCCTTTTTCCCAGACTCGCTCCTAGTAAAAGCGTGCTATTTAAGTAAATAAGTTCGATTCTGCTGTTATCGGGCAGGGTGCCATCTTTCCCTGCTGTCTCATTCCACACTTTGAAACAGGTTTGAGCTCCGCCGCCTTGTTTTGTCTGTGGAGGATATTTAACCCGTTGCGTGCGTCTGTCGGCCAACGGCCGTCGCGAGCACTACCTCTGTAGTGCTGCGAACGTCCGTTTGCCGACGCGGCCCCGCCCACTCCGCTAAACCGCCGCTCCGCGGCGGAATTGCCGCCGCGGTTAAGCGGTTAAAAATCCGCCATGTCACCATCTATAAGGAAATGGTGAAATAAAATGGTTTCAGTTGACATTTTTTTTAATAAAGATCCCTGTCTACATGAGTAAAAGGTTGTGAATGTACATAAAAATGGCCAGGCTGTTAATTAACAATTGTCAGAATAAGCACAGCCCGGGAGTCTGGCGATCGCAAGTAAATTCATAATTCTGTCTATTTCCAGAACCTGGTAACTTTTGCTAGGACATGTGAACTTGAATGTGTAGCTGTGGCTCATCCAAAGGAAATAACCACTAGATACACATGTACCATGTTCACCCTAAGACTTAGAAATCGACATGTCAGTGTACTTTTAAGGAATATATCCAGCCAGTTAGCAAGAAGGACAAAGCTAAAATCATATATTGCCATTGTAAAGCTTTGGTAGAAGGGTTACTTTACAATTTAAAAAAGTATGTTCAAAATAAGTTTAATGGTGCCACTTAATTGTTCAATCATTAACTATAAATTACGTCAGATTCTAAAATGAATCTAACAGTGTGCTCATTTCTTATGAAACAATTGTATGTGCAGGTGTCAGGAATTTGCTAATAAACCTTTAAAGATTACTGGCAGCAAATGAGGTGGGCAGGTGCGGTATTGTACATTTAAAGATATCACTTCATTGTTGCATGCAGCTACCCACAAATTAATGGATTACAGTGAGGAGTAGTAGGCTCTGTATGCAAGGGTCTACTGTTGTAAGCAGGGTCCTTTTGTACGTCTATCTCACCTAAACTGGAGCAAGATGGCTTCTTGCACCATTGGTGTTTTCCTGTTTCAGGACATTGCCAATAATGTTATCATATTACTGTTTAATGATGCGGTTTCTGTTTCCCATTGAAGTCCTATGAATACATACACTAAATCTTTGCATGCCTTACTAATTAAGGTACAGTCTGCAGTAACAAAGTATTGTTCAGACTCACAAACCTTGTTTTTTTCTATAATTAAATATTACAAGGTGACAGCTAATTGTTTATTCCCTACTTTCCACATAGCTATTATACCAAATCTGGAATCTTTGTGGTCCTTACTTTCAGTGGCTGAATGAATTATCATTATAATTGTAGAACCGTTATCCTGGTGTTTTTTTCTAATTGCTAGAAACCAGGATTACATAGGTTCCATAACACAATAGCTGATGCCTGAGAATCAGAATCTAAAGATTATGGGTTTTTGGAGAGACTGAAACCAATGATAGACCTTCCTATCTAGACATAAACCATATTTATCCCTTTTTGATGATCAGAAATGATTCGATTGCATGACAAATGATTTCCAAATGCGAGGTCTGTATTGTATGAATGATGCTGCATGATTCAGCGGCCTCCGCTACAAAAGGCACACGTTATGCATACTGCTTTGGGAAACCAGTAGATTGCTGATTTTGGAATTAGTAATTAGTTAATCTTAAATGATTTACAGAAATCTCACACTACAAGTCACAAACAATTCTTAATCAAGTCATAATCTCATGGATAAAATTCCTTGGAAATGTGGTAAGCAACCTTGCTCTCTTTTGACATACAAATGTTTTCAGAACAGAAACACCAGGGTAATTGTTACTTATTGCAAGCTTTCTTTCAAAGTTGTTCCATGTGTGTCAGATATATATTTTCAAGATGCGAGTAAATCGATCACTCAGAGTTTTTGCTGACACCAGTGGTTGTTTATTCCAGGTTACGCGTTTCGCTTGACAAGCGAAACGCGTAACCTGGAATAAACAACCACTGGTGTCAGCAAAAACTGAGTGATCGCTTTACTCGCATCTTGAAAATTATTCCATTCGTTGGCTTAGCTCCGCCAACTGTGAGCGATCCTCTGCTGAGGGCGGGGGAAGGCAGAAGGAGCCAACATTGCAAAATATATATCCATCAACAAAGTTAGCCCCTGTGAGAGAAGCCAGCAGGTACGTGAATAATGCTCATTTATTTCATGGCAGCTTGCATGCAGACCATGGGCAAAAAGTTCATCAAAGGTGAAACCACACCAGACGCGATTCAGGAACGAAGTTCCCTTCCTCAGTGGCATTATTTCTGTGAACACCCAGCAGCATTTCCTGTCATACTTTATACAAAGAACCTGCCCCAGTGGGCGGAGCCATTCCTATGGCCTTCTGGTCCTCGTAGTGCAGGATACATTAAAACATGTGAGTCTGGGGCAGGTTCTTTGATGAACTTTTTTGCCCATTGTCTGCATGCAAGCTGCCATGAAATAAACTAGCATTATTCACGTACCTGCTGGCTTCTCTCACAGGGGCTAACTTTGTTGATGGATATATCACGTAGTTGCGGCTGATAAAAAAACAAAGTTGTGGTTTCAGACAAAATGTTATCTGAGTGAGAAGACGCACCTTATCAAACCCAGCATGCATTAGTCTTGGAAGACCACTTATTGGTTGTTTTTTTGATAGTGTTTTATTACGATGGTATGCCACATCAATTGGTAATGTATGTCCTGCAAAATAATATGCTTCTTCAAATACATTCCAAATAAGCTGTCGCCTCCTACTGTGGTCAGTTGCAAGAAATGGTAATTCGATCACAAGTAACTAGACTTTGACTCACTAATTTCTTTATTCTGCAACAATGTTTTTCTCCAGATGCCCCATATCTGAGATTTTTCATTCAAAGTATTTTCGTCCAAGAATACAACCGTGAATGTTAGAAAATTTAAAATAATTTACTTGTACAATTTGTGCTGTCATAGTTTGATATTTTATGGGTGCACCATTAAAATATAATTAACTTGAAATTGGAACAAAAATGTTATTAACGTCATTGTGATAACAATCAAGGGTTCAAAAGGAATTGCTTTAAAATAGGTTGTGGTTTTACCTTGACCCTAATGATTGTTAATGCGGGTGAATGAATTTGTATTTCAGGAAACATAGCAAGATTGTGTATTTTTCTATTCAGATATTATATCCTACATTCATAAATGAAACTAACTCATTTTAATAAGAAACCAACTCCAAAGTCTACAAAATCAGCATTCTGAAATATGTTGTATTTTAGAAAAAAAAATAATCTTCCCCTGTCAGTTGTATTATAGCGAGGTCATGCACACCTCTATGGCTGTATATGTATTTTTATGTGAGCACATCACTGACATGTGCCATATGTTGTCAATAAATGCTCAAAAGCAAAGGTTTTAGATCAGACATATTTTTCATGAAGCGTGCAATGGAGTCAACATGTTTCAGTCCTACTCATCCGCATATATTTTGTTACTGAAGACAGGTATCACTTGTGTTTCTGTAAACAAAATTTAAAAAGTATTATACTAGGTCTATTAATGTATCTTAATATATCTTAAACACATCTTCCCCTGTGTGTCAGTTTATCCAGAGCATGTTTCCTTGTATTTTGTTTGGTCTTTGCAACATATCTGTAAATGTTATGCTTAATGAAATGAATGTGATTTGACACTTGACCCTCCTGATCACAGTACTTTATTCTGTATTTACCTTTGATGGAGTATGGTGCCTGCACAACAATGCTATGTTACTATCTAGTTGTAGCACAGTACTTGTGGCTTCAAAAAATATATTGTCAAATGATTTACTGGTGTCTGGGTTTGTATAATATGGTCGAGGAATGTATCATGTGATTGAGTTTCTGCACTGTTCTTTTCCGAATAAATGAAAAACATTTTTTTTATTCCTCGTTGTGTGTTTTTCCCAAAAAATGTTGTACTAATGTTTCTCCATGCCTCAAATATGTATGAAAATTTCAGAAAAACCACTACATAGATGAGCTTTAATAGCGGATTGTTCTCTACTTGTTTTTCATTGTTATGTAACCTATTGCCTGGTAATTTTAACATAAACGGGTAGAATTGTGATTTTCTGTTATAGTGGAAGAGTTGGCACATGGCCTTAGCTGTCTTTAATGTCTTCTCTTGAAGCAAAAAAAGAGGCTCTCCTATTTAACTCTTGAGCACCTAGGTCCGGTGTGTCACTAGTCTTGCCCTTTTTTCTCTCCTAATATTTAATTTACTTAATAGTAATACTCCAGGAACTTAAAGGTTAGTCGCTCGATCAATACCAAGATAACCTCTCCAGGAAGTCTTTCCAGAGACTGTCCATTAACAATACTATAGATGAAATACTTGAGACAAAAATAATAGGAATGAAGAACACGAACAACGAAATTTATGTCCTCGTATTGAACACTGACTGTAAGAAATGGTATCTCTAGTTGGCAGTCGGTATGCACCCTGTCCAAGTAGGGGTCCTCACTCTAGTCAGGGTAAGATGGCTACACAGCTAAGATAACCCCAGCTGATCCCCTTGGTAGCTTGGCACGAGCAGTCAGGCTTATCTCAGAGGCAATGTGTCAAGCATTTGTACATAAACACACAGTAACACGGTGAAAACACTACAGAAAGACACCACACCAGTCTAGAAAAATAACCAATATTTATCTGAATAAAACAAGACAACCGATAGAAATTCAACATACACAAGCGAAGATGATACTTTTTAAAAGTTCAAAAATAGTTTAGTCCATAGGAAACTTATCTTTTATCACAAGGTACCTGGGATGCTGCAAAATCAAACACGAAAACAGGTACAGGGGAGATTAGGCACCGGGAAATCAAAGTGATGCGTCGATCCCTTACTGCCAGGGGAGGTGATGCGTCGATTCCTTACTGACTGGATGTTCTGCGTCGATTCCTTACTGCCAGGGGAGGTGATGCATCTATCTCCGGACACGTGACCTTGGTTCCTTACAGCTGGGCTACGTTGATGAGGAACTTGGCACACCGGGGCAATGCGTTGAAAATCGAGATGCGCTGGGTCGCTGAGGCAGAACCGGCTCTGCGTTGATTTCCAAGACGCAAAGCGAGTACTGCGTCAATTTCTTCAGCCGCAGGGCATGAGTCGGAGCAAGGGTCTCGGACGTCTGAGACACTGTGCTCAGGACTCTGGCACAGCAGGCGCCGCGTTGCTTCTTTGGCCACACAACAGCAATGCATTGGTTTTTCAACCTTACGGCGGTGCTGCATCAGGAAGAACAGGCGCTAGAGGTCGATGCGTGAATTTTCTGGCTTCTTTGCAGCAACAGCCACCTCCAAGGTCTCAGAACTCCCAGCAGAGGAGTTCAGGGGCTGCTGGTGAAGTCTTTGAGGGCCCTGAGACTTCTTAACAGGAGGCAAGCATACATGCTCTTGGAGAACCTTGGCAAGCAGGATGTAGAAAGCAACGTCCAGTCCTTTCACTGCCCAAGATAGAAGCAGCAGGCCAACACATCAAAGCACACAGCAAAGTGGTAGTCCCTCCTGACAGCTTCTCCAGCTCTTCCTCTTGGCAGAATGTCCTCTTAGTCCGGAAGTGCTCTGATTTAAGAGTGGCAGAGGTCCAATACTTGTACCCCTTGCTGCCTTTGAAGTAGGTAAACTTCAAAAGGAAGTCTTTTTGCAGTGCACAAGACCCTGCCTTTCCCTGACCTGGCCCCAGCCAGACACTAAAGGAGGATGGAGGCAGCTTTGTGGGAGCACAGGTACAGCCCTATTCAGGTGTCAGTGACAACTTCTCCCACCACTCTAGCTCAGGAAGACCTTTCAGCCTAGTGATGGGCCATCAGGATATGTAGGGCACACCTCTGCTCTCTTTGTGCGACTGTCTAGAGTGAATGCACAAACAGCCCAACTATCACCCACCCTCCGACGTGGATTCTACAGGCAGGCAGAGGCACAGAATGGTAAAGCAAGAAAATGCCCACTTTTTAAAGTGGCATTTTCAAGCACACAATTTAAAAACCACCTTCACTAAAAGATGTATTTTTAAATTGTGAGTTCAGGCACCCCAAACCCCAATATCTTCCCAATAGAAAGTTACATTGGCAGTATTTCACTATCAGGACATATAAAACACAACAGTACATGTCCTACCTTTTAAATACACTGCACCCTGCCCATGGGGCTACCTTGGGCCTACCTTAAGGGTGCCTTACATGTAGTAAAAGGGAAGGTTTGGGCCTGGCAAGTAGATGCACTTGCCAAGTTGGCATGGCAGTTCAAAACTGCCCACACATACACTGCAGTGGCAGGTCTGGGACATGGTTGCAGGGCTATTCATGTGGGTGTGCACAATCAGTGCAGCAGGCCCACTAGTAACATTTGAATTACAGGCCCTGGGCACAAGCAGTGTGTTTTACTAGGGACTACCAGTAAATCAAATATGCCAATCATGGATAACCAATCAGAATCACAATTTACACTGGAAGCATTTGCACCTTAGCTCTGATCAGCAGTGGTAAAGTGCCCCGAGTTCTAAAACCAGAAAAAACGATATGCAGCACATATCAAAACAGGAGGTCAGAAGCAAAAAAGACAGGGGAAAAACACGCCGAAGATGCCAGGTCTAACACTGATCTTATGTTGTAATACTTTCCTTGGCTTTTCAACTTATGGCTGTACATTCTAGTTTATTTAGATAGCACTAAACATGCAAACTGGTTCTCAATCAGTGGCATTCTTTTTGTATCAAGCTTTCAACATCTGCTTACTTAGTAACTACCATAACTCAATATATGCAAATCACCAAATCAAAACTAGGATTTTAGGTATATAATCCAAAATGGCAACTAAAGGGCAAGGGGAATAAAGCGAAGTATAACCCATTACTGCATGGGGCGGGGCCAAGTGGCGCAAGATTGTGGACACTGGTTTTAAAATCTCTAGGGAGAAGGCCTGAAATCCTTCACCATCTAGCGGCCAAGAAGTGACGAACGCATCCTGGAGTCAGCAGAGAACCCCCTACCTGGGATTGACATGGAGCTGTGGCGGTGCTGGGAAAACTGACTAATCAACCTGCAGGACTGGAAGACGCTGAGACAGTGCAACGCAGCAGTCAAGGTTGTGTCCGCTGGACGGCGAGGGGCCTCCCTGGGGGCTGAGATTGGAAGGGTAGCACCCCTTCACAGTATGCTGCCCTCCCCCCCCACCCGCCCTGCTGTTACAGAAACTCAGTAGGCCTGGGGGCTTTGGATGCAAGGGGGGGTCATGCAGGAAGCACACAAGACCACTGTATGTTGACACTCTCTGGGAGTGGCGACGATAACTTTGCTAGAGGTCAGGACATAGGGATTTGACACTCCTGAACCCCCCCCCTCCCCCAACGAGGGTGAGACTACTGGAAGTGGAGTGGGGGGGATGCTGGAACTGCAATAGCGACCCCCCCTCTTTTTCTTTTCTTTCTTTTTTTTTTTGTATTATTATACAGTATCCCCCTCCCTCTTAAAATGCTGTTCTCTGGGAAACCAACCTCAGTAACTGAGATGGAACCAACAAACACTGCGCTGCCTGCTATGCCATCTTCACCTAGGCCAGACAGTCCCTCTGGCTACAAAACTAGACTCCATCCTAAATGCCATAACTGAGACCAGGCGTGACCTCGGGGTAAGGGTAAACGCGGGGATGTTGGAGATGGGGGCACCTGCGAGAGGACCAACGGAAGTTGTCAGATTAAAGCACACTGAATCGGCTATCTCTGACTTCCAACCACAAAACGCACTCCCTCAATAAGCAAGTTGGGGACATCACCCACAAAGTCAATCTACTGGAGGGTAAACTCGATGACCTTCAGGGCAGATCCAGGCATAACATCCGCATCAGAGGCTTCCCGGAAGAAGAGGAGGGCAGTAACCCCACCGCCTTCTTCAAGACTATGCTGTCCGCTCAGGTTGCACCCAGTGGTCTGTTCCCCCACTTCACTGTTGAGTGTGCACAGAGTACCTGCCCGGCGCCCCCCGTCTGGTGCCCCCCTGCCTCCGAGACCCGTGGTGGCCAAACTACTCAACTTCATGGGCAAGGACAAAGTACTACATGCTGCCTGACATTTGGGCCGGATCACTTATGGAAATGTGCAGGTACTCCTTTTCCCCCCTTATACCATTATGGTCCAACGCAGACTGGCGTTCTTCACTAATGTGAAACGCAAGCTGAGAGACACTGGTATTAAATATTCCCGGTTATTCCCGGCAAAACTAAAGGTGATGGCAAACGAAAAATCCTACTTCACGGAGATGCCTGGGACAGGGTTGAGCAGCAGAGACTGGACTCTCTAGAGGCAAGGGATTTCACACTACGGAGGAGCAATCCTCGGTAACCTCAACCTAGGCTTGGACTGTGCCGCGGTCCCACTGCACGCAGACCGGCCTTCAGCATCTCTAGTGCTCCATTGCCTGCGCAGTCACAACACAGGAGGATCTATGTTCTAGCCCCACGGCGGCTCATCTGCTTGACCCCAAACCAACCTGCTCATCTAAATGCTCGGCTGACACTCTTCTGACAGACTCTGAAACCTCTCCGCTCAGTACGCTGTTTGCCCTGCTTCGTTCTGTCACCCTGCAGACATCTGAGAATATCATTTAAGTACCCCCCATGTTTGGGTGGTGCAATTGGGCGGAGTAGAAACAATAGATTGTCGGAGTTTGAAGGAGGCCGCTCCTCCCCCCTGGTGCTCACATCGAGAACTTGAAGGAGACTCCTGTCTCTCACAAAAGCACTTGGGGGGCTCTCGCTGGAATCCCCTGGGGCTGCTTTACCCACCAGATTTAGTTTCTGAACATAGGCTGGCCCTCACCCTTCGACTATGAACTGCCGCCATCACATCCTGTATAGGGGCCCTCTACACCATCACTTTAAACAGGCCTGGAATCTTCTGAAACAGGCCTAGTGGACGCACCCACTCCCCCTTCAGTGTCACCACATTGTGGCCTCTTAGGCCTGAAGGACATCCTCATGGGCAATATTAATCTGCATTACTGTTGTTGTTGCTGTTTCTTTTGTTTGGCAGCCAAATGTTACTCTGCCGCCCTGGGGTTGTGGGTTGGGAGTTGGCATGTTTATATTAACAAGCCTATACTGGATCACACTGTGTTGGGTGTCCCAGGTTGTTGCGACTATATGAGCTTTGCTTCCTCCTCGCCACCCCCAGGGAGTTCTCCTCCACACTACATGATAAAACATTGACTGTATGGGTAAATTGAATTTGCTAACTTGGAACATCCATGATATGACTGCAACTAAAAAACCAACACACTATACAGCAACACCTTAACCCCTTCGCTGCTTCTGTCGGCCAACGGCCGTCGCGAGCACTACCTCCGTAGTGCTGCGCACGTCCGTTGGCCGACGCGGCCCCGCCCTCTCCGCTAAACCGCCGCACCGCGGCGGAATTGCCGCCGCGGTTAAGTGGTTAAGAGGAGTGGGGCCCACAGCTTTTTTTTTTTGTGCAGGAAGCGCACCTTTCCAAAGAGGAAGATACCTGACTCCAGAAGCGCTGGTGAGGCCAGTGTTTCAGAACTGGATATTCTGGATACGCTAGGCAGGCACTTATATAGATACGACCAACTGTTCCTTTTTGACCTATTACTATTAATTTGGATTCTGAAGGGCCATACGTCCTAGTAGAGTGGGTGTAGGATGACATGATGGTATTGTTGGGATGCATTTACTACCAATCGGCTTTTCTTGCCTCCTTTAAGCCCACTTGGTACACTAGGCCTTCATGCCCTGGATAATCGGGGGCTATTTTTAACTGTGTTCTCGATCCTATGATGGACCACTTGTACAACCCCCAACTCCCCTACAGACCATGCTGTGGCTTATTCGTCACAATGGACCACACATTGGTCACTAATTGATTGTTGGAGAGCATTATTTACATCCTAACACCAGGAAATATTTCTTTTACCCCCGTCCCCCCATGACTTACAAATTACATAGGATAGATTTCTCTGCCCTCCGGCTACACAGCAACTGGTAACCGATGCTGAATACTTGGGTAAAACCCTATCCGATTATAATCCCCTAATACCACGCCTCACCTTGAGGGTGGGGGGGGAAGAAGGGGGTGCAGAGGGTGGTTGTACACCTCCAGTACCAACATGGAGGATCATGTCTTTCGAGCAACCACTTGTGATGGCCTCACTAATTACATAACAGACAACACCAACCCTGCCACCACACGTCTCATTGAATGGGATGCAATGAAGTCACTGGTAGCGGGCGACGGCATACATGCCATTGTAGATGCAAGGTGCACAGTAAGCCGCTAGTTGGATCAACTCCAACTCTCCTTGATTGACCTAAATTGTGCCACCAGGGACATTGGAGAGGGCCTCCTTGACTCCCTCCGATGCTTACATTACAAAGCGGACCAGGGTAGAACTCATGCAGAAGGAGACAAGCAGAGTTGCCTTCTAGCATGGATTCTAAAGCCCAAAGTTTCCAGCACACTAGTGACCGTGATACGTACCAGCCCTGCCTCATTCAGATATTCCCAGTAAGACATCCACATAGTGTTTTGTATGCATTATCAAGCGTTCTATGATTTTAGACATGCCTGCTCCCTTCCATGATAGTAGAGTTCCTCTCAACTGTCACGCTTCCAAGAGTATCAGCGTAGTGAAATCAGGCCTTAAACGTCCTGATAACTGAACAAGAGATGAGATCCACCATATGCGACTCTCCCACATGAAGAACCCTGGATCTAGTTGGGTTACCCATCGAGTTCTGTAAGACAACATGCCAACTGGCGGAATTGTACTCCTCAGTGCTCACCTGTGGCATTCTGCTATGCTCCATTAGGGAGGCACTACTGGTCTCCTTACCTAAGCCAAGCCGGGACCCCTTGTAGGTGGGCTCATACCGGCCTTTGGCCATGATGGTTGTGACTACAAAATCCTCATCAAATTACTCGCTACATGCTTACTTTATTGCATGCCCCACTTGATCAATGAGGATCAAAATAAGTTAATACCGGGTAGATCCTCGTCAAGGCTTCATAGATTCCTTGAGGCAGCTCCGACTAATACCCTACTCTGCTTGTCTTGGATCTTGACAAAGCTTTTGACATGCTACACTGGGAGTACATGATTGCAGTGTTGAGGAAGGTGGGAATAGGGGACAGGTTGATTCAGCTATTCAAGCTACTACACGGTTCCAATGGTAAGAGTGAAAATTGAGCAACTGATTTCTGCCCCATTTCCAGTGCCACATGGCACACAGCAGCGATGTCAACTTTTACTGTTGCTTTTTGCTCTGGCGATGCAGCCCCTGGCATAGCAACTGTGCCAGTATTGCAAGGCCTGGAGAGCACTGTTCCAGGGTGAGGTACATGCAGACTCTCTCTATCCTGATAATGTCCTCTTTACGTGAAGGACATATATGATGGCGTAGATATTGTAACAAGAGACCTAAATGCTTTTAAATTAGCATCGGGCTTGGGAGTGAATTGGTCAAAGATCGCTTGTTTCCATTGCACCCAGACTCCTGCTGAGACAGTAATTGTGAATTCTCACCATATAAAGTGGGCAGTTAGCATGTTTCACTATCTGGGCATTATTATACATTATTCATCCCATGATCTCCTCAATATAATTAAAGCTGTTGCCTTCCTCTTACAGTATAGGGCCGGGTCACACTATCAAAAATGGTCATGCTTCCAAGGCTACTTTATCACTTTAAAAATCTACCTATACTCCTCTCCCGTAAGATGTTCCACATGCTATATAGTATGTTGGGGATCTGATCTTGAATACGCAGAGTCTCCCTAGCTAAGCTTCAACTGTTTACAACTGCTGGAGGCCTCAGGCCCTGAATTTGAACGTTGCTATCTAGCAGCGCAACTACAGTGGCCAGCCCACTGGCTTGTGGGAATCAACCTGGTAGAGGTATCGTCAACACTAGACGGGGACAGAGACAGATCCCTCGTCAGCTTTTACTCAGTGGTGAGCAAGGAGGAGATGGACTCTGCATGAGTGGACACTTGGGGATCTGTTTCAGGATCACACTTTAATTCTGTTCTATGTGTTATTAGAGCACGCCACTCTATCAGTAGGGCAGTTTGTCATGCACAGACGTCTGACCGCTGAGATGGAATGCCTCCAGGGCATAGTGGCCTCTGAACCAACCATGCATTCCCTGACCTGGGAGCTTTTTATTCTGGGTACCGGCTGACACCTCGTCTCTTGGATCGTAAGGGCTATCCCCAATAGTAAGGTAGACCCTTTCACCAGGCTGCAGGCTGGTGTGAACAAGACCTGGGACGCCCTTTCATCCCCAAGGAATAGCAGCGGGTGCTTCACTAACCACTTAGTCTCATGGAATGCACGCTTCCAATACATTCAGCACAACATTTTGCACCGAGCCTACTTGACACCAGCCAAGCTACATAAAATTTACCCTACGGCATACTCTGAGTGTCCTCGATGTAGGCACCCTCGTGCGGACATATTGCATATGTTTTGGGATTGCTCTGTAGCGCGCACCTTCTGGGAACCGGTTTGTACAGACCACGGGTCTCCAGGACCTGTGCAAAATAGAAATCTGTCTCTGGGGTCTCCACGGCCGCCAGAGGTCACGAGGGAGCGACGATGCCTTTTATCGATCTGGCACTTGAACTGGCCAGACGTACAGTCTCGATGCGATGGAAGGATGTGTCACTTCCTGAGGCTTGACCGTGGTAGGCTGCTGTGCTGCAGAGGAATCTGTGGCACTACATAGGGAAGGGCCAGTGGGGCATCCGATGGTGCCCTTTAGCTGCATCCAGGGATGACCTGCTGCATGCATTTCAGAACGATGCCGATCCAGACACTGGCTCGCAGTAACAACCAGCGGTCCACATTCGGAGAACTATTTACATGCCTGCCTGTCACAGGCAAGAGAAAAAACACACAACCCCCTCCACCACTCCCCCCCCCTCCCCTCCCCCACACACACACACACATACATACGCACACACACTCAATCACTCTTGTGCCGGAACAAAACTTGTGGAGGGATTCCTGCAAAGTACATGGAGGGGCCCCCCCTCCGGACTCACTCGGGAGCTCTCAGGCCAGGGTACTGTGCTGAGGGGGGCCCCCAGCACCTTGGGGGGGGGGGGGGTCCCCCACACTGCGGGGACCTTTGTTACACCACTGTCTCTCTCTCCCAAACTAGGCTCAAACTTATTATTTGTTCCTTTTTATTCCCATACTCCTTTATTTGCTGTGGTAATCTGCAAATACTTTTCTGCATGTGCTATGAAACCACTGACCAAACTTCAAGACAAAGTTGGGGAAAAAATAATTACTACACTTGGCCTATCAAAAACTCAAAAACCTCCTTCCTTGAGGAATGGCTTTGAAGGTGAGCAAGATGGCTATTACTCAATGGGGCTTCTGGATCCTAGAGATGACTTTTGGTAAAGAGTTGATCCTAAACAGAGCAATGAGATGCTGAAGTATGAGGCCAATGTAGCGCAACCCACTCATATCTGACCCCGGTGCTGATACCAGCACTGGACGCCTGGATTGAGTTGGACACTGCTGGAGAAACCCATCTGCTTTCCCTTTCCCTTGCAGTGGCCTAGTATCCACTGTGTTGGTGAGCTGTAGGCCCAGCCAGTACGTTTCAGCTCAGATTGTATTGGAGAATCCCAGGCAGACCCACTCCAATAAGACCCTGTACATTTTTGTTCATGGGTAACAGTCTTTTTTAGGTCTCGCCTAGCGTTGCAGCGCGCATGCGCTGCTCGCTCTGCGAGGCATATTGTAGTAGGGTATATTTTAGAAGTGGAGTGGCAGCCCCGCCCATCTTTTTCATTGTCTGGTGTCATCGTCCATGGTAAATGCTGGCTTCCGATTGAAAATGAGGCTTCTTAGTCCCTCCTTGTTACCGCCCTGTCTCCTTTTGGGCCCGCCCATCAGGACTGGATCGTTTACTTGTGGCGTTGTACTGTCTCCTTTAATTAGTTGGTGACCACTTTCTTTTTTTCATTCGTCCACGAAGCGCGATGCAAATATAAACAAGCGGCGACAGCTGATTCCTTGGATGAAGTGCACCACTCTCTAATTGAAGGGAACTGTGCGGGAGGTGGAGTTCCAAAGGTTCGCCATTACATCTGATTACAAGATATGTATTTATCACAATATTCATACTGTAGAGGTGTGCTGTTTTTTCTTTACTTTTGCAGCAATCGATGGCACCCGCGCTTTACTTTAACATGGTTAAAGGTAAAGCGCGGGTGCCGCGATTGTTGAAAAAGTAAAGAAATAGAATTTTTTTCTATTTCTTTACTTTTGCAGCAATCGCGGCACCCGCGCTTTACCTTTAACCATGTTAAAGTAAAGCGCGGGTGCCGCCAACGTGTGTGTTGAAGTTGCGAGTACAAATCCCAAACATTAAAAAGGCTCTGGTTTCTGACCGGTTTACGACCCCAAATGTACAAAATGTATGTTTTCTAATATGGCCACCTCCTGAGAGCGACAGCATCCGTTTCCCCTTAGCGACTCCCGGAAAGAACGCGCGCCTGCTCAGCAGCCCGGGTTTGTGTATGTTTTGCCTCCCCGAGTCTTCCTGAAGCTGGTCCGCTGAAGTGGGTTCTGCTGTTACCCAGGAAGGAGTGCGAGGGAGACGGCCAGCGGGGGGCGTGTGACCGCGCGGAGCGCGGCTGAGCTACAACCGGTGACGGGCCCGGGATCACACCTGGCCGTGCCGCCCCCCTGGCAGGGTGCCACGCCGGACCCCCCTCGCTTTTGCCCATTGTGCTAATGACCGTACGGCTGTCGTGTCCTGGGGTGCGGGCCCCCGGGCCAGGAGGGGACACCTCCGCGGAGGACCTGCGGCTGCAGCTCAGTTTGGACCCGGAGAGGAGCGGCGGGGGCTTCCGTCTGACCCTAAGGCATGGTCAGGTCCGCAGCCCGGTAAGAACACTGGATGGGCAGGGAGAATGGATGGGGTGTGGCAGCCCTTACGTATCCCACCCCCTACATAACAATGGTCTGTACTTTCTGCTTTTAAGTCGTTGTGGGCAGGGCCCAAGCCCAGGGCGCCAATTTCCAGAGGGGCACATGGAGCTGTCTGCATGAAGCACAGGAGCCAGGGACTCTGCAAGACAGCAGAGTCCCTGGCTCCTGTGCTGCAGGCGCAGTTTTTAACACCCTTCCACCTGCTTTCTCGCACTTCCTTCACCCTCTGCTGACACACACTATTTTTGTACCCCACCAACAAACAACTTGGCACCAACTGAGATGCTAATCGATGCAATATACAGGAGACGGGGGTGCAGAGATGTGTTCAGGGGCTTGTCACTACTCTTTATGAGATCAGCCAGGGGCTAACCTCTGAACCCAACTCTCCGCGGCCTCATTTTATTCACCAGCAGCAAGGGTGCCACATTTCTTTCCATCCAGGGCGCTACCCTGACAAAGGTCGCCTCTGTTTGCGGGTATACTGATAATAACTGTATGTTAACTTGCTTTTGTTAGAGCCCTTCAGTCACTTCTAAGAGCTATAATTTGCATGTGTTAACTATTACCAAATTAAATTTATCTTTACTGTAACAACACCTGCTGCCGATATTATTACAACTATTGTCTGTATAGTCATAAGACCCAACCAATGGCAGCTCCATGGCCGGCCCGCGGCATACTTGCACTTAGTGACCGCTTCCCGTGACACCATACGGTGAAAGTCCCCTGTAGGGTGTCAGACATGGAAACCTGAGTAACGACTGCCTCTCTCGTTCACTTAATGGCAGCCTCTGCTGTTATCAGTCTCTGACATCCACTTAATGACAGCCCTGTTGGTAGAAAGTCAGCCTCTGACTGTGACACTTCTATAAGAAGGCCACCCACCCCCCCCCCCTATTTATTGGCCCCTGACATCCAACACAGCTCACACCTGTACCCATCCTTTACTGCGAGTCGTGTCTGCCCCTTCACCACAAACCTGCGCTCCTTCATGAACAAAATCTCATACTCAAAGGCCAACACATTTCACAGTCCAAAGCAAGCCTCCCGCGGCAGCTCGTGACCGCGCCTTCAGCTGCAGGGAGCATTTGAGGCTGCAGAGAGGGCCTGCAACCTCCACAGCTCACTCTGATAGCAGAGAAACGTAGACCGATGCAATTAACTCACAACTCTAAACATTCTCTTAACATGTGGACGGACCTCAGTTTCTAAGAAGTCATTCTAGTGGCAAAAGTGGATGGACAAGCAAATGTGGCACAACATAACATGTGCTGACCCAATGTCCCTTTGTATATCTGTCCCGAGATCTATTTAACGTTAGATGATGGGACAACATCTTCTAACGCGTCGTAATCGCTTTCCTCTTGGAGAGGGGGTGGCACAGGACACCAACTTAATGACAATACCATGATAGTATGTGCAGCAGATATCCACCTTAGAGTATTGACACCTGAGAGTAATATCAACCCCTCGAGTACTAACAGCAATGTTATTATGGCAGCACTTTGGGCACAGGAATATCTTACACCATGTTAGTGAGATCACCATGTGCAGCCCAGCAGCTAATGACAGCTTACTGACAGCCCCCTGGATTGACTCATAATATTATATCAGCCTATTGGCACCACAGGAGAGCAGGTATCACAACCACTTAAAAACAACCACATCGTTCTTTACCCCACCCTAGAAAGTACCACCATGCAAGAGAGTTAAAGGGGTGTTGGGGATCAGTCTGGTCATGGTTTAAGATACCAGTCTGCTACTAATGAAACAACTCCTACTTTGATACAATGGAGTGCCCATCTTCCATGACAATGCCCAATTATTACCTGTGCATTATTTTTGGTTTGATAGCCCGACGTTACATATGGCATCTATATGATTGTGTCATTGTCTTCGATGTGATTAGTGTATGTCCAGCCTCTTCTAGCACTGAACGTAAAGTGTGTACAGAAGTATTTTTTTCTCATGAGTGGCATCAAAATGCCAATGGTAGGCAAATAGAGCTTTCAGATTTCATCCAATGAAGCATGCAGGCAAGTGAGCACCAGCTAGGACAGGCCTTTTCAGTGTAGGTCTAGGAAGCTGGATTTAAAGCAGACTTTAAGGATTTCAGCGTAAAATAAATTTACCTACCACTAATCTGAATGGTACTCATTTTAAGTGGTTATTCTGAAATTCTGATATGGATCTGACCCTGTGGTGCGCGCCATTGACCTTGAAGATGGTGGATGTTTCTCAGTTATTAGAAAACTATAAGGTGTAATGTCACAGAGCGACCCGAGTTGCAAAAGCTTGTACTTGTGCCCTGTTCCTAAAAGGATTTGAGGGGCGTGCTGGTAGGGAGTGTTAATAAACTACCAAAATATGATTATTCCAAGAGTCAGAGGTCCACTGTACCCTATAAGAGAGTTCTCTTTGGTAACTGATGGTTTACAGCTCTAACTTTAGTTACCTCTCAGCTGTTGAGCCTGGGGCCTGTCCCACATTTTTAGCCTAGTTAATTTTGCCTGGGTGAGGCTTACTTTTACTACAACAAAAATCCTGACCGCAAAATTACAATTAAGTCCATACCGTAGATATACACTCGCCATACCACCAGTATTGAACAAATACCAACACCCTTCATAAAAACTCAACAATATTCCACTCAACAACTTTCCACACGCTACCACATATTTCTACACCATACAATTAAACACAAAATTAAATTAAAAACCATATACATTCCACATCACACAATTTCACTACACAACACATTTTTACAAAACACCACAACTCTTTTACACACCACATACATTTAAACCACACCACAAAATTAATGTCGGCCTACAAAATACAACACATCACCATATAATTCAGCTACACTACATAACGCTACATAACACAATACCACTCCACATAATTCTACTACATTACACACATTCACACTACACATCATTTCACTACACAGTCCACATAAATACACTCCATACCATAACACATAATTACACTCAATCCACTTCCACTCGGTGCCTCACATTTTCACAGCACACAATTCAACTTCAAAGCCCCAACCCAAGTAGCCTCTTTGCAACGCCGGCTGCAAACTCATTCATAGAAGCAGAAACTGTCCTGGTGAGCCCGCACAGCTACAGCTAAAAAGGATGCACTTTTAATGCTGGCATCTATTGTTTTTAAAACACTGTTGCCCTCCTCCTCACGCCATCTGATCTTTTTATCACGTTACCTCTGGCTTTCTCTTAACCCACCCCACCGTTCTCCTCCCGCTGTGCATTCTTTGTTCCCCACCCTCCTCATTTGTGTTGTTTTCTGGCCCCAAATCACCCCCGCAGTTTTAAAACATTGCGCTTCACTTGTGCAGCAGCACTGTCTGCAAAATTACAAAAAAACAACAAAAGCGCTATTACGCGGTCATTACGGGCTGCGTCATAGCACTTTTTCATTATTATGTTGCAGTTGTACTCTTGTCTACAATGCAAGCATTGTCTCCAGATATAAATATGATTGTTTGTTGACTTATGACCTTCCGTCTCAATGGTCAATCAGATCACAGGGAAGTGTCCCAGTATCTAACACTTAGAACATTCTTAAAGCCTTTATACATTTTGAAATATTTATACCAGTACGCTTAAGCACACCTCTTTTATAATCAGGTTCTTTATTTTACAGTGGGGCTATAATCCCATACCATCCTTTGCCAGCTCACGGTCCTATAACTCAAGTGTGTTAAAGTTGCAAAATCACTCTGTGTAGTGCTCCATTAATCACTGAAATAGTAGATTAATTAAGGCAAATAAAGTCACTCTGAATATAATTTTTATTTGTTCGTTTTGGCCCAAAATCTTATTAAACAGCCTTCAGCCACCTGTGGTTTTTTATATATATTTTTTTATAAAATATTAGGTAGTACCTGTCACCTGCTATACATTTCATCCTGCATTTTAAGATCCCATCTTTTTATTTTTATTTATCCATTCACACCCCTTTACATTAACATAGCCATACCTTTACTGTATAGTTGTTATACAAGCTTATAATATAGTGTGCACTTTCTTTCTTTAAATAATCACTCCACAGCAAACAAAAAAACATAAATAAATACATTTGCCATTTACAATGCCAATAGCTCAAACTCCAGCAAATGCGAGACCTATTGCATTGCAAATGCTTGTTGAGCCAGGCAGGAGGTGCTGTGCAGTCTGCAAATAGCGGACAACTCAGAAAGAAGAGCTAGTGAACAGACAAAATCAGAGTTAAGGAAATAAGAGCTTTTGACCAGATTTCACTGTCCACACTAATAAGCAGATCTCACTAGATTATTTTATATTTCGAAACCAGGAGAATTGCAAATCTGCTTTGCTTCCTATAGTAGTTAGGGCTAAGTTTTATGGGTGCTCACATACATCATTGCTGTTAATGACAAGGGGAAGGGTTCCTTGCTCAGACAAACGCTAGCTGAGAGATGTACCTTCTGCTCTGTCTGAAACAGGTTAGTGCTCTTTATTTCTTGCATATATGGATTCTTCTAAGGTTATCAAGATCAAAGAAGCATACAGGAAGTTGGTGGGCTGCAGGGGAGTGGACTTTTACACACCATGGAGGGGAACACTAGGTGAATATTGTACAATAGAAATGCCCCTTGGTCTCTGTCAACCCCAAACTTGTTTCATAGCAAATATTGCAAAAGATTGAGATGACCACTGTGAAGAATAATAGAATGCCTGATAAGTTGACAGAAGCCATCTTAAATTTGAAAACAAGAGTTGACACAATAGAATGCAACCAGCTCCTCAAATAGACAAAAAGGAGTGCCCTTGCCAACTGCATTGAAGCTAGCTCTAACCACAGCAAAGAACTAGTCAACATAGCCAGAGAATTCTCCAACCCCTCAACCACCCAAAAATATAATCACCTCTTCCCAGGAACTCTGCCACACCCTAGGGGACTTCTTCCACAACAAGATCTCCACCAGCTACAAAAACTTCGAACCCCAACTGCCGACATCCTCAGCCTCCTTGCCCCACAGATGCTAACTCTGACCACCTACTAACCGCCTGGAACCAGCTCACCACACAAAACACCACTGCCATCATGAACTCCATTCACTCAGGAGCACCCACGGACCCCTGTCCCGCCACATTTCATCCTCTGGAACAAGACGATCAGTAACAGCTCACCACCATATTCAACACATCCATCACCACGGCCACTTTCCCTGAAGAATGGAAACGTGCAGAAGTCAAACCCCTTTTCAAGAAACTGTCTGCCGACTCCAGCGAACTCAAGAACTACCATCCCATCTCTCTGCTCCCTATTCCCACCAAAGTCCTCAAAAAGGCCATCAACTGCCAACTAACAGAACACCTGGAGAACAACAATCTTCTGGACACCTTCAAGTCGGGATTCCACGCTAACCACAGGACCAAAACTGCCCTGATCGCTGCCACCGATGACATCAGAACCCTCTTGACCGGGGAAAAGCGGCGGCCCTGATCTTCCTTTACTTTTAAGCAGCTTTCGATACCGTATACCCACACCCTTATCAAGAGACTTCACTACATTGGAATCCAAGGAGACGCCCTCAATTGGATTGACTCCTTCCGCACTGGGAAAATCCAGGGAATCCGCCTTCCTCCTTTCACCTCTGAACCCAAGAACATCATCTGCGGCGTCCCTCAAGGCTCACTCCTCAGCCCCACACTGTTCAACACCTACATGACCCCCATGGCCAACATCATCAGAACCCATGGACTAAACATCATATCCTACGCTGACGGCCCCCAGCTCATCCTCTCGCTATCAGAAAACCCCTCCACCACGATGACCATCTTCCACAGGTGCATGACAAGCATTGCCCACTGGATGAAAAGCAACTGCTTGAAACTCAACAGAGGTAAAACTGAAGTACTGATCATCTGGAATAACACCTCCCCAAGGGACGACTCCTGATGGCCTTCTGAACTGGGACCCTCACCCACTCCGACAGACCACGCCCGCAACCTCAGCATCATCCTGGACATCAAGTTCACCGTGAAAAGCCAGATCAACGCAGTCTCCTCCGCCTGCTTCCTCATGCTTTGCATGCTCTGTAAGATCTTCAAATGGCTCTGTGTCAAAACTAGATGAACTGTCACTCAAAGTCTAGTCACCAGCCGGCTGGACTACAGCAACGCACTCAACATAGGAATCACCTCGCACCGCCTAAAGATACTGCAGACCATACTGAATTCAGCGGCCAGACTCATCCTCGACCTCCCGAAGCGGATCCACATCACCCCCCACCTCATGGAGGTCGACTGACTCCCCATTGAGATGAGATGTCAATTCAAGATGCTGATCCACTCCTACAAAGCCCTGCGCAGCCAAGGACCAGCATACTTGAACCATTACCTGAATTCACACCAACCCTCCAGACACCTGTGCTCTGCCTCCCTCTCCCTTGCTCACACCCCTCGCAACAGCGGAGGAAGCTCCTTCTCCTACCTCGTGGCAAAATCCTGGAATGACCTCCCCCTTCACCTCCAGACCTCTTCCTCTCTGCTAAAATTCAGGAAAGGACTCGAGACCTGGCTGATTGGCTGAGCCAGGCGTTTCCAGAAGAAGGGGAGTGGTAAGCCTTTAACTGCTTCATACAGTGGTAAGATTCTAATGGCTTCATACAGTGGTAAGGAGAACAATACGATAAAGCACAGAGTTTACCTCCAGATATCTTGGAGTGTCAGATGGAAAATTGTAAAATCACAAGAATAAAGATTAGTACATATAATGATCATTGCTAGATTTAGGGGTGTCTTAATAGGAAACAAAATCCAAGCCAGAAAGAATAAGGAGAATGTGGAACAAGTTAAGAAGGCATTTCTGTTAATCTGAGTAAGGGTGGGGAAATTCTTTCCTGCTAAAGTAAGAATAATATGTTTCAGTAAAGTGCATGTATTTGCATGGTTCCCCTATTTCTTTTGACTGTACATTGGACTCAAGGAGGCTTCTACCTACATATTCTCTGACCCTCTCCCAATCATGATAAATGATTGACTAACCCCAATTGGCATATTTAGTTACATGGTGCAGAAATTGTACCAATAGCATTATCACTTGTGTGTCGCAGTGCATATTGACACAACCCACATGAGTGACTTTAAAAGCATGGCTTCGGGACTCCCAATGAACCTCTGAAGTGATGAAGCTAAAAGCTACAGCCAGAACACATGAAAGCAAACCTTTTGTCTTATTGAAATGGCTAAAGTAAACATTGGGTAAGTAGCATGTAATTAGTGCCTTTGAACCCTGGCCTGGGTGCATAATTTGTAAGAGTGAGGCATGCTAATTTGGAAGTATGCCTCTTCAACATAACAGGTTTCAAAGGTGTTACATTACTGCAAAGGCTGAAGTAGCCTTTTCCTGAGACAAAGAATAGCTTTAGAAAGAAGCTATAAATTCATAACTTTGGTTTTGGAAAGGACTGAAGAAATTGCCTTTATGGCAGTGTAATATTTATAATCAATTTGTCACCAAAAAAGGATTTTTGGTAATTGAGCTCAAATATGTGGTGGTATTTCTTTTCTTAAATAACGTCCCCAAACTGGATCTGCTATCCTCCCTCTCATGTGGTAATCGCAATAACATTTACCCACCTAAGCTGAAAGGTGACATGGCTCTCGGCTGAGTACAAAGCACAGTTGGTCAGCTGGCAAATGCCTGCCATGAATGGGTAGCTGTAAAGTGCATACTTATGATCGACGGCTTCCTGGTGCTAGTACCCAGACTAGGTCTCAGGCAGGCTCATTGCTTTCTTTATTGCATCATGAAATTCAGTTTGACACCTGCTCAAAGGAGGGCTTTGTCACAGAAAAGGCTTGCCCCCCTTGACAAGATTTTTTTAAAGCATGGCACAGTCAGTGCTTTAAATGGGAAATTAGAAGTGCCGGTATTCACTAATTAGACTGGGTAGGTATTATGGGGCGTGTCTGTGAGCCAGGAATTTAATAATAGCCACATAAGTAAGCTTTAACGCAAATGCTCTGATTGTCATGTAAAGAGCTTAAATGCCCATGGGCCAAATTCGCGCAAAATCAAACTGCCTCCTTACATAAGAGACATGGCAAGCATCAGCTTCTATGGCATACGTGCAGTCTAATTTTTGGCAGTTTGATATTGCGCGAATTTGGGCCATGGGCATTTAAGCGATTTACATACAATCAGAACATCTGCATTAAAGCTTACTTTTTTAAGACCCCTGGTTAAGGGAGTTGTCCAGAACCACAGGATGATGAGCGGACGTCGGGTTTCGACCCTGGTTCTTCAGTTCCACTCTCGGCACCTCTGACCATATCTTCATTCTTGTTGCGATGCCAATGAGAACCAGAGCCGCAACTAGAGTCAAATTTCAGGGAGGGGGTGGGGGGGTGCAATTATTTCAGCAATAGGCAGCAGAGATGCAGGGGCTCTAAGAAGGGGTGAGAAACAACAAAGCTTCATTAAAAAGCAATTGGTCTTTTAAAGACCTGTGAAGTACTCGGGTGCGGCTGTGTGCGCGCCCGGTAAGCTGTCTCATCCCGGGCTGCCACACGGGGGAGGGGTGGTGGGGTGTCTGAAGCCCTTTGAGCCCAATGGGCTTGCTGCTAACACTGCAGGAGCACCCCAGCACAGAAATACACAGGCTGTTGCCAGCCAGAGCAGCACCTCAACACGCACCATCTGTTGCACGTACCCGTACTTCAGGGCCTGGGCCCTGCTGCTTCATGGAGTACCGGTACTCTCCTTGCCCGAAAATAAGTTCCGGTACTCAGGGGGAGAAAACTGAGAAGTGCCGGTACTCAGTACCGGTGAGTACCGGCCCATTTAAAGCACTGGGCACAGTCTATATAGCTAGTGATGCTGAATGTAACGGGGGTAACATATTCTGAGGAGAGGTTGGGCCTGTCCCATAAACGTTTGTTCGACAGAGAAACCGAAATTAACAGTATGATTCTACAGAGTTTGATGGATTAAATTGGGGTTATCTAGGCAAATCCCAGTCATTACATCTGCAATAGAGACAAGCCTCCCCAATGCAGTACGGAGAGGTTAGTTACTGGAATATCCACTTATAGTTAACTAAGAATGTGAGGGGAAGGGAGAGCCCAGATGACATGGGAAATGCACGCAGGAACCCCTTGATAAACATATTTATAGTATGCAGGACTCTGGTTTTAGCTTGCTTAAAAGAGGGCCTTCTCCAGAGCCAGACTGGCTGCTTTCAGCATGGATATGACTTGGGCACATAACTTGTGTGAGTGGGTGTCTTGCCAGCTTGGAAAGGGAGATTCTCATTTTAATAGGCCTATCGTTGAAAGTGCTGTTATGGGGTCAGACCAGCAGGTGTCCTATGGTCCCATAGGAAAAAGGATAAAAAAAAACCTCTTTCCAAATGAACCAGGAACCAGTGGCCTGGATTTTGGCTGCGTTTTGGCTGAAGAGCAGCGGTTAAGCTTGCCTCACACTGTGTCCGTTTGCCCTGGTAGCCAAGACACAATTTACCGTACATATTAAAACCCTTTGAGCACAGCAGAAAATGTCATTGTGCTACTCAAATGCTAGTGAATCTACCCTGGAATACCAACGTGAAAGCAGCCAGCAGGAAAAGACAGCCGGGTGACCATATGACTGCAGCAAAACTACTCCAGTGGCTACAAGATTTAGCTGTTCTGACGCAGAGCCTTTGCGGACAAAACTGCCAAGGTGTCCGCTTCATCGCATTTGGCCTTGAATAGTGCTTGCCAGTCAGTGTCCTGCCTTGCTCGCTGGAGAATTTGAGCTTTTACTTTGAACACTTCTAACTAGATTTACAATGGCTTACATGAGCACTAACACAGTACAAATTTATGTTGCGCTCACATGCCTTTTTAATTGTAAGTAAATCAGCATAATGGTTTGTGTTACCCGAGCACAAGCACAATACATTAATAAATAACCCCATCTCTGTGAAGGTAAAACTGTTGTATTTAGTAGTCTTGGGAGGTTAACCTTATAAAGTGCCCTTGACCCAGTCACTGTTGTCTCTAGTTTGTGTCCGGTGCTTTGACATTTAATGAAACTTTGTGATCTGACTTTTACCATATTGTGTTGTTTGACTTATTTACTATTTCATCTTTTGACTAGATTGGTTTGGGTATTTATTTGTTAGATTTCATTAATTTAATGTTGCTTGGTGCTGCTTTAAAAACTTAACCAACACTTTTCTTTAAGAAAGCCCTATCCCAGAGGCGGAGCATGGCTGCACCGAAGATACCAGACTCCTGGAGAAGCTCCCTCTCCCATCCTGTCTTTTTGCAGAATCATGCCTCTGAGCATGGGGATTATTGTTCCTGAAAAGTGTGTCCAGTGAGTGTGGGACCAGAGTAAGCTTGGATGGTGCCCACTTGGTTCTCAGCGGTGGAGTGATGGACCTACTGTACCATCCAGTCAAGGATACCAGATTGAAATGCCACGGTTGGTGGTGACCTGATCAGTAGATCCACATTCCCACACTTGAATGGAGATGCCTAGAGATTCTGAAATGTGGACACTGTTCCTGAATCCCAGCACCACCTATGAACATGGAAAGAAGGTGCCTTCTAAATTGCACAAAACACTCCAGGCAGCCAGGTTGACTGCCACCAATGATGGAAGAAAGACCCGAGACCTATAAAGCCAATAAGGTAGAGGGGCTTCACACAGAATATGTAACCTGGGACAACACATTATTAAATGGAGAGAAATTTCATTCCAGGGATATGAGATTGAGAATAATCCAGTAGCTGTAAAACCCTTTCCTTGCTGAAGGCTACAGGAAAGGCACATAGCCCGCTGCTTGGCTTACCTGCCAATTTGAGGTCATAGCTACCAAGACTCCAACAGGAACAGCCGTTGCTGCTTATTTACTGAACATTGGTTCCATTGTAGAAAAGGTATGCAGGTGCGAACCATCTATGTCACTCGAATAGGGCCATTTTCTGGTGCTATATGTAGATTAGTTAGGCTTGTGAAAGTAGGGGTTGGGATTTTGATGTAAAGAAGCCATCTATTACCATCCTGTTACAGTATTTTCTATTATTAGGTCTTCTGATAAGTATTGCCACTATCATGTTTGTTATTATAATATTTACTATTCATATTTTGTGCACTAGGGTAGGATTTTGAATTTAATAAATTTGGAAAATATATTCCTAGCTTCTTGGGGTTCTTGAGTGTGCATATTCATTATAAGAGGGTTTGGGTTCCACTAACTATCCCTATGAAGTCCTATACAGCTGATTGTTACCTAAAACACATCCACTTAAATAATGGTCAGTGAGTTGCGGGTTGGTTTTAGTCCACCTGTATCTCTTTATCATGTTGGTACAGTGACTAAGTGCCAGAGGGTCTTGATAACCCAATTCCGGGCACATTCTGTAATGGTGCCCAACGCGGGACTCAACCTTTGAGTAGTCTTTGATAACACACTAAAGATTTTGCCAGTTATTACTAATAGTGGAGAGGTCTGTTGTGAAATTGATCTCCTGCCTCAGTTCAAATAGGTGCTCCATTTCTGCTGTGGGTTTGTTAGGTGCTTGACTAATAAAAAAGCTTATTCCCCATTCTGATTTCAGTTTTAGATTTCATGCATGCAACCTATTCCAATATACATTTTAGGATACCATTTACACACCACTTCTTGCCTAGGGGTTTTTGTAACACAGTGGGTGGGGAAACGTTATTTGTAACTGCACATGCAACATGTCCTTTTGAAATATTTTCCTCATAGGTAGGATTTAATGCTATAGATCCCAATACAGAAAAATGTTCATACATTCAGAGCTGCTGCAATATTGGCTTTTTATGAACGCTATGATGACCTATAAGTCCCGTTATGATATCAAGTACATCAAGCATGGTTTAGTGTATCTGAGAAATTTCCCCTTTTGGTGTTGTCATCCCCATTTTATGCTAAATTGCCTAGCTGGTTTTTAGGATCTGCATACTGAGGTGCTGCGGTTCAGTGCCTAATGTATGTGCTGTGACCCATAAAATCTGCAAAAGGTGGCTAAATCCTGATTGGCATCTTTAATTCTGCTATAAGGCCATAGTGAATGGCATGGAAACTGTACCCATAGGATGTAAAGTTAAATGTCACCTGTGGACTGCAGCACTTATTGTGCCGTTCACTAGTGTGACAGGAAAGACATGGCTTCAGGCTTACCAGTGTAGCCTGACTGCTGCAGTTTATACCTGCAGTCTGACATGCCAAAATAACCCTTGTTTTTTTTACAAGAAAAAAAGTCCCTTTTAAATAATACGTCACCTCTGTCGTCCTTGCAGCCCACAAGGTAGAAAGCTTGCTATTTAAAAGTGGGACATCATAGAAATGTAATGTTACCATGTCCCTACAGTGACAAACCCCTAAAAGCTATTCTCACTGTGGAAGGCTTTGGCTGTCCTGTAAGGAAAACTGGAGTACAGATTAAAATATTAATTCTCCTGAGGGGGCGTGGCCAAGCCGGTGACCAAGATGGCCGCACAGCATTGAAGCTCCGGTGCCCGATGCCCAAATCCTTTTAAAATCACTGCTTTCCTGTCTCCTCCATCCTTCAGGATGCAGCTCTCCTGCTGCCCGCACCAGGCTGAGGACGATCTGGTCCGGGCTCCGTGCAGTCGGGCTGACACGGGATGTTGCTGGAGTGGGAGGTGGCCTAGCCTGCCTCGAAGGCCCCGGTATGACAGCGGTCACGGGTGAGCCGGAGGCCGGGGCTACGGAGCTCCACTGGGCCCCCCTCCCGCTCCGCATACAGCCTCCTCCGAGCCCAACGCCGGCCAGTTGCGGAGACCCCGGGCTCCCCCTCCCCCACCAAACTGCCTAACAACTTACCCCAGAGGTCCAAAATTGAAGGCCTAGTGGCCCGGCGACGCCACCCGGACGTCTGTGAACTGCCGGCCCCGTTCGGCGGACTAGCGTGCTGACCGGGCCTATCTCCCCCCGGCACTGTGGAGGCCACCCAGCACGCTCTGCTAGATGCCCAACCCCTGCCTGAATGAGACTGGGGCATTGGAATCGCACCCCTGAGGGACTGGCACAGTACCACGTCGTGACGGGGGAAGTGTGGGGCCGCCTGATCTACCGCCCGACCCGGGCTCTGCGGAGAACCCGTGAGGCCTCAAACACCCTTACAACTGTGTGCTGGAGAGCTTAGCCTAACCGAACCTCGCTGCTGTGCAACATCTTCCACATGTGAGGCCCTA
The DNA here is from genome assembly GCA_963921515.1 of Calotriton arnoldi. NCBI lineage: Eukaryota > Metazoa > Chordata > Amphibia > Caudata > Salamandridae > Calotriton > Calotriton arnoldi. The sequence continues at coordinate 3,869,088 of CAWUFW010000495.1, read as the reverse complement.
GACTGGGGAAATCTACCTTGGGGCCATACATCCTCAACGGGCCCCCTACTGATAAGGCCCTCGAACTACCGCTAGGCAGGGGCCTACATCGGATTCCCTCCTCCCGCTCATTAGCACTTGTACTTACCTGCTGTCAGCTTCCCCCCCCCGTCTGGAGTTGGGGCCTACGTTTCGCCCTGCGACATCCCCCCGCCCCCCCGATTCCAACAGCAGCACCACCGTGCCCATACCGTATCTTAACTTGCTGTCACCCCCAGCAGATGCATTGGGTCGTGGTGATCCTAAGCAACACAAGCTCACCTTAGACAGGCCCGGTGCATCGGACCGCCCAGGACAAAACCTCGATACAGACGGCGAGGCAGAATCCGAGGCACGGCACCCCACACTTGACGGCAAGGCAGCCATTATGGCAGCGCTGCGTGCTGTGTTTCGTGCCATCGATCCACGATTGGACTCGCTTACTACGCGGCTCGACAGGATGAGAGAGCGTCTTGACAGGCTTGGCACCCGGCTAGACGCAGCTGAGGAACGCATATCCACCCATGAGAACCAAGCAAAAGACACTACTCGCTGTCTGGAAAAAAATGAACGACTACTGAAGGCTGTGGCAGTCAAGAACAAAGATTTAGAAGCCAGATCCTGGAGGAACAACATACGGATTCTAGGCTTAGCTGAATCCACCAACCTTGGATGCCCCGAACTCTTTGTAGAGACACTACTCACTGATCTATTTAGGTCCCAACACTTCTCCAAAGAATTTCTTGTGGAAAGGGCTCACAGATCCTTGGGCCCCCGTCCTCCCAACGACCTATAATTGCATGCCTGCTCAACTACAGGGACTGTGATACTGCCCTACGACTGGCCCGGGAGAATACCCCGCTGCACTATCAAGGCTCCACACCCTCCTTTTACCCGGATCACACAGCCGTGGATCAGGCGGCTCAGCGGACGTTTACTGATGCCAAAGTACAGCTCCGCAAACTGGGCCTGAAATATGCTATGCTGTACCTAGCGAGACTGCGGGTAACTGTAGGCGACAAGTCCCACTTCTTTGACACCCCGGCGGATGCCCTGGCTTTCTGTAAACTGCAAAAAGATAGCGGCCGTAAGAGCCCCCCCACACTCCTCTGGACGCTCATCTCCTGACCGACAGCTGGTGGCAAGTGCAGAACCTTTCCCTTCAGAGTAGCGGCTGCTCTATCACTGCTCTGCTATCGTCAGACTACCATGTTGCTGTTCACTCTTTTTTGCATATAATGGTTTATCCCACTGTATTTTGCATCTAGGCGATTATAATCTACACCAGAGCTTTATGAAGACTAGGGTGCTTCACCATTATACAAATGACTCTCTCTATATTTTCAGTGACACTCTACACAGACCGGGCAGAGGGAACTCCCGAAACGTTGCCCACCCCCCACGGATGATTCCGATTCGTTTGATGTTGAGATGTTTCGTTTAAATGGGGTATTGGGTATTCGCCAGGTCGTTTTACCCTGGTGTGGGTGGGGAGTGGGATACTTGGGACTTATTTTCTCTCTCCTTTCGTAGGCCTCCCTCTTTTCTTCCCTTCCTCACATGCGTGACCCTTTCTCCCTTCCACATATAGCACACTCTACAAATACAACCAACAAGCTCTCACCTTAGCACCTCCATGACAGTAACTCATGATGCAAATGTCAAAGCGAAGTTACTATCCTGGAATGTACGCGGCCTCAACAACCCCTGGAAGTGCAAGCTAGTACTGGCCTACCTCCGCAGGCATCACATTAAGATAGCATTCTAACAGGAAACTAACTTACCCCCGCAACTCTCCCCTCCATTTGCCCCCACATGGGATCCCCACCGATTCTTCGCCAGATGCAGTACATACTCCCGTTGAGTGTGTATATTGATACATCGCAGCCTCCCCTTCACGCATCATACCACCATTGCAGACGAGCACGGCTGATATGTTTTGGTGACCGGGCCGCTGCTGGGAAAGAAAATTCTGTTTCTCAACATCTATGCACCTAATACTGATGACCCCACATTCTTCTCAGAGCTCCACACTTCACTTGACACATTAATCAGGGGACACATTAATCAGGGGACCTGAATCTATGGCTGGATCCCGGCCGCGACTCGTCCAGTATTGTGCAGAGCTCTAAACCCCAGGCAGCACTGGCCTTTTGGGATCTTCTGAACTCATTGGCCCTCTATGACACATGGCGCATACATCGCCCTGAAGAACCGGGTTATACATTTCACTCGGCACCGCACTCGACATGGACACAAATTGATTATTGGTTTGTAGACACTCGCGTGTGGCAATGGATCCGCAACATAGAAACACTGCCCGCACTTGATCAGACCACGCACCTGTGCTTCTTCACCTAGTAATTCCTTACTCTACTGGTTGGGAATGTAGGTGGACCTTCCCGACCACAGCCTTGCTAGATGCGCTTTTTAAATCAGAGCTGCATGATGCAATCCTCGAATACTTTACCCTAAATACGGGCTCAGTGAAGCAATATGCAGTACTATGGGATGCTTTTAAGGCGTATATTTGCGGCATCAGCATCTCCAAGCAAGCAGGGGTACTACGCGTGATACGAAGTAATCTCGCCTGACTTGAAACTGAGCTGACTCAACTAGATAACTCCCCCGACAGGCTTGACACCTCCCATAAACGAGAATCTCTTATACTAGAGTTTAATGACCACGCTGCTAGGCAAATACCAGGCGGCACGTAGATAAGGCAAGGGATAACGTCCTGGCAGGACCCTTGCATGCCTGGTGCGCCCCTCCCCCCCCCCCCTGGGGGGTTGGACACATTACTTCACTACGGCGACCTAACGACACCATTGCAACTGACAACGCAGACATATTATCAGAACTAGTGGCATACTACCAGTCCTTGTGCACTACTAAACTCCCCACTGATTTCACCCACCACCTTGCCTACCTGGAGGATGTGGCAATGGTCTGGCTAACCAAGGGTCAGGCACAATTCCTTAGTGAACCCTTTACCGTGGAGGAGGTCGGCCAAGCCATAGACTCCCTTGATGGATCAAAAGCTTCCAGCTTGGATGGCCTCTCGGGAACCTTTTACAAAACGTTCAAACAAATTTTGATACCTCACTTGCTCAAAGTCTACGCCGAATCCCTTTCTAATGGCGTCCTTCCTCCCTCAATGCGAGAGGCAGCAATTTCCCTTTTGCTGAAACCGGGTAAAGACCTCACCACATGCCCCTCATATCGCCCCTTATCCTTGATCAATTTTGACAATAAGATACTTGCTAAAATGCTTGCTAACAGGCTGATGCTACTACTGGACCAAATTATCTCTCTGGTCCCATCCGGTTTCATTCCACATAGGTCTACCGCACTCAACCTCAGGACTATCTTTTCTGTATTAAATAGGATCTCAGCACCCATCCCTGCGGCGGTAGCACTCCTTGACGCTGAAAAAGCCTTTGACTCCCTAGAATGGCCATTTCTCTTCACAACGCTCCGTAAGTTTGGTATGCCCTCCAACTTCATCGCGCTGGTCTCTCTTTAATACTCATCCCCTATGGCCAGACTCTGGGTAAATGGGTCCCTTTCTGACCACTTTTCGATCGCACGTGGCACTCGCCAGGTCTGCCAGCTGTCGCCATTGCTCTTCATATTAGCCATGGGCCCTTTAGTCCGGCATCTGCAGGAGAAACATATGCATCGAGGACTCCGATTCCGCCCCGGGCCACTGCTCCTATCCATGTATGCAGATGATATGCTGCTTTTTATTAGAGACCCTGCCACAAATCTGCAACCCCTTATTGCTGAGATCAGACGCTTTGGTGAAATGTCAGGCCCATGCATCAACTAGAACAAGTCTGAGTTATTCCCACTTACCGACTTGACTTTTCAGGCTGGCGGTAACTCCCCTCTTGTGGATGGTAGATACCACCGAATATCTAGGAATCACTCTCCATAGGAGCAAAGAACAGATCATCCACCTAAATTATGGGCCTGCAATGGACACACTGGCCTCGCAAGTGGACCGTTGGATCAGGCTACCACTATCCATGGCTGGCCGCATCGCCCTTATTAAAATGTATGCTCTCCCCCGGTATTTACATATATTTGTAAACATACCCATTCTCCTAACAAAGGCATTCTTCTCACAACTACGCGATCAATTGATCCGCTTAGTTTGGGCTGGCCAAAGGCCACGGATAGCCTGGGATACACTTACACTCCCCTATGAGCGGGGTGGGTTTGCTGTCCCTGACCTTTATTTATATTACCTGGTCGCCAAGGCCCAATTTGCATACCACTGGTTTCACCCGGATGCTCGCATACCATATAACAAACCCGTACGTGACCTGTCTGTACCCACTCCCTTGGGGGCCATATTTCCACTGGGTATGCGGCTGGATCCCAATGACATACAACCATTATCCACCACATGCTGGGCTTGGCGGAAACTGGGCCTACTCTTGGGCTCCTGCTCCTTATACGCACCTCAACTCCCACTATCCCAGAACCCATGGATACCATCTACATCTGAGAAGGCGGTCCAACGCACCTTCCATAAGCTGCAACTACATACACTCGGGGATCTCTTCCCGGGAGGACACGCCACAACTCTTGCTGACCTAGCTGCGCATGCAGAAATGTCCTATATGGACAAATTTATCATGACGGGACTACTGGGTGCCCTTCGCTCGACAATCACCTCCTTCCCCCGGACAAATTCATGCCTCTCACACTTTTGATAACTGATCACGACGGCTCACACCGTATCACTAAGTTATATCGTGCGTGTACGGCGCTCAAACAGGTTAGAGACAGGGGGACACAACGCCACTGGGAAGAGGACCTGGGACATTCATTATCGGACAAATAGTCATGAGCAAATCAAGAGGGTCTCCCCCAACCGTAGACACAAACTACTATATTTTAAATTCATTCACAGAATCTATTACGCCTGTCGAACTGGCTAAATATGGCTCCTCCAAAACATCTCGATGTCCCAAATGCTAACTACCCGACACAGTTTTCGCACATATGACCTGGACCTGCCCTATTATATCCACGTTCTCGGCTTCAATATTCCAGCTGCTGTCTGCCATGAGCTCCACGCCTCTAGTGCCTACCCCCAAGCTGGCCCTGTTGGGCATTGTCACTGACATTCCACCCTGCTACCGCAGGTTCATAGCGATAGCGTTACTGTTAGCCAAAAGGGAAATCGCAATACACTGGGGAGCCCGACACCGCCCCACGAAAGAAGCATGGCTTCGCAGTATGGCATACTGCGATACGCAAACAGAGATCTACTCCACCCTCCAACCCCCCTCCTGCCGGCCCAAGGATATTTGGCACATATATCGTACTTACCTGCGAACCCTGCAATACGGCTCCACACCCTCCTCCCCTGCGACTGCACCTGAACACGGGATATCTCCTGCCACTCCGCCCATACCCACACTCAGTACAACTCTTTCAATATTACGCGCTCCCGCTTCGCACAATGCATGCCGCTTTAGATTACCAGATCACCCTTCATTACCCTCAAGACTCACAACCCCTTTTCTTTTCTGGTACACTCCCACCCAGAGTGTCTATGCGATTATATCTTCTTCCCCATTACCCCCCTACCTATCTTTCCCCCTGTAGACATGTCATGTATTATATAACCAGATTGTTTCTTTTTTCTGGCTATTTCTATGCCGCAATGGATAATGGCTACATCTCCCTTACTAATGTCAACACTCAGATATGCCCATTGCTATGAAACTATGTACATTAACTAAGCACTGGTATGATATTGACAGCAAACAACCCTCTGCTCTGTATATCCGTCTTCTGCCTTTGTTTGCATGTTAAATAATAAAATCAATAAAAAATATATATTAAGTCTGCTATCTTGGGTTTGGGATCAGCTAGAAAAATGATTCAACCACTATGTTTATTATTTATGAAAAGCATAATTCAATGGTGAAGTCAGATTCTCAATAAATATTTAAGAAAAATAACTTTAAGAAAGTTGTCTCGTCCATGCCTGAAGATCCTGGAGGCTACTTTGCATTATTTCTGCAGCAGCTGCCCAGCCAGTGCTTGACCTTGGGGCATGAAACCTTCTCCCAGATCAATAATGGGCTGGGTGTGGGGTGGTGTTTTTCTTTTCTTTGAAGGAAGACCAGTTAGGGTGGACCTAGGAACTTCATTAGATTTTAAAGTGGCCTGCCCTTTCACAGGTGAGACCTGGGGAAGGCAGCACTCTGTCCCACTCCCTTTACCCCCGCCAGGCTGGCACCAAACCCAGTGGGCTTGGAGCTACCGCCAGAACCAGTTTTGAGTGACGACAGATGAGGAGACTGCTCACTCCTCTGACCACTCCTCTGGGTGGGCACACAGGCTCTGCACAACAATGGATTGGTGGCCCCATTTTGGAAATAAGTTGAACTGTGGTATTGCTTACAGGAGCGTAACCAAGAACTGTTGCAAAGATTGGTAGGATTGTCCCTGGGAACGTTTAACCCAGTGGTTAGGGAAGAGCCAAGAGTTACCCCCACCCACTACCTAGTGCCAGCCATTAATGTGACACCCCAAGGCATCCTCCATAGAAATCTATCTGGATTTGTCAAAGGACACCTGCTGCTTAAGCCCTGTGAGAAAGCATGAAGGCTGGACCTACTTCCACTTGTACCTAGGACAAAGAATTGAACTCCAAGTGTCGGATGGCTGACCTCCTGTAAGGCAACAGGGACACAACAAGCTGTAATAGGCCTTTTCCCTGAAGAGCTCAGCTGAACAGTAGAAACTTGACCTGGACTAGAACCTACTGGTGGTCTTTGCTGGAGTGAATCTTGACGACCCCCCCCCCCGGGCTGTTCCTGAGGTCCTGAGGCTGTGTCAAACTAGACTTCTCCTAACAACTCGTTAAAGTTGGCACTGAAAAGGTTTTAGGTCTTTCTGACTTCCAGACCAACCAATAAAACCAATCTACCCAAAGCGCAAGTTCACTGGGCTGAAGAATCGGGTATTTCCTTCCTTTGAGCTTCTCCTCAGCAGCAAATGTTTTTCAGTGGGCTCTAAGTGAGAAATTATCCAGCCTCGTGAAACTTATCGGATTCAGCTTGCAACTACACCCTGCTGAAGGTTTCTGAGCTGCAAAAAGACTAAGTCCGAACATACAAATCTTGACTGGGTGAAGGCACCAAAAAGTATCAAGCTGCTGTGAGGACCTTCCCTGGGTTCAAACATTTTCTTTCTTGATCCGAGCTTGGATATAGCATGCAACATTGCATCTCCTGGAGGAGTTTGATTTCGACCTCCACTAAAAAGACTGAGGCCCAGATTTACAGAGATTTTGCATCAGGTTTGCATCACTTTTTTGACACAGACCCAACACAAAACCCAGTTTGGTATTTACAAAGCAACGTAAAGGTAGATTTGCTTTGTTTGTTAAAAAAATAAGAAGTAACTGAGCGCATTGCCCTTCTTTTGCGCTACTTTGCTTCAAAAAGGCATTACATTGGTGGTGCATGGGCGTTGATGTTCATCCACCCATGGGTTTTGATGCAAACCCATTTTTACAAAGCGTTGTAGACCTGGGTCTGCGCCAAAATGGTGCACCTTCCTGAGGCATCATAAGGAGGAGAAATATTTTTATTTCTCCTCATTATTTGTTCTAGCATGTGTTCTGTATTCTGTAGCACACATTCAAAAAGCAAAACCTCAAAGGATAGTTTTTGTGCGGGAATGGGCCCCTTCCTGCACAAAAATTATCCTGGCCACAACTCGGATTCTCTTTCACTACAGCGCAAGGATGCCTCCATTGGCAGTAGGCAGCACAAAGTGTGCCAGATCCATGAAGAGAAAAGAACTGCACCACTTCCTTGTAATTATGGTTCAGTTCTACTCTCTCCAGTTCACGTAATGTGGTGCAGCAACTTTGCTTGGTGCCTTGCATTGCATACATTTCTAGTAAATCTGGACCTAAGTCCTAAAGTAAAATTTGCAACTGGGCCAACCTGGTTGGGGTAGCCGACTTGGTTCTGGTCTACTGTGACCATTGACTGTCATTGTCTCTTGTGTGGCACCATTTTTCCTTAATTCTACTAAAATGCATATCTCTGGTTCCCTTTATTGAATTTTTGTAGTTTTGGTATCATTTTATTTACTAAAGTTTTCTCTATTTTTACAAATTGGATAGGGATTTTTATTGTGTTGTCTTTTTGATGTTATTACTGTTCTGGTACTTCTAAATGCGTTACTCATTTTTCCTCTGTTAAACCTGTGTGCTCTGTACCATATCTATGAAGGGTTGAGCTCGGGTTTATGTTACTGAAACCTTAGCCTGCACCTAACAGAACTATATTACTTGTGGTGGACTACCATACACCCCAATTAAAAATTCCCTTTCTTAAAGTGGACAAGCATCCAATGTATTTCAGAATTTATAATAGATCCCTTGAGTAATGGAGGAACTACCTGGCACATATTGGCTGTGTGTACACCAAATCCTAACACAATAAATCTGACAGCCCCAGAAGCAAGACCGGTATAAATCAGTTAGTAGCCATCTAGGTGACCTTGAAAATTTGTTTTTGCAATGTACTCATATGGGGCATTTGTTCCTGGCCCTGCACAGCGACTGTGTCCCACACTGCGGGCATTTACCCTACAGACTATTAATGCTATCATGGGCAAAGCACTCACAAAGTGTGACGAGGTTCCATTTAGGATCTCTCATAAAGCAAGCCAACTAGAAGTGGTCTATCCTCACACAACACAGCGGGATAAGAATAGGATGTTAATTATGTGTTTTCCACATGGTATGGTACTACCTGTAGAAGAGTGTGCCAAATGGGGAACAATCTTTTCCAGTATCTAAATTACTAGACCAGGCATATCCCCATTAGCAGTGTTACCGTAGGTGTTAAAACAAATAGAGAATGAGCTCCGAGTCTTAATTTAGGAATAAAATGAATAGGGAATTTTAAAACGGTTTCCTCGATAGATCTGATCTAAATAACATTTTGGGAGAACCTGCATTTCTGCCAGTGCATCAACGGTTGGCATTGGTTAATGTTTAAGATAGTGACCAGGAACTTCCTAGAATTATTTCAGAAGTTTACACCTCTGTGTGCCGGAATGTTTTAAGGTCTTGTGCCGCAAAACTGCAAGTGAAAGGAAACAAATGAGACTAGTGGCTCCAGTAAGGAGAAAGCTTCACTGGAAGCTAAGAAAAATCAGAAAGCCAAAGCTTAATGCTGTTCTGCCCAGGGCTATAGAAGGGGAGACGTAATTTGAGGGGGGCTGTGATAAAATTAGAGGGCAGGCTCGGTATCAGTATACTGATAGCCATCTTCAGCTTATTTGCAAAACTCTGGGACAGTAAAAGGACAGAAAGGAGTGGATGGACTGAGTATCATGAAAGGATGATTAGAGCAAACAAAAAAGGGAGCAAGTGGGTGAGTTGAAGTTAGTGTAAAGAAGGGAAAGAATGTTTTATATTCAAAATCTCAGTTTAAGAAAAAGGAAGTAGCCAGTTCAGCAAAAAAAAAAAAAAAACAAGCCTTAGCAGCTACGGATTCTTATGCAGAACTGGACTTCAACACTAGCCCTTCTGGACAGCACAGGTGGTGACTACTACTAAATTAACCTATGCTTAACCCTTTGGTAACTTGGCACAAAGCAGTCAAGTTTAACTTCGAGGCAAAGTGTAAAGTGTTTATGTAGTACACTAACAACGATGAAGTGAAAACATAACATAAGAAAAAAAAAAACAATTTATAAAAATAGAGTAAATTATACTAAATATAATGATACCGGAGCGACGATAATCCAACCAGTAAAACCGGACAAATTCAATTTTCAAATTTTAAGTGGATATAGTGCCTAAAAGCATAAAAAGCCACTCTTGATCATCTGGTCATGCCAGACCAGGTAAAAGTCACATGTTCAGGCCTACCGTGATAGCCCACGAGCTGGATATTGGAAACAGGATGGTCCAACTGAAAAAGTTGCCTTCTCAAAGACTGGCGTGAAGAGTTCCATTCACCCTGGAAGAGGCCAAGAGGAGCAGGGAGAGCATTGTGTATATAGTGCGAAGAGCAGGCCTGGTTGTGCGGGCAGTTGCCACTGTAGCGTGAAGATCCGGTTGGGCGTCGCAGATGGGCCTCGCTGGACCTGTGTGTTGGCAGTCCAAGACATGGGGAGGCATCTCTTGGGAATCAGAAACTCATTCAAGCAGAGGCCAGCAGGGCTCAGGCAGGTTCTGTTGCAGATCCAGGCAGTTACAGTGCAGCAGGTGAGCACGGTAGTTGCAGGGAGGCCTCTAGAGCTTGTTGTGTACCTGTAGCTCAGACAGGAGGTCAGCCAACTGAACCTTGGTGCCAGGCTTTGATTCCCTATGCTACCCCCCACATCTGGTTCTGTAAACTTCTTCCCTTCCCATGTCAAGGCTCCGAGACTTATGGGGTGATAAAAGACTAGCGTCCGGGTTCTTTGTGTGTGCAGGAGGCAAAGCCCTTTGAAATGTAAGTGGAGCTTGGCACAGCTCCATCACCAACCATCCTGTCCATACCTAATCCCCCTTTGTGTCACTGTCTTAAAGGAAAACACAAATTCCAACAGCAGCCATTCACAGTCAAGTGCAAACACCATATCTCTATCTGCTCCCAATCACAAGTGATCTCCTATTAAATGTAATAAGGTATTCCCATGTTAGTCAATGGGAGAGATGGGCCTTACAGAATTGAAAAAACAACTTTAGGAGTTTTTCACTATCAGGACCCACATGTCCTACTTTTTAAATCCAAGGCACCCTGCTCTATGTGCCTTTAGGGCCTAGTGTAAGGTTGAGTTATATGTGTAAAAAAGAAAGGTTTGGGCCTGGCAAAAGATTTATTTTGCCAGGTTGAAATGGCAGTTTAAAAGTGCACTACAGGCTGCAGTGCCAGGCATGAGATGTTTTAAAAGGCTACTTTAGTGGGTGGCACAATGAGTGTTGCAGGTCCACTAGTAGCATGTAATATACAGGCCCTGGGTACATGTAGCACCCTTTACTAGGGACTTACAAGTAAATTAAATGTACCAATCAGGTATATGCCATTTGCGCCAAGTTTTGGGGAGAGAACAAAAGCATTTTAGCACTGGTTAGCAGTGGTAAATAGCAGAGAGTCCTAATGCCATCAGAAACTGCTTCAGTAACAGAAAGCAAAAATATATGGGAGACCCTGCAAAATGGTTCAACAGAATATATAAAGATGGAGACACTGTATGGATATGTAAACCCTCCAGATGGGGTTTAAAATGTAAAAGTACAGATTGAGTGTGATATAATAACAAAGCTATATTCTGGTCTCATTTATAGGAGGCTCATGATGTCATCTTTGCAAAGGATGACCGGCCTCCGGTTTTTGTAAGGGATGCACCTCGAGGGGAAAAGTTAATGCAAGCATTTTCCTTTTTAATTCCTGAAGAGCTCAGTGAAATATTTGCACACCAGGCTCCTGTGTTATATAGAAACCAAGATTGTGGGACAAAGAATCTGTTTTACAATTGATTTCCTTAAGGAATGTGCACCAAGTCCAGGCTCAATACTCTTTTTGTTAAAAGCTATTTTAGATCAATTACAGCATCAAGGTACTTTGCCACTCCACCATGAATATTCCTCTTTTGCCAATATTAAAACCTGTTAATTCATATAAAATATATTTAAATTATAGAAATTTAAATGCACATATACACACATATGTCAGATCTAGCAGCCCTGGACTTTTTTCAGCAAGGATTATGGAGATTTTACAAGAGTATCCCAGGGCCCAATCATACATTGACGACATCTGCATTCAGACTCGCCGGCATTTCACAATATGCAGAATTCTCGCAATATATGAGATGCTCTGCAATGCCCACTTATTTCAACTGCATGGCCCCAAAAAATCTAAATGGCCTCACGTTCTCCCTATGTCATTTTTTTTTTATTGTGTTGAAAATGTTTCCTTGTTATTGGCTCTGCATGCAGCACGTCATAATGTGTCTCTGCGTGGCTCCAGTGAAGCCTTGGTCCAGGCTGGACAGCATGTCTTTCTCCTTTCCTTGTATCCTTTTAGCAGCCGGCCTGCCTGAGGGGCTGAAAAGATGGGCACAGAGGTAGGTTCCCTGCCATTACCACCTCCTGGTTTGTTTCACTGCCTCATACCAATCCGTTGTAAACAAGGCTAACACAGACGCAAGGAGCATGGACAGTGCCTCAATGGGGGCTTCTTCTTCCTGAGGGTGAGTGGAGCAGCCTTCCACCTCTGGTTTCATTTCGGTACTGAGAGGTGATGTTCTTTGGGAGGTTTTGAGTGCATGTGGCACACTTCTTGTCCACACCAACGTGGTTAAGAGACAAGCTGTCCTGTTTGTCATAGAGATAGATGAGCCAACAAATTACCAGGAAGAGAGAAACCTACGGTCAGCTCTGGCTCTAAGAGCATGTGCACGAGCCAAGCCCATAGAAACGCTGCTATGTAAATCATACAACTAACATCATGTTAGAATATGAAGCGGTCTTCAATATTCAAAAATGTGTATTTCTTTAAAACGCCAACCTCATCACCGACTTCGTCTTCCCGCTCACCATCAACTCCAGAGCCTGCATATTCCTCGACTTCCAGCTAGAAGACAGAACCGACCCCTGCTCCACAGCTCTCCTCAAAAGTCTGGGCAACAAGGACTCACCCAGATCATCTCAGGACCAATACACATTGCGGGACATACACTGGACCTCATTTTCACCACCAATGACAGTATCAACTACAACTTCAACCTGCTGCTCCTATGGAGTGACTTCTCCATCATTCACTTCCAAATCAACATACGACAAGTCAACACTCCCACCAGCATCAGCAAACCAAGCTGCAGCTGTGGCAAAATCTCAGAAACAGACTGGCTCAATGCCCTCACCATGGATCAGCAGAATCCCACAGACATCCTCAACAAAGACATCACTAACTTCATAGACTGAATGAAGAACTGCATGGACTCCCTCGCACCCATCAAACCCAACAAGCAAAGAAGATCCAACAAGCAGGTCAGCTGGTACACAGCAGCACAGTAAACAGCTAGAAAGGAAATGGAGAGCCATCCACAAAACTATTGATAGAAAGACCTACAAGGCTGAACTCAGACGCTACCACCAGCTACAAATAGACACTAAGAAAAGAGCGCTAGCCGATTGCGTCAAAGGAAGCTTCAACAGCTGCAAGGAGAACTTCTCGATTGTCAAGGACTTCACCTCACCCACAGTCTCCGTCAACATCATCCCCTCATAACAACTCTACAAGGAACTATCAAACTTCTTCCACAACAAAATCGCAACCATCTACAGCAACTGCGCACACTAACCTGACCCTAGTGAACTCATCACCAACCTGCCCATCGCCAACTACGATGACAAACCTCACCAGAGACGACACAGCAACAATCATGAGGACCATCCTCTCAGGGGCGCCAATGGACCCATGGCCCCATCACATTTTCAACCTGGGGACATCACCAATCATCAACACCTCCATTACATCAGAACCTGCGTGGAAGACTGGAAACATGCAGAAGTCAACACCCTTCTCAAAAAACCATCAGCCGACCCAAACCAACTGAGCAACTTCTGACCAATCTCTCTGCTCCCTTACCCAGCCAAAGTGATCTGGAAAGACATCAACAAGCAACTTTCAATCCACCTCAAGCATGCATCACCACACCGAGACAACATCCAATCAGGATTCAAGAAGAACCACAGCACCGAAACAGCACTCATCGTGGCCACCAAATACATCTGGACTATCCTGGACCGAGGAGAAACAGCAGCCCTCATCCTGCTCGACCTCTCAGCGGCTTTCTACACTGTTTTACACAGCATGCTCATCAGAAGACTCCACGAGGTTGGCATCCAAGGATCCTTACTCAGCTGGATCTGCTCCTTATTCACGGGAAAAACCATAAGGGTCAGATTGTTGTCTTTCACATCCGAGACCAAGAACCTGATCTGCGCAGTCCCCCAGGGATCTTCCCTCAGCCCCACCCTATTCAACGTCTGCATGACACCGCTCGCCAACATCATCTAATCCCAAGGCATCACCATCATCTTCTCCACCTACGACACCCAAATCATCTTCTACCTGATGGATAAGACAACCACCACCAGAACCAACTGGTAGCAGACTGGATGCTAACCAAATGCCTGGAGCTCAGCTGTGACAAGACGCAAGTTCTGGTCTTCGAAACAAGACCTCCCCATGGGACTCCACCTAGTGGCCGCCGGAGCTAAGATCAGGTCCAACAGCCCCCCGACCACGCAAAAAATCTGCGGATCATCTTGGACGACATGACCGCACAAGTCAACACAGTGAGCGTCTCCTGCTTCCACAACCTAAGCATGCTACAAAAGATCTTCAAGTGGCTGCCACAGAACACCAGACGGACCGTCACGGAAGCACTCATCACTAGCAGGCTTGATCACTAGCAGGCTCGACTATGTCAATGCACTCTACGCTGGAATCTCCAAGCAACTCCTATACAGACTCCAGACCATCCAGAACACATGCTGCAAGACTCGTACTCCAACGCCGCACCCACATTGCACCTCACCCCAAAGAGCTTCACTCCCCATTCGCAAGTGCAGCCAATTCAAACTTCTCATGCACATACAAAATTACATACCTCAACAGCCGCATACACTTCCAGCAGCCGGCCAGACACCTACACTCTGCCTCACTCTCCCACACCCCATCCATCCGCAAAAGCAGAGCAGGAGGTCACTCATTCTCCTACGTCACACCCAAAACATGGGACGAGCTTCCTCATCACATCAGAGCCTCCGCCTTACTTCTTGAGTTCTGTAAAAGGCTGAAGACCTGGCTCTTTGAATAACACAGCAGGGACTTCACGCTTACACACCTGCTCAAGTGCCTGGAATCCCTCACGGGTGATTAGTTTGCTATACAAATCATATAACATAATTTAAGAAGACAAGAACCATCTTTAACAAAATATCCCTCATTCTTTCCCAGCCGCACCAAAACTTAGGGAGGCATTTGCCTGCCTAGAATTCCCTTACTCCAGGCCACTTTTGCATAGTTTAAGAAGCTTAGTTTTGGTTATATATTGGGGATAATTGCTTTGCTTGCCAGGTGGCTACTACTTCTTTAAAATTCACTTGTTATACCGTCTTATTGAATTTTCATCGAAAAAGCTCACTCCTTGGATATCACCACTAATCTGCATTTGTGGGATGCATCATGGGTTGCTGTCTGTGAGATTCTGCTTATTTTGTCCTCTTTAAACATGCATGCTTACTGCTTAAACCTTGCTGCTTGCTTGTGGAAAAAGGGGCATCTTTGAACTCTTTTGTTTTGCAACGTCACAGAAACAAATTAATTACTATAACTGAGTTAATTACAGACAAAACTATGCAAAAATACAGATGGTTAGTAGAATAAAGTGCAGCAAAAATACAAATATTTCGGCACAAAATTTCCTATTTCATGCTGCAATATCCTGGGGGTCCCTACATTACAGATGATAACATGACTGAAAAACTGGATAGGGTGGACAGGATAGTGATGCTTGTTGCCGAATATGGGTATAAAATTAATTTAAACAAAATCTAAAAATGCATATCTGAATGTGACTTTCCATGGATAAGAATTATATAGTGAAAGTAAAGGATTGTCTCCTGACTTCCTGCAGGAATGTGCTACTTTACAGTCTCTGAACGTATTAAGAAAGTTACAACCTCTAATGGGGTTTATTAACCTTGGAAGAGCTTACTTGCCACAATATGCTGAACAGGTTGTGTTTGGATGAATTAATTACTCCCACATTTTCTGAAAAGAATTGGATGAACACACACACAGCAATCTTACTTGGGCGGCAAGCAATCATGTTATAAACTAAATATGTACAGACATTGAACAACAAGACAAACCTAGTGATTACGGTTGTTTCAAACATTTTAGGTTACACATACATAGCTTACAATGAGGCAAAGATGACTCCCATAGCATACAGATCACATTTGTAATCCTTTGATGAGGAATGATTTACTGCTACTGAGCAAATTCTCACAGCAGTACAAACCGCTATACTGAAGGAGCATCCTATTGCATAGGGAAAACAAATCATTCGAGTTTGTCCCATGTCTACCCTGGAAGCAGTAAAAGTAGTTAGTATTCTTAGTGTGCGCTCTCTACACCTTCATTAGGTGCAGTGGTCTACTCCTTTAAATGCAACCAATGTAAAATGTTAATATGATCCAACACTTTGTACTTAGGAATTTGTATAATATACACAAAATATTCCACAAAATCCAAATGTGCTATCCATCCATAAGTATTAGAATGTGTTCTACACAGATGCTCTGCACAGCCTGCGGTTGGCACTAAACAGAAGTATTCTGTGTCTTATGCTGTAATGTTGTTTTTTAATGGAGACTTCAGAGCACTAGGCACACAAAGTTTTAGGTGACACTACTGCACAACTATCAGAAATAAATGGCATACTAATTGTCCTTCAGAAGGCTGATTTGTTTGTTGCCACACTTATTGTGTTGTATTCAGCATTTTTTGTTCAGGGTTATAATGTGAATTTACAGCACTGGTGCTGCAACTGATTCAGAGATTCAAAAAGGAACTCAATAAAAGGTAAGTAACTTTGAAGAAAGGTACCTGTTCTCCAGGACAAGCTTCAGTTGGTCCATGTACAGCACATCATGACCCATAAAAGTGAAGGAATGCATGCTAAAGGGAATTGTGCCACAGACTTGGCAGCAAAGACAGCAGTGCAAACCTTTAAGGTAAATTCTATCTTAAACTAAGATTGATACAGAAGACATATCAGTGGCAATACAAGCAATGTTGAAAGGAGAAAAGCCTACTGGTTTCCCCATCAAATATTGCTATTCTCTCACTAAAGACAATGTTCCTATGGATTTTAGGATGGGCATATTCCTAAACTGTGAGCTAGATTAGATACAGTTAGAGCACCTCATGAAGTGATGGCTTTTGCTCATGCTGGCATCAGAGCTACTGCATCAATTCTACACCAACGGTACTGGTGAGCATCCTTACCAAAGCTTACAAAATTATATATACAGCAAGTTAACATTGGATAACAAATAAAACTTCAACTGTTGTAAGACCAGCAACTACTCTTCCTTACTATCTTCGACAAATCGTCTGGGCTAAGGGGCCAATTACGATGGCGGGCGGAGGCACATCCGTGGTGCTGGCGGGGACGGAAAAAGCCCTTTTCCGCACTTCAGCAGCGGTCCTCCCGCCCGCCATATTACGATGGGCAAACATAGCACATTTTCTGTCCGCTGCGGAGTCAGGTGGACCGCCAGATTTTTGCGCCCGCCACCGCAGCAGAGGGGGCCAATAGGGACTCACCGCCGTGCGGAATGATGTTCCGTCCGCCGTACAAATCACGATGCCGCAAACAGCCCATCACACCGCAGCGGAGAATCCACCCACACAGAGACGGCGGAAGCACGACAGCGGAGCGCGAAACCAGACTCCCGGTCCCCTCCACCCGGTCCTGATCGCAATGGATCCAGCACTCCAAGCCCTTCCGGTGCTGTACCTCCTCCACTACCAGCAACTAATGCACCGTTGCGGACAACGACGCAGGTACGCAAATACACAAATCCGCACACAACCACAACACTTGTGCCGACACACTGTTCCTGTCCACATCAGACACTCTGGAGGGGACAGGAACACATCCCCCCAGTGTCCCCACACATCTCCCACCTGCCAGAAACTCACCCCTCCGCATCCGGGTCACCCATCAACCGCGAAATCACAGCAATGTCCCGGTCACGTCACCGCAGCGGTGAAGACGCGGGAAAACCTACGCACAATGTAGTAGGCAGGGCCTTCGCCAGGCATGGGCAGTCCGCAAAGATTCACAGGGCTCCACCTTCTCCCTACCCACACTACTCATCCCACACCCATTTGAGAACATGCTGTGTGCCCCCCCCCCCCTGCACAATTAATCTGCCAGGTGCAGCCAGACCTTGCACCTCACACATCAAAGGACAAGGGAGATTGACTGGGAAGGTGGGGGTGAAGAAGAACACCCTGCACAGAAGCTCAGGGGCTGGACAACCCTCCTCCTCACACCAACCGTCCACCCCTGTGAATCTAACTGAGTATGATCACAAAATGAAGTCTCACACTACCTATGAACATCCAATGAACTGTTCACACTGCCTGTCAAGTCACTCACAAACACCCCACACTGACACCCAGCCACATACCCATACCATAGGCCACCAGCAATGGAGGACAACAAATGTGCCAGCCAAAAGTGAAGTGGACAGTGCTGGAAAACCATGGAGCTAGCCACATAGCATCTGTACATCACATGCAAGAGAAGGAACATATCACACCACCCTTAGGCCATCAAATCAGACATGGCTGGCACAGTGAGTCAAATTAAGCCAAAGTGACCTCTGTGCAACAACTCAGGGAGACATCAAGGCAGGCCATGCATAGGCACAGGAATGATAGGAAGTGTCTGAAGTCATACAGTGACCAGCCACACATCTGTCTCCACTTACTTGACATGTGGCTGTCATCAGCACAACACACATGGCTCATTGTCACACTCCTTGACTGTCAAACACAAGTAGGACCTTCACACATACCCCTCCCCTACCCACCTCACACCTGCAGCCCCCCAACACCTGTGAGAAACACACAGAATGGTCCAAATGATGTCCTGTGAGTCCAATGACAACCAATCACACTCCCTGTGGTGCAGCCACAAATGTCACACCCGCACTCAGGGATGCCTGAACCAATGCTGACACAAAAACAATAGCCAAACACAAAGCTCACAAACAACATCCACAGAAGTCCAACAAGCCCAGACATGTGCAGCCAAATAGTGGAAAGGCAATGTGACCACAGACAGGAGTACACAACATTGTCACTCAGGGCCAATGCCCAGACACCATACCCCAACACAAACAAGAATCGCATCATCCAAAAACAAACATGAACAATAACTGGGATCAATGGGACAATCAGCTGACACAGACTGAGACACCACACCACTCATCCAGTGAACATGGCGTCACAGTGTACCACAAGCATGCACATGCACAATCCTGACAAGTGACAGGTCAAAAATAGGAGGAGAAACCACCAATCTGCACCCAAAACAAGCTCAGGAACAAGAATCCACCTTGCTGCATATGCCAGACACACAAGTAATTCACACTACACTTGCAACACACATCTGCATGTATCACACCGCAACAACTGCTCACACACAATCCTATACAAATAGAACATCACACACACATAGCATCTGTCAGTAGAAAGAGCCAACACAGGCCAAACACTGCATACATCCACAACAGATGCACATACCAATCCATCACATAGCAAACTCAGCTGGACATCAGGGGGATGCACACCAGGCAAGTACAAGGCAACACACACTGACAGCACTGCAAGCACACCAAGCATTGTGTGCACACCAACCAAACCAGTAGCACCTATATCTGAGTGCCACATCATGAACTCCCACAACACAAATCATCACAGCACACAGAGAACATCACACTCCGGAAGGGTAGCAGTACCTCAGCAAACACACATACAGCTTAACCATCACCCACAGATGCACAACTAAGGGAAACCCAGGGGCAAACAACATGACTAGAGGACTGTGCTGCTCAAACATATGCACTGCACATGAGCAACCATGACTGCAAAACAGTTAAAGAAAACAACACACAACTAATTTGGGCAATTGTCCTGAGTGGCACATTGGTCCTGTACACATTTCAGCCCCACACAGCATAGTGTCACACTATGAAGTGGTGGGGAGGCTCACACACTGGCAAGCCTTGGGGTGGAAGACATGAGATTGAAGTGTTGTGTACGTCAGAAGTGGACAGGTGAGGAGTGAACAGTACACAAACACATAGAGGAGTCACTCACAATGTGTAGGCATCAGAAGCACATATAGGGGATGGCATGACTCCACATACCATACTGGAGCCAAAAATGGGTCAAGTGACAGCAATGCATGAGAAAACTCACAAATAATGTAAGTGTGGCTGAGCAGGTCTGCACAGTGAGCACAAACAGAAACAAGACACATGGCTGATCAACAAAACCTAACACAGACTTGGCAGGCACACACACACACACTGCATACTCACAACTGGCAGTGACAACAGGTAGGTGTCCCCCAGGAGTGCAAGGACACACCAACACACTGCACAGTGCCCAACCTACAACTCCTACATGTGCCCACAATCTGAAGCACATGTCAGACAATTGAAACAAGCAGGCACTCATTACTTGGATCATACATGTGTGCAGTTGGCATTGCAGGGGCACACACACATCAACACCACTGACAATGACAGCACATACACACTGTATGACCACTGAAGTTCACATATTCAAATGTACCTCGTGTGTCTAGGAAGACAGGCCTACACAAGATGACCACACATCAACACTGCTGTTCACACATCAAGAAAGATCACACAGATATGATGGACCTTGGCCACCCCGCAAGTAATCCTGTGGATAGAAATCACCTCTGTTGTGGCATTGCATCATAACATGACGTGTACAATGTAGCAAACCTGACCATAGAGTGAGTAGGATAAGAGTAGATCATCACAAACAACCATTATTGCACCCTCAGGCCTCACAGTCTTGAAGAACTAAAGTGCCTGTCACCTCTGTCAAACTCTGAAAAAGTAAAACAACCAATTGGCAATGTTGAATTGGCATACAGAGCATGTGTCACATGAAACCATACCCATACATAAAACCTCTTATTTAGCAAGGACTCAGACAATAGGAGTAACTGTCTTTATTACATATTACTCAGATAGGCACCAAAAGTAGAAAACAGCAAGGCCATTGGCCAGTCCATAGTTCAAAGTATGTACATGTGTGCATGAGTACCTGTACAGGGGATGGGCATCCAAAGTGACAAACAGCCAGTCCAGTGGCCAGTTTTTTCAAAGTATGTACATGTGGGCATGAGAACCTGCACAGGGAATGGGCATCCAAAGTGACAAACAGCAAGGCCATTGGCCAGTCCATAGTTCAAAATATGTACATGTGTGCATGAGAACCTGCACAGGGAATGGGCATCCAAAGTGACAAACAGCAAGGCCAGTGGCCAGTCCATAGTTCAAAGTATGTACATGTGGGCATGAGAACCTGCACAGGGAATAGGCATCCAAAGTGACAAACAGCACGGCCAGTCCATAGTTCAAAGTATGTACATGTGTGCATGAGAAACTGCACAGGGAATGGGCATCCAAAGTGACAAACAGCAAGGCCAGTGGCCAGTCCATAGTTCAAAGTATGTACATGTGTGCATGAGAACCTGCACAGGGAATGGGTAACACCGTACACTGCCAATGGGAAGCAGCACAGCTCTGGGGATACAAATGGGCAGTCAAGGCATCGCTGTGGGAGCGATGGGTTTGGGAGGGGGTATGTGCCTCACACTTGGCTGTCAGTTGAACTGGGAGGTGGCTGATTGTTGGGGCCAGTTGGATGACTGGACCTGGGAGAGAGAGGACCAGCTGAGGTAGAGGCATAAGTGGCTTTGTGATCTGGAGGTCTGCTTGGACCGGGTGGTAATGTGGCATGGGGAGGCGGAGACATGCTGCCATGAGACACAGTGTGTGAGGGAGAATGTGGAGGGCTGCCTTTCCACTTATTGGGGATTCGATAGGTAAGAATTGTCTTGGTAGGAGTGGGAAGTGGGGCGGGCACAACAGCCTCACACACAACCAAAGGTGCATCAGGTGCAGGTGGCTCTCTCTGTGGGGATTTGCTGGATCTGGTGTTACGCTTGGGCTGGTCTTGCCTTTTCCCCTCCATCCCCTGGTTGACCAGGTGAACCCCCCACATTGCTCTCCTGTCCCAGCTTCACAGGGGTGTGGGTGGGAGTTGAGGTTGTGGGTGAATCTGCCTTAGGGAGCTGTTTGTGCGGACTCTTTGCAGGCACCAGCTTCACAGCAGGCAGGGCAACTGTTCGTCTGCCTTTGGGAGCAGGTTTGGGGACGGGAGTGTCCTTGGATGGAGGTGATGTGGATGCATGTGAGCCTGAGGCCTGCTTCTTGGCCTGATGCCCCTGAGTGTCACCAGAAGGGCTTTTCCCTTTGTGCTCCTGTGTGCCTGTTTTTGCTTTGGGGAATGGTGTCTGTGCTGCTGCTGTTGTGTGCTGTGTGTTGAGTACTTGGAGCCTGAGGGCTGTGGTGTGAGGTCACCCTCGTCAGATGTTGCTACTGGCAGGGTGGTTGCCGAAGGGACTGGAGCTGGACTCGGAGCCTGTGACAGCTGAATGGCTGCCGTCACTGTGGAGGACAAAGACTGGACAGTTCTGTGCAGCCCACCCACGTCAGAATGAATGCCCTCCATGAAGGCAACTACCTGTGCCAACTTCCTGTCATGATCCTGGAAGGCATTCAGGAGAGTAGTCTGACCCACCACAGCTGGCACAAAAGGTCCACCGCCTCAACACTGAGGGCAGCAGGGGAGACAGGGGCAGGGGCAGCGGTGCCTGGGGGGAAGGACACTCTACTCTTCTTACTGCTGCGGGAACGGGCAGCACTAGTGGTAGTAGCCGGGAGGGTGGGCACAGAACGATGTGTGGTGGAAGAAGAGGCAGATTTCCCACTCCCTGTGCCTGCCAACATCGAGGAGTCACCGCTAGAGTCAGATGATGTTGAGGTTGGTGTTTCTGGGCGTGAGTCTTCCAGGACACTCCTCCGAGGCGCTGGTCACATCAGTGTCAGTGAGCTCATGTGTAGCAGTTGTGCCAGATGCCTCACCACTAGTGTCCGTCCCCTGTCCTTCTGTGCCCTCGGTAGATGCTGCAAAAGAAAGAGACGTAGGTTTAGTACAGTGCCCTACTCACAAACATCATATGCAACCAAAGCAAAAAACTAGAATATGATACCCCCATGTAGCACACCACTCTGTGCAGTCTGCATGTGCAAGCTTTATGCAAAAGTCAGAAGATGCATGGAAACGTGCATAGTTGGCATTAATGACCCATGTGACGTTCACACTGCCAAATAGCTGGCCCGTACCTCCTGACATACTGTTTCCTGTAAGCATACCTACGTGCCTATAGGTGAGATAGATGTACATCTCAACATGTTGTCAGTCACATACGGAGTCACTTTAAGGGGACAACACAGATACTGACTCCAGAATGTCCTTATACCATGGCCATGAGCTACTGATGTCCACCATGTTGTGCTTTGAAGGGCAACGACCCTTGCACATTGTTGGCAGATGTGTACTTCTCACAATTCCAAAGTCAGGCACTGCACACATCGACGTAAGCACACTAAGATGAGGAGCACAGCTGTTCACTCCCCGGTGATGTCTATGACACCCATAATGCAGCAGATGGCATCAGTGGCGGCTCGTGACATTTGAAAGTGGTGAGGCGTAAAATTATTGTCGTACCGCACTACGGCGAGCGAGCAGTAGCGAGCGAGCCCGAACAACCTACGGGGGGGCAATTTGGAAAAAAGAGTGGACAAATGATGCTTTTTCAAGCAATCTTGAGGAAGCAGGAAGGTTAATAAAGCAATACAATTGAATTATTTATCATTTAAGAAATTGCTGGGTGTTGGATTTTTTTGGGGAGGTTATTACACAGAGGACCACACAGAGATGTTGAGAGAGTGGCAGAAAAAAGTATGGTAACAGACAGCAAGATAGAGTGTGGACGAGAGAGCTCACCTGTGCTAACCTTTACAGTGTCCACTGTTTCGGACACCTCACACTATCCACCAATGCCACCTTCACACGCTGCCCATGAGAGCCAGCTCATCTCTGCCCACCAGTGCCAGCTTCACACTGTCCTCAAGCACCTTACAGTGCTCACCACTGCTTGCTTGTTGGAATTCAGAATGCTGTGAACTGGCATATGAGGCCTCTTTGAGCCGCCACTGAATGAAAAAGGTAAGGAAGATGCCATATACATCTTGAAAAATTAGAAACTGTTCCCATGTTTGAAATGGCAAGAATACTATCAGCCAGTTTTAGGGTGAAAGGGCTTTAACTGTGTTGTTGTCCCAGTTTTTTGACAAGAGTGATCTCCCCCATTACTGATCGGCAGACACAAATTAACCCAAACCTGAGAAGAGGGTCAAAGAAGGAGATATCGGGAAACGAGAATGTTAGGGCATGTAGCAGAAACGTGAATAGGCTTTGCAGACTGCAGGTTAGAAGGTGAATCAGGTAACGCGTCGGGTTAATGTGCATATTGCGGAGCTCTACGGTTCATTAACAGCTCCCTTGCTCCAAGCCTTTAGAGTTTAGCGACTTTAAATACTAAATACTCCGTACACAGATCTGTGTGTAGCCTGCAGGCCCCAGGTTCTAATCTCAGTCAGACGTCTTAGTGGGTAAATGCACCTGCCGCAGAGATTTGTGTTGTGTACAACATATGAGTGGGTCAGAGGTTCCAAACACAAGGAGACGGATCAGTGGGTTGATGCACCTACGGCTCTGGGTCCAGTTGATAACTAGACAGACAACTCACACCCCGTGAGCACTGCACCCCAAGAGCCCTAAGGTTAAAGGAGGAAATGTAACCAATGAACAGTTCACTTTTAAAGTTCACCTCGGTTACACCACAGGCCGCTTCAAGCTCCAGTCACCTAAGCCCCGCCCCTGCATCTTAATTTGTGTTACATTTGCTACCGTCGGCATATGTCCTGCATTCTCCTTAAGCAACGATGCTCAGGGTGTTACGCCACTTCCACACTAAACAACTGAGCAGCTGAAACACTGCATCGGTCGGTGTCAAGGCAAAGGCATCATTCCACCAAAGAAACACGCATCTCAAGTAAGCACACAGAGAAATATCGTAGCGCTAGAAAAACGCATAAGCCATATACAAATTGCTACTCTCACACAAAAAGATTCCAAGCATTTTTTTTTTTAAAAACAGGCTTAATGATGTCAAATTACATTTCTGGGGAAGGACTCGCAGACAGCCAGGCGCTCCATCTGCTTCCAGTTTCTGGCTTTGTCAATATTTCAGCTCCGGGCTGCAGTCAGAAGGCCAAGTGAGAGAACGGATTAGATGGAGGGTAGGGTGGGTAAGTACATTAAAGGAAAATGAGACAGCGTGGGGAGACCAGGCAGTTTTCTTTAGACATGCCATGGAAGACGGGACCATGCAGTGGGGTGAAGGGAGGGGGAGGTCTCATTTCGGCACTGGCAGGCAACTCTAATGCAGGATTAAGCAGCGACTACTGCAGGACCTGGCGGTACGCAGTTCAAATGGTAATGACATTGCGAGGGAAGACCGGGAGGAGAGGATGGCTAAGGCCCGCAGAATCAAAGTAATAATAAAGAAAAGAAAACAATCTACTTATCTCAGACTGAAGGAAGCTGCGTTGGTGTGGCCGTGCCTCCGCCAAGACCTCTTGTGCATTACCGCAGCCAAACCTGTGACCTGACTTGTGATAGGCATCTCCCCACTCTGACAATGCAAACGTAGCTTTCTACCAAGAGAGTTTCCCGCCTTCTCGGGAATCCAGGGCCCTTCCAGAAGCTTTAATTCCACAACCATGCCCCTGCACAAAACAGGGCAAGCGGTACATGGAGACGTTTAACCGTACTCGGAGTGTATTTGGCCTTCGAGAGGGTTGCATTCTATTCCTAACCGCCGTGCTGTCTCTAATGAAAGTGTGTCTTGAAATATTAGACGCCTTCGCGCGACTGCTTATTTTTACAAATGAAAAAATGCTTTTCTTGGTCCGCCCAAGCCGTGGCTGCCATGCCCGGGGGGGGGGGGGGCCGTTGTATATACACAGGTGGGAAATAACAATAAAAATATACTGTCTAAACCTATCTTACCGCCGGCGCCGCCTCTGCTCCTGACCGGTGTGATGGTGTACCCGGGTCTGGAACAGGAAGCAGCCAGCAGGCAGCCTCCTTCCCTGGCTGGCCCTAAGCCAATCACAACGCTGCAATGGCAGCGTTGTGATTGGTGAGGCGCAGGGGAGAGCACCCCCAGCCGCGCCATTTTCTCTATGTAGGCTGCATGCAGCAGCCTACATAGAGAAAAAGGGAGAGTGGGCAGTCCTGCTTGAGGGCAGGGGAGGAGTGGCTTACCCACTGTTGTGGGTACTGACTGTTTGGTCGGCTCCAGAGCTGACCAAACTGTCAGCACCGACAACATTGGGGAAGCCACTCCCCCCCTGCCCTTGAGCAGGACCGCCCACCCTCCCGCCCCCAACCAGGCACTTCTGCTTCTCGCACTGCGAGAAAGCAGTGGGGCGATGCCCAAACGCCCCTATGGAGGAGCCGCCACTGGATGGCATGAAGCCACATCTTATCTTGCAATGTCAAGGGCCATTATTTTAAACACATGAGAAAGTACATGTAGCAAAAATGCATGTCAGCTGCACTCAACACAGAGGCCACTTACAAGCCATTGCATCACACTGGAAACATCACAGAGCTCAACACTGGCGCAGGGTTGGGATACATGCAGTCACTCACACCCAAAGTCACCCTTCACAGAATACTCACCCCAAACTTGCTGCTGATGGGCCCTCAAACGTCCATCCAGCTCTGGCTGTGTCACAGCCAAGATGCGGGCCATTAGTGGTGTCATGCTCCTGCGCGACAACATTCCAGTCCGAGGGAGCAGCCCCAGCGTCATCTCTGCCACGTTTTTGCTCAGCCGGCAGATGTCATCCCACCTCTTGTGACAGTGTGTGTGTCCCGTCGGTTGCAGACACCCAGAGCCCGCACCTTGCGTGCAATGGCCCTCCATAAGGCCTTACGCTGGCCGACTTTAAGCTGCAGGCATGGGAGACAAGAAGAGGCAGTTTCAGGGACAATGGGCCATGTTCCACTGTGTCTCAGGACAGGAGCATGCAAACACTTAGCACAGCTGTACATAAACCTTGAGCAGAGGCCATACAACATGACATGTAGTACATTTGCATCAGATAATCGGATTGAAATGCATTTAGCTATGAGGGTGGACACAGGACCTGGCCATCTCACACACATGCAGAATGGCAGCACACAAAGCAATGTGAAGAAGGCCCTCATCTGTGATGCAGTATGTGTGGGAGCAAGACCTACATCATGTTGGAAATTATGTGTTGGGGAAGACTCACTGTCTCCAGCACTACACACCCCTCAATGTCCTTGGCCTGTGAGTGGCTCACTGTGTCGTGGATGTCACATCTAGGGACATGATCTTACATTCTCACACCCTTCTCACAAGGACTGTCTTGTGCAATCATCAGGCCTAAGATAGCTCATTGAGTGACAGGGCGGCAGACAACACATATGTCGCACTCTGTCCATTTACTGATGGGTCCCTGTCAAATTGGGCAGTATCTGTGCAGGCCAGGGGGACTCACACTGAGGTCAAGCCTGGCCCATCGGAACAATCACATGCATGTACAATATGAGAGGTCAAACAGTGCCTACACATGCAAGTCAGTACACATCATGAAATCAATGGAAGGAGGATGTTTCAGAAGTACATCACTCTGATGTGTCATAGGCGATTTCCCACCAAGAGTGTCACCCTCAGGCATGTCGATCTTGTGCATAATGCTCACATATCCATGGTGACAATATGAAAAGTGTACACACATCCTTCAGTACCCTCTGGACGAAACACATTTGAAATGTCCCAAATGAGCATGTGAAAGGCGAATGGACTCTGACATCCATTAGCACAGGCAATGTTTGTTCTGACTTCCACTCTCCAAACCAGCAGTGTTACTGTATGTCTGCAAAGACACTGCATGTCCCTCCCATCCTTCAATGCGGCCATGGATCTGTGGTAATAAGGCTACACACCCCATTGACATGAAGTCAGCATGCTATGCAGTGTATAACACAAACTTGCACTCACAGGCACACAATACAGCAGAGCAACATCATGTGAGCACTCTTTGCACTCTCCAAATTTCACTCTCAAACACTCACCATAACATCAGGAGCACCATATAGCCTCCTGTAGTGTGTAAGCACCTCGTCCACCAGGATCGCCAGCTCCTCTGTGTTGAAGGGACGGGCCCTGATGTTCTCAGTTCTCGCCATCACTGGGTCCAGGTGACAGGAACAGCAGCAGTTGGGGATGAAGAATGGCAGGCAGCAGTGTCTGGATGCAGTGGAAATGTGTGGCTCTCTCACAGACATATATAGCCCCCTGGGGTTGTTTCAGTGGTACTCAGCTGCTGCAATTGGTGTTCCAGAGCAGCTTTGTTCAAATGTAACCAATGACCGGCCCTGCAGTAGCGGAGGACGCCTACCGCGATTTTCAAAAGTGTATTCCACTAGCGCGATTGCGGTTCCCATTGGCTGAATGGGCATGGGCATTGGCGGTGTCACACCGCGGGGCCCAGGCGGTCGCTTCCGCAATCGTGCACCTTACAATTGTATCCAATGACCGGCCCCGCAGTAGCGGAGCACGCCTACCGCGATTATCAAAAGTGTATTCCACTAGCGCGATTGCGGTTCCCATTGGCTGAATGGGCATGGGCATTGGCGGTGTCACACCACGGGGCCCAGGCGGTGGCTATCGCGATTTGGCATCTTTACATTGGTGCCAATGACCGTGATTGCGGTGGCGGTGCACGCTTAGGGCACCTATGGACACATCATGCTGTAGCAATGGCAATGGCCAGTTCTCATCATTGAAGACTCCACACTTACAATGAATCATGCCACCAGATAGTTAAATTGAATGCTAGTGTGACATTCAACTCACTGATGTCTACACATGCCATGTCAGTGCACTGGAGTACATGCATTGGCATGTAGTCCCTCACATGTCACTGATGATGTTGTTGTGCATGTACACAGATCTGTTGCGTGATGGACTCTCAAATATGGAAACATGTCAATGTGTGAGATGGTTAAGCAACACACAGTAATGATGGACTGACTACTTAATGTGCCTACTTCACTGTGTTTGCTGAACTCATTTTGATACCTGATCTCAATGCACACACTGTGCTCATTGTGTGGTTAATGTGTGCCCTGTCCGACTCACGCAAGAAGGTGTGGCAGGTACAGCAGCTACATAGGAGACAGTAGTGTTGCAGTTTCAGACATGTGCTGTGTCAAGTACTCTCAGGGCTGGTGACACAAGATGTCGGAATGTCCCATTTCACATAGTCTGAATCTGTCTCGGGTGTACTCAGTTTGTACATACTGATCACGTGTACAACTACTTGGGGTCAAGTTGTCTCTGCATGTGACTTGTGCTGTAAGCTGTTGTTTCAGGCCAGTCATTGTTGGCGCTGTCAGTCAAGACGTTAGATGTTGGACACATCTCATAGGTGAATTGTATTGACAAGTGTCCCCTTTTATCTTATGTAGGAGGCGACCAAATGTGCATCGTCCATTCACCTTGCTGGCGGACATGGAGGATGTGGACATCATCCATAAGTTCCGTTTGGATCGGCAAACCCTCCAAGACCTATGTGCTCAGTTGGAGCCCCATCTGAGGCCTCGCAGGACAAACGTTCCTCTGCAAGGCCTGCTCTCGCTACCCTGCATTGGTTATCCTTCCAGGAAAGAGTGCAATTTAAGGCCCTGTGTATCACCCATAAGTCATTTTCAAGAAAGGGCCCGCCCTTGATCCGTCCCTGGAGTAAACCTTATGTACCCAACAGAGTCCTTAGATCGGGGAAAAAAGGATTAATTTGTGTACCGAAGATTAAACGTGTACGTAGTGGAGGCCGACTGTTTACATATAACGCATCTAGACTCTGGAATAGCATTCCCCTCCACATACGCTCCGAACCTGAACACCTCAAGTTCAGAAAACTTTTGAAAACTTTTCTTTTTCATTAAACTCCTCGTAGCTTACTTTCCTTGTAGCTTACTGGACGTCTTAGCGCTGGGATGCCCCTGGGTAACCACGCGCTTTATAAATGTTCCTTCATTCATTCATCCATCCAACTGCTGTGTCACCAACATGTAAGGTGATGGCGGTCCTGCATTTCCTTGCAACTGGCTCGTTCCAGTACACGGTGGCCAGCGCAGGTGGGATGTTGCAGGCAATGTTCAGCATGGTGCTACGGGATGTCCTGTCCGCTATGATGGTATACAAGGACACCTACATCCATTTGCCACGAAGACAGGAATTGGCAGCTGTGAAGGGTGATTTTTATGCCCTTGCCCACATCCCTAATGTTGTTGGTGCCATTGACTGCACCCATGTTGGCCTGGTTCCGCCACAGGCACGTGAGCACATCTACAGGAATAGGAAGCATTCCCATTCCATTAATGTGCAGGTTGTATGCCAGGCAGATATGATCATCTCACATGTCTGTGCCAGATTCCCTGGCTCAGCCCACGACTCCTACATCCTGCGTAACAGCATCGTACCACAGATGATAGCAAATCTGCATCCTGACCATGCGTGGCTTGTAGGTGAGTTAGCTGAGTCAAGTATTGTGCTGTATGTGTGACATGCTGTCCGCAGCTACAGTCATATTACAAAATTGTTCTGTGTATCTGACACCTAGGTGACTCTGCATATCCCAACCGGCCTTGGTTGCTGAGCCCACTTCGGAATCCCAGGACCCCGGGTGAAGTCAGCTAAAATGAGGCCCATGGGAGGACACGTCGTTTGGTGGAGCGCACTTTTGGGCTTCTGAAGTCTCGGTTTCGGTGCCTGGACAGGACCGGAGGTGCACTGATGTACTCTCCCAAAAAGGTGTGCCAGATAATTGTTGCATGCTGCATGCTCCACAACCTGGCCTTGCGCAAGGAGATCCCCCAGCTCCTGGACGATGATACGCCGCAGATGCCCCCCCCCTGCAAGCCCACACATGTCCAGTGACGAGGATAGTGGAGAGGAGGAAGGTGTCAACCTGCGCCAACAGATCATCAACCGCTACTTCCCTTGAGTGTGAGTAACATTGTACAACAGTGCCATTGTCTGCTGTCTTTGATGGTGGTGATGAGGCCGAGAGGAGCTTTTTGACTGTTGCCTGTTGTTGACTCTGTGCTGATGGCTGATGTGTGTGGCACAGTGTAGTCCTGACCAGCTACATGATGTCTATGTTGAGATTGTTTCTCCTTGTGATGTGTGCTGGTTTGTGTACCTTGATGACTAGTGTTGTGTACTGGCTGTGATGCCAACACCTGACGAGTAAATGTCGTTCTCTTGTGTCTCTCTAGATCCCTTCAGACTCTCAATGCTTCGTCACGATCTGAGCTTCTGGTACATTGTGTTGTGACTCAACATTGTACATATTGTGATAAACATGGAGCTGACACAAAGACATAGCTGTGTAAAGAGTGTTTATTTACATTGAGTGGTTGTGACAGACAAGTGATGTTTCAAGAAATGGTGCTAAGTGAATCAATGAGTTGTCAGTGATGGCAAACAAGACAATAGAGTAGTCACCACATTGATGAAGTGACACAGTCCAACAGACACCTGCCATCAACATGGCAGTGTGGGTAAGGATAGTCAACAAAGTCAATGTCAAGGTGTACAGAGGTGCTATCATGGATGTCTCTTTGACTTGCGTTTGGCTGGTGCTTTGACACTTGATCCTCCCGTGGTGTTTCTCAGACGGCCCCTCTTGCGTTTTCCAAGGGGGGCTCCTGCTGCGGGGTCAGCGGTGTCTGAGGAGTCATCCTGTTGCTGCTCACCCCTCTCTGTGGCCGCAGCTGGGCTGGTGGGGGGTTCACCCTGCGGGCCACTGGAGGGGGTTGAGCCGTAGTTTGGGCCACAGGTCTGTCCCTCAGAACACCCACGAGCTGGCCCAAGAGGTCCACGATTTGGCCCATACGCGTGTCTATGGAGCTCAGCAGCAGGCGGAGCTCACACGATTCTTCCAGAGCCTGGCCCGTGTGTACCTGGGCTTGTTCGTAGGCCCCAAGAACTCTCGCGATGTTGGCCAGGGCTTCGGTCCCAGGGTCCTCTCGATTTTGTCCCCCAGTTGCCCTCCCACCTGCACTGCTGCCCCGGACCTGTGGCGTTGCCACTCGACGCACCCCCAGACTCTCCCTGCCCTCCTCTGATTGTGTGATGGGGTTGGTAACCACTGAGGCAGTGCGAATGTTGCAGGCAGCGGTGGTGGTGGTGGTGGTGGTGGTGGTTGAGGCCGCACAGGTCGTTGCAGCAGGGGTCAGCGCGGTTGTTGTTGCTGGGGTGGTGGTGGTGGGGACAGTGGGGGCCTCGGATGTGGTGCGCCCTGGCAGTCCGGACGGGCCAGGTCGGTGCTCCTCATCCGAGAAACTTAGGGAGTCTGCATCCGAGAGTCCATGTTCCGAGTGTGGAGACTGGCTCTGCAGGTTGGTGTTGTCTTCTGCAGCAGTGAGTTGTTGATCTCCTGTTGAACAGAGGTGAAATGGTCATTAAAGTACACCCCACAAGCATGTGTTAGATGTTTGGATGTTATATGTGTTACACCACAAAGTTTACATTGTTTTCACTTTGTATGACTGCAAGGTACTGCACATCATGCCATGATGTGTGGGTACATACATTACTTGTCCATGGTGTGACATGTAAATAGGTACCATGTTCCACGTACAGATTGTGTGATTACAAGAACATGTCGTCATCTACCGGCTTGCAGCCCATCAACTTTATGTGATTTGTCTTTTTGGTTTGCTCTGCAATGAAGACGTTACATCTGAGCAAGAATTAGCCATTGTAATCTTCTGCATACCTTTGTGTTATCATGTACTTTACTTTCTTTCAACAACTGACCATGCATGTTTTGTGTTCATATGGTCCTTCATGCTCTGCCACCATGGCACTTGCACATAGCATTCCGTGCTGGACATGATTGTGCCCTGAATTTCTTCACAATGTGACTTGCTGGCTTAACGTTACGTTTCTGTGACAGTTACATACGCTTGGCTGTCTGCACAAAGGAAGTGACTATAGGATGTATGCCATGTTGGGTGACATGTGAGGGGTGGTGTGGTCATATGGCTCCATGCGTTTTGAGAGGATTGGCAGGGTGCATGCACTGTCTACCTACCTGTACTGTGACACAATTGAGGGGAATTGCTGCCACATGGTTGTGGGTGTGGAGAGTGCTCCATCCTGGTGAGCTTTGGGACAAGGGGGCCTGGTGGGAGTTGTAGTGCAGGCTTCCCAAACACAACCACCCCCTCCCTGTTAAGATGGCTACCTACCTGTTAGTTTGATGAGGGGAATGCAATGGCTGACACATGCTTCTGGGTGGGGTGGGGGGGGGAGTGCTCCATCCTGGTGAGCTTTGGGACATGGGGGCCTGGTGGGAGTTGTAGTGCAGGCTTCCCAAACACAACCACCCCCTCCCTGTTGAGATGGCTACCTACCTGTTAGTTTGATGAGGGGAATGCAATGTCTGCCACTTGCTTCTGGGTGGGGTGGGGGGAGTGCTCCATCCTGGTGTGCTTTGGGACAAGAGGGCCTGGTGGGAATTGTAGTGCAGGCTTCCCAAACACAACCACCCCCTCCCTGTTAAGATGGCTACCTACCTGTTAGGTGAAGGTGGGCAATGCAATGGCTGATACATGCTTCTGGGTGGGGTGGGGGGAGTGCTCCATACTGGTGTGCTTTGGGGCAAAGGGGCCTGCTGGGACTTGTAGTGCAGGCTTCCTAAACACAACCACCCCCTCCCTGTTGAGATGGCTACCTACCTGTTAGTTTGATGAGGGGAATGCAATGTCTGCCACTTGCTTCTGGGTGGGGTGGGGTGGGGGGAGTGCTCCATCCTGGTGTGCTTTGGGACAAGAGGGCCTGGTGGGAATTGTAGTGCAGGCTTCCCAAACACAACCACCCTCTCCCTGTTAAGATGGCTACCTACCTGTTAGGTGAAGGTGGGCAATGCAATGGCTGACACATGCTTCTGGGTGGGGTGGGGGGAGTGCTCCATCCTGGTGTGCTTTGGGACAAGGGGGCCTGGTGGGAGTTGTAGTGCAGGCTTCCTAAACACAACCACCCCCTCCCTGTTAAGATGGCTACCTACCTGTTAGTTTGATGAGGGGAATGCAATGGCTGACACATGCTTCTGGGTGGGGTGGGGGGAGTGCTCCATCCTGGTGTGCTTTGGGACAAGGGGGCCTAGTGGGAGTTGTAGTGCAGGCTTCCCAAACACAACCACCCCCTCCCTGTTGAGATGGCTACCTACCTGTTAGTTTGATGAGGGGAATGCAATGTCTGCCACTTGCTTCTGGGTGGGGTGGGGGGAGTGCTCCATCCTGGTGTGCTTTGGGACAAGGGGGCCTGGTGGGAGTTGTAGTGCAGGCTTCCTAAACACAACCACCCCCTCCCTGTTAAGATGGCTACCTACCTGTTAGGTGAAGGTAGGCAATGCAATGGCTGACACATGCTTCTGGGTGGGGTGGGGGGGAGTGCTCCATCTTGGTGAGCTTTGGGACAAGGGGGCCTGGTGGGAGTTGTAGTGCAGGCTTCCAAACAACCACCCCCTCCCAGTTAAGATGGCTACCTACCTGTTAGGTGAAGGTGGGCAATGCAATGGCTGACACATGCTTCTGGGTGGGGTGTGGGGAGTGGTCCGTCCTGGTGAGCTTTGGGACAAGGGGGTCTGGTGGGAGTTGTAGTGCAGGCTTCCCAAACACAACCACCCCCTCCATGTTGAGATGGCTACCTACCTGTTAGTTTGATGAGGGGAATGCAGTGTCTGCCACTTGCTTCTGGGTGGGGTGGGGGGAGTGCTCCATCCTGGTGTGCTTTGGGACAAGGGGGCCTGGTGGGAGTTGTAGTGCTGGCTGCCTGTACACCTGCCCCCATGGTAATATTGCTAGCTACCTTTGGGGTGAATCAGAGGGAGTGGATGTTGGAACTGTGAGACATGTGTTGGGGAGAGTGTGGTGCACATGCATGCATTTTGACCTGGGAGGTGTAGCTTTGTAGTTGTGCAAGACAGTACATAGCAGTGTGATGGTAGACATTTGTTGGTACTTACCAGCCTCCACTCCCCCGGGTATTCCTGTGAGACTCTCTGGATGCAGTATGCCAAGCACCTTCTCCTCCCATGCCGTGAATGTTCGTAGTGGAATGGGAGGGCCACCGCCAGTCCTCTGAGCCAGCTCACGGTTCTTGTTGTTCTTCTCTTTCACCTTGCTCTTGAGGTCATGCCACCGCCTCATGATCTCCTTCTTGGTGCGCGGGATGGTCCCTACTGCATTGACCCTGCTGACTATCCTTGCCTACATTTGCGTTCTGGTGGCTAATGGTGTCTGTTGGACCAGGTTTCCAAACAAATGTGGTTCTACTCTGATTACCTCATCTACCATCACTGACAACTCATTGTCAGTGAATTTGGGCATTTTCGTCTGTGACATGGTGTGTGATGTGCAAATGGGTTAAAGGTGCAGGTGTGGAGGAGGTGGTGGTGATGTGTGTGTTGTTGTGATTGTGTGATGTGTGCAGATTTGCCTATCCTTTGTGCTGTGGGGTTGGACCCTTCAGTTGTGGAGTAGTGCAAAGGATTGTGGTCAGGGAAGGGGCTGGTTTTATACTCGGCAATGTGGGTGGGTCAAAATGGTGTATTCCTGTCAGGTGTGTTGTGTGGGTTGACCTGGGATTTGTATTTTTTTGGTGCCATGGCGATTTGTCATTGGGGTGTGTTAGGTGTTTTTTGAGGCTGAGCCAGGTTAATTGCCACACTTGGTAGCCTTGTTGTGTGTTTTGTTGTCATCCGCCATTGCTATTCCGGAGTGAGCCCGGTGGTGGGTATACAACCGCTCTTCCGCCGACTCTCCCATTCATCGATGCTTGCGATCGCGCCGGTTGAAATGCAATGACCCTTCCGCCGGCTCTCCCATTCACCAATGGTTGTGATCGCGGCGGTCGGAAAAGAGCTGATTGTTCCGCTGTCACCGCAATGGTATCCTAATTCAACATGCGGTCACTCCGCTGGCCGTGCGGCGGTTTCGGATGTTTCCGCTGCAGGACCGACCGCCGCGGACGGATTTTTACCTGCTCCTCACGCTCCCGGCAGTGTTTCGTGCATTCCGACCGCCGCGGTCGGATTTTTCTGGTGGTTCATCTAAATCTCACCGCAGTACATGCAGACGGTTAATTTCCACTACCACGGCGGTCGGAGTGCTTTTCCGCCTGCCATCGTAATCGGCCCCTAAGTTTCCTCAACTATGTTGGTCATTTCCCAAGTGTAAATCAATATAAGTAAATATTGGTTGCAGCCAATTCCTGCCCTAGATTACATTAGGTTTGCCACAAAAAGTGCTACTGCTCAAGCGGTGAAAAAAGACATGCAGAGCCTAATAGCAACAGGGGCAGCTCATACCTTTCAATCAGACAATGATCCTGCGTTTGCCGCTAAAGCATTTATGTATGCTATGTTTGCTCTGGGAGCATGACTGCTATATTTGCATCTAAAATCGAATGGCATTAAAGAGTGATTTAACAGTAGGCTTGAATGCTAAGGTATTGGATACAGGATAGACATAGCTACATAGCCTGTATGGTATTCTAAGAGCACTAAATATTTTACCTAGGGTATCATTAGGTGGTCAGACCCCATACGAACTGCTCTTTGGAGTACCAATGTATATGCCTGATCTTGATTTCCCTGGAAAGGTAGCAGAGTAAAAAATCAAATCACCTGCTCCTCTTTGACAATTCAATCTATTGCAGACTGTTCAAAAAATTAGAACTAAATTGCCCAACGTGAAGAACTCTGACGCTGACTAAGAAAAACTTACTAAAGCTGCTGATGGGTGGGAGCTAGTTCAGGAAATAATCCCTGACAAGCAAGTCTTTGGACCGTCGTACAGGTCACCTGTTCCAGTTCTTGGTCAGAAGGCACTCAAATAGTAATCTTGCAGCTGTTACCTGGTGCATAGAAAAACAGGACAGCATTAACTGATCACATCAAAAAGCATTATGTGGCCAATTCTGTTCAGCAGTCCTCCATCAACACCAAGGTCCCTCAGGAGTAGATCAATGCATCCCCTCCCTAGTCTAGAAGAACTACCCCAAGAAGCCCATTCCGGAAATCAATGGGAATGCAAGTTTCAACAAGTGAACCTAATCCTGCAATCTGTGATAAATAATGAACGGTTCACTGACAAAATATCAATGTAAAAAATATAGAAGTAAACAATATCGATGATAAAATATAGAATGCAAAAATATCGACTCCCTATACTTAAACAGGTAAGTACAAAAATATCGAAAAAAATCGGTTAAAAATATAGTTGTACAAAATATCGATTTTTATATATATATAAAATAATAAACATTAAATATATTAAATAATAAAATTAATTTAAAAAAAATAAAGTGGATTTAATATGCATTTTAACAAATATAACAAATAAACTTAATTAAAAAAAATTTAAACACACCTACATAATAATCAATATATATATATATTTACTTTAAAACAATAAACTATTAATTTTAATTTATTTTATAATTTTTAAATTATATAAAAATATACGCACATATATATATATATATTATGTATATATACATATATATATATATTTACCAATAACATAAAATCTATTTAAAAAAAACATTTTATTATGAATTAAAACATTAAACTATTTAAAAATCTTTAAACTTAAATTTACCACTCCAGTCAGTGCAACAGTAGGGAAAGTGTTGGATAGCGGAGGGGTAAAAATTACTATTCCCACTCCAGTGAGTACAACAGTAGGGAAAGTGTTGGATAGCGGAAAGGTAAAACTTACTATTCCCACTCCAGTCAGTGCAACAGTAGGGAAAGTGTTGGATCGCGTGGGGGTAAAAATTACTATTCCCACTCCAATGAGTGCAACAGTAGGGAAAGTGCTGGATTGCAGAGGGGTAAAACTTACTATTCCCACTCCAGTGAGTGCAACAGTAGGGA
The DNA here is from genome assembly GCA_963921515.1 of Calotriton arnoldi. NCBI lineage: Eukaryota > Metazoa > Chordata > Amphibia > Caudata > Salamandridae > Calotriton > Calotriton arnoldi. Next base: position 3,831,191 of record CAWUFW010000495.1, on the reverse strand, counting down.
AAGTGTTGAATTGCGCAGGGGTAAAAATTACTATTCCCACTCCAGTAAGTTCAACAGTAGGGAAAGTGTTGGATAGCGGAGGGGTAAAACTTACTATTCGCACTCCAATGAATGCAACAGTAGGGAAAGTGTTGGATAGCGGAGGGATAAAACTTACTATACCTACTCCAGTGGGTGCAACAGTAGGGAAAATGTTGGATAGTGTCAGGATAAAATTTACTAATCCCACTCCAATCAGTGCAACAGTAGGGAAAATGTTGGATTGCTAAGGGGTAACAATTAATATTCTCACTCCAGTCAGTTCAAAAGTAAAAACAAACAAAATATTAACAACAAAAATATTTAAAAAAATAAACAAATATATAAATATATAAAAAATTAAAATACAAATATATTTAATATTACAAATTTGAAAACAAATATTATAATTTTAAATGCATATGCCAAATACCTAAAAATATTATATTAAATAAAATAACAAATAATTTTCAAACAAATAAATATTTTTAATTAGAAATTATTTAGAATCAAAAACATTAATCATTACATAAATGTACTTTTTTTATTTCCTGCCCTTTAACACCACACAATTCACAACCCACATCTAAATTTTATTTAAAAAATGTACTTACATAATTAACATAATTATTAACCAATTAAAGAAATATTATTAATTAAAAACCAAATTAAAACTCATCAAAATTAATAAACTTCCCACACTTTACGCCTATAATCCCCACAAACCACTGGTAAAATTAAACTGTAAAAATTAATATACTCCCCACCCTTTACCCCTATAAAAGTAAAACCAACACACCAAAAATTATAAACAACTACCCTAATTAAATATCAATTAATTAATTAACATTAATGATCAACCAATTATTAATAAAATAAACATAAATTACTTCCCACACTTTACCCCTATAAACCCTATAACCCACACCTAAAATTAATTACACAAATTCCATATTTAATTTTCAATTAATCAATATTAATTAAGAACTAATTATTAATTAATTAAAAATAAATTACTTCCCGCCCTTTACCCCATAAACCCCACAACCCACACCTAAAAAATCACACAATTACCATAACTAATTATCAATTAGTTCATATAAATTAACAACTAATAATTAATTAAACATAAATTACTTCCCACCCTTTACCCCTGTAAACCCCACAACCCGCACCTAAAATAAATTACACAATTTCCATAATTAATTTTTAATCAATTAATTAAAATAAATTAACAACGAATTATTAATTAATTAAAAATAAACTACTTCCCACCCTTTACCCCTATAAACCCCACAACCCGCACCTTAAAAAAATTACACAATTAACATAGTTAATTATCAATTAATTAATATTAATTACCAGCCAATTAATTACAAATAAATTACTTCCCACAATTAACACTATAAAATCTAAATTAAATAAATAAAAAATAATCAATAATTTATTATAATTAATTTGCTTCCCACCCTATTCCCCTATAAACCCACAACCCGCTACGGAACTAAAAAACGCAACATTTAATTAAAATAAAATTGATAACTGCTAAAAATTTAACACGTATATTAAAAAACATAAACAATACTTATACAAAAAAACATACATTACATACATTTAAAATATAAACTAAAATACATATTAAAAAATCAATATTTTAAACATCTATATTTTTGCAAACAATATTAATGACTTTTATATTTTTAAAAACAATATTTCTTACCTTAAATTCGATATTCTTGACCGCAATATTCTTGCTGTCGATATTTCTGAATCACAATATTTCCAACTCAATATTTGTGTAAGTCGACATTTCCTACTCGAATTCGTCTATACAGAAGTAACTCTGCTTCAGGTTATAATGCAAGAGAAAAAATAATCCCTCTCATCAGTTTGCGCTACAGATAGCTTCTTGCTTGCTGTTGGTTTCGTGACACTTAGGGCCCGATTCTGATGCGGTTAGGAAATCTTCCCGATCAAATCGGTTTAGAAATGGTTTCCGACCGACTCGGATCGGGAGAGTCCTACCGACCGAGTATGATGCATCCGGATGCTTCCAGATACGATTTGGTTGGACTCCCATTGACTTCTATGGGAAGCCTATGTTCCTAACTGCATCGTAATCTGGCCCTCGGTTGGAAAGACACGTTCCCGATCCGATTGGGAAGGAGCAAATGCCATTAGGAGGCCTTCCTAACCGCATCGGAATCGGGCCCTAGGTGGGAATGCTTTCCTAACCGCATCGGTATCAGGCCCTTACTGTTTCCCCCCTCGTGATCGTATATCTGGATTGCTACTGGAGTTCTATCTATTCTAATGTGCATTATGTTGTTGATTATAATTTAGCTTTTGGTACACAGGAAGTATATCCCTGATGAAACAGTGCAATTTCTTGTAGTTGAGGAATAGCAACTGCCTTCTTCTCACAGAACAAAAAGGGGATTATGCTGTGAACATCACTGTGTATCTTGTGCTGAATGGTGTTGTTTGTTCCTTATCAAATTATAGGTCTGACAGAATTGATTCAAATTCCTCATGTTTTAAAAATCTACCTGGATGACATCATATTTCCCAGCCCTTTTGAAAATTCATGAGATATAAATTCTGTTAAACACTTAGGGCCCGATTCCGATCTCGCTAGGAAAGCCCTCCGTACGACTCGGATCCGGAGGGCTTTCCGAGCGAGACATGCTCCGGGAGTCCGAACGAGCGAGTACGATGCTGCTGTATGCCTACTGACTCGGTTCGCGCAGTCTCCCATTGGACTCTATGAGAGCCCGTGTACAGACGCGTACACAGGCTCCCATAGCAGAAAAGGGGTGGGTGGGGAAAAGCATACACCCTGTGGTAGGCACCCCATGTTGCCCGCCACACTGTGCATGCTTGGATCGGGGGACCCAGGGGCCCCCCCGTGATAGATTCGGAGGGCCCCGGGTAAAGGGGGGCCTGGTACAGCCCCCCGAAGCACGCTTCCGACAGCCGTTTCGTCTCGCTGAGACCGAGGCGCAGTACTCTTCCGACTGTCCGAATCGTGCATCGTACTTGCTCGGTTGGAAATCGGCTCCATTGCGCGGCACGATTCGTCTACAAATGAGACGTACAGAGCGGTTCGGGTCCGGAAACGATTCGGTTGGCGCTTACGCGATCTTCGCATCGTACTTGGTCGTTCGGACTTGTGTACGATTCGGTCTTAAACAAGGGCTACGAATCGGATCCGGTAAAGCCAAATCCGATTCGGAGCCCTTCCGAATGACATCGGAATTGGGCCCTTAATCTTCAGAAGTTGCTTTTTTTTTTTCATTATGTACACCATTACATTCATCAATCTAACGGCGCTATAGAAACATTTAATTATACACAGTGGGAGCATTGTCGGACCCTATCCCTAAACAGCCCTAAAAACTCTTCTAGAGAAGGTCTCCCTATATTTTATGGTGATGACAAACCTGATCCATCAGCTTTTTATTATTTTCAAGAACCAGAAAAAGATCCTGATCACAAATCACAGGTTCATTTATTCCCCACAATTTATTGATTCATCTACAGAGCAAAGTTATACATATTGGAAAGAAAGTATAAATGAAAAACGTGTATGAGGGGCCACAATTTGGCAAATTTAGGGCACTGATACCCTGTTTAGGGCACGCATGGTTCCCAGAAGAATAATATTTCTAAATAGGACAGTGCAACAGACTACGTCCGTGAGCATGTGTCTTTTAAAGATCAAAAGACACCATGTATTGCAAAGATTAATTTGACACACATTTCAGGCTGGAAATGGAAAGAAAACATTACTGATAGTGATTTAACTGAAACTGAATGGAACATATAACCTCATGGTGTTTGGTTCAGATGGAATAGCCTTCTGACAGATAGATACTGAAGAATGTATGTACAGGTTGCCATCAGAAGCTGCTGCTCCATTGGCAAACAGGCCAGATACCTGATATAACATGTATTCCACTTTGACTGTAACTAAGTAAAGTTTTGGCATATTGTGCCAGAGATGGTTGTCTTATTCCAGTTTGAATGCTGTGAAAGAACACCTGTCAAAGTTTAGTGAGGACATGGATTTACATGATTTTATGGCAAGACCGGAGGCTAACATTATTGCATTCTACTTTAATGCCGCCACACAGCAGCACCTTTAAGAAAAGAATACATAACGTAGAAAATTCCAACACTATAAAACCCTGGAAAGCCTCATTACTCTGCCTTCTTTTTTGCTGCTGCGTGACCAGATAAGTAATCTTTGGCAGCTCTGGGGATGAATGTGGAGTGTAGATTTATTATACAGAGGACCTGTGTGTTGATGATGTGAGTATATGTCTGATTGTGTGTGGAACGTGTATGTCGGGTATGATTTTAGACAGGGTTTTATTTGTCTAAAAAAGTTGTGATTTTGTCGACTTTATGTGTTTAGACACGCTAGGCCATTAACAGTCAAAGAATTCTACTGCTTTTAGCAAGTTTGGTTTTGTTAAAATGTTGCCGGTCTATTTTGATGGTACGCTTAGGGCCCGATTCCGATCTCGCTAGGAAAGCCCTCCGTACGACTCGGATCTGGAGGGCTTTCCTAGAGAATCGCGCTGTGCTAGTCCGACTGAACGAGTACGATGCAGCCCTATGCTGACGGACTCGGTTCGCTCAGACTCCCATTGAACTCCATGGGAGCCTGTATACCGACGCGTACACAGGCTCCCATAGCAAAAGGGAGCGGGTGGGGAAAAGCGTACACCCTGTGGCGGGCACCCCATGTTGCCCGCCACACTGTTCACGCTTGGATCGGGGTGACCCATGTGTACCCCCCTGCGACAGTTTCGGAGGGCTCTGGGTGAAAGGGGGCCTGCTCTGGCCCCTCAAAGTCCGATTCTGACACCCATTTCATCTCGCTGAGACCGAGTCGATACAGCTGTCCGAATCGTGCATCGTACCTGCTTGTTTGGAAACCGGGTCCATTGCGCGGCACAATTCAGCTCCAGACACGTCGGACGAACAGATTCGGGTTCGGAAACGATTCGGTCGGTGCAGACAAGATCTTCGCATCGTACTTGGTCGTTCGTAATAGGGGACGATTCGGACGGACACAGTGGCTCCGAAACGGATTTGGTCATTCTGGATCCCATCAGGAGGCCTTCCGACCAAGATCGGAATCGTGCCCTTAGTGTGGGATTTGAGTTATGGCGGTTAGGAGCTCTGACAACGTGCGGCATGGGGCAGCTGTGATCTTGCGTATTGTTTTAAAAAGGGCTTACTGTTAGCTTTGGCTGTGAGGTCAGGTCTCTTGAGGCCAGTAATGAGCAGCGCACGTGTGCTATTCGCCCATCCTGCAGTCACTTTTGTTAAGCATAGATGGAGGGAGCATGCAAGCATGACGAGGAAGCTGAGTGAACGCATCTGTATATAGAAAAAAGAGAAGGACTGAGGGCTTACGTAGCGTTTTGGCCATTTTAATGAATTGGTTAATTCGTATTGAATCGGGGTGAACATGTAGGATTTACAGATTGGGATATAAAGTTAATGTTTAACAGTTCTTGTCTTCTTTTTTGGTATTGTTGCTGAGGCATTTGCGATCGGTTCTGAGGAGGAGTTTGTTGGATATTGAAGGAAATTTTAAGTTTACAGTGTATTAGTTTCAAAAGAATTTCTGAGCTAAGTAATTTGGGAAGTCTGGAGAGCACTACATTGGAAGAAAGGTTAATGGGAATGCTGACTAAGTTTTCAAATGATTTTAATAATAAAATGGAAAGGAAGTTGGATGATTTAATACAGAGTAAAGGTCTGGTAGCACAGGATGAAAGGTTTTATTCGGCTGGGGAAGGACCAGTAGTAGGTAATAGTGGCAAAGTAAGTAGGAAGAGAAAAAATTTAGTGGAGGTACGATCTGTTGCAAAACATTATAGGAAAGCAAGCTCAGAAAAAGGTTATGGTGGCCTAAAGAAAAAGGATTGCGTTAAGAATGCACACGGGGACCAAGTTAAGGGTCCAGAGGTTTCTGGCAAACAACCTCATGGAACTCGTAAAAATTCTTCTGTTTTTTGCGATGAATCCTCTGGGAGTGCAGAGGTGGAAATAAGTTGCTCCTCGGATTTTGTGTCAGAGGAAGAGTTGAGAGGAAGCAGAAAGAGGTCTGCAGATAATGATGGTGAGCAGGAGGCTCTGACGCATCCATTGGGGGAATTTATGTTTGACCCCTTGTTGATTAAACATCCATTGTCACCTGAATGGACTCCGATAGATCATGTAGCGGTGTATGTGGAAAATTGGTTAAGAAGGCAAATTCCTAAGGACGTTAGACTTTGGTTGAGGTCTGAGTGTCCAAGGCCTAGTTTGGCAAATAGAATTAAGGTAACACCCGAATTGGATGCTAAAATAATAGCTTACATTGGCAAAGGAGGAAAGGATCCTAGAAAAGGTCTGGATAAGGGCCTTAGGATGTGCCAAGATCGACTCTTGAATTTGACTGGCCCTATAATTAAAATATTCGAAATGGTAGAAGAGGCTTACATTGGCAATAAGACTCGGGATGTTGAAGAACTCGGACAGTGGGTTCAAAGATCTGTATGCCTTTTGGGAAATGCGAATACTGCATCATCTGTAGAATGCAGAAAGAGTATTCTGTTAAAGATTGACCCAAAGTTGGTGGAGCTTGCGAAAAATGAAGGTGGTCAATCAGCTAATGGTCTGTTGTTTGGTGATGATTTCACCAAAGTAATGTCTAAATATGTGGGAGCATTTAGCTTGTTACAAAAATCTCAGAGAGAGATCAAAAGATTTTTTGACAAACGTGTTTTTGGAGGGGCTGGGAGAACGAGAGGTCGGTTCCCCAGCCGAGGTAAAAGGCATTACTAGGGCTTCATTTAGACCCAGTAATTTTCAGACCTCATATCAGTCGGGTGGTTTTTATCCTCAAAGTCAGAGGAATAGAGGAAGAGGTGGACGCGGAGATCACAGGTAAGGCCAGGGTCGCAGGTAAGTCAAGGCCCTTTTGCTACCCCTCAAAAGTTGGGCGGAAGACTTGCTCAATTGTTTGGGAATTGGTTAAGGGTAACTAGGGATCAGTGGGTTTTGCAAACCGTTCAAGGATATCATATAGATTGTTAGATTTGGGGGTCTCTAGTTGGCAGAGGTATGTACCTTTGTCCAAATAGGGACCCTTGAGTCCAGTCAGGGAAAGTAGGTACACTCCCGAAATAACCCCTGCTCACCCTCTTGGTAGCTTGGCACGAGCAGACAGGCTTAGTTCAGAGGCAGTGTGTAAAGCATTTGTGAACACATACAGTAATCAAGTGACAACACTACAAATGGACACCACACAGGTTATATATTTATAAAAATAGGTATACTTTATATAGATTTATCACAAGACCATAAACGACAAAAATAATCCACAATACTGTTAAGAATACTTAGTTCTGATCAAAAAGGCTTAATTCAAGGTTCTGTGCGAGTCGGTAGCCTCCTCCGGCTACGGCGATGTCGAGAACAAACAGAGTCTAACAAATCCAGCTGACCGCGTCGAGACGGGCCAACACAGCGTAGACAGACTCGGTCACAGTACCTTTTACTTGAAGCGGCAGGCACGGGCGTGCGAGCCGGATGGCTGTTCGTCGCGGTCGCGATGCAAAAATGGAAGCGTTGCAGGACGCGTTGTCCCTCGATGCGGTGCAGGCAGCGGCTCGTTGACGTCGTCGAGACGGAGTCGGTGAGACCAGGGCCGTGCGTTGCAGGGCGAGACGGTGCTTCGATGCGGTGCTGGCAGGTTGCGGTGCGGCGACGGAGCCGGATTCAGGAGCTGGCGTCGATCAGTCCGGACAGCGGTGCGAGTCGGGCGGTGCGTCGCAAAGCGTGCGAGCGGTGCCCAACTCCGGTGCGGTCACAGGACTCGAACTCAGCAGCAGTGACCGTGTCGGTCGGACCAGTTCGATTCGGCGTAGCGAAGCGTTGCAGGACGCGTTGTCCCTCGATGCGGTGCAGGCAGCGGCTCGTTGACGGAGTCGGTGAGACCAGGGCCGTGCGTTGCAGGGCGAGACGGTGCTTCGATGCGGTGCTTACAGGACACCGAGTCGGTCGTGAGAGTCGGTCACCGCTCCCTACCTCTGTAGCCACTGAAACAGAGTTTCCAGCAGCAATTCACAAAGGGGGTGAAGTCCAATGGTCCTGGGACTTCGGTCAGGGGGCAAGCTCTCTTCCAAGCCCTTGGAGATCCTTCACAAGTTGATGAAAGTCACAGCAAAGCAAAAGTTCCTTTCTCCTTTCTTTGGCAGTCAGGCAAACCACTGCAGGCCAATCCCCCAAGCAGCACTTCAGGCTTAGGGATAGTCTCTCCTCAGTTTCTTCTTGGTTCCGCTCCTCAGCAAAGGTTTCTTCTTGTTCCCAAAAGTGATCTGATTTTCCTGGGGTCTGGGTGCCCCTCTTATACCCTGATTCTCTTTGTTCTCTGGAGGCAGAGAGGCCTCTGCCTAGTCCAAAACCAGTTCTGGTCAGTTCTGGAGCACTTTGTTTTTCTGACTCCCTCTTTCCTTTCAGAATGTGGGGCAGAGTGCTCAGCCGCCCGGCAGGAGGTGGGGCCAGCATTGTGGAAGGCAGGCACAGCCCTATTCAGACCCAGGTGCAACTCCTCCCTCCACTCTGGATGCAGATCTTTCTATTCAGCCCTGCGCTGACTCACCCTGTCTCCGGTAGCCACCCCCAGCCCCTGTCACTCAATCTCCAGACAAGGAATACACAACCTAGCAGAGGCAGGCTTGGATAGTTAGGCAAGAAAATACCCACTTTCTAAAAGTGGTATTTTCGAACACAGAATGTTAAAACCAACTTCACTAAAAGATGTATTTTATCATCCTGAGTTCAGGCATACTAAATTCGTTTTTCTACCATGTTCCCTGGGTCAGTTCTGACTATAAGGTGTAATAGTCAGTCTGCCCATTCTGGCCTATGGGGAGCAGGTAGCCTTGCAATAGTGAAGAACGAAAATGGCTGTAATTCACTATTAGGACATGCCACACACACCAGGGCATGTCCTACCTTATACTTACAATGCACCCTGCCCTAGGGCCTACTTTAGGGGTGACCAACATGCAGTAAAGGGAAGGTTTAGGGACTGGTAAGTGGGTGTACTCACCAAGTCGACATGGCAGCCCGAGGCTGCACACAGGCTCTGCGATGGCAGGCCTGAGACACATTTTACAAGCCGCTTCTGTGGGTGGCACAACCAGTGCTGCAAGCCCACCAGCGGCATTGGATTTACAAGCCCTGGGCACACTGAGTGCGCTGTACTAGGGACTGACAAGTAAACCAATCATCCAATCATGGAGTCACTAATACATGTATCAATTAACGATAGGGAGCACTTGCACTTTGGCACTGATTAGCAGCGGCAAAGTGCCCATGAGCATCTAGTCCAGCAAAAACATATCGGCAACCGTGGAGGCATTACGAAAAAATGGAAGGGAGACCCACGCCAAGGATGCCAGGTCTAACACGTGTCCCCTCCAGCTGAAATGTGGGGAGAACTATCCTACCCCTAGGGAGTTCTCATCGCTAAGGCGGAAAAATCTGGACAGTCCATCAGCATTGGCGTGTTCTGTACCAGGGCGGTGTTCCACCGTAAAGTCCATCCCCTGTAGGGAAATGGACCACCTCAACAGCTTTGGATTCTCACCCCTCATCTGCATCAACCATCTGAGGGGCCTGTGGTCTGTCTGAACCCGGAAGTGAGTCCCAAACAGGTATGGTCTCAGCTTCTTCAGTGCCCAGACCACAGCAAATGCCTCACGCTCGATAGCACTCCATCTCTGTTCCCGGGGAAGTAACCTCCTACTGATGAAGGCTACAGGTTGGTCTAGGCCCTCCTCATTGATCTGTGATAGAACAGCCCCTACACCATGCTCTGAAGCGTCGGTTTGAACAATGAACTCATTGGAGAAGTTGGGTGCCTGGAGCACAGGTGCCGTGCACATGGCAGTCTTCAAGGTGTCAAAAGCTTTTTGACAGGCGTCAGTCCAAATCACTTTCCTGGGCTGCTTCTTGGAAGTCAGCTCGGTCAAGGGGGCAACAATGCTGCCATACCCCTTGACGAATCTCCGGTAATACCCGGTGAGTCCTAGGAAGGCTCTCACCTCTGTCTGGGTCTTGGGGGCTCCCAAGCCAGAATGGTATCAATTTTCGGTTGGAGGGGCGCCACCTGGCCGCTCCCAACCTGGTGTCCCAAGTACACCACAGAACCCTGCCCAATCTGGCACTTACTCGCCTTGATTGTGAGGCCTGCCCTCCGCAGCGCCATCAACACTTCCCAGAGGTGGCGCAGATGCTCTTCCCAACGGGCACTGAACACTGCGATGTCATCCAGGTAGGCGGCACTGAAATCCTCCAGTCCAACCAACACCTGGTTGACCAACCTCTGAAAGGTGGCAGGGGCATTCTTCATCCCAAAGGGCATCACCCGGAACTGGTAGTGCCCATCTGGTGTGGAGAATGCTGACCTCTCTTTTGCCCCATCAGTCAAGGCGATCTGCCAGTATCCAGACGTTAAGTCAAACGTGCTGAGGTACCGCGCAGCCCCTAACCGATCTATGAGCTCATCAGCTCTGGGGATGGGGTGGGCGTCAGTCCTGGTGACGGAATTGAGTCCCCTGTAGTCCACACAGAACCGGAGTTCTGGTGTGGCACCAGGCGCGGCAGCTTTTGGAACCAAGACCACGGGGCTGGCCCAAGGGCTGTTAGAGGACTCAATCACCCCTAGCGCAAACATCTTGGAGACCTCCTCCTTGATGCAGGCTCTGACCCTGTCAGTCACCCTGTAAGCCTTGTGCTTCACAGGAAGACTGTCCCCAGTGTCCACATCATGGACGCACCAATGAGTGACACTGGGAACCAGGGAGAACAGGTCAGGGAACTGTCCCAACAAGTGGCGACAGTCACCCTGCTGCTCAGGTGTCAGGGAGGTAGAGAGGTTTACTCCCTCCACTGATCCATCTTGCTCTCGGGCTGACAGGAGGTCAGGAAGAGGCTCGGTCTCCTCCTCCATTCCATCATCTGTCGCTAAGAGCATGCCCACTTGGGACCTCTCCAAGTGGGGCTTCAGGCGGTTCACATGCAGGACCCGCAAGGGGTTCCTGGGAGACTGCAAGTCCACCAAATAGGTAACTGGACTCTTGCGCTCCACCACCGTAAAAGGGCCGGTCCACCTGTCCTGGAGCGCACAGGGCTCCACAGGGGCCATGACCCACACTTTCTGACCAGGCTGAAGCTCTACCAGAGTGGCATTCTGGTCGTACCACCGCTTCATCTCCTCCTGGCTGGCTTCCAGATTTGCCTCAGCAAGTTCTCTGAAACGCCTAGTCTGGTTCCTGAAGGCCAGCATGTAACTGTATACATCCTGGGGAGGTTTCCTGGGAGATTGCTCCCAGCCTTCCTTGACCAAACTCAGAGGTCCTCGCACCGGGTGTCCATAGAGGAGCTCAAAGGGACTGAACCCTAGAGACTTCTGTGGCACCTCCCGGTATGCAAACAACAGGCATGGTAAGAGGACGTCCCATTTACGCCTCATGGGTTCTTCCAGACCCATAATCATGCCCTTGAGGGTCCGGTTGAATCTCTCAACCAGCCCATTTCCTTGAGGGTGGTAAGGAGTGGTGAACTTGTAAGTTACACCGCACTCCTGCCACAGGGACTTCATGTACTTGGACACGAAGTTGGTACCTCTGTCAGACACCACCTCTTGAGGGAATCCCACACGTGAGAAAATTCCCATCAGTGCCCGTCCCACCACGGGGGCCGTCACTGTCCTCAGAGGGATGGCTTCAGGGTACCGGGTGGCATGGTCCACCAAGACCAGGATAAACCTGTTGCCCATGGCGGTCTTGGGGTCCAGTGGCCCCACAATGTCAATACCCACCCGTTCAAAGGGGGTGCTGACCACAGGGAATGGCTGGAGAGGAGCCTTGTGCTTCCTCCCACTCTTTCCACTTGCCTGGCAAGTCTGGCATGTTCTGCAGTGAGTGGCGGCACTCCTGCGCATCTGGGGCCAATAGAAATGGGTAACAAGCCTGTCAAAGGTCTTGTCCTGCCCCAGATGTCCCGCTAACGGTACATCATGAGCCAACCCCAGTAGGAAGGCTCTGAAGCGCTGGGGTACCACCAGCACACGGGCTGACCCAGGCTCAGCAACCTTAGGCTCTGAATACAGGAGACCATTCTCCCAGTAAACCCAATGTGATCCAGACTGATCACCTGCTGCCTGGTCTGTGGCCTGTTGCCTCAGACCCACGAGAGAAGGGCATGTGTTCTGCTCCTTGCAGAACTCTTCCCTGGAGGGTCCTCCTTCTTGCTGCCAATGGGTCAGCTCAGGTAGGTCCCCCAGTTCAGCTACCTGTTCCCCTGTAGGCTCCAGGGCATCCCCCTCAGGGTCTGCCTCCTCCTGGACCGTGGGAACCTCGGGGGCCGGTTTCCCGCGCCCCCTGCCTCCTCTCTCTCCGGCAGGCACCTGGGCCTCCCTCTCAGGCTCCAGGTCCTCTTGAACACCTTTAGCTGCCATTGACCGGGTGGTCACACATGCCCAATCAGGCAAGCCCAACATTTCTAAATGCGCACTCCGCTCCACCTTAGCCCAAGGTGAGCTCTCCAAATCGTTCCCTAACAAACAGTCAACAGGCATGGCTGGCCTCACAGCTACTTGAAGAGTACCCGAGACCCCCCACTCAAAGGGAACCTGAGCCACCTTGCAGTGACTCTCTGTGTTGTCAGCGGCAACAACCGGATAGAAGGCATCAGGGATAACCTGCTCTTTAGACACCAGGTGACACTTGACAGCTGTCACACTGGCTCCTGTGTCTCTCAGAGCCTCCACCCTATGGCCATTGATGGTCACCCACTGCCTGTATTTCTTAGTGTTCTCAGGCAGCGGGGTCCTAGGGACCATCTCAGAGTCTCCTAATGAGACAAGGGAAAACACTGTGGGATCCCCCCACCTTGGGCACCCAACTCCTCCCCCAGGGCTACACTAGCCAACTGCCGGGGGACTGCACTGGTGGGTGCTGGTTTTCCATGCAAAGGGCAACGAGGATCGTTTGCCTTGTGGCCAGGGGCGCCACACTTGTAACATACCAGTGGTCCCTGGTGAACAGGGGGGCCTGTCAGGGCCACTGGCTTCTTCTCAGGGGAGGCTGGGAACCTTTCCCTTGGTTCCCTTGGGGTCTACTTTGGGGCCCTTTATGGAACTCCTTCTGTTTACCCTTGTCCCCCCACTCTTCTGCTGGGGACCCTGCCCACCCTTGGCGGAGTCTCCCACGTGACCCTTGTGGACCCGGGTACTCACCCAGCGGTCCGCCTCCTCAGCAAGCTGCCTAGGGTTAGTTAGCTTACTATCAATCAGGTGCTGGCGTAGCTCAGGAAAACAATTACCGGACAAGTGCTCCCAGGCAATCAAATCAAAGAGCGCCTGAAAATCAGTCGCTTTGCTACCCTTTACCCAACCATCCAAGGCTCTGCAAAAGAAGGTCACATATTCAACCCAGGTACTGCTTTCAATCTTACTACAGTTCCTGAACCTTTGCCTATAAAGCTCAGGGGTCAAACCATATCTAGTCATTAAGGCATCCTTCATGTGGCTGTACGAATTATAGACTTCAGAGGGCAAATCCAACAAGGTATCCCGCCCTTCACTGAGGAACCGTCCCCACAACCCCGCTCCCCAATCCTTCTCAGGGACCCGGTGGGAAGACATGGCTACCTCATAGGCTTTGAACCACTGCCCTATGTCGTCATTTTTAAAAAACTCCTTCACCACATCTTTGGGAATATACACCCTAGCTTCAACAGGCACAGGCGGTACACTGCCACCAGAGGGAGTAATCTCTAAGCTCTTGGCCTTCAATTCCAACTCCCTCAAAACTTTCTCATGTTCAAACTGCATTTTCTTTTCCTCTAGGGCTAATTTCCTTGTTTGCATTTCGAATTCTAACTGCTTATTCAGCTTGAGTTTGGTCAGCTCCATTTCGTGCATCCTACTCTCTTTCCTGTCCTCCAACTCCTCTGGAGACAGTCCTCGGGCAGAAACACTGCTACCTACTGGGGAAGGTGGTCTTCTAGCCCCTAGACCCAATAGCCCCTCCAGCTGCCCTTCTGCATTCTCAGCCCCCTCCACAGGGGCACTCCTTGATTCGACCCAGGCCCTCAGCGCCTTTTGGAGGTCCTCCTTCCTGGAGATCCCGGTCATGGACACTTTAAACTTTTTGCAGAATTGCTTGAGCTGCTTAAGGGTGTAGCATTCTAGCCTCTCTTCTTCCCAATCACATTCAACAGAGGCTACTGATGCTGGTTTCTCCATAGTGACTGAACTTGGCATTTGCAAAAATAGGAAATCCCAGAAAAAATGCTATTAAAGTATGTGGTTGCGTTTTGGTCTGCACTCACTAAGTAGTGTTCACCAATCACTGTACATGAGTCACAAATGCAAGTCCAGAATCCTCACCGCTGACCACCAATGTTAGATTTGGGGGTCTCTAGTTGGCAGAGGTATGTACCTTTGTCCAAATAGGGACCCTTGAGTCTAGTCAGGGAAAGTAGGTACACTCCCGAAATAACCCCTGCTCACCCTCTTGGTAGCTTGGCACGAGCAGACAGGCTTAGTTCAGAGGCAGTGTGTAAAGCATTTGTGAACACATACAGTAATCAAGTGACAACACTACAAATGGACACCACACAGGTTATATATTTATAAAAATAGGTATACTTTATATAGATTTATCACAAGACCATAAACGACAAAAATAATCCACAATACTGTTAAGAATACTTAGTTCTGATCAAAAAGGCTTAATTCAAGGTTCTGTGCGAGTCGGTAGCCTCCTCCGGCTACGGCGATGTCGAGAACAAACAGAGTCTAACAAATCCAGCTGACCGCGTCGAGACGGGCCAACACAGCGTAGACAGACTCGGTCACAGTACCTTTTACTTGAAGCGGCAGGCACGGGCGTGCGAGCCGGATGGCTGTTCGTCGCGGTCGCGATGCAAAAATGGAAGCGTTGCAGGACGCGTTGTCCCTCGATGCGGTGCAGGCAGCGGCTCGTTGACGTCGTCGAGACGGAGTCGGTGAGACCAGGGCCGTGCGTTGCAGGGCGAGACGGTGCTTCGATGCGGTGCTGGCAGGTTGCGGTGCGGCGACGGAGCCGGATTCAGGAGCTGGCGTCGATCAGTCCGGACAGCGGTGCGAGTCGGGCGGTGCGTCGCAAAGCGTGCGAGCGGTGCCCAACTCCGGTGCGGTCACAGGACTCGAACTCAGCAGCAGTGACCGTGTCGGTCGGACCAGTTCGATTCGGCGTAGCGAAGCGTTGCAGGACGCGTTGTCCCTCGATGCGGTGCAGGCAGCGGCTCGTTGACGGAGTCGGTGAGACCAGGGCCGTGCGTTGCAGGGCGAGACGGTGCTTCGATGCGGTGCTTACAGGACACCGAGTCGGTCGTGAGAGTCGGTCACCGCTCCCTACCTCTGTAGCCACTGAAACAGAGTTTCCAGCAGCAATTCACAAAGGGGGTGAAGTCCAATGGTCCTGGGACTTCGGTCAGGGGGCAAGCTCTCTTCCAAGCCCTTGGAGATCCTTCACAAGTTGATGAAAGTCACAGCAAAGCAAAAGTTCCTTTCTCCTTTCTTTGGCAGTCAGGCAAACCACTGCAGGCCAATCCCCCAAGCAGCACTTCAGGCTTAGGGATAGTCTCTCCTCAGTTTCTTCTTGGTTCCGCTCCTCAGCAAAGGTTTCTTCTTGTTCCCAAAAGTGATCTGATTTTCCTGGGGTCTGGGTGCCCCTCTTATACCCTGATTCTCTTTGTTCTCTGGAGGCAGAGAGGCCTCTGCCTAGTCCAAAACCAGTTCTGGTCAGTTCTGGAGCACTTTGTTTTTCTGACTCCCTCTTTCCTTTCAGAATGTGGGGCAGAGTGCTCAGCCGCCCGGCAGGAGGTGGGGCCAGCATTGTGGAAGGCAGGCACAGCCCTATTCAGACCCAGGTGCAACTCCTCCCTCCACTCTGGATGCAGATCTTTCTATTCAGCCCTGCGCTGACTCACCCTGTCTCCGGTAGCCACCCCCAGCCCCTGTCACTCAATCTCCAGACAAGGAATACACAACCTAGCAGAGGCAGGCTTGGATAGTTAGGCAAGAAAATACCCACTTTCTAAAAGTGGTATTTTCGAACACAGAATGTTAAAACCAACTTCACTAAAAGATGTATTTTATCATCCTGAGTTCAGGCATACTAAATTCGTTTTTCTACCATGTTCCCTGGGTCAGTTCTGACTATAAGGTGTAATAGTCAGTCTGCCCATTCTGGCCTATGGGGAGCAGGTAGCCTTGCAATAGTGAAGAACGAAAATGGCTGTAATTCACTATTAGGACATGCCACACACACCAGGGCATGTCCTACCTTATACTTACAATGCACCCTGCCCTAGGGCCTACTTTAGGGGTGACCAACATGCAGTAAAGGGAAGGTTTAGGGACTGGTAAGTGGGTGTACTCACCAAGTCGACATGGCAGCCCGAGGCTGCACACAGGCTCTGCGATGGCAGGCCTGAGACACATTTTACAAGCCGCTTCTGTGGGTGGCACAACCAGTGCTGCAAGCCCACCAGCGGCATTGGATTTACAAGCCCTGGGCACACTGAGTGCGCTGTACTAGGGACTGACAAGTAAACCAATCATCCAATCATGGAGTCACTAATACATGTATCAATTAACGATAGGGAGCACTTGCACTTTGGCACTGATTAGCAGCGGCAAAGTGCCCATGAGCATCTAGTCCAGCAAAAACATATCGGCAACCGTGGAGGCATTACGAAAAAATGGAAGGGAGACCCACGCCAAGGATGCCAGGTCTAACACGTGTCCCCTCCAGCTGAAATGTGGGGAGAACTATCCTACCCCTAGGGAGTTCTCATCGCTAAGGCGGAAAAATCTGGACAGTCCATCAGCATTGGCGTGTTCTGTACCAGGGCGGTGTTCCACCGTAAAGTCCATCCCCTGTAGGGAAATGGACCACCTCAACAGCTTTGGATTCTCACCCCTCATCTGCATCAACCATCTGAGGGGCCTGTGGTCTGTCTGAACCCGGAAGTGAGTCCCAAACAGGTATGGTCTCAGCTTCTTCAGTGCCCAGACCACAGCAAATGCCTCACGCTCGATAGCACTCCATCTCTGTTCCCGGGGAAGTAACCTCCTACTGATGAAGGCTACAGGTTGGTCTAGGCCCTCCTCATTGATCTGTGATAGAACAGCCCCTACACCATGCTCTGAAGCGTCGGTTTGAACAATGAACTCATTGGAGAAGTTGGGTGCCTGGAGCACAGGTGCCGTGCACATGGCAGTCTTCAAGGTGTCAAAAGCTTTTTGACAGGCGTCAGTCCAAATCACTTTCCTGGGCTGCTTCTTGGAAGTCAGCTCGGTCAAGGGGGCAACAATGCTGCCATACCCCTTGACGAATCTCCGGTAATACCCGGTGAGTCCTAGGAAGGCTCTCACCTCTGTCTGGGTCTTGGGGGGCTCCCAAGCCAGAATGGTATCAATTTTCGGTTGGAGGGGCGCCACCTGGCCGCTCCCAACCTGGTGTCCCAAGTACACCACAGAACCCTGCCCAATCTGGCACTTACTCGCCTTGATTGTGAGGCCTGCCCTCCGCAGCGCCATCAACACTTCCCAGAGGTGGCGCAGATGCTCTTCCCAACGGGCACTGAACACTGCGATGTCATCCAGGTAGGCGGCACTGAAATCCTCCAGTCCAACCAACACCTGGTTGACCAACCTCTGAAAGGTGGCAGGGGCATTCTTCATCCCAAAGGGCATCACCCGGAACTGGTAGTGCCCATCTGGTGTGGAGAATGCTGACCTCTCTTTGCCCCATCAGTCAAGGCGATCTGCCAGTATCCAGACGTTAAGTCAAACGTGCTGAGGTACCGCGCAGCCCCTAACCGATCTATGAGCTCATCAGCTCTGGGGATGGGGTGGGCGTCAGTCCTGGTGACGGAATTGAGTCCCCTGTAGTCCACACAGAACCGGAGTTCTGGTGTGGCACCAGGCGCGGCAGCTTTTGGAACCAAGACCACGGGGCTGGCCCAAGGGCTGTTAGAGGACTCAATCACCCCTAGCGCAAACATCTTGGAGACCTCCTCCTTGATGCAGGCTCTGACCCTGTCAGTCACCCTGTAAGCCTTGTGCTTCACAGGAAGACTGTCCCCAGTGTCCACATCATGGACGCACCAATGAGTGACACTGGGAACCAGGGAGAACAGGTCAGGGAACTGTCCCAACAAGTGGCGACAGTCACCCTGCTGCTCAGGTGTCAGGGAGGTAGAGAGGTTTACTCCCTCCACTGATCCATCTTGCTCTCGGGCTGACAGGAGGTCAGGAAGAGGCTCGGTCTCCTCCTCCATTCCATCATCTGTCGCTAAGAGCATGCCCACTTGGGACCTCTCCAAGTGGGGCTTCAGGCGGTTCACATGCAGGACCCGCAAGGGGTTCCTGGGAGACTGCAAGTCCACCAAATAGGTAACTGGACTCTTGCGCTCCACCACCGTAAAAGGGCCGGTCCACCTGTCCTGGAGCGCACAGGGCTCCACAGGGGCCATGACCCACACTTTCTGACCAGGCTGAAGCTCTACCAGAGTGGCATTCTGGTCGTACCACCGCTTCATCTCCTCCTGGCTGGCTTCCAGATTTGCCTCAGCAAGTTCTCTGAAACGCCTAGTCTGGTTCCTGAAGGCCAGCATGTAACTGTATACATCCTGGGGAGGTTTCCTGGGAGATTGCTCCCAGCCTTCCTTGACCAAACTCAGAGGTCCTCGCACCGGGTGTCCATAGAGGAGCTCAAAGGGACTGAACCCTAGAGACTTCTGTGGCACCTCCCGGTATGCAAACAACAGGCATGGTAAGAGGACGTCCCATTTACGCCTCATGGGTTCTTCCAGACCCATAATCATGCCCTTGAGGGTCCGGTTGAATCTCTCAACCAGCCCATTTCCTTGAGGGTGGTAAGGAGTGGTGAACTTGTAAGTTACACCGCACTCCTGCCACAGGGACTTCATGTACTTGGACACGAAGTTGGTACCTCTGTCAGACACCACCTCTTGAGGGAATCCCACACGTGAGAAAATTCCCATCAGTGCCCGTCCCACCACGGGGGCCGTCACTGTCCTCAGAGGGATGGCTTCAGGGTACCGGGTGGCATGGTCCACCAAGACCAGGATAAACCTGTTGCCCATGGCGGTCTTGGGGTCCAGTGGCCCCACAATGTCAATACCCACCCGTTCAAAGGGGGTGCTGACCACAGGGAATGGCTGGAGAGGAGCCTTGTGCTTCCTCCCACTCTTTCCACTTGCCTGGCAAGTCTGGCATGTTCTGCAGTGAGTGGCGGCACTCCTGCGCATCTGGGGCCAATAGAAATGGGTAACAAGCCTGTCAAAGGTCTTGTCCTGCCCCAGATGTCCCGCTAACGGTACATCATGAGCCAACCCCAGTAGGAAGGCTCTGAAGCGCTGGGGTACCACCAGCACACGGGCTGACCCAGGCTCAGCAACCTTAGGCTCTGAATACAGGAGACCATTCTCCCAGTAAACCCAATGTGATCCAGACTGATCACCTGCTGCCTGGTCTGTGGCCTGTTGCCTCAGACCCACGAGAGAAGGGCATGTGTTCTGCTCCTTGCAGAACTCTTCCCTGGAGGGTCCTCCTTCTTGCTGCCAATGGGTCAGCTCAGGTAGGTCCCCCAGTTCAGCTACCTGTTCCCCTGTAGGCTCCAGGGCATCCCCCTCAGGGTCTGCCTCCTCCTGGACCGTGGGAACCTCGGGGGCCGGTTTCCCGCGCCCCCTGCCTCCTCTCTCTCCGGCAGGCACCTGGGCCTCCCTCTCAGGCTCCAGGTCCTCTTGAACACCTTTAGCTGCCATTGACCGGGTGGTCACACATGCCCAATCAGGCAAGCCCAACATTTCTAAATGCGCACTCCGCTCCACCTTAGCCCAAGGTGAGCTCTCCAAATCGTTCCCTAACAAACAGTCAACAGGCATGGCTGGCCTCACAGCTACTTGAAGAGTACCCGAGACCCCCCCACTCAAAGGGAACCTGAGCCACCTTGCAGTGACTCTCTGTGTTGTCAGCGGCAACAACCGGATAGAAGGCATCAGGGATAACCTGCTCTTTAGACACCAGGTGACACTTGACAGCTGTCACACTGGCTCCTGTGTCTCTCAGAGCCTCCACCCTATGGCCATTGATGGTCACCCACTGCCTGTATTTCTTAGTGTTCTCAGGCAGCGGGGTCCTAGGGACCATCTCAGAGTCTCCTAATGAGACAAGGGAAAACACTGTGGGATCCCCCCACCTTGGGCACCCAACTCCTCCCCCAGGGCTACACTAGCCAACTGCCGGGGGACTGCACTGGTGGGTGCTGGTTTTCCATGCAAAGGGCAACGAGGATCGTTTGCCTTGTGGCCAGGGGCGCCACACTTGTAACATACCAGTGGTCCCTGGTGAACAGGGGGGCCTGTCAGGGCCACTGGCTTCTTCTCAGGGGAGGCTGGGAACCTTTCCCTTGGTTCCCTTGGGGTCTACTTTGGGGCCCTTTATGGAACTCCTTCTGTTTACCCTTGTCCCCCCACTCTTCTGCTGGGGACCCTGCCCACCCTTGGCGGAGTCTCCCACGTGACCCTTGTGGACCCGGGTACTCACCCAGCGGTCCGCCTCCTCAGCAAGCTGCCTAGGGTTAGTTAGCTTACTATCAATCAGGTGCTGGCGTAGCTCAGGAAAACAATTACCGGACAAGTGCTCCCAGGCAATCAAATCAAAGAGCGCCTGAAAATCAGTCGCTTTGCTACCCTTTACCCAACCATCCAAGGCTCTGCAAAAGAAGGTCACATATTCAACCCAGGTACTGCTTTCAATCTTACTACAGTTCCTGAACCTTTGCCTATAAAGCTCAGGGGTCAAACCATATCTAGTCATTAAGGCATCCTTCATGTGGCTGTACGAATTATAGACTTCAGAGGGCAAATCCAACAAGGTATCCCGCCCTTCACTGAGGAACCGTCCCCACAACCCCGCTCCCCAATCCTTCTCAGGGACCCGGTGGGAAGACATGGCTACCTCATAGGCTTTGAACCACTGCCCTATGTCGTCATTTTTAAAAAACTCCTTCACCACATCTTTGGGAATATACACCCTAGCTTCAACAGGCACAGGCGGTACACTGCCACCAGAGGGAGTAATCTCTAAGCTCTTGGCCTTCAATTCCAACTCCCTCAAAACTTTCTCATGTTCAAACTGCATTTTCTTTTCCTCTAGGGCTAATTTCCTTGTTTGCATTTCGAATTCTAACTGCTTATTCAGCTTGAGTTTGGTCAGCTCCATTTCGTGCATCCTACTCTCTTTCCTGTCCTCCAACTCCTCTGGAGACAGTCCTCGGGCAGAAACACTGCTACCTACTGGGGAAGGTGGTCTTCTAGCCCCTAGACCCAATAGCCCCTCCAGCTGCCCTTCTGCATTCTCAGCCCCCTCCACAGGGGCACTCCTTGATTCGACCCAGGCCCTCAGCGCCTTTTGGAGGTCCTCCTTCCTGGAGATCCCGGTCATGGACACTTTAAACTTTTTGCAGAATTGCTTGAGCTGCTTAAGGGTGTAGCATTCTAGCCTCTCTTCTTCCCAATCACATTCAACAGAGGCTACTGATGCTGGTTTCTCCATAGTGACTGAACTTGGCATTTGCAAAAATAGGAAATCCCAGAAAAAATGCTATTAAAGTATGTGGTTGCGTTTTGGTCTGCACTCACTAAGTAGTGTTCACCAATCACTGTACATGAGTCACAAATGCAAGTCCAGAATCCTCACCGCTGCCACCAATGTTAGATTTGGGGGTCTCTAGTTGGCAGAGGTATGTACCTTTGTCCAAATAGGGACCCTTGAGTCCAGTCAGGGAAAGTAGGTACACTCCCGAAATAACCCCTGCTCACCCTCTTGGTAGCTTGGCACGAGCAGACAGGCTTAGTTCAGAGGCAGTGTGTAAAGCATTTGTGAACACATACAGTAATCAAGTGACAACACTACAAATGGACACCACACAGGTTATATATTTATAAAAATAGGTATACTTTATATAGATTTATCACAAGACCATAAACGACAAAAATAATCCACAATACTGTTAAGAATACTTAGTTCTGATCAAAAAGGCTTAATTCAAGGTTCTGTGCGAGTCGGTAGCCTCCTCCGGCTACGGCGATGTCGAGAACAAACAGAGTCTAACAAATCCAGCTGACCGCGTCGAGACGGGCCAACACAGCGTAGACAGACTCGGTCACAGTACCTTTTACTTGAAGCGGCAGGCACGGGCGTGCGAGCCGGATGGCTGTTCGTCGCGGTCGCGATGCAAAAATGGAAGCGTTGCAGGACGCGTTGTCCCTCGATGCGGTGCAGGCAGCGGCTCGTTGACGTCGTCGAGACGGAGTCGGGGAGACCAGGGCCGTGCGTTGCAGGGCGAGACGGTGCTTCGATGCGGTGCTGGCAGGTTGCGGTGCGGCGACGGAGCCGGATTCAGGAGCTGGCATCGATCAGTCCGGACAGCGGTGCGAGTCGGGCGGTGCGTCGCAAAGCGTGCGAGCGGTGCCCAACTCCGGTGCGGTCACAGGACTCGAACTCAGCAGCAGTGACCGTGTCGGTCGGACCAGTTCGATTCGGCGTAGCGAGCGTTGCAGGACGCGTTGTCCCTCGATGCGGTGCAGGCAGCGGCTCGTTGACGGAGTCGGTGAGACCAGGGCCGTGCGTTGCAGGGCGAGACGGTGCTTCGATGCGGTGCTTACAGGACACCGAGTCGGTCGTGAGAGTCGGTCACCGCTCCCTACCTCTGTAGCCACTGAAACAGAGTTTCCAGCAGCAATTCACAAAGGGGTGAAGTCCAATGGTCCTGGGACTTCGGTCAGGGGGCAAGCTCTCTTCCAAGCCCTTGGAGATCCTTCACAAGTTGATGAAAGTCACAGCAAAGCAAAAGTTCCTTTCTCCTTTCTTTGGCAGTCAGGCAAACCACTGCAGGCCAATCCCCCAAGCAGCACTTCAGGCTTAGGGATAGTCTCTCCTCAGTTTCTTCTTGGTTCCGCTCCTCAGCAAAGGTTTCTTCTTGTTCCCAAAAGTGATCTGATTTTCCTGGGGTCTGGGTGCCCCTCTTATACCCTGATTCTCTTTGTTCTCTGGAGGCAGAGAGGCCTCTGCCTAGTCCAAAACCAGTTCTGGTCAGTTCTGGAGCACTTTGTTTTTCTGACTCCTTCTTTCCTTTCAGAATGTGGGGCAGAGTGCTCAGCCGCCCGGCAGGAGGTGGGGCCAGCATTGTGGAAGGCAGGCACAGCCCTATTCAGACCCAGGTGCAACTCCTCCCTCCACTCTGGATGCAGATCTTTCTATTCAGCCCTGCGCTGACTCACCCTGTCTCCGGTAGCCACCCCCAGCCCCTGTCACTCAATCTCCAGACAAGGAATACACAACCTAGCAGAGGCAGGCTTGGATAGTTAGGCAAGAAAATACCCACTTTCTAAAAGTGGTATTTTCGAACACAGAATGTTAAAACCAACTTCACTAAAAGATGTATTTTATCATCCTGAGTTCAGGCATACTAAATTCGTTTTTCTACCATGTTCCCTGGGTCAGTTCTGACTATAAGGTGTAATAGTCAGTCTGCCCATTCTGGCCTATGGGGAGCAGGTAGCCTTGCAATAGTGAAGAACGAAAATGGCTGTAATTCACTATTAGGACATGCCACACACACCAGGGCATGTCCTACCTTATACTTACAATGCACCCTGCCCTAGGGCCTACTTTAGGGGTGACCAACATGCAGTAAAGGGAAGGTTTAGGGACTGGTAAGTGGGTGTACTCACCAAGTCGACATGGCAGTCCGAGGCTGCACACAGGCTCTGCGATGGCAGGCCTGAGACACATTTTACAAGCCGCTTCTGTGGGTGGCACAACCAGTGCTGCAAGCCCACCAGCGGCATTGGATTTACAAGCCCTGGGCACACTGAGTGCGCTGTACTAGGGACTGACAAGTAAACCAATCATCCAATCATGGAGTCACTAATACATGTATCAATTAACGATAGGGAGCACTTGCACTTTGGCACTGATTAGCAGCGGCAAAGTGCCCATGAGCATCTAGTCCAGCAAAAACATATCGGCAACCGTGGAGGCATTACGAAAAAATGGAAGGGAGACCCACGCCAAGGATGCCAGGTCTAACATAGATTTTATAAAGGAACCGTGTCAAAGACATCTTCCAGGGATGTTACAATTCAATGTAGGACTCACAGCATTAGTGAACAAGGAAGTTCAGGATTTGGAAGTAAAGGGTGCGATAGAGGAAGTAAAGGAGAAAGTGGAAGGATTTGTCAGCAACATTTTTCTCGTAGAGACCAGTAATAAACTTGCGAAGGTTGAACGATTGGGTGGAATATCATCATTTCAAAATAGAAGGTACTCATTTAGTGAGAGATGTGTTACAAATAGGAGATTGGTTGACTCGTTTGGATTTAAAAGACGCATATCTGATGATTCCAGTGAGGGAACCCAGATGGGGAGGAAAGATGTGGAAGTTTGTATGCCTTCCTTTCGGGCTGTCGTCTGCCCCATGGTGTTTTACAAAGGTTCTTCGACCAATGGCTGCGTATTTGAGAAAGAGGGATCAGGTTGATTATCTATTTGGACGACATTTTGTTGATGGATCAAAGCAGGCTGAAGTTAGTAGATCACACGAATATGGCAGTAAAATTGCTGGATGATTTAGGGTTGTGGTAAACAGGATGAAGTCATGTCTTGTGCCAGATCAGGAAACGCCGTTTTGGGGTTTTATGGTGAATGCTGTGGAAGGTATATTGAAATTACCAAAGGAAAAGTTGTAAAGAATAAGGAAGGAGTTGCCCAGGGTTTTGGTTGCAGAAAAAGTATCTTTGAGGGGGTTGGCTAGACTTATAGGTTTACTCTCATCTATGATTCAAGCTATTTTTCCAGGACCTTTGAACTATCGAGCTCTTCAGAGATTTAAAGCCAAGCATTTAAGGAGTGGTTTGAAGTATTGAGAGGAAATTGTTCTTTCACAAGAGAGCAGTGAGGAATTAGTTTGGTGGTTAAGGAACATGGAGGCATGCAATGGAAGGGCTATGTTTGGGGAATATCCAGAGTTAGTAATAGAATCAGATGCGAGTCTGGATCGATGGGAAGCTCATTGTGGTTTTTTAACAACATGTGGTGTATGGTCAAAGGAGGAGAGCAAACTTCATATAAATTGTTTGGAACTGCTGGCGGGTCGTTTGCGATAAGGAGTTTTACGAAGAGCAGTGCGAAGTGTTCTGTATTATTGAAGATGAACAATGTATCTGCGGTAAGGTATGTGAACAAACTGGAGGGTGCTTAATCAAAGGATCTTGCAGACCTTGCCAAGGTTTTTGGGGAATATTGCCTTCATCAGAACATTTTAGTGCGGGCAGAACATATTCCAGGCTTGAAGAATGTGGAGGCAGACTGGTGCTCGAGGAATTATAGGGATTCGAGCGATTGGATGTTATGCAGACAGGTGTTTCAGGAGTTAATGATTCTCAGGGGTCTATGCAAGCAGACTGAATGCTCAGTTGCCGAAGTTTTTCAGTTGGCGTCCAGACCCGGAGGCGATGGGATTGGATGCATTTCATCAGAATTGGAGGGGGTTCAGGCCGTATGCGTTTCCACCTTTTCCATGATTACCAGAGTAACACGTCTTCTACGGAAACAGAAGGAGTCTTTGGTGTTGGTGACACCTCTTTGAAGGGCTCAAGCATGGTATCCACTTCTACTGGAATTATCGGTGGAACTTCCAATTTTACTTCCCGTGTTTCAGGATATCCTTGTGAATCCTTGGGGAGAGAGGCACGAGTTAGTAATGTCAGGGAAGTTGAGGTAGGTGGCATGGAAAATTTCAGGCATGTATGGGAGGTGCCGGGACTTTCACAGGCAGCTACAAATCTTATTAAGGACTCCTGGGCTCCAGGTACAAGGAAAATGTATAGATTGGCATGGCAGAAATTGGTTTGCTGATGCATGGAGAGGGAATTTGATCCCGTTTCAGTGGATGTAGTGGAGGTGGTGAATTATTTGCAAGGATTATTTGAAAAAGGTTTATCTTACCGTACAATTAATGTTTGTAGGTCAGCTATTGCGGCAGGGCATGTTCTGCTTAATGACAATACAATTGGACAGGATGTATTGGTAATAAGGTTGTTGAGGAGTATTAGGATTTCAAGACCACTGGTAGCTAGATATAATTTCGTCTAGAATGTGTCTAGGGTTTTACATATTCTAGAGAATTTAGGAAATGATTAGAGTTTGAGTTTAAAAGTATTGTCGCATAAAGTGACACTGTTACTGTGTTTGATTTCTTTTAGGAGAGTATCAGATGTGAGGGCTTTGGATGTGTCAAGCAGGGTTTTTTCGCCAGAAGGGGTTTGTTTTCATTTAGGTAGAAGGACTAAAACAAATTATTTTTCAATATTTTATCTCTATTTTGATGAACATGTGAATGTGTGTGATGTTCGAGGAGTGAAGGAGTATGAGAGGAGGACAGCTCTTTTGAGTACGAATGTTGAGAGCCAGTTACTTATTTCTTTTAAACGACCTTATAAAGCAGTGTCTTCTCTTACAGTTGCACGTTGCGTGAAAGAGATGTTGAAGAGTTCAGGTGTGGATGTAAGTGTGTTTGGTGCACATTCAGTGAGAGGGGCAGCTGCTTCAAAAGCTTTTTTGCTTGGGGGCGCTTTACGAGACATTTTGAGGTGTGCAGATTGGTCAAATGATGATGTATTCAGAAAATTTTATTTCAGACCAGTGGAAAGTGTGGCTTCTGGTCTTGTGGAAAAGCTTTGAACTTGCAATAATGTTAGCCTCCAGTCTTGCCATAAAATATAGATTTTCATCAGCCTTTGTGTTCAGAAAATCTGAAGTTAGATAATGATCTCCAAGAAGGAGACATTGCACAAACTGTTATCAATAGAACAGATAGGGACGACTCTGTTTTCTGCAGCAAAAGAGCTACATCTTATATTGCTCCTGCTTGGAGTAATCTCTTGCCAATCACTGCTTTCCATTTTTATCACTGTCAAACACACATCCTTGGTTTGTGATGAAAAAAACACAGTGCTTTTTTTCAAAGTGTCTGTAAATTTAGAGTTCAGCTGTTGCACAAAAGACAATCTTGCAGGGACAAGAATGTGTAGAAAAGGAAAAAACTGCCAAAAGCAACAAAGAGAGCCAGACACTAAAGAGACAAGTAGTAAATTAAAGCAACAAAACACAAAAGATTTATTATAGCAGACTCAGTGCAGTTTTCCTTTACAATGAAATGAAATCTATGAATGTGGAATAGGTTGGGGGATGTGGTGTTTGACTTTCAAAACAAAGCTCCCATAATCCCTGAGATTTGCAGTTTTAAGGATTTTAAGTCACAATTTAAGTCACATGTCCTTAATATCTGGGAAGACACTTGCCAAATTGCGAAGGGTCCAGACACATGTCGCTCGACTCAAATTTAGCCTAAGAAGTAACAACCAAATTGCACCTACCCTCAGGTAAATCCCCTGGATCTTGGTTAAAGAGATACTTGAATGCAAGACCCTTGAACGACCATGTCCATTATCCATAAATTAGTCCAGTCATGCCCCAGGCTACCTAATCAAACACTTTTGGTCCTTCAAATCGCCAATACAAGATTTGCCTTCTTAAAACTACTGGCCACTCACTCTCCTAAGCTCTATGACTGGCTAATCACTCTGTGTGCGATGATGTACTCTATCGAATGAAGCACTCACTCCTCAGTCAGCTCCCCTCTTCAGCCCCCTTTTCCTGTACACTGCCCCTTCTTCTCAACTCCAAAGCAAGGCTAATTCAAACTGTCCTGCTAAAAAGCAGCAATTTCCTCAGGCCTCACTGTCCCTCCTTGAAGTTTGGATAATTTGTTGTGGGAAGATGTGCACTTCATCTTGTGCTTGCCCAGGCCTGCCCATTGTCATTCTGCACTTGACAGTGATCAGGCTATCTTTGGGAGCATTACCAGATTGACCCTGTGCAGCAGCCTGGTACATGTATTTTAATGCTCTTTGGGACAGGATAACTAGTGTGTAGCATATTTGACTCTAATTTCTTGGACAGCTGGTGTCAAATGATGCACCGTAAAACACACTGGAGCAGATACCTAATAGGCCTTCAAACTACTTTTACAAGATATTTGGGCTTCTTCATCTTTCCGTTTCCTCAGAGTGTTTTGTTAAATTACACCAAATGGTGTAGATAATGCACATTTCTTTAGTTATTGTTCTATTAAAAGAGATTAATGAAAATACCACACCAAGGGGGTATCCTGGCGCTAAGGGATTTCCAAGGGAAAGGTACAGACTATACTAATGTATGGAAAGAACAATTTAAAGTTTTTTTCCAGAAGATGTAAGATGCACCATAGCTTAAGACTGAGACATTTCGAGTCCCGTGCAGCTAGAAAGGAGAAGGATCTACCTCCAATATGTTCCCTCTTAATTATGGCAAAGGTTCATGGCTGTTACAGAGCGTAGAATTCTGGAATAAACGGAAGGAATAATAATGTGCTGAAGAATGAGCGGGCCCTTTTATGCACTCCACAATGGCAAATGGATAGATAGTGTGGTAGCTGGAATCAGCAGAAAGATAAATAGAAATGCTACAGCATCTAGGGCAGCCTCAGATGAGAATCCTATCACTGTTCTTAATGATCTGAAGAGTACAAAATGCAAAAGGTGGGAAGTTCAAGGCAGTGAACACTTGGGTAATCTGGTTGTGAGAAGATAATTGACTGTACCACAGTCTTGCGGAAGTGACAGGGGTGAAACTGCAGCATTTTGTGTTGTATATGGATGTAGTAGAAGTAGATAACACACTGTTTGTCCAAACAAGGAGAGAAGATGTTGGAAAATGAATCCGAGATTTTTTTGTTGATGCAACCATGGTGGTTGATTGGCCCAGCTCCACAGGCCACCAAAGAGACATGTATATGGTACCAGGCCCCTTAAAGATGAGGATGCCTGATATTTCAGTATAAAGTTTTAATGAATTTGTCTTTATCCAGAAAGCAACTGATTGCATGCAAGTCGAAAACATTTTCTTGGTTAGAGACCAGATTGTCATTGAATGAAATTATGATTTGGGTATCAAAATGCATAGAACATCAGAAAACAACCAAAGGATTGAATGACTAAGGCTAACTGGGTAAGATGAAGAATAAAAACAGAGGCTCAAGGAATTCTACAAGTCAGAGGTTTAGTAGATCACCAAAATGGCATGATAGGCCTCTCAGAAAGAATAGAGTTAAAGCCACGTCAGGGGATTAGCTTGAATTCTAGGTTGTTCCAGTTGATTCAAAAGCACTGGATGGGAATCTGACAAATGTGACACTATAATTTAGTAATATCAAGGCTGCTCTGCCTTCCTGATCAAGAATCAGGCGCAAACTGTCTGACACAGTAAGAAATGCTACTTCCAACTCACGGAGAGGTCAGAATTCAACTGGCAAGCGATCAATAAGTAAATTATTTTCTTTGAAAGAGATTTGTCAGTTGACTTATTTTTCAAGGATTTTTCAGAAAAAGGCAGCAAAGAAATCTTTAGAAGATGCTGAGAAGCTTTGAGCCTGCTGAAAGATTTTTGAGCAGAGGAACAAACACAGCTTTTTAGTTTTTTTTTGTTCTTTTTTATATTGGTAGGGACGAGGCAAGGGCGATATTGCAAATGCAGGTCAGGGCAGGGGCTATGAACATTAGATGTCCATTCATGAAATGGGCAGGAAAGGGTCCCAACTGGGAGCTAGATTTAATAGAAAGGTCAAGAGTAGTAAGAGTACTCGGAGAGCAGGATGTAATTCCTCAGACATGTCGAGGATGGTTTGAGAACACAAACCTTTGTGAAAGATTACGCACATCGCAAATCTAAGCTACATTTTCTACTTGGGAAATAAAGAGACAGGTATTTGCAAACTTTGGCAGAAGGCTCAATGTACTTAGCAGCACATGTTAGTTCAAAGACACTTTTACCTCTCCTCCAGCCGCTTATGTTTTTTGTTGATTCTGCCCACTTAAATCCACCTCTCTCCTCTGTGCTTTCCTTTTTATCTCACCTCTTTCCCAGCCTGTTATCTTCTCTTGCTGGTTCCTCCTCTCTTACATCCACTTCGCTCTGCATGCTCTCCTTTTAACATCTCATCTTTCCCTAATCCCCAAGCCTCTTACCTTTTCTCTCTGGTTCTGCTACTCCATCTTTGCCCTCATCCCTCCATGCTCTACTCTTTACCTGCCATATTTCCACCTTGCCTCTCATATTTGCTTGCTGATTCTGCTCATCTTACATCCACATCTCTCTTCCCTGCCCTACTCTTCACCTCTCAACTCTCCATCCAATCTTTATCTTCTCTGCTGGTTATGCCATCCTAAATCCAGCTATGCCTTTTCCTTCACCCCTTTCCTTTTATTTTCTCTTGCTGCTCCTGCCTACTTACATACACCTCCCCCTTCCTCCTTCCCTCTCTCCTCTTGCAGATTCTGCCCTTCTTACATCAAACTCTACCGCCCTGATCTACTCTTCATCTCTAATCTCTCACCAAGCCTTTAACTTTCTCTTGCTGGCTCTGCACATCCAACATCCACCTTCCCCTCCTCGCTCCCTCTTTGTCCAACGTCTTACTATCTCTTGGTGGTTCTTCTCTCTTACATCCACTTCTCTCTCTCTTAACTCTCTTGCCACTCTGCTTATGTTCTCTTGCTGGTTCTGTATCTCTTATAGCCATGACTCTTATCCATGCACTACCTTCACTGCTCATCTCTCCCCAGCCTCATAAATGTTTTCACTAGTTCTGCCCCATTTACATCTTCTCTCCATTTTCATCCTTCTGAACACTCTAATCTTTTCGCACTGATTTTGGGCCTCTTACACCACCTGTTTCCATACATGTTATACTCTTATTCTCGTCTCTTCTTCAAACCTTATTGTGTGGATTTTGCCCCTCTTAAATCAATCTCTCTGCTACCCCCAGCTTTGTCTCTTCTCTTTCTCGTTATGTCCCTCTTATATCCACCTTTCTCCTCCGTGCTGTATGCCTCATCTCTCCCCCTGCCTCTTACTTTTCTCACTGATTCTGGCATTCTACATCCACCTCTCACCATTCCCTCTCTCTTCTCTGTGTAAGGTTTCTTGATTGTTCCATCTCTCTTACATCTACATGCCCCATCCATGTACTGCCCTTCACCTCTCATTTCTTCCTCCACCCTCCTAATGCTTTTTTACTGGTCTGTCCCCTTAACATCCACCTCTCCTCTTTGAACCTCCTGCCTCTTACGTTGTCTCACTGTTTTTCCTCTCTTACATCTGCATCTCCCTTCCATACTCTGCACTTCACTTTATCTCTACTACTGTCTCTTACCTTTTGCACTAAATCTGCCTCTGTTACACCCACCTCTTACCTACTTGCTGAACCCTTCATCTCTCCACAGCCTCTAACCTTCTCTCACTGGTTCTACCTCTCTATAATATACCTCTCCCCTGCCTCTCTACCCCAGCCTCCTACCTGCTCTTGGTTGTCCTACCCTCTTATATCCAACACTCACCATTCCCTCTCCATGACACTTAAGTTCTCCTGATTCTCTTATATCTACCTCTCCTATCAAAGCACTGCCTTTCACCTTTCATCTTTCTCTCCAGCCTCAACTTTGTTCACTGGTTCTGTCCCATTTATGTCCACCTCTCCCCTCCATGCTCTACTCTTCATGTTTTATCTCTCTCTCACCTCTCACCTCTACCCTCCATTTGCTGTTTCTGCCCCTGTAGCTTCCGCTTCCCCCTACATGCACTGCTATTTACCAGCCTCTTGCCTTTGCTTCACCTTTTTTTGCCCAGGACACAGTACGGGCCCCTGCAGCACAGATGGGCCCACAACCCATCAGAGTTCTCCCATTCAGCCCAGGGCCAAATAAATATCTGTGAGATGTGGGAGTCTCAGGGCCCCATTATCACATTCTGCAGAGTGGGACCCACCGTTTTGTGTTACACCACTGCTCTTGTGTTACTTTACATCATTCTCTCCCCTCCCAAGCTCCCAAAGCATCTTACCTTTCTTTTTTGTATGCTAACCTAACCAAGACTCTTCCCTTCTCCCATTGATTCTGCCATTACATACACTTCACTCCTTGCCCATCTCCCTTTCCTTAAGCGTCTTGTTCTATATAGCTGTTTTGCCCCCTTATGTTCAGCTCTCCCCTCTCTGCTGTACTCTATCATCTCCGCCACCTCTTACTTTCTTTTATTTATCTTACACCTTTTAGATGCGCCTTTCCCTCGATACTATTATTAAAAGCAAAAGTGAACACCAGACCTCCTTAGATGTACCCAGGAACAAGGGAATTAGTGATTTCAGATGTGAACAACCATGATGCCGTGGGGTAGTGCATCCTATTCAGATGTATAAAACAAGGAATGGTGTGTGGCTTGAGGGGTTATATAACTTGGGTGTATCTTGGAGGGTCTGTTGCACTCCTCTCAGGGTGGTAAGGATGGATGTGGGGTCACCCTTCCTACCCTCCCCCAACTCAATGTTATCATCTCAACTGTTCTTTTAGAGACCCAATTCTTCCTTCTTTCATGTAAATTACATGAAAGTAAAAAAACACCAAGCGCTTATACTCAACTGGAGTTACTACTTATGTTTAACTGTTTATGTTACTTTTGAATGCACATGCTTGTTTGGAAAAAAAACGGAAACAAAATTGTTAAAAAAAGAAAAATAATAACCTCTTTCTCCATTTTCTGCTCTTCTCCCTTTCCCTACATTGGAAGTGAGCAGCGCCCATCGTGATGTGAGGGCACTTTGTTTTTGTGTTGTGAGACCTGCAGGATGCTCTCTGCGTTACATTCATGCAGGGGAAGGGCTCACTTCCCACCTCAGGCCAGTTCAAGCATCTGCCTAACTGCTGTTATTATGCAGATGCAGCGATTAGGAAAAGAGAAAGAGGTGCCAGCAAAGGACGGCCAGAAACCCAGCCCTGCTCAGTCTGTGGCAGCTACAAGGGATGCGGGAGTCATATTACCATTTCAGCCCATGGTAGCAGGAGCCAGGTGAGGGGGGCCGCCTTGGGCCTTGCATGCTGTACCATGGCTGCAAACCCCAAGGGAGGGGGCTTCCCACCTGGAACTCTATACAATGGCACATGTTTAAAAGGATGCTGGACTCGTGGGGGGCCCGTCGCATTTAGAAGGTCGCGGGGCCCTGGGCAGCTGCCCACACTGCCCATGCCTAGCGCCGGACCTGCACCAACCCACTCTGTTGTGATTTTATCACTTTGCTCAGCGTTTGGAAGCCTGGGCCTTGTTTGTAAACTCCTTGCAGTACCTGTTTCATTAATTCCTTCTTAAAATACACTCCTAGGAATTGGTTCTTATCTAATTAGAACAAATTAATCTTGCTGTGGGATGACCCCAGGTTTCTTCTGTGTATTAAGTGTTCAAAAAACAGTGACATTTTGTCATATTAAATTCTGTCCTTCCACGAAGAAACTGTTTGAAAGTGTTCCTTGGCCAGAAGCAGACATGATAAATACACAATTTGATAAACTGAACAAGCTGTGATGCACAAAGAGATGCCTTTAACCTCTGCAGCAGAAGCATTTGTCCTGCAAACGGACCAGTCTGCATTGACATTCAACAGCTTCTGCACATTCAATTCCAACATATTTTTGCTAAAATATTGCACACCATCTTTCATGCATCAAATACAACAGGCATAGTCCATGTTTAAAAAAAAAAAAAAAAAAAAATATTAACTCTAATCTATTGACTGGCTCTAAGAATGTTTTAGGATGTGTTCCTTATTGCTTCTGTTTTCGAATCTGTTTAGTGGAATCTCAACTACACTTCTAATAGTTGACTGTTCAATTCTTATTTTTTTCCTGGTAATGAAATAAAGTCAGCATGGATGAGAATAAATGTTATTTGACTGAACAACAATGTTGCGATGCAATGGCATTCTACTTTAGAGTAGGGTGGGCGGTAAACTCCACTCCGCCTGCAGAGTTCGCAGAGTTTTGCCACTCCGCACTCCTCTTGGAGCACGGAGTTCTGCAACCGCCGTATGACAGAGTTTACCGACCCCCACCTCTAAAAGCATGGTGGGAAATGGAACCGTAACAGGCGCAGAGGCCTTAGCCAAAAAATAGCCCCACCTCCCGCCCCAACCTATTGGAAGGCCTCCTGGTTATGTGTCCGTGGTTTCACTTTCTTCCATTCTCTGTGACCTTTTTACCCAGCGTTGCCATAAGATACGTTCTGTGACTGGGTCCATTGTTCACCATTCCTGTGGAGCTCTCTTTCAGAGCACCACATGTCCCTTCCATTATGACCCTCCATGGCCCACCTTTGGATGACCGATTATTTTGCCCAGACGAAGTCCAGCACCCTTCGGGTCCCGTGGAAGCAATAGCCGCAAGCTGCAGGACGAGCAGCAAGCGGCACCCATCCCCTTGTGGAACCTCAAGCTCTCCCTGTACGCCACCTGGCACTGACCTGCCCGCCCTGTGCACTCCCTGCTCCTCTGTCACCAGGAGTAGCGAGCTTATCCAATATCCGACAGTGATCAGCCCGCAAGAAGCTCATCCTCTCTGGGGTCGAGGTGACGGCCTTTGAGCAGGTAAGATTGGGATTGATCTAAAGAGTAGGGGAAGGGTTTGCAGGTAAGTGTGGCGACTAACTAAAGGGGCAACTGTTTCAAATGGCACATATTCAAGCAAACGTGAGCTCTGGGAAGGTCCTTTCAGCTTAATATCCCCCAGTTAGTGCCTTGAGACAGGCAAGTTTATGGGGGACATGACAAAGAACGTGTGATGTATGATATTGTGGATGGGTGTGTGTGTAAAAGCAGGGGGAGCAGGGCAGTTATGCTGGAAGATCTAAGTTTATTTTCGGATGTGGGAAAGGTAAGTGCATAATACAGGGAGTTTCCAAAGTGGGGCGAGTATATACAAAGGCGCAGCTAGGAAAATGGGTAGAGGTACTAGTTTGATTGTTACGGCACCCGAGTGACGTGAAGTGGCAGTCTCAGAGTCATTTGTGTCATACATGTCTTACGATCTATCTGATATGGACTCACATCAATGCTATTTGTATAATCTGTCCATGAAATTACTGCATACTGTCAAATGTATGCCTTTGTGTTGTAGTGTAGTTCCTATTTCCCTAATAGGCTCTGCGCATTGGAATAATATACCCTATAGGTTTGGCATAGGACTGAGGTCAGTATGCCCCTATCAAGTATATTAAACTTAACTACTTTGTGCCAGCTAACTCAGAGGCCACTAGAAACTCCTTGTAAACAAGAAGGGAGTAGTTTCTGGCAACCGCATAAACATGACAACTTTGTTTCCCTTTAGAATCGGAACACTCTCAGAATCGTGGAAACAACAGATAACAGTTTCACTCAGCTAATCGTGCAAGCTTAGTTTCTTCAGAGTTACACAGAAAGAATAGACAGGCGTTTCAATAAAAGGATTTATTGAACAGTCTTGTTTCTCGTGTAAGAGATATGAGCTTTTTACAATCGTAAGACAGTATGCGAGATATATTATGTACAGCGTAAGCAGTAGAAAGAAATAATACTGCGCTAGCATTATCTTTTAGCTATGGCACATATATTCATATACATAAATAACATAAGCTAAAAATGCGAGTACTCATAAGATGCTTCTCTAACTAGTTCTACCCCAGTGTACCTAACCTAAGTGTAGTGCAAGGAAAGAAGTAGGTGATGTATTCTATAGTATGGTATGCTATAGTATGCCAAGTCTGGTATGCCAAGAGTCCCTCTAGGTTCTAGTCAGCTCCATACCTTGAGAATGAGAGAGGTGGGAATCTCTTTCCGGGTCTCGAACTCCACCCCGCAAAGGGAGTCAGAACACTGGAAGCTGGATTCTCTGCGAGCAGGGATGACAGCGTCTCTTGTCAGTGCGTCAGGCCGGGACACGGGCTCCTCTAAAGTCGAGGTCTCCTCCTACTTGCTTGGGCAAGGGAAGGTATATTTATACCCGGTAGGTGCCTTGAAATGTTAGCATTGGCGTAAAGTCGGGCAGAGGAAGACGTCAGGAATGAACCCTTAAGGAATAGCGGTTCATGCATAATAAATGAGTTCTTGGAGAAATCAATAATCCTGTGCTAGGGGAACTCCCAAGAGCTTAAGGGTCTGGTTTCTAAGAACTCGTTGTGACATTGGGGTGGACGGATGTAGGTGACCATGCCTGTATTTGGATAGCATGGCTAATGCCTAAATAAGGACTGGGATCTTATGCCTATATAAGGGCAATGCGAATTGTGCCTATATAAGGACATGTATCAGGAAAACCTATATACGGACACCTAAAGTGGAATACAACACCCACTCCACTTTCGAATGAATGATAATACTAAATGCTTAAACATTAAATGCTAAACATTAAACTGAGTACCACATGTTGCTAAAAACATTTCTAAAAGCATACTAAAAGAAGTTTTAAAAAAACTGTTGCTAAACATGTAATGCAATAGGTACTGTACATTTTAAAGCATTTTTTCATTCTAAGCATATATTGGAAATAAATGCAACATGAATGATAAAACAGAAATATATACATCTGATGAAATGGTTGACAAGTATTCAAAAATCAAAGCCATTTCATATCATGGTACTAAATGAAATTGTGGTAAATAAGGTGACAATGTGTCCCTGGAAGTATTCAAAGAAGTCCGTTCTATATGAATAGTTCTACTGTAAGCAGATTGAATTGCCATGTATTTTCAAATGAAAGAAAAAAAAATTCAATTTTCAGGAAGAGTTCCAAGTTTTGTTATGTTTTGAAAATATGGAGGCCAAATTCATTGCTTCCCCGGTACACTGTGAGCCGAAGTAAAGTCAGTGTATGGGTCTGGTGTAAACATGAAATCATCTATTCCTGTAGACAAAAGATCGTCTACCGATGTCGTTGACAGTTGGAACACCTCGTTTAGAAGGTTAACTGCACAGAGATGTGAAGCATCGTCTTCAGCATAGGATGCTGCAGCAATGTTCGCGTCCATTGTTACCTGTGTGCCTGTTGATCCATCTCGTACCTCAGCAGCAGCAGGAAGCTTGTGTGAGATCTCAACGAATGCCGTCATCAGGATTGGTAGACTCTGGGGACAACACAGAGCATGGGCCGTTATCGGGTCCAGCAGAGTATCGATATCCGTTGGCATGACTGATGGGAGTGTTAGACAGATGTCTAGCACGCATTCTTCACCGCAAAGCAGGCAGCGTAGAACAGGTAAGATGCAATCTTGCCAGATTGGTCTAAATGACAGAAACCATGTTGTATTAAGTTCCCGTAGACGAGGTATGCCCAAAAGTTGCACTATGCGCTCACGGCACTTCTGTTCTAGGAGAGCTTTCTCCAAATTGCTGGGAGTGACGCCGGTTGATAGGCTTGCCATAGCGTAGTAGTAGGAATAAAAACAGGATTCCTGCAACGAGTGCTAGAATTAATGGCACACCACCAAACACCGAATGTGCGAAGTTTGGAATGATTCCGAGGACTGCCTGAAAAGGTGTTAACAGTCCTGAACAGATGGTCTTAAATACATGTACAATCCCGGTCGTATCAGACATGTTTAAGATACGTCCCATCATTTCTACGAAATGTATAGGGCAGTTTGTACGAATTAGAGGCTGTATCTCAGCCGAAGTCCTTGCAATTTGTAGATCATAGATTTCTTTGGCCGAGGTCAAAGGCACTATTTGTTGTAAAAGCACTTTCAGTCTGCTTAAAGTATCAAAACGTATAAAAGAAACATTCAATGAAGGCCATCAATCAATCAATCACAGAATTTGTAGAGCGCACTACTTACCCGCGAGGGTCTCAAGGCGCTGGGGAGAGGGGGGGGGGGGTTGCTGCTACTGGTCGAACAGCCAGGTCTTGAGTAGTCTCCTGAAGGTCAGCAGGTCTTGGGTCTGTCGTAGGCTTAGTGGAAGGGTGTTCCAGGTCTTGGCGGCGAGGTGTGAGAAGGATCTGCCGCCGGTGGTTGTTCTTCGAATGCGAGGGACGGTGGCGAGGGAGAGGTCGGCGGAGCGGAGCTGGCGGTTGGGGACGTAGAAGAGGAGTCATCTGTTGAGGTAGGCTGGGCCAGTCTTGCTTGTGGAGTGCCTTGTGTGCGTGGATGAGGAGTTTGAAGGAGATTCTCCTGTCGACGGGGAGCCAGTGCAGGTTCCTCAGGTGGGGGTGATGTGGCTGTGGCGTGGTACGTCGAGGATCAGGCGTGCGGAGGTGTTTTGTATGCGTTGCAGTCGCTTGATGAGCTTGGCCGGGGCTCCCGCGTAGAGGGCGTTCCCATAGTCAAGTCTGCTACTGACGAGGGCCTGGGTGACTGTTCTTCTTGTGTCTGTCGGGATCCACCTGTAGATCTTGCGAAGCATGCGGAGGGTGTTGAAGCAGGAGGAGGAGACTGCGTTGACTTGCTTGGCCATGGAGAGCGTTGAGTCGAGGATGACTCCCAGGTTCCGTGCGTGGTCGGTGGGTGTCGGGGCTGCTCCCAGTGTCGTAGGCCACCAGGAGTCATCCCAGGCTGAGGGGTTGGAGCCGAGGATGAGGACCTCTGTCTTGTCCGTGTTCAGCTTTAGTCGGCTGATCTTCATCCAATCGGCGACGGCCTTCATTCCTTCATGGAGGTTGGATTTGGCGGCGAGGGGTCCTTGGTGAGGGAGAGGATCAGTTGAGTGTCGTCGGCGTAGGAGATTATGTTGAGGTCGTGCTGTCTGGCGATGCGTGCGAGCGGGGCCATGTAGATGTTGAACAGTGTTGGGCTGAGGGATGATCCCTGGGGTACGCCGCAGATGATCTCGGAGGCTTCGGATCGGAATGGTGGGAGGCGGACTCTCTGGGTTCTGCCGGTGAGGAAGGAGGTGGCCCATTCCAGGGCCTTGTCTCGGATCCCTGCGTCGTGGAGGCGTGCGCGTAGAGTGCGGTGGCAGACAGTGTCGAAGGCGGCGGAGAGGTCCAGCAGGATGAGGGCTGCGGTCTCACCGTTGTCCAGCAGGGTCCTGATGCCGTCGGTGGCGGCGATGAGGGCAGTCTCCGTGCTGTGGTTGCTGCGGAACCCTGATTGGGATGGGTCCAGGATGCTGTTTTCTTCGAGGTATCGGGTTAGCTGTTTGTTGACGATCTTCTCGATGACCTTGGCTGGGAACGGAAGCAGGGAGATGGGCCGGAAGTTCTTGAGGTCTCTCGGGTCCGCCTTGGGTTTTTGAGTAGGGCGTTGATCTCTGCGTGTTTCCAGCTCTCTGGGAAGGTCGCGGTCTCGAAGGAGAGATTGATAACGTTGCACAGGTGGGGTGCGATGGAGCTGCTGGCTTTGTTGAAGATGTGGTGCGGAAAAGGGTCTGACGGGGAGCCGGAGTGTATTGTGCTCATGGTCTTGATGGTGTCATCGATGTTCATTCTGGCCCAGGCTGGCAAGGGGTCGTGGTCGATGGTGTGCGGCGGGTCTGGTGCATCGATCTTAGTTGGGGCTGTCTGGGTGTTGAAGCTGTCGTGGATGTCGGCGATCTTGCGGTGGAAGAAGGTGGCGAGGGAATCGCACAGGGCTTGCGACGGCGGGATGTCGTTGGTGTTGGAGCTGGGGTTGGAGAGTTCCTTCACGATGTTGAAGAGCTCCTTGCTGTTGTGTGCGCTGTTGTCGAGGCGGTCTTTGAAGGAGATTCTCTTGGCGGACCTGATGAGGTGGTGGTAGTTGCGGATGGCGTCTTTGTGGGCTGCGTGGCTGTCCGGTGTCTTATCACTGTGCCATTTCTTCTCTAGTTTACGGAAGGTACGCTTGGATGCTAGGAGTTCCGGGGTGAACCAGCTGGCTCTTTTGGTGGTGGCCATAGAGGCGACTCCCTGACTGTGTCTATTTGGGGGAACAATTCTTGCATATAACAAGTAACCCTGGAGCTAACCGTTACCAGATATGGGATTCCTGGCAACATGCCACAGCAACTCTGATCATTCAACATGAGGTAACTCCCAATAGAAAGTTGGCCAAACGTTGGATTAATCACAGCAGGTGGTGTACCCTGCAGGTGGCAGGACAAGTTGCCACAGAACCATTACAAGCCCCATGTAAAGAAATGTCCTGACATATGAGAGATCCGCTCAGTGCATTTTCACAGTGTGTACCGCTTAGAAACACTTCACGATCCCCACTCCAACATCTGTATTCGTAAGGTAAATCCCAGGATGTCTTAATGTATTTTTTACCCAACCTTTCATATTTGCCTGCTTGCATTTGTTTGAGGCAATACTGAAAATGAAAAGTAGTGACAGGCAGAGTTATTTTACCATGGATAAGCCATTCTGTAGCTGGTTTTTCTGCTACTGTAAATGGTAATTTTTCCAGTTTTTCAATGCTCAGCACTGTATACTTTGCTCCCCTTTGTGCCAGTTCGACCTGTTTATCCGTGAGATTGTATTCTGAAAACAGAGATGACGTGTTGATAAAACGCCAAGCCACATAGCCTGCACGCAAGGATTGCAGCATCCAGCCTAATAACATAATAGAACGAACTGAGATTGGCCTTGTAACATGGCTAAATCTTGTTCCAGTATGTCAATAGCAGAGGATACAATGTTGTCCAGTGAATAAATTCTGGATGACAAAGTTGTTAACCCATTGTCGACCACAGTGAGAGATTTCTCTAAGTTAATACGATCAAGCTCACGTATTCTTTCTGCGGCCTCTGCCTGTGAAACCTTCCATATTTCATTATAAGCAGCATAAATGCCGGCATATATGAAACGTTTTTGACGCGGTTTTCTTGGTCCTAGCAGGAAATCCCTAAGGTCTGCGTCTTCTTTAAGTATAGAGAAGTGTTGTTTCACATCCTCGAGTGTAGATTTCTGTAACCAGTCGAGGCACAATTTTCCTACACTGTATGTTGTTACTACCCCCGGATGTTGTCGTTGAACATAACGTGGGTCTGGCCTATGGATAGTAAAGCCCTGTATTCTATTCAGGAATCTTTCTTGACAGATGTTTGTGTCTGTGGGCCAGAGCAACCATTTTTCCCAATCAGGATCTGATCTGTTGTTTTGTAGTATTGTGTTTACTGTGACCGCTCCCTGTGTAGTGCTATTACTTGCAGGTGTTGGTACAGATGGTGTGTTCATGTCTTTGATCTTGGCTAAACCAAGGCAAGACGTTTGTTGCACAGTGTCATTCAAAAACATTATTTGCTGTGGGATGATACAGGCTCTAAACAAAGCTTCTATCCCCTGCACTTGCCAATCTTTAGAACCCCAGACAGATTTTGTGTCGATTGTGTCTTTCCAAAAGTCAAATCCTTGTCTAGACAGTTGGGTAATAAAGGCTGCAGAATAAATCTGTTTTGTATTAGTTAACATAATTTTCTGTCCTGTTTTGTTTACATTCTTATAGTAAAATGTTTCTGGATCAGATGTATTGTACCTTGAAAAATATGGAAACTTATTTGCAAACGTTTTTGAACTACCCCTTGGTGGTGTCGGACAATGTTCCCATTGGTTAAACATAAACACATTTCTAGGTGTTGCAGTTTTATACAAGAAATGATGACCATAATGGTTGTAACAATAAAGCTGTTCGTAGTCTGATGAACCCTCCAAGTATTCATTGTTAGAGAACGCAGCAGACCTTTCTAGATCAGACATCATGTTATTAACAGTCTCAAAGTCCCAATCATCAGAATAGGTACTGGAGGTAATAAAGTCACTTAATGAAATTTTAAATAAATGTGGAATCTTCAAAAGTTCCGTCGGGCCGAATATGTCGAAATCGGTTTTGTCCCAAACTATACCATCCTGTATAGGAACGGCTGTGATGTTCACTGCTGACAAGTCTCTTGCTTCACGATGGGATGATTTGTGTGGTTTTAAAAGTAAGTTCACATTTTTACTTTCAGTGTCCATACGAATGTATCTGCCATTTATAAGCACGCTAAGAGTCATTACTAAAGCTAGCCAAAGCAGAAAGAAAAATATTCCAGAAATTATCCAGAGTTCAATCCATGGTGAAACCAGATAAGTCTCTTTCAGAAAATGAAAAAAGTCTTGTACTTGTTGTTTGAAAGTTTTTAGGGCTGGCGTCGTTTCAGGCTCACTTGGATCCTCAGAAAACGTATCAAAGTTAATGAAATAGCCAGAAGCAGTTCGGTCAATAGTTGCAATTGCATCAGGATTTGTCGAAATCGCTGGAACTAGTTGATCATGTGTTACGTTGGTGTAGACAGGTGTATCTGGACGAACTGTTACTTGAGTTTCAAGAGGGATGAGTTCCATAGCATTGTTGCTTAGTCCTTCATCTCTTACTGCTGAATTCTTGATGGTTATGAGTCTTTCAGTCTGAACCTCTTGGATAGTAGCGAGAGGAGTGCGTCTGCTACTAGGTCAGAGTCCACGAGGCCTACTATTTAGTATTGGACACATAGTGTGGTTTGATGAGGTCGATTGACACAAATATTTTCTCCTTTTTTCCAGCAAGGGGCGGCAGAAGTACTGTTCTTGTTCCGTGGATGGCTAGGACAGTTACTGGTTGTCTGTAAGAAGGTCCAAATTCCTTCTTGTCCGCAATCTTCTCTCTGACTAGATCCCCAACTTTTGGGATCCAGACAGGCCTTGCTGGGACTGCCGGTTTTTCCCCAGTGGTGGTTGGCTTCAGGAACACGTTGCTTTGTTTCGATCTTAGTTCATTTAGATCCTGTAAAACAGCCAAACGATCTTTGATATCAAAGGGTTTATTTTCCACCACTGTGCCTTTACATTCGAGATCAGGAACCCACATTCTTGTCCCAAATAGGACCTCATATGGTGTGACCTCCTCTAGAGAACTTCTTGGTAAATTATTTAATGAGCGTTGGACCCCATAAAGATGTTTGACCCACCTATCACCCGAACCTAATACTCTAGCTGTTATAGACTGCTTTATGTCCCGGTTTTTCCTTTCCACAACAGAATTTCCCTCAGGATGGAATGGAGAGGAATACCGCAATGCAACGCCCACACTGGCCATGGCTTCTTTGTAAGCCCGAGAGCTAAACGCAGGGCCCTGGTCAGAAT
Source organism: Calotriton arnoldi (assembly GCA_963921515.1). NCBI lineage: Eukaryota > Metazoa > Chordata > Amphibia > Caudata > Salamandridae > Calotriton > Calotriton arnoldi. The sequence goes on along the minus strand of CAWUFW010000495.1, from coordinate 3,788,003 downwards.
GTAGTGTGCCAATTGTGTATGTGCCGATAAAGGCTTGCAAATCTTTTATAACAGTTCGAGCGTCAGCCGAGCGCTGAGGCCACATCCATAGGAACCTTGACTTAGTGTTTGTGGGATTGCATTTGTCATAAAGGATGCCTGCGCGTAGATAGTTTAATGCTGTCTAACAATGGTGTCTGTACTGGGCAGGCTATTTCGTAGTCTGGTGTCTGATGGCTTTCTGCACCACGCTGTCTATTGCAGTCTCTGCAGTCATCGATGAAGATGTGAATCTGTGTATTCATTCCAGGCCACCAGTACATCTCTTTTAATGTTAATATTGTTTTAGAGATCCCTTGATGTGACAGACCCTCCCCCAGATGTGCTTCATAAATCAAAGCTGCTCTACGTTCCATGTTTGGAATTACCCTATCCCCCACTCCAGGGATTCGAGCAAAAGGAATGTTGTTCGCATCAATTACATAAGAGTACTTGAGTGGAAATTTCTTTGGTAACGCTGCACCACTGCCTTTGCTTGAAGCATTGACAGCCAACAATATCTCACTGTCTATTCTCGTTTTTGAACGAGTGATCGCAGCTATGGTAGCAGTCTGAACAGCCCCCTTTGCGGCTTCATCAGCCAATGAATTCCCTGTAACGTGAACGCCATCACGTTGATGACTCATCGTGTGTATCACATGAGCTTTTGGTAGTTCGTTTCTCAACTGAACTACTTGTTCCCAAAGCGTTTTATGCTTAATTGTGCCACCTTTTGCATCTTTGAATCCGTTTTGAAGCCAATTCTGTATATATTCATTATATGACTGAACACAGTAAAAGGAATGGCACACTATAAGTGTGGGGAATTCGCGATCTGTATGTTCAAGTGCCAGTTTGAATGCTTGTAGTTCAGCTCGCTGAGCTGTACAATCTCCTAGAGATTGAGTTTTAGTGACCATTGGTCTGAAGTTACCATCGCGCATGCAACCTTTAACGATTGCGCACGCTGCACTGTAAGCTTGCTTACTCCCTGTAGCGGGTTGTGCTGATCCGTCAGTATAAATTATAAATTCGTACTGATCGAGAGGCAGAATTTCAGTGGGCAGAGGACATTCAAGTTCATATTGCAGGAACGCTTGTGTTTTTAAATCAGGATCAAAAACATATTCAACATCTGTTGCAGCAAGAGAATTAACCCATTGTATCCATCTAGGATGTAAAGCTTTTGCATTTGGAATGCTCGCTTTTGTGACCGCCTCTAAGGCTGGTACTGGAGTTATGACAATAATGCGTTTCCCTTGAGCTAGAGCTCTTTCTTTTGCTACAGCGATTTGAACTGCTGTCAGTATTTTTTCTGTTGAAGTGAAGCGCATTTCTGCTTGTGTATACAAATGTGATTTGTATGCTATTGGTACTTTTTCACCCTCATTAAATGTTAAATAGGTGAATCCGCATTGACCCGAAATTATTCGAATCACTAAATTGCATTTATTTACGCGTGTTTGTAGGTTATTTGTTGCTAACATGTTAGCTTGGAGTGAACGCAGGATTTCTGTGTGTTCATGTGTCCAATGTTTAGTTGAAAAATCAGGTTTGATTAATTCGTAGAGAGGTTTAACCCTTTCTGCGTAATTTAGAATGTAAGTTCTTCCAAAATTTAGGAAACCCAAGATGGATTGTAAATTTTTCAGCGTTTTTGGAGGTTGGAGCAGCGCGCACTTTTCTAAAAAGTTAGCTGCCAGGCTCTTGCCTTCACTTGAAAGCTCATATCCTAGGAAAAGGACATTGAGATGGGCAATTCTGGATTTTTTAAAGTTGAATTTATAGCCTTCAGAGGCGAAGCCCAATATAATGGTACTCACCTTGTTCAAGTGCCTATCCAGGTCATCGTCTGTCAGATAGATGTCATCGACATATGACAATGCCTCATTATCATAAATTTGTAGTAACTCTGTTACCCTTGCTGAGAATAACCCCGGGCTGTTTTTGAACCCTTGTGGGAGTCTACAAAATTGACTCTGGGTCCCCATTATTGAGAAAGCTGTTAAGTACCTGCTTTCAGGTGCTATGTTTTGACAAAAGAAACCATTTGAAATGTCCAATGTAGTTTTATATTTTTTACGCACAATGTTATTCATTAATGCTGTACTATGTGCATTTTGCACTGCAAATGTTTTGGAACAAGTGTTCAAGTGTCTGTAATCCAAAACTAGACGATATGTATTGTCTGGTTTGGATACAGGAAACAAAGGATTGTTCATTGAGGAGGTGCATGTTTCAATCACCCCTTGGTATTCAAGTTGATCTAAGATCTCCCTGACCTGTTTTTTAGCTTCTTGCTTTATTGGGTACTGCCTTTGTGCAGTAGGTTGATTTTTTAGCTGTATTTTGTGGTGAGGTGAGTCCTCATCCCATCATACATGATTTTTGTATAATGCTGGGGCCTGGGCAACTGCCCATTTCCTGGCATAAGTATATTTTAGGTGAATTGGAATATGGTTGGAGAAGGCTGGCATAATGATGTCCTCTGAAGTAGTGGCCCGCTGGTTTAGCAGGTCACATAAGGGTTGCACAGCCATATGAACATTGGTATTCCAAAATAATACACATCCACCGCTGTAATCCAATTTCTGTCTTTTTATTTTCTCATTATTTCTCATGGTTTATCAATTTTTAACCATCACGTCAAAAGACACGAAATTCGTTAATTTTTTGGCATTTTAATAATTCGATGCATTGCCCATCCAGGCCTATACATGAACATATAGCAAATTTCCAGACCTCCACCAGATTCGATACACTTCCTACTCAATGCATTTCGGTTTAACAAAACATTATGAGCACTGTTAGCACTTTAAATTATTAGAGGCATCGTGATTAGGTGGTGGTGGAAAAACACGTGATGGTTTACACCTATGACCATAGAGGAGGGGCGGGTAACATCAATTTAAATTTGGGACGAGTAGCATGGTCGCGTTAAACAAGTTACGAGCGCGGATGAGGAGGTTGATGCGCTGTGAATCTTTTCATCAGGGATATACGGGGGTTGGAAAGGTGATTAAACCGGACACAGGGAAAGAGTGTAGTTCTTGTTTTGGGTCTTTTTTAGTTGGGTACAGAGGGTTGGAGGTTTGTAGGTGATTGAGTTCAGGGTGGTAGTGGTTCGAGGGAGTGTGGGTCAAAAGCATATTGTTTTTTAATCATGATACAGTGGTTAGTTGGGGGTAGATTCGAGGGTTATATGTATTGTTTTGCACTGTTGAGTTGCAGTTTACAGCCACGTTGTGGGGTTATGGGATTGCGATTAATTGACACTTTAAATATAAGTCGCTCGGTATGAAGTTTAAATGGTTTGGGACAAGAGTAGAATGGTAAATTAGGTAGATATTTCTTTGGAATGTGTGGGGTTTATATGCAACTGTGACTGAAATATATATATTTTTACAATTTATAGATACTCCTGAGGAAGGTTTAGTTAAACCGAAATGCATTGAGTAGGAAGTGTATCGAATCTGGTGGAGGTCTGGAAATTCGCTATATGTTCATGTATAGGCCTGGATGGGCAATGCATCGAATTATTAAAATGCCAAAAAATTTACGAATTTCGTGTCTTTTGACGTGATGGTTAAAAATGGATAAACCATGAGAAATAATGAGAAAATAAAAAGACAGAAATTGGATTACAGTGGTGGATGTGTATTATTTTGGAATACCAATGTTCATATGGCTGTGCAACCCTTATGTGACCTGCTAAACCAGCGGGCCACTACTTCAGAGTGAATTATGTTCAGGTGCGAAGGGAACGGCGCACCAACACGGGTGCTGCACGCCAAACTTGAAAAAAAGGTTATTGGAACTGAAATGTACGAAATAATCAGGGTGTGCTTCAGGACATTGCAAGTCATAATGATGTCCTCGCCATGTGGGCACTCCCTGACAAAGTTTGGTGGCCAGTCCTTTTCTGCTAGAAGTATATCATAACCCCTTGAAAGTTTCTCCCAAAAGAGTGCTTTCACTTTTCTTGGTATGTCTCCCTCCATTCGGAGTGTTATTTCATATAACTTTTGTGGAGTACTAACCCTGGTGTCTACAGTCTCTACTGTGATGTACTCATTCAAGTCCACTATCTCCAGTAGTTCCTTCAGGTTCTGGCGAGCTATTGTTACTTCTGCTGCACTGTCCAGCATTGTCTGTGCCCATTCTCCGTTCTTGAGCTGTGTTCTCAGTATCCTCGGCATGTCTGATCTTCAGACCTGCTACCTTCTTTTTTGTGAATTGAGGTTTTGATTTATTTTTCTGAACGTGTTTATCGTCTTTGGATTTCACGCGTTCTTCTTTGTGATCTGACCGTCCTCTTCTTTCTGATTCTGTGATGATATCTGAAAGGTACGAGAGGAACATGTATCAGTATCTTGATACCTGTCAGGTTTTCTTAAATTATCCCTATTCCTGAGATTATACCTCCTTTCAGAGGCCTCCTTTTGAGGAGACCTACCTCGGGATTGAGAACGTGTCTCGTTTGAATTTTGTTTATTAGTTTCCCACTTCTTTTTAGAAGATGTAGGATTTTGTTTAATAGAGTCCTTCTCAGGACTTTCAGATAGTTTTGGCTTCAAAGGTTTTCCACCCAAACTATCTCTGCCTAATTCTGCATAAGATTGTTCTATTATTCTGGGTAGTTCATGTTGATGTTCTGTTACATCAAATTCCCTTAAGCGTTGGCGGATCGCCACTGATGCTGCCTCCCCTTTAATATTAGATAATATTATTGTAGAGACCTGGTCGAAGTTTTTCAGTAATTTCCTACCTAAATTCAGAGCAGGTTCTTCCCCGTATTCGTTTTGAATTTGTTTCAGGACATCTGGTATTACTACAATTGACGGAACACCATGTGTTTTAGTATAGATGGCAGCAAAGACTGTCCCCCAAGTGGTGCAGTCTTCCAGTTGTGGTGTGATCCCCATTGGTAAACAGATTGTTAGTATTCTGTGTTTCTTATAAGGGCTAGTATTTGGAAATACTGCTTCGATTTGAGTAATTTTTTGAGCTATCCAGAATGGAATTTGTTCACGTTTTGTGGGCATTTTACCCATGACTGCGTGCAAAGTCTGTGGAGTAATTTTTAGTGTATTCCCCTGTTGAGGGGTTTGATTTGGAATTGTTATAGGTGGTTGGACTGTGAAAGTCCGCATGACATATTGGACTAATTGTCTATAGATTTTTATTAACTCTTGTAGTTGAGTAAGTAATTCCTCGTATGACATCTCTTTAATGTCAGGATGAGGTGTGTAGCCGGCTAAAATCGGCCATGTTGTTCCTGGTCTACCTAGTGGACCGAGCCTGGTAATGTTTTTGGGATGTTTTAGGGTGCCTTTAAACCAGAGATTATTCTCCTGGTATGTGAGTGGAATTTCAATATCCTCGAAAGGAATATATTCCTCTGGTGGTTCATCTTCTTTAAAGAAGTGAAATACTTTTGTTATTGGATTTGATTCTGGGAATACAATCCATGAATAGAATACCTCTGTCTGAAAGGATTCGTGTGCCTCTATCACGAAAACTGCTCTACCATCTCTTGGTGTTAGGCCGTGTTTTATAAGTTTTAGAGTGATGGCTCTCCTTAAGTTTGGAGGGATGTGTATAACACCCTCATCGGTTTCATTTAAACCTGTAAAATTAAAAGCTGTTACGACTGGGTCAGCCGCAGCTACACCGTTCTCGGTGATAGTATCCCCGTTCAGGGACATTTTTTGAAAAAATGCAGAACAAGTTTCAAGGAAACAAAGATAAGGTGCACAATATTTTAAAACACTGTATCCTTCAACGTTGAACAAACCATACAGCTAATATATAGGATTTTTGTCCTATTCAGCTTTGGCGGATACTTAACCCTACCCACTCCAGACGTCTTATGGAGTATGTGAGTAGGGGTCTCTGAGAAAAGCACGACTGAGTTACTCAGTATCTAGCGTTAAATTAGTGCCTTACCAAACGTTGGGCGCCATGTAGTGTAGTTCCTATTTCCCTAATAGGCTCTGCGCATTGGAATAATATACCCTATAGGTTTGGCATAGGACTGAGGTCAGTATGCCCCTATTGAGTATATTAAATTTAATTACTTTGTGCCAGCTAACTCAGAGGCCACTAGAAACTCCTTGTAAACAAGAAGGGAGTAGTTTCTGGCAACCGCATAAACATGACAACTTTGTTTCCCTTTAGAATCGCAACACTCTCAGAATCGTGGAAACAACAGATAACAGTTTCACTCAGCTAATCGTGCATGCTTAGTTTCTTCAGAGTTACACAGAAAGAATAGACGGGCATTTCAATAAAAGGATTTATTGAACAGTCTTGTTTTTCGTGTAAGAGATATGAGCTGTTACATTCGTAAGACAGTATGCGAGATATATTATGTACAGCGTAAGCAGTAGAAAGAAATAATACTGCGCTAGCATTATCTTTTAGCTATGACACATATATTCATATACATAAATAACATAAGCTAAAAATGCGAGTACTCATAAGATGCTTCTCTAACTAGTTCTACCCCAGTGTACCTAACCTAAGTGTAGTGCAAGGTAAGAAGTAGGTGATGTATTCTATAGTATGGTATGCTATAGTATGCCAAGTCTGGTATGCCAAGTCTGGTATGCCAAGAGTCCCTTTAGGTTCTAGTCAGCTCCATACCTTGAGAGTGAGAGAGGTGGGAATCTCTTTCCGGGTCTCGAACTCTAACACCCCGCAAAGGGAGTCAGAACACTGGAAGCTGGATTCTCTGCGAGCAGGGATGACAGCGTCTCTTGTCAGTGCGTCAGGCCGGGACACGGGCTCCTCTAAAGTCAAGGTCTCCTCCTACTTGCTTGGGCAAGGGAAGGTATATTTATACCCGGTAGGTGCCTTGGAATGTTAGCATTGACGTAAAGTCGGGCAGAGGAAGTTGTCAGGAATGAACCCTTAAGGAATAGCGGTTCATGCATAATAAATGAGTTCTTGGAGAAATCAATAATCCTGTGCTAGGGGAACTCCCAAGAGCTTAAGGGTCTGGTTTCTAAGAACTCGTTGTGACGTTGGGGTGGACGGATGTAGGTGACCATGCCTGTATTTGGATAGCATGGCTAATGCCTAAAGAAGGACTGGGATCTTATGCCTATATAAGGGCATTGCGAATTGTGCCTATATAAGGACATGTATCAGGAAATCCTATATACAAACACCTAAAGCGGAATACAACAGTGTGTTCACGGAGCAGAATTACAACTGCTATTTACATGAGCGTTACCTTTTCAGCTCTAAAATGCCCCTGGCCCATACAAGGAGAATCTAAACCCACCCGCTCATGAAACTCCTCGGATCTGGCGGAGTTTTTCACGAGCTCTGCCCACCCCTACTTTGGAGTGGATCTGTTGAACAGGTTAAGTGAAAATTGGACTTTTCCATCTCACAATTTTCAAGCTCCCCAAGTAAGACCTGCTTTCTGGTCTATGATGTATTATGAAGCAGTCTTTCTGGACATTCTGTTGGAACAATAGACAATAATGTCCCTTGACATTTGGGAAATAATTCAACTAATCGGACTACATCAAACATATTGCACTGCAATGCAGTTGACTATCGTTAAATAAGCTATATACGACAATCCACCAATGTTGTCACCTGGGTCGTCACCAGCCAGGCCAACCCTGGTAACAGTGTCTGTTTTCAGATTCAATTGGTGTTGTGGTGCAGAATGCCTCATCTTTGACGTTGCCAAAGACTGTATTTTCACCTGTGGAGTCAACATCCTCATTTTTCGAGAGACTTCTGGAGAAAATTCATGAATTTGCACGGAGGTCTGAAAATATTTGGTCTCTTCTGTTGTGCACAAATACATACATATATATTCATAGCATAGGCTCCATTATCATTCCGGGGATGTTCCCATTTTGAATTTTATTTGTTTGTTTATTTAGGTGGCTGTTTCAAATACTAATGCGCAATTATCATCGTCATTATTCATTGCAAAGTGGTAATTCAGTTTGTTTGAATACTTTTATGATTATTTCTGTACTGTTTGAATTGCTTTTCCAGTTATTGTGTTTAAATCGTGAATAAGTCTTCACAGAATTTGATACTTTAATTTCTCAGTTACTATTTTTAAACAATGAGCATGGTTTCACAGAATATATGCAAGTGAAAGCTTAAAGAGGCTTTACTACGACTTATTTATTTTGAAAATGTTCAACAGTGGTGAGATAGAATATGTAAAGTGGAATGAAGCATTGTTGTATACATAGGAATTCTGTTCCAGGAATACGAGAGTGATGGTCATCCAGTGGCTGTAAACACCTTCCTTTGTTGAAGGCTATGGGAAGGCACATCGAGTCCTCCACTAGGCTTATCTGCCCTCTCAGTGGTATAGCCATGGAGACGCAGATGGGAACAGCAGCTGCTTTGTTTCACTTGTTCAGAAAATGTATGTGGGTATGGACCATCTATGAAACCCCTTTAAGGGGCTACGTTTAGCTTAGGGGAATGGAGGGGCTGGGGATATTGATGTTAATGAGCGATAGACTCTAATCATGTTACAGAATGTTCTTCTAGTCTGCCTTCTGACAGGTAATACCACCCTGTTTATTTTTACAATAGTCACTATTCGTATCGTGCACCAGAACAGGATTTTGATTTATAGGGCTGGTTGTTACCTAAAATGCAACTCACTCAAGTAATACTCAGTGTGTTGTAGGGTGATTGCAGCCCGCTGGGTTCTCTGTCTCATGTTGTTACATTGACTAAGCCAAATTCAATGCTGGGTTGTGTTCTGGAAAGAAGTCTAGAAAACGTATCACGCCTCACCAAAACACATGGCACCTGGTAACATTGAGGCTGCCTCCTGCTATCTGAACATGCTAGACACAAAGAAATGGGCAGGTAAGGACAGAGTTGATGATAGTGGGGCCAACAATTGGAGAGATAAATCCAGATCACTTTTAAAACCATAAAGTGAGGTTTTCCTAAGCCCCCTACACAAGACTTGTTAAGCCTCCTGTGTCATTGATCATGACTGTCATGAGACCTTTCTGTTTTGTATGCTCTGTGCTTGTGGCAATAGCATGGAGACAGCCATTATTGTTTAGCACAAAAATATGTTGGGCTTGTTCCCCAAGTGGCAACAGAGGGCCTCTTTCGGGTTCTATTTACTCACAGACCTCTTGATCCTTTTATTTGCAATCATGTGTATCAGACAGCATTATGTTATTTATGCCTATTTATCCTTGGTTTTATTAGTCCCTAATAATTCCCTTGCTATTTCTCCCACTGGAAGAGAGCGCATGGCGAGACGGAGGAGTTTAGCCCACCTAAACAATGCTTGATTTTTAGAGTGCCATTAAGGCAACCCCAAGTGTTTTGGTGCTGATTCATCCAGAGTGTCCCCCTTTGTTCCAACACCCTTAATCACATTACCACCATCCACTTTCGATTACAATTACCCCTCCCATCCATTTTTTCCCTCTCTTCATGCATTGAAAGAGGTAAAAAATTCAATACCTACTGTTATTTTAGTCATACCTGGAATACACTACCTTATTATTACCCTTTGTTTACTCTCCTTCCCTGCTGCTCTTTGATCTCCACTAAGGTTTTATATTCACCATATACAACACACCTTTTTTAGGTCTCACCCACATACGGCCCTGGGATATTTCATCCTATGCAGCCTCTCTCTTCCTGACCAATATGTCGGCTCAACCTATACCCCTGAGTTTTATTTCTATGAATGTAAATGGCTTACCCAGTTACATTAAATGCAAGGAAGTTATTGCACTGATCTGTCATTAGATTTGGCTCTATCAAAGGGTCCAGGCTTGTCTATGAAAGTTAACCATTGCCGCTAATCACTATCGGGATGGAACTGAATTTGGTTAATGTTCTAGAAGCAGATGATTGAAAAATGATTTTTAAAATGTTAGGTGCATTTACAGCCCAACAATAAGTTTAGAACCTAATGTAGTTTTTTTTGGCATCAGATCAATATGGGTTTTTAATATCATGCATTGTAAGAATTTATGGAAAAGGGTAGCTATGTCTCAGTTTCTGGAGGAAGTAATACATGGCAATAAGTCTGACAGTTGTGCAGGTTGTGGAACTCGGCTACTGCTAACGACTTTTCCAATCCAGTCTCAAGTTCTCCAATTCCACCTGAGAAAGGTGCATTTCTTGCAAGAGTGCAATTTCCGGGGATGTTGTAGCCAGATTTTTAAAATTAACAATGGTCTTGTTAGATGGTCATCTTTGTAACCTCCCTCTAGGATAGGTTGCAGGTCATCAGAATGGTAGTGGGGCCAATGTGTAACAACCTATTGGGCAAGGCTGCCTCTTACTGTTGCTAGATTCATATTGCAGGACATAGATAATACTATCAAGAACTTCATGGCTTAAACTGACCAAGCTACATGCTGCAACAACATTGGGCTTTTTTTTTTTTTTTACACCTTATGGTGTTATGTTATGTTAAAAGGACTTGTAGAGTGCATAGCTGCCCCAGCAACAGGGCTTCCCATCGTTGAACCATAAACACATGATACACAGTACCACCACAAGGTGGGAAGTACCTAAAAATAGAGACAAACTAGACTGTGAATAGCCAGGTCTTAAGTAGTTTTCTGAAGTTGAGATGGTTTTGAGTTTTCCTTAGATAGAGGGGCAGTTTGTTCCACAAGGCTGGGGCATGGCTCGGAAGGAGCGCCCTCCTAATCTCTTTCTTTTGAGCCAAGGAGCAAAAGTTAGAGTGTGATCAGCTGAGTGGAGAGACCTATTTGGCAAGTATGGTGAGAGGAATTAGGCGAGGATGGGAGCTCCGTACGAATGCATGATCTTATGAGCCATGCATAAGGTTTTAAAATGTACACACTTCTCCAAGGGGAACCAATGGAGTTTATGCATGAGCCAGGAGGCTGAGGAGAGTTTTGGAAGAGAGAAAAGCAGTCTGACTGCAGCATTTTGAGCAATCTAGTGCCTTTTTGTAACTAATTTATTGACACCCAAGTATAGAACGTTGCAATAGTCCAGACGAGACAGGATTAGTGATTGAATGATCGTCTGCCTGATCAGAGGGTCAAAGAAATTGATGATAGTTTTAAGGCACCTCAAAAGACCTAAGCAGGTACCCACTAGAGATCTGGCTTGGGTCTCAAAGGAGGATTTCTGTTTTGCTTGCGTTTAGCTTTAGGCAGTTATTATCCATCCACCCAGCAACAGTGAGCATATAGCTCTGGAAATTGGTGATATCTTGTGTTGTGTCAGCCGAAAGTGAAAGAATAAGCTGGGCATCGTCAGCGTAAGAAACCAGTGAGATCCCAGATAATTTCACAACCTGCGTTACTGGTTGAACATAAATGTTAAATAAAGTTGAGCTCAGCGAGCAGCCCGGGGGGACTCCATGTTGCAGGATTTGCTGATGTGATGCAAATGGAGGGGATGCTACTTGGAAAGAGTGATTGCTCAAGAAGGAAGTGAACCAGGTCAAACTGTCCCTCATGTCTCTATGTCATACAGTCGCTGCAGGAACTTCTTATGGGATACCATATCAAAAGCTGTGCTTAAATCCAGAAGAATACGGGCCAATGACCTACCTTCATCTGAGGCACTACAGAGTGCCTCCAACATCGCTAAGAGTGTAGATTCTGTACTATGAGAAGGATTGAAACCATTTTGGGAGGTGTCCAGGATTTGGTTCTCCTCCAGAAACTTTGTCAGCTATTGACATGTGTCTCTACTACTTTAGCTAAAAAAGGTATGAGTGATAATGGCTGATCATTTTCTGGTTTGGCCGGATCAAGGGATGGTTTCTTGAGCAGGGGGATTTCTTTAGCTTGTTTACAAGCACTGAGTATACTGTGGTGGATGTAAGAGAAAGGTTCGCAATTTTTAAAAAGGATGGGAGTTAGAAATTTTGAAGCTTTAAATTGAGATCGGGTCTAATAGGGTCCTCAGGGGAGCCTGATTTGACTTGATTGCAGAGGGCCTATAGGGAGGCAGAGCCGAGTAGGGAGAGTTCATTCTTTTCAGGCCCAGGGTCTGGGTCCTCTGACAGACATACGCGGTCAGGTGTATCGGGCGTGTCACTTGGTGAAAAGTGTGAATAGATGTCACTGACCTTTTCGACAAAGTAATCTGCTAGTTTGTTACAGTGACTGTTAGAGGCCTCCATCGGTCCAGCCAATAATGACAGTTTAATTAAACTATTAACTAGGGAAAAGATTTCTTCTGCCGGATTCATACTGTTTCGAATTACATTGGAAAATAATTTAACTCTGTCTTTCTTGAACATTTTATGATTTAATAGCTTTCATGTATTGTGCTTTGGCAGGAGTATCATAGGTCGTCCCCCAAGCACGTTCAATCACTTTGCAGCATTTATTTTATGCAACAAAAGTCTCATTAAACCATGGGGCAGGGGTTTCTCTTTCACTAGACCTTGACAAGCAAGAATAAAGATGTCAAGAGCTGAGGTAAGCGAAAGCTTTACCTTAGCTTCATCAGCTTCCGCATTAGTCTAACTGGGGGCTATTAGTCTGAATGTGATTTCCAAATTCCTGCAGATTCAGTATCTGCCATTGTCTTTTCATGATATGTTGATGGTACAGGTATCATGTAATGGTCTGTCCAGGACATAGGCCAAGGAGTGGATACACATAAGTTGCCTAAATTTGAGAAGACAGGGTGTAGAAGGTAACCGGCAGAGTGTGTCGCTCCCACTACTAATTGAGACAGTTGCAAGGATACTAAGTCATCCAGGAAATTGCGAACCTCGCTGTTGTTGGTTTAGTCAAAGTGTAAGTTCAGATCATCAATGAAATTGAAATTGGAGTGCCTAATGGGGCAAGACAGTGTGTGAGTGCCTCTCTAAAAGCTTTAGGCAGGCCCGAGGGTGAATAAATTAGCAGCCCTGCAAAGGTAAAATGTTTATTAATAGAGATATTAAATCAATCAATCAATCAAACTGCATTTGTAAAGCACAACACTGTCCCCCTGGATGCTGTGTCTCCATCGAAGAGCCAGGTCTTGAGTCTCTTTGTGAAGACTGCCAGCGAGGGGACTGTACGGAGGTGGAGGGGAAGGTCGTTCCAGGTCTTGGCAGCGATGTAGGAGAAGGAGCAGCCACTGCTGTGGCTGCGATGGATGCGGGGTGTGTGTGCGAGGGCGAGTGAAGAGGAGCACAGGTGTCTGGAGGGTTGGGGGAAGTTCAGTCAAAGGTTGAGGTAGGCCGGTCATAGGTCATGGAAGGTTTTGTAGGCATGCATGAGGATCTTGAACTGGCATCTCTTCTGAATAGGGAGCCACTAGTGGTCTCTCAGGTGGGAGGCGATGTGAGTTCATTTGGGGAGGTCCAGGATGAGTCTTACTGCCACGTTCTGTATGGTCTGGAGACTTCTGAGGAGCTGGGTGGGGATGCCGTCATAGAGGGCATTGCCATAGGCGAGGCAGCTGGTCATGAGGGCCTGAGTGACGGTCTTTCTGGTGTTGGTTGGTTACAATCTGTAGATTCTGCAGAGCATGTGAAGTGTGTGAAAGCAGGAGGAGGCGACTGCGTTGATTTGACGTTTCATGGTCAGTTGGCTGTCAAAGTGATGCCAGAGTTGCGTGCATGGTCGCTCTGTGTGGTTGGGGGTGCGAGTTCTGCAGGCCACTAGCTGTGGTCCCATGTGGAGGTGTTCTTCCCGAAGATCAGTACTTCAGTTTTGTCGAGGTTGAGTTGAAGGCAGTTGTCTCTCATCCATTTGGCTACGTTGGTCATGGCTTTGCAGAAGTTGGTTTTGGCATTGGAGGTGCCCTTTGTGAGTGAGAGGATCAGTTGAGTGTCGTCTGCGTAGGAGATTATGTGGAGTCCGTGGGATCTGATGATGTCTGCGAGGGTGGTCATGTAGATGTTGAACAGGGTGGGGCTGAGGGATGATCCTTGTGGTACACCGCATATGATGTCGTTGGGTGTGGAGGTGAAGGGAGGCAGTCGGATGCTCTGTGTGCGTCTTGTAAGGAAGGAGGCGATCCACTTGAGGGCGTCTTGCTGTATGCCTATGTTGTAGAGTCTGTTGATGAGGGTGTTGTGGGAGACTGTGTCGAGCGTCGCGGAGAGGTCGATGAGGATCAGGGTCACAGTTTCTCCATGGTCGAGGAGTGTTCTGATGTCATCTGTGGTGGCAATCAGCGCAGTCTCAGTGCTGTGGTTCAATCAATCAATCAGGGTATTTTTAAGCACGCTACTCACCCGTGAGGGTCTCAAGGCACGGGCGGCAGGGGGGGTTAGCAGCTCCGTTCAGTCGAAGAGCCAGGTCTTGAGTGTCTTTCTGAAGATGTTCAGGGAGGGGTCGCGTATGATGTAGATTGGGAGTTCGTTCCAGGTCTTGGCCGCGATGTAGGAGAAGGCTCTTCCACCCGTTCTGGCTCTGCGGATGCACGGGGTTTCAGCGAGGGTGAGGTCGGCGGATCGGAGGTTTCTCTTCGGTACGTGGAAGGAGATTCTCTCGTTGAGGTATTGGGGACCAGTGTTGTGGAGGCATTTGTAGGCGTGGGTGAGTATCTTGAAGGTTACTCTCTTCTCAACGGGGAGCCAGTGGAGGTTCCGCAGGTGTTGGGTGATGTGTTCGTGTCGAGGGGTGTCGACGACGCGTCTGGCTGCGGTGTTCTGTATGGTCTGGAGTTTGCAGAGCAGAAACTTGTTGATCCCGGCGTAGAGGGTGTTTCCGTAGTCCAGTCTGCTGGTTATGAGTGCGTAGGTGACGGACTTCCTTGATTCAGGGGGATCCATTTGAAGGTCTTTCAGAGGATGCGGAGGATGTTGAAACAGCTGGAGGTGACGGCGTTGACCTGTTGGGTCATGGAGAGGGAGGAGTCAAGTATGATGCCGAGGTTTCGGGTGTGGTCCGTGGGGGTGGGAGGGCTGCCGAGGGCGGTTGGCCACCAGGTGTTGTCCCATGCAGAGGTAGAGGGTCCGAGGACGAGGACCTCTGTCTTCTCCAAGTTGAGCTTCAGGCAGTTGTTGCTCATCCAGGATGCAACGTCCTTCACCCCTTCCTGGAAGTTGAGTCTGGTGGTGGTGGGGTCCTTGGTGAGGGAGAGGATGAGCTGGGTGTCGTCGGCGTAGGATACTATGGTGAATCTGTGCTGTCTGACGATGGCGGCGAGCGGGGCCATGTAGATGTTGAAGAGCGTGGGGCTGAGCGACGATCCTTGTGGTACTCCACAGTTGATTTCTGTGGGTTCGGAGAGGAAGGGTGACAGTCTGATTCTTTGGGTTCTGCCGGTGAGGAAGGAGCGGATCCAGTCGAGGGCGGTTCCCTGTATGCCGGCGTCGTGGATTCTGGCGGTGAGTGTGCGGTGGGAGACGGTGTTGAACGCTGCAGAGAGGTCGAGAAGGATCAGGGCTGCGGTGTGTCCTTGGTCGAGGAGGGTGCGGATGTCATCTGTGGCAGTGAGTAGAGCGGTCTTGGTGCTGTGGTTGCTGCGGAATCCGGATTGGGAGGGGTCGAGGATGGCGTTTTCTTCGATGAATTTTGTTAGCTGGCCGTTGACGGTCTTCTCGCTTACTTTGGCTGCGAAGGGGAGGATAAAAAAGATAAAGATAAAATAGGTTTATAAAGCGCTCGATTGCCACGGCGTCTTGGTGCTAGGAAGTGTGAGGGGGGGCTGCTCCGTTAGATCCTGCAACTCAGTTGGAAGGGAACAACAAGGATTTAAGCGATTTCCTAAAATGCTGCCTATTTGGCTGCAGCCTCATAGCAATTGGCATCTTGTTCCACAGTTTAGCTGCACAATGGGATAGACTCCTGCCTCCCCATCTTGCTCTGCGGATTTTGGAGATTTGTACGAGACCCGCATTTGTGGATCTAAGATTTCTCATGGGCGAATACCATAAAAACAGTTTCTGAATATCAACAGCACCTCCTCCGTATAGTGCCTTGTGAACCAGACAGAGGGCCTTGAATTCCACTCGTTGCTGGATAGGGAGCCAATGTAGTGACCTTATGCTAGCGGAGGTGAGATGGCCTTTAGCAATGTTTAATAGCAGTCGTGCAGCAGCATTTTGTAAAGATTGTAATTTAGTCATCTGCGCCTTGTCAATGCCCAGGAAAAGTGCATTGCAGCAGTCTATTTTAGAGAGGATAAGAGCTACTACCACAGTTTTCCTGAGTTCCTGAGGAATAAAGGGGAAAATCTTGCGTAAGATCTTCAATAAAAAGAAACAGGAGGGCGATAGGCGGTTAATCTGGCCTGCGAAATTTAGCTGATTATCGAAGATCACTCCTAGATTCCCGGCCTTCGCTGTCGAACAGGGACACTCACCTGCCTCTATTGGCCACCATGTTTGATTCCACGGGGTTAGGCCCTTGCCAAACTCCATAACCTCCTTTTTATCTGTGTTAATTTTAAGAATGTTTTGACTCATCCAGCTCATGATTTCGGTCAGACAGGTCAGGAAGCTGATGGCGGTGGTCTCAGGATGTTTAGATACGGATATGACAAGCTGAGAGTCGTCCGCATACGAGACCAACGTGAAACCATGCTCTCTGATGAGTCTGGCCAGCAGAGTGACATAGATATTAAATAGAGTCGGTGATAAGGCCGATCCCTGCGGCACCCCGCACAGGAGATGGAAAGTGTCAGATTGCAGATTGTCCCAGTGTATGCTCTGCTCCCTAAAAGCTAGAAAAGATTAGAGGAGGGCCAGGGCCGTCTCCCCAATCCCCACAGCCTTCAGCCGCCGCACTAACACCGTATGATTCACGGTGGGAGGGAGATGGGTCGGTAGCTCTTAAGGTCTGTGGGATCTGCTGAGGGCTTCTTGAGCAGGGGTCTGACATCTGAGCGTTTCCAGTCATCAGGAAAAGTGCCGGTCTCGAAGGTGGCGTTGATGGTGCGTCGTAGTTCCGGGGCGATGGCGGGGGTGGCTCTGTGGAAGATGTGTGGGGGCAGGGATCCATGTGGGCTCCTGAGTGGATGCTTTTTCAAGGTTGAAGTGGTGTCTTCGGTGATAACTGGGGTCCAAGAGGAGATGGTGGGCTGGCTGGCGTTGCTGGAGTAGAAGGTGGTTTCGGAATCAGGAGTCTGGTCGTTGAAGTTGTCGTAGAGGCCCTTGATTTTCAGATGGAAGTAGGAGCCGAGTTTGTTGCAGAGGTCCTAGGATGGGGTGATGTCCGTGGTTTCGCTGGGGGGCTTCGTGAATTCCTGGATGACCCTGAAGAGTTCCTTGGAGTTGCTGGAGTTGGCGAGGATCTTGTTCTGAATGAAGGTCCTTTTGGTGGGTCTGATGCGTTGGTGGTATTCCGTCATGGCGTCGCATCGCATGGTAGTGCGATCTTCCGATGTTTTGCTGTTTCTCCAGTTCTTCTCGAGACGTCTGCAGGTGCATTTGGATTCTTGGAGGTCGGTGGTGAACCAGGTGGCCTTCCTGGGGTGCTCTTCTGCTTTCCGCAAACGAGTCTTCCCTTAACAGGCTTCAGGTGGTCCAGAACACTGCGGCATGGCTTATCACGAACTCCACTCCTGGAACCCCTTCTTTGCCGCTGCTACGCAGACTCCACTGGTTACCTGTACGTAAGCGGATAAAGTTTAAGACTGGCTGCATAGTCTATAGAGCCATCCATAATAAGGGTCCCTCTTACATCTCGTGCAAGCTCAAGCCTTACTCTCCGCTTAGGACACTGAGATCTAGCTCTAAACTTTTTTTACAGGTACCAAGGGTTAGGAAAGCTAGACTTGGTGGGAAATCCTTTTCCCTCCTCGCCCCTCTTTACTGGAATGAGCTCCCCCTACAGCTCCGACAATGCCCGGACTATCTACGCTTCAGGAAACTGCTTAAAGCCTCCCTGGGTTACATAGGGGTGCGAGCTCGTCTGCGTGGTTGGAGATCCATCTGTGGAGTTCTTTGGCTGCGAGGTTGGCATTGGTCGAGGTGGTGGGGGCATCGCGGTTGAGGGTGGAGTTGAGCTGCACCTCAGTGACTTTGCTCCAGTTTCTTCGAGGAGTGCAGGGTGCAGGTTTGGGCGGCGTGGGTTTGTTGGCGAGGAAGTGTACGCAGTGGTGGTCTGTCCATGGGGGTTGCGTAAGTGTGGCTGAAGCGGATGTTGTTCCCACCTGCGAAGATGGGGTCGAGGGTGTGTCCTGCCTTGTGGGTAGGCGTGGTGATGAGCTGTTTCAGTCCGATGTTGGCGCGGTTGTCCAGGAGGGTGGTGGATTTGGGGTCGTAGGGGTTGTTGAGGTGGAAGTTCAGGTCTCCGATGAGTATGTAGTCCATGGAGGCGAAGGCGTGGGGTGCGATGAGGTCAGCGATGGTAGTAGCGAACGGAGCGTGAGGTCCGGGGAGTCTGTAGGCGAGGGTGCAGCGAAGCGTGGTTCTATGGCTGGTCTGGACCTGGAAGTGAAGGTGTTCGGTGGTGGAGAAGGAGTCACTTGTGGTGGAGGTGGAGAGTAGGAGGGAGCTCTTGTGCACGATGGCGAGTCCTCCTCCTGGGCGGTTGGGGCGGTCCTTCCTCTGGATCTTGTATCCGTCGGGGATGGCGGTGGCGATGTCGGGGGCGGAGGAGGTGTTTGTCCAGGTTTCTGTAAAGAAGGTGACGTCTGGCGAGATGGTGTCAAGGAGGTCCCAGATATCTATGGCGTGTTTGTTCATGGAGCCCACGTTGAGGAGGTTGAACTTCAGGGCTTCTGTGGTGTTGGCGTCCGATGTGGGGGCAGCGGCCGTGGTAGTGCAGAGGGTGGTGAAGGTTCGGCGGCAGTGGCGGCAAGAGAACTGGGCCTGGGTGGTGGACAGCTGGCAGATGTTGTTCCTTCTGGGGTTGAGTGCGAGGATGGCGGCTGAGTCGTAGCGGTGGGAGGTCATGGAGCCAGGATCCCTGGCGCTGGTCGGGTCGCGGATTCCTTCGGCGGGCCAGCGGCGCGAAGACGTGCATCGGCCGGCATTAAATAGCAGAGGGGGGTGGGGGTAGGGAGGCGCAGCTGGGAGGCAGGAATCGGCAGGGGGGAGGGTCCGTGGGGGCGGCAGCGGGAAAGGGAGCGGGAAATGGAGTAGAAGGAAAGAAGAGACTAGGTACAAGGCGCAACAAAAAAGGCAAAAACGGGCAGAACACAATTAAGGTACAACAGGGCAATGATTCAGGCAAAAAACGAGCAGAACACAATCAAGGCACAACACAGGGCTCGAACCCCTACCTGTACCAATCACTGCACAGGGCAGCGGCACAGCAGCGGAGCTTTCAGAGGGAGAGAGTAGGACTCTGGCCAGGAGGTCAGAGGTCCTGCTCGTGCTCCCTCGCAGCGGCCGCCATTAAATAGGGGAGGGGGTAGGAAGGCGCAGCTGGGAGGTGGGAATCAGCAGGGGGGAGGGGCTGCGGGGGCAGCGGCGGCAGGAAAGGGAGCGGGAAACGGAGTAGAAGAAGAGACCAGGTACAGGGTGCAACAAAAATGGCAAAAACGGGCAGAACACAATTAAGGTACAACAGGGCAATGATACAGGCAAAAAACAAGCAGAACACAATCAAGGCACAACACAGGGCTCGAACCCCTACCTGTACCGATTACTGCACAGGGCAGCGGAGCTGCAGAGGGACAGAGTAGGACTCTGGCCAGGAGGTTGGAGGTCCTGCTCCAGGTTGGCATGGAATCCTGTTTGTGAGGCGTCCAGGAGGTGGTTTTGTTCCAGACATTTGGTGAGCTGCTGGTTGATGGCTTTCTCGAGTACTTTGGCCAGGTAGGGGCGCAGGGAAACAGGGTGATAATTTTGGAGATCGTTGGGGTTGGCGAAGGCTTTCTTTAGGAGGGGCTGACATCTGTGTGTTTCCATCTGTCCGGGAAGGTTGCTGTGGAGATGGAGGTGTTGAGGATGCTGGTGAGTTGCATGTTGATTGGGTTAATTGCAAGGTTGTAGAGGTGGTAGGGGCAGGGGTCGATGGGCACCCCAGAGTGGATGGAAGACATGATGGCTGAGGTAGTCAGGGCGATGAGTGGTGACCAGGTGGTTGTTGGGGTTGAGGGTCATGGGTTGGAGGTTGAATTTGTGGTACATGTTAGTGATCTTGCTGTGGAAGCAGAACCAGGAACCTTCTCTGTCTTGGATCATTCACAGGACCAACTAGCATCCTATAGCTGTTTTGTAGACAATTTATTTATTTATTTATTTAAGGGTTTTGTAGAGCGCCTGAATCACTCCCGAAGGGGTATCTCTGCGCTGAGCGAACTTGCGGGCGGGTAAGGACACATTAAAACAGGGAGGCTTTAAGCAGTTTCCTGAAGCGTAGATAGTCCGGGCATTGTCGGAGCTGTAGGGGGAGCTCATTCCAGTAAAGAGGGGCGAGGAGGGAAAAGGATTTCCCACCAAGTCTAGCTTTCCTAACCCTTGGTACCTGTAAAAAAAGTTTAGAGCTAGATCTCAGTGTCCTAAGCGGAGAGTAAGGCTTGAGCTTGCACGAGATGTAAGAGGGACCCTTATTATGGATGGCTCTATAGACTATGCAGCCAGTCTTAAACTTTATCCGCTTACGTACAGGTAACCAGTGGAGTCTGCGTAGCAGCGGCAAAGAAGGGTTCCAGGAGTGGAGTTCGTGATAAGCCGTGCCGCAGTGTTCTGGACCACCTGAAGCCTGTTAAGGGAAGACTCGTTTGCGGAAAGCAGAAGAGCATTGCAGTAGTCAAGGCGACCCAGAATCATAGTCTGAATAGGAGTTTTCCGTGTGCAATCTGGAAAAAAAGGGGAAGACTCGGCGTAGCATCCCCAGCACGTGGAAGCAATTGCTAACAGTTCGAGCAACATGCTCCTTCAGAGTAAGAGCCTGATCAAGATGGATGCCCAGATTCTTAACTAAGGTTTTAGGAATGGGGCGTGGGCCAAGAGCGGCCGGCCTCCAATTCGGAGACCAGAGTAGAGGGGCATCTCCGAAGAGCATTATCTCCGTTTTCCCTGCGTTTAATTGGAGAAAATTTCTCCTCATCCAATCAGATATGGCAGTCATACCTTCAGCGAAGGATGAGAGGGCATATGTTGAGGTTTTGTCAAAGGTGAAGAGAAGCTGAGTGTCATCCGCGTAGGAAATGGGCAAAAAAACCATGAAACCTAAGCAAGTGGGCCAAGGGAGCAATATAGAAGTTAAAAAGCGTAGGGCTTAAGCACGAGCCCTGCGGAACACCCTTGGTCAGTTCCGTGGTCTTAGAACGGTATAGGCCCAGGTTGACGGTCTGAGTTCGAGATGACAGAAAGCTAGTCATCCACTGTAAGGCCACTCCGTGGAGTCCAATCTCCCTCAGTCTCATGAGCATAATCTGGTGAGATATCGTGTCGAATGCCGCAGAGAGATCCAATAGCACAAGTATGGTAGACTGGCCGCTATCAATAGCTATGCCACCCCTCTGCTGCTGGCCCTATTACATCTTTTGAAATTGTAGCCATAAGTTAGCACTAGTCAGCTACTATGGATTGGCCTAGCCAATTCTCCATTAGAAATAGCACATCAGGTAGGTGTTCTTGAATAAATTCAAGGATGTTGGCATGGTGACGAACTAATGAGCGGCATTTAATGCTAAATAGTTTAAAAGAGGTAGGGGGGTACTCTTGTTGTGATCTGCGGGCATTGTATAACAGCTCATGTTTGGACCGAAACCGCATTGGTTGCACCTGAATGCCTCCTCCCTCATACCCCAAGAACTTTACTACATATCGCATCAACTTTCACAATTAGTCTTCCTTTTACCAAACCATCTTTGGAGTATTTTTGAACGATTTCAGATTGCAGGCTGTAGTAGTCTCGATGTCGTATATCATAAGTAGAAGAAGGCAAGTATTTAGATGACCTTTCATTCCCCTGCCCGCACACCATTTGACCAAAGCTGGACTTAGGACTTGCCCTCAAAAAATTTAAAACAGGTTAATTCGAACAGGAGGGTGCACCTCTGTGCACAGTGAAGGTCTTGAAATTGGTGATTCAGCAATCTATCCGCCGTAATGGTTCTCAAGAGGGTGTAATCCATCAGCCACCTGTTCCAAAAAGGGATGATGGGGTAATGTGTCACCCTTCACACTGACCCTATGATTGTATCAAAACTGGAAGTACAGACAGCACTGTCCCAAAAGTGGTATGTTCTTTTTTCCCCACCTGCCTCACCAATATTTGCATACATTATGAAATGGGGCAATTACAAAGTTGTGATATCGAGCTTATACAGTGCATTGAACACCAAACTTTTTTTTCAGGCCAATAGAAATAATGATGTCAATTTTGTCTGTCTTACGACTACACTGAAGAGGACTGGTCATGTTACTTTCATATGATAGTGGAATTAGAGAGGCCAGATTTAAGTCTAAATATTTTTTTATTTGAGTGATTAGCCAAATATTTATATTATCCAATACAACTCACACAAAAGTACCATCCGACATAGTGCTCTTCGGTAGAAGTTGTGCGATGATGTAGTTGTAATAAATTATGTCAAGTTACAGTGTCTCTATGCCTCACTACAACTTTGGGTGATGAGTTATCCTCATTGTTTGACCTGGCACCATTGGCGTGGGTCTCCCCTGCATTTTTTGCCTTTGTCTCCTGTGTTTTTGCTGTGTGTTGGACTCCGTTTTGCTGGTCTAGATGCTTTGGGCACTTTGCCACTGCTGTTCAGTGCCAAAGTGCAAGTGCTCCCTTTATAAATTGTTGTTATAGATTGGTGTTTCCATGATTGGTTATTTGATTTACTAGTCAGTGCCTAGTACAGTGCACTGTGTGTGTGTGTGCCCAGGGCCTGTAAATCAAATACTGCTAGGGGGCTGCAGCACTGATTGTGCCACCCACATAAGCAGCCTGTAAATGTAACTCTGGACTGCCATTGCAGAGCCTGTGTGCAGTCTGGTACTGCCATGTCGACCTGGCAAGTGCACCCACTTGCCAGGCCCTAACCTTCCCTTTTCTTACATGTCAGTCACCCCTAAGGTAGGCCCAAGGTACCCCTGTGGGCAGGGTGCAATGTATGTGAAAGGTAGGACATGCCCACCTGGTGTGTGTGGCATGTCCTGATAGTGAATTACTGCCAATTTTGTTTTTCACTATTGCAAGGGTACCTGTTCCCATAGGACAGAATGGGGAGTTTGCTTATAACATCTTATAAACATACCTACCCCTGGGAACAAGGTAGGAAAATACAGTTTATTATGCCTGAACTCAGAATGTTAAAATGCATCTTTTAGTGAGGGTGATTTTTACATTCTTTGTTTAAAAATACCACTTTTAGAAAGTGGGTATTTTCTTGCTTAGCCATCCAGTGTGGCTCTGCTAAGGTTGTGTATTGCATGTCTGGCTTTTGGATGACAGGGGCTGGGGAGGAGCAGTGGCTCCAGAGAGCCTGATGAGTCAGTGCTGGGCTGCATAGACCTGGGCTGCATTTAGAGTAGGGGGAGGAGATTTCCTTTCACCTGAATGGGCCTGGTCTACCAAGGACAATGCTGTCTCTACCTCCTGACAGGAAGCTGCACCAGAGAGGACAGAACCGGCTTGGACTGAGCACAGGGCTTCTCTGCCACCAGAGAACAAAGGATTTTGGGATATAAATATTGGGGCCCAGACCCCAAAACTTTAGATCATTTCTGGGAATTAAGAGGAACCTTTGCCAAGGAGAAGAGCCGGAGAAGCTGAAGAGGAATACTGCCCTTGTGCTGTTTGCTGTCTGGGGTTGGCATGCAGTGGCTACTTGCTGCCAAGGAAAGGAGAAAAGGACTTTGCTGTTTGCTGTGTCTCCTACTTGAAAGAAGATCTCCAAGGGCTTGAATTGAGCTTGCCTCCTGTTCTGAAGTCTCAGGGACACAAAGACTTCACCACCAGCTCCCCTGAACTTCCTTGCTGGGAGTTCTGACCTGCAAAGAGGTGCCTGCTGTTCTTTTGGACTTCTAGAGACTGTTTTCCGCTGGGAGCTGGAAAGTAAAGCAACTTCAAGAAGCGAGACGCATCCGCACCCATTTCCGATGCATCGCCGAAGAAATCGTCGCAAAGCATGCCGTGGCTCGAGAAATCGCTGCACGCCACGTCGAGTGCACCAATCTCCAAAGTCCAAGATCATCGCACCGATTTCGACGCAAGGCGTGCTGTGCGGCTGCAAGAGTTCATGCATCGTTCCGGATCATCGCATCGAGGCACCAAGTTTGTTGCATCTTTGGGGGACGCAGTAAGAAACCGACGCATCACCTCCCCACACAGTGCTCCCTGTGTAAATTGTTGTTATGGATTGGTGTTTCCATGATTGGCTATTTGATTTACTAGTCAGTCCCTAGTACAGTGCACTATATGTGCCCAGGGCCTGTAAATCAAATGCTGCTAGTGGACTGCAGCACCGATTGTGCCACCCACATAAGCAGCCTGTAAATGTAACTCTGGACTGCCATTGCAGAGCCTGTGTGCAGTCTTGTACTGCCATGTCGACCTGGCAAGTGCACTCACTTGCCAGGCCCCAACCTTCCCTTTTCTTACATGTCAGTCACCCCTTAGGTAGGCCCAAGGTACCCCCAGGATCATTGCATCGCATCGAGGCACCAAGTTTGTCACATCGTTGGGGAACGCAGTAAGAAAGCGACGCATCACCTCCCCGCTCAGTAAGAAACCGACGCATCACCTCCCCTGCAGTAAGGAACCGACACATCACCTCCCCCGGAGCAAGGAACCGACGCATCACCTTCCCTGATGTAAGGAACCGATGCATCACCTTCCCTGAGTGTAAGGAACCGACGCATCACCTTCCCTGCAGCCCATTTTGTTTGTTTGCGTGACGCATCCACGGTACTTTGTGAGAAAAGTGTTGCATCTGCAATTTGCTTTGAACTAAACTATTTCTACCATCTGAAAGTCATATTTTTATTACTGTATTGTGGATTTTTGTCATTTGGTCTTTTTTTGGTTTAGATAAATATTACTTATTTTTCTAAACTGGTGTGGTGTCCATTTGTAGTGTTTTCACTGTATTAGTGTATGTGTTCGCAAATGCTTTACACATTGCCTCTGAGATAAGACAGTCTGCTTGTGCCAAGCTACCAAGGGGGTGAGCAGGGGTTATTTTAGAAGTGTATTCCCCTTACTCTGACTAGAAGCAAGGGTCCCTATTTGGACAAAGGTACCTCCCTCTGCCAATTAGAGACCCCCATTTCTAACACTCGTACTGGGACCCATTAATTTTACTGTGTACATCGGGACTTTGACTTCTTCAGTATGTGCATTTAACGACTCCTTGTGAAATTACATGGTTTGGAGTTGACAACTGCGGTACAGCCATCTATTTTGTATTTCGTTAACGTTATGCAATCTTTATTTTGGCATTGCGCCATAAAAGACAAAAAGCAAGTAAAAATGTTACAAATACAAAATCTTATATAAAATCCACAAATAAAATGGGATTATCATCCTTCTACATGTTTGTTCAAACATTAAGAAAGTTTACAAAAACCTTTAAAAATTATATTGACACAACTTCACATGATGATTGTCCACATGTGTGAGCAATTACTCTTGAATAGGCGATTTAAAAAGAACATATCCCTGTGCATATCCTAGGAAACAATATAACTTCTATTTTTATCAGACACTATGATCAAAATATTGGGAGCAAGCTCTTGGTCTTTAGTCTTAAAGTGTGCATGCCTGTTTTATTCCGATGTTACCATTTGTAGCCCTAAGTGTTGTGGTCATCTGAAACAGGTAAGATTAACTTCTTCCTATTACACCCTATTGTGAGCAAATATTTTGACACTGCAAATATAATATGCTGGCTTGTGTCTGTTTGGAGTATTCCCAAAGCCTCTGCATGGTGGGCAAACCCCAAATTCCTACAAATAGTTATAATCCATTTCGACCTGGCTAATCTGTACCCTGGGCAAAAGAAGATTACGAGTGTCACAGTTTCAGTAAACCTGCTACAGGTCGGACATACCTGGTCATCTCCACTATTAGAGGATGGCCATTTATGGGTGAAAGCACACAAGGGTAGTGACCCATGTCTTAACTGTGGGTACAGCTTTCTTGCAAGATTGGTTACCACCTCATCCATGAACGTTTCAGTTTTGTAGAGGGCCTTGTGCTGTAAAAACCTATCCGTCAATGCACCCATGGATGGATTTGCTAGTAAGCTGTCTAATTGTAGCACTTTAAAACTTTCCTTTAGGTCCCTTTTTGATGTATGCCTACATGTTCTCTCTGGGCTATTCCATAGCCTGCTTTTCCCCATTTTGCCTAGTGTATCTATGAAATGCCTCAGCCAGGGTAGATCTCCGGCCCCTGCATTTCCATTAGCTCTTTTAGCGCTCGTTGATACATATGAAGTTCTGGGGTGACCCATATCCTTCTCTAATATAGTATGGACTTGATGTCTATCCCTTCTGCAATGGGTCTAACCCCAATATCTAGCCTCAGTGGAATTAGTGGCGTGCTTGTTGATAAGTTAAATAGCTGCCTCAGAAACCTGTTCTCTGACATTGTCAGCACGTTAACCGTAGTATCAATTTTAAGGTCCAAATTTCTCTCCCTGGCAAACAATGCCCCTTCTGTATTTTTGTCTAGGTGAAACACTACTCGAGGTTTGGACCTTCCATGACTCAATTTTTTATCAGTTGTGAAAAGAGAGTGAATGCATCCTCCTGTAGATTTAAGATATTCTCTTATACCGTTATTCAAGTGTTTTCCACTGTAATGAATGCGAATGATGCTTCTTGTATATTATCTTGATTTTTATTCAACATCAAAAAGTATTCATCATTTTCAACATTCCTGACATGTTTCACAAAAATTCCAAATGCAGAGGCAACCGACACGTGTCAAGCCCCCTTGTTGGCCAATTAGCCTGGGGCTTTCTCAAGGCTTTTGTATTCAAATAAATGTCAAAGTTGCAACAGTCCTTAAAATCAATGTCCCACGAGAGATTTCTAGGGATGTACTTACGTCCGAAATATATTATATTGATTTAGCTTATCTTTCCATGTTATGTCCTGGGTTCAATCCCTGATGTCAGCGTTCGCCGGTAGTGCTCCATATAATGTAGACCCCAAAGCCTTAAGTCTACAGATTTGCACTATCAGGGAAATGGGTTTGTGAAATGACCCCCTTAATAATTTTCGCAGCCCACCACTGTGTCACTCACGCGTGAGTCTACATTTGGAGATATGAGCTTGCCAACCCATATTTTCACTCAAGGTCATCCCCAAATACTCGAATGTATTTACCTGCTCTAGGTAGGTCCCATTTAAAGTAGGTTTGGCTCGTGTAGAGCGGCAACGGTTGAACACCATGTACTTTGTCTTGTTGATATTTATTTCCAAATCCATTAGCTATTGAATTGGTTCAGGATCTTCCGAAGGCCCATATGAGATTTAGAAATGAGCTAAGTATCATCTGCAAACATTAAGGCGGGCACCTTCATTTTATCCAAGTGGGGGGCATCATTATCGTACTGATTTAAGTAAGGGACAAGATCATTAATGAATAGTGTAAAGTGTGTTGGGCCTAATACGCAGCCTTGCCTGACTCCTCTGGTTACAGGAGAGGGGTTAGTGACTTCCCCCCAGCCTGCCATAATGGACCTGGGCATAGTTCCGCTCATGTAGTCTTTTTATGATTGCACAAAAGTAGGCTGGAGCTCCCAAATCAGTCAGGACTTGCCATAAGATTGTTCTTGGAACCAAGTCGAATGCTGATTTCAAATCAACAAACACCATGTAAAGTCTGCCTTTCTCCAAAGTGACAGTTTTCCAGTAGAGAAGTTGTAATCTGAAAACCTGATCAATGGTAGTGGTAGAATTACGGAAACCAGCCTGTAGGGGAGTTAAAATCTCCTTAGCGTCAATCCATTCTAGCAGTCTTCCCAGTATTATTCTACTAAATGTCTTTCGGACAACATTGATGGGTTAGCCTTTCCTAAAAATCGGTATTATCTCGGCCCCCAACCAAGAGTGAGGGATGGGCATCCCTTCCATTATGGCATTAAAAAGTACCAAAAAGTAAGGTCCCCACACATCAATGCTTGACAAATATAAATCACCAGGTAGTAGTAGAATACTTTATTTTGGTTACCATGAACCATCAAAGTGTACATACAGTAATACAGTAAAATATGTCTAAAAAATAAACAAATTAATAAATAAGATTGCCCATGCTCAAGTCGGGTAAAAAAAAAAATCCTATCTGTGTTACTGTAAAAACTCAACAAGTACAAATTTAATTCCTCCAAATAGTCGATTGATACAAAATTGACTGAAAGACTGGGTACAAATAATTAGTTTTCAGGGGATTAAAACCTCAATCAGATTTAAAAACATAAATATGGAAATATATAATCCAAAAAGTATGATTGTAAGAAATTAGTGTACAACATATTTCAACTATATATCTCCTTTAGATTTTGCTGCGCCTATGCCAAACAGCTTGCAAAAATTTGCTGACAGTAAAAACAATAGCCGGGGTCCGGTCATTTTTTAAAAATTCTATGGGCCACTAGATATCTTGACAAGCCCAAGGACCAACATATTGGACAAATCCATTTACGACAAGACCCCAGGTTTGCTGAACAAAAAGACAATATGTGCGTCTCGGTCTCTATGTCCATAGGACAAGCAGACAAAGGCTTGTGGCCAGGTCCTTGTTCCATTTATCAGTAAAGGATCTCAATAGAAAAATGCTTAGGCAAAAGCGAACATACAAGCTTTTTGCTAAGGGAGGAGATATAAAATCTAAAAATGTTTCAAAACAAGGGACCAATTTGAAATCAAGATGCATGTTAGTAAATTATCCATTTCTTATGTAACCTTCATGTATGTGTGCCCAATAGCATGTTTTCAAATTGACAATATCAGCTTGAGATATAGCATTTGGCGCATTCCATAACCTGTTAAGACCCAGCCTCTGAAACCAATGTGAAATAAATTTGAGCCAGGGAACTGCCTTTGCGCCCATTAAGTTAAGTAAATCTTTGAGCGCATCTCGGTAATCACTTAACTCCGGTGGACCAGAGATGAACCCAGTACATTAGCGGTTTAAGCGATGCCTAATCATTGATTCTCTTCAGTCCCAATTCAAAATATGATGGTATTAAAGGGGTCCTGTTAGGAACATAGACCGGCTTTCTTGCTAATTTATTTTCAGCGATGGCTAGTGGGTGCGCATCTGCGTAGCCCCAGATCTCGGCACTGTAAAGTGGAGCGCCCTGTGCTTTTGCGTGGTAGACCTGTAGGGCTGGTGAAACAAGGTGTAAACTTGTTTGCTTTTGTAGCCTAATAATAGCATTTGATCTCTGCTCTATTAACATGGCGCTCCTAGTAGTTTGTCCTGTCCATTTAAAACTCTCCATTAGCTTGACCCCAAGACAGTCAAAACTATGCACCCTCTCTAGTACTTCCCCACCCACGCGAATGACATACTTTTTGGACAGGCCCGTTCCAAACACCATATATTTTGTTTTGTTTACGTTAAGCTCTAGGCCCCTTCACTACAAAACCCTTGGAACTTGTCAATTAAAATTTGAAGCCCCATCGAGGTTTTAGAAATAAGTAAGGAGTAATCTGCAATTAAAGAATAGGAATCTTCCTCTTGTCCAGGTCGGGCGAATCGTTTTTACAATTTGACAGTACATCGACTATATCATTCATGTATAGAGTGAATAGTGTAGGTGCAGGAACGCACCCCTGGCGGACACCACGATTGACAGGGATGTGTTCAGTTAATTCACCCTGGCTGCCATATCGAACTTGAACAACATTTTTAGTGGGCTGCTTTGTTTGCTTGGAATTGGCATTAAGGAAAAAAAGAAAAACTCAATAAAAGAAACGTTTTCTATGAAAAAGAATTGTTTTGAAAAAAAATTTTTATGTGCTGTACATAGGGCACAAGAAATTAAAGGACTAAATGGACTAAATAATTACAGTACTGACTGTTAGCTTTTTGCAATATAGTTTGATTTATTGGATCAATTACTACCTATGATTGGTGTGCTGTAATAGCTTTATTTTCTGGTAACATTTTTAGTATGAAGTCTAGTCATGAGCTGGATACAGTTAGTAGGGACACCCATGGATGACAAAACCCGCCATAAATTATTTCATGAAATAAGATCAAAGGCGGCCCTGAGATCTACAAAGGCCACGTATAGCTTTTGTTTGTGTATTGTGACATACTTCCAGTGTGACATTGCAAATCTAAAATTGTGGTTGCAGGTGCTGATCTTTGTTCGGAATCCAGCTTGGAGGGGAGTCATACTATCATTAGATTCAAACCAATCTATCAATTTGTCCAGCACTTGTCGTGCAAACACCTTCTGCAGGTTATCGATCAAACTGATCCGCCTGTAGGTAGAAGGGATACATACATCACCGTTTTTTTTATTATAAATACAAATAATTTTGGCTCCTCTCCATGATTCCGGTATCTCACCTCCTGACGCTATTGCATTTGACAGTAAATTAATGTATGGGGTCGAAAAAAGTGACTCTGTCTTATATAGATTGCCTGGAATTTTATCTGGACCTGGTGCCTTGGCTGGTTTTAAAAGGTCAATCTCTTTGGCTCTGTCCTCGATACTAAAATAGGCTGGGTATACTGGTTCTGAACAAGCTAAGGGTTGCGGGTCAGTGACAGTGGCCTGATCAACTCTTAGTAATGGGTCATCAAGGTCCTTTGCAGCATACAAGTTTGCGAAGTGCGCCACCCATGTAGCTGGTTGATGTTGACGTTGATGCTTGACAAATATAAATCACCAGGTATTCTATCAATGCCTGGAGCTTTGTTAGCGGAGATTTTTTTAATGACCAAAATTAATTTATTACTGGTAATGGCAGCGTATCCCTCATTATTGGGTGTCTCCCCTGTATCTGCCATAGGTTGCTTCCCTATTACATCTGGAGGGGGACTGAAGTTGGTTCCGGTATACAATTTTGAGACGTGCTCTATCCAAGCATTTGCTTCTATCTTGTTTTCTATAGGAGCAATTCCTTCTATATTCCCTGTGGCTATGATATTCCAAAAAGAGGAATGATCGTTACGCTTAACTGCAGTTAGGAGAAATTCCCATCTGCCTTAGTCCCAGGCCTTTTTAGCAGTGTTGGTAATATTTTTGTAGGCAGCTCTCTTACCTTTTATTTTTGTTCTGTCTTAGACCTCAATTGCATTAAGAAGGACACTTTTTACTTCTCTGCAAGTGTTGTTATACCGAGATGGTGGATTCCTCCAGGTAGCCCTATTTCTGGATTCTTTACAAAATATGTCTTTAAGTCCATCCGAGAGTTTTGAGTGAATCTCATGATCTTTGCCCCGGGGGCGACCAGACCCTAGGTCATATCCAGGTTAAGTAGCTCACCCAGAGTCTTTTCCACCCTTTAATAAATGTTTTTTTATTGTGTCCCTATTCCGCTCAATAACCTTCCATTCGATTGCCTGTCTGTTTGTAGTCAGGTGGAGCCTGTTACCATAATGGTCAGGCATATTGCCTGGTGGCTTGAACGTAGGTAAATTGAGTTCTAAAGAGAGCTCATGGTTTTCCCTATTGTGTCTCTCCACTATTACCATATCATTAATGTGAAGCCAGAGTCTAACAATTACTAGTATGTAATCTATTAGACTAGAAGACCCAATGCGATTGAAGGTATGCCTTCCCCCTCATCGGAAGGGGTTCTAGAATTGCAAGTATGGATGCTTTGGTTTAAGGTTAAAGCATTCATTTGGAGTGCTAGTGGAGACCATTATTTAATGGGTGGTAGCGCCAACTCAGGGCCTCCCCATATTTGTTCTTCCTGCAAGGTGGTGTTGTTAGAGTTGGGGCCTAATGGCTCAAACTGGCAAATAAAATCACGCCCCACCAACTTAAAATACTCCCCCGGCAAGCTCCACGATGGGCGATTCCTGCACATTCCCCATCGGTCTAGAATAGATGTTGTAGATAAAGACATCACATTTTTGCGGTTTTGCTGAGCAACCAAAATGGGCTCATAGCCATGTGATTAGCCCCCTGGGGGTCTTCCCATTCCTTTCTCACTAGGTATTGCCTCTTTACTATAGGAAGTAAACCCAGCTTTTTGAATTCCAATAGTGAGTCAGCATTCCATGAGAGTACCCTCACTAGATGTTTTAGCTGGACCTATTTTGCATCATTCTGTTTCCCTACCCCTAGATGGCTCTCTTTGTTTTGGGCTTGCCTTCCAGAGGTTTCTGCCGTCATTTCTCCCACCCCGATGATCACTGCTCGTTCTATTTGAACCCTGAATTTCCACCACCATGTCGTTCATTACTGATACATTGTCCCTCACACAGTCTTGTTGATGCTCACACAAGGAGTTCAGGTTTGTTATTTGTGTGGATGTATTCGATTGCTCTGTATGTATATTAGGTGTTGCACCAAATGGGAGCTAATGGGCTGGGTCTGCGGACAACTGGAGGGAAGCTACTATTGAATCTCCACCCCCCAGTGATGGTCATTGTCCCCTTTATGCCTGATACTATATCTCTTCCCCCAAGACGGATGCTAGATTGAGTGATCTCTACTTTACAAAGTCAATGGACCATTTCCAATGGGTCATACCTGTTTGAGAGGGGGATAATACAATTCCTATTGTACTTGTTTTTAGCTGCAATGGGCTTGTAGATTATTTAGAGGGCATCTGGGGTAAGAATTGTGGTGGCCCCTGTTGGCAACAAGTCTAGGCTTGTAAAAGTAACCAAGCGGTAGAAGTACAATATTTGTGTTCCCTTCCATCCTGTGGATATCACCAAAGAACAAGCTTGCACAAAGTCAGGGTTCTTAAAATTTACAATAATACAGTCCTCTGACCGGTCCATCCTTTCCTTCCCAATCCATCCGGCCCTGCGGATCAGAAGAATATTATGTGCCAGAGATAGGGTCAAATTCCTATTCATATTGAGCAAGTTCAGACACTTGTTCAATAACTCCTCATGTGGCTCACACTGTCCTACACGCAATTCTGGAGCGGTGGACATGACTATTACATAAGGGCAAGATTTGGGGGTAGGTCAATAACCAAGGGTTTTTGGGTGTTCCCTTGGCTGTCTGTTCTTGGGTAATCGGTACTGGCTTCACTTTAGTTCTCAACTACTCGCTGGGCAGGGAGGATTAATGTCGTGTTTGGTGGTATCGTAGATGGTAACAATGATGAGGCAGTGCAACCAGAGAACCCACAATTGCTTCTCAAAACAGAACCACGGCAGGACCCAACTGAGTCTCTTACAGTATTGTTTTCCCCTCCACCTGCCTCATTGACTTGTGGTGTCAGATTTGCAGAGTTTTTTGCGCCTGTTTGATGGCTGATAAGCATGCTAAAATGGGAGACAGCTCTGTGCTCAAGGTTTCTTTGATCTTTTCTGCTATCTCAGCCACTATTTGAACCACCCATTTGGGGCAGGGGTCTGAGCCACCTCCTGTTAGATCTGTGGGTGTTCCTGCCATTTGACCAGAAATGGTGGCTTCGGACACTACAGCAGTTTTTTTTTTTTTTACTTTGTTTATTGGCATTTTGATAAAAACACATACAGCTCACATTATCAAATCAGGACATCGAAATTGTAGCATAGTTCTAAACGTGTGAGCAATCGGGCAAAAAAACAAAACAACACCAGAAAAAGAAAGGAAACAACAAAATACATTATTGAAAAACAGACAGGAGGCTTAGCACACATCGCATATCGTCATATCAGACACAAGAGACAGCGGGTAGGACCCCCCATAAAATATGACACAGCAAGGGTTTCAACTAACACTTCTTCGGATCCACCATATATAGAACCTGCGTGATTCAAGATACATCGATCAACTAAGAGAGTCCAGCTAATCTGAATGTGCTACTGAGTGCGCTTCTAGCGGCAGTATGGTGTCAGCTGCAACTTGATCGGGAGGGGTGGACACATCATCCTGCAGTGTTTTTAGCCAGTCCAGGAATGGCTCCCATATATCTTTCGGCCTGGAGGCTGCAGGCATCAGCTCCCAAAAAATCGACAACTGAGTGTGGCTAAATGTGACGTCTGTAATCCAAGCCTTTACCGTAGGCACCCTCTTTTCCCCCCAATGTATGGACACCCTGCGTTTGGCCATCAATAATAGTAATGCATGCAATTTACGGTGCTCGGCCTTAGTGTCTTTGACATAGCCTAGACGTCCAATGATCGGATGTGGCTCATTGGGTGTCCCTAGTGTATCATGAATCTTATTGAAGATGGCAGTCCAATAAGCAGCAATGATTGGACAGTTCCAGGGCATATGTAAAAAGGTGGCAGGGGTATACCCACATCTCCAGCATCTAGAATCTGGTCGCAACCCCATGCGGGAAAGCTGGCTGGGGGTTCTGTAGAACCTATGTAGAAATTTGAAGTGTATTAATCTCAGTTTATAATTGGGTGAGAGTACCTGGAGTTGGCTGCAGCAGAAGACCCATTTGTCATCTGTCACCTGCCCATCAAGCTCTACATTCCAGTCTTGCTGAGCTTTGGGCACAACTAGGGGTGATGTGGTTTGCATGTAACAGTACAACCGCGTGATAAGTCTGCAGGGGCTTGCCGTGTTTATCAACTGCTCTAGTACTGGTAGCTGTTCAGGGGGTTTTGGGAAGGAGGAATGCATTTGCCTACATGTGGCTCTGATCTTGAAATAGAGAAAAAGTGCCGAAAATTTCTTCGGGCCCTCCGCGCCAAAGTCTGGTGGAGTACAGAACTCGTCTTCTGGGTATAGGTCTACAAATGTTTCGAGCCCCATTTATTTTGCTAATGTCACATTTCCATCATCAGACATGGCTGGGAGCTGTGGATTGTAAGACAGGGAGACGGATGGAGCGTACATTATCTCCAGTCCAGCTCTAATGCGTAGCCTTTCCCAGGCCCATCGCAGAGTCTCTACAGTGTCTATTCCATCTCTTGGTGTGCTGTATTTTTTATAGATGGCTACCTGAAGAGGAATAGGGGCTGCTATGTCCGCCTCAACAGCCACATGAGGCTGGAACGGGACGGGATGTAACCAGAATTGCAAAAACTGCGCTTGTACACAATACGCGTACAGCGGAATGTCCGGAGCCTCTAGCCCGCCCTGCGCCAGGGGAAGAGTAAGTATCTCCCAGGTAACGAGTGCTTGCCTCTCTGCCCAGACCAAGGAAATCATGAGAGACCGAAGGGTGTTAAATGCCTGGGTCAATGGAAGTGGTATATTAATAAATAAATACAAAAACTTGGGCAATACAACCATCTTCGCTATGGCTATTCTGCCGGCGAGAGAGAGTGGTAACTTGGCCCACACCCCTACTTTCCCTTCTAGCCAGGCGATAGCACGGCCATAATTCAGATTCCATAGTTCTTGCACATCACATCACAGCTCAGCCAGATGCCTAAATATTTGACAGGGCCAATCGCCCATTTCAGCGGGAATTCCTGATCAAAAGGCTTAGTGGCCATTGTGAGGGGGAACAGGGTCGATTTGGACCAGTTTATAAATATACCTGAGAGGCCGCCAAATTTCGTGAGCTCTCTAAGTAGTGGCGCGAGGTTAACCTCTGGGTCATTTATATACAGCGTCATGTCATCTGCATATAACGAAATCAGTAGCCCCCTAGAGCTGAACCCCAACCCCCTGGCTGCATGATGTTGGCGGATCCTGGCCGCTATCGGTTCCATTGCTATGGCAAACAGTAGCGGGGATAGGGGGCAACCCTGCCGCCTCCCGCAAGATATAGCAAAGGGACTTGAGATCATACCGTTCATGCGCAGCCTCACCGGCGGTCTTGTGTACAATAGTTGGATGAGAGCTATGAAGTTGGGACTAAGTCCCATCCTCCCCAGTACGGTGAACAAATAGGGCCATTCCAATGCATCGAACGCTTTCGTGGCATCTAGAAACGCCACGAGCGCCTTGGTATTAGGGTTTAGGTAATGTAGCACAGTGAAGAAGATGCGAAGATTGTGGACGGTAGACCTGCCGGGGATAAACCCGGATTGATTGGGTCTCGCGATCATGGGGAGCAAGGGCTGCAACCTATTGGCCAGTAACTTCGCGTAAATTTTTGCATCTATATAGATTAAAGATAGCGGCCTGTAAGAGTCCATTTCCTGGCCGGGTTTCCCTGGTTTCAGCAGCGTTAGGATTATCACCTCACGCATTGATGGTGGGAGCTCGCCAGTATCCTGAGCTTCCTGGAATACCGCTAGTAGTTGGGGCGCTAGTAAATCAGCGTAGGTCTTATAGAATTCAGTGGGTAACCCATCGGAACCATGGGCCTTGGCTGCCGGTAGACTGCCTATCACCTGCAGTACATCATGTGTAGTAAAGGTCTCGTCTAGATATTCCCTATGGGCCCTACTCAGCCAAAGCAGCTCTATTGATTCATGGCAGAAGCCCTTCCGGCTACCCATGGTGCGGGGCTGTGTATAATTTGGTTTAGTATTTTGTAAATTCCTCAAGAACCTCACAGGGGCCTCTTATAACAGTGGAATCGCCGCCATTAATTTCGGATATATATGCAGTTGTGCATGGCGGTCGCAGCAAATTGGCTAGGGTTTTCCCCGGTCTGTCACCCTCCTCGTAGCGCCTAGCTTGTGTGTACTTTCCTAGAAATTTTACCTCACATTGTGCCTCTTCTTCAAATTCAGAGACAAGCTCCCTAATTCTAGGTAGTATTGTAGGGACCTCTTCCTTATAGTAGTCGAGCTCCAGCTCCCTGATACGGGTTTCTAAAGAGGCCAGCGTGCACCTGATGGCCTTAAGTACTCCTGCATGTCGTGATATGCACTTACCCCGCACCACCACCTTAAACGCCTCCCATAATGTCACCTGTGTGGACAAGGAACCAGTACTCATATAAAAAATTCTTCGATGTCCTTATGTATCTCCTCTCTAAAGGCAGAGTCGAGTAAGACATTTGGGGCCAGTCTCCAACTATACATTTGAGGTGGGGTGTTCGGAATCGTCACTTGTAGCAAGCAAGGGGCATGATCAGATAGGTCCTGGGGTAGTGTGCGCTATCAGAGGTCCAGGCTGCGATGTCGCGGGACACCAGCCAGAAGTCTAGCCGCGACCATGCTCTATGATATGCTGACACACACGTACCTTCCAGTAGCTCAGGGTGTCTAGTCCTCCAGATGTCTATCAGTCCACCCTCATGTATCAGTGCTTTCAGGACCTCGCTAGCGCTGGGGTGCAAACTGCGAGATGTGCCTTTCCTATCTAGTGTATCATTCAGTACAGCATTAAAATCCCCACCCCATATTATCGTGTCACAGCCCGTAAGCTGAAGTTTGGCCCATACATTTCGAAAGAACTCAGGACAGTCTGTATTGGGACCATAGATGGCCGCTAGCGTCATTTTCACTTCCCCCAATAGCCCACAAAGTATCACGAATCTGCCATCAGGATCTATTTGTGATTCTATCGTTTTCCAATTCAGTCCTTGTCGTATCAATATTGCTACGCCTCTAGCATAATTAGAATATATAGAGGAGAAGGTGTGACCCCAGTGCTTATGATGTAATTTTGCATGCGACATACTGTTTAAATGGGTTTCCTGTACCATACATAGGCTTTCCTGTTTTCAGTTTCTATTTTTGGTAAATTCTGGTGGGGTTTTTTCAGTGTTTTCAAGTGATTTCAATACCATAAAAAAACAGTGGTTATCAGTGGTTATACATTACCGCGCCATTAAAAACAACAGAAACAGTGTTTTTCCGGTGTTTATGGAACTTTTTGCTTTTATTATTGCTTGCTTTCTACACTGATAGTGCATGGTATATAGACAGTGTACGTACATTGTAAATGAGGTCCAAAAACATTTTTACAAATCAAACTTATCGTAGTACACCATACAATACTTCTTCAGTGAGTCTTTGGTCATGCACGCTCGCTCTTTCCTTCCCATGTAAACTTTTATCTGTGAAAAGGCCCTCTCAACATTGGCACGTGAGACAAGCAACACCAAAATAGCCAGTATACAATTTGCAAACTGACATAGCTTTCCATGCCAATACTGGTGCACCTGAAGATTGTGATCTCTGCAACAGGTTCTGCAACATATGCGTTGAACTGGGCGCATATATCCTCAGAGTTATTGAAGCGGTCACAATTGAGGCAGCACTTTTGAAACTCCGGAGAAAATTTCCCTTTATGGAAGGGATCTATAACTTGTGCAGAGTACCACAGTGAGGCTTTATTGACTTCAAATGCCATGGTTGGTGAAGGGCTATTTCTCATACTTTGTAAAATAAAAGTTCCTGAATTGCTCCTCAACATTTCTTTGCTTACCAAGTGGCAAGCACTCTAACATGGAATATGTTGCAGTGCCAAAGTCACTAAAAGTTTCGCCCAGCCTACTCTGAACGAGATGTTTCACATCTACACCAATTATGCTGAACACTTGGTAGACAAGGGTGTTTTCAGACTCTAGTTTTTTTATTATGTCCACTACAGCAGTCATGCTTTCCTGTAAAAATCTAAGAATGCAGTAGAGTGTACTTTTTTTTCAAATCACTATCAATATCTGACCAAAGATCCTCACTTTTCTTGCCTTTGGCATCATCACTCAGCAAAAGTTCTGTAAACAGTTGCCACATGGATAATATGGCATTCATGGCCTCAAGGACTGAAAGCCACCAGCTAAGTGACACAGTTGGGATGACTCTTTCTTTGATGCCACACAAAGCACAAAATGAGAAATATCTGCGTTTTAGTTTCCGTGCATAACAAAACAGTGCACCAGAATGGACTAAAAAGTCAATAGCATTCTTCATTTACTCTGAAGATTGTAAAGATGCTTTCAGCATACCATCTAACAAGTGGCAAGAATCTCTTACAGGGAAGCACTTTAGCTCAGGTATCGATTTTGACAGGTCATCACACAACTTTTGCTGAATTACTGCAAATACAAACAAAATCACTCCATTCTTTGTTGAACTTGGTAAGAACTTGTTGCAGCAGCATTCCAAGTGACACTGCGTTCCATGTTTTCCAAAAATCTGGTGTCATGTTTTCACCAGTATCCCAGATGCTTTGTGACTGCACTCTTTTCACATATAACTGTCATTATACCTTGCATTGAATGTTTAATGCCTGGGGTGTTTGGCAATTGACCTACTATCAATGCTGACTCACTAGAAAAGGGGGCTGATGTATCAAGGGTTTTTACACATTCTCTGTGAGTAAATGTGATGGTACATATTGGGAAAGATTCTTATGAAACCTACATTTTTCCTATCAGTGAAAGACTCAAACGTAGCCAAAAAATCAAATATGATTTTGATATTTCCTGATATTCTACAGTTCATAAAATAAATAAACAACACCTAAAACATGCTTCTAACCCCTGAATCTTTAGACCAAAGACCACAAAACTGAAAAAAGGAAGAAGAATCAATATTTTAGTGACATCCCTAAACAACAACAACACTCAAGCAGAATAATGTTAGCCCAGTCTTTCTTACTGCTACCTTATATAACAAAGTTACATTGTATTGGCCCCTTCAGGAAGAAATAAAAATGACTCTTTTGGTCTCCTTTTCCTTTCTTTCAATGGCATTTAGTTTGTGGTTGTGCAGGTTTTTTTTCCAGTGTTTATATGTTTACACTGGTGAGGGCTATTTCCCATTCGGTGGGGTTTTATCAGTTAATATAGGTTTAAACCTAAAACCGGACAGCCTAATCATACATATATCTATATGATGACGATTTAGATAGGCATGGACTAGTCTAGTCTTCCTGCAATCATTCAGTCTTCGGACGTTCCAAGTTAAAAATCTAACATTAGTCATGTCTTCCCATTATCCATATAACCATTACATAGTCCTGCCTGCCACTGATGTGTTTGCGCAAGTTGCGTTCCGTGTGCTCCCGTTTGGAGATCCGGCCCACTCAACCATTTCATGCCATGGACGCCCTGCGTGTGAGTTATAGTAGCTTTGTGTATAAAGGTGTATATTGCCCTCCTGTCCAACTTACCAACTTTAACAGACCCATCCCACCCCCCAACCACACCAAGCCCCCAATTAGGTTGTGCATTAAACCCACCCTCCCAAAACAGAAACATCAATGTGTCCCAGGTCGAGACCTGGTGGTAGAACATGGGAGCTCTCCCCTGGGGCGTGGTGACACCGGCGTACAGCCCTGCCCGAAGGCGGGGTGGCCGAGAAATATACAGCGCACCTGTGGTGTGTGTTTAACATCTACGGTCCGTGACCCTAACATATTTGTCTATGCAAAGCTGGTCCTGCCAATAGCTGGGTGAACCGTGTCGCAGCGCCTATGTGTGTGCAATATCAGAAAAGTCGGCATTGGGACATCAATCATCAACAATAAGCAACATTTAATCATTGTCACTAAGAGTCTTCTCTGGGCTCATCTGACCTTTGGCATCAGTGTTGCGCCTCTTCCCCCCCACGTGTTTTGCAAATTTCATCACTGACTTAGCGTCTGTGAAGAAATGAGGGGTGCCATCGTGTGTGACCTTTAGTTTTGCGGGATACAACAGTGCATAGGGGATTTCGGCCTGTTGCAACAGACGCTTAACTGGGACGAAGTCACGCCTCGCTGCCTGGACCGCAGGGCTGAAGTCCAGAAAAAATGAGATTGTGTTGCCCTTGTAGTGAATGGACCCCCGCTCCCTGGCTAGGCAGAGCACCACATGTCGGTCCCGGTAGTTCAACAGTCGGGCCAGGATTGGATGCGGAGTGGCGCCCACAGGTGGTCTAGGGCCCAAGGTACGGTGAGCGCATTCCACAATAAAAACTGGTGAGAGGTCGGCCCCAAACAGGTCACGCAGTAACTCCTCCACATATGTCTCCATTTTAGTAATGGCCGTCGTCTCAGGAATTCCAATTATGCGGACATTGTTACACCTGGACCAGGCTTCCAAATCGTCATTTTTGGCTCTGATCAGGGTCAGAACCTTGTCCATTTGCAACAACTGTTCTTTGGCCTCCACTTGAAAATCATGCATGTCTGATGAGCGGTTCTCCTATTGGTCCAGCCTAGTTTCGTGCGTGTCAACGCGCTTCTTGACCTGATCTAGTTGTGAGGTAAGTACATCAAGTTTGGTGTCGATTGTCTTGAGGCTGGACCTCATTTCTAACAGTAGAGCGCACAGGTCTTCATCGCGGTCATCAGTATGTCCTGAGGGAGGGTTATCACCTTCAGTTCCAGAGTCCGTTTGGCGTGTGTGTCGTTTATTATTAAAGGACAACTTGGTCTGTTTGGGATCTGTCTTCCCCATCGCTGCGCTGTTTCACCGCTCCGAAGCAGTGCTGCCAATGTTCTTCAACACTTGCTCAACCCACTTCAGGGTGTACAGCTCGGGACAGTCAGGTACCTCGACCCCAGGCAACCCCCTCAACTGTAGCCAAGGGACCCCACTGACGATGCTGCTTCTGTCCAGGCACCGCAGATCTGGTTATGCGTGAGCGTAGGATGGGACCCTGCAAAGTCTACAGGCCCAGGCTCTATTGCGGTGCAGTAGTCTAGCACCCGCACCGCTGCCCACCTCTTGGCCCGTGAGCGCCCAATGTATCAGCGGGGGGGCCGCGCTAACTCTGTAGTGTTGCACAGGGTCACTGCAGCGCTGTTAGGCTTCACATGTGGGCAGCACCCACGGACACTGCCATTTTCCCTTCATTGGCTTTGGTGCACTGTGGGGTGAAAGCGCATGAGTCTCGCGGGCCCCACACGCTCGTCTGGTGCTCGGATCGCTGCTCTTCCATCGGGTGCCAGCAGCTCGTCATCCGCCTGCTCTGCGCACATTGCGGGGGCTCACCGAGAAGGGAGGCCCGCGCCAGCTCCAGGGCACAGGACGAATCGGGATGATCCCCTTGGCTCCCCCATTACCTCTCTCCAACGCTGAGGTCCTCGCTGTGGGCAGCTCCCTCCAGCCGGTACAGGATGCGTCTTCCGTATCGCCACCCACCTAGCTTCACTGCACGGAGACGCTTTCAGCTGCGGTGTCGGGCTTTTTTTCCCCGTCTCGTTCCCGCACCTTAAGATGGCGGCCGCTCCGGCTTCGGAAACTGGAAGCGTGCCGTTGTTAATGAATCATTGGCTCTGCACCCGAGCTGCTCAGCAGGGAGGTGGCCTGTGTCTCTGCGCCCACACCTCGGTCCTGGATGGTCTCCAAGGATAATGGCGTGGACTTGTGGCGATATGTTCACCCACGCAGTTCCCAGTTCGTCATGCGCGTTGCTGGGTCGAGTGCGGCGATTAGCTGCAGTGTTACAAAACGCTCGCTGCTCCCTCAAAGCAGTATCAAACTGCTCCGCACAATGTCAGGGGATCGATTTCCGACGTTATTTTCACTGCA
The DNA here is from genome assembly GCA_963921515.1 of Calotriton arnoldi. Classification (NCBI taxonomy): domain Eukaryota; kingdom Metazoa; phylum Chordata; class Amphibia; order Caudata; family Salamandridae; genus Calotriton; species Calotriton arnoldi. Next base: position 3,745,738 of record CAWUFW010000495.1, on the reverse strand, counting down.
GGTACTAAATGAGGACGGGATCATACAGGATCTTGTCTCGGCCGGCGGAGCTCGCTCAGGAAGCGGCCATTGTGCTTCTCTGCGAGACCATGCCCCCCCCCACTATAGCAGTTTTAGACCCTGACTTCGCTGTCTTTGGAGGCCTGCTGCGAAAAATCCTCCACCTTTTTTCCCCACAGGACTTATAATTGGGAGAGCCACTCGGCAGAAGGGATTGAGAGTCTGACCTCCACCTGCCCACTTGGATTGGGCTCTTGAGTGATAGTAACATCCTCAGAATCAGACGAGTGTGACAAGTGTAATCTAGGTGTTATCGGCACTCCTGCACCCAATGAAAGTCTCCTCTCTACCAGATTGATTTCTGTTGCCAATACCCCAATTGCCCTCTGCAGCATCATGTCAATTGATGTTGGTTTGGGGGAGCGGCAGCTAGCTGTGGCCCACCATCGCATTTCCTTTTCCCCATGAATTACTGTATGTGAGCGGGGCTTGTCACAGTAAACAGAAGGCAAATTTTAGTCTCAATTCTACTAGGGGATTGACAACTTGTGATGTGACAGCTGTCCGAGACCCGCAGTGCTGCTCCTGTTGTTTTTCTACCAGAATTGAGTCTGTGGTGGTGGGAGCAACAGTGACAGCACATCCAGCAGCCACCAACCAGAAACAACAATGAAGGCTGACTTACCTCCCCCTGGATTTACTGGAGCCGCCGCCTCCACAGCTGGAGCCAGTGGTGACACAATGAAGCGATGGCACAAGTCAAGAGTAGTTAGTGAATCAAGCAATGAATCAGCAGGGTGTTGTAGGGAAGCAATACAACTCGTAGATTTTAAAAGAGAAAGCTTTATTTAGCTTAAAGGTCGAATGTGACTCCACTCCACGCCAGCTCAAGGCCAACTGCCGGGAGTCGAATGTCAGGCTCTCCCGGTCACCACGGAAACAACAGAACAAAGACATGAATAACACTGCATGTCACAACATAGTGTAATGTGTTTGAGCACAAGATTAAAACATATCATCCTCCTTTCATCTTCCCTCTAATACCAAACATGTAATCTTATGCCGCTCTACAGAATTAAGCACATACATCACAAAATCCTTTAAATACATTGGAGGACCCTTAATCCTTTGTTCTCTCCCGCTCCCATCATTTCGAGGCAACACTTGTGATAAGGAAATAGAAGGTGAAGCAACAACAGGTAACTGATGTTCTGGCTCTGTGAGAACAGATTCCCTCCTCACACTTGAAGATGGAGCCCCAACTTCCCTGTTTTCACTTCTCACATCTTCCCATGGGAAACTCTCACACTCACTCTGGTTCCTTACCCATTCTTTAGATCCAAACTTCGCCACCCTCCTTAAATTTCATTTCTGACCATTGTTGAGAACCAAGTAGTGCTTGAAGAACTTACGGACTTGAAATGGTCCTCGAAATTTGCTCAACCCTCTGACAATCCTGCCAGATCTAATCTTCACCCAATCACCAGGCACTATCTTGTTGCTCCCACTTGTGCTCTGAAAAGCAGGGACGTCTTCTCTCTTCCCTCCTTCCATACTTCTGACCTCCACACCCCCCTTCAACAGATTCCTCAACCAAAATGGAGTCAATCTTGTTTTTGGCTCCCTACCTCGCATCAATTTAAATGGAGATGTTTTTAGTGCACTGTTATCCGTTGTGTGATACGCCCACACCAGATCCGACACAGTCCTCTCTACACTTAAACCAATTCACCACTGCCAACTGGATAGCCCCTTTGACCATCCTGTTCACCCTCCCCACAATACCATTTGCTTGAGGATTGTATAGTGTAGTGCGAGAATGCTGCACCCCACACGCTCCCAAAATCTCTCTCATTTCTTGGGAAACCAACTGCATCCCATTGTCTGTGATAAGGCACATAGGATACCCTTCCTCCATAAAAATTTCCGTAAGGGTATCAATTGTAGAGGATGTGCTTATCTCTGCCATAAACCTGACCACCAACCACCTCGAATGTACATCTAGCAGCACAAATGCAAACTTTTTGCCATGCTTAAGCCCCTCAAATGGACCAATAAAATCCCCACAAACCGTGTTCCATGCATGTCCTGGATCATGAATACTCCCAAAATCACTCTGAGAGTCAACTTTGTCTTTTCTCACATTCGATGCACACCGTACACCTCTCCACCCATTGGACCACCTCCTCATCCATCTCTGGCCACCAGAATTCTGTCTGCTCTGATCCTCTTCTTCGTCATTGTTTGCCCCAAATGTCCTTCGTGAGCAATGACAAACAACTTCCTACGCACTCTGATGGGTGGAAAAATCTTCTCTCCCTGGACCAATACGCCGTCCCCATCCAAGTACAACTCATCCAACACCTTAGCAAATGGTCTCAGTGATAAGGGCAAGGTACTCTTCCTACGCGCCCCCTTAATCACTAGTCCAGTAACTCCTTTTAACACATCATCCTATGACATTGCAACCTTCCACTCCTCTTCACTTACTGCCTCCAAAGACCACTATACAACATCACTAACACAGGCCACCGCCCCTTCGCTTTCACTCCTCCTTACGGCATCCCTGTCCACACTTTCCCAGTCCAAAGGTAATCGTGAGAGACTGTCTGCCTGTACGTTTCTCCACCCAGAAATAAACTCAAGGATGTAATTGTACTCCTGTAGTCTCGCAGCCAGTCTCACCATCCTGGCCGAACCTTTCCCTGCACCACCTGGTGAAAGGATTTTCAATAAAGGTTTGTGATCCGTTCTCAAAATCACCTGACTACCCCACACGTACATTCTGTAATGTTCCATGCCCCATGCAGCTGCCAACGCCTCCCTTTCAATCACCGAATAGTGCCGTTCGGTGGGTGTCAAAGTACGCGACGCAAATGCCACTGTTCTTTCTCTTGCTGTCTGAACCTGACTCAGAACGGCTCCAACACCACAGGCACTTGCATCCACAGTAATTATTGACTTACGCCTTATATCAAAGGGAACCAAAATCTCCGCCTCACATATGTCTTTTAATATTGCTGAAACACTTTTCTTGAATGGGTGACCAACTAAACTTCACACCCTTCCTCAGCAAGATCTTCATATCTTCCGTTTTTTGCAGCAAAGTTTTTTACAAATTTCGCATAGAACTCAATCAGACCCAAGAAAGACCTCAGCTGATCTCTGTCCTGAGGTGAAGGTGCCAATCTAATAGCCCCCAACAAGTCTTCCTTAGGTCTGATTTCATTAGCTGACAGCGTGTGTCCCCAATATTCAATTTCCTCAGCAAGAAAAACACATTTCTCTCTCCTTAATGTTAGGCCTGCCTCCAGAATTCTGTTTAGAACCTGTTTCAATGCCAAGTTGTGATTCTCCTCGGTGTCACCATACACAAGAATGTCATCTTGGAAGTATATAACATTCTTCATGCCCCTGAGCACCTCTGACATCACTCTCTGAAAGAGCTGGCCGCTGAACATAGTCTGAACGGCATGCGGGTAAATTGGAATGTGTCTTCCATAGTAATGAATGCTGTCAATGGTTCAATCAATCAATCAAGCATTTGTATAGCGCGCTACTCACCCGGAGGGTCTCAAGGCGCTTGGGGGGGGGGTCCGCTACTGTTCGAACAGCCAGGTCTTGAGTTGCTTCCTGAAGGAGAGGTGGTCTTGGGTAAGGCGGAGGTGGATGGGTAGGGAGTTCCACGTCTTGGCAGCCAGGTAGGAGAAGGATCTTCCTCCCGTTGTGGCTCTTCGGATGCGGGGACGGCGGCGAGAGCGTGGTTGGTCGATCGTAGCTGGCGGGTGGGAGTGTAGAAGGTCAGACGGTCGTTGAGGTATCTGGGGCCTTGGTTGTGGAGAGCTTTGTGTGCGTGGGTGAGGAGTCGGAACGTGATTCTCTTGCTGACGGGGAGCCAGTGCAGGTCTCTCAGGTGTCCGGCGATGTGGCTGTGTCGGGGGATGTCCAGGATGAGTCGAGCTGAGGCGTTCTGGATGCGTTGGAGTCTTTTTGAAGTTTGGCTGTGGTTCCGGCGTAGAGGGAGTTGCCGTAGTCCAGTCGGCTGGTGACGAGGGCCTGGGTGACCGTCTTCCTGGTTTCGGTGGGGATCCACCGGAAGATCTTGCGCAGCATGCGTAGGATGTTGAAGCAAGACGAGGAGACGGCGTTGACTTGTCGGGTCATTGCGAGGAGGAGTCCAGGATGAAGCCCAGGTTGCTTGCGTGGTCCGTTGGTTTGGGTGCGTTGCCCAGGGCAGGGGGCCACCAGGAGTCATCCCAGGCGGAGGGTGATGATCCTAGGATGAGGACTTCCGTCTTATCTGAGTTCAGTTTCAGGCGGCTGTTCCTCATCCACTCGGCTACGTCCTTCATCCCTTCATGTAGGTTGGTTCTGGCGGTTGTGGGGTCGTTGGTGAGGGAGAGGATCAGCTGGGTGTCGTCGGCGTAGGAGATGATGTTGAGGTTGTGTTGGCGTGCGATGGCTGCGAGGGGGCTCATGTAGACGTTGAAGAGGGTGGGGCTGAGTGATGATCCTTGTGGTACGCCGCAGATGACTTCGGTGGCCTCGGAACTGAACGGGGGAGGCGGACTCTCTGGGTTCTTCCGGCGAGGAAGGAGATGATCCACTCCAGTGCCTTCTCTTGGATTCCGACGTTGTTCAGGCGTTGCACTAGGGTGCGGTGGCAGACTGTGTCGAACGCTGCGGAGAGGTCCAGGAGGATGAGGGCCGCTGTTTCCCCGTTGTCGAGCAGGGCGCGGATGTCGTCGGTGGCTGCGATGAGGGCGGTCTCGGTGCTGTGGTTGGCCCGGAAGCCGGACTGCGAGTGGTCGAGGGATCCATTCGTCTCGAGGAAGGCGGCCAGTTGTCTGTTGACGGTCTTCTCGATGACTTTGGCAGGAAAAGGAAGGAGCGAGATGGGGCGGTAGTTTTTGAGGTCGGTGGGATCCGCTGACGGTTTCTTCAGTAGGGCGCTGAGTTCGGCGTGCTTCCAGCTCTCTGGGAAGGTGGCGGTGTCGAGGAGGTGTTGATGATGTCCCGGAGGTGGGGTGCGATGACGGCGTCGGCCTTGTTGAAGACGTGGTGAGGGCAGGGGTCGGTTGGTGATCCGGAGTGGATGGAGTTCATCGTGCGGATAGTGTCTTCGGTGTTGATCGGGGTCCAGGCTCGGAGGGTGGAGGTGGGGACGTTGGAACGGTTGTAGGGTACGTCGGCTGTGTGCTGAAACTGTTGTGTATGTCTGCGATCTTGCTGTGGAAGAACAAGGCGAGTGAGTTGCAGAGGTCTTGCGAGGGAGTGATGTCGTTGTTTCCGGCGCTGGGGTTCGAGAGTTCTTTGACGATGATGAAGAGTTCCTTGCTGTTGTGGGCGTTGTTGTCCAGTCGTTCCTTGAATGCGGTTTTCTTGGTGGTGTGGATCAGCTGGTGGTGTTTTCGGGTGGCGTGCTTGAGGGTGGTCATGTTGTCTGCAGTCGGGTCTCTGCGCCATGCTTTCTCGAGGGCCCGGCAGTTCTTCTTGGATTTCTTGAGTTCGTCGGTGAACCAGGATGCTTTCTTGTTGCCGGGTCTGACTGGGGGGTCTTCAATGGGGCGAGGTAGTCTGCGCAGTTGGTGATCCATCTTGTGAGGTTGCTGGCGGCTTGGTTGGGGTTCGTTGAGCTGGCGGGAGGGTTCTGGCTCAGGGATGTGGTGAGTTGGTCGGTGGTGATCTTGTTCCAGCTTCTGCGCGGAAACTGTTGCGGGTGGTGGTGCGTGGTGATCCTGCTGAAGCTGAAGTGGACGCAGCTGTGGTCTGTCCAGTGGAGTCCGGTGGTGTGGCTGAAGGAGATGTCCTTGCTGGAGGAGAAGACGGGGTCAAGCGTGTGGCCGGCGTGGTGTGTGGGGGTGGTCACCAGTTGCTTGAGTCCGAGGTTGGCGAGGTTGTCCAGCAGGGTGGTGGTGTTTCGATCGTTGTTGTTCTCTAGGTGGAAGTTGAGGTCCCCAAGGAGGATGTAGTCAGCCGAGGGAGGGCGTGCGGGCTGATGAGGTCGGCGATGTCTTCGCTGAATTGTGTGCGTGGTCCTGGGGGTCTGTAGATGAGGGTGCCTCTGAGGGTGGTCTTGGGGTCGGTGTGTATCTGGAAGTGCAGGTGTTCGCCGGCTGTGAAGGTGTCGTCGGAGTTGGTCGTGATGCGGATGGTGTTCTTGTGGACGATGGCGATGCCTCCTCCGGTCTGGTTGGCGCGGTCCCTTCGGGTGATCTTGTATCCGTCCGGGATGGCGATGGCGATGTCGGGCGCTGAGGAGGCGTTCATCCATGTTTCCGTGAGGAAAGCGACGTCTGGTGATGTGGAGTCGAGCAGGTTCCAAAGTTCCACGGCGTGTCTGTGGACGGAGCGGGTGTTGAGCAGGATGCACTTCAGGTGGTTGCTGCTGGTGCTCGGCTTGGCGGGTGCGGTGCAGGTCCGGAGGCAGGAGAACTTGCAGGATTGGCAGCCGAAGGGTCCGTGGGTGCGATCTGAGGTGGCACGGTGGCAGCCGGGGATACGGCCGGTGTTGAGTGCGTTGAGGGTGGCGGTGTCGTAAGTCCGGTGGGTGGGTTGGCTGCTGCGGGGGCCAGGGGGTTTGGCGCTGGGCGCGGTCCAGGCACGGACGGGCGCAGACGGGCTTGCCTTAGGCACGCCTTTGGCGCGCCAGCGGCGCGGCCGCGCAGCGGCCGCCATATATGGGGAGGTGGGAGGGAGGAGCAGCTGGGAGGCGGGAGGCAGGGTCAGCGAATGGGCAGACAGGGGGGCGAGGCCGCAGGGGACGCAGCGGCGGGAATGGCGAGAGGCAGCGGGGCACAAAAGGAAAAATGGGGAGAGAAAACGGACACAAATACGGGCACAATGTAAATGGGGCAGCGAGGGGTACAGAAGGGAAAATGGGGAGAGAAAAGCAGACACAAATACGGGCACAATGCAAATGGGGCAGCGAGGGGTACAGAAGGGAAAATGGGGAGAGAAAAGCAGACACAAATACGGGCACAATGCAAATGGGGCAGCGAGGGGTACAGAAGGGAAAATGGGGAGAGAAAAGCAGACACAAATACGGGCACAATGCAAATGGGGCAGCGAGGGGCACAGAAGGGAAAATGGGGAGAGAAAAGCAGACACAAATACGGGCACAATGTAAATGGGGCAGCGAGGGGTACAGAAGGGAAAATGGGGAGAGAAAAGCAGACACAAATACGGGCACAATGCAAATGGGGCAGCAAGGGGCACAGAAGGGAAAATGGGGAGAGAAAAGCAGACACAAATACGGGCACAATGCAAATGGGGCAGCGAGGGGCACAGAAGGGAAAATGGGGAGAGAAAAGCAGACACAAATACGGGCACAATGCAAATGGGGCAGCGAGGGGCACAGAAGGGAAAATGGGGAGAGAAAAGCAGACACAAATACGGGCACAATGCAAATGGGGCAGCGAGGGGTACAGAAGGGAAAATGGGGAGAGAAAAGCAGACACAAATACGGGCACAATGCAAATGGGGCAGCGAGGGGTACAGAAGGAAAAGGGAGACAAGTAAGAAATGCGGGCACCGAGGCCACAAGCGGAACGGCGATCTTACCAGCAGCAGCAGCGGGCGGCCAACACAGGCGGAGCTGTGTGGTGGGGGAGCGACCTACCTGGCAAGGTCAAGGGTCGCTCTCCTCACCGCGCAGCGGCCGCCATTTATGGGGAGGTGGGAGGGAGGAGCAGCTGGGAGGAGGGAGGCAGGGTCAGCGAATGGGCAGACAGGGGGGCGGGGCCGCAGGGGACGCAGCGGCGGGAATGGCGAGAGGCAGCGGGGGCACAAAAGGAAAAATGGGGAGAGAAAACAGACACAAATACGGGCACAATGTAAATGGGGCAGCGAGGGGTACAGAAGGGAAAATGGGGAGAGAAAAGCAGACACAAATACGGGCACAATGCAAATGGGGCAGCGAGGGGTACAGAAGGGAAAATGGGGAGAGAAAAGCAGACACAAATACGGGCACAATGCAAATGGGGCAGCGAGGGGTACAGAAGGGAAAATGGGGAGAGAAAAGCAGACACAAATACGGGCACAATGCAAATGGGGCAGCGAGGGGCACAGAAGGGAAAATGGGAGAGAAAAGCAGACACAAATACGGGCACAATGTAAATGGGGCAGCGAGGGGTACAGAAGGGAAAATGGGGAGAGAAAAGCAGACACAAATACGGGCACAATGCAAATGGGGCAGCGAGGGGCACAGAAGGGAAAATGGGGAGAGAAAAGCAGACACAAATACGGGCACAATGCAAATGGGGCAGCGAGGGGCACAGAAGGGAAAATGGGAGAGAAAAGCAGACACAAATACGGGCACAATGCAAATGGGGCAGCGAGGGGCACAGAAGGGAAAATGGGGAGAGAAAAGCAGACACAAATACGGGCACAATGCAAATGGGGCAGCGAGGGGTACAGAAGGGAAAATGGGGAGAGAAAAGCAGACACAAATACGGGCACAATGCAAATGGGGCAGCGAGGGGTACAGAAGGAAAAGGGGAGACAAGCAAGAAATGCGGGCACCGAGGCCACAAGCGGAACGGCGATCTTACCAGCAGCAGCAGCGGGCGGCCAACACAGGCGGAGCTGTGTGGTGGGGGAGCGACCTACCTGGCAAGGTCAAGGGTTTTGAATCATTGTGCAATTTGATCTGATGGTAAGCGTGTTTTAGGTCCAACTTTGTGAAGAACTTCATGCCCTTAAGCGTCGATATCAGTTCATTAATATTGGGAAGGGGAAAATTGTCGGCTATAACACTCTGATTAAGACTCCTTAAGTTGACACAAAACCTAAGCTTACCATCAGCTTTCCGTGTAATTACTACTGGTGAAATCCAACTGGACACTACTACAGGTTCTATAACCCCACTCTCCAACATTTCATCCAGCAATTTCTTCACATCCTCTCTAATCATTATGGGTACCCTTCTCACCTTATGCTGTATTGGTACAACATTTTCTTTAATTTCTATCTTATGCAGATAACCCTTCAACTGACCCATTCCATTACGAAACACCCCTTCTGCACCCTTATCAATATCTTCCAACTTCAAGTTCTCCACGACCATGACCTGATTGGGTGCATGAGGGTTAATCACAATATGTAGATCATACTGATGTACCCACCCTAGCATAGGTGGGCCAGAGTCCACCACATACACTTTCCCAGAGATGTTTCTTCCTCCAAAAGTGATTTCAGAGTCCATGTAACCCAGGATCTCGATTGTCTCTCCCTGATATCTTCCTGGATTTATGTCCTTCTGCAACAGAACTATATTTGGCCACTCCTTCCAGAACATAACTTTAGGAATAATTGTGTAGAGTGACCCCGAATCTACCATTAGAGAAACACATTTCCCATTTATCTAAAATTCAGCTTTGGGTCTGTTCTTTCGATTTGGACAGTCTTCATCTCCATCGACATATAAAATTCTGTTAGTGACCACACACGCACTCCCAGAATGTGATTGTTCTGAAATTGCTGTCACTCTGCTTCTCCCTCCACCACGACACATATGGGCAAAGTGCCCCTTGCTCCAGCACTTCTTGCAATCCTTCCCTAATGCAAAGCAGTTTTTTGCATCAGTTGGGTGATTGGGACTGCCACACCTCCCACACATCCTACTATTTGCTTTGTTTTCTTGCAAACTCTTATTAAACTTACTGACTGAAGGCTCACTTTTCCCAATGGCCCCAATTCCTTGTTTAGAGGAATCTACCTCTGCCACTTGTACTCTCGATTCCCTCTTCTCCATCTCTTTCATACAATACTCAGACTCCTCAACCATTTTCACTATGGCTATTGCTTCCTTTAACGTTGGATTCTTTGCTGCCCACAACCTCTCTTGCATCTTGCGACTCTTACATTGCATTATTAATTGGTTTCGTGTCATTTCCTCTGCCATCTGACAAAATTGGCACCTCATTGACAATTCTCTTAACCTTGTCACAAATTCATCCACAAATTCATCCACCGACTCACCAGACCACTGAGGCTGTGTATAAAATGTGTGCCTTCTCATTACCACATTCCTTTCTTTTACAAACCTGATCTCTAATTTCTTTCTAGCTTCCTCATACACATCCAAATCCTGATGACCCTCTAATGCCGGAAGGTATCTGAATATATGTTGACCTTCTTGCCCCAAGGCATTAAGTAACATAGTCCTTTTCCAATTTGGACGGAATGCTTGGCCATCTAAGGCCTCTAAATAATTCTCAAAAATATCCATCCTCTCTTCTAACTCAATAGGTGGATCCCCTGGTTGCGACAAAAATGGTGGTGGTGGTGCTATTGCAGATGTATTCATATTTAAATGTGTAATACAGCTATATATGCACACAGACTCCAAAATGGACTCAAATTCCCAAAATATGCTGTGCCTTTTCAAATTTAAACCTGTAAATTTAAAAACCAACACAGTTCCCTAAATGATCTTACAAGAAAGGTATATTTCAATCTTGACGTGTTCCTGACCTTGAATTTGACGACTAATGTTCTTTCCTTTAAAGTATCACGTTGAATTGTAATTGCACCCAACAGTCTCCAGAAGGCTGCTCCTCACTGACACCAATTAATGCTCAGCAATGCACAGCGTGACATGCGCACATCCGTGTGATCGATTAAAAAGGATTTCTGGAAAGAAGCCTTCCGATCCCCTTGCACGGTAGAGCAACTGCTATATTATGCGCAATCTTTATCTCTCATTAGAAGGTGACTTTCCTTGCTCTGTTACGCTCGGAGCGCGGCGCGGCTGCAGCAACTGTACAATTGCAAGCTGCGGCTCACAGTGACAGTTGCTCCTCGCTCGATAAGGCAGCGTCCTTCCGTACGGCATAAGTACACACCCGCAGTGAACTGTAGGCCAGTGTAGCTCACGCCCGATGTGACTGCATGCGCTTGCCTTTCCTCGCGCTTCCACCTTCACTTTCGCCGTCTGTGCTGAGAAGCGGCAACAGTATGCGCTCTTCTGTCTCCCTTCACTCCAATGCTGCCTTGCTTTATCGCGCTGGCACCTACAACGCTGGCTAGGTTACCACGTGGAGTCACTCTGCTCCTCTCAATATTTCCTTATTTTCGCGCTTTAATTCACTGCTTGTCTACGCTTGACTCGACTCACCTTACTCCGCAGACATATTTTCGGGCTTTAATTTACTGCTTGTCTACGGTTGGCTCGACTCACCATTACTCCGCAGACAGTCTTTCTCATAAATGAGTGAAATCCGTTGCTCACTGCCTTCCTCCTTGGGTCCGTGGTCCTGACCCCTTCACTCAGGACCATGAAGTTCACGCTGCGACCTCGTCTTTGAGCTGGCAACTCGTCGCTAAAATTATGCGGAGGGAAGCAATACAACTTGTAGATTTTAAAAGAGAAAGCTTTATTTAGCTTAAAGGTCGAACGTGACTCCGCTCCACGCCGGCTCAAGGCCATCTGCCGGGAGTCGAACGCAGGTGCGGTGCAATTGGTGAGACCGCACCGGGCGTTGACTTGGGGTGGGGGCGTCATTTTTGAAAATGTGTATCATCATTTTAAAAGCACCTCGTTCCTGGCCTCCAGCAACTTTCAGACATCAATTAAAATGTCAAGAGAAGTCCTGTGATTAATCGTCTTCCTGGAAAGAGTACAGAGGTTTGTCTAGTGGAAATTTTGACTCATCCTAAAGGTGGAGCAGAGGGTTAAAATGCCTGCTGCTAAGAAAGTGTACCATGCAGATAACAAAGTGCATATAATGTAAATAGTCATAACAACGAAAGAGTGTGCCTTATCTTAGTGAAGAGCAAGCATGAAGAATCAAACTGGATTCCTTGAAAAGCATAAAGAATCACACTGGATTCTTTAAAAAGCCCTCACTCACCAACCTAGTTGGTGACATGCTTCATCATTGGGCCCCACCAGGAAGACTGAATGCCCCCCTGGTGTGCTGCAATGCCAGGAATACTGCGGAGCAGGTTTTTTTGTGTTGTTTGTGTGATTGATGAAAGTGCTAAGTGAAGTGGGTTAAAACTGTCTAGATTGTGTCCAAAAAATGCTTTTTATTAAGTGGCCAATCTGACATAAAAACAGAACGAGGGATGTGTATGCTGGGTAAATTGATCAGCTACATCCCACAGTGCATGGTCAACATGTTTCTGCCTATATGGTGTTAATAGCCAGGCATTCTTCAGGACCAAAGTGTGGACCTCGGCGGTATGGGCGCGCTAAGGCCCACCTAACCAGAGGTCAATGTGTAAAAAAGGTTAAAATTGGTTCAGTGACTCACTGTTACCCGTGAGGCCCTCCTATTTGGAAGAACCAAAAATAAATCTGTAAAAGAAAGAAACAGACAAAGACAAACACAAAAAAAGAAAAAACAGACAATGCGTATTTAAAAGTCAATAATCGTGCGTTTGCCATTAGAGTTCTTTCATGCACTCGTGCTCTTCTCAAAGTGCACTGTTACCGTACCTCGGGGAACACAAGTGCACTATGGTGAAAAACCGTGCACGTGATTTCACAAACTCAGTAGTTGTAACCATTTAACAGACTAGCATTGTGAAGGTACCTTGTTCAAGCATGCGCTATATCACCTGCACGCCAACTCGGGTATTAATGGTATCAGTGGATCTAAGGGGAAACGTTGCCTATACTACAAAGATCAGCCGATGTGTCTCGGCGAGTGAAAAAGACAATAACGAAATGAGTCTTACATGGGGTGTAACAACTAATCACACCATGGGTCTCGGGAGGGGGGTGGTGGCAAGTAGGCACACCCTAGAGGAAAAAAGGAAAATTGGAGTGATTGCTCGATATTGCCTCCAACCGGTACGCAAATCACTTATCTCATGTTGCGGTGAAGTCTCACTCACGCCGTCAATGCCAGGCACCCACTAGGTACCTGCTGCAACCCTTCTTGGCCGGACCCCGTCGATGGATTGTACAGTGACCTGTTTAGTTTTTTAAAGAAAAGGGAAGCCAGAACTCACAGCTCGGGAGGGGGCATGGCTGTCCACGTCATCGCGTGATAGTCAAGGACGCCGAATCTAGTCGGCCAACCACATGCCGTGTCCCTCCTGTCAAGGAACATCAGCCAATCATGGCTCTTGTTAGGGAGCATACATGTTATGGCAGCCTTTATTCAGCTGTACCGCTGACTTTGCTGTTCTGTACATTCAAAACTAACTTTATTGGTATCGGCAAACGCACGATACCAATACTGTTGGGACCACTGTTCGCGGTTACACTGTATTTAGCCAGACTTAGTGCAATCTCTTAATATGCATACCAAAGAAAGCTGTGTGTTTTTTTAAAAAGCATTTTAGATGAAACGAATAGATTATCGAAAAGCCACGAGTAAGAGAAACTGTCACAACTCACGGGGCAGATGTATCTGTATTAGTCAATAGTCACATGTGTGTCAGGGGGATAAACGGAGTGTGTTAAAAGAATCAGTGTACATAATGAAGTAGGTAGAACCCAGTTGGGGTACCGACAAGGATCTGAGGGTGTTATTCAGCATGGGAAATCAGTAGGAAGCGTATCAGCTCATTTGAAGGTATCCAGTTAATCATTCCTGAAAAAAGGCTCATCAAGAATTTCAACGTTGCAGTACTGTGCCCCAAGGAAGATTGTCATTAAGACCTTGTATGTGTGTGCCCAGACGGTAAACCCACCTTTGTTCTTTCTCGAACAGGATCTGTTGGGTGTTTTTCTTTACTCTAACCTGTTCAATGATCGTCCACCTTAAGTCGTTAGTTGTGTGGTTCTGTTGTAGGAAGTGCTCACTTAGTTTGGTCCTGACCTTCCTACACCTGATGTTACTTCTATGCTCACACAACCGTTGTTTTACCTTACGTGTTGTCATGCCCACATAACGCAACCCACACGGGCAAGTGATCAAATAGACCACGTTTGTGGAGTTGCAGTTAGTGTGGGCACGCTGGGTCCATGTTTTTCCTGGCTCAAGGTCTAGGACTTTTGTGTGTGTAGTGAGATGGCAGATGCTGCAATTAGTACATGGAAAGTGACCCACTACTTTCGGTAAACCCCAAGCATCAGTTATTGATGGTGCGTTGATGGTAGCTCTGTCTTTTGGGCGTGTATGAACTAAAGAGTCCCTGAGGCTCCGTCCCTTCTTAAAAGAAAACATGTCCTATTGCTGCTAGTTATTATCCTCCAATGTTTGTTAATTGCCTTTTTAACAGTATTGGATGCAGTGCTATAAGTGGTGACACAGGTCAGCGGGATTCCCTCATTCGGCCTAGGGTTGTCTTCTAACAGTGCCTCCTAGGCTGGTTACGTGCTCTCTTGTAACTCTTGTTCAGAACTCTTGCAGGATAACCTCGATTTTTTAATCTAGTGGTCAGGTCAGCTGATTGTTCTCGGAAGTCCTCCAATCTACTACAGTTTCTTCTGATGCGAAGATATTGCCCATACGGTAAATTTTCCCGTAGGGGCCTAGGATGAAAGCTAGAAAATATTAGCAGATTGTTTTTTGCCGTAGGTTTGTAATGTGTCTTGGTGGTAAGACTGCCATCAGTTTTGGAGATAACCACATCCAAAAAGACAACCCCCTGTCTGTCACAAGTGTGGGTGAATTTGAGGTTCACATCAAGAGTGTTAATCCAACGTAGGAAATCATTCAGAAGATCTTCAGATCCTTGCCATACCACAAGAATTTCGTCAATATACCTCTTCCAAAGGGATATGGAAGAGGTATATGGGTTGGCAGTAGTCAAAATGTATTTACGTTCAAAATCGTGAACGTAGAAGCCTGCCACACTCGGGGCAAAAGTGCTGCCCATTGAAGTACCAGTTGATTGCAGGTACAACTTGCCCTGGTATTCAAAGAAGTTATGTTTAAGTGCCAATTTGGCACATTCCAATATAAACTCCTGCGGTGTCTGGAATTCCCAAGTCGTCTCGTCCAATGCTTCACCCAGGACTCTGATGGTATCGTCCTGGGGAATGCTTGTATACAGACTCTCTATGTCGAGGGTCACAAGTATGGTAGAGTCTTCATCAATTGTCAGGTCCTGCAAAAGGGATAGGAGGCTCTTTGTGTCCTTTAGATATGTTGATGTACGTTGAAGTAATGGCTTGAGAAAAAAATCACAGAAACGTGACAATGGCTCGAGTAAAGAGCCGATACCCAAAACAATCGGGCGTCCTGGAGGGGGTGTCCTATTCTTATGTGTTTTAGGTAACGTATAAAAGTATGGTATTGCGTTATCACCCACTGTCAGGAAATCGGCCTCGTGTTTGGTGATGTGGCCGTTATCTTAAGCCTCTTTCACTAGATTCCTAATCCGGGTCCTCAATTCAGTTGATGGGTCCGTAAGTAGTGGTGTGTAGTTCTTCCTGTCGTCCAGAAGGCGTTTACATTCTTTATCATAATCCACTGTATTCTGGATAACCACACCCCCACCCTTATCTGCTGGTTTGATTGTAATGACGGTATTGGATTGTAACTTCTGGAGTGCCTGGAACTCCACTGTGCTCAAGTTCTTATATGTATTGGACTCTTCAAACGTCTCAATTTCATGAAAGACGGCCTGCTCAAAAGCTGTGATTTCTGCTGGTACT
This sequence comes from Calotriton arnoldi, assembly GCA_963921515.1. Classification (NCBI taxonomy): domain Eukaryota; kingdom Metazoa; phylum Chordata; class Amphibia; order Caudata; family Salamandridae; genus Calotriton; species Calotriton arnoldi. Next base: position 3,730,176 of record CAWUFW010000495.1, on the reverse strand, counting down.
GTGTGTGGAGGAGGGTTAAAGGATGATTTTAACCTCAGCCCAGTGTTTTCTGGGTTGGTATTTTGTTCACTGGGTTCCACACCCTCTAAGTAGGCTTTCAGTTTTAACTTTCTGAAAAATTGAGCAAGCTCACAATGTAGCCGGAACTTGTCTAATCGCGCAGTAGGAATGAAACCAAGCCCCTTTTCCAGAACTTGCTTTTCCACAGGGGACAAGGTTGGTGATTAGACTCTCTGGGCACTCGTGCCCGCCTGTTGGTCCCTGGCCTTGCTGCGTGTGTTGTTGCCCACAGGGTCCTCCTGCTCCCATCGGACCTGGTTTTGCCCTCTTCGCTTGCCCCTTCCTCTCCTGCCTCTCTCTAAAAAAGGAGGGCGATAGGAATTCTGATGGAATGGCGGCGCCTGCATGTAGGCTGGATTCCAGCCCATCATTGGGAACTGGGGATGTTGAAAGTGCATGGGAAGCATGCCCCCACCTGGTGTTGGGAAAAGTGGCCATGATGGTTGTGGATAATTCTGCCTAGGTGCCCCTTGCTCCACCCCTTTGCCTCTGTCTGTAGCTACCGTTACTTGAACCACTAGTAGTGGAAGCACTGTCATCAGAGGTGTCTGAGTTTGTGTTGTTCTTGGGAGGTGGTGTAAAAGCTGGGTCAGCATAGGGATAGACTTTGTTAAAGGTAAATCTTTTCAAATCTTTCTGAAATTTAGTCACTTTGGATTGAGTCAGGTTGTCCTTGTATTCAGTGATGTCCTTATTCAGTTCTTCTAACTTTTTCTTAAAACCAGTTAGGGTAGTTTTGAAATGGTTTTCTGTCTGTTGGATTTCTACCATTAATGCTTCTGATAGCCTCACAGCTGTTTTTATAATCAGCACTAGCCAATCGCGTGTACAATGCCACGCGATCATTGCCCATTCTTTACTGAATACAGCATCTTCCAAGAAAATGCGTGGTGCATTTGTTACTAAAAGATCTCTTGGTGCTGTATTCATACGAAGATATTCTGTGAGAATGGTTCCATGTAATATGGTCCGAATCCTATTCCGTTTTTGCTTTGACAGTTGAATCCACTCACTGGTATAATTTTTCCGTAGGGGCCTAGGATGAAAGCTAGAAAATATTAGCAGATTGTTTTTCGCCGTAGGTTTGCAATGGGTCTTGGTGGTAAGACTGCCATCAGTTTTGGAGATAACCACATCCAAAAAGACAACCTCCTGTCTGTCACAAGTGTGGGTGAATTTGAGGTTCACGTCAAGAGTGTTAATCCAACGTAGGAAATCATTCAGAAGATCTTCAGATCCTTGCCATACCACGAGAATGTCGTCAATATACCTCTTCCAAAGGGATATGGAAGAGGTATATGGGTTGGCAGTAGTCAAAATGTATTTACGTTCAAAATCGTGAACGTAGAGGCCTGCCACACTCGGGGCAAAAGTTCTGCCCATTGAAGTACCAGTTGATTGCAGGTACAACTTGCCCTGGTATTCAAAGAAGTTATGTTTAAGTGCCAATTTGGCACATTCCAATATAAACTCCTTCGGTGTCTGGAATTCCCAAGTCGTCTCGTCCAATGCTTCACCCAGGACTCTGACAGTTTTAACCCACTACACTTAGCACTTTCACCAATCACACAAACAACACAAAAAAACCTGCTCTGCAGTATTCCTGGCGTTGCAGCACACCAGGCTGGCATTCGGTCCTCCTGGTGGGGCCCGATGATGAAGCATGTCACCAACTAGGTTGGTGAGTGAGGGCTTTTTAAAGAATCCAGTGTGATTCTTTATGCTTTTCAAGGAATCCAGTGTGATTCTTCATGCTTGCTCTTCACTAAGATAAGGCACACTCTTTCGTTGTTATGATTATATGAGCCAGGGGACTAAGAGTGCTCCTAAGATTCCCTTTCTCTCTTGTTGTTAATTGATATAATGTAAATAGGTCAGTGGGTTACTGCTTCTGTAAGAGAGCTCCTTTTGTTACTTGTCGTTTCTAACTCAAAATCCTAATATAGAACATTGAGCTATTAACTGTCACCCTAGAGCTGCTGCAAACTGCAAGATATATGTTAGAGCTATATGTTTTTTTGCCCAGTCTTTCATTATCCTAATCTTGTGAAAAGGGTTCATTTGGGTAGAAAACAATTCCTATTATGAAAGAGAACCCTTAAAAATGATGTTGCGTTTTAAATTCTGAGTTTGTGCCTTTACTGAATAAGAACTTTAAGTATATTGCCTACCAGTATCGATGGCATGCCACTCCTACACTACACCTTGTAGTACTGTCTGATGTAACATTTCCTATACACTGATTTTCACACATATGATTGTCTCTGTGCAATGTGTGTGTGATATAAAGTGCTCTGACACCTTACACTGGTATGAGTGGTGCTATAAAACTAAATGAATCTGAGAGGCACTGTTAAAGGGTGCTAGTGAGTGAATCAGTGGCAGAGGTGGTCATTGGGGGGGGCGCCAACAGACATTGTCGCACAGGGCGCCACCAGCGCTAAAGCCAGCCCTGGTCGAACGTCAGGCTCTCCCGGTCACCACGGAAACAACAGAACAAAGACATCAATAACACTGCATGTCACAACATAGTGTAATGTGTTTGAGCACAAGATTACAACACAGGGCTATCGTAAGCATTCTATATTAAAAGTTTTGTGGGATGGGGTACTCTGCCACAGTGCTGCCCCATTCACTCACTGTCCTACCACCACCCCACGGCCCTGCTGTACACCCGTATCTGCCCGCCACTGCGAGAAAACCGGGTGCAGTGTGTGAGAAGTTGGCCTGGTATATGCTGTCCACTAATTATAGTGGGCACCTTGCACCAGTCCAAACAACCCCTTATTGGAGATAGGTTAAAGACAACCTTTATTGAAAGCTATCCTAGTGGTAGCTATGGAGAGCAGCCTTCAGGCTAAGTCTTGAAGGAATGTAAAGCAGCTTGTTCTACCAGTCTATAATCTCTTGAGTGATCAAATGAAAGAGCACCACACCAGGTATATATTCAAAATATATGTATTTATTACTAAACACACCCCTCTAGTCTCTTTATGAGGCTAGAGTTCGAAGTACATAAGTTATAAGTTATTTAAACACAGTAATAGCACAAATACACGTTTGGGCCCTAGGGGCGTACCAAACCATATACCAATAAAGTGGTATAAGAACCACGACTGAGCTAGACACTAGGCCTAGAGCCTCTAGAAGTGCTTGGACCACAAGGAACCACCCAAGGTAGTGACAGAGGGGACCCACGGGGGACGCGTGCAGTGTAATAACACAGCCGCGAATCGCCGTTAACTTCTATGGAGAAAGTCGCGGTTGGGAATTTAAAGAAAAGGGACACTTAAAGAAGGACTTGGAGCAAACCCTTTGAGAAGTAGGTCGTTCTAGAGTCTCTACCCACGGGAGCATGGGAGTACTCTTGTTACCTCACCCAAGGAAGCCGGGTGCATATGTGCCTTTCGGGGTTGGGTTTCGTCGTCGATTTGAATGGCGATCTGCTGCAAAGTGCTGCTGACGACCAAGTGAAAAGTGTCCGGGTGTATCCAAGGTTGGATCGGAGATCTGAAGAACCTGAAAGCAGAGGGGACAGAGTCTGGGTCACTAGCCAGTGACCAGGAAGGCGATGAGCAGATGCCCACCGATGTCGAGTGCTTCAAGTAGGTTGATGGTCGTCTTGACTCTTCAGCCACGAGGTCCAGGAGGCGTTCTCGGCGACCAGGAGCAGGATTCGGGCTGGTACACAATGTCTGTCGAGTGCTGAGGTGTCGGCGACCGGACTGGACCCAACAAGCCTTGGCAACGGCAAGTCTCGATGAAGATGAAGATTGACGATGATGCAGACCAGTAAGGTCTGAGGAACTCACCCAGCGAGGGTAAGTGAGGGCAAGCCTGGAGCAACCAGGGAGCCCAAGTAAAAAAAGATTGGCTTTCGTGAAGGGCTACTAGCCAACGGGCTAGCGACTGCGAAGGAGCCTCGAGACAGTGCACGTGGAGCTGGCTCACAGGACACTCGTGGAGTGGAGGCCAATGATCTTCGGTGCAGTTGGTGCTGGAGGCTAGAGCTACTCGGAGCCCAAAGCACGACTTCGTGGGAGACCCAGAAGAGGATGCACTTGCAAATGTGTGCAGTGTCCAGGGGTCACGGTTCCACGTTACCCACAACAGCTATGGGCCTCAGCTTTGCTGGGGACTCAGGGCAGCCTCGGGGAAGTCTGGAAATCCACCTCTGGTGATGCAAAGACTTCGGCGTCCGACAGGAGCTTAGGCGATGCAGACCGGACAATTGCTTCTTTGGTGCCTGCCAAGCAGGGAGTCACTCCTTGACCCCAAGGGAGATTCTTCAGTCCTCTAATCTTGTAGTAGAGCGTCGAAGGTCCAGGATTCTGTGTCAGAGTTTCGTCCAGGGGTAATCTAAAGTCCTAAGGACTGTGTTCCTATACTTATACTAAGTTTAGGGGTTGGACTTACTCTGTGGCCCCACCTATGGGTGGGTCAGGGCAGAGGGGTGGCTACACCCCTTTCCCTTTGTCCAGTTCGCGCCAAAGCAGGGGCTGCAAGCCCCTGATCCGGTTTGAACTGGGGTATGCACTAGGGACACCAAATGTGCCCCCAGTGCAGGACTTCAAAGCACCCGAGAGTGCTCCCGCCCAGCCCCAATACACACTATCCTGTCTGGGGAGGTGGTCACACCTCCCTGGGACAGGAAACCTGTTGTCCAGGCCTCCCCTGCCGGAGTTTCGGTCAGCAGCAGGAGGCCAGACTTGTGTCTGTGGCAGCAGCATCCATTTTGTGATGCCAGGGCTTTAGAAAGAAGTTACCGGTCAAGCCAGGGTTAACATGTCTCTCCCTCTAGAAGGGTGGAATGCTACCCCCGCCGCCAGAATTGGCGGGGGGTAGTATTCCAAGATGTTTGACACCAAACACGACATGTTTCGGTGCAGCCATTCCAAAGTTAGCATTTAACGCGAGGTTATAATGCGCTTAAGAGTATATGGTCAGGCTGCACTACAAACAGCATCAGAGAAGGGTCTCCGAATGCTGCAGATGGGCCCTGCTCATGCAGGGGCACCCTCTCACATAGGAACCACGCACTCTGCCTTCAGGATTGATAAGGCCTGCCGTAGGAGTGACTTATAGGTTTATATGTGTGTATGTATATAGTGATATAGGTAGCCTATATCACAGTAAGAGTGCATGCACCACCTTACCCAGGCTGCAGTAGCAGACCTGTGGTGTCAGTTTGGATGGCCTTCCAGGGGTGGCACAATACATGCTGCAGCCCCTGGTAGGCCTCTGAGGTACCTATGCCCTGGGTACATAGTATACCATATACTAGGGACTTATAAGGGCACTCAGATTCAATCAGAGATGTGCCTAAGGCACATGGAAACCATTTCAGAGAGGAAGCAGCTAGGCTGGGGTTCTGATTAGCAGGGCCCCAGGCAGACTAAGGTCGAAAAACAGTGAAGCATCAGCAAAAAGTGGGGGTACCCATGTGAAGCAGATCCTACTCTCCTACACAACCCCCCAACGTAGGGACATTAAACTAACCTTGCCCAGTTAAGTCTTCATGTTCTAAGTGGAAGTACCTAGAGAGTCCATCTGCATTGGCATGGTTACTCCCAGGTCTATGTTCCACTGTGAAGTCCATCCCCTGTAGGGAAATGGACCACCTAAGCAGTTTGGGGTTTTCACCCTTCATTTGTTTTAGCCATAAGAGGGGCTTATGGTCTGTTTGAACAAGGAAGTGAGTACCAAACAAGTATGGCCTCAACTTCTTCAGAGCCCAGACCACAGCAAAGGCCTCCCTCTCAATGGCTGACCAACGTTTCTCTCTAGGGGTCAGCCTTCTGCTAATGAAAGCTACTGGCTGATCCTGACCTTCTTCATTCAATTGTGACAGAACAGCCCCTACCCCCAATTCAGATGCATCAGTTTGAACAATGAACTTCTTGGAGTAATCAGGACTCTGTAGAATGGGAGCAGTGCACATGGCCTGCTTCAGGTCATCAAATGCCTTTTGACAGCTAACTGTCCACTGAACCTTTTGGGCATTTTCTTGGAAGTTAAGTCATTCAGGGGTGTCACTATTGATCCATACCCCTTGACAAATCTCCTATAGTACCCAGTCAGGCCTAAGAAGGCTCTCACCTGAGTCTGGGTAGTTGGAGCAGTCCAGTCCATGATGGTCTGGATCTTGCTCTGCAAGGGTTGAACCTGGCCTCCACCCACAAGGTGGCCCAGGTACACAACCTGACTCTGCCCTATCTGGCACTTGGTGGCCTTGATAGTCAGGCCTGCCTTTTGCAGGGCCTGTAAAACATTTCTGAGGTGGACCAGGTGATCCTCCCAGGTGGAGCTAAAGACAGCAATATCATCTAGATATGCTGCACTATAAGCTTCAGACCTGTAAGGACTGTATTCACCAACCTCTGAAAAGTGGCAGGTGCATTCTTCAGACCAAAGGGCATCACCACAAAGTGATAATGCCCACTAGGGGTTGAGAATGCTGTTTTTGGCTTTGCATCATCAGCTAGTCTGATCTGCCAGTAGCCAGCTGTCAAGTCAAATGTGCTTAGATACTTGGCTGAGGCCAAAGTGTCTATTAGCTCATCTGCCCTTGGTATTGGATGGGCATCAGTCCTAGTGACTGCATTGAGACCCCTGTAGTCCACACAAAACCTCATCTCTCTTTTTCCACCACTGGTGTGAGGTTTTGGCACAAGGACCACTGGACTAGCCCAAAGGGCTATCTGAGGGTTCAATAACTCCCAAATCCAACATCTTCTGGACTTCAGTCCTGATACAGTCCCTGACATGGTCAGGTTGCCTATAAATCTTATTTTTAATAGGCAGACTGTCCCCAGTGTCCACTTCATGAGTGCACCAGGTGGTCTGACTGGGTGTCAGTGAAAACATGTGTCTAAACTGATTGAGCACCTGTCTACAATCAGTTTGCTGCTGGGTAGTGAGGCTGCCTGCCAAGGCTGCACCATCTACTGACCCATCGTCAGGGTTCTGTGAGAGCAGGTCAGGGAGTGGGTCACTCTCTTCCTCCTGCCCTTCATCAGTAGCCATGAGCAAGCCCATGTCTGCCCTGTCCACATATGGTTTTAACCTGTTGACATGGAGAACCCTGTGGGGACTCCTGGGTGTTCCTAGGTCTACTAAGTAGGTAACCTCACCCTTCTGCTCAACAATGGTGTGGGGTCCACTCCATTTGTCTTGGAGAGCTGCTGGGGCCACTGGCTCCAACACCCACACCTTCTGTCCTGGCTGATAAACAGTCAGCACAGCCTTTTGGTCATGCCAGGGCTTTTGAAGTTCCTGGCTAGCCTCAAGGTTTTTGGTTGCCTTTTTCATGTACTCAGCCATCCGGGAGCGGAGACCAAGTACGTAGTCCACTATGTCTTGCTTTGGGGGCTTGAGAGGTAACTCCCATCCTTCCTTCACCAAGCACAGTGGACCCCTGACAGGGTGGCCAAACAAAAGTTCAAAGGGCTGTAGCCAACCCCTTTTGAGGCACCTCCCTGTATGCAAATAAAAGGCAGGGCAAGAGTATGTCCCATCTTCGCCTAAGCTTTTCTGGGAGCCCTTTAATCATGCCCTTCAAGGTTTTGTTGAATCTCTCAACTAAACCATTGCATTGTGGGTGATAGGGTGTGGTGAACTTGTAAGTCACTCCACACTCCTTCCACATTGCTTTTAAGTATCCAGACTTAAAGTTAGCACCCCTGTCTGATACAACCTCCTTAGGAAAGCCCACTCTTGAGAAAATTCACAGGAGGGCCCTTGCCACCACAGGTGCTGTAGTGGTCCTAAGGGGAATAGCCTCTCGGTACCTGGTGGCATGATCCACTCCCACCAGGATAAACCTGTGCCCAGATGCTGTTTGGGGATCCATGGGACCAACAATGTCAATCCCCACCCTTTCAAAGGGAACCCCCACCACAGGTAGTGGTATCAGGGGGCCTTTGTAGTGCCACCTGCCTTGCCACTGGCCTGGCAGGTTACACAGGAGCGACAAAACTCCTTGGTGTCTTCAGACATGTGGGGCCAGTGAAAGTGAGGGACAATTCTGTCCCAAGTCTTGTTCTGGCCCAGGTGACCTGCTAAGGGAATATCATGGGCTAGGGTCAATAGGAAGCCCCTGAGCTTCAGAGGTATAACCAACCTCCTGGTAGCACCAGGCTTGGGGTCTCTACACTCTGAGTACAAGAGTCCATCATCCCAATACACAGTAGGGGGACCACTAGCTTTCCCAGCAGCCTCAGCAGCAGCTTGCTGTCTGAGGGGTTCAAGAGAGGGGCAGCTCTGCTGCTCCTGGCTCAGATCTGCCCTGGAAGGTCCCCCTGTCCCCAAGAACTCAACCTGGTCAGGTTCAAGCTCCTCTGGGACAGTTCCTTCCTCAGGACTGAGATCATCCCCCTCAAGGGACTGATCTTCCTTCTGAGCCAAGGGGAAGGCACTGCCTTTACCCTACTACTCCTCCTCTTGGAAGGCACTTGGTCCATTATTCCAGAATCCAAGGCCTGTTCAGTGCTAGACATTTTGGCTTGTGACCTGGTCACAGCAAACACATCTGCAGGGATCCCCAGCATTTCTGCATGGGTCCTGAGCTCCACTTCTGCCCAAGCTGAAGTTTCTAAGTCATTGCCAAGCAAGCATTCAACTGGTAGGTCTGCACTTACCACAACCTTCTTAAGGCCAGTTACCCCTCCCCAGGAGAAGTTAACAACTGCCAGAGTATGGTCTGTTCTGACATTGCTAGCATTGGTCACTTGGTACATCTCACCAAGTATAACTTGCCCAGGATTCACAAGGTCTTGTGTCACCATGGTGACACTTGCCCCTGTGTCCCTAAATGCCAAAGCCTCTCGTCCATTGATTAAAGGCTGTTGTCTGTACTTGCCCAGATTACTGGGACTCATAGAGGAGGTCATATCCATGCCTCCATCACAGACTAGGACAGCCTGAGTGAGTTCTCTGACTAGGTCAGAGCCCATCTCAGTACCCAGGGTCAACCCTACTAAACCCTTGGTTGTAGTACTCCCACCACCAACTGTAACTGCACTAGGGGAGCAGGTGCCTTAGGGGCATTGGTGGGGGCTGGAGTCGAGTCTTTGGACTTGGTGCAATCACTGGTCCAGTGGGTCTTTTGCTTACAGACCTTGCACCATGGTTTTCTTTGGCCTTTCCCTTTGGTAGACTGTGAATCCCCACCTGAAGAAGATTTTTGGGGGCCTTGTGAAGACTTTTGATCTTTACCCTTCTCCCCACCCTTATCAGAGTTCTTAGAATCTTGCTTCTTAGGGTCACCACCTTGGTTCTGTACCTTCTGCCTCACCCTGGTTCTGACCCATTTGTCTGCCTTCTTTCCCAATTCTTGGGGAGAGGTCAGATCAGAGTCCACCAGGTACTGATGCAACAGCTGATTTTGACAGTTATTAAGAATCTGCTCCCTCATTATCAGATTGTACAATCCTGTGAAGTCACACACCTTACTGCCCATCAACCAGCCTTCCAGAGCCTTAGCAGAACAATCCACATAGTCTACCCAGTCTTGAGTCTGTGCTTTTTGGGCATCTCTCAACTTTAACCTGTATTGTTCAGTGGTTAGGCCAAACCCATCAATAAGAGCACTCTTCAAGACCTTGTAATTATCAGCATCCTCTTCTCTTACAGTGAGGAGCTTGTCTCTACCTTTGTCTGCAAAGGAGAGCCACAAGATTGCTGCCCACTGCCCTTGAGGGACCTTCTGTACTTTACAGGCCCTCTCTAGAGCAGTTATCCATTTGTGGATGTCATCCCCACTCTGGTAGGGAGGGACAATCTTGCTCAGGTTTCTATGGTCATAAGACCTTTCCCTATCTCTAGGGATATTGCTGCCACCATGGGACTCTAGTCCCAACTGTTTTCTCTCTTTGTAGAGATCTAGGGACTCCCTGTCTAGAGCCAATTGCTGCTTTCTGAGTTCAAGCTGGGCTTGCTCATACTGAATCAGCCTCTTTCTCCTCTCATGAGAGGATTCCCTCCTATGAGAGGAGACAGAGGTCCCTATTGAGGTGTCAGAGTGGTTAGACTCCTGAGAAGGAGATCTAGACCTTCTAGGCACACTCATAATCCTTCCTGGGGGACAAAGTGGAGGTCATTCTGATCCTCCTCTTCCTCTTCCACAGGAGGGATTGGGTTTTCCAGGTCAGGGTCATTGTCACCCTCCTGGTCAGTTCCAGAGGGGGTTGGGGGTGTTGCTACCCCTGGCCCCATCCTCATCTTCTGCCCCACCCTCTGCACCTGCCCCTTCAGTCCCTAAGGGCCTGTTGAGGTCATCAGCCAGTAACATCTCTCTCAGATGTTGGGTGGTGGGACTTTGGCCTGTCTTCAGTTTCCTCACATTGCATATTGCTCTCAATTCCAAGAATGGGAGTGTATCATACTTGGAGGGAAGAAGCCCAGTGGCTTCTGGCAAGGACTCTCTGGGTCCTGGCTTTGAAGACATCACTAGTGAGGTGTGGTGTATGCACTACCTACTCTAGTGTGGCCTACTAAACTCTCTTGAGTTGTAGAAAGGGTGTGCTATCCCTTAACACACAACTCTAAGTTCAGTAGAACTTACTGTATACTAAGCTTAATTTATATGTACCTTAGGTACCTTTAGTGGTTTTCAGTTGATCAATTCAATTGAGATTATCTGGTAAAACAATAGCAAGCTGGAATCCCACACGCTGCACACCAATGTGAGAAGTTGGCCTGGTATATGCTGTCCACTAATTATAGTGGGCACCTTGCACCAGTCCAAACAACCCCTTATTGGAGATAGGTTAAAGACAACCTTTATTGAAAGCTATCCTAGTGGTAGCTATGGAGAGCAGCCTTCAGGCTAAATCTTGAAGGAATGTAAAGCAGCTTGTTTTACCAGTCTATAATCTCTTGAGTGATCAAATGAAAGAGCACCACACCAGGTATATATTCAAAATATATGTATTTATTACTAAACACACCCCTCTAGTCTCTTTATGAGGCTAGAGTTCGAAGTACATAAGTTATAAGTTATTTAAACACAGTAATAGCACAAATACACGTTTGGGCCCTAGGGGCGTACCAAACCATATAGCAATACAGTGGTATAAGAACCACGACTGAGCTAGACACTAGGCCTAGAGCCTCTAGAAGTGCTTGGACCACAAGGAACCACCCAAGGTAGTGACACGGGGACCCACGGGGGACGCGTGCAGTGTAATAACACAGCCGCGAATCGCCGTTAACTTCTATGGAGAAAGTCGCGGTTGGGAATTTAAAGAAAAGGGACACTTAAAGAAGGACTTGGAGCAAACCCTTTGAGAACTAGGTCGTTCTAGAGTCTCTACCCACGGGAGCACCGGAGTACTCTTGTTACCTCACCCAGGAAGCCGGGTGCATAGGTGCCTTTCGGGGTCGGGTTTCGTCGTCGATTTGAATGGCGATCTGCTGCAAAGTGCTGCTGGCGACCAAGTGAAAAGTGTCCGGGTGGATCCAAGGTTGGATCGGAGATCTGAAGAACCTGAAAGCAGAGCGGACAGAGTCTGGGTCACTAGCCAGTGACCAGGAAGGCGATGAGCAGATGCCCACCGATGTCGAGTGCTTCAGGTAGGTTGATGGTCGTCTTGACTCTTCAGCCACGAGGTCCAGGAGGCGTTGTCGGTGACCAAGAGCAGGATTCAGGCTGGTACACGATGTCTGTCGAGTGCTGAGGTGTCGGCGACCGGATTGGACCCAACAAGCCTTGGCAACGGCAAGTCTCGATGAAGATGAAGATTGACGATGATGCAGACCAGCAAGGTCTGAGGAACTCACCCAGCAAGGGTAAGTGAGGGCAAGCCTGGAGCAACCAGAGAGCCCAAGTAGAAAAAGATTGGCCTTCCTGAAGGGCTACTAGCCAATGGGCTAGCGACCGCAAAGGAGCCTCGAGACGGTGCACGTGGAGCTGGCTCACAGGACACTCGTGGAGTGGAGGCCAGTGATCTTCGGTGCAGTGGTGCTGGAGGCTAGGGCTACTCGGAGCCCAAAGCACGACTTCGTGGGAGACCCAGAAGAGGATGCACTTGCAAATGCGTGCAGTGTCCAGGGGTCACGGTTCCACGTTACCCACGACAGCTACGGGCCTCAGCTTTGCTGGGGACTCAGGGCAGCCTCGGGGAAGTCTGGAAATCCACCTCTGGTGATGCAAAGACTTCGGCGTCCGACGGGAGCTTAGGCGATGCAGACCGGACAATTGCTTCTTTGGTGCCTGCCAAGCAGGGTAGTCACTCCTTGACCCCAAGGGAGATTCTTCAGTCCTCTAATCTTGTAGTAGAGCGTCGAAGGTCCAGGATTCTGTGTCAGAGTTTCATCCAGGGATAATCTAAAGTCCTAAGGACTGGGTTCCTATACTTATACTAAGTTTAGGGGTTGGACTTACTCTGTGGCCCCACCTATGGGTGGGTCAGGGCAGAGGGGTGGCTACACCCCTTTCTCTTTGTCCAGTTCGCGCCAAAGCAGGGGCTGCAAGCCCCTGATCCGGTTTGAACTGGGGTATGCCTAGGGACACCAAATGTGCCCCCAGTGCAGGACTTCAAAGCACCCGAGAGTGCTCCTGCCCAGCCCCAATACACACTATCCTGTCTGGGGAGGTGGTCACACCTCCCTGGGACAGAAACCTATTGTCCAGGCCTCCCCTGCCGGAGTTTCGGTCAGCAGCAGGAGGTCAGACTTGTGTCTGTGGCAGCAGCATCCATTTTGTGATGCCAGGGCTTTAGAAAGAAGTTACCGGTCAAGCCAGGGTTAACCTGTCTCTCCCTCTAGAAGGGTGGAATGCTACCCCCGCCGCCAGAATTGGTGGGGGGGGGTAGTATTCCAAGATGTTTGACACCAAACACGACATGTTTCGGTGCAGCCATTCCAAAGTTAGCATTTAACGCGAGGTTATAATGCGCTTAAGAGTATATGGTCAGGCTGCACTACAAACAGCATCAGAGAAGGGTCTCCGAACGCTGAAGAGGGGCCCTGCTCATGCAGGGGCACCCTCTCACATAGGAACCACGCACTCTGCCTTCAGGATTGATAAGGCCTGCCATAGGAGTGACTTATAGGTTTATATGTGTGTATGTATATAGTGATATAGGTAGCCTATATCACAGTAAGGAGTGCATGCACCACCTTACCCAGGCTGCAGTAGCAGACCTGTGGTGTCAGTTTGGATGGCCTTCCAGGGGTGGCACAATACATGCTGCAGCCCCTGGTAGGCCTCTGAGGTACCTATGCCCTGGGTACATAGTATACCATATACTAGGGACTTATAAGGGCACTCCAGATTCCAATCAGAGATGTGCCTAAGGCACATGGAAACCATTTTAGAGAGGAAGCAGCTAGGCTGGGGTTCTGATTAGCAGGGCCCCAGCCAGACTAAGGTCGAAAAACAGTGAAGCATCAGCAAAAAGTGGGGGTACCCATGTGAAGCAGATCCTACTCTCCTACACAGTGACGAGATGGTGGGTGGCCAGCAGACGATGAGCAGCCTACAATGCTGCCGAGAGAGGCCTTGCTGCTCTTGAAACCGCAGACAGGACCTGCAATGCAGCGGAGAGCGTTTGTGACCGTAGTGTAATGGGGGTGCCGTATGTAATAGGGACCGAATGGGCTGGGTCTATACCAGATAGCCCCTGCAATTGACCCGCTGTCCCGCCGTGATAATCCCCTTCCCCACCCTCTTAGCACTCTGTTCAAGGCCCTCCGCTCTCCGGAGTTCCGTGGTTCGTGACCTCAGCTCCTGACGTGGTGTGTGGGCGGGCATGAGCACAACACTATTTCACTACAGATCGTTCAGTGGCCGTGCGCACATCTCCGCTCCTACCACTTCTGAAACGCACAAACTCATTATTTCACAAAAGTTTAAGCCTGCAAGATCACGTACATTATGTGACCTGGTGCCATCTTTTGTTTACCTTCCTTCTACAAAGGTTAGATTTCAACATAGCATTTGGGGGTTCCAATTTAGAAGAGTGCATTTTAACCTCACTTCTGCAGCTGCAATGTTCCAGCGATTAATGTCTGAATTGTTTAAAGGGATTAAAAATGTAGTATTCCTCCAGGATGACATCCTGGTAATGAGGAAGACAAAGGAGGAACATTACTCCAGACTTACACGTATGTTTGAAACTTTCAGAGAAAATTGTCTTACTGCAGAGCATAGTAACTACATTTGGGAAAAAACCTGTAATATATTTCGGCAATGAAGTAAGATGGGAAGGGATTAAACCTAAGATTGAGCTAGTTGAAGCTAGAAAGAACTCACCTTCCCTTAGAAGGAAAGATGATGTGAGTGCCTTCCTAGGTCTTGCAGATTTTTAGTCTCAATTTGTTTGTAATTTTTCAAGCAAAACTTACCACATAGGACACCTTTTGAGGGCAAAGTTCAAATTTGAATTGTCTAAAGAATGTCAAGATGCATTTCTTGAAGTGAAGAATGAAATTTGTACAGCCCCCTTTACAAGGTTTTGATCCCAGTTTGAGGATTACTGTTACAGCTGATGCAAGTAGTAAAAATATTGGGCGGTGTTGGACCTGGCCCTTCTCGCAGGCTTATCCCCAATTTTGTTTGCCTTCCTCCTGTATTTTTCTGACTTCGTTTTTGCTGGTTTCTGTACTCTGGGCACTTTACCACTGCTGATCAGTGCTAAAGGGCAAGTGCTCCTTGTGTAAATTGTGATTATGATTGGTTATCCATGTTTGACATATTTGATTTACCGGTAAGTCCCTAGTAAAGTGCACTGCGTGTACCCAGGGCCTGTAAATCAAATGCTACTAGTGGGCTTGCAGCACTGATTGTGCCACCAACTTGAGTAGCCCTGCAAACATGTCTCAGGCCTGCCACTGCAGTGTCTGTGTAGGCAGTTTTAAACTGCCATGTTGACCTGGCAAGGGCACCCAGTTGCCAGGCCCAAACCTTCCCTTTTTCTACATGTAAGGCACACCTAAGGTAGGCCCAAGGCAGCCCCATGGGCTGGGTGCAGTGTAGGCGAATGGTAGGACATGTACTGGCGTGTTTTACATGTCCTGATAGTGAAATACTGCCAATTTAGTTTTCACTATTGCAAGGGCTATCTCTCCCATAGCTTAGGGAGCTCCTTTGTAACATCTTACATGTGTAACTTTCATTTGGGAAGAACTACAGATTTGGAATTTGGGCTTCCTGAACTCGGAATTTTAAAATCCATCTTTTAGTAAACTGGGTTTTTGGATTGTATTTGAAGTGGGCATTTTCTTGCTTTACCATTCTGTATCTCTGCCTGCCTGTGGAATCCATGTCTGGTTTAGACTGACAGTGGCTGTTTGTGCATTCACTCTAGACAGTCACACAAAGGGAGCTGGACTTTGCTTTCTGAATCCTGCTTTTCCGAGGTTCTCTAAGGGCTTGTGTGTGCTTGACTCCTGTTGGAAATCTCAGGGCCATTAAAGACTTCATCTGCAGCTCCCCTGAACTCCACTGCTGGGAGTTCTGACCTGCCAAGTTATGCCAATTCCAGTTCTGGACCCTTGGAGGTGGCTTTTCTGCTTCAAGATCCGAAAATCCACACATCGCACTTTCAGCGCCATTTTTCCTGCCGCATTTGAAAAACCAAGGCATTGCCGCAGCTGAAAAATCAACGCAGCACCTGTTCACGGCCAGAAGAACCGACGCAGCCCAAGTCCACAGCATCGAGTCTCCAACGTCCGAGACCCTCGCTCCGACTTCAATGCAGGCCTTCCTGTGTGACTGAAGGAATCAACACATCACCTGTCTGCAGCTGTGTAAATCGATGCAGCGCCTGCATCGCTGCTGCATCGACCTGCAGCGCCAGGATTTGCATCTACCCCAAGTCTTCATCAACGGAGTCTTGCAGCCACAAAGTAAGAATTTGACGCAACACGTCTGCTGTGCGCAGAAAGAACTGGCGCACCACTCCTCTAGGACAAAGGAATCAATGCCTCACTTGTGGTTTCTGACGTACCTTCTCTTGCGGCTGTTTTTCGTGTTGAATTTTGATCCATCCCAGGTATTTTGTGCTAAAATCATCGCATCCATAGAGTTCTATAGACAGAATTGCTTAAACCTTTAAAAAGTGATATCTTTAGTTCTGTACGTTGCATTTTTTTCGTTTTGGTCTTGTTTGGTTTAGATAAAGATTTACTGGTGTTACTGTGTGTGTGGTACAAATATTTTACACATTGCCTTTGAGATAGGCCTGACTGCTCATGCCAAGCAACAAAGGGGGTGAGCAGGGTTTATCTTGGGTGTGTAACTCCCTTACCCTGACTAGAAGGAAGGGTCCCTACTTGGACAGGGTGTAAGCCACTGCCAATTAGAGACCCCCATTTCTAACAGGCAGTATCGACACAAATAAATGGTGCCACTACTGAATGCTTGATTGTCTTTGCCTCCCTCTCGGAAGAGAAATATTCCAGAATTGTGTGGGAAGCACAGGCATGCACTGGGAAGCACTGGCATTCATGGAGGTTAGAGCATTATAAGCAATACATTTGAAGTACTCCTGTGATCTTACAGAGTGATCACAAGCATCTCACTAAGGTCCTCACGACTACAAGTTTATTTAGTGCTTCTCCACGTCTGGCCCATATGTCAGTCAAACTCCTATACAAACTGCAATACCTGCCTGGTGTAAAAAACGGAATTGCTGATTTTCATAGCTGTTTACCTTTTAAAAATGTACCTTGTTATGAATTTGAGAAATATTGTGTAGCAGAGTTAGTGGAGTATATTGCTGGCATTTCTGATGATGAATGGAAAAATGCACAGGGGAAGTATGCTGTCTTACAAAATGTTTGTGAGATGATATTGGAAGATTGGCCAGACAAAAGTTTACAAATTGTTTGGGAGGTAAGGCGGAAAATGGCAAGATTAAGAGGAATGGTTCATTGGTCCCTCTGGGAACCTTAGAAGTAGCTCGGCATTGCAACAGCAAAATACATGCTGAAAAGTTTTTATTGGTGGCCTGGTTTAGACTTAGCAGTAGAAAGGAAGGTAAGGGATTGTGCAAACTGCTATAATTCTGACAAGGCATTTGGTGCATTAAATCCTCCTTTGTCCTATTAACAGTCCTGAAATGCCTTGGAAAAGAATTGGCATAGACATTACTTACTAAACCTGTGAGGGAAAAAGGTGAGTAAAAATGGTAAATGTGTATCATTTCTCTAAATGGCCAGAGATCGAGATAATGACTAAGGCAGATTCTAATGCAGTGGTGACATTTCTGGGTAAAGTATTTTAGAAAGAAGATTTACCTAAAAGTATTGTGAGTGATAATTGATGACAATTCACTTTTGAATTTTTTAAACAAGTCATAAAAAAATGGAGTTTGCACTAAACCACTTCGGCATATAGTCCAGCCGGTAATGGTTCCCTTCAAACACAGAGATTAAAGGCACCATTCAGTTAGCCAACATTGCCAAGGAAAATTGGAGGAAGAACGTTTGCCCACTTTGTGGGCATACAGAATAACTACTTTTGTGTCCACTGGGCATAGCCCCTTTGAACTCACGAGAGGCAGGACACAATTGTTTAAAGATTATTTAGGTTAGATATTAAAATCTATAAACATTAGTTGGTCTCACACCATGCTGAACAGGTTTATAAGAGGCGCAATTGCAAACCTATTGATAGTGTTGTAGGAGATTGGCTGAAAGTTAAGAAACCTGGGGGCATATTTATCAAAATATCATGCAGCGCAGCACAGCGAGCCACCTTGACCAAGACAGGCTGTCTTGCTAGAAAAGTTCTTAACAAATTTGGCATAGCATTCAACCAACCCTAGGAATGAGTTAAGTTGATCCTTGTCTTTAGGTTTCGGTGCACTTTGAATAGCCTCTAAAATCTTCATCTTGGGTACAACTCCCCTCTTAGAAACATAGGGCCAGATGTATCAACATTTTTACCGATTCGCTATTATGGAATCGCAAAATGCAATGTATTTAGGTTTCGCAAATAAAAGTGCGATTCCTACACATTCCTTATTTGCGACTACGTAAATTGCAAGTCGCAAATAAGGAATATTTGCGAGTCGCAAATAAGGAATAGCTTCCCATTCATTATGGGAATTGCATGCCCAATTTGCGAGTACCCAATAAGTACTCGCAAATTGCGCATGCAATTTCAAGGGTGAAAGGGTGCCAAATGGACACCCTGTTGCACCCCTGAAATATGCATGTGTGCACATTTGGCGCACATACATGCTCTAAGGGCGTGTATGTACGCCACATGGCACCTAGGAAAATGCAAAAAAGTGCATTTTTCTCGGAATTCGCAATTTACCACCAACTAGAAGTTGGTGGTAATTTGCGATTCCTTACAGCCAGGTTGCAATTTATTTTTGCTTCCTGCATTGCATTTAAGGAATCGCAAATTGCGATTCCCTAAATGCATTCACAAAATAGGTAATCGCAAAAATTGCGATTCCCTATTTTGCGATTTGCCTTTTGGGATGATACATCCCAAAAGGCTTTATTCCCATTTGCAAACAGGCCGATTCTGCGAATCGGCCCGTTTGCGAACGAGAAAATGCTTGATACATCTGCCCCATAGTGTCCTAAATAATCCACCCCTTTCTGGAATAACTTACATTCGTCTTTCTTTAGAGTTAACTCACTGGATTTGTTGATTTCTAGCACACTTTCCTACTCTGTTCTCATGCTCAGCTTCCGTCTTACCAAATATTAAGATATCGTACTGGAAGAATGTGACCCCTTTGGTGTTCTTAAATGAATTGACCATTAATCTTTGAAACATGGCCGACACCAAACCAAATGGCATGCCGATGTAGAGATATGCTCCATCAAGGGTGACAAATGACGTGAAGTGCCTTGAATCTCTGCTTAATTCAACCTGATGATAGGCTGAGGATATGTCCAAAGAGGTGAAGAAACTCACGCCACTCAGTGTTGCCAGCATCTCGTTGATATTAAGTAGGGGTTTGCGATCTACCCAAATTTTGGAATTGAAATCCCTCAAATCCACGCAAAGCCTCAGAGACTTATCAGCTTTCTGTGTTAGGACTACGGGGGCCAGTCACTCCAACCCTTCAATGGGTTCAATCACAACCATGGAACACAATCTCTCCAATTCAAGTCTTAACTCATTTCACAACCCTAATAGCACTTTGCGGACTAAGTGGGCCACAGCTTGTGTGTGTCTTTCAGAATGATAAAATGCTGTAAACACTACAGTTTACCCAAACTCTCGTTGAAAATCTCAGGATACTGACTGACCATTCATCAGCATTCAAATGACAAATCTAATTAGAGGCATTTACTATATGTTGGGCCCCAAACACACTGTTTGCTTTATGCCTAGATAACACTATTGTCAGATTTCAGGTCCAGGCCACAGGAGTCGACGATGGTCCCAATGCCCTACCACCTCAACTGCCACTCATACAAAAACTTCTGAGTCACAGCTAAAGCAGGGGGGAAAGGGGAATTGGAAGAAAAAAAAACCAGAGAGACAGCCTTTGTGCTGGAGAACTGAAGTCCTCTCTTGCTTCTGGTCTGTAAGTTGAGGCGTCGTTTTTAACCTGCACCTGAGTAGGGAAAGTACACCTTATAACTATGGTAACATTCTCATTAATGTTATTTATGTACTTAGTTATCTACTCTATATTTACCCCATAGACCTAAGGCTATTGCGGCTCTCTATACTGTGGATCTGAAGATGTAAATCGCAGCTGCACCTGTAGGGGATGACAAGAAAACATAAACATCTAAACCTTCCACTATGCTACTCGAAGTCTTATTCAATTTTGATATTTACCCCACAGTTCTAGTACAACTGCTCCAAATAATATTACATGAATATAATGTCCATTAATGTTTGTTCTTTCAATGTCATGTACAATATTTCCTTCGGTGAAGAATACTTTCCAAAAGAGTCTTTTACGTTTTTATATCAGCCACTTGTAATTATTTACTCAGCGTTGTCGCTTCCCATGAGTAAGGAAAATTCTCTGTACCTTAATTTGTCGTTTACGAGTCACAGCATCACCCTGCTTGCTCCTTAAAACTTCTTCTGACCCAAATACACAAAATACGAAATATGTTACCTCACATATGTTCGTAAATAACCAGTAACAGTCTTTCACCAGAGCGGAGCTTTTCAGTCAGGACACTCCCTCGTTGCGCATGCGTTGAGTTGTCCGCTCTAACCTTTTCTTAAAACTGCTAATCGCTGAAAACAAGAGGACGGTACTCGCGTCTTTTGAGGAAAACTGAATTTGCCACAAAACGCCTGTGCGCAGAGGAGACTCTTACTCCACGCACGGTCACGATTGAAGTGCGCAGTTCCTTCGCGGAACATGCGCATTAGGCACTCTGCCGGTCGCGAGTCCAAAAACACTAGACCGCGAACCGGGAATTAAACAGTTCTCGTTAATGCCGCCATTTCCAATATGTGAATCTTTTATGAACCTTACACAATGTTTTAGCAGGAGTTTGGAAACCTGATGTCGTCTTACCCGACGGGGGTATTTCCTCACATTCCTCAACCGCTGGGTTTTTGTTCTTTTAGCACCAGTCGCCTACACAACAGCCACGACGGTCTTGACAGTACCTCCCTCCAAAAGGGGTCCCCCCGGTTTAGGTTTTAAGGGGTGGTTTTTGTGGAAGTTTTTAATCAATCTTGAAGCATGAACATTCGAGGAAGGCTCCCAAGATTTTTCCTCTGGCCCAAACCCCTTCCATTCAACCAAATAGTACAATTTATTTCTGGAAATTTTTGAATCTAAGATTTTACTGACTTCAAACTCTTCTCCTGACTCTACTTTAATGGGCAATGGATTTTCTTTAAGCCTCGCATTGGGGGATTTTTCTTCAAAGAGAAATGTGAAAAGTGGGGTGAATTTTTAACTGTTTTGGCAGTTGTAATTTGACCACTACCGGGTTGATTATTTTCAAAATCTTGAAAGGCCCAATAAATCTGGGCTGAAATTTCCTGCTTCCTTTTAATCTCAGATGTTTAGTGGACAACCAAACCAAATCTCCCACCTCAAACTTGACACCCACTCTCCTTTTCTTGTCTGCCTGTTTCTTGTAGGATTCTTTAGCTTTCTGCAAATTCTCCTGAGCCTTTTCATAAGAGTTCTCCAACTCTAACACCAAGGGGCCGATTCCGATTCGTGTCGGTAATTTCTCCGACCGAGCCGGCCTCGGAGAGATTTCCGACCGAATCGGACCCGTGCAGTCCGACCGAACGAGTCCGATGCATTCGTATGCCACCGGACACGAGTCGGTCGGACTCCCATTGAACTCAATGGGAGCCGGTCGTACAACGCGTACGCGGGCTCCCATTGCCTCAATGGGTGCGAGGCGGACAAGGGCGCCCCCTACAGCGAGTACGCCGCGAGCGCCCGCGGCGTGCACGCACAGGTAGGGGGACCCATGGGTCCCCCTGTGTGCGCCTCGCACGGGTACGCGTACAGGTGGGTCCGACACGGACCCCCAAAGTACGGCTCCGACAGCGAGTTCGAGTCGGACGGCGCGAGTCGGTCGGAGCGGTCGAGGTGCGCATCGTACTTACCCGGCCAGAAAACGTCTCCATTGCGCGGTGCGAATCGGGTCCGAGCGAGTCGGTCGGAGCGGTACGATCCGGGAACGAGTCGGTCGGAGCGATAGGGTCGCCCGGACGAGTCGGTCGGCGAATACGCATCGTACTCGCTCGCCCGGACGCGCGTACGACTCGGTCGGAAAATAGGGCTCCGGATCGGATCCGGTAAAACCGAATCCGATTCGGAGCACTACCGGCCGAGATCGGAATCGGCCCCCAAGTCTTTAACTGCTGGCACTAACTCGTCTTTTTTCCCAATTACTAAATTAGGATGTCTTCCTGCATTCAGGTAGAATGGCATATGTCCTGTAGAGTCGTGTACCGCGTTATTATATGCAAACTCGGCTGTCCATAGCAATTCTGACCAGTTTCCCTCCTGTTCCAACAAGTAAAGTCTCAGATACTGTTCCAGCTCTTGATTTACCCTTTCTGTCTGTCCGTCGGTTTCAGGGTGGAAACTAGTAGAATACCTTGTGTCAACTCCTAAATTATGCATGAATGTTTTCCCAAATTTTGACACAAATTGGGTCCCCCTATCTGAAATGATTATCTGTGGAACCCCGTGAGCTCTGACCACATGTTGATTGAATATTTGGACTAATTGTGATGCTGTGGGAACTGCCTTTAATGGGATTAAATGGCTCATTTTAGAAAATGAGTCAACTAAGACCAGTATGACCGTGTAACCTTGACTAGGTGGAAGATCCACAATCAGATCTAAAGATACAGTGTGCCAAGGATATGGTGCGTTAGGCAGAGGTTGCAATAACCCGCGGAGCTTGTCTACTAGGTTTCCCTTTTATGCATAGCTCACAAGTTGAAACATACTGTCCTACCTGAGCCGCCATGTCAGGCCACCAAAAGAATCTTTTTACCAAATTCAAGGTCTTTTTTATGCCCTTGTGACCCGCCATTCGGTCATCATGACAGCTCTTCAGAGCCTTTTCCTGCAATTCTTTAGTGGGAAGGTACAAAATTCCTTCAAAGTATGGAAGCCCATCTTTTATAGTTTTTTTTGCGTCTTCACCAACCCAATTCTTTAGTTCCTGGACAGGACAATTTTCTCGAATTTCCTTGGTGAAGTCTTCCAAGTGAATTGCTCAAATACTTTTGTCCAAAGGAATGATAGGATCCGTTGAGTGGACTCTCACTTCGTCGGATATGTTCATCCTGGATAGTGCATCGGCCTTGCCGTTCTTCACTCCTGGTTTGTACGTTATCACAAATTCAAATTCTGAAAAATACAAAGACCACCTCAATTGGCGAGGTGTGAGAGTTGTGGCCGATTTTAAAAACTGCAAATTGCGATGATCTGTAAACACAGTCACACAGTGTTTGGCTCCCAACAGATAGTGTCGCAATCCTGGAAAGCTTCTTTTACTGCTAACAACTCTTTATCAGCTATTGAGTAATTGATCTCCGGTTCCGACAGCGTCCTGGATCTGTAAGCCACCGGATGAAGTTGTCCTGTTAGTTTGTTTCGCTGAGACAGAATTCCTCCTGTAGCAAAATCCGAAGCATCTGTCTCCACAAAGAAGGCCTGCTCTGGGTCTGGATGCATCAATATTGGAGCGGTAACAAACGCTTTCTTAAGAAACTGAAATGCTTCCTCTGCTTCATCTGACCATTTAAACTTCTGTCCCTTCTTTAGAAGCCGAGTGATGGGGGAGACTTTAGCAGAAAAATTAGGGATAAATCTCCTGTAAAAAATGGCAAAGCCAATAAAACTTTGAATTTCTTTCACATTTCTTGGTGAGGACCAGTCCTGTATAACCTGTACCTTAGATGGATCCATGGCCACACCTTCAGCGGATAAAATGAATCCAAGGAATTCTACTTGTTCAGCATGGAAGGAGCATTTTTCCAGCTTGACAAACAGACGATTTTCCAGTAGTCTCTGCAAAATGGCTCTTACATGTTTTACATGGTCCTCAATGTTGTTTGAAAAAATCAGTATGTCGCCAATATAGACGATTGCCACATGATCCAAGAACTCCCGAAGGACATCATTAACCAAATGCTGAAAAGCTGCGGGTGCATTACTCAACCCATATGGCATGACCTGGTACTCAAAAAGGCCATATTTCGTCCGAAAGGCTGTTTTCCATTCATCGCCTTCTTTCACTCTCACCAAATGATAAGCCCCTCTTAGATCAAGCTTGGTATACACCTTAGCACCCTTGACCTTATCCAGAAGTTGAGATATTAAAGGTAGAGGATACCGATTTTTAATGGTCACTAGGTTTAGCGCTCCTGTAGTCAATACAAGTACGTAGACTTCCGTCCTTCTTGGGTCGAAAGAAGAGTGGCGACGACATAGGGGATTGAGAACGCCTGATAAATCCAATCTTCAGATATTCGTCAAGGTATTTCTTTAGATAAACATTTTCAGCTTCAGTCAAGGCGTAAATGCGACTGCATGGCAAAGTGGCTCCTGGTTCCAGTTCTATTTTGCAGTCATATTCCCGATGCGGGGGAAGTTTCTCTGCATTTTTTTTGTCAAAGACACTAGCCAGATCTTGATATTCCTTTGGAATTTCCTTTGTCTCTATGACGCATATTTGGTTGGTAAGTTGGGCTAATTCTGTAGCTGGCGAACCTTCTCCCTTTTCGTTAGGATTCGAAAAGCAGTTTTCTTTACAATGGTTGGAGGTCATTTCTACAGTTCTTCTCTCCCAGTCTATTTTCGGGTTGTGTTCGGTCAACCAAGGCAACCCTAAGATTAATTGGAATTGAGGGGCATCTATTAAATTGAATCTTAAAAATTTGAGATGGCCCTGTAGTCCAATCAATTCCAAAGTCTCTGTCTCCTCAGTTATGGGACCTGAGGTAAGATTGGTTCCGTCCACCGCTCTGACCACTTCACAATGCTTCTTCTTTAAGGCACAGATTCCGATTTCTCTAGCGTATTTCAAATCGCAGAAATTGCCCGTGGCACCAGAGTCTATCATGACGGACACACCTTTTACTTCTTTGGACCCAAATCGTGTGTTAAATGATACTATCAGATGCGGGGCGGCTGATTGCAGGGTATTGACTAACTGTTGAGGTTTTGGAGTTGTCTCTTCCAAATTTCCCACCAGAGCAACTCCGTCTACTGGTGGGATCTGTCTTTTAACCCACAGTTGGTCTTGGGTTTCTTTTCTGATCTTCTTTCGAAAAGGCGATGTTCTATTTGAAGGACCAAATCTATTAGTTCTGAAATTTCCTGCGGTCTCTTAGGTATTTGAGCGAGGGCGTCCTTCAACTCATCTTTCAACCCGCGATAAAAAATTGCTGAACGCTTACACTCTGGCCAATCGGTTTCTACAATTAGTTTATTGAACTGGGCAATGTAGGCCACTAGATCGCGATTCCCTTGTTTTAGGTCCAGCAATTCATTGTCGGTCGTTTGATTTGCAGTTCTTCTGTCAAAAATCCGTAAAAAATCCTTTTTAAAAAGCTCAAAATCGTATAAGGCAGGGTCATTACGAGATATTAAGGGCATAGACCAAGCGGCAGCATCACCACTCATATAGGACAGCATGAATGCAACTTTTACCTGATCTTCCCTAAACACCACAGACCTACACAAAAAGTGTAAAGAGCACTGAGTAAGAAATATTTGGGCTTTATGCGGGTCCCCGCTAAATCTCTCGGGATTGGCTAAAGGAACTACTGGTGCTACTGAATGTATTACCTGAGTAGCAGCTTCCGCTGCTAACCTTTGGTTCGTTTCTAATCCGGGCAATGGGGAAGCACCCGCCAAAAATTCCTCCATTTTATGTCTGACTTGTTGGGTTTCCTGTTGGGACCTTCTAACTTCTTCTCTTAATCTCCTATTCTCCTCGGCTGACTGAGTTAACTGGGTTTGTAACCCTTCTAGAACCCCCGCCAGGGCCTTGAGATCTAAACTTCCCTCCATCTCGACTCAGGTGGGATAGTCTGGCACTTCAATCTGTCAGATTTCAGGTCCAGGCCACAGGAGTCGACGATGGTCCCAAATGCCCTACCACCTCAACTGCCACTCATAGAAAAACTTCTGAGTCACAGCTAAAGCAGGGGGGAAAGGGGAATTGGAAGGAAAAAAAACAGAGAGACAGCCTTTGTGTTGGAGAACTGAAGTCCTCTCTTGCTTCTGGTCTGTAAGTTGAGGCGTCGTTTATGACCTGCACCTGAGTAGGGAAAGTACACCTTATAACTATGGTAACATTCTCATTAATGTTATTTATGTGCTTAGTTATCTACTCTATATTTACCCCATAGACCTAAGGCTATTACGGCTCTCTATACTGTGGATCTGAAGATGTAAATCGCAGCTGCACCTGTAGGGGATGACAAGAAAACATAAACATCTAAACCTTCCACTATGCTACTCGAAGTCTTATTCAATTTTGATATTTACCCCACAGTTCTAGTACAACTGCTCCAAATAATATTACATGAATATAATGTCCATTAATGTTTGTTCTTTCAATGTCATGTACAATATTTCCTTCGGTGAAGAATACTTTCCAAAAGAGTCTTTTACGTTTTTATATCAGCCACTTGTAATTATTTACTCAGCGTTGTCGCTTCCCATGAGTAAGGAAAATTCTCTGTACCTTAATTTGTCGTTTACGAGTCACAGCATCACCCTGCTTACTCCTTGAAACTTCTTCTGACCCAAATACACAAAATACGAAATATGTTACCTCACATATGTTCGCAAATAACCAGTAACAGTCTTTCACCAGAGCGGAGCTTTTCAGTCAGGACACCCTCGTTGCGCATGCGTTGAGTTGTCCGCTCTAACCTTTTCTTAAAACTGCTAATCGCTGAAAACAAGAGGACGCTACTCACGTCTTTTGAGGAAAACTGAATTTGCCACAAAACTCCTGTGCGCAGAGGAGACTCTTACTCCACGCACGGTCACGATTGAAGTGCGCAGTTCCTTCGCGGAACATGCGCATTAGGCACTCTGCCGGTCGCGAGTCCAGAAACACTAGACCGCGAACCGGGAATTAAACAGTTCTCGTTAATGCCGCCATTTCCAATATGTGAATCTTTTATGAACCTTACACAATGTTTTAGCAGGAGTTTGGAAACCTGATGTCGTCTTAACCGACGGGGGTATTTCCTCACATTCCTCAACCGCTGGGTTTTTGATCTTTTTGCACCAGTCGCCTGCACAACAGCCACGACGGTCTTGACAACCATATCAAGATGTCCAAAATAATACCTAGTTCCCCCTACTCATCCCAACCCAACAAGTAGGTGCCGTCCTTAACAATATGCTGGACCATTGGCTAAATTTCCACCAAATTCCAGTTTGGCATCGATTTTCCCATGCCTTCTACTCTCTTACCCCCAAAAGCAAACAAAAAGTTTAATGTGGGATTGATGCACCTGAATGTCTTCCATACCTCCAAAATTGTTCAGATTAAGTAGCGTAAAAGGATAACCAGAGTCTGCCGTGAAATTGATATTCCTAATATTCACAGTAATTACTAAAGAAGGAGGTTTCCTTTTACCTAACCCCATCATGGATGATATTTCTACTGCACCACTACTTTCTTGCCCTAAGGAAGATAACATTAATACAATATTGTCATAATCATCAGATTTAACAAAATCATCCTCAATGGATTTAACTGTCTGCAAAGAGGTGGATTTTTTGCCCTAAACTGGCTCTACACACACGTTCAAAATGCCATTTCTTCTCGCATTTAAAATGCACCTGGTTCAGAGCAGAGCACAATTTGACATTTCCTACATGTGACCTGCTTCCACAGCGGAAACATGAAATTTCATTCTTTTCCCCTTTTGTTTTAGAGGAAATAACAGAATTACGCAAAGCATTTGCATTCACACCTATCACCGGTTGTTTGGCGTACAATTTTTAATTGAGTAGTTTCACCTCACTAGACATAACACACTCATTCATTTCCTTCATACAAAATTGAGAATGTTCAATGCTTCTGGCTAGCTTTAATATTGTCTCTAAATCAGGATCTTCGGTGGACAAAAGGCTTTCTTGAACTTTCTTATCATTAGCTCTTTCAATTAACTGATCCCAAATGATTTCATCGCTGCATTCCCTATAGTTGCATGTACCTGTAAGCGTTCTCAGAGCAGCTACAAAATCATCAATGGACTCTCCAGGAATTTTAGAATGTTGAGAACTTTATGGCATTCTAACACTACATTTTTCCGAGTATTGAATCTTCTATCCAACGTTTTGATGATAGACGCATAGTCATCAACCACATTTGCAGAATCATCCTCTTCACTCCCCCCAGCGATAACTGTAACCACTTCTAAAGGTTGGGTTTTTAGTATGTTTCGTCCTTCAGAACCTAGATTGTATACTAAAAGTGTTTTTTACTTTTTTTATGTGAAATATTGCCATTAAACGCTTCCAAATATGACTCCAAGGTTTCCTTCCACTGCTGCCAGTTTAATGGAGGAGTGCCTGGAGTTTGAAGAAATGGAGGTGCTAGTATTCTTTCCACAAAGTGAATGAACGTGAGTGAGTTGCTGCCTCACAGATAAGGGGTAAAAACCACCAATACTTTACTTCCATTTAATGGTGAAAACTGACTATTGGTGCAGACTTATAACAGAGGTATGAAATAAACTTAATTGCTCATTGATTCACAGGTAACCCTGGGTGGTGAACTCCGCTCCATTCGCGGAGTTTTCCGCACTCCGCGATCTGCAGAGCACACGGAGTTCCCAAAAACTCTGCTCTGCAGAGTGGAGTTTTTTTCATCGCTAGCACTCTTCGACGTCAAGTTGGCTAGTGCGAGCGAGGAAATCCCACCTCCCAGTGAGATTTTTCCTTGCTCATGCTCGCCATGGTCAAGTTGGCGAGCGTGAGCGAGGAAAATCAACCTCCTAGCGAGATTTCTCAACTCAGGCGGTCGGATTTCGCAATGTGAGTGGTCGTGGCAGGTTGCCACCACTTGCATTGAGAAACCTTCCGTTCGCATTGAGAAAGTGCCGCTCGAGTAAAAAATCTATTCGAGCAGCAGAAAGGAGGCTGCGCCCTCTTGCGCTGCGCATGGTGTCATTTGCGATGATTTTACAGCGTGGGACAAACACCCGGGGCTCAAAATCACCACTAGCGGCATGACCCTAATGCACTCCGCTGTTCGCGGAACTCCGCCTAGGCTTATTCACAGGTGCGCCTGTCACCGATAACAATGCAGGTTTTAAGAAATACCTGGTGATTACTTGTTCTAATGAGTTGGAACCCAACTCAAAATGGCTGATTCATGGGGAGAGGTCTTGACAGCGACATAGCTCTTTACGGTGAATCAAGACAGTGGGGCACACCAGGAGGGCCTCGCTGAGGTTGGCTGCTTGTTGCCACTGAAAATAAGTTCTGAGACCGGCTATTAGGAGTAACTTATTTTATTACAGTCATCCTCAATGCCCCAGCAACAACTACCACAAGAACGCTAAAACAGAACCCACCCCAAGTTCTGAACCCCGAACCCACCCTGAGTTCCAAGCAGGGAACGTCAGAACAATTGGAAATCCCATCACAAATTGCCCAACAATTTCGGAATGTGAAACAAACAATAACATGCCCTCTGTGTAAAGTATAGTCTTTACATTAATTCCTCTTTTAGCGGTGCACAAAGCTCTGGGTTGATGGTCAGACCAAGGTGCTGAACCACTGAGTATAAAAGGATGGCATTAAGGAGCAACCCTTATTTTGTTCTCGCTTGCCATTGGGTAAGTATAGTTAGGTTGGTGTTCCATAGGAAAATAATTTTTTGTTTTCCTAATAACTTTGGCTCTGTTTGATGAATCTTCAAGAGTTCAGGGTTCCCTCTTGGATGGAATTATTTATTAATTTGTCATGTTTGATCTTTTTCTCACATAATGTTGCTTCTTTTTTGAATGATGTTATTTATATATTTATTGGAGGATTTCCTTTTCTGATCACTGTCAATTAGGTTTGTAATTATTTTATGTCTATAAATGATAATATTTTTATTTTTTTTATTTTTTTAGAGTTTTATATAGCGTGAACTAGACCCGAGACATCGGGTATCAGAGCGCTTTACATGAGCACCAGTTTCGTTACAGATGGACAGACACATTCATTTTTGTTAGGCACGGGGAGATTTGTGATTTGCCCAGAATCACAGGATGTTGAGCGTCGTTGCCGAGAATCGAACCCGGTTCCCCAGGTTCGAGGTCAACCGCTCTAGCCGTAAGTCTACATCCTCTCCCCTAATTACTGTATTATGAACTGAGAATACGAACCCGGGGCGACCCACTGAGGCGGCATTGGAAAAGATGTATAGCTATGCACACAAAAGCTTGCTCAAGAGTAGCCCATTTGGTCGTTATGGGTCTCAATGTTGTAGTCATCAGGCATTAACTAATTTGCATGCGCTTCTCATGAATTGATTGCTTCTTTTTAATCCCTCACTTTTCTGTTTGTGATTGTCAAATTCACTTTTTTGTATGTGGAATCATTCGATAGGACATTTGATATATTACAGTTAATATTGAAACTATTATAATACTTTGACAGTACATCAAGTAATTTTTTGATTTTGCAAATGTTTGCTCTCGAATATAAATTGTTACTCTTCCATGTCTATGAACAGTGTTTATTTATTTTGAAAGTTGCTGGGTTCACTCACCTTCACAGAGGCTCATGGGTGCCGAAATGCCAACAATATATATATATATATATATATATAAATATATATATATATATATATATATATATATATTACCTACTGGCGGTCGCCAGTAGGTAGTTCTAGTTAGGACCTCGTTTCTATTCAAAAAGTGTTTTTGTTTTCCCAATAACTTTGGCGTCGTTTGACGAATTATGTATATATATGTGTATGTATATATATATGTATATCTATATATATAAATGGCAGTTATAGCTAGGATCGTGTTTCAATAAGAAAAACATTTTTTGTTTTCCTTACAACTTTGGCACCGTTTGACAAATCTTCATGAAACTAAAAAAAAAAAGTCTCATCCACCTCTGCTCCTTCCTGGAAAGTTTCGGGGTGATCTGTCAAGCAGGGGTCCAGAAAAAGGGAGGGGCACCAAAACACGTTTTCCCCATCAATTTTTCCATAGGAAAATTGAACAGTAAAACTGCTAAAACTGCTGAACAGCTCTGAATTTGGCAGAAAGCTAGATTATGCCCTGAGGTAACTATAATTCTCGCCCCCGACATGCAGGTTTCTCGTTGTTAGAACTGGGGGGCTCTAGTTGGCAGAGGTAGGTACCTTTGTCCAAATAGGGACCCTTGCTTCTAGTCAGGGTAAGGGGGATACACTACTAAAATAACCCCTGCTCACCCCCTTGGTAGCTTGGCACGAGCAGGTAGGCTTATCTCAGAGGCAGTGTGTAAAGCATTTGTGAATACATACAGTAATACAGTGACAACACTACAGACGGACACCACACAAGTTGTAGTATAAAAATAAGTATTTTTATATAGACTTAACACAAGACCCAAAACGACAAAAATCCACAATACACTATGAAAAATATGACTGTCAATAGTAGAAAAATAGTTCAGTTCAATAAAGATGATAAATGCGACACTCTACGTTCAATGTACCTTTGGATGCGTAACGCGATACAAACAAAAGAGTTGCAGGAAAGATGATGCATCGGTTCCTTACACGCAAGAACGGTGATGCGTCGGTTCCTTGCTTTGGGGGAGGTGATGCGTCGGTTCCCTACTGCTGCGTAGGGGACGGTGATGCGTCAGTTCTTTACCGGAGAGGAGGTGATGCGTCGGTTCTTCAACGCGTGGGGAGGTGATGCGTCGGTTTCTTACTGCGCTTCTGTGGCGATGCGACCAGCAGCGCCTCAATGCGATGACGACCCGGTGCAATGAAACAAAATGGCGTCTTCCTCTCGATGCGACAATGAAGGGGCGATGCGTGCACGCCCGACGGCCGTGCGGCGACTCGGTGAATCTTCTGAGCCGCGACAGGCCCTGCGACACGCTTCTCCGGTGATGCAACGGCATCTGCTGTGACGGCGACACTCTTCTCCGGTGATGCGAGGCGCTTCGGTGATGCAATGGCGACAGCGGCGGCACGCTTTCTCGGCGATGCGATGACAACTGCTGTGGCGGCGACACGCTTCTTCTTCGTGAGTCGCGCTTCCAGCTCCCAGCGACACGCAGTCTCTCAGAAGGCCCAACACAACAGCAGGCACTTCAAATTCCCAGCAAGGGAATTTAGGGGAGCTGGTTGGTGAAGTCTTGTATCCCTGAGACTTCAGCAGGAGGCAAGCTCAATCTTCAAGCCCTTGGAGATTTTCTGCAAGATGATGAAAGTGAGCACAAAGTTCCTTTCTCCTTTCTTTGGCAATCAGGCAACCACTGTAGGCCAATCCCTCAAACAGCACACAGCATAGGGATAGTCTCCTCCTTCAGTTTCTCTGGTTCCTCTCCTCAGCAAAGGTTCTTCTTGTTTCCCAGAAGTGGTCTAAAATCTTGGGGTCTGGGCCCCAATATTTATACTAGCAAATCCTTTGTCCTCTGAAGGCAGAGGGTCCTGTACCTAGTCCAAACCAGTTCTGGGTGCATTCTGCCAGTGCACACCTTCTTCCTTTGTCAATGTGGGCCAGGGACATCAGACGCACCACAGGAGGTGGAGCCAGCATTGTGGAAGGCAGGCACAGCCCTATTCAGGCCCAGGTGCTACTCCTCCCACCACTCTACATGCAGATAGGTCTATTCAGCCCTGTGCTGACTCACCCTGTCTCCTGGAGTCCCCCAGCCCCTGTCACTCACAAACCCAGACATACAATACACAAGCTAGCAGAGGCAGGCTGGATGGTTAGGCAAGAAAAGACCTACTTTCTAAAAGTGGTATTTTCAAACACAGAATGTTAAAACCAACTTCACTAAAAGATGTATTTTATCATTCTGAGTTCAGGCATACTAAATTCGTTTTTCTACCATGTTCCCTGGGTCAGTTAGGATTATAAGATGTTATAATCAAACTGCCCATTCTGGCCTATGGGAACAGGTAGCCTTGCAATAGTGAAAAACGAAATTGGCTGTAATTCACTATCAGGACATGCCACACACACCAGGGCATGTCCTACCTTACACATACAATGCACCCTGCCCTAGGGCCTACCTTAGGGGTGACTAATATGCAGGAAAGGGAAGGTTTGGGGACTGGTAAGTGGGTGCACTTACCAAGTCGACATGGCAGTACCAGACTGCACACAGGCTCTGCAATGGCAGGCCTGAGACACACTTTACAAGCTGCTCCTGTGGGTGGCACAACAATGTGCTGCAAGCCCACCAGCAGCATTTGATTCACAGGCCCTGGGCACAAACAGTGCACTGTACTAGGGTCTGACAGTGAATCAAATAGGCCAAACATGGAGTCACTAATCCATACATCAATTTACCATAGGGAGCACTTGCACTTTGGCACTGAATAGCAGTGGCAAAGTGCCCAACATCTAGACCAGCAAAAACATATCAACAACAGTGGAGGCATAGTGAAAAATGGAAGGGAGACCCACGCCAAGGATGCCAGGTCTAACACTCGTTAATAATTTAATTGCAAATGTTGCAGTGATATGTTGCAGTGATATGATCAATGACGTCATAGAACATGTAATAGGTGAAAGTGATGTCATATGTGGGGTAGTTAGTAGAGCATGGTGAGGGCGTACGTTATAGGTACTTGAGATAACTATGGAGCACATGCATCATGCATTTTTGTCTTCGCAAACGGGCCGAATCGCAGAATCGGCCCGTTTGCGAACATAAAAAATGCTTTTCAGATGCAGCAAACCCAATTTTGAGATTTGGTAACCTGTTACTGAATCACAAAATGGGTTTGCGA
This sequence comes from Calotriton arnoldi, assembly GCA_963921515.1. Taxonomy (NCBI): domain Eukaryota; kingdom Metazoa; phylum Chordata; class Amphibia; order Caudata; family Salamandridae; genus Calotriton; species Calotriton arnoldi. Next base: position 3,696,726 of record CAWUFW010000495.1, on the reverse strand, counting down.
TTCGCTATTTGGAAGGGGCGTGTTTAGGGCGTCCCTTCCAAATAGCAAATCCTAAGGGTATGCATGAATGTTTTGTGACCGTGATTTCGGTCGCAAAACATTCACATTTTATCACCTACTTTAATTAGCTGGTAACCCATTCGCAAATGGGGAGGGGTCCCCAAGGGACCCCTTCGCCTTTGTGAATGTTTGTTAAAGCATTTTTTATGAGCAGTCAGTGGTCCCACGGACCACTGTCTACTCTTAAAAAATGAACAGAAGACTTTTCATTTTTGTTTTTGAAACGCATCCCGTTTTCCTTTAAGGAAAATGGGATGCATCTTTTAAAAAAATTAGCTTTATTTAAAAGCAATCACGGACATGATGGTCTGCTGACCCCAGCAGGCCACAATCCCTGTGATTTTTGCGATTCCCAGGGGGTCGCAAATTGCGACCTACCTCATTAATTTTCATGAGATAGGTCATTTGCGACCCCTTAGGAATCGCAGAAAGTGTTCTACACACTTTCATGCATGCCGTTTTGCGATTTTCTAATTGTGAGGGAATCGCAAAGCGGTTTCTTCATGCATCTGGCCCTAAAACTAATGAATTTCAGTGGCTTTGTTTGTGTAAAATGGTATGTTTTAAATGGCCTTTTCACCTAACTATAATATCCCTTCAACCTTTTTTTCAGTGAATATATATATGTGTGTGTGTGTGTTTATGTATGTGTGCTTGAGCGCATGTACATAGCATTTCTGAAGCATGGAGTAGGCCGTTTGCCTTGTTTTTTCTATTCAGTCTCTGGCTGTGGGTGTGCCGAGAGTCACCAGAGGTGGCCAGCATATCAGCCAGATAGGGAGAGTGGTACTTGAGATGGCTCTGTAGATGAGGCAGATGATATTGAAGATAGTCCAGTCCAGAAAATGAATCTAAATGTAGCTCTACTCCCATTTGTTGAGACAGCAGCCTTTGCATTAGCATATAAGATCTAAATTAACACTTTCTTAAAACCATGTTTCTTCAGTGAACATTGTGCATATGTCCAATTTACAAACCCTTTCGCGCTGTCAACCCCATTAGATTGTTTAAAAGCCTTAGACAGTCTGTAATGTTAAGCATTTATCAAGTATTATCACTACCCTATCTGCCCACATACATTCATTCTGTGATGGATCTACTAAGTTTTGCAAAGATTTTCTCCAATTAGATCTCAACAAGCATATTAAAGACCACATTCAAACCCGTCCCGGGTTTAAATTGAACACAGTTTGCACGATCCTTCTTTTCCTTTGTTAGTGTAATCACAGTTGCATACTATCTGGAAGGCACCTACATTTTCTAGTTGTTGGAAACAGAACCTAAGAGTGAGGCAGTGATCTCTGATATTTTTTCCATAATACTTCAAATTTTGGTTTTCATCACATCAGTGATATTTGCTTAACTTCAAATTGTTTGAATCTAGTAATTTTGCCTCATCAGCTGTTAACATTGGTAACCCAGTCTTAAAAAATTTAATCTCCACTCGAGCAACCAATTCTCCCCACTAGACTGTCAGGTTTCACTACCCTTGTGCACCAGATCCAATGGAAGTGATGATCTTTTCTATCTCTCACCATCTCCCCTAGCCATGGGCCTGTGTAGGAGGAGATCTGTCTGACAAGGCCTGATATCAACTTGGCGACCCGGCGATTGAAGTGATTCTAGGACACAGTGGAGACAGGGAACTTGCAAAGCCACCTGGGATCAATCGGCTGATCAACTAAGTCGGGGACAAGTATTGAGCCCGGAGAAGCACCTCAGCATACGAGTTTGCCAGAGAGTCTCCACACCTTGTCTTGCCTGTCCTGGGCTCCGTGACTAGTGGTTGATAGAGACACGCTAGAGAAAGAAGTGGAACAAGGGGCACTGTGAGTCTCTGGGTCTTCCTTCCCACCCACCATCTTCTAATGGGCTATATTGGTTCATGAGGAGAAGCCAGGTGCCAACAAGACTATGCCAGATGTGACACAGTGAGGCTTGGTAGTGTTAGAATAAAAATGTCTTCGCTGTGTTGTTTATATATTCTGCGTAAGTTAGCATTTGCGGCACCATTTTATGTTTGGCCGCCATTTTGATCCATGAGCGTAACCAATCTCTCTTTCTGCCTCTGCGAGAAGCAGCTTTGGTAATTTTCGTTTTCTACAAGGTTGGGCCTTGCTGTACTGATGAATACACTGTTCTTATTGGCGCATACCTTTCCCACTAGATAGAGGCCTGCTCCCACTAGTCCAGCGATGGGCACAGGCAAAACGACCTTGGCATAGAGATAATGTGTGCCCGGTCTCAGGATCGAAACTTATCCTTCTGTACCTCCTTTGTGTAGCTGCCTCCATCTGGAAATTTCCAGTCTGGGCGTGCCTTCTTTGGTTCTGAATCGTACAAAATGTATCACCATGTTTTCTGATGTCAGTCCCTCTGCAGCAATCCTTAGAGACTGGGCAGATTGGGCTCCGCCCGAGTGTACCTGAATAAATACTTGGTTTGTATTCTCTACTGTCTGACCGACTCTTCATTTGTATGGAAGGCTGAGAGGTGGTCGCGAGTGACCCGGATGGCCCTAATCGGGTCACTTCCTTCAGTTGGCGCCCGATCAGGGACCCCATCGGGCGAGTGGCCCATCCCCTCCTGAGGACAGGTGGGGAGGTCGAGGCCGCTTTCGTGTTGGACGGACGGACCAGCGATCCCTGCACGAGAGAGTTCCTGAACTCGCAGCTGCCCCTTCTGTCCCGCCAGATGGTGTCTCACCCAGCGGTCATCCCGACTGGGGTCCTGAACGTCAAAACCCTTGGATCTGACCGTTTGGTCCGAAGAGTCGGGGGTGGAAAATAAATTCGTTTGATCTAAGTGCACCAGGTGAGTTTGTTTTGGTTCTTTGTGGGTATACTACCATTTTGGTTTGTATTTGGCATGGTCTGAGGACCGATTTTGGTACGAGGTGTTTGTGAACACTTTGCCAGGCAACATAACGAATTTGGCTCACTTTTGAAAATGCCTGGATTTAGCTGATTCTTGGTTTGTTGTTGTTGTTGCTCTGCAGATGCTCGATTGGACGAAAGTCAGCCAGCGCCTCCAGAAGGCACTCTAAACTTTGATATGTATGTGAAGCTTGGCCATGGCCCTATTATGTTTAGTACGCTATGGCACAAATATACGAGGGACAATGCCGAGTTGCAGTGGCTGTTGACGGGCACTTTTGATGAACAAAAAATTGGGTTTTTACAGGAGAAGTTGTTTGCAAAAAGAAGTAGACAATCTATGTTTGATTCTCTTCGAACTTCGCAAAAGGAGGTTAAACAGAGGCGAATGAAAGCAGAGAAAGAGGCCCGGAAGGGAGAATGCAAACATTGATTCAGAAGGCTGTAGCACATGATAGAGAGAAACAAGAGATAGGGATTGAACGTGAAGATAGTAGATTTCAATTGAATATTGATAAATCTTATGTGACCCAAGAAAAAAATGATACGTTTGTGGAACAATTGTTAGATACTTGACCCCCACCCCCATATGCCCCGCAGAGGATATATCCCGCTCTTCCCTCACAAGCTCAGCAACCCGGTTCTTCTGTCTCTGCTGTTTCTGCTTCTGTTACTGTTGATCGGACTGCCTTGTCCATGGCACCTCCTGTCCTTTCTTTGCCCTCGCCGTCTGTGGCAACTATGACTGTTAGTACTCCTGCAACACCTATTGCTTCGGCGTCTCTTTCGCCAGCTCTTACACCTGCGCCACAGCCGGCAGCGACGTTAGTACCTACTACCTCTGTTATCACTCCCATTGTGTTCTTCCATTCCCGACATTACAGAATAGTGGGACACCAGTACGTGGATTTGAGGATAGAGCCAGGACGAAGTTCAAGGAGCGAATGGGTCCGTATGTGCGATCGGAGATGGGAGATGCAGAGAAAAAGGTAGTGGCTAATCAGGCTGCGCAGTGGGCCCGAAACCCCATTTATGGTGTGGAAGATGTGTGGAGTGTGATGAGACTATGAGCCTTTTGTACAATAGCATGCCCTTAAGCATACGTCGGCTACTTTGATCGGTCTTTGGGAGCAGTACTTCAATGATGCAGCACCGCAAATTCTATATGATATTAAGGATCATGTATATGTTAATGATATGGCGCCTGGTCAAGTTTTTGGTAATGTTGCGACGTTGGTTGCTTATCGGGGTAGACTGCTTGAGAAGAGTCCCACCCCGGTATCTCAGTTTCCGATGTGGGAGGTTCATCCTATCTATCATCCTGAAATACCAGAGCTAAGGGATCAGCACAATGTTGTTACTAGACATGGGGCAGCGGCCCTTTTCCAAGAACAATGGGTGAAGTCTTGTCTCTTAAGACTCAGTTACCTGATCCTAGGAAGAATCCAACTGCTTGTTATAAAGAATTGACTGATGCTGCCTCTTCTACAGTGATGACACTTGCTGATATTGAAATGTTCTTTGGCTTACTAGTTCCAGTTGATATTTGGAGACAAGTACACACACAGGATCATGTTGCGGAATTGGGTGGTACTTGGGATCAAAGTATGGGATCAGGAACGGAAGCCGGGTGATAAGCCTAGACCAGAGATACTTGCTTTGCCCGGCCGTATCATTACGTATATGCATTCTCTTATCCCTCTGAGAAAAGTTGATTGGGACAAGTTATCGGCTTGCCGTCAAAAGAATGATGAGAGTGTGTCTGAATTTTTCACTTGGTTTGAAGGTGTGTTTCTAGACTATAGTGGACAGGATTTGTCGATCGAAGGTGGTGTTCGATTGTTCGTTAATAGATTTGTTTCCAATTTGCTTCCTGAGATTGCGACCCGATTACAGGCTTCCGAGAGCACCTGGTCCACATCTTCCCCTTCTGTTATTTTGAATATGGCGCAGTATTACGAACATGGGTAAAATGAGGATAAGGAGAGGACGGAGAAGAAGCACAAGGATTTGAAGACGAAGGTGTTGTTGAAGCAGGCGTCTAGGGGGAATGGTAGAGGACGTGGTGGTTCGGCCCGACAGCTTCCACGAACTAGCAGGCCTACAAATACCTCGCCTTTAGGGTCGAATCAGTGTGCGTATTGTAAAGAGAAGGGACACTGGCGTAGCGAGTGTCCTGTGCTTTTGCAGAAGGTGGCGGTCCCAAGAGGACGAAGTTCTCGTGAACGGGTCGTGGAGCTGGTGGTCAGGACAGGGCTCAGAATGCTGTGGCCTCGCAGGGTCGTTCTGATCAGAATTACTTTGATGACCCTCGGGGAGGACAGTATTATCATGATGATTATGACACGGATAAGGTGACAGGGATGTCTTACAGCTAGGACAGCCAGGGACAGAGTGAGGGACCATTTCCGATACCTGTAGATCAACGTGGTCCGTATGTTAGTGCGGATGTGCATGGTTCGACTAAGGAGTTCTTGGTGGATACAGGTGCAACGAACAGTTCTATTTCTTGTTCCTTGGTCCCTGGGGTGGCTCTGTCTGGCCATAATAATGTTTCGGTAGGTTTGTCTGGTGTACCGGTTGTGAGCCCCATTTCAAAACCCCTTGCGTGGACTATTGGTCCTTTCACTGTGGATTTGCCATTCTTGTTGACGTCTAATTGTGGAGAAAATTTGATGGGTTTGGACCTGTTGAAGAAATTGCATGCCCCGATTTACTGCTCCCCGGCGGGTGTTTACATGACAATGGGTCCGGATGTAGTGCGCACTATGCAGTGCCTGTCCAAAGATGCGCCTCTTCCTGCGGAGTTTAAAGATGTACCGCCCACTCTTTGGGTGGCAGGTGACACAGATGTGGGACTGTTACAGATACCGCCAGTTTCGATCCGAGTTAAAGACAATGCTATTTTACCTCGCATCCCTCAGTATAAAATACCGCAAGCAGGTGAGCGAGCTTTATTGCAAATTGTACAGGACTTGATTGAGAAAGGAGTGGTTGAGGAGATGACTGCTAATGTTTGTAATAGCCCTATTCTTCCCATTCTCAAACGGACACCTTCGGGTTCCTCTGATGATCATGCAGATGTTTATCGCTTTGTCATTGACTTGCGGGAAGCTAATAAAATAGGGATTCCCCAGTTTCCGGTGGTTTCTGACATTACCACTCTTTTGACAATGATTCCTTCTTCTGCTACATTCTTTTCTGTCATTGATTTGAAAAATGCGTTCTTCAGTATTCCAATTCATCCTGACAGCAGGTATCTGTTTGGGTTCACCCTAGCTGGTAGAAGCTTTAGGTTCTGTTGCGCCCCTCAAGGCTATACAGAGAGTCCGAGTATCTATAGTCAGGCATTGAAAGGTCAGCTGGATTCCTTGTCGCTCCCTACAGGTAATGTATTGCTTCAGTATGTCGATGACTTGCTCATCGCCTCGGATACAGAACAAGGTTGCAGGGACAGTACAGTTAAATTGTTGTTACATTTAGCTCATCATGGCCATAAAGTATCCCTTTCCAAATTTCAGTATTATCGACAGGAGGTCACCTACTTAGGTCACCTACTGTCGAAGGAGGGTAGGAGATTGACCCCTGAGCGCATCAGTACCATTGTTAAAATGCCCATTCTGCAAACTCAGAAAGATGTGCCCACTTTCATAGGTATCACTTCCTATTGCAGGCAGTGGATACCTAGCTATTCGCTGTTAATCAAACCCCTGCTTGCTTTAACACTAAAAGATGTGCATAAACCCCTGCCCTGGATGCTTGAATGTCAGCAGTCTTTTGAGCAATTGAAAACTGCGCTTTGTCCGGCTCCAGTACTCGGCACCCCCGACTATACTAAGCAGTTTGTGTTGTACGTCCATGAGATGGCTGGTTGCGCGCTTTCTGTTTTAACACAAAAATTTGGAGATAAGCAATGGCCATGTGCTTACTTCTCTGCTGTGCTCGATCCAGTTGCACGTGCCCTCCCGAACTGTCTAAGAGTGGTTGTGGCTGTGGCTGTCTCGATAAGGCAATCGGCTGGACTCGTACTTGATACTGACCTCAGTCATGGTACTCCATGTTGTGGATACACTTTGGAATAAGACAAAGACACAGCACCTCACCAGTGCACGTCTGACAGGTTATGAGTTAACGCTGTTTGCCAAACACATTACGATCAAATGATGTGCCACCCTGAATCCAGCCACGTTACTACCCCTCCCTTCTGAGAATGAGGAGATTGACATACATGATTTTATCTTCCGGACGGAAGAAGACACGAAAGGACGGGTAGACTTGACTGATGTTCACTTATCTGACCCTCAAGGGGAACTATATGTCGATGGCTCTTGTTTTAAATTATCAGATGGCACTACAACTGCTGCATATGCTATTACTACGCTGCGTACGGTAGTTGAGACATCACAAGTTCCCTATCAGTCGGCCCAAGCTGCAGAGCTCGTTGCCCTAATACGAGCCTGCGAGTTGAGTGAGGGACTGGTTGTTAATATTTGTACTGACAGCCAGTACGCCTTTGGAGTCCCCCATAATTTCGGGCCACTCTGGGCAGAGAGAGGGTTCCTTACTTCCCAAGGTACAAAGATTCAACACGGTCATCTTATATATAGGCTTCTGTCCGCTTTGACACTCCCTAAGAAATTGGCAATAGTAAAGTGTAGCGCCCATAGCAAACTAATTAGACTACAACTCATGGTGCGCATGTCGACAGAATACTTAAAGACAGACACAATACCAGTTGGCCTACAAGTACGTTACATTGCCGGAGTCTTTACTGATAACAAGAAATATCTTACTGGCTTCAGTTACATTGGGACAACTTGCTCGAGACACTGGATGGTCTTAGGCATTGACATTGCGACAGAAGAAATTAATAAACTTCTAGTAGAAATAGAGAATATAGAGAAACAAATAAAGAAGAACAGTTCTATTGCAGAAGCAAAGACCCTGTTGGAAAAAGTAGAAAAAACTATTTCGGAATTCCACAGGATAGAGCAAAACAAAAAAACAACGAAGGTGAAAAGAGATGTTAAAAACTATAAGACTGAGAGAACCTACCCATATCTGGTAGAGGACTTTTATGTGAATCGGGCATACTCGGCGCCTCGAGCACCACGCCCTTGGTGTCGATTCAACTAACAAAAAAACATTGTAGGGTTCACAGATACATCTGCCGAGTCATCTGAAGACTCAGACTCAGGCGAAGGCCCAAGCACCTCTAGAAACAAGAATACCAACATCAATTTTTTAGACAAAGACCAGGGACGCCAAACCAACCGCGGTACGAACCGCCCTCCCAGATGGTACAGTGCACCAGGAGACAGACAGACGAGGCAGAGATATTATCAGTGGTGAACAGGGTCATTACACCCACGCACAATACAGACATAGTCCTTGCCACTGACATGAGCAACATGCCTGACCAGAAGACCATTCCGATCTTCAATCTCTCAAATTGCCAGCTCTCGGAAAAAGAAATTACACTGCTTAGCAAAGGCCTGTCCTTCGTCCCAACTGTGAAACCCAACTTCCTGGAATTACAAATCGAATTACTTAGGTTTTTCAGAAAGGTGCGCCTACAAGCCTTCGTCTTTGATAAACCGTATGCACCACACACAGCATACACCTCTTTTCGCCCCCCTTCCATGTTCTCTCCACCACAGAACAGCATACCCACAGAGATACAGACCTTTGAGAAACTTGTCCTAAAAGAAGTCATGGGCTTAGAACAAAAACACAGGTTTATCCCATACAATTTCCCTCTACAAGAGAAAAATGCCCTAATGAATCTGAAACTGAATGAAAACGTGGTTATCAAACCTGCTGATAAGGGAGGTGGAATTGTACTCCAGGACGTAGAGACATACAAAGCAGAAATTCAGAGGCAATTGTCAAACACTGACCACTATACAAGACTCACATCAGATCCCACGAGAGAGATACAGACCCTTATTCACGACATTACGGACAAAGGCAAATCGAAGGGGTTCCTTAGCAAAAATGAATTCCTATACTTAAACGCAAAATCCCCCAGAACACCTGTGATTGATACCCTTCCGGAAGTACATAAAAATGCTGAGAAGCCACCAGGACGGCTCATTGTATCTGGGTGTTGCTCAATTCTAGAACCTCTTGGTAGTTATGTAGATCATTTTATCAAAGACTACGTCCCCAACACACAATGCTACATAAAGGATACCATGGCCATGATCAACTTGGTTGAGGAACTTTCATTTGACCTTGTCCAATGTATACTTTGCACCCTGGACGTGGAGTCATTATATACCAATATCCCGCAGGATGAGGGGATTGATGTTATCCAAAGCATCCTTAACTCAAGACCCCACCCGCACCCGGTCCCCACTCCATTTATTCTACACCTTCTCAAGATTTGTCTGTCCCATAATTTCTTCGCATTCGATGGCACCTTTTACCAACAAATCAAAGGGACTTCCATGGGCGCGGTTTTTGCGCCCAACTTTACCATCCTATACATGGACTGGCTTGAAACCAACAAGATTCTGTCCGTATTCAACCCTTTTGCCCCAAGCATATTAGAATGGAAGAGATATATACACGATATTTTTATGATTTGGAAGGGACCTGAAACTACCCTGCTTTTATTCCTCGAATGACTCAATGCCTATTGTAATGGTCTCAAATTTACCTTGACACACAGCAAAAAACAGGTGGCCTTCCTTGACCTTCTAATTATATCCCAGGAGGATAGGCTTTACACTACTCTCTTCCGTAAGTCCACTGAGAAAAACACCTTACTTGCTTACAACAGCCATCACCCCCGTGCACTACGAGACTCCTTACCCTTCTTGCAGTTCCTCCGTATTAAACGGAACTGTTTTTTCAAAAGGGATTATTTTCGGGAAGCTCAAACTCTCTCGAAGAAACTGATCAATAGAGGTTACCTCCGTAAACTTGTCAAGAATTCACTCAAATGAGCCAGGTACTGTCCTAGAGAGACACTCCTGACTCCCAAATCAAAAAACAATGATGAACGGATGGTATGTGTATCAACATTCTCTCCAATTTCAAATTCGGTTAAAAAGTGTATTCTAAAACATTGGCCAACACTTAATGCCGATAAAATGACACTAGAACGTCCCCTGTTTGCTTTCAAGAAAAACAAGAATATAAAGGACCACCTAGTCATGGCAGCATTACCCCCCAAAAAAACCTCACAAACACTTACTGAGATATGGTGCCTCCCTCCTACACTGGGCCATTATCGTTGTGGGGGGTGCTGTGTTTGCCACCTGACCATCGAAAGTAAGAAATTTGTTTATGGAAGCATTGATGTAACCTTAAAGCAGTTTTCCAACTGTAACACCAATAATGTTGTATATGCGATTACATGCCCATGCAATCAAATCTATATTGGGCAGACCACGCAGAAAGTCAGGATCAGAATATGTCAGCACCGGAGCAGACTGAGATGCCAAACACCGAATGCACCCCTGGTGGAGCACTTCACAACTCTGGGGCGCACGGAGGACGATTTAAAATGGCAAGTAATCAACGTGATCCTACCACCACCCCGAAGCACTGACATCAATGGAGTCCTCAACAAGGAGGAGCTTAAATGGATCTTGCGTACCAACAGTCTCCATACTGGACTGAACCGTATGGAGGACTGGACTAACCTGGCTTGAATAACAACTCTTTTTTCCTCTAAAATTCTGTATGCTTTTAATTACGTTCTCTGTACTCACTGTTAAGCCTAAGCCACCTACTTGTTCAGTATCCTTAACGTCTGGGTGGAGACACTCACAATGTCCCAACTGCCTTCATCTACATTCTGTTCTGATAATTGCTGAATTCAATGTCTAATATCATATGTGCATCACCATTACTGTGCCCTGTTCAGTGCCTAGGGCACCGGTGTGTATTTAATTTACTTGAACGTTGATTATTATCGTCTGTATAATATTGCCACAATCTATCAACATATGTCATGTCTGCTGGATGCTTACCTCTTTACTTCGACTTAATTATGGCATGTTGCGCATCATTTATAATCTTTGACTTAACTAAATTCCATCTGTCGTCCCCTTTTCCCCTTTACTCAACTCTCACAAATCTCCCCAGTTGCACAACACCCATCATGGCGCCTACCGGTTTCCATAACCTAGCCACTTGCCGCTCTAGTGTTCACTCGGTGCACGCATGCACATCAGCAATAGCCGCTTCCGGATTTAATCTATACACCGGCATACACACACGGCGTCCCTGCACCCCCGGATCATCTTTACCACAGTTGCTCCGAGGTAAGTTCACTTGTAAGCTCACTTGCCCACTCACCGGCAGCGGTTCGACGCACTCGCGTCTCACCATTTTTTCCCCCTTTTTTCAGAATTCCCCTCTACTTCGCTCGACTCTGAGCCTCGCAGAAAGAACGCTACGGACAAGACATTGGTCTCCTCCGCCCCGACCTAGTCCTATCTTGGGTAAGCATTTTTGGAGACCACGGTCTCCCTCACAGTTCCTTGCGTCCCATTGACGCGGGTCCTCACCAATTTAACATGCCTTTCAGTAATTCTTCAGAACCTCCGCGTACTGAGTTCCCGTGCTGCCACGGGCTGGACATCGTTCCTTTCACACCCCCTACTCTGTGGTCCTCATCCTGGACCCACAGTAAGTTCACCTTCTCCTCAGCACACTGCACTATAACCAGGCTTAAAGTGGCTGTCGCATCCTCCATATCACCACTACCCGATCATGCGTCGTATTTGCATCCCACTTCCTACATCAAGCATGACTTCACACCCATCTGCACATGAGTTCAGTTTTAGTTCATTGTGGCTCACAAGGGGATAGCCAGAATTCGTTTTTAAGTACGCCACGAACCACCACTCATTACCTTCACATCACCGACAATATGGTCAATTATTCTGATACATTGTAAGACCCATCCTTCCACCTGTAACCTCTTTTTACCTTTTCCTCCCCCTCTCATTCTAACCGTTCTACCAAACTCCCCCCTCCCGCCTTTCTCTCCACCCTCCTCTTCCTTTCCCTCCCCTCTCCACTGCCTCACTAAGGCAACCTCTCAGGTATTCTGATTCTCTTGTCCTGATGATGATCCCATAACCGCCGTTGGGGATCTAAATGTCGTCGACAACCACATCTTGACTCCAAACTCTTACTCATGATTAATGTGGAGCATAAGATGTCCTTTTTACTGTGACTACTTTAATTTATGTATCACCAAAAAGTCACTTTGCAGTTATATGCCTGAGGTCAGGAAATCTGTTGATTTCCAGAACCTGTCACTTCTTGCCCACTGCATGAAACTAAATGTGGTTTCATGTTTATTGAATGTGTAAATAAATACAATATCTTCCATTTGGACAGTAACATACCCAACTCTGATTGTAGTTTTGTGGTTATGATTGCATATTTTCCTTGATAGGGGCCGCTGTCTCTAATAAGATAATTTTTTGCAGCCATTTTGTGATGGAGGACATGTGGCAGCTAATTTTGTCACTTTTGTTTCATTGACAACTTGTTGTCCACTATTATACCTAGATTCTTTGCCTTTACTACTGGCACTGGAAGGGGATCTAAGCTTTTCGGCCAGTGTTGAGGGCCCCACAGAGATGGGTTGTTTCCTAACACCAAGGTGTCTGTCTTCTCTCCACTAAGTTTGAGCAACTGAGTCTCCATCCATTTTGCTACCAGTCTCAAAAGGAGTTCAGGGTCTCTGCATTATATCTTTGAGCAGATGGCAATGAAAAGATAATTTGGGTGCCATCTGCATATGAGAATAACGTGAGCCCACAACTTTCCACTAAGTCCGCTAATGCCCGTACATAAATATTAAAAAGTACCCGACTTAGGGATGATCCTTGGGGAACTCCAGGTGTCAGTGGATGTCGCTCTGAAGAAACTGTTGCTGAAATCGCCTGGAACGACCGAGGTCATCCAGGTAAGGGCTGTTCCCGCCCCCCATTCCCAATTCAGTCAGTCTTTCCAGTAAAGTTGTGTGGGACACAGTCTCGAAGACTGCACTGAGATCAAGTAATATCAGTGCTGCTGTCTCACCTCAATCTAGGATCTTTCTAAGATTTTCTGTATCTCCTAGTAGGTCTGACTCGGTACTGTGTCCTTTCCTGAATCCTGACTGGGATGGATGAAGACGGTCTTGCGTCTTCAAAAAGCTATAAGGTTGTTTATTGACATGCTTCTCCATTATTTTTGCCATAATCGGTAGCAAGGACACTGGTTTATAATTGGCCCAATTCTCAGGGTCCCGATTAGGTATTTTTAGGAAAAATCATACCATCTCATGCTTCCATGCTTTTGGAATCATTCCCTGTTCTAATGAGGAGTTAATTAGCTCCACTAGGGGCTGCATGTTATCAGTATCAAGAGACTTAACTAATTAGTTGGAATAGGATCTTCAGGTGATCCTGACCTGATTGAGGTCAGCAGTGACGCAAATTCCTCCAGACCTTATGTGTTCCAAGAAGTAATTTTACCCCCTCCTAGCGGGTTTCGGTCCACCCGATCTTTGATGACCGGCTTCCCCGGTTTAATCTTTTCCATGGAATGATCTTCCTTTTCTAGGTTTAATGTAATTTGTATATTGGCCACTTTTTTTTTTTTAACAAAAAAACCCCACTCTATTTCCTCCCACTGTGATTGTGACAGTAGTGGTGTTGGGAAGAAATGATCAGGATCAGATAGCTCACTCACTACCTTAAACAGAGTTTTTGAGAATTTTTACACTGCATTAATTTGATCTTAATAGTAAGATGCTGGTCCTTTTTTGCAAAGCCCATGATATTTCTTGAAAGCAGATTTATATCTTAATTTGTTCTCTTCGTTGTATTCCCTCCTCCACACTCTCTCCAGATTTTTACAGCTGGATTCTCAATTTGCAATGCTTCTGTAAACCAAGGGGCAGGAGGATGACATCTTGTTTGATGACTGATTTTTTCTGGTAGCACTGAATTTAGGGCATCCCGCATCTAGGTGTCTGTTAAAGGTAGGTGCTGATGGCAAGCCCATGGAGTTAATACGCCTTTGCCGACAATAGGAAACCTCTGGGCATGACCCTTTGAGCTGAAGATTCTTGGATGTTAGCCAGCCAGTAATACCCTCTAATCTGCCAAGTGGAATTCCCCTGCAGACCTCGGCACCAATACATCAGTTAACCCTGGACTGAGGGACTGGTTGAAAAATATGTTTATTTAGTACAATCTGGATTTTCCATGGGTGCTAGTAAAATTAACATATTAACCAAAAAATCCCAGGCCTTTGTAATACGAAAACCTTGCTTGACCCAAATGAGTGCTCTGCTGGGGTTCATGAGACCTGGGCAGAACGAGCTGTATGGTCTTTAATATATATAGACACCACCTCAATGTCATGCGGTCACACTGGGCATGGTGAACCCACTATCGCTAGAAAGACGGCCATCTATACACATTACAGGGGGGGATTTTTTGGATGTAATGGCAGCAAGCGTTAATAGATCAACAGGAGTAAGAGTGGCACAATACACAAGAGGCCTAGGACTAACAGGCGTATGGAAAGTGAAACATAATTCAGACCAACATTATTCAGGATTCATGCCATACAAATCCACCTGGGTGAACCTATGACAACTATACAATTATCTGGGCAAAGCAGGAGGTATTGTTGCTCCACTTGAAATCTTATCTCTCTCACAATGCTAAAAATGGCACTTGACTCCATCGACTGGCAATACCTGATCATGGTTCTAAAATGATTCGAGTTTGGCCCGAAAATGTGGGTCTGGCTAGGCCTACTCTTTACAAATCCTACTGCTGCAGTGAAGGTGAAAGTGTTTTGGCTGGATAGAGGTACAAAGCTGCCTCCTCTCTCCACTCTTGTTCGCAATAACAATTTAGCATAATGGGTCAGGAGCTCAAATTTGCAGGTTGTATAAGGGTGAAGGGGCAGAGGACAAGATTTTTCTCTATGCAGATGACATACTTAAAATCCTCTTCAATAGATAGGGCAAGGGCTCCCTATGTTACAAACAGTTGGTGAATACTCCTGATACCAGATTAATTGGGCCAAATCGACAGTTCTAAAATATTAGAATGGATGGGTTATGGATGTTGGGTGTCAACGTGGCCAAAGATGGCTTTAGTTATCTAGGAATGGCCATTGCAAGGCATAGAAGTATTTTTTAACTACAACCTGGAAGTGATACTGACAGATTTCTATATGGACACAAAGCACAATAATGAGGCAGATGGCCATATTTAATGTGATAGCCCTACCCGAACTACTATACGCGTGATCCCAGAGGCATTCTTTCAAAGAATGGAAGTACGCTCCCTATTGTGTAGAGGTGGATCTCTTATATCACTGATGCCGCTTTACAGATTGGTGTACATGCATTGCAATGTGCTTCCCAATTTCAGACTGTGCTACGTTTGCAAGACAGGATGAGCTTTTAGCGCACCTGGAGAGAGCCACCATGGTTAACGCCACTTATCGACAATATATGCTTCTTGGAAAGGAATTAAATAAATTGCCAGGAGCATCAGCAATTTTAATCTTCAAATTTAAAAAGCCACAATGTTTGTTTATTTGATGGAAATGTAATTTTACAAAAGAAAGCTGCTTTATGGGCAGGCGCAACACTACAAACTCTAGAGGGAAACAGCAGTTACAACACCATTGGTATTTCCAAACTTGGGGCCATATTTATAAGACAGTCACGCAGCAAAGCAAGTCACCTTGTTGCATTGCGTGACAGGGAAAGGGCTGGAATGCGCCATTTTTAAAAAAATACGGTGCATTCTAGTCTTTATCCCTGGGCTGGCGCCGTTTGTGCCTGCCTAGCGCCAACATATGCACCCTTGCACCATGGTGCAAGGGTGCCTGTGTTGTAAGGAGGATTGTTTCTGTACGTGAAGGGGCACCTTCCTTCACAAAAACAATCCCCTGAGGCATTTTCCTCTTTCTATGTGTGCAGCAGAATGCAGCACACATAGAAAGAGGAAGTAACAAGGAGAAATAAAGATATTCCTCCTTGTTATGCCTCACCTGGGAAGGTGTAGCATTTTGGCACATTCCCAGATCTACAACTTTTGGTAAATATGGGAAAGCACCAAAATCCATTGATGTTGTGTGGGAACACCCCGCAACACCCATGGAATGCTTCCCTGGCGCAGAGTATCGCAGTGATGTGCGCTGCATTGCGTTACTCTGGATTTATGAAGCCACTCAGGGCCACGCAGGGTGGCCTTGCGTGGCTTCATAAATCATATTTTTGGGTTATGTCACCCATGCAACACATTGCCTGGTGCAGACACGATGCAACCTCACTCATAAATATGCCCCTTGGAGACTTAGTGGGTGAAGGTGCACACAAGTCTTCCGCTGTTACAAACTGAATATGACCTGGCTCTCTCATAGGATCTCAGGCACCTAGAGGTCCACCACCCACTGACACCCTACTTACTGGATTGGTCAAACCTTCTGGAGGCAACCCCTCTGGAGCAGAGGGTTTACCTTGGACAGCTGACCGAGTTGTAGACCTCACTCTACAATACAGGAGTGCTTGCAATGACCCAGGTCCCCCCAGGAGAAACGACAAAGGAACTATTGATGATAAAGACTGGGAGCCTGCTTTGGTGCACCCTAGAAAGGTGGCAATACAAGCAGGCTTGAGATTAGTACAATTGAAGATCTTGCACATAGCCTATTATCACAGTTGGAGATTGCACAAGATGAGCCTTCACACGGATCCTAAGTGCTTGAAATGCAGGGAAGGAGAGGGCACTTTCTTCCAAATCATGAAGAAGAACTACAGGGCTGCTGGGTGCAGTGGAATGAGTCCTCCCCCCTTGTGCTCTTTGTTAATGCACCTTATCAGGTTAACATAAATTGTATCTGTCTTCCGGTATAAACATGTAAGTAAGTAGCCGGAAATAAGCAGACTGTGGGGTATTGCGCACCACGAATTCACCCAGAGTGATGCAAAGTGGTTTAAACTCTTGCTAGGGTATTTACTTTTAGCACAAGAGGTATTTTGCACTGGAATGGTGCTGTTTTTTCATCTGAAATAGCGCTTTGCTCTGCTTTCGCCACTTTGCATCAAGGGGGCATCGGCCTTAAGCATTACTGCATAAGCACCCATAGTTTTTGATGCAAAGCTTGATCTACTAGTATAGGGGGTGGGCACAAAAACGTTTGAATACCTCTGCCCTACTGTTTTCACATGTATCAAGTAAAATACATTTTCAAGGCAAATGGGTATCGTTAACATCAAGGTTATAACATCCTTTGGGGCCGATCATGTCGGGCTTTTCGGGTACAAGACAGAGTCAGGTGCCTGTTTTATGCACCTGCAGGGTGTAAAGTGAACTCATTTAACCAGATATTTCTCGACGTTAGTGCTTTATTTACAGACAGCACAGCTAAGATACTGAAAAACAAAAGACAGACAAGTGATGGACGGAATGCAGAGTGATAGAGCGCCATGTCCTCGTAAAATTTGTAGGGGTGCATCATAATCACCTTTAGTCTGCACCCGCATATATCCAGCTGTGTATGAATGAATAGCCGGTATAATGTAGTTCTAAACCGCATATTTAGAGTGAATAAGAGAGTAGTTGTGTCATTAGAATTATGAAAATGTATTGCTTAATTGAGATGTGTTTAAAAAGATGCATAGATGATTTAGTTCATGTGTAGTTAAAGATGCAGTAGTTAACGTGTATGATATTACATAGCACGTGTAGTTTACGTTTTGCATATAAAATATATGAGTTTATGCTTAAAGAAATAATTAAGAATTGTGTGTTTAAAGTGTGTAAAGGCCTGACTACATATATGAAAAGGAAAGGCCTATTCGTTCTTATGTTAGCTTATTTTGTAGGCAGAGAAGGTTCTCTTGGAAAGGCTCTCCGGGTACAGTTGGTAGATTTGGGCAGAGGGAAGGAAAGTCTGTTGAAATGTATCTTCTGTTGCAGGTGCAAGGACACATGCCTCGTTAGCGAAAGATTGGTTCTTTGTTTCACGAGTTAGGGTGGTGGGAGGCATTGAGATGGGAGTACACTGGAATGCAGGGATGATACTTTCAGCGGAGAAGGTGCCTGGGACTCAAAGACATCGTAACCGTCCTGGATGAAGTAAGAGTTTCGATGGAAAAGTACGAGAAGGAAGACCTGGCCGAAGAGGCGTGACAAGGGCGTGTTCAATTGTATTTGGGTTTTGTATTAGGGACAGTGCCCCGAGGGTGGAGAGTAGAGAAGAGGTAGAGGAGACCAGAGAGGAAGACAGAGAGGGATTCTAGGAAGGAGCATCTTAGAACGAGCTCGAAATGCTATGTGAGTGCACTTCTTAGGAAGTCTTCACAGCTGACACCTTTTTCTTTACTCTTGCCTGGGTAGTGCGTTAAGTAGGTATGCCACCTTAAGCGATAGAGTAGGGACAGCTAATGGGTTTTATGCTTATTTAGATAAATGAGGAACAAAATAGAGATTGGAGCAGTTATCGCTTGTCTAATACTTCTGGAGCTAACGATTCTTCTTATCCTGAGTCGGATGAGACTCCTGCGTAGGATGCTATTTGTATTAGTGCCCATCTATTTCTTTAACCTCGTGTTGAGGTGCTTGCACGTGCAGTTATTCTTGGCTGTAATAAACCCACAAAATTGAATTCGGAGTCAGTGGTCTTTTAAGGTAAACTGGATTCTAAATTGTCGCATAACCGAAAAGGATTTTCTTCCCTTCACACTATTCAGCAGGTAAAAAGATCCTGGCGACCTGAGGATTCTTAGAGGTGATAAGATAAGAATCAGCGTTATCAGTTGGTAGCAGAGTAGGATGGTTTCCTCTGATAGTAAGGGGAGATCTAGATCAGGATAAGGGATTATTTTCCCCATAGAGCCCGAGTAATGGTGATCCAGTGGATCGTAAGAGGAGGACGTCGGCGGTCGCTGAAAACTGACGGAGAGTGACGGTGCGGCGGAAGTAGCAGTTCGTGGTAGAGTGAGTATGAACAGGGTGATACTTGTTAGATTGCGGTGTTTAATTGTTGTGTGATGTCTTGCGGAGTTGGAATGAGAGTCGTGTGATTGAGGAGCGGACCGTGAGCGCGCGCGGGCCGAGAGATTTGATATTGTGGTGTAGAAGACACCCAGAGCTGAGATTGTTGACCAGAGGTTGTGGGGGTCATGAGACGTCGTTGACAAACCCACTGAAGATAGGGAACATATGTGTGAGTGTGTGAATAACCGACGCTGGTCGTAGGTTGTTGTGTGCAGAACATTGAGCGTTTGGATCCTATCGATTGTGTCAGAGGTGATTGTCCGGTCGTTCGCGGACAGACAGTTGCCAGATTGAGGTCAACAATTTTGAGAGGCTGGTCGGTGTGGACCGACAGTCAGAGAGGTAATTGTTCGGTAGGGCGGACAGTTACTTCAGAGTGTGATTGGGACATTTTCGAGTGAGAACGGGTGAATTAAGAAGGAGGGGAACTGCTGCGAGCGGAGGAAGAGTGACGTCAGGCAGGGCCGTGCTGCGATAGGCCGGTTGGTGTGAGCCACGCTGGCATTGGTGGACTGAAGTCAGGAAGTAAAACAAAATATTGGGTGCGAACAGAAATCTGCTTTATCATGAAATGTTTTAAAGTTTTACGAGAACTCTGTAGAGGAGATAGACATGTGGTTACTCGGGGAGGGGAGGAAGCCCCTCCCGAGGATACCCCAGCACATTACATGGCTAAGAATGTAGGATTACATACTATAATTTGGCTTGAAAATTGGCATAAAATGACAGAAGGGGAAGAAGAATTGACTTTCCCACGCTATGGTACTTTCAGGTTGGAAGTGTTATATCAGTTGAAATCTGTGATGTCTTCCTTGCGACTGCTACCCAGACCTACACAGTTCGAGGCGTTACATGCATGGATTAGAGCAGCGTACGACAGGAAGAGAGACAAAAGCCAAGAAAGGGTGAAGAAGTCGATCAGGGCATTTCAAGATGCGAGATGGGATGCACTGGAGAAAAGATGGAGAGTGGAGACAATAGATTATATCCGTTGTTAGAGGGAACGGGAGGTACGCAGGGAAAAAGCACAGAGGAAGATGACAGTGATACGGATGGCAGCTTGCTAGACAGACTGCTGGCAGAGAGACCACCTACATTAAATCCAGAATATAGCACAGAAAATTTGATTGTGGCAGGAGGGATGGACGAGTCACACAATCAGACAAACATGAGAGTAGTGGGAAAAATCTCCACAGGAACGGAGGGAGCGGGAACCCAGTCTCCCATGGGGAATATGCGGTTGCCGGACTCCCTGACTGTACCCGTTACCATTGGTCCTATAGTATCAGTGTATGACCCAGATCGAGTAAGTGAAGGAAGTCTAATGCAGACTACAGGGAGAGAGGGGATCAGCGCAGGAGGGAATGGCGTAGAGGTACAACTGGTCCGTTCTCCGAAGCCCATGGAAGCGAGCACGCCATTGCCAGCCACCGCAGACTCCTCTAGTGGACAGGTGGATGAGAGACCGGCAAGACCAGGGTCTTTATTCGAGTCCAAGTCAGCTTTGAGGATGTGGACACCATCTGTAAGGAATCAAAGCTATAGAATGCCAGAAGATAGGGAACGAGATATCTTAGAAAATAGACCAAGTTCTAGGAATACGATAGAAGAGAGCAAGTCACGAGAACAAAGCAGTGACTATGACGAGTGGAATGGTGCGGTTTGTCGAGAAATGCTGAGGAGTGCAGTGAAGGCGAGGTTGTTGGATGTAGTGAGACTAAAGGCAGAGGTAGACGAAATGATTAGTGGGAACCTGCCCTTGGAGAGAATAGAGATCTATGAGCCAGACAAGCTGCTTTTTGTAGCAAAGGACGTGACTCGTAAAGCAAGGGCCGCACATGAGAAATTGACCGAGTTGGCCAAGAAATAGGTTGCAATATAGTGATCAAGAACTGGAGGAGAAAAGGATCACAGGATTAAGAACGCATACTAAAGACCTCATTGTAGGGATGCGTATATGGATAATGTTGAATAAATGGGAGGAAAGGTGGTCAAAGAAGAAGATTGCCAAAAAGACTGTAGGAGAAACGCCGCCCCCGGGGGGAGGGGTGACGGGCGTAGGGAACTATCCTTTACGGGAAGTACAGAACGGAGGGTACGTGCATGTGCCGTGGAGTAGAGGAGATTTGGCTGCGTTTACAAATGATTTTCCTCGGCTGAGGGAAAAACCCGTAGAGTGATACAAACAGGTTGAGCGTTTCGTCAAAATTTCAAAGGTATTATGGACTGATTTGAACACCTTGTTTGATATAGTGGTACCAGGAGATTTGTGGACAGCTTGTAAAATTGCAGTTGAGTGGCCGACTTTGAACCTGGGAGAGATGCCGTTACAAATGGTCCATCACCCATTGTTATGAAAAAATTCGAGCAAGTGATTACATGGTTGAAGTTGAAGATCTCGCCCCAAGACATCGATTGGGTTAAGATAGATCGAACCGTGCAGGAACCGAAGGAGACGGTGCATGAGTATTATGAAAGACTCTTGCAGGCTTTTAAACAGTATAGCGGATTAGATGCCTTAGACCCCAAGGATATGGGACAGTTTGTCTCAAAGTTTGTCCTGGGATTGAGACCAGAGGTCAGCCTCATGATACAGCACCATTTGATCTGTTGGCAGAACAAGCCGGTAGATGAAATCTTGCGGTATGCGAGGTACTGTAGCGACGAAGTGGACTCGAAGCACCGGAAGCTAAAGGACAAACTGATGCTCGTTCAGATGCAGACAGCTCAGGTCCAGCCTAGTGGAGGGACGCTGGGAAGGAGACAGGGAAATTACCAAGGGAACCAAAATGGGCAGGGAAAGGGGAAACCTATAGATCCCAAGACGGGGATGGATGTGGCAACACTGAAGAAGACCACTGCGTGTCATCAGATTGGACATTGGAAGCGCGAGTGCCCCTTGAACTCAGCCAACCAGGTGCAGCAGGAGGTAGAAGTGGTTCAGGCACCCGTGCCGGAGGTAGTTAATACAGTGATGAGGCCCAGATCGATGAAAGGGGGGACGTATAACCCACAAGTGCAGGTCACCCAGCCACCAAGAATTTTGCAAGGAATGCGGACCTACCAGCAGATGCCCCTTTTCGAAGGGTATGGCGGGTACAGTCCAGACCCGTTGGCCTGATGGTGCCTGAGGGGGGAGGAAGATTGCACACTTGGAGCAGTCTTGGAGGTAGACCAGAGAGGACCTTTTGTGGAGGCGGACATTGATGGTCATCCTACCACTCTTTTGGTTGACACTGGTGCTACCCAGTCCACTGTAAGATCAGCAGTGGTCCCCAACCTACCCCTCTCGGGACAATCGATCCAAGTTGTTGGAGTGGCGAACAAAAGAATAACTAGCCCACTGACCGAACCAATTCCAGTGAGGATAGGCTCCTTCCAAACTAGACATCAGTTTGTGGTGTGCGATACGAGCCCGGTTTGTCTTTTGGGAAGAGACCTATTATGTAAATTGAACCAATAACAGTCAAAAAAAACCAACCTGTCTTGCAATAATATAGAAATTGTCCATCAGGATCACAGTAAAGTAATAATCTCGCTAAACCAACGACAACCCAGTTCCCTGAACAAACTAGAGGAAATTAATTAGTCAAAAAAATATAAATCTTATTTTATTTATATAATAGTCTTTGATATTCACAGTATTTATATCTCACCACTCAAAAGAAATTTATCACATAAAAAGATAATCCAAAATACAACATATTCAAAACAATATCTATCGTGCGTCCTCTCCTTGAAAGGTAGTAACAAATTCTGGGGGCACGAAGTTGTCCAGCGCCAACGCGCGTTTCGGTGTCTTAACCCAATGCGGGTCACACCTTCATCAGGGCGAGCAAATCAAAAGTGGGACCCAACAACAGAACCACCTACAACAATAAGAAAGTGATATAAAGCAATCATAATCAAAACTACAAATTTGCAAATTCATATATACATTTCAGGGTAGATGATAAGTTTAAGGATAAATATATATATGGGGAGATAAAAAATTAGCAGCGAGAAAACATAAACAATCATTCATATAAAAATGATGATCAGATTTAAATATCATTTAATGAAATATGGGAGCGTGCGCAACAAGCAATACCAGAAAGTACCCAAAAAGTTGAAAAATAAAAGTTTCACCCAGAGAAAGAAAAAGAAAATTGCACCCAAATTCGCCGTGAGAATCAGAAAAACAATATATTAAGTGACATAGATAAACCCAATCATGAATCTATATATACATCTATACCGTCATCTACCTTGATGTAGAGTGTCTAGGTAAATAGCCTTGGAAAATAGCCTTGAGTAGAAAAGATTAGGTTGAGACCAGCTCAATCCGAAAAATCTATAAAGACACAAAAAACCTTAATGGTCAATCATTGCACATAAATTCAAAAGAAAATCTTATTGAATTATTTAAAAGTAGAGAAAAGTCAGAATTGGATTGGAGGTCCCGAGAGGGAACATCCATCCGCAAAAGTCTTACCCGTATGGAAAACGGCATACCATAAACATAAAGACTTCTTAAACTCCGAAATCGGAGTCAGTTTTAGTATTGCGTGGCAAAAATGATCCGAATTCCGAGAGTGGGGCGTTCATACGCGCATAAATAGTCAGATGTTCCTCATCTAAAGAATAAATGAAAACTCAGTAAGCAAAAAAGGGATCAAATATCTGAGTGAACACAGGAGGAAAATATATCCAAAAGTTCAAACTGATCCAACACGAGGATTCAAATCACTTAAGCTCACAACAGTCAGTAAATTGGACGCTAGGGTAAAACAGAGTCCGCATTCATAAACGGAAAAAATTCCGTGACATGGCGTCTCAGATAGAAAAAATAGGGAACAAAACAGCATGGTTGGCCACTCAAGGCAAAAAAGGCTAATAAGGGGTGGCCAAATATCCCTATATGCCAGCAGGTTAATGGGGGCCAACAAACAGTTACCGCAAGAATGTACATGGGTTGATATAAACATCCAACCATATAAGATAGAGGATGAAAAACATACAGGGGAACTATCTGCATGCCAAAAAACACCTAAAAGTGCACTTAGTTAGAAACGCCACTCAAAACATTGAAAATCTAATGTTTTTTATATACAAAGTGGCCGAGAGTCCCTACCTATCTATAGGATCGGGAGGACTGCTAAACAAGAGCACGAAACTGTGTAAAATTTAGAAAATTGGCATTAAATCTTATAGAATAAAGGGTAGAAAACGGGCATAAAGAACTGCTAGAAAATAAAATAAACGCCTAATGATGCACAGAGCTTAAAAGCATCACAGTACGGCATTCGAGCATGTCGATAACAGTCAGTGAGACCGCGGATGAATAATCACGTTAGTGAAACAAACTCTAAATGCCTGGTAATGCACAAAGCTTAAAGAACACCACAATACGGCATTCGGGCATGTCGATAAAAGTCTGCATGGCCGCGGATAAATAATCACATAAATGTAGCAGGTTCTTGAAGGGAAAAAGAAAAAGATAAAGATATAGAAACTTACCACATAGTATAAATGGCGAATTTCAGTGCACGGCGTCCTCCAACGTCTGGCAGGGCAGAAAGCTCCCGAAGACTGGCTTTAGAAATAAAAAAAAGCCTAATCCAGTATATGAAATTATGTAAATTGAACTGCACTATCTATTGCACACCTAGGGGAGTGGAGGTTCAGACGAAGGATGACGATGCCACCTTCAAAGTTGCCAATCAACACTTGTGTATAGAAATGTATCCAGTGGTGACAGTGGAAGAACTTCCACTGGATTTGAGAGATTCCGTGTCGCAAGAGGTGTGGGATTTCACAGGAGAAGAGATTGGACTGATCAAGGGGTTGAACCTGTGCAGATCCAGGTGAAGCAGAATGCGGAATTCCCTAGAACGCCCCAGTACAATCTGTCGCCTGAAACGATCGCAGGGATTAAGCCTGTAATCGAGTCTATGATCAAGCAAGGCATTCTGAAGGAGATAAGAGGTAGCCCATGTAATTCACCCATCATGGGACTACAGAAACCGAGTGGGAAGTTCAGGATCGTGCAAGACCTGCGAAAGGTTAACACGATAGTTATCCCATGTTGTCCAGTGGTACCGAATCCATCGGTGATACTGTTTCAGATCCTATGTGAAGCCGAGTGGTTCACTGTCATTGATTTGTGTCAAGCATTCTTCTCGATACCGCTCCACGAGGAAAGCCAATTTCTTTTTGCTTTCCGGCTGGAAAATCGTGTGTTAACATGGTGTCGTATCCCTCAAGGGTATACAGAGAGTCCATCGATCTTTAATCAGATCTTGAAGAAGAATCTTGAGAGTCTAGTGTTGCCACAGAACTCAGTTCTTGTGCAGTACATAGACCTGCTTGTGGCATCGGAGACCGAAGATGCTTGCAGGATAGACACGATAGCCCTACTGAATCATTTGGCAGAGAATGGACACAAGGTATCCCCGAACAAATTGCAGTACTGTCTAAATGAGGTACAGTACTTGGGCCACAGATTAGAAAAAGGCAAGAGGAAGGTGTCACCAGATTGAATTGAGGCAATAATGAACATGGCAGTGCCCACCACTCAGAGAGAAGTCAGGATGTTCTTGGGAATGGTCGGCTATTGTCGTCAGTGGATTCCCAGTTTTTCCTTGAGAGCAAAGCCTTTGCAGAGGCTTACGCACAAGGATGTGAGTGATCCGGTACCACGGGATGAGGAGTGCTTGGTGTCATTCCTAAGACTGAGAGAAGATTTGTGCAGTGCACCAGCTTTGGGAATGCCTGATTACAACAAGGCTTTCTCACTGCTCTGTTGCGAGAGGGAGGGTTGTGCCTTAGCGGTCTTAGCTCAGAACCATGCAGGTGTCCGTAGACCAGTTGCTTACTTTTCAGCTACTCTAGATCCACTAGCTTCTGCGTTGCCCGGATGTCTAAGATCCGTTGCTGCAACAGGTGTCAGCATTGAAAGATGTGAAAGCATTGTAATGGGTCATCCTTTGACTGTTTATGTGCCACACTCGGTTGAACTGTTGATGACCAGGACCCAGCTCCTAACGAATAACAGGTTAACGAGGTATGAGCAAGTCATACTTGCCGCAGAGAATGTGACTCTGAAAAGGTGCTCCGTCTTAAATCCTGCGACATTAATGCCCATACCGAATGCAGATGATGAAGATTGTACGGACCATGATTGTCTTGACGTGACTGAACTGTGCACCAAACCGAGACCTGACATTGTCGATGAACCACTGACTGACCCAGATGAAATTTTCTTTGTCGATGGTTCATGTCTAAGAGACAGTGTCGGCCAACTAAGAGCAGCATTTGCTGTATGTACCATTTCAGGAGTGGTTGAGGCTGCTTGCCTAGAAGGAGTACACTCCACGCAGGTAGCTGAGATCATTGCCTTGACTCGTGCCTGTTTGGCCGCTGATCAAATTCGAATCACGATCTACACGGACAGCCAGTATGGGTTCGGTGTGGTTCATGACTTCGGACAGTTATGGTCCCAGAGGGATTTTTGACATCATCTGGCTCACCCATTAGGAATGGAGAGCATGTAAGACAACTGCTAGATGCATTGCAATAGCCAAAGGAAATCGCAGTTGTCAAGTGCTCTGCACATGGAAAGGGGGAGGATTTTGTGTCTTTGGGAAACAATTATGCGGACGAAGTCGCCCGCTTCTGTGCAGAACAAAGATGTATATTTACAGAGGGTTACACAGGTGAGAGCCAAGAAAGAACCGAACTCAACATGATGTTGGCCATGGCAGACACTTGGGAGGAACTCAAGCGATTGCAGGATGAGGTGACAGATCAAGAACGGAATGGATGGGTCAAAGCAGGATGTGAATGAGGGGATGTGGATGTTTGGGTTTCCAGTGATGGGAGAGCTGTACTGCCAGAAAATATGCTGAGCCCCATGGCGAGACTAATACATGGACCGGTACACCTTGATAGAGATGCAATGATGCGTGTGTTTAGACAAACGTGGTATAACCCACGATTTCGTGCGATTGCTGAAGCAGTTTGTCAGAGGTGTGTTACGTGTCAACAGATGAATGCTGGAAAGAAAACTGTAGTCACCTTGAGTCACATTGGGAGGTCAGGAGGACCCTTCAATAGGATGCAGCTAGACTTTATAGAAATCCCTAAGTGCAATGGGTTGAGGTACATTTTGGTGGTGGTGTGTGTATTCTCACGGTGGGTGGAGGCTTACCCAACACGCAGGTGTGACACCCTCACAGTGGCTAAGTTATTGTTGAGGGAACTCATCCCGAGGTTTGGTTTTCCGACCTCTTTGGAATCAGATAGAGGGACACACTTCCACAGTGAAATCATGAAGCTGCTTTGTGCGGCACTGAATGTGGATCAAAGATTGCATTGCAGTTATCGACCAGAGGCTTCTGGGATAGTGGAACAGGTTAATGGAAACTTGAAGGCAAGAATGGCAAAAATGTGTTCATCAACGTCTCTGAAGTGGCTGACGCATTGCCACTTGTGCTGATGAGCATTCGAAGTGTCCCAGACAGGAGAACTGGGTTGTCCCCTCATGAAATCTTGATGGGAAGGGCAATGCGGTTGCCAGCAGTACCGGCTACAGCTTTGATAAACATCACTGATGACTTGATTCTCGATTACTCTAAAGGACTATCTGATGTGGTCCGTTCTGTGTCCCAGCAGGTGCAAGCTGCAGCTGTTCCGGCCTCGAGTGATCTGTGCCACGACCTGTGTCCAGGCGACTGGGTGCTTGTCCGAAAGCACGTGAGGAAGAGCTGTCTGGATGTTCGGGGGCGAGGCCCGTACCAGGTGATACTGGTAATGAACACAGCAGTGAAGTGTGGAGGATTGCCGAACTGGGTGCATGCTTCCCATACCCGCAGAGTTTCAGCACCCTCAGAAGAAACAGCTCCTCTCGTAGATGAAAATCCAGCTGATGTGGCAGGGCCACATGAGAGGACAAGTCAAGCTGTGAGGGCCACTGACACAGCTGGTTGTGCACCAGAGCAGGCAGAAGGGGGTTCCGACAACCCAAACCTGGACTCTGACTCGGATGACAGAGGTGGTGCAGTGGGTGGAGTGGAGTCAAATTCAGCAGAAGAAGGAAGTGGTGCACAGGGTATAGAAGGGGAAGGCGGAAGAACAACCAGAATTGAGGAGGCTTGGCCCGAAAGACAGAGGCGACTGAATCTGAGGTTGGCACCCGAAAGAGATCTTGTTCCAGTGTCCGAAACGTCTGAAACAGAAGCAAGTGACGAAGAGCAGACTCAAGAGGGTCGGAGGAGGTCGAAAAGAACGAGGGTACCTTGCCAGAGATACTCTACCCCTGAGTGGACTTACGCAGTGACTGATGCAGGGGGTAGTGAGCTCGGGGAGGCTGAGGTCTGTGCAGGTGGTCAGCAAGAGCCCGAGTGTGGTACTGAAAGTGATACTGTTAATACCAGGACTCGAAGTCGAAGGAATACTGACCCTCACGGTTCCGAATCCCCCGCTTCTGAGTAAAGTCCGAGAATTGGTTTTGCATCGACTCGAATTTCCGTCTTTTGGATTTGAGCCGTCTTCACATGAAATGACAATTCTTCGCCTTGAACTTTTGTATCATGTTTTAGAAGCACTTGCAGATGATCTTATCGTGGATGAAATATAACCTGTTGTAAATAAAAGTCTAAAGAAGAAGATAACCTAGGTCCGAGCGGAAGAAGAATAAACTTAGGGACTTTCCACCGAAGAGGAACAAGCGCTTAGGGAAGTCTTTTTCTGGACTATGTAAATAAGACACTGTTGTTGAAAAGGGGATTTCCAGAGGTTTCAAAGTGGTTCTCGAACTGGTTAAGCAAGTCACGTGCAGAGAAGACAGAGACTTTTTGAGTGTTCATTGCTGAAACTAAGAACTTTTGAGAACGTTCGAGATCATGGAGGCTGCAGATCCACATCGTAGATCCAAATTGATTGTAGGCACACTTATAGGGGGTGTGATAGTTTCTATAATCATAGTAGTTGTAGTCTCATATATAGTTCCACACGAGCTAGCAGTGGAGGGGGTGCCAGGAACTCCTACACCTACTACACCTAGCAAAAAGGAGGGAAACATAGGAGCTGACAAAGCTTTGCTAATAGAAGAAAGTCGTAGATTGCATGTAGATTTGTCTAGAAGTGATTTTAAGCTTAATGCATACGCCAAGCTGCTATATGAGTATGTAGATGCGATGGATGCGAAAGATTGCTATGTGTGTATGCAGTTGCCTGCTTCAGTGGATGAGGGTATTAGATATCACCATCTTCCACTGACGTATGGGATTTCATGTAGTCTGTTGCTTAGTATATTCTATGAAAGAGATCAGTTTGAGTATTTCTTTTCCAATTACGATGCAGTGCTTCCTGAAGTTCCAGCTTACAAACATTTGAATAAATACGACTATTATAAGTCAGAAGATAGGCTTAGGAAGTACTTCATACCGTCTTTGGAATTGGATACAGCATATGCCCACCGACATAACTTGACGTGCTCATTGTCAGATGTAGAGAAGAAGTTTGTAGATCAGGTAGAAGATAGATATAGAAAATTAACACAGACACGAGATACAGGATGTAGTCCAGTAGATTGGACCGAGGAGGAAAGATTGCACCGAACAAAAGGAAGTTATGGTCCTATAGCATTGGACAAGGAGCAGAGGGGAAAGCTGTGTGTGAGACGTTATCAGACCTACTATGAAAAGGTCCCGGTGGGACAGAGTACGTGTGATCATGTTTTCACCATGGAAGAATCAGCAAAGAATTTTCTGCAAGGCCCTGTACAAGTGATACCTACGGTGTATTATGTGTGTGGAAGGAATGCTTATGTGAGATTGCCTGCGAACTGGTATGGTACGTGTTACTTGGGAATAATATTTCCAAAGATTTACCATGCAGAGGATTTGGAGCTTTTGGAAGGTAGAAAGCATTCAAGAGTGAGGAGAGGTGCGAGTGCAGGAGTTGTAGTGGAGATATCTTTGGAGCAAGGATACCAAGTTTGGGAGTGGTCTTGAATGATGTAAAGATTCGGAGATTGGCGACTGTGATAGCTGAACTATCAATGAATACAGCAAAGTCGCTGGTACTTGTGGAGGGAGAGATGTTGTCGATAAGGACAATGGTTTTGCAGAATCGCCTTGCTTTGGATGTCCTATTGGCAAAAGAGGGCGGAGTCTGTAAATTGTTGAAGGTTCAAGAGTGCTGTACTTATATACCAGACCACAGCAAGGATCTGGAGAAATATATAAGTAACATCACTACGATTCACACGAAAATAGCAGACTTGACTGAAGAGGGAGTTTGGGAGAAGGTTGGAAAGGGTTTCGGTCAAGTGGGGAGCTGGTTTGCGAATTTGGGAAAGGGATTCCTTGGCTATGTTCTGAGACCTCTCCTTATTGTGGTGGTTTGTGTGGTTTGCCTGTGGGGTCTGATCAAAGCATACAAATGGTATCGAGCAGGCAGAGCTGAGAGGGCTTTGAGAGAAAATGAGACGAGAATGGCTAGACTGCAGGACAGTCACTATCGAAACCTTAAGAGTTTGGAGAGATTCCGACAAGGGAGAATGGCAACGAGTTCTGTTTAGGTCGGTTCTTTCTCCAAGGGAGTGAAAAGATGTGATGACAGGAGTCATCAAAGGGGGGAACTGATAGAGCGCCATGTCCTCGTAAAATTTGTAGGGGTGCATCATAATCACCTTTAGTCTGCACCCGCATATATCCAGCTGTGTATGAATGAATAGCCAGTATAATGTAGTTCTAAACCGCATATTTAGAGTGAATAAGAGAGTAGTTGTGTCATTAGAATTATGAAAATGTATTGCTTAATTGAGATGTGTTTAAAAAGATGCATAGATGATTTAGTTCATGAGTAGTTAAAGATGCAGTAGTTAACGTGTATGATATTACATAGCACGTGTAGTTTACGTTTTGCATATAAAATATATGAGTTTATGCTTAAAGAAATAATTAAGAATTGTGTGTTTAAAGTGTGTAAAGGCCTGACTACATATATGAAAAGGAAAGGCCTATTCGTTCTTATGTTAGCTTATTTTGTGGGCAGAGAAGGTTCTCTTGGAAAGGCTCTCCGGGTACAGTTGGTAGATTTGGGCAGAGGGAAGGAAAGTCTGTTGAAATGTATCTTCTGTTGCAGGTGCAAGGACACATGCCTCGTTAGCGAAAGACTGGTTCTTTGTTTCACGAGTTAGGGTGGTGGGAGGCATTGAGATGGGAGTACTCTGGAATGCAGGGATGATACTTTCAGCGGAGAAGGTGCCTGGGACTCAAGGTCATCGTAACCGTCCTGGATGAAGTAAGAGTTTCGATGGAAAAGTACGAGAAGGAAGACCTGGCCGAAGAGGCGTGACAAGGGCATGTTCAATTGTATTTGGGTTTTGTATTAGGGACAGTGCCCCGAGGGTGGAGAGTAGAGAAGAGGTAGAGGAGACCAGAGAGGAAGACAGAGAGGGATTCTAGGAAGGAGCATCTTAGAACGAGCTCGAAATGCTATGTGAGTGAACTTCTTAGGAAGTCTTCACAGCTGACACCTTTTTCTTTACTCTTGCCTGGGTAGTGCGTTAAGTAGGTATGCCACCTTAAGCGATAGAGTAGGGACAGCTAATGGGTTTTATGCTTATTTAGATAAATGAGGAATAAAATAGAGATTGGAGCAGTTATCGCTTGTCTAATTCTTCTGGAGCTAACGATTCTTCTTATCCTGAGTCGGATGAGACTCCTGCGTAGGATGCTATTTGTATTAGTGCCCATCTATTTCTTTAACCTCGTGTTGAGGTGCTTGCACGTGCAGTTATTCTTGGCTGTAATAAACCCATAAAATTGAATTCGGAGTCAGTGGTCTTTTAAG
This sequence comes from Calotriton arnoldi, assembly GCA_963921515.1. Taxonomy (NCBI): domain Eukaryota; kingdom Metazoa; phylum Chordata; class Amphibia; order Caudata; family Salamandridae; genus Calotriton; species Calotriton arnoldi. The sequence goes on along the minus strand of CAWUFW010000495.1, from coordinate 3,664,895 downwards.
GTAAACTGGATTCTAAATTGTCGCATAACCGAAAAGGATTTTCTTCCCTTCACACTATTCAGCAGGTAAAAAGATCCTGGCGACCTGAGGATTCTTAGAGGTGATAAGATAAGAATCAGCGTTATCAAGAGCAAATCATTTTGCATGTGTCACCCTGAGTGGGACGGGTATGCCCAGACGTGGGTCCCGTGCTCGCCATACCACTGGAGTCAAGCTATCCTGGCTGATGAGGGGTGAAACCCCGAAACCGGTCCTAGGATGCTTGTTTCCAGTCCAGGGAGGACCTGGACTGGCAGTTCGGGCTGGACTGTTTCCATTGGGCGCAGGGTCAAGACGGATTTGCATATGGCTGAGTTCAAACTGGAATGGCATGGGGAGCAAAAAACTATGGATTTAGGCCCAGATCTCTGTACTGGGGTGAATATATGACATTGGTCTGCATTCTGTCCATCAATTGTTCTTTTTGCAAGATACTGAAAAAGGCAAACTTTGGGCGCTGTGTCTGAGCGGTACTGTCTGAAAATGAAACACTAACTCATAGAATATCAGGTTAAATTAATCACTTTATGCCCTGCAGGCACATAAAACAGGTCCTCTGCTCTACGCTGCACCAGAAAAGACCATTATGATATGGCCCTTGGGCCAAATTTATCAACACTGTGCCAAAGCAAAAACACCAAAAGTGAAGCAAACATAGTGCTCATTTGTGATTCACTTTCCAGAGCTGGTACATATTCCTAAAGTGATGCAAAGTAGTGCTTTACTCTACTTTATCTCAACGGGGATTCTCTTGGGTGATACATGTTCGTTCCTATGCAACCATTTCTGGTTTTTGTTGCAAATCCCCATCTGCTAATATTTGTTGACAGGGCTTTACGCCAGAAAATAATTTTCCTTCTTTAGGCATGCACAAAGTAGGAGTCAAGCTTCCTGTTTTTCCCAAATTTCCTAACTCTGCATGTGTACTGTACACGTACAAAGCAGTGGCGGCTGCCAACTTCGGCGAGTGGAGGAGCGGGCAAATGGGTGGTGGGTGGGTGGTTTTATAAAATGAAAACAATAAAGTAAATAAAATAAACATTTGTTTACCGTGGTTGCGGCTGTGTCGTCCTTGCTCAGTCTTCTTCCTCGCATTACCAGGGCCCCAGCTAACTCTCTTAACCAATCCTGGCGCTGCTCTCACAGTGTCAGAGAAGCGCCAGGATTGGTGAGAGTGGCCTCTATCAGCACTCACAAGATCACTGGAGGCTTTCTCTAACCCAGCTTCTTAAGACGGCTGGTTTAGGGAGGTTTAAAGTGCGCATGTGTGGCTGGCCGTCGCAAGGCGACCAGCCAAAGAGACATGCGCACTTTAAATAAGTGCAAAAGGCAGCCCACCCAACTCCCTGCTGCTGCTGCCGCTGCCATTCAGCAGTGGCCCGCCCCCGTCCTGACACTCCGTTCGGGATTGGGTGACGAAAAATAAATGTATTATTTTATTTTTCCATGTATGGGGGTCTTTCAGTGGGGCAATGCTCCTCCGCTATACCAGAGGAGCCGCCTCTGGTACAAAGTGAAAAAAGATTAAAAGCACGTTTAAGCATAGTAATTTGTACTAGAAAAGTAAAAAAGGCAGAAAAGACTGTAAAACAGTTTGTAAGGATTGCAAGTGAATATTTGCACCAATATTACATTCTTAGAGAAACTCATGAACCATTAATTTGAAATTCTGCAAGTATTAGGTATTCAGCGACATATTAATGACTTATGTCGTGCAAGCCAGCGCAGCAAGTCATCTTGCTGCGCTGCACTTCCTCACAGGAAAAGGGCAGGAATGATCCATAATTATCGAAAACAGCACATTCCTGCCCTTTGCCCTTGCACTGGTGCTATTTTAGCAGCCTAGCGCCAACGCAGGCACCCTTGCACCATGGTGCCTGTTTTGTAGGCAGGATTGTTTGCCCCTTGCTGCACACAAACAATCCTGAGAGGCTTTTTTCCCTTTCTATGTGTGCTGCAAAATGCAGCACACATAGAAAGAGGAAAAAACGAGGAGAAATAAACATATTTCTCCTTGTTACGCCTCCCCTGGGGTGGTGTATTTTTTTGGCGCATTCCCAGGTTTACAAGGTCTTGTAAATCTGAGAATGCTTCAAAAATCATGAGAGTTGCATGGGAACACCCATGCAATGTCCACTGAACGCCTACCCAGGGCATAGTAACACAACGCAGAGATTTGTGCTGCATTGCGTTACTTCATATTTGTGGAACCACTCACAGTCACGCAAAGTGCCTTTGCCTGGCTTCAAAAATATGACTTAAGGTTTGCGTCGCTCTTGCACCACATTGCGTGGTGCAAGATCATTGCAAACAGGGTCATAAATATAATTTTCATGCAACGGTATTATCAGTGAAATCACGTGTTAAAAAGTAAACAGTTGTAGAAAAATAACAATAGAACATCCATTTAATTAACACTACAGTATCCGTAGAATGGTGCTTATTCCTCTGCCCACATTCCTCTGCATAGCACTCGGGTTTCATGAGAAGAGTAAACAACATGTCATAGTACTGGGTTATTGGACTGTATTTTGGTGCCAATACGTGTTGTAACAATACATGTAACCAGAGCAAGGAAAAAGGTTATTGTTATCTTATTTAAATACCTTTGTCCTAATGAGGTTCGAGTAAAGTGCAAAGATAATCGGTCAGTCTGGAAAAAGTAGAAGAAAATTGTTAATTTAGTATCCATGGAGATTGTCCCATCTTGTAAAGCCAAGCTTTGTACTAACATACCTAATGTGGTCTGTCAGTAAAGTTCATGAGGAATCTATTTCTAGACATGAGCGGTAGTCATGGTCGCCATTTTAGTAACATATATATCTGAAAAAAATCCTATCTCATCACAGTGGCCTGGCGAAGGGTCACTGCATGTAAGGCACAGTGTAGCTAGGCCCTCTGCATTCAATTTAGGCGCCATGTTTGAGAAACCTGTAATATACTAAAAAATGTTGTTGTTTTTATTATTGTCATTCATTTGTTGTAATTATTGTTCCAATGTCTTATTTATTTGAGTTTTATATAGCGCTGGCTAGACACGGAGGTATCAGAGCGCTTTATATAAGGAAACAGCGAGTTACAGGTTACCACATATTCACATAAATTACAGAATGATTACATAGTTGAGACAGGTGTTACTAACGAACAAAAATCAAGACCCAAGAAGACCAACAAGAGCTGGAAGTCCACTGGGAGGAGACAGCAGCAGAGAAAACAACGAGACAAATGTCCGAAGTCCGGCTGGGTAGGTGACGGCCATAGCGGTGTGCCAGAGCCAATCTCCCCTATAGCTGTCGGTGCAGCTCCACCGGGAATCGCCCATGTGGTTCGGTCTCCGCCGGGATAGAGTAGAGATCATGAAGTGACCGAAGGTCTTGCGTCCAGAAACGAGCGAGTGGAGATAACGAGGATGGCAGGATAGGAAAGGGTATGTAGCTTGGCAGCCATCTTACAGTCAGGCAGTTGAGTCTGTTTGACCCCGAGACTCTGCAGCTGGGCTTGCCTCTAGTTCAGTGGTTCGTATTGCTCAGTTATGCCAATTATCCAGATGGGACATCGGGACCCCCTCGACGAATGGGACATCTCCCCACTCCGGTGGAAATACCTTGGGGGGGCGCCATTTTAGGGTCAGGCTCGGCAAATTCCGATTTAAGAGTAATTGCTGAGTTTTCTAGGGGATTAATTTTAGCGACAATCAGTCTTCTGAGCCCACAATTGGGCTTACATGTGGCAGTTTGCCGCTCCGCGATGCCCCAGCAATTTTGAACAAAAGGGGCTAGGGCGCTCCCTACAGCCTTTTCTGCAGTGAAGGTCGGCTTCCAAAGGGGTTGAACCACCCCTAGCCCCACTTTGTGTAGACTCAATGGGCCAGACCATGGAAGTGAATTAATTTGTAGGGTAGTAGAGGGTGCTTACTTGGTTGAGCTCTTTATTCGGTCATCATATTCGGCAGGGGGACGGCCGCCATTTTAGGGTCAGGCGCGATCCTACATGGACCCGGTGATTCTGCTGCTTTTGGGTCTTGTCCTGGTGGAGAGGTGTGGTGCAGCGGCCAGGGCAGCTGACTTCGGAGCACAGGGTTCACGGTTCGATCCCCTGCTCCGGCGGCAGCTCAGCTCAGCACCATGTGACTCTGGGCAATAGCTCACTTAATTTCCACGACGGCCCCCAGCGCCTTGAGACCCGTAAGGGTGAGTAGCTGCGCTATATAAAAACGGACTTACTTACTCTGTCCTGGCGAATCCTCCATCTGGTACGGTCAATGAGAGCTCTCCTCTCTCGTCCGTGCACCTTGCTGCGCTCGTTATCATCAGAGCGCCGGCCCTCACCTCTCCTCTGTGCCCACAGGGCTCACGCCGGCGCGTCTCTCCGGCTCCTTGCAGTGCTAATTAATGAAGCGGGTGAAGGCCCGGGGTCTCCGCCTCGTCAGCGCAGGAATGTCTCTCAGCTGTCTTCTTTGGGTCTCACCAGAACAGTGGGATAATACCTATAAACTGACTCCAAATTATTTTATATGGTGTAAGACTGCAAAAAATGTCATCCCATGACCATGTTCTCTCAAGGAGCTCCATAAAGAGTGTTGGAAATAGTCATCTTTTGTGTGGTAATACCCCAGATATTTGACTTGTTTTTGCTGGCTGTAGAGCTCTGTTCACTTTACCCCTATGAACCAGGGGTAAAGTACCTGTGCTCCCCCTTTCAACATGATGAAAAAGGAAGTACCCATGATGGCTATATTTCACTTATCTATATGGCTCAAAGTGTAGCCTGGCCCTGTAAGTTAAATGTCACAAATGGATTGTAGCACCCATAATGCCACCCACTACAGTGCCAGTGGAAATATAACTGCAGGCCTACCATCTGCCACCTGGCTGCTCAGTTTTTAAAACTTCAACCTGTCAAAATAATCCCTTTTGACAGGCACAACCCTTCCTTTTAAATATTAATAAGTCACCACTAAGTAGGCCTTACTATCAAACAGCAAGGTGTTTGGTATTTAACAGTAGGCCATGTACAAGTTGTATAATAAAAATGTCCTAGGAAGCAGCTACAAATGTAATTCTTGGAGATCTTGAACTATTTATTACAAGCCTAATTCACTGGTAAAGTTAGATTCATAATACATATTTTGGAAATGATACTATCAGAAAGTTACCCTTTCCCTGTCTAAAACCTCTGGATGCCAATTTGCATAAGCCCAACTGTCCACCTGGCAGCTGAATAGCTTCTTTGATGAGCTGTGAACATACTCCCAGTACTCAGGCAAAGGCTTTGGGTATGGGGAGGTATTCTGTGCCTCTGACAGGATGACCATCTGGGCTGTGCCCAGAAACTAAGTTAATTTCAAATAGGCCTACTCTGAAACTTGTTAGCTGATGCCTGGGCAGGCCTTCTTTGGTGCTCCCAGCCAGGCAGGCTCCAATCCTAGTGGGAGAAGAGCTGTTTCCAGTGATCACTGAGGTGGGGTTGCTCACTTCTCTGACCACACCTCTGGGGTGGGCACACAGGTTCCACATAAGGGGAGTCTGACTGGGGTAGTTTAAAAATTGCGATTCGACTTGTCAAAATAAACCTTTTTGACAGGTCTAAACTTTCCTTCTAATGTTAGTAAGTCACCCCTAAGTAGGCCTTAAGCCTATAATGCAGGTTCCATTTTATTTAAAAGTAGGACATATAGGTATTTCAAGTTAAACATGCTCCTACAATGATTAGCAACTAAAAGCTATCTTCACTGTACCAAGGCTGGCTGTTCCATAGAGAAACTCTGGGATGCAATATTAAATTGAATAATCTAGGGCTCAGAAATACCTTGAAATTCCATTCTTGGACTCTTTGTAATATTTATCGAAAGTTCATCTCACAGTTTCAGATTTTTATTAAATATTAAGTTAAATGCACTTTTAAAAAGTTACTTATTCCTTGTCTAAAGATTATGGGGGCTATTTTCCATTAGCTTCCAGCTACAACCCTCTGAGTGCTCAAACTCTGAATGAGGTATGAAAACTGCAGGGCTGCACCATATTATTGTAAATCTGGTGCAGCCCTGCGTTTCAGAAGTGGCGGAGTGCGGCGTTAAGCCAGGAACGCTAACGCCGCACTCCGTCACTTCTTAGTAAATATGCCCCAATATTTTCAGATATCACATTGCTATACACTGAAATTAACATAAACCTACTTTGATGTGAGTGACTGAACGTCATGTTCATTTTTCCCATTTTGCCAGAGTAACAGATGTATTTTGAAATAGTATCTGCCTCCTCCTTAGCAATATTCAAATTAAACGAATTTCAGATATTAATATAACATGCTAATTCAGTGGCATTACTACCATAGAAGACGTGCCTTCTTAATTACCCCTATTCCATTGCAAGTCACACTTGCAAATGTTAATGTGTGTTTTTTTTTAATGGCCACTGAGTAGGAAACTTACAAATAACTATGTTCTCCTCCAAAGAGTTGCTGTTCAATGGAAACAAATGAAACAATACCATTAACAAACCCAGATCTCTCATGCCACAATGTCACGACCAAGCTGACAGCACAAAATGGCACTGCATTGATTTTAGGAAGCATGCACCATAATGATATGTGATCAATTGTTTCAGATAACATTACAGTAACAACCATGTCATGACCTGATATTTCAATGCCCTACAATGTTGTCTATATATATCCTATTGGCTTATTTTTGAGGTTGTTTTCAATCAGTCAGACTGGTAGTGACAGATATAAATAGACAACTTCGTACATATTATTCCATATAACCTCTTTGAAGCTTAAAAATTCAGAACCAGACAAAGGCCTGTATCTAAATCTAAACAATATATCCTTAAGTCAATGTCTGAAGTCTGCACAATTCATAAATATTTTACTTCAACAGCGCATCCAATACAATACTGATGTTTGCTTGATTGAGAAAGTACCTAGGCAGCTATATCCACAGGTCATTTTCACATGCTCATTATTTCTGAGGATGTTAAATATTTAGTTTTGAGATTTTAATATTTGATAATGCAAATAATACTAGTCATTTTATACCTAATAATAAACCACATAAAGTGCACTCAAGGCCAACATTTAGGCACTGTCTACACTTTGCCATGCACCAGCTGGTCCAAGTAGACCATTTTAAACTGTGCATCTTTGATGTGGCAGAAGGCCAATATATGTGGATGAGATATGCAGCTTCTAACGTGTTGGCAGGCCAACCAGAAACCTTCATGGCTATCTGTTGGACCTGGCCTTTTTTGCAGGTTTATCCCCAAACCTTTTGCCACTAATGTTAGAAATGGGGGTCTCTAGTTGGCAGTGATATGGACCCTGTCCAAGTAGGGACCTTTCTTCTAGTCATGGTAAGGGAGTTACACATCTAAGATAACTCATGCTCACCCCCTTGGTAGCTTGGCACAAGCACTCAGGCTATTCTCAGAGACAATGTGTGAAGTATTTGTGCATAACACACACAGTAACACAATGAAATCACTACAAATGGACACCACATTAGTTAGAAAAATAAAGTATCTTTATCCTAATCAAACAAGACCAAAATGACAAAAATCCAACATACACAACTCAAAATATGACTTAAAATGTTTTAGCAATTCTGTCCATAGAAAACTATGTATGAGGTGATTTTACACAAAGTACCTTCAGATGCGTCAAAATTCACCAGGCAGAACATTCCACAAAGGAGGGAAAAAGCATTGGAAAACACAGCGATGTGTTGGTTCCTGAGTCCTTGGGGAGATGATGTGTCAGTTCTGCTGCAATCACAAGAAGTGTTGCGTTGAATCAGGACTGTAACGGAAAGCGAGGCGTCGAAATCCAAGATGGTTCTGGTCTGCGGGTGATGAGTCGGAAAATCTTGGCGCACATGTGCAATGCATGGAAATCCAAACGCGCTGGATGTCAATGGGGCGGCTTTAAACAGGCACTGCGTCAATTTCTTCAGCCTTGGTCCCATGATGCATTTATTCTTTCAGCCGCACAGCAGGGCCTGCGATCGGAGTCAGTGCGGTGGTCTCGGACTTCGGAGACCGGTGCGCTGAACTCGGGCTGCTGCGGTTTCTTTGGCCACAGGCAGGCGCTGTGTCGATTTCTTCCCGCACAGCGGTGCTGCATCAGAAAAACAGGCGCCGGAAGGGCGATGCATCGATTTTCAGGTTTCTTGTAGCTGTTTGCGGCAGGAACAACCTCCAAGGGCCCGGAACTGGAATCGGCAGCACAAGGCTGGTCAGACCTCCCAGCAGTGGAGTTCAAGGAGGCTGCAGGTGAAGTCCTTGTGTCCATGATACTTCTTAACAGGATGCAAGCTCTCCTTCAAGCCCTTGGGGAATCTTCTTAACCGCTTAACCGCGGCGGCAATTCCGCCGCGGTGCAGCGGTTTTATTGAGTGGGCGGGGCCGCGTCGGCCAACGGACGTGCGCAGCACTACGGAGGTAGTGCTCGCGACGGCCGTTGGCCGACAGAAGCAGCGAAGGGGTTAAGCAGGATACAGCAAAGTAAATGTCCACTCCTTTCCACTGCTAACAGATGGAAGCAGCAACTGTAGGCCAACCCAGCGAAGCAATACACAGCACAGGGGCAGTACCCCTCCAGACAACTCTTCAGCCCTTCTTCTTGACAGGGTCCTCTTAGTCCATAAGTGTTCTAAAAGTCTGGGGTTTTAGGTCTAATACGTATACCCCTTTTGGCCTTTGAAGTTGGCATACTTCAAAAGAAAGTCTTTGTTGTTTACAAGTTCTTGCCTTGTCCAGCCTTGGCTCCAGACACACTCCAGGGGGATGGAGACAGCATTATGAGAGGACAGGCATAGCCCTATTCAGGTGTCAGTGACAACTCCTCCCACCACTCTAGCTCGGGAAGACCCATCAGCCTGGTGATGGCTCATCAGGATATGCAGAACACACCTCAGCTCCCTTTGTGTGACTGTCTAGAGTGAATGCACAAACAGGCCCATGTCACTCTAAACCAGACGTTGATTCCACAAGCAGACTTAGTCACAGATTGGTTAAACAAGAAAATGCCCACTTTCTAAAAGTGGCATTTTCAAACACACAATTTAAAAACCAACGTCACTAAAAGATGTATCATTAAATTCTGAGTTCAGGGACCCCAAACTTCAAGTCTCCATCTCTTCCCCATAGAAAGTTGCACCGGTAAAATGTTACAAGGCAGCTCCAATGATAACCTATGGGCGAGACAGGGCTTGCAATAGCGAAAAACGAAATTGGTAGTATTTCACTATCAGGACATGTAAAACACACCAGGACATGTCCTACCTTTTCCATACACTGCCCACGGGGGTACCTTGGACCTACGTTAGGGGTATCTTACATGTATAAACAGGGAAGGTTAGGGCCCAGCAAGTGTGTGCACTTGCCAGGTCGACATGGCAGTTTAAAACTGCACTCACAGACACTGCAATGTCAGGCCTGAGACAGGTTTACAGGGCTATCCATGTGGGTGGCACAATCATTGCTGCAGGCCCACCAGTAGCATTTGATTTACAGGCCCTGGGCACACAAAGTGCACTTGACTAGGGACTTGCCAGTAAATCATATATGCCAATCATGGATAACCACCCAGAATCACAATTTACACAGAGAGCATATGCACTTTAGCATTGATTAGCAACTGTAAAGTGCCCAGAGTACTATAGCCAACAAAAAGAGGGTCAGAAAAATAGGAGGCAACAGGCAAAACGTTTGGGGATAAACCTGCAAAAAGGGCCAGGTCCAACACTATTAAAATCAGAAAGTGGTTCATAGTTAGGTTGTGACATTGACTCATTGGATAATCTATTGAACGTTACACTGGAGCAGTCAGGAACAATACTTGTGACTGGACAAATTTGGTTACAATGGCCAGTGTTTGAAATCTCGCCTGAGCTAAAACTATCGATATCATTATAAAGTTGGGGAAGAAAAGTTTGCCCAACAGACAAGTCATGTAAGAAGGCATCTGTTGCCTGTGCTTGGGGATCTGGTTTTCAACTAAAAACAGTTGTGAATTTAAGCGCGATGTAAATAGATCTATTGACAGTTATTTCCAATATAAAAAAATCTTTTTCGAATATAGAAGTTTGTAGGCGTCAATCACTGTTATTTTGAAGGTGTCTGCAATATTTTCTGGAAGATATTTATACATGATCTGACATTTTCCAGTCTAGGCAAATACTTGTACATTCTGATAATGGTGTGAATCTCATGCCTCCTTTAGAATTAATGCATCTAACTACCATTACATTGTCCATCAAAAGGTATAATAAACAAGATTTTCACTTTTGCAAAGCTCTGCAAGCAATTGATGTGCAGTGGCAACTCGATCTTGGGAAGCATTTTGCAGTAGTCAAGAACGAGTTCCATCTTGCCACTATCAGGATTTAGATTCCCGGGAACAGCAAGCCTTCAGAAGCACACCTTGAGGAATACTGATTCTGTTGTTTAAGGTGTTTTTGGGAAGGGTGCAGCTGGGAAGGAAATCTAGAACAAGAAGTGAGGCTATGTCCTAGCTGATATAGCAGTTTATATTTGAGCACAAAACACTAGTGGCCTCATTTAAGAAGCCCTTGCACCAATGAAACGTCACTTTTTGTGACGTTCCATGGCGCAGGAGCCTGCTCCATATTTACGAGGCAGCACTAAGCCACTTTTTTGGCGTAATGCTGCCTCATAAATATTGTTCCCTTTAACGCAGTTTTCTGCTTTAAAGGGGCGTGCAATGGGTGTTGCTGGGGGCGTTCTCAGCAACCTCCATGGCTTTTTGACACTGCACCAGATTTGGCAGATTTTGGCAGCACCAAAAACTTACGACTCCCAGGGGAGGCGTAAGGGAGGCACAATGAGGAGAAATGTCTTTATTTCTCCTCATTTTTCTATTTTCTATGTGTGCTGCATCCTGCAGCACACATAGAAAGAGGAAAAAGCCTCTTGTGATTGTTTTTGTGCAGGAAGGTTTCCCTTTGTGCACAAAAATAATCATCCCTGCATCGCAGGCGACCTTGCACCTGGTGCAAAGGTGCCTGAGTTGGCGCACAGCAGCCCATTGTGCGCCAGTGCTGGTCAAAAGGACAGGAATGCGCCGTATCTGATAGATATGGCGCATTCCTGCCCTTTTCTTTTGCCATAGTGCAGTGCAGCAGGAAGGCCTGTGGTGCTGCCCAATGGCAAAACCTCATTCATGGGGCCCTGAGTGAGTCTTTGTCCTAGCTGATATAGCAGTTTATATTAGAGCACAAAACACTAGGGGGCTTATTTACAAGCCCCTTGCGCTTCCGGTACGTCACTTTTTCCCATCTCAACAGTGGCACCAGGGGCTTGTAAATATGCCCCCAGGGGCCTCATTTATGAGGCCCCTTGCGCTGGCGGAACGTCACTTTTTGTGACGTTCCGTGGCGCAGGAGCCTGCTCCATAATATTTATGAGGCAGCACTAAGCCACTTTTTTTGGCTTAATGCTGCCTCATAAGTATCGTCTTCTTTAACGCAGTTTTCTGCATTAAAGGGGCATGCAATGGGTGTTGCTGGGGGCGTTCCCAGCAACATTCATGGCTTTTTGACATTGCCTCAGATTTACGAGAAATCGCAACACTGAGGCAGCGCCAAAAATTTGCATAAACAATCCTAAAATGCAATTCTGTCACATTCATGTGTGCTGCTTCATGCAGCACACATGAAAGTGACAGAATTGCATTTTTTTAAAAGGTTTGTTTATGTACAGGAAGGGACACTTTCCTGTACATAAACAAACCATGGCATTTTGCTTTTTCAATGTGTGCTGCAAAAGGCAGCACACATGGAAAAAGCAAAAACGAGGAGAAATAATGCATTTATGCTCGTTTCGTCAACTTAAGACCAGGGTTTTCCTGGTCTTAATTTTGGCGCTGCCTCCTATGTACGCCACCCTTGTACATAGGGGGCAGCGTCAAATACAATGGGTGTTGCGGTGGAACGCCCACCACAACACCCACTGCACGCCCCTTTTACGCTCACCATAGCGTGAAAGGGTGCCTTATGTACAAGGCAGCGTTAAGCCACGGTAAGTGGCTTAACGCTGCCATGTACATAAGGCGCAGCCCCTATCGCCACCACAACGTCCGTAAAAGTGACGTTGTGGTGGCGAAAGGGGCTTGTACATATGCCCATGAGTGTGGCTCCTATTAATAGGAAGAACTGCAAAATGGCTGCCAAAGGTTGTAGAACTTTGGTAGGATTTGTGAAACTTGTTGTGGTTCCTCTAATCCTGTCAATAAATACACTCATTATGCTTCATGATCATGTCAGACCCTCCTCCCCTCGAATAGGACAACTGGCAATGCCATCACCATTTCACAGAGTGGTGGTCTTAACCATATAACCTTTCTACACAAAACAATCCACACTTTACATAGCATCTCATCCTGCACCCAATCTCATGATGCTCTTGTTGTATTGCCATCGCAAGGTGGACTACGAGATGGGCACAAGGGTTGCTGTCTGCCCCATCTCATTAGACTTGCATCATCTAAAAGACCGGATTGTGGGAGGAAGTCAAAATAGCCCAGCGTTTAGGGCATCTATATGATCTAATCATCGCTGAGTTCTATGCAGATTTATTGATCTATAGGAAATGTGAGTATACTAATCACTTTATCAAATGCCAATTTATTTTCAAAGCTTGATAATGAAGTGTGCCTCGGAAAACCACACAAATCGTCAAGAGGCGTACTATCCTGGCCAAATGACATAGAGAAATTATAGATTTATGCAACACTCATCAAATGTTTTTTTATCAAATAGACCTTACTGTCCGGTAGTTGGAGAACTGATATTCCAAAACGTATGTGAACCCAGAAACTTTGTGCACTGTGAATGAAGATGTTTGGACAAAATATCGATTTAAAAATATCGGGAGACAGAAATATCAGAAATTAAATATTGTGACACAAATAATGTGATTCACAAATATTATTGACAAGAATATCGTTTTTGAGGTAGGTTGATTTTTTTATTGTCGTTTTCACTGTTAGAGTGGTTAAAAATATAGTTTTTTATTATTTTAATGTGTTTTAGTTGATGTATTAATTTTATATGGTTATATTGTTTCTATAAATGTTATTAATTGTTTTTAAAATATGGCTTGTAATTTTAAATGATTTAGGGGCTCATTACGATACCCGGCGTAAAAAAATCCGCCAGGCATGGAAGCGGCAAAAATCCGCCCGCACACACCGCCTGAACACCGACCACGCCATTATGAGTACACAAACTGAAAACCGCCATCGGCGGAAAAATCATACAAAATACCGCCCGCCATCGTCCGAGTCGGAGTCAAACCGCCCGCCACGGACGGAAACACGCACGACAACACAAAACCGCCCGCCCACACGGCCGACACACCGCACGTGAAATTACGATCGCACCGCCATGAGCGCGGAAAAACAACAAAAATACCGCCCGCCAGCGCAAACAACGCCGATGAGAATCGACACGGCAGAAGCCATGGCGCCCACGTACCTGCACAGAAACCATCCGCACACAAAACCAATAGCACACAACATGGCCAACAAGTCCACACAGCAAGGCACGCACAAATACACAAGCACAGTACACATCCCGAAAACACCCCCTGGACAGACAAAAACTACAAAGGCCAGAACCCCAGACACAACACACCTGAAAACAACAGACCATGAGGACACACCCACATAGGTGAGTACAAAAGCAGCACTCCCACAGACCACAACCCCTTGCTACATTGCAAACCAGAGAGGAGAGGAGAGGACACAGTGACACAGCAAGGACAGCAGCACACCACAGAAACGCACACATCACAACCACCACCACCACCACCACCACCAAACACCGGCACCACAAACCCCCTGCACATTACACAACACACACCGCACCAGCACCACAAACACCATGGCACCACAAAGGATGCCCAAGTTCACGCCCATGGAGCTGACGGTCATGGTCGACGAGATCATCAAGGTGTACCCACAAATCTATGGGAACATGGTCCAGCACACACCACTAGCCACCAGAAACAGAATGTGGACCCGGATCGTAGACCAGGTCAATGCAGTCGGGACCCTGCCCAGGAACAGAACCGAGATAAACAAACGTTGGAATGACGTAAAGAGCCTGGTCAAGAAGAAGGAGGGCAAAAACAGAGAGCTGGCTGCCGTCACTGGCGGAGGGAATCCCGCGCTCTTTAAGACCTTCAAAGCGTGGGAGGAGAAGGTGCGAGTCGTAATCCATCCGGAGATCCTCGCCGGATTAGCAGGGGAGTGGAGGCTGGTAAGTACAAACTAATGTATACCAGCACACCGCTATGTACACACATGCGCAACCACCATGCCACAGCTCCCAGGGACAAACACCCCCATGTCCAGCACACAATACACAACACATCACACGCACATGCAACAGACACTACCACACACAGGCCAACCCGAACAACTGTAAGATGCGTGGGGACATGTGTACACTAAGCCAGCCACGTAACCACCAACAGGTCCCCAAATATGCCAGAAGCGCCACAACGAGCACCCACCACACCCATGTGTCCGCCACAGCTGCACTAACCGACAAGTAACAGGTAAGTGGCAGGAACACAAAGTGCAGTGGGTGGGACGGTGGACAGCCCAAGTACAACACACACCAGGCCCCAGTCCCACAGCACAGCAAGGAGGAGCATCCCCCACACCCCACACCCACGTGTCAGCCACCGCAGTGCACAACGACAGCCGAAAGGCAGACATCACGGTCCACAGCAATCGGTGTCAGTGGGTGTACAGCCACCCCCACGACCCACTACACCCCCCACCCCCACAGACCTGCAACATGGAGCACCCCCCGCTAAGAGCCATGTGGCATCCAGTACAGTGCACGCACGAACAACTTGCAGGTGGGAAACTGGACAGGGCTGGATTACTGGAGGCATGAGGACCATAACACCACCAACACATGGGACATGTCACGTAGCACACGGACACGCAGCACCGCCCACCGTCACGAACAAGTGAACAATGTGCACACGGACATGAACAGCAGACTCACACCCCACATGACCCATCACAGACATAGCAACACCCAAGGAGCCACGTCTGCATGCACAAGCCACACTGAATATAGTCCCACACGGCAGCCACTGTGCAACTCATCACACACAACCGAAACACCATTGAAGTCCTGTCCATGTAGCCCCTACTGCCTGTCAACCACACACCCCACAACTACGCCTATGTAAGACAAACAACACTAGACGCAACAGAGCGGAACAACAGAAATGCACACGAACACCACTGAACCCATCAAACACACAGACACACCATGCACATACAACATACCATCCATCCCATCCGTCAGCCCCAGTCTCATGAAAGGCATGTCATCCGCACAGCTGCCACACATACAGCAGTCACGCTAAGACACATGCCCATGACCAACCATGTGCCAGAAGTCAATTAAGCGCACGACACACTGTGAGCAACAACACACAACATGGGCCACACCCCCCGAGCACTGCAGTGATGCACATGGCACAGGGCAGCACGCACACCAAGGAGATGGGACAACTGCAATACGTTGGCTGGCACACAACTATCACTCACTCATAACGATGCGTCCAATGCCATGTCCAGTAACCACAACAGACAGCAAATATGCAGGGCATGTCAGGCATGCACACACCTCAGACCATGCACTGTCATGCTGCCACAACACATGTCACGTTCGGCACCCATGGCTCACAGCATGTACCCCAAAAGCATATACCCTCCCAAATGCGAATCTGGGGCATGGCCCCCATGTTGCCATATGCGTTCCTAAGCGTTCCATTTGAACCCCAAAAGCATATTCCCTCCCAAATGCGAATCTGGGGCATGGCCCCCATGTTGCCATATGCGTTCCTAAGCGTTCCATTTGAACTCCAAAAGCAAAGTACAAACCAGACCCAGGATGGGCCAGGAGCCCGCATACACCAGAGTCACAATGAGTAGGGGCAAAGCAACACACCCATCGGCATGGCCAATCCGTCCCATGCCACATGTGCACAGCACACAGTCCCATTGCCTAGCACACACACCTACAGATGCCACAGCCACACACTCGCCTCCGGGAAACCCATGTACGAGATTGCACGAACTGCCAATGTCAGACGACTAATACATACTTCGCCAGGTGCAACACAATAACAAATCTCATTCTCTCCACAGGTGACGAACTGCTGGACGCTGGGGATGGAGACAGCAGCCAGCACAGCCAGCCTACGAGCCCCCAACGAGGACACACGGATCTGGAGGATCTGTCCACCTCTTCGGACACGGACCACCAAGCTGGCCCATCTGGCGTGGCAGGGCCCAGCCGCTCCCCAGGACCCCTCCTACCCACCAACCCATCATCCAGGGATGCTGAACAGTCCCAGTCCCCTGCTGCCACTGTCGTTGCGGCCACACCCACGGTCATTGCGGCCACTACCACTGCCGCCACCATCGCCGCACCGACCACCACCGCCTCCACCACCACCACGTCTTCGCTGGCACCAGCCCCAGCGCAGGTGGTGGCCCGGCCGACTGGATCCACCCTGGGAGCCACAGCGAGGACCGTGGTGAGCAATGTGGCTAGTGGGCAGGCCGGTGGCAGCAGGACTGGTAGGAGGAGCAGGGTCAGGGAAACGCCAGCCTCCCCTGGGAGCCATGCCCTGCCTCAAATGGCCAGAGTCCTTGGGGCCTATGAAGAGGCCCAAGGACAATGGGCCAGGTCTGCTACTGACACGCGGGAGGTGCTGGGGGTGCTGAGGTCCATGGACGCCCATATGGGCCAATTCGTGTCCCGTATGGACCAACTCGTGGACCTCATGGGCCAGCTGGTGGTGGCGGTGGGGTCACAGGCAAGGCCAGCAACACCACCTCCGCCACCACCTGCTAGGGCGCAGGCTCGGGCAGCAGTGTCCACTTCCCCTGCGTCCACAGCCAGTGAGCACACCTCACCCACCACCAGCAGGTCGCCACCACACACCCCCTCCCAAACGTGGAAGGGGCCGTCCGAAGAGGAAACAGATCTCCCGGGAGGACTTCGCACGCTCCAGTCGCAAGTGAGGCAGCCAGCCAGCCTTCCGCCAGCCTTCCTTGACCAGCCACTGCATTGACTTGCTCTACGATCCCACTCCACACAGCCATCTGGATGGCATGTGTGTGTTGGACTATGGACATAGAACCAGTGGGTACACCCTGATCATCACGCAGCCATGACCGACAGCTCATTGTCACTGCACGCACCACTTTTGTCATCACCTTACACACAATCACATGTCACAGTTTGTAATAAATGCACCTTTTTCACTAACTGCTGTTTGTGCCCTGTGTCTTTATTGTACGGAATACAACGGCCACCTTGGGCGGAAAGGCACCTGATGCGTGGCATGGAAATGGAATCCGGAGGGCCTGTAGGGACCTAGGGGTGGGAGACAGAACAGGAGCACATTCAATGAGTGTGTCACACACCCATCACACAGTACATGTCAACAACTACAAGCAATGTACACACATCGCACAGAGCAATAGGGCACAATGCCACAGTCACCAACAGTGGCATACTACCCTGGCCATGGAGCGTTGACACACTGCACGCAGTGAACATACGGCCACCCTGACACAGCACACACACACCTGCATAGATACAGACACATCATCCGTCGTACATGGACACTCACCGTCAAGTGAAGTAGCGGGCGATGAGCTGCTGGCGCACATTCCCAGCTTCCTCCTCTCCGCTGTCCACCTCACTCGAGCTGTCCTGGTCTGCGGGCTGGGGCCCTGGTTGATCTCCGTCATCCACAATGAGGGGGATCTGCTTCCGAATGGCCAGATTGTGCAGCATGCAGCACGCCACCACTATCTGGCACACCTTCTGTGGGGAGTACGCCAGTGCACTCCCGGTGCGGTCCAGGCACCTGAACCTGGACTTGAGGAGGCCAAAGGTACGCTCGACCACACGTCTGGTCCTCCCATGTGCCTCATTGTATCGATCGTCTGCTGGGGTGCGAGGATTCCTCAATGGACTGAGCAGCCATGCCCCATTCGGATACGCAGAGTCACCTGGGTGTGAGGGACACAGAGAACCGTTGCTATTCCAACTGGACAGGGGACAGCATCGCACAACCAGCACGCTACACCACTCCACATACTCACCGACAATACAGCCACGATCCTGTTGCAGATTGGCCATCAGTCGTGGCAAGATGCTGTTGCGCATTATGTGTGCGTCATGGGCCGAGCCTGGAAACTTTGCACACACGTGGGTGATCACCATGTCCGCAAGGCACACCACTTGCACATTCAGGGAGTGCGTGTGCTTCCTGTTGCGGTACAGGTGCTCAGTGGCCTGTGGTGGAACAAGGCCAACATGAGTGCAGTCAATGGCTCCCACGACGTGTGGGATTCTGCCAAGGGCATAGAATGCACCCTTCACTGCCGCCAATTCACGAGCCCTGGGGAATCTGATGTACCTGTTCCGGTACAGCATCATGGCTGCCAGTACATCCCTCAGCACCTTGCTGAACATGGGCTGGGACATCCCTCCTCCACTGCCCACTGTGTGCTGGAATGACCCAGTGGCGAAGAAATGCATGGCGGCCATCACCTTAGCCGTGGGGGTGACAGCAGTCGGATACACCCTGCGGGGACGGAGATGGGGCTCTAACATGGCACACAGTCGATGCAGAGTTGGCCTGTCCAGCCGAAACTTCCTGATTACCTCTGTATCGTCCATGTCCGCCAGCAATTGGTATGGGCGGTCAATGTTCGGTCTCCGCCTGGGTTAAATGACAGAGGACACATGTCAAAGCAACACGGCACATAGCAATTTCGCATACACATCACTGACATGACTGAGCAAGCACATGAGCCACAGCCCAGCTGTCAAGCTGGGACGGCACGGCCACAATACACTTACACAGGTCTCCCAACAATGGCAATGGCAAGTGAGACATACCACTGCCATGTGCATGCACATGGGGATCTAGGCCCCAATGACTTGCGGGCGTGCTGATGGGGACTGACTGCATATTCGTCAAGCGGCAACGCCACGGCAACATGAGTGTCTGCTGAGCATGGTACTGCTTCCGAGGCTGGATGAGTATGGCACACGACGACGACGATGTGGGCACGGGCTGAGCGGCCAATAAAAGTGGGACCTGTGGCACGAGGGGATATGAGACAGTAGTAGGTGTCAGCACTGCACCCTATGTACAGCACTCTACGGATCACAGCTCCCGAAACATTGACTGGTGTCCACATTGACAGCCCCATGCCAAGACGGCTGTGTGCTTGCAGTCACACGTCACAGGTGAGAGGTTACATTGCACGTGCCAGGTGGCAGTCGTACATAGTGGGAGCTGGCATGTGTGTGCATGTGTCTCCTGTTCAGGATCCACCAGATGGGCGCTGACTCTGTACTGACCATTGGACACAGCATGTTCCGTGGAAGGCTTGTGTGTGTGGGATGGTGGCACTGGATGTGCCTCCGTTGGGTGGGGGGCCATGCACAGGGCGGGTACGTCGATGATTGCGCATTGTTGGTCACGGTGGGTGCACCAGCTAAGATGTGTTGCCCTGTGTTCAATTCCTATGTCCGCATGATGATGGACTGTGGATGTGGGCAGACTACACATTGGTCGATGTGCTGTCTATATGCATGTGCCTTCACACCAGGCACAGCTGCCCCTGCACATGTGACCCCTGCTGGACTCGCTGCTGGGTCTGTGGAGCTGATGCACCTTCTGCGCGTGGGGCGGACAGCTCTCCTCACTTCCCTCATTGCGCATGTCATGTCTTTGCCGCAGGTGACATGGATCATGGAGGGCCCACATGTACGCGTGGGTAGGCTACACATGATTGTTCACTGGTCGCCACCCCCAGTCAGTGTTTCGAATGGGAAGGTTGTCGTGCTGGTGGTATGTTCGATGTGGCGGATGGGCGGGCCTAGGTGCGGGCTTACATTCCGGACATGGGGGGTAGTTGGATTGGCGACTAGTTGCAGTACACACGGGACACGTCTCTTCCTTTCCACATCTGGGTCATCCCTTGTACTAACTGACAGTGATACAGTCATCTTCGCCCCAGCCCTCATGTCCTCCCCTCGCCCCCAATATGCATGCTCACCTGCGAGGCTAGCGCTTGCACAGGCAGCCCCAAGCTCGCACCAGAGAGGGCAAGGAGTGTATGTGTGGGTCCAGTTGCACGAGTGGGCTGTCTCAGGGTATGATGTGTGGCGGGACGCCGTCCACCTGCGTGGTGCCCCAAATGGAGACCCGGCCTGCATGGACTATGCATCACAGTCTTCGCCTTCCGGATCCGCCACCTGCGACACCCAGTGGCTGTGGCTGCCCTTGCGGCCATGCCGCGTCCGTCTGTGGCTGATGGCCCACACATTCACTCTTTGGCCTCTCTGGGGAGGGCTCAGGGGTGGTGGCGCACGCGCTTGCACTTAGTCGCAATGGCATGTGTCGTGGTTGGTATGATGGGCAATGGATGGGATGGTGCGAGCCACCTCCCGTGACGTCAGTGCTGCTCGTGCTGTGGTGCGTCCCCCTACACTTCCATGTGACTTGTGCCATGCTAGACATTGAGGTTCTATTGCCTGCGTGATATGACCAGGAGGAGCGCGAGGAGACCTCTCACACACCATGCTCCACTGCCATCCCGTGCCCTGTATCGCCTGTGCGGATTGACTATGTTGGGGTTACACCTGGTCGACTGGGGCTCTGTGTGCCTTGTCAAGGGGCATGGCGGGCGCACAACAGGATCCAGCTCGTCCACAGAGGGTGGGCTGAGGTGCGCCTGGTACCGCTTTGTACGTGTGCCCGGCTGCTGTGCACACACGTGTTCACTCCCCCCGACAGGTGTCCTCTCACAATGCCCAGGGAAGCGGTGGTGTACTGTTCATGAGCCCTCCCAACACGGCGTGCTCCAACTTGGCATGTGCGCATCTACCCGTCGCACCCACCCACCTGAGCACTGCGTCCATACGACTTCACACGACACGTGTGTCTTCCACAGTAGTGCTACTCATTTGCGTTGACATCCAATACCAGTGGACTACATGGTCATGTCACGACTGCCGTGTACTTCACATACTCTCATCCTCTCTCATTCGTACTTGTGAAATGAGTCAGCGGAGACAGTTCTGGTTTCAAACATTATATTGAGTCTTCTGTCCTCTGTGATGCAGTATAGTGGACACTACTGGCAGCGGAATACATATTGAGGATATACTGAGCATGATTACAAATGGGATAGGGTGTGGGGTTACATCTGCTTGGCCAAGGCTGTGCTAATGTACATTTACGTATAGCTGCGGAGCTGCGGACTTTGACACAGACGGTATACATGTAGCCTACCAGACTGCTCGGCATCATGGGCACAGTCCATCTCAGTTCCATGTGACAGGTTTGCTGCGGTTGTTCCTCATGCACGCGTGCATGTGAGATGACATCAGGGCATGTGCTTGCGTGCATGCAGCGGCGTGCCACTTGTTGTTGCACTGTGGTGGTTACTGGCCATGTCACAGTCACTGGGGTCGTGTTGTTGTTGTATGCACTTGTCGTCCATGCAAAGGTCCTGGTATGGGATTCCCGGGGCGGGGGTGGGAGGGGTGCAGCACCCACAGACTCCAGGCGACCTATTCATGTCCACTGAGCGGTGTGTGTGTCCATGGGCGCTGGATCCATGTCGTGTCCTGGTTGTTCGTGCAGTTCCGTCCATGTGGGTGCGATGCACAGAGCCCATGCCACTGCCTCCCACGATGCATGCGGTGTTCCTGGATGTGATGGGGAACAGTGTGCATGTCCCGGTCATATCCGATGTCATGGCGATGTCGTTGATGGTGTGGTTACAGTTGCCGGTCGTTTGGTATGGCTGTTGTGGTGGTGACTGGCCAGTCCGTGCGGAAGCTGAGCATGGGTGCGGGGTTGGACTTCATAGGTCACTCGGGGAACCTGCGTTGTGGTCCGACGTATTTACAGGTTGTCAGGTATGCGATGCCGTCCAGCAGGGCTTCCATGTCATTGGTGGTGTACATGTTTGCCAGCCAATGAAGCGGATGGTGGCTGTCAAGGTGTTGTTCGTAGGTTGTCCCTTGGAGGACCATGATGGGGCATGCTGGGTGACATTCGATGTAGCTGTTCTCGATGATCCGTCGTGTGGAGGCACAGTGGTTCCATTTCAGTGCGCGTGCGATGTTGGCCACATACGCCATGCCCCCATAGGCAGAGCAGGCCCTGTCGTGTGCGTCCAGAGGGAGGAGTAGTGGTAGCAGGTCCGCCTTCAGACATGCCGGGTTGGAGAGGCATATCTCGACGGGATGCTGGTAGGGACACCTCCGACAGTAGAAGACGGGCATGACGCAGCTGAACAATGTGATGCGGTAAGTCAGTCGGTAACTTACGTTCAGCAGGGACAGGAGATCGCATCCCAATGTATGTATCGTGCTGGTTTGGTACAGCTTGAGCTCTTCGGCATAGTTGGGTAGGTGTGTTGCGGTTGCCATTTCGCAGCGGTGCGTTGTGGTGGCGTGCTCCGGCTGTGTGTGCAGTCTGCAATGTGCACACTCCGGGGTTGCTGTGAGCTCTGTGTAGTCGTGGGGAGACAGGACTTGTGTTCTGTTGGCTTGTTTGGAGGACACGGGCCCTCTTCCCACATGCTTCTCAGACAGTTCAAGGTCAGTGCTGTGTGACTCCTTCCAATTAACTTGCATGTGGCCGACATGGGGGAGTGTTTTCTTCTTTCTTCCCCGTCCGTTGTGTGCTTCTGTGATATGCGCTATCTGCCCTGTGGTCGGTCTCCTCGGCATGCCTGTGTTGGTCTATTCTTGGACAATGGCTGTATTCACCGGCTTCTGTCGTAGGGCTGTGGTTTCGGTGTTGGAATGGAAGGTCATTCAGTGCTGTCTGCTCTCCCTTGTGTGGGCGGCAGGCTGCCTTTCCGCTCTGCGTTGGGCCTTGTGTGTGGATGTAATTCTTGGGCCACCTGTTGTCGGTCCCCGGGCTCTTTGGTGTTCCGTTTCATGTGTCTTGTTCATATGTGCAGGGTGGTATGGGTTTTTCAGTGTGGTACTGGCGTTCCTCTTCCCGAAGGAGCCCTGCTTCTCCTAGTTGGTGTTGCCGCCGCTGTGTGCTTCGCCATGTTTGTTACACTGGGGTGTGTCCTGCTGTTGCGTGACTTCACTGACATGTGTGCGTCGGTTGTGTGGCGTTGGGTGTTGTCCGTGAATTGGGCGTTGGGGACATGTCTGTGGCCGGCCTGTCACGTGTCATGTGCGTTCGGGGTGGGGCTGATGTGTGTGCTGCTTGGTTGTGTCCCTGTGTCTGTGTGCGACGCATGCATGGCGCTGCGGTTGGCCTCTGCGTTGTGCGCATGTGTGGCGGCGTCATCAGCGCTTTGGGGCCGTGACGGGGTGGTTGGTTCCTGGTCCCAGGTGGTGTGTACACATGTGTTCCGCGATGTTAGGATTTGGCCTGTGTGTCATATGTGGATGCAATGGTGGATGTGTAGTGTGCACGCGCTGGTGGGGGTTGTCCGCTTTTTCCGCCCTTGCACTGTGTGCGCTGTTTGCGTGCACTTGTTGTGTGTGTGCCTACCTGCGTCTCCGCGGTACGTTGCGTCCTTGGTGGTGCATCAGCAGAAGCATGGGAAGGGCCTGCAGTGCTGGATTCATGCCCGGGGTGCCGCTTCTTCGTTGTCCGTGCTCTGCGTCCGTGTTTCCGCCTCTCTTTCACGTGCGGTGTCTCTTTGCCGTGGGAGCCGTTTGTTTGCGGCATCGTAATTTATGCGCCGGGCGGGACGTGTTTCGTCGGACGGTGTGTGTCAGTTGTGCTGCGCCGCTACGTGTGCGGGCGCACTTTGATGGCGGACGGTGTTGCTGGCTTGCCGGCGGTGTTTGGCCTGCTTTTCGCATCGTAATTGGGCGGGCGTGTGGACTGCTGCGTGCCGGCGGTAACTGGTGGTTTTTGCATCCGCCAGCACGGCGGTAGTGCTTCCGCCCGCCATCGTAATGGGCCCCTTAGAATTTTTAATAGTAATTAATAGTGTTGTAGCAGATTGTTGTGTTTGTAAGGCGATATGGTGGGACGTTATTTAGGTAATAATTAAGAATTATTTGCTAACTTTTATATAACTATATTATTGATATTTATTATGTAATTTGTGTAATGCTGATTTATGTTTGTTATATGTTATTTGAGGTCTGTTAGGTTTGTAGGCATATAGGGTGGGAAGTTAATTAAGTAATATTTAACAATTTATCAATTGTTAATTAATTATTTAAATGATTTTTAATTATGTAAAATATGGAATACTGATTTATTTGACTTATATTTTAGTTTCGAGATACTCGGTTTGTAGGGGTATAGAATGGGAAGTTGATAAAGTAATAATTAATTATTAATTATTATTTGTAAATTAATTATTTAATTGAATTTTAAATATGTAAATTGTGGAATACTTATTTATTTTCATATCATTTTAGTGTGGGACGCTAGGTTTGTAGGGGTCTAGGGCGGGAAGTTAATTAATTAATTATTATTTAACAATGAATTGTTATTTGTTTAATTTATTTTAAATATGTCAGTTATGGAATAGTTATTTCATTTGTCATACTTTAGGTGCGGGAATCTACGTTTGTAGGGGTACAGGGTGGGAAAATAATTAATTAATAATTACATTACAATTATTTATTAATTGATGATTCTTTTTTAATCAATAGTAATTATGTAAATTGATTAAACAAACAAAGAAGAAGTCGAAGCGCTCACAGAATGGAATGTGAAAGCACATGTTTATTCACTGGTGTGTTGAATAAACACGTACTTGCACCTTCCCTGTGTGAGTGCTACAACTTCTTTGTTTGCATTCCTTGGGCTTGTTTGCTCCTCCAGCCGAAGCGCTCCTCCCCCAAATGGTCTGGGCTTTCCTGGGAGCTTGTTGGAAATATATATGTTGTATGTGTATATATATATATATTTTTTTTATTTAATTTATTTATATATATATATATATGTGTGTGTGTGTTAATTAAATTTTTTTGAGTTTAATATGTTTTCTACAGTCATGGGGTTACTCATATATGTAATGTGTGTGACATGAAGTATTTTGTCTACTCTAGCTTGGACTGCAATAGGAATAGTAAAATGAACCTCTTTGCAGTTAAACCTTTCCCTACTGTTGCGCTGTTTGGGATGGGAATAGTAAATTTCACCCCTTTGAAATCCAACGCTTTATCTACTGTTGCCCTGTCTGGACTAAGAATAGTAATTTTAACCCCTCCGAAGTTCAAGACTTTCCCTACTGTTGTGTTATTTGAAGTGGGAATAATACATTTCACCCCTCCAAAGTCTAACGCTTTCCCTACTGTTGCACAGGTTTGGGGGGTAATAGTAAATATTACCCTTCCAAAGTCCAACACTTATCCTACTGTTCCTTGTTTGGAGTGGGAATAGTAAATGTAACCCCTCCAAAATCCAACACTTTCCTTACTGTTGTGTAGACTGGAGTGGGAATAGTGCATTTCACGCCTACTAAGTCCAACACTTTCCCTACTGTTGCTTAGACTGGAGTGGGAATAGTAAATTTCATCCCTCCGAAGTCCAACACTATCTCTACCATTGCACTGATTGGAGTAGGAATAGTAGACCTGTCTCCTCCGAAGTCCAACACTTTCTCTATTATTGCGGTGATTGGATTTGGAAAATTAAATCTACCCCCTCCGAAGTCCAACAGTTTCCAAACTGTTGCATAAACTAGAGTGGGAATAGTATATTTAATATTCTTAGACTCCAATAGTTATCATAATATTGATTAAATAGATTTCTCCAGCTCGCTTGTCACCTTAGACAGTGCACTCATGGACGGGTGCTATTACCGCGGGGGTGCACCCGCGTCAACATACAAGCTCCAAGTTCCCAACAGACGCGTTTCGGCAAATGCCTTCCTCGATGTTTAGGAAGGCGATTGCCGTAATGCGTCTGTTTTTGCACGACTTCGGAAAATAAAATTTACAGAACTCACCCCCGTGAGTGCTTCCTATTCATTAGGTACGATTACCCGTTGGGAACTTGGAATATATATACATTTATATATACATTTATATATATATATATATATATTACTCCAGAAAGGCTCGGTTTTCGCTGCATTTAGCGGCGCCTCTTTGATGCGGTGCAACTCCACGGCTGAGCCCAGCCGTAATTTATTTCCACACGAATCCTCCCGCTTGGAAAGGACACACGGAGCGCACTCACGAAAAGGTTCTCACAGCATTTTTAATCCTTATAATTCATTCCACAGGTCAATCCACAGTTGCAAACCAACGCGTTTCGGTCTCCATGAGACCTTGGTCACGGTTGAATTTTCCGATATTACCCGACATACTTATTTTTGAAAAAGGTCACATGACTTCCTGTCAGATCAAACCATTTTTTCAAACTAAAAGGCACTTGGCATTCTGGTACCTGTTGTTCAAATTCAAAAAACATTACGTGCTTTCGTTTTTAAAGTGTTAAATAGAATTCCAACAATTAGTACACTGAGCTCTCTTTACTCAAACATTATTATAGATGTATCTCCCCTCTAGTGGGGTTTGATACTTGATTCTCCCATTATAATGTTGAGGCTAACACAATCTTGTGATATTCCCTCTAGTGGAAAAACAAATAACTATTTACATCACTCAAAAACTAATTTGCCAATACTGCCATAACGTGAAAAAAATAAAATAAAATAAACAATAAAAAAATGTGACTTTAAAATTTGGGCTGTATCCCAAATGCAGGGTAAGCGAAAACACATTAATTCCTAATTTACAAATGTACATAAAGTTCTTCATCCTGGTTAAGACCGTGTGGCATATATGTTCGTAGTGCAAGTATTTGTCGAGATTCCTTTTGCCGCAATTTTCTTTCACGGTTTCCCCCTCTCACATGTTGTTCCACAGATTCAATACCATAAAATCTCAACTGTTTCCAGTCACTGTTATGTGCTTGCTCCATATGTTTGGCCACAGCATTGCTTCGGTCTTTAGCTATGGTGGCTCTCACATGTTCAAGAATTCTTTTTTCAGTTCGCAGATTGTGCTACCCACGTATTTTAAGTGACATGGGCACTCTATAACATAAACTACAAACTGTGTTTTGCAAGTAATTAATTTCTGTATTTTCCATATCTTTTTGTTTGCCCAAACAATCTCTTTGGTGTTACGTGCAATTTGGCAAACTTTACAGTTGTGGCATTTGTTAAAACCAGTTGTCTGTAGCCATTGAGATGATTTGTTTTTCTTCTTCCAAAAATGACTGTGGACAAGAGTGTCTTTAAGGTTTTTGGCTCTCCTAAATGTTACATTGGGATGGTCACCAATGAGAGGAGTTAATGTTGGATCCAGTTGTAAAATTCTCCAATTCTTTTTGAGAATATTTTTTATTTGCTTAGCTTCTTGCGACAATGTTGTAATCAGTCGAATCTCATTTGTTTCTTTCGTTGGCAATTTTTCTTTGATTATTTCATCTCTAGATTTTGATTTTGCTCTCTTTCGGCATCTTGTTATTATTTCCTCCTTATACCCCCTACATCTAAATCTTTGTGATGTTTGATCTCTATGTATTAGCCATTCTTCTTTCTCAGAGCATATCCTTTTGATGTGCAAAAATTCTCCATATGGGATATTCTGTTTTAGCGAATTTTGGTGAAAGCTCTGTGCATGTAAAACTGCATTAGTAGCTGTTTTTTTGCGATATAAAGTCGTATGTATTCTTCCACCTTTCACATAAATTTCAGTATCTAGAAAGATCACTCTTTCCCAGTTAATCTTATAGGTGAATCGTAGATTTGCCTCTGTATTATTAAGTATTTCAAAATATTGTTTGAACTCAGACTCAGTGCCGTCCCAAATTATAAAGAGATCGTCAATGAATCTGAGCCAACTCACAATCTTATTGACATGCTCATCATGATTCGGATGCCAGGCAAGGTGCTGCTCCCACCAGCCCATTGCCAGGCAGGCATAACTAGGACTAAAAGAAAATCCCATGGCCGTTCCTTTTGATTGCATATATATTTCATCTCCAAATAGGAATAAATTTTTAGTAAGGCAGTTTTCAATCATTTGTAATAACATTTGATTATGTTTTTCATATTGTATATTACGTTTGCCCAAGAAATATTTACAAGCTGTTAATCCTATATGATTTTCAATGTTCGAATAGAGTGAAACTATGTCCATTGTTATCAGTTTATAGGAACTTTGCCATGGGATGTCTTGTATATGCCTCAAAAAGTCACTTGTATCTTTGATGTAACATGTCAAATTTTGAACAAAAGGTAACAGAAATAAATCTACATAGTTCGCGGCTGGTTCTAATAGTGAGCCGTTTGCTGCAATTATCGGTCGCCTTGGGGGTTTTGTGGCATGTTTATGAATTTTGGGCAGAAAATAAATTGTCACCGTGATTGGAGATTCCGTTTTTAGATACTTGATCTCATCTTCATCAAGGAGGTTCATATTGTGCCAAATGTCCATTTGGTCATCCCAAGTCTTTTGAATTCAAGTGTGGGATTTGTTTTAAGTTTAGCATAATACTCAAGATTATTCAGTTGAGAATGTGCTTCTTTGATGTAGTCTTGTTTATCCCAAATAATAATATTGCCGCCCTTGTCTGCGATTTTTATTACTATTTGGTCATCTTGTGTCAAATCCCATATTGCTGTTCTCTCTTCTTTAGTCAAGTTATCTTTGTATTTAGATGGTTTAATTTTATAAATATCTTGTATCACTGCTTCTTGGAATATATCAATTTTATTTCCCGGAGGTAGTTGGGGATAAAATTTAGATTTTGGTTTCATACCACTTAAACTTGAACCAATTTGTTCACACACTGTGGTCAATTCAATTTCATTATCACGATTGGTGTTATCCAAGTTTATTAGGGTGAGTAGAGGTTCAGCATCTCTCACTGTAAGTATCTCAGTGGGCGTTGATACTGGCTTTTTATATTCACGCATTTTCTTGTTCTCGGCAAAGATTTTTGCTAACTTGATTTTTCTGACATATTTATATATATCAATACGAGTCTGTGCTAAATCCATTCGTTTCAGGGGGCAGAAATTTAAGCCATGCTTCAGTACTTTAATTTCAGTTTGTGTCATGGTCCAATTGGATAAGTTTACTATTTGCAATTCATCCATTACAGCCTCCTCTGTCTCATGCTGCGTGTCAGAGTTCCCACATGTTCTTGTTCGTCTGCTCCTTTTTCCTCTCCTGGCCTGCTTCCCTTTTGTCTGCGTTGGCCTCGTATTGGGCCTTTTCCTCTTCCTCTGTAGTTTTGCGGTTGATTGCTCATATTTTGCTCCCATTGTCTTTCTTGCAGCACCAACCGCATGTCCCCCAAAAAAGATATTTTGGATTTTTCCATGCCACTTTGTTCGGGTTCACCCTCACTTGCATCTGTTGACGTTAAGGATGATTGACTGGTAGAAGCCACAGTGGTGTCCCCTGTTTTTCCTATTTGGCTCAACATATCAAATTTCTTTGCAAATGTGAAGATTCTTCCACTCAAGTAATCATTTTTATCCCTTTGGAATTTGGATTGTTTGTGTCGTTGCACGCTTTCTTCATGTTTATCGATTTGCTGTTCCAAATCCTCCTTGAATTTTGTCAAGTCTGGGTTTAAATCCAATTTTGAGATTTCCATTTCCAATGTTTTTACTTGATCTTTGATTTTTTCCAGTGCAATTTCAAGATGCTTAACTAAAATTGTCATTAATCCCAAAGATGAGTTTAAAATGTATTCGCCCCATTCTTGAAGCAGATCATTACTAGTATCTTGATGACTTGGCATTAGATGTATTCGCAAGCCTCTGGCCACTCGTCGCACCTCCAGATATTTTTTCAATGATACCACTTCCCACCACTTATTTATTTCTTTTTTAGAAAGCTTTTCCCATGTTCTTATTTTGCTCTTTGCATCCGATTTGTGGAGGGGGGCCTTTTTGCCAGATTCCACATTACTCTCATTTGTCTGTTCAAAAAATGCAGAGTCCATCAACTCTGTGCGTTTCGCTTCCCGTTTTTCCATAACTGTGGCCATTTCTACTCCGTGGTGTATAAGAAAATATAATTGTCACTGGCTTTTCGTCTGCTTTGCAGCCTGAATTATAAATAGTCCCCTTTGCTTTCAGCCTTCAGAAAATGCTGAATATTAATGGCAGATTTAACTGGGTTTATAACAGGTTGTCACGCAGACATACATCTATAATAATGTTTGAGTAAAGAGAGCTCAGTGTACTAATTGTTGGAATTCTATTTAACACTTTAAAAATCATCCTTAACGTCAACAGATGCAAGTGAGGGTGAACCCAAACAAAGTGGCATGGAAAAATCCAAAATATCTTTTTTGGGGGACATGCGATTGGAGCTGCAACAAAGACAATGGGAGCAAAATATGAGCAATCAACCGCAAAACTACAGAGGAAGAGGAAAAGGCCCAATACGAGGCCAACGCAGACAAAAGGGAAGCAGGCCAGGAGAGGAAAAAGGAGCAGACGAACAAGAACATGTGGGAACTCTGACACGCAGCATGAGACAGAGGAGGCTGTAATGGATGAATTGCAAATAGTAAACTTATCCATTCGGACCATGACACAAACTGAAATTAAAGTACTGAAGCATGGCTTAAATTTCTGCCTCCTGAAACGAATGGATTTAGCACAGACTCGTATTGATATATATCAATATGTCAGAAAAATCAAGTTAGCAAAAATCTTTGCCGAGAACAAGAAAATGCGTTAATATAAAAAGCCAGTATCAACGCCCACTGAGATACTTACAGTGAGAGATGCTGAACCTCTACTCACCCTAATAAACTTGGATAACACCAATCGTGATAATGAAATTGAATTGACCACAGTGTGTGAACAAATTGGTTCAAGTTTAAGTGGTATGAAACCAAAATCTAAATTTTATCCCCAACTACCTCCGGGAAATAAAATTGATATATTCCAAGAAGCAGTGATACAAGATATTTATAAAATTAAACCATCTAAATACAAAGATAACTTGACTAAAGAAGAGAGAACAGCAATATGGGATTTGACACAAGATGACCAAATAGTAATAAAAATCGCAGACAAGGGCGGCAATATTATTATTTGGGATAAACAAGACTACATCAAAGAAGCACATTCTCAACTGAATAATCTTGAGTATTATGCTAAACTTAAAACAAATCCCACACTTGAATTCAAAAAGACTTGGGATGACCAACTGGACATTTGGCACAATATGAACCTCCTTGATGAAGATGAAGATGAGATCAAGTATCTAAAAACGGAATCTCCAATCACGGCGACAATTTATTTTCTGCCCAAAATTCATAAACATGCCACAAAACCCCCAGGGCGACCAATAATTGCAGCAAACGGCTCACTATTAGAACCAGCCGCGAACTATGTAGATTTCTTTCTGTTACCTTTTGTTCAAAATTTGACATCTTACATCAAAGATACAAGTAACTTTTTGAGGCATATACAAGACATCCCATGGCAAAGTTCCTATAAACTGATAACAATGGACGTAGTTTCACTCTATTCGAACATTGAAAATCATATAGGATTAACAGCTTGTAAATATTTCTTGGGCAAACGTAATATACAATATGAAAAACATAATCAAATGTTATTACAAATGATTGAAAACTGCCTTACTAAAAATGTATTCCTATTTGGAGATGAAATATATATGCAATCAAAAGGAACGGCCATGGGATTTTCTTTTAGTCCTAGTTATGCCTGCCTGGCAATGGGCTGGTGGGAGCAGCACCTTGCCTGGCATCCGAATCATGATGAGCATGTCAATAAGATTGTGAGTTGGCTCAGATTCATTGACGATCTCTTTATAATTTGGGACGGCACTGAGTCTGAGTTCAAACAATATTTTGAAATACTTAATAATACAGAGGCAAATCTACGATTCACCTATGAGATTAACTGGGAAAGAGTGATCTTTCTAGATACTGAAATTTATGTGAAAGGTGGAAGAATACATACGACTTTACATCGCAAAAAACCAGCTACTAATGCAGTTTTACATGCACAGAACTTTCACCAAAATTCGCTAAAACAGAATATCCCATATGGAGAATTTTTGCGCATCAAAAGGATATGCTCTGAGAAAGAAGAATGGCTAAAACATAGAGATCAAACATCACAAAGATTTAGATGTAGGGGGTATACGGAGGAAATAATAACAAGATGCCGAAAGAGAGCAGAATCAAAATCTAGAGATGAAATAATCAAAGAAAAATTGCCAACAAAAGAAACAAATGAGATTCGACTGATTACAACATTGTCGCAAGAAGCTAAGCAAATAAAAATATTCTCAAAAAGAATTGGAGAATTTTACAACTGGATCCAACATTAACTCCTCTCATTGGTGACCATCCCAATGTAACATTTAGGAGAGCCAAAAACCTTAAAGACACTCTTGTCCACAGTCATTTTTGGAAGAAGAAAACAAATCATCTCAATGGCTACAGACAACTGGTTTTAACAAATGCCACAACTGTAAGTTTGCCAAATTGCACGTAACACCAAAGAGATTGTTTCGGCAAACAAAAAGATATGGAAAATACAGAAATTAATTACTTGCAAAACACAGTTTGTAGTTTGTTATAGAGTGCCCATGTCACTTAAAATACGTGGGTAGCACAATCTGCGAACTGAAAAAAAGAATTCTTGAACATGTGAGAGCCACCATAGCTAAAGACCGAAGCAATGCTGTGGCCAAACATATGGAGCAAGCACATAACAGTGACTGGAAACAGTTGAGATTTTATAGTATTGAATCTGTGGAACAACATGTGAGAGGGGGAAACCGTGAAAGAAAATTGCGGCAAAAGGAATCTCGACAAATACTTGCACTACGAACATATATGCCACACGGTCTTAACCAGGATGAAGAACTTTATGTACATTTGTAAATTAGGAATTAATGTGTTTTCACACCCTGCATTTGGGATACAGCCCAAATGTTAAAGTCACATTTTTTATTGTTTATTTTATTTTATTTTTTTCACGTTATGGCAGTATTGGCAAATTAGTTTTTGAGTGATGTAAATCCTTATTTGTTTTCCCACTAGAGGGAATATCACAAGATTGTGTTAGCCTCAACATTATAATGGGAGAATCAAGTCTCAAACCCCACTAGAGGGGAGATACATCTATAATAATGTTTGAGTAAAGAGAGCTCAGTGTACTAATTGTTGGAATTCTATTTAACACTTTAAAAACGAAAGCACGTAATGTTTTTGAATTTGAACTACAGGTACCAGAATGCCAAGTGCCTTTTAGTTTGAAAAAATGGTTTGATCTGACAGGAAGTCATGTGACCCTTTTCAAAAATAAGTATGTCGGGTAATATCGGAAAATTCAACCCTGACCAAGGTCTCATGGAGACCGAAACGCGTTGGTTTGCAACTGTGGATTGACCAATGGAATGAATTATAAGGATTAAAAATGCTGTGAGAACCTTTTCGTGAGTGCGCTCCGTGTGTCCTTTCCAAGCGGGAGGATTCGTGTGGAAATAAAAAAAAAAAAAAAAATATATATATATATATATATATATATATATATATATATTTCAGTGGTTTTGGCGTACTGACTACGGGCTTCCAAAATACTGGTGGTGCCAGAGTTCAGTGCTACGCCGAGCACTATCAAATATTCAGATCAGCTCACTCTTTGTAAAGAAAAGCCTTGGCACTCCAGGTACAGTTGTTGTTATTGCGTGCTTATATCCTTTGTAGATGAACGAACATCAACGCATTTCGGTGTTTGCACACCTTTGTCACGAAGCCAACTGTCAGAAAATTAGTAGATTTAAACAAACGAACAGTGCTTAGGTGCATATCAACATGAAGAAAGGACAACGCTCTGTCTGACGTACATCTGTGACATTTTGGAAGGTCTTTTCATTGAACACTTATGCACAAAACAATCATGTTGCCCCCGTATGTATGTATTCATTGGATGTGCTCTATTGCACATCAATACTTAAACATCACAATATACACAACAGCTTAGCTTGTATTAGTTCTTACAAATTTACGGCAAAGTTAATCCTTATATTCCATATGCAGGCACCATATTTTAACGGCCAATAGTCCATATGACTACGTTACTGTTGTACGACTGTAATTCAGTTATGCCCCAGTGGGCTAGCACCTTCATCTATAGTCAATAAATAGTATTACCTGCATTCATTCATGCTAGCTGCTGGGATGAAATTCATCTCATACAGTGTGTACAATTTAATTGTACTCGAACATCTCAGTACCTGATTTGTACTTTTCATCACATTAATATGCAGGACTGATGCAGTTAATATCATAGTCAATTTTGCTTCTTCTTGTAGCATGCACTGTGGACGTACTTTTACATTTGAAGATAGTGTAACCCACTGAATGCCTACGTGACCAAGCTCAGTGTATAGTAATACTAAATGCACACTCTCTTGAATGTCTGCCCCCGCATCTGTTGTACAGGAACAGGTAAGAGATTTGCTCATCCAATACATCCAAGTCATCAGTGCATAACTAAAATTTCACCCCAGTGGGCAAGGGCCCTTGTTCAAATATCTGTGTATAATCCAATAAAGCTTAAATGATCAACCATCAAACCATATTAATAAACCAAAAATTAAATAAACAAAATCAAATACGCTGTTTTGGCTCTCTGGTGGCATAGTGTGTGAAGAGATTGGTAATTGTTCATAAATGTGGTGTTACACTGTCTATCTATGAAGTAATGCCTTCAGACTGTGTTCCTTGTAAAACATATATACAAAACATGGTTAAAAAGATTTGTACTCTTAATGATCTAAAAGATAGCAGCAAGGAATAATCAGTGAGTTATAGGTGCACATACAAATCTTCATCGATATTCAAAGCAAATGGTTCTATGCTATCCATCTCAAGTATAAAAATCTATTCCAGACTTCGAGCTCCCTTTCTCTGTCCCCTCTTCTCAATTTATTGTGCACACTGTCTATAACACTGTATGGTAGTATCCTGTAATTCCCTCCATGCACCTGCTGAAAGTGTTGAGCTACAGGGTAGTTAATATCTATGTTTTTATAGCCCAATAGATGCTGAAGGATACTTTTATGTACTTGTAGGATTGTACTACCTATTTACACTTTGGGGCATGGGCATGAAAGTGCATATACTTCGTAGTTTGTTTTGCATGTTAGTGTTTTCTTTATCTTCAGTGTTTTACGAAACGGTGTATGCAGTTCAGTAATGTTATTGCCATTGATGCAAACTTTGCATCAATGGCAGACTGGGTTTAAGCCAGTTCTTGGTAGCTGTTGTTACCTCGCTTTTGACTAGGATGTCCCTCATGGAGATTGCTTTCCTAAATGTAATCTGTGGTTTGGTAGTCATACATTTCCCTATCACTGGATCATTTTTAATGAGGCGCCAGTGTTTAGTCAAAGCCTTCCTCATGTTGAGTTACTTGTTGTAGAAAGTGGTAATAAATCTAACGCTTTGCTCAGTGTTTGGGTTGTTTTTACCACTGAAAAGGATATCTTCTCTTGTGTACTTGGACACTCTGGCCCTCATTACGATGTTGGTCGGAGTTGCCTCTGACCTACACCGTTTCGTGGAAGGAACCACCCAACCACAGGTCGGCGTTTCCGACCGCGCAATTAGGATGCAACTGCACATGGTGCGGACGCAAACTTCCATTTCTCAATGGAAGCTTGTGTGGCGGGCTGAAACCGCCCGCAGCACAAGCTCTCATTGAAAAATTCAAGTTTTGAAACATTGCTGCACCTCATGGTGCCTGCCACACAGTGCAGGGATGTGCGCCCAGGGCCAAATGCAGAGGGCCATAGGGGAAGGGGGCCCTGCTAGGGGCCCCCAAAGTCAGTTTCAGACAGCCATTCCATGTCGGAAAGGCCGACATGGATTGGCTGTCGGAAACGGACATCATAATCCCGATGGTGGAAACGCCGTCCTTGAGGGGTTATGGCCGCTTTCTGAGCCCGTCGGAACCGCGTCGCATTCCCCGGCAAGTTTAAACTCCGAACGCCGTCATCATAGTATGGCATTGGACTTTAAACATACCATGTTGGTCGGAGGCTTTACGACCGACATCGTAATCAGGCCCTCTGTGTTGTGCTGCATTCAGTATTGTCTCCGAGTACTCTCTTTGCTGTAACCTACTCAACATATCTTTTTGGGTGGCCTCAAAGTAGTCTTGGTTACTGCCTGTGCATCGGGCTCACAACAGTTCCCCAAATGGGATGCTGTTCTTGAGTGCTCTATGGTAAAAGCTACTGCCATGGAGTGTACTATTGCCAGCAGTGAGTTTCCTATACTATCACCCTAGCATCTATAAAAATCAATCTGGGTATGGATAATCTCATTTAAGAAATGTAAATTAAGACTGTTGTCATTTATGACATCCACAAATTGCCTTGCTGTTGCTTCATCTCCCTTCCATAGTACAAACAAGTCATCTATGGTTCAGACCCATAAAGGTGTCCTGTCTGTCCATTAGCTCATCTCGGGTCCATTGAGTACCTGTTCCTCCCACCAGCCCATACGCAGATTCGCATAGCTGGCGGCGAGCCAGATACCAAACAAAATACCCCTCTGTTGTTGGAACATTTCACCACTGAATAAAAAGATGTTACTACTCAGGCACCATTCCATCATCTGTACCAGCATAGTATTGTGTCTATAATACTTGATTGTTCTTGTCCTAAGGATATGTTGTGCCACCCTCAGGCCATCGTTATGTATTATTCTGGTGTAAAGCGAGAATACATCCAAGCTTACCATCAGCATGTCATCCTCCCATGTCACATCGAATATTCTTTTGAGGAATTCAGTGGTATCCTTAATGTAAGAGGAGAGGTTGCGGACCAGTATTTGTAAAAAGTGATCAATGTAGATAGATGTATTTTCAGCTGCCGATGGCTGCTATTATCAGTCTCCCTGGTGGTCTAGCCTTATCCTTGTGAAGTTTTGGAAACAGGTACAAGACTGGCAATCTAGGGTCAGTGGTCTTGAAAAATTGCACAATTACAACAACTCTACCTGGAGTGCTGAGGCTTTTCTTTACAAAGAGTGAGCTGATCTGGTTATTTGACAGCACTCGGCGTAGCACTGAATTCTGGCTCCACCGGCGTTTTGGAAGCCTGAAGGCAGTACGCCAAAACCACTGAAGGATTTGTGAGGCCGACGGGCCCCCCATACAAAGACTCTCCACCCAGGTAAGTCAGGGGTGTGGGAAGGACTGGAGGGCTGTTGTCACGCACATTATCCTTGCCCGGTGAGAGCCAGGTAACATTTTAATTGAATTACAGGAGTCTGGGCTGGAGTCTAGCAGATAACTGCTTTCACAGCAGGGAGAGTGAGCACCAGTACTTGCACATGGCGGAAGTAGAGGAGATCGCAGTGAGGCATAAAGTGGCTGATGCGCTTTTTGTGGGAGTCTGTCTAATCAATGATGGAGCAAGCACAGTAATAGAGACACAGAGCTTGATGGCAGTGGAAATTTACAAAATGTGTTTATAAACTCGAAAACTCTAAGGGGGAGATTTACTAAGATTTTAGGATGTGTTTGCATCACAAAAGTGATGCAAACCGGCGCAAAAACATTTTTTCCAATTTACGTTCCAGTGCTACACTTGCTTAGCGCTGGAAATAACATGAAAGTAACGCAAAGCAGGGCATAGTGCTGCTTTGCATTACTTCTCACCAAGGGGGCGTACCATGGGTGGAGCATGGGCGTTCCCATGCAACCACCCAAGGTTTCGGACGCTAAACCATATTTACTAAAGTAGACAGTAGGCGTAACGAAGGAGAAATGCTTTCATTTCTCCTTCCTTTTCCAACTTTGTATGCGTGCTGCACTTTACAGCACACATACAAAGAGGGAAAAGGGTTAAAGTCAGTCTATGCATAGTATTTTGTTATTGAAAGGGTACCCTTCTAGTACAAAACCTATGCTAGACTCATGGAGACACCCTTGCAGTATGGCGCAAAGGTGTCTCTGTGGCGCAGAGCAGCTGATTTCAGCCCCGGCTCTAGGGAAAGGAGAGGTGAGTTCCATATTTCTTTAAATATGACGCTCTCCTCCTCGCTCCTTTTCATGCAGCGCAGCACAGCACAGCATTTGCAGCTTCTACACTGCGCTTCGTGACTTAGTTGTAAATCTGGCCCAAAATCTGAAGTGTCGAAATGGTGGACTACGCATAATGATCACATTCAGCTATGAGAATCCCCCACAGATCTAATTAAGGAATGGGTAGAAATGAACAACCAGAGTCCCATGAACATGATACACATACTTGTTAAGCATGCGGAAATTGAAAGAAATGTGATTAAGGAGCAAATCAACTCCATCAATGAGTAATTGAGCAAGGAGGAAGATAAAGAGCATATACTCAAATTCAAACAAGAACTGAAAAACAAGATGACCAAACACAAATAGGGGATAAAACAGAGAAACTCACAGAAATGTTATTGTGATAAAAAAGGATTATCAGCAAGGCCAGATATTTACCTTTGCACAGTGCTTTGAAAACATGCGCAGGCAAAGTGAAGTAAATCAACTAAGGAAGGATGTAGCCCTCAGTGACTTCAGCTCGGACATGGGGTCCGAAATGGAGGGTGAACAGAATGGAAACAGTGGAGGAGACAAGACAAGCACATCAGTGCAAGAGGAATTCTTTTTTTTTTTTACAAATAGACTGGCGCACCAACCACAGACCACGGAAACAACAACAATACCAAAGAGGAACAGGAAGCAAAGGTGAGAGCGACAAGGGAAAAGGAGCAAATACAGAGTTCAAGGGGTGAGTACCCCACAGCAACAATAAATAATTTGCCAGAAAAACATGGTAAATAATCTAACAGACATTCCCTTATCCCCAGATGATGAAGAGGGCTAGCCCTTGGACTCTTTTTGTCCCGTCTCAGGCTTTGACTATGCCCAGACTAGACTAGATTTATTTAAGTTTGTGAGAAAGCTCAGACTGAAGAAATTCTTCAGTACGAAAACAAAACCGAGACAGATGGCGACAAATGGAAGAGACATAGATGACAATTCATTGGTCTCTGACGTGGATGAGAGACTTAATTTCTCTGGAGAAGAGACAGGTGGAATTGATACAGAGATGGAGAACACGCAACTTTTGGAAATGGCGGGGGTGTATGTCGATGCAGCAGGTGACATGCATGATAACATTGAAATTTTTGCTGACCTTATGACTGCTGAATTGAGAAAACTGCAATCCCAATCCAGGAGAAGCAAAAAAAAAGTTTACAAGCAGAATGTCATATTTAGACAAGTAATACAAAAGTGGAATGCGAGAGAGGATTGTGTGGTGCATCCCTCTGATAAAGGGAGGAATGTGGTACTTCGGAGCAAGAGTAGGTACATGGAGGAAGCTTATTTGCAACTAAATGATGCACAATATTATTTGAGAATTTCTAGGACAGAGTATGGGAGAGTGAAAGATGAATTCCATAAGCAGTTGACTGAGTGGAGCGAGGCATAATTGTTGAATTGGGACGAATGCAATTTTTTGAAGACCACTAACTCTAGATTGCCAGTCTTCAACCTGATTCCCAAAATTCACAAGGATAAGGCTAAACCACCAGGGAGACCAATAATAGCAGCCATCTGTAGCTTATTTTAAAACACCTCTATCTACATTGATCACTTTTTACAACCACTGGTCCGCAACCTCCCCTCTTACATTAAGGATACCACTGAATTCCTCAAAAGAATATTCAAGGTGACATGGGAGGAGGACATGCTGATGGTAAGCTTGGATGTATCCTCGCTTTACACCAGCGTAAGACATAACAATGGCCTGAGGGTGGCACAACATTTCCTTAAGGCAAGAGCAATCAAGTTTTATAGACACAACACTATGCTGGTACAGATGATGGAATGGTGCCTGAGTAGGAGAATCTTTTCATTGAATGGTTAACTGTTCCGACAACAGAGGGGTAGAGCGTTGGGTACCTGCTTCACCACCAGCTATGGGAATCTTCATATCAGCTGGTGGGAGTAGAAGGTACTCAATGGACCCAAGATGAGCCAATGGACAGATAAGATACTTTTATTGGTTCGATACATAGATGACTTGTTTGTACTAGGGAAAGGAGATAAAGGAACGCTAGGCAATTTTTCAAACTCATAAATGACAACCATCTTAATTTATATTTAACAAGGGAAATTAGCCATACCCATTTTGATTTTTTAGATGTTATGGTGATACTAAAGGACTCCAGACTGACAACCACATTGTGCAGGAAACCCACTGCTGGCAACAGTACACTTCAGGCCAGTAGCTTTCACGCTAAAGCATTCAAGAATAGTATCCCATTCGGGGAACTGTTACGAGCCCGACTCATATGCAGTAACCAAGACTACTTTGAGGCCACACAAAAAGATATGTTGAGTAGGTTACAGCAAAGAGGGAACTCGGAGCTATACTCAGTGCAGCACAACACAGTGTGTTCAAGTACAAAAGAGAAGATACCCTTTTCAGTGGTAGAAAATGTATAAACAACACAAACACGAAGCAAAGCATTAGATTTATTACCACTATCCATGACAAGCATCTCAACATGAGGAAGGCTTTGACTAAACATTAGCACCTCATTACAAATGATCCAGGGATAGGGAAATGTATGACTACCAAACCACAGATCACATTTAGGAAAGTACACTCCATGAGGGACATCCTAGTCAAAAGTGAGGTAACAACAGCTACCAAGAACTGACTTAAACCCAGCCTGGGTTTTAAAAAATGTTCGAAATGCAAAGCTTGCACAAATGGCAAGAACATTACAGAACTGCATACACTCTTTCGTAAGACACTGAAGACAAAGAAGACACTAACATGCAAAACAGACTACGCAGTACATGTAGTTTCATGCACATGTCCCAAAGTGTACATAGGTAGTACAATCCTAAAAGTACACAAGCGTACCCTTCAGCACCTACAGGCTATTAAAAACCTAGATATTACCTACCCTGTAGTTCGACACTTTCAGCAGGTGCATGGAGGGCATTACAGGTCACTCACATACAGTGTTATAGACAGTGTGCCCAAGAAATTGAGACAAGGTGACAGAGAAAGGGAGCTCAAAAGGCTGGAATTGAGACTTATACTAGAGGCGGATAGCATAGAACCATTTGTTTGAATATTGATGAAGAATTGTATGTGCACCTATAACTCCCAGAATATTCCTTGCTGCCATATTTTAGATTGTTAAGAGTACAACTCTTTTTAACCATGTTTTGTATATATGTTTTTACAGAGGCACAGCCTGTAGGCATTACTTCATAGATGGACAGTGTAACACCACATCTATGAACAATTACTAATCTCTTCGCACACACTATGCCACCAGAGAGGCATTTCTTTGAAGACTCCCATTGAGAATGACGGCGGTTTCCGACGCCACTTCAACCCTATGCACCCGGCTTCCCTGGGATAGGTAACTCTGGTACTTTGGTATCCACGGGTGGGGTGGCTCTCCAACCTTCTCTGTTCCAAAGTGTTTCCTTGTGATCCACTGAGAAGGGTCCTTAAACTTTAAAATTGCAACTGCGACTCTCCCATTGATTTGTACGTAGCACGCGGTCGTGTTCTCACACTGCACCCGTCCTCCGTGGTGTCCCTACTTACTTACCTTGGGTGGTTCCTTGGGGTCCCAGCGATTCTACATACTCTAGACACTATCTTGACTCAAGTCGTGGTTCTTATACCCTTATTTTAGTATATGGTTTGGTCTCCCCCGGGAGTCCACTGTGTATTAGTGCTACTTACGATTGTTTCTGTGCTACAGTATTGTGTGCTTTGTGTTTATCTGCATGTAGCAGATACTGTGAGGTATTTAAGGTGTGTTATAATAATAAACATATATTCTTATAACTACTGTTTGGTTCTCCTTTCATTTAACCAATACAATAAGATTGCATTCTGGTAAAACAAGCTGCTTAACATTCCTTCAAGACTAAGCCTGAAGGCTGCTCTCCACAGCTACCACTTGGATAGCTTTCTGAGGTTATCTTTGACCTCTTAAATCACCATAAGGGTTGTTTGGACTGGTGCAAGGTGCCCACTTTAATTAGTGGACATCATATACCAGGCCAACTTCTCACATATGATATTAACTGAATCAGTCCTGCGTAGTAATGTGATGAAAAGTACAAATCGAGTACTGAGATGTTCGAGTACAATTATATTGTACACACTTTACGAGATGAATTTCATCCCAGCAGCTAGCATGAATGAATGCAAATAATAATATGTATTGACTAAATATGAAGGTGCCAGCCCACTGGGGCATAATTGAATTACAAGAATTACAATTGTACTGCAGTAACATAGGCATATGGACTACTGCCGTTTAAAGATGGCGCCTGAAAATGGAGCATAAGACTTAACTTTACCGTAAATTTGTAAGAACTAATACAAGATAAGCGGTTGTATATATTGTGATGTTTAAGTATAGATAGAACACATTCAATGAATACTATATACGGGGGCAACATGATCATTTTATGCATAAGAGTACAATCAAAAAAAGCCCTTCCAAAAAAATTTGTGGAAGTCTTTTGTTTGTTTTCTTTTTTTTTTATAGACTTTTTATTGAACAAAAGAAAACATAAAACAGCAGTACAGCAGTGTATTAAGGTCACGTTATACATATAGACGTTGTAGACTGGTCGGCATACAAGCAATAACATCACAGGTCCCCATTTTAAGACGTACTGTCGGTATCGGACACATCAACAAGTTTCAGGCGTTCACGCTGTAATTCAATTGTTGGAGACAGGCATATGTACCCCCTCTATTTATTCCACCCACCCCACTTATGATCCCATTTTTTGGGGCACCCCCTGTGTTTGAAGACGTCT
Organism: Calotriton arnoldi; assembly: GCA_963921515.1. Classification (NCBI taxonomy): domain Eukaryota; kingdom Metazoa; phylum Chordata; class Amphibia; order Caudata; family Salamandridae; genus Calotriton; species Calotriton arnoldi. Next base: position 3,621,872 of record CAWUFW010000495.1, on the reverse strand, counting down.
TTTTCGGCTAACATGGCCCTGTCCATGTCCACTGCCCATTCACGGACACTAGGGATCACTTCCATCCCCATTTCTGTGCAATGTTACGTTTTGCGATGACCCATCCCAGTGAGGCCCATGTTTGCTCTGTCTGTGTAAGATCGGTGGCGTCCCAAATGTTCAGTAAGCAGAGTTGCGGGGAGGCCTTCAGGGTCCTACCCCCGCCCTTTCCATTTGTTTGGTGATAGCGTCCCAATATAATCGTACAGCTGGGCAGTCCCAGATGACGTGGAAAAAGGTTCCCTCCTGGCGGCAGTGTCTAAGGCACAAGGGGTCCGCCCGTCTACCCATCCTGGCCAAGACACCTGCAGCCAAGTAAGCGCGATGTAGGGTCTTCAACTGGATCAGTCGTAGCCTCATGGGGATAGCCACCTCTCTGGGGGAAGCTAAGGCCTCTCGCCAGTCGTCGTCCTCAAGTATACCCAGGTCTGTCTCCCACTGTTGCCGCAGACGCACTAAGGGGTCCGGGCAGTTGTTTATTAACTTTTTATACATGAGGGATATGGCTTTTTTGTGCATGGATCAAGCAATAGCCTATCTTCCAGTGGAGAGGCCTCGGGCAATGGGTCACCTCAGGGCAGCACCGCTCTGATTGCGTGACTGATCTGTAAATATCGAAAGTTTTCGGTCTGTGCAAGTTGGTATTTCTGCTGAAGGTCCTCGAAGGTGGTCAGTCTCCCAGAGTTCCATACGTCCTCCACAGTTGAGATGCCAATCATATCCCACTTGTCAAATCCGGGATAGGCACTCAGGCGACCGAAGAGATCTGGCTCCCAGCGCGGTGTAGCGCGTGTGATTTTATTGTGCCAACCCATTTGCCTATTGACCCTATGCCATGTCTCGATTGTGCACGAGGTGGGCCCCGTAAGGTTTAACTTCCGGGGGTTTGTGTACAGTGCCCTGTTGTATCCGCCCTGCCCCATAAGCCACCAGTCTGTGCGGAAGTTCGGGTCGTCGTGTTTCCCGTGTGCCCATCTGTTGACCGCTATCAGCTGGGGCGCCTGATAGTAGAGTCTAATATCAGGTAACGCAATGCCCCCATCATACCATCCCGCCGTTAGTTTGGTCATGGCGATCCGCGGTGTCCGGCCATCCCCCAGCAGAGCACGCACGGCACTCTCGATGTTTGTGAAATAGGTGCCGGGGATTTTATCAGGGGCGTTCTGTAACGCGTAAAAGAAGCGCGGTAATGCCAGCATCTTGCAAAGAGCCGCACGCACCAAGAGTGTCAGGGGAAGAGAGCGCCAATGCTTAAAATCGGCCCGGAAATGTGCGAAGGGTTCGAGCATGTTCGCCTCATAAAATAGGGCCGGGTCAGATGTGATATATATGCCTAAATAGCGAAAGCCCCTCTATGCCACAGGAATGTCATATCCTCTTGGATTACATGGTGGTGCCCCCCACAGTATGTATAATTGAGACTTGGTCCAGTTGATAGTGTACCCCGAGTGGGTGCCAAATATGTGAAAAATATGAAGGACCCGGCGGAGTGTCAGTGATGGTGAGGCCATATATAAAAGGATATCATCCGCGTATAGTGAAATGCGGTCTTCATGATTCTCCGTCCACTTCAGACCATGGATCAGGGGATCCCCCCTCACCCAAACCCAAACCGCAAGTGGCTCGAGTACCAGGGCAAAGATTAAGGGCGATAGGGGACACCCCTGTCTGGTTCCCCTTGCTAATTGAAACTGTATGGAGGTGTGTTTATTCACCACGACTTGGGCGATCGGGTAGGCATACAATAGTTGGACCCATTTTATAAAGTTCGGTCCAAATCCCATTCTCTCCAATACTGCAAAGAGGAAATCCCATTCAATGGTATCAAATGCCATTTTGGCATCCAGCGAAAGCAAGGCTGCATCCTCTCTAATCGTCAGGCGTCTACCCAGCACCCCGTTTAGTCATCTAAGATTCAGGGCAGTATTTTGTCCGGGCATGAAGCTGGATTGGTCCGGATGTACCAGGCCAGTGATATGGGGAATGAGTCTATTGGCGAGCAATTTAGCAAGTATTTTTGCATCTACCGTGAGAAGTGAGATGGGTCGGTATGCCCCGCAGTCGTCGGGTGGTTTACCCTGTTTGTGGATAACCATGATGGTGGCCGTTCTGATGTCTTTTGTCAGCGTCCCTGTTTTGAAGCTTTCAAGGTACATTTGGAGCAGATAGGGGGACAATGTGGAGGCCATTGGCTTAAAGAGTTCAATCGGGAGTCCATTGGGTCCCATGGCCCTGCTCGAGCGGACATCGCAAATCGCCACTTGGATTTCCTGCTCAGTGAGGTCTCCCTCTAGGGAGTCTCTATCCTCAGGGGACAAACAGGGGACTCTGATAGTTGAAAGCAATTCTGCAGCCGCAAGCGGCGTGGTCGTCCCAGTAGATGTGTACACTGATGTAAAATAAGTGGCAAACGTGTCCGCAATCCGCTGGGGGTCGGTGATTGCCTCACCATTGGGCCCACGTAGTATGTGGACCCATCTTGATAACTGCTCTTTTTTTTCCAGCCAGGCAAGGAGCTTGCCTGTTCTCTCCCCATGCTCATATATCCTATGACAGGTTGATTTGTACTTCGCCTTGGCAGCGCCTGTAAGGAGCTGCTTGTAATCTAAGTGCATGACCGCCAGTGATTGTTGTGCATCCTGATCGGGGGTGTGTGAGAGTGCCCTTTCCCTCCTTAGGATGCCTTCCTCAAGCTGTTCTATACGTTTGGTAAGTTCTCTTTTATGGCCCACCATCAGCGCAAGGGCCCTGCCCTTTATCACTGCGCCGAACACCCCCCACAGGATTTGGGCTGAGGTTACAGATCCCACATTTTCTTCGAAATACAGGCCGCTCTCTTTAATCAACGTCTCCTTGATATGCGGTATCTTGAGCGCCCAGGGGTTTATAGTCAAGGTCATGCATCGTGAGTGTGAGCCAACTGTCAGCTTCGTAAGAATGGGTGAGTGTTCCGAGATTCCCCATGCGAGGCACTGGGACTCAGTGAATTTGTGGACGTCTTGTGCATGTGTGAACATATAGTCGATCCGTGACTGGCTGTTATGGGCCCCGGAGTGGAACGTGAATTGTGTAGTAGTGGGATTAAGTCACCGCCATATGTCGATCAGGCCCATGGCGGACAGGAATTCGGCAAGTTGGGATCCCCCCGTAGGGTCTCTGCGGGGTGGGAGGCGGTCCAAGGCGCCATCCACTGCAAGATTGAAGTCTCCCCCCAGCACAAGTGAGCCAAGCGGGAGATTAAGGAGAAGCTTTCCTAGGCACTGCAGTCCAGGGGGGGACATATGCCGATATTACATTAAGCGCTTTCCCTTCCCAGGTGCCGGATAACGCGACAAATCTATATCACTGGGCATGCCCTGCTGGGGCACTATATGAGTGGTCGCGCCATGTAACTGTGGGCCGGCCTGTTTCATCGCGAAGTGTGTGGACAACCCATTGTTAATGTGTAGGGGCGTCGCTCGTGGATCCCATGCCACCTCAATGTGAGCATAGACAGTGGCCTGTGGTGATGTATGGAAATAGCGCTGCTGCACAGAACTAGAATTACAAAAACTACCCATCCCAACTCCAAAAATCCCTCCACCCCCCTCCCTGCCTTCTTGCAAGACGGATTTGAATAACCCGTACCCCCAACAGTGCAGAGTGCCCGTCGCCCAACCAACCCTTTCATGGGGGAAACGAGGACCTAACCCGCACCTCCCATCCCCAGTAACAAAACATTCCATGTGAACCCCAGGAACTGATATATAACAAAGTATACTCATCACATTCCCCAAGCGTGCGTCTTGCGGCCCACAGAATGAGTATAGTCAAAGTCATTCAGGGGCGAAGCCCCATGGCAGAACAGCAAGTTACGCCTTTGACGTCCAGACCACCTCTCGCTCTACTTTAGTCTGTAGCGATCTGACACCGTGAAGTCGGGTGGTCCTACTGCATCTTCGATACAGGATACCCAGTCCGTTGCGCACAGTCCCCAAAGTCACTCCTCTTTCCTGTGCTCAATGGGTCGCTGCAGATACTGTTGGCGAGGCCTTCAACGCTGTCTTCGCTCTGAGCGACCACCGTCCCCGGTATTCCGGCGTCCGTCGAGCCAGTCCATCACCTCGGTGGGATCCGTGAAGAACCAAGTCTTGCCATCTGCCTCGACACGCAGTTTTGCAGGAAACAACATAGCATATTTGAACTCGCGTTCTCTGAGGGCCTTTTTGCCTCCAAAAAGGAACGTCACTGTTTTTGGACCTTGGTGGTAAAGTCGGGAAAGAAAGTTATTATGCTGTTCTCAAATTTAAGAGGGGGTGTACTACGGTCTGTTTGGAGGATGTGGTCCCTATCTCGGAAATTGAACACTCTCGCAAGGATAGGTCGCGGGGGTGCCCCAGGTTTGGGCCTGCCCCCGGGAACCCGATGAGCTCTCTCGATTGAAAAATAGTTGGTTAGGTTTTGGGCCCGTAGATGTTTGGTCACCAGGTCTTCGACAAAGAGGTCTGTGGCCGGCCCCTCTGCCCGTTCAGGAACTCCCAGGAAGCAAATGTTGTTCCTCCTTGCCCTCCCCTCATAATCATCCAGCTGGGACATCAGGAGTTCAGTCTTGTGTGACGCAAGTCCAGAATTTGCTTGCCCATAACAGTTATGTCTGTGACCAGTGCTTGGGTGGTGCTCTCAACCTCTTTCACCCGAGAGTCCATATTTCGGAGTTCAGCTCGGAGGAGAGAGCTATCTGTTGCCACGGAGTCAATGCGGCCCTCAAGCGAAGTGCGGACTCCACTAATGGCACCCAATACATCTTGGAGCATGGGTGAAACCTGATCGTCTCCATGCGGTTGCGTGTGCTGATCCGGTTCCGACGTTGGTTGTCCCCCTTCTGATGCCTTAAGGGAGGTGAATTTGTCAATCTTCTGCTGGTGCGTCGATCGATTGCCCTTAGATGACACCATATTATTCGTAGTTTCACCGGGCCACAGCTTACCGGTACTCACCGCCGCCTACCGCAGCATGTACTGCGTGGCCTGTCGGGTTTTCTGCTCCACTGTGGGTCTACCGCCTAACTGGGGGAAGCTCGGAGGTCGCAGCATACAGGCAGATCAGTGCACCGATCCTACCAGCACAGGCAGGCCAGGGGGAGCGGGCCAGTGTCGCGTGGGACTCCGGTTGCTCTGGATCCAATGAATTGTACCGTTTCCCCTTCGCCGCCGACTATCTGTTATAGGGACACCCCGCAACACGGGCTCCCATCCAAAGCCGTTAAGGGACCGGGCACAGCGTCCTGCAGCAGTACTGTGAGGACCTTCTCTTTGCCGCCTGCTGGACCTGGCGCCCCCGGTCATGGTGGCCTCCCAAGGTGCGGCAGGGTAGTGGCACCCCAATGCTCGAACGGGGGCCAGGCCGATGTCTCACAGTGCCCCCCGCTGCTCTTTGCCAAAATCAGTTAACTGCTAGCCCCAGCACCAGGGGCAGCTCATCAGGGGCCACCACTCAGCACCACCACTCCTGCCGCAAGGTCGTCTGTCGTTGCGGGTGGGGGGGTCGCGCACTCCACCTCCGGCGCTGGCCCCCACCCGGATTCGCCCTCTCACCTCTGACCGGCCAACCATGACAGCCCGCGGTCTTCTCGGGCCTCAGGGCCGCAGCAATGTCATTCACCTTTGTTCTGCGACGCCAGCAGTTGTGAGCCCCCGGCTCAAGATTGTCTTTTCGTCGCGGGGGTCGCGCACTACACCTTTAGCGCCGGCCCCACTCCCAAATGCGCCCTCCCACCTCCGGCTGGCTCACCACTCCGGCTCGCGGTCTCCTCGGGCTTCAGGGCATCAATCACGAAGTTCCCTTCGTTCCTAACCACTCACGGACCGGACCCACAGTACCGAGCACACTGCTCAAGGTCGTCTTGCGTCATGGGGGGGGGGGGTCGTGCGCTCCACATTCAATGCCGGCCCCACACCCGAATATGTCTTTTCTCTTCCGGCCGTCAGCCCGCGTTCTTCTCGTGCTTCAGGGCCGTGGCCACGCCAGTACCATTGTTCTGCAACGCTCGTGGGCCGGACCAGCAGCTGAGGGCTCACGGCTCACTCCGGGAGACAGTGCACGAGTGTGTGTGTCCCTGGGACGGATTTATTACAGGATATTGTGGGGATTTAGGGTCGCGGGCGTGCCGGCCACGCCCTGTTTATGTTTTCTTAGCACGCTGCGCCGTGCCTGACACTGTTCCTTTAAATGTTGACGGAACTTGTAATGTGGTCATGTGACCAAGACCCCGAGAGAGGTCGAAACGCGTCTTTTTGTTTGCCAATAAATCCGTATATTTACACCCCCACAACCGGAGTGGCTCGTCTATTCTCGCATGCACAAGCGGGGATTACCTTCTGCATATATATATGTATATATATATAGTGTAACATAATTAATACTAATACTAATACTGGACACCGATCACGGCCGAAGACACCGCCTCGACCATGAAAAGCATCCACTCGGGGGCCCCCACCGACCCCTGCCCCCCTCACATCTACCACAGAGCCGCGGCCGCCATCGTACCCGAACTACAACGCACCATCAACACCACCTTTAAAACAGGCACCTTCCCAGACGACTGGAAGCGCGCAGAAGTCAGACCCCTACTCAAGAAGCCCACAGCTGACCCCACCGACCTCAAGAACTTTCGGCCCATCTCGCTCCTCCCCTTCGCAGCCAAAGTTGCAGAGAAAACAGTCAACAGGAAATTGACGCCATTCATTGAAGAGAACGCCGTCCTCGACCCGTCCCAATCCGGATTCCGAAGCAACCACAGCACAGAGACCACCCTACTCGCCGCCACAGACGACATCCGCACCCTCCTGGACCAAGGCCACTCTGTAGCCCTCATCCTATTCGACCTATCAGTGGCCTTCGACACCGTCTCCCACCGCACACTAGTCGCCAGACTACACGACGCAGGCATACAAGGAACAGCCCTGTACTGGATCCGATCATTCCTCACAGGAAGAAGCCAAAGGATCAGACTCCCACCCTTCCTCTCCGACCCCACGAAAATCACCTGCGGAGTCCCACAGGGTTCATCACTGAGCCCCACCCTCTTCAACATCTACATGGCCCCCCTCGCAGCCATCGTCCGACAACACGGCCTCAACATCGTATCCTACGCCGACGACACCCAGCTCATCCTCTCCCTCACCAAAGACCCCACCACTGCCAAACTCAACTTCCAGAAAGGAATGCAAGATGTCGCAGCCTGGATGACCAACAGCTGCCTGACGCTCAACGCCGAGAAGACAGAAGTCCTCGTCGTTGGTACCACCCCTTCTGTATGGGACAGCACCTGGTGGCCGACCACCCTCGGAAGCCCACCTACCCCCTCAGACCACGCCAAGAACCTCGGCATCGTACTCGACTCATCACTCACCATGAACTGACAGGTCAACGCCGTCACCTCCAGCTGCTTCAACACCCTCCACATCCTCCGCAAGACCTTCAAGTGGATCCCCCCTGAGTCAAGGAAGACAGTCACCCACGCACTCATCACCAGCAGACTGGACTATGGAAACACACTCTACGCCGGCATCAACAAGTCCCTACTCCGCAAACTCCAGACAATACAGAACACCGCCACCAGACTCGTCCTCGGCATCCCCCGACACGAACACATCAGCCAACACCTACGAAGTCTCCACTGGCTCCCCGTGGAGAAAAGAGTCACTTTCAAAATCCTCACTCACGCCTACAAATGCCTACACAACAACGGACCCAAATACCTCAATGACAGAATCAACTTCCACGTACCCAAAAGAAACTTCCGATCTTCCAACTTCGCACTGGCCAAAACCCCACGCATCCACAGAGCCAGAGCAGGCGGAAGATCCTTCTCTCACATTGCAGCCAAGAACTGGAACGAGCTACCGGCAGACATCAGACGCGCCCCCTCCCTGAACACCTTCAGGAAGATCCTCAAGACCTGGCTCTTCGGCTAAACAGATCTGCGGACACCGCCCCCCCCCCTCAGCGCCTTGAGACCCTCACGGGTGAGTAGTGCGCTTACAATTCCCTGATTAATTGATATTAAATAAAATATTAAAAACTTAATATAATGTAAACTATCTATTAATTATGTTACTATATATATATATTTTGTTAATACAAACACATATACACGTTTGCGTGTTTATATAAATATATATTTTTAAATAGTATTACATTATTAGTGGAATGTATATTTAATTTACATATATTACATTTATATACTAAAATATTTAACATGTACTACTTTAACCTCTATTTATATTAAAAAATCAGACTGTCAATTTTTGGATAATTTTACTGTAAACAATATATTTTTTTCGCTCCACCTCTGCCCCAGGCATGCTAGCTTCAGCTCCAGCTCTGCTCAATTCCTGGTCTTACTCCAGCTCTGACCCAGGTCTACCAGCTCCAGGTCTGATACAATCCAGGAGTCCCTCCATCTAGCCCTGTTCTAGTCATGGTCTTTCTCCAACTCTGCTGTAGCCCTGGTTACACTACAGCTCTGCTTGAGATTTCCAGCTACACTGCAGTCTTAGTCTTACCCAAATCAAACATTCAGCCATGCAAGAACTGTTCTATTATTGGAATCCAGAACGTTGGAAATGTTTGTGCCTTCACTCTCCCAAAATTGCCTCCTCACGAGCTGCTGCTTGTTCCAGCCCTGCCTGCTCCCACTTCAGCACTGCACGAAGTCTGTTAGCTTCAACTCATGCTCTGTTCCAGTAATGGTCATAAGTCAGTTGTGCTCCTGGCCTGCCAGCTCTGCTCCAGCCCTGTTCTCACCCAGATACAGAAAGTCTTCATTGTCGGAACTGTTTCACTATTGAAACGTAATACTTTGGAGGTTTTTTGCACCTTTGCCTCCCCTTCCCACCAAACTTCATTGGCTGTATCTAAGATTTTAATCAATGGTACTATTTTGTCAAGAAACTTGTCCTCAAGGAGGAGCAGGCTCTGTCAAATCTTGAAAAAGTGTTTTGAGGTCCCTGGAAAGCTTGAAAAAATATCACTATTTTTTTTAATCTATTATTGGTATGAAACTGATGCTGTGATAAGAAAAAGGCTGAGGACATTCAGGCCTGATCTGCTGTAGATGTGTTTATCCAAAGATAAGCATAGTCTGTTATTGGCATGCATCCCCACGTGTTCAGAAGGCACCATTCAATATAATTTAGTTGGAGAATCTGAGAAGGGCAAAAGTTAATCATTTGTTCCAGTGCCAAATCAACCACTCTGACAAATTTAGTCTTATCCTGCTCATGATCATGACAATCATGTCTCTCAGGCTGAGACGAAGAGTCTTCAGCAAATCAGCATAAACAATTCAATCCACAAATAATATTGATGATGTCATGATGTCACTCACAAAAGCAATGATGGGACTGATACTCAGGGTACTTATGACAATGATGAATTCACTGAATCCTATGATCTACACTGGTTTTATTCCCCAAGGAGGAACAAGAATTAAATACACGCAGATTAGATCATGAGCAGCTGTTCAAGCCAACATGTAATAAACTAGGGCAGAACAAGAGCACATATATTAAGTCAATGGATGGTGCTTGACATCTCCAACAAAGATCATTGTCTAATAGTCCAGCTTGGTTTAATTTGAATGGGGTCAACTTCCAGTTGTAGAGGATTTTGAAATATGTGAATATGAGATGTGCTTCCCTCAGTTCATTGTCCTGCAGTTCTAGCAATGAAGCCCATTCTGCCTCCATGTGTTCCACTAATAATCATGCCTACCAAAATTCTATGCTGCCTGTTTGGAGAAAAGCTGTGAAACCAGAGAGCTGTAGATACCCGAAACCACTCCTTTCAACCATCCCAGCATGTCAGATATGAAAGTAACAGAGACTCTGGAAGTGTGAAGGGACATGGACCAATCTAGCCTCAATGTATTATTTATCTATCTTCCACCATTGTGACATGGGTAGCTGGAATTCAGCTTAGAGAGAAGCGAATAGCTTTAGGAAGTCTCCCTCCACTGGTCATCTACTTCCCTATCCCCCGGGAGGTCTGGAGATGCCAATAGGGTGTGATACTACCATTGTTGAGGCTTGAATAATGATCCCCACCCAGTCATTAAATTATGTGCACATATTTTGTGTATCAGTATCTATGCAATTAACATGGATTTGATAGGTGGAGATATAACTGAATCATTTAGATATTTTACTGCAGAACATGCCAGGGATTATGAGCATATGAGCATTTAATTGAAACCCACATCGGAATATCCGTTCGGCCAGGGGCAAGGTATATTATTTGGGATAAATGGTGTGCTAAATGGAATAGGCTGATGCTGCAGGGGGAACTACCATTACAACGCAGGCATTACAATGTAATGCCATTATAACAACTCCATTACAATGCAGGTACCATTACAACGAATGCCATTTCAACGTATACTATTACAATGCACATATAATTAAAACTCATGCCTTTACAACACATTTATGGTTAAGGTAAGTGTTCAGGTGAGTTCAAATGTATTTATTTGTTTTTTTATTATTTTAATAATTTTTGTAATATTTTTAAATTGAGTTTATAATAAGATGTAATTAATTTTTAATAAATTTAAAATTCTTTATATAAAATATGAACCACAACCTTTAAAACCACGGGGTGTGAGGGATTTAGGGGTTAGAGAATTAATACATTTAACTAAATATTTCTATAACAAATAATTTATAATAAGAAAGGGTTTGTAACATGATCCCTTAGCCACGGGATGTGAGGGATTTAGGGGTTATGGGTGGGGAAGTGTATTAATGCTCAGGAATTAATTATAATACCCGAGTATTAATTTATTTTCAGAATTAATAAATAGAATTAAATATTTTAAAAATAATAATTTATAATGAGAAAGGGTTTGTAACACAACCCTTTAGGCATGGAGTGTGAGGGATTAAGGGGTTATGGGTGGAGAAGTGTAGTAATAATCAGGTATTAAATTTAATACCTGAGACATCAGCAAAGGGTGGTCTGAGGACCGTACACGCCACACAATCTTTTGGGCAGCTGGCTGGGGTGGGACTCGGTCCCCCAGCATTCCGTGTGGCGCGGCAGGCGTGGTCAGCCCTTCCGATGCCGTAAAGACAGCTCCACACTCCCGCAGTGCAGGACACGCGTGGGTGTGCCCGGGCCGCGCCTGGGCGAAGCACAGGCCAAAGGCGGGCCCGTCTGCCGCTGACTGAGACTGGGCTGGGCCACCCCTGTGAGCCTGATTTTTTAAACTTGTGGCCTCGTGGGAAAGAAAGAACATTTGTGTTGCTGCAATGGGAAAGTGAAAATCTGACGCGTCCACCTCGCTTGGTGCAGAAAGTAAGAAGCGACACGCAGCTAATACTCTTGCATGCTTTCTGACTGATGCTCTGTGGGCAATTAATAATAAAATTGGGATTGTGAACGCCACAAAAAAAGCCTTATCCATGGCCACCACAGGTAGTCCTTCTACGTCAGACACTCTTCGGGACGTCAGCACTGATATAATTGATATACATGGCCCCTCATGTAGGCTGACCCCAAGCAAGGAGCCGGGTCCAATCCTCCCTGGGGACGGCAGTAGGGCAATTAATCCTTGCATATTTAAAGGTATGCTGGGCGTTACACAGGACCTTGAGAGGGTGACACATCCTGAGTCAGCACCTAATACCCCTGCAATTGTCAAAAGGAAAAGACAACACAAAAAACTATCAAAACTGGGTTTGAAGAATATCCCTGTAGCCACAAACCAAGCAAATACCATGGCCAGAGAAGACATTTTGAGCAAGGTGGACAAATATAACATAGCCAGCACAATACCGACCCTAGCTACCGAACTACAGGGTAAGACTGACTTAATGGAGTCTATTTGCGCTAAATTCCTTAATCCAGTACTCTCGGCCTTAAAGGGGATTGAACTAGTCCTGAAGGACATTAAAGGACAATTAACCGATCTTACAGTCGAATCCATCGGCAACAAAACGGGAGGGCGCCTTATCTTAACAGGAATGAAAGTCCAACACCTGAACAATTTGACTCTGGCAGAACACAAGGGGCATGACCTGGGTCTCAAGCAGGCCATATTAGGGAGGTAGCAAGCCAGATTGTCTCCAAGCATCCTTTGCATAGTACATTAAATAGCTTAAAACCACCTGTGCTGCCAGAAACAAAACCAAATAGAGTGCTGTGTGCAGGACGCCAATTCGACATTACATGCGTCCCTCACACTTCTGCGTCCCAATTATACAATTGCTGCCGGAGGCTTCTCTGCTGGTTATCGTTTTGAAAAAAGTACCCCCCTTGTTAAGTGATCAAACCGAGTCGGAGGTACAACTTAAGAACAAGGTCACTCACTGGCTATGTTCATCTTTAGGAGATGAATAGCAAATTTGCCTCAAACAACATTACTGTCTAAAGAGTTCAATGGATAGGCACTATGCTGAAACGGGAGCAAGGCGACTGTATCATTGTCAATTTTATCAACGTGCAGATAGTTGGCTTCATTCTGCATAGACTCTCTTGTAATATTCAAAATCAATGTGTGAAAGCAGTACCACTCAGCTTTTTTTTACAGACCTGACACTTTGAAACATCCATATCCTGATATTGGGAGGCCCTTGTTTTCTAATCACCAAATCATTACACATCGACTACCAACTTTCAACCGCTTTTCAGCACTGGCAGATGTTGATTGACTGGATAACGCTGCTCCAAATACACATTATGGGGGATATTCTCAAGAACGTGTGATAATTATCGCAAAATTAGCTTAACGCAACTTTGCACATCGCAACGTATTGTGGGAAAATAACACCGTGTTAACGTTGTATTCTCAACCCGGCGACACCATGCGGTAGTCTCACGACAACGCGCCAAATGACCGCGTTAAAATTAACGCGACGCCCAAAAAAAGCGAAACACGAACGCCAAAAAAGTTGCGATGTGGCCAACCGCGATTAAAAAATCAGCGATAACCAGCGACAGGCCTGCAATTCCCACGCGTCATGCGGGAAAATGCACCAGAAAAGCACCGAAAAACACAAACAAAATAATTCAAACTACGTAGCACCATGGAGGAAGCCGGAGCAAGTACAGAGGACGACCAGAACCCCACAAGCCCCCAGGAGGACCAGCCTGGGACCTCGGGGTCACGGAAGGGCAAAGAGAAGAAGACGAGGTTCAGTCCGCAGGAAAACAGGACCATCATCACGGAGGTGATAGAACACCACCACCAACTGTTCGTCACCTCCAACGTGTCATTGGCAAATAAAAATGCAATATGGCAGTCCATCCTGGACAAGGTGAATGCAGTCGGAGTGAGGAGGAGGACAATTGGAGAGGGCAAGAGGCACTGGAATGATGCGAAGCGCAAAACCAAGAAGAAACCCGCTGACAACCATCAGGCAGCAATGCAGACTGGAGGTGGCAGTCCAGCAGAACACCAGGCGCTGGATGAGATGGAGGAAATGGTGGCCACAGTCATCAGTGGGGAGACGGTGGCAGGAGTTGGGGGTCCGGACACTGCTCGACATGACCTGACACAACAGCGCCAGGGTGAGTACCGGACAGGGACTGGGGGGACGGGGGGAGATGGACACAATGGCACACATGCACAATTAGGTAGAGCACACTGCACACCCACAATGACTCTGGATCATGTCCCTGATCCCCTTGGCACACTGCAGCACACATACAAACAGCAAGTAGGCCCCCGTCCACTATGGGCACAAAGGTGTCCCTCCCCACACAGCACCAATCTCTCAACCAAGCCATGCACACGTGTCAAAACCAGCAAAGCTGCGTGTCTGTGAGCCACACTGACAATGCAAGTGACACTGCATGACGAACAGCAAGGCTGCAGTCCAATTATCATGACATGGTGCACGCCACGACACTGAGGTGGCTGAGTGTGGAACACATCCGGAAAAGAGCAGGTCACACTCTGACACATCCACGTGCACAAACAACCCCTGATGCCAACAACACATCTGCGGATAAACCATGCCCAAGAGTCCAAAATCCGAACTAGAGCCAAAATAAGCCAAGTCTGCAACATCTCAGCACTGTAGAAGCACAGAAGTCAAAGGCACACCGCCTCAAAGGGATAAGGGGCAGCAAAATCAGAGCTGCAGGGACGACTCTCCCACAATGCAGCACACACACATAGCAATAACAGCACATCATCATTGACGACAATGTGGTACAAAGTGCAACACTCTCACTACAGAACAGAGGACACAACTGGTTCCGCTTGTGCGTAGGAACTGGCCAGTCACATCTGGCATAGCAGGAAACTGTGAGATGATAATGTACGTGTACAACCTCACATCCGTGATGTAGTTCAAATGTCCACTGTCCCACATTAAATAGTCAGCTCCTCCCAATCAGTCACAATGTACATTGTCATGCAGTCTGTATGTAAACTTGAACAATGCGTCAACATACATGTCAACACAATGTCAAAATGCATCTCCCCTTCACATTGCAGAGGGACAATCAACACCTCCTGCAGAGTAGACCAGACAACTCATCAGTGATGATGAAGAGGACCTCCACACCTTCGACACCGACGCCCTACAACAGCTCATGGACAGCTACAGCAACCCACCTCCAGGAGCAGGGCCACACAGCAGGAAGACCACACAGCAGGAAGCACCCACCACCACGCCTGGCTCCCAGCACCTCACCGAAGAACACATCGCATTCCAAGGCCATGTGTTAGACTGCCAGAAGGAGGTGGCTGAACAGGTGCGGGTGGGGTTCGACCTCATGGCAGCCAAACTAGATGCCATACGTGGGTGTCTAAGTCCCATCAGGGACCACTTACACTCCCTAACGGACACCCACAGTTCGCTCCATGATGTCCAACAATCCATGCCCGACATCGCTGGAGTCATGACTCTGAGAGGACAACAACTGTCTAGTCAGAGTGGCCTCAGCGATGTCAGCCGAGAGTTGGCACAGATGCTGAGGATAATGGAGAACATGGAGCGGATGCATGCGGAAAGAATGGCTGCCACGGATGCACACCAGCATAAAGTTGTTGGGATCTTCCATGCCCTGCAGATCCTCATCATCGCATTGCTGCCACTAAGGCAGTCGCTGATGAATGCTGCTGGTACTTCTACACACACATCTCCGGCCCCTGATGTGTCAGTGGCACACAGTGCTGCAGACCAAACATCAGCACCCGCATGTCAGACAGATGACATAGAGGACGAAGATGCGGGTGATACCACCTTTGTAGTAAGAAGGAGCCAGTAGCATTCTTCTCCGCCATATGCCCGGTCTCAGCTTGGTTCTGCCCTCTGCATCATGCCCTGTAACAACACCTCCCACTGTCCCCCGAAACACTCTGCGACACTCACCTTGGACCGCGACATGGACTGCCATATTTTGTTTGCTTACCAATGACACAGCAATCAGACTGCGGACTGTACTCTTCCTCTTCCGATGTACTTGTCAATCCCTAAATGACTCTGGCTGGCCCTCCACTGGGCTACAATGTAATGTGGCGTTGGCATGGCCATGTACTGCTCCAGCTCCGACACTCCACCGAATGTGAATAAATCATTCAAATTCACACAGATGGGTCATGTCCATAATCGATCAAGTATGAAAGTATGGATGAATGTAAGGGCATTCATTGCCCAATAAGGTACACCCTGGGAAATGAAAGCAATGTGCATGTTTGACTGTGACATACATCGGAAGTGAGATGACTGGGAATGTGTGCACTAGCTGTGGCCTCATTGCTCTGAAACAACAATCGCGCAATTTCTCAACCTTGCCCCACGCAATGTTTGAAATAGGGATGGGTATGAAATGTCAAAGTCGTTGGCAGGCCTAAAGTGGTGTCCACCATCACATTTGAAAACAGAACATCTCTTCGCATACCTACTCACACTCAACTGGGTGGACACAGCCTGTAATGATGGATCACATTGATCCACATGGCAAGAATATGGACACCATACTCACATTGCTGAAGACACGCAAGAGCACAGGTCTATCAGCAACTATCCCAACCACTATGTCTGGCTCACAGAGATGGAGCTGGCAATAGGGACTCACCCCTAAGTGAAATGCGTCAGTCAGTCCCTCCCTGTGTACGGACAATGCTCATTGAGGCACACGATTTGTCATTCTATTCAACACTCATCACAGTTGAACACTAGTGGAGTTGCGTAGACTTCATTAGCATGTGCGTGTCAGTACGGGCAAGACAAGGGCCACAACATGCAGACCAATGCATCAGACACTAACAGGCAGCATTCGGTCATGGTACAGTTCCACGTGACAGGCGTTGTGCATGCGCCCGGGATGTTCTGCCATTGCGTTGGTGGCTCTCGTAGAACCGGCACTATTCTGACCTGCGGCAGTTATGTGGATGATATGCCACAGCTTGGAGCAATGAGTCGTATGTGTGTGCAACGTTTGGACGTATGGGTTGTTGTGTACGTAAGTGTCAAGGGCATTCCATGCAAGAGTACCTCGAGCAAGAACTTCTGTGTGTGGGTTGTGGATACGTTGGTCTTTCATTAGTGCTGTGCGTAGTGTGGGAGTCGTCATCATCTGCTATGGCATCTCTCTCAGGGGGTGCCTGCCGCATGCAAGACCAAGGTCGGAGGTGCAGATGTACTTCCGCCTTATGCATTGAGACAAAGGAGCTTTCATCCCTAATGTTCGTCTGACTACTGCTTGCATTCTGGGAATGTGATGTGGCTTTCGCGCTGCAATTGAGGCTAGGCTTTAGGCTTATGGTGCACCAATGGCGATACACATACAACAGTTGGCATGCATGAGCCAAGAGCCCGAGCGGCCTTGCGCTCCTTGTACAATCCCTTTGTGCGCGGCCGCCCTCCGGGTGCATGCAACATTGCAACATTGTCGATTGCGGGCCGTGTGGCCCAGACACTGCAACAGAGACACACGCATCACTTGGTTTGCTGTCCAGCCCAGAAATGAACCACGCCCAGAGCCCAGGGATAATTATTCACACCCCTACGCTGGCCTGGCGTACGCCGACCCAGCCCACTCGGCTTACGTATAAAGGGGGGGACGACGACTCTACGCGTCCCAGTTCTTCCCCACTGCCGGAGGTGACATGGCTGCGTCCGCCTGGCATATCACGAGACTCAATCATAAAGGGTCCTTGACTTGCGTTGCACAGAGTTGGTGGCACCGGATACACTGCAGCCGGTACGGGCCTACTGCCACGGGACGGTGACTTTCGGTGCACTGAGGTAGGGGCACCTTAAGTGCTGAGCGGGTGTGCAGCCTGCGATGATGCGCCGTCCTGGCGGTCCGGACTGGTAAGGATTTGTGTGAGCCCTGCTGGACCACAGCGTAGGCCTGAGCCAGCGGGCAGCGAGGGCCTACCGCCACGTGGCGTTGCCTCGCGGTTCACAGAGTTAGTGGCACCTATAGAGCTGAGCGGGTGTGCAGCCTGCGATGATGCCGTGTGCACTGATATGATCTCTGCCATTGCGAAATCAAGACCCAGAATCACGTATGTGATCTGGTGGCCCGCGTGGCGGGGCTCCATGATGTGGAGGCTGCCAAGGTCGCGGGCCCCGGGCTTGGAGCTTGCACCGGCACATGGTGGGCCCTTGTGGAGACACGCTGGTGGCGGAAGGTGAGCAGTGAGGCCTGGGTGCGCAGGGGCGGGCAAACACCGCTGGGCGGCGGGAGGGGCTGGGGTGCAGCAGCCTCTGTGCACAGGGGCGGCCAAGCGATGATGGCGTGTGCAATGATATGACCTCTGCCATTCATAAATCTGGACTCTGTTTCAGATAAGGGACCTTGTGGACTGCAGTGTATACGGGCACATGGTTGGAGACACACCGGTGGCAGCAGGTGAGCAGTGAGGCCTGGGTCCGCAGTGTCGGCACTCTCTCTCCCTCTCTTCTTTTCACTGTCTCTCTCTCTTCCTCCGTTACTCTCTCTCTCCTTCTCCCTCTCTTCCTTTCACTATCTCTCTCTCTTCCTCTGTTACTCTCTCTCCTTCTCCCTCTCTTCCTTTCACTGTCTCTCTCTCTCTTCCTCTGTTTTTCTCTCTCTCTCCTCTTCTCCCTCTCTCCCCCTTTCTCTCTCTCCCTCTCTTTCACTCTCTCTCTCTCTCCCTTTCTTTCTCTCTCTTTCTCTCTCTCTCTCTGTCCTTTGATGAGCGCATGACACACCTTCTTATCTTGATTTTTATCTTGCAGGCTGTGTCTTACAGATTGTCCAGAGTAGACCCGCCATGGCTCTTCCGAATAGTTGTTTTGAGTTAAATTTGAATAAAATAATTTGTTTGGAAATTCAAAGATGAATGAATGATTCTCCTTTTTCTGACCACACATGAATGTTAATTGTTGTACTTGTGCGACATCAGACGAATTGCTTTGTTCATGATTTCGTAAAGTTGATGTTAAATATCTTTGTCCGGGGTAGGGCCCGGGGGGGGATCCTGGGGGATGGCGGTGGGTGTTGTGGCCCTCTTGGGCCTCTGAGCTGCATGATCAGTAGCTCCATGGCATCTGTTGTTCTTCAAGTGTGGCTCTGGTCTGGGCTCCCTTTTGTGGTGCAGGTTGTCGTCTGACTTAACACCAGGTAAGAGCAGGTGTTACATTCCTGCTGCAAACGCGCCTTATCGCCTGTTTTGGGATCTTATCGCCGATCTGGCTGGTCGTAGAGAATATTGCGAAGTGGTGTTATCGCGGCTTTTTGCACAGGAACGCCTACTCTGCATCTCATTAGTGTTAGTTGCCGGTGACATCCGTGGCGATGTTTTTTGCGGCTGCTATCGCTTGTGAATAGGGCGATAAATCGATCACCACTTTGGCTGCGATAAAGTGCCGCTAACTCGGCGATAAGTCCTTGAGAATATGCCCCTATGAGTGCAGGGACAACAACGAGGTCTTGCATAATTATATCACCCAAGAACCCTTGCTCATAGCTAATCCAACACTAACAGCTGCAAATATAGGGTGGGACACAAAGGTTCTATTTTGGAACATTGCTGGAATCGCACACGAACAACTAGATCAAGAATGGCTAGATATGATTGGCGACTATCAGATTATTTGCCTACAAGAGACTTGGGCTCGCAAGCATACATTCCTGAATGGATTTTAAGCCATTTCAACTCTTGCAGTACCAGCCACACATGGCCACAAAAGTGGGGGTTTACTAACTTTAATAAGTACGACCCTTCTCTGTAAAATAACGGTCATGGTTACTGACTCGCTGTTTTTTCAGATTATATGTATCACATTGGGAACTATGACCCCAGTAATTTTGATTAATTTTTATCATAATAACTTTGATTCAAGTGACTGTACAGTTATAGACTCCTTGGGATCTGCTCTCAACAAAGTTATAGGAAATATTTTAGGGGATTTTTGTTTATTGTGGGGGGTAATTTTAATCTCAGGTTGTGTCGATTTACCAGCAATCTTGTCTGTGGACTGTGGGAGACTGATTTTTCAGACCTCAGGCACTTCAATCATAGTTCCTGTGGTACTGCTTTAAACACTCTTTTGTTAAAACACAATTTATTGCTCACTGTCGATTTGTCAGGTGAAGCTATTGATAGGCAAGTTTCTTTTACGGGGAGAGGCTCTGGAAGTTCAATTGATTTCCCAGCTGTTTCAACAGGGATTAGAGCTAGAATTCTAGATTATGCCATTTTCCCTACTAAGAAGAGCGATCACAGTCCACAAGTCTTTTTTTTAAAACTGGGATTAACTCAAAGTGTAACCACACAGCTTGCACCTAGTGTAGCCTACTCGATAAAACCAGGGACTTAGGCGCAGGTGGGCGGAGGTAGACACAGGGGAGCTACTGAGACACTTGTTGGGAAGCTGTGAGAGTGAAATTGAAACCTGTTTAGATTGTGATGCCTCTCCTTCAAGAGTCGTGGAAGCATACTCAGAAATCTGTAGGCGAACATCTGAGCTGCTAACTATCACTTCACCTAATTGCCAGAATAAGGTTATGAAGTGGTTTGATGGCCGCTGTTCTAGAGCACATAACCAATTAAAGGAAGCTCTCAAAGTCTCACCAAGGGACACGGAGACCATACGTTCTTGCAGACACATTTACAAAGCCACGCTCGAAACTAGGAAAGCGAGCTTAAGGATGGAGGCATGGGAGCAGCTGCAGAGGTCTTGTGTGGAGAAAGATACGAAAACTTTTTGGAAAGTCGTTAATTCCCCTTACTTTGCTTGTGGCCACAATAGCAGCACAGATATACCCATTCAATCCTTAACTTGGGTGACACATTTCTCCCATATATTCAACGATACCCATCACCTAAACAATGGGCAAAGAATCA
This sequence comes from Calotriton arnoldi, assembly GCA_963921515.1. Taxonomy (NCBI): domain Eukaryota; kingdom Metazoa; phylum Chordata; class Amphibia; order Caudata; family Salamandridae; genus Calotriton; species Calotriton arnoldi. Next base: position 3,601,513 of record CAWUFW010000495.1, on the reverse strand, counting down.
CTAATTTGAATTTGGATATGGGGTTAGGCCCTTATCAGCTGTACTTCACATTAGATGAAGTCACACTAGCATTGACTAGATGTCCAAATAACAAAGCACCAGGGCCTGATGGGGTGCCAATCGATCTCTATAAGAATAACACGGAGCTGTGGGCACTCATACTAGTTAACATCTTAAAAAGTGCTATCATGTGTGGGCCCTCAAAGTCCTGGTCAAGTGCTATAACAGTACTAATCTTTAAAAAGGGCGACAGAGGGGACCCTAAATGTTATCGCCCAATTTCGCTCATAGGCAGCACAGCGAAAGTGCTGGCTAGGATAATATTGGAGCATTTGGAGAATTGGGCAATCGACAACGAGATTTTGACATCTGCTCAGTTTGGGTTTAGGAGGGGATTAGGAACAGTTGATCAGTGTTTAAATCTCTCTCTTATTCACAGCAAGTACATACGGGCCAAGAAAGGACTACTATACCTTGCCTTCATGGACTTAAACTCAGCGTTTGACAATGTTGACAGAGGTAAACTCTGGATTAAACTCCTGGACTTGGAGTGGAGGCGGGGTTGGTGCTCATTTTAAGCAAATTGCATGAGGATGTTGTGGGATGTGTCAGGTTTGGTTCTAATGGGGAGTGTACCCCTTCATTTAACATCAGGAAGGGTGTATGTTAAGGCTGTGTCCTTGCCCCATTTCTCTTCAATATTTACATCAATTATTTGGAGAAATATCTAGGAGAGATTGTGGCTGATTCGCCACGGGCAGAGCCATCCCCGTACTAACATATGCAGATGACTGTGTCCTTATGTCAAGAACAGGTGTGGGTCTCCAGAGGTTGCTGGAGGGGTTTGTGGCATACATGGGATCCCTAGGGTTGCAAACTAACAAAACAAAGTCCTTTACCATGATCTGTGGCCACCCCAATGGGAAGACGAAATCTTTCCATATCCAAGGTACAAGACTTGAGACAGTGAGAACATTCACATACCGTGGGATACCATTTGATAAGGATTGCAACTGGAAATACTTGGGCCGGGTTAGATGCTCCGAATTTGAACAAAATATGGGCACTATCCTTAAGTTTGCAAAGAAATTAGGACCCTCCCCATGGGTGTGCTGCTCAATATATATAAGGCTAGATGTGTTTCAGCAGCTACTTATGGAGTGGGAATATGGGGAACACAAGAGCACTCATTATTACAGGTCACTGAAAACATACTTGCACGCAAACTGTTACGTTTACCTAGGTCTGTACCAGTATCTATCTGTCATGAAGAGCTGGGTCTCGACCATGTAAGAGATCTTGTCTTGTTAGCTCTGCTTATGCTATGGATCTCAGTTTGGAATCGCCCGGAAGCAGTACTAATCAAAGCAATAATTAACGATTGTTTGAAGTTAGACAAGGCAGGCAGTTTTCACTGGTCGGAATACATAAAAACACAACTCAAACTGATAGGGAGACAAGGTCTTTTTATTAACCCATGAGCATCACTAGGCACACAAAAGCCATGGTTAAAAAAGAATGGATGGACTGCGTGATGAGAAAAAGAGAGGAGGGGGAGTTTAGTAAACGATCAGTTAAATTATACGATATGCTAGTAACAACTAGGCTCCCGGAACCATATTTGCTCACCATCCCTAGTTCATATCACTACTATCTAGTCAGATTTCGCCTTAGCATGTCACACCTACTAGTTGCTTACCCCTCGACAGCTAGCTGTGAACAGGACCTTACAGTGTGTTCTTGCGATTCAGCTTTTGCTCTATCGCAGTTGCATTTTTTCTTTTTTTGTCGACTATACAATAGGTGCAGGATTGCAATACTTGTCCCTTTGCTAGGGAGCCCAGATATTAAACAATGCAGACCTGCACTGTTATATCTACAATTACTAAAAACAGACATGGTCTGCCATATATTTTACAAGTGTAGTGCATCTTCTGTCAAGTTACGAAAGGTCGTGGGTAAATAACCATTCCCACGTTTATATTCTTGCCTATTATTTAAGATATGCATAGTATGATTTGAACATACCTTTTGATAACTAGTAGTCATATAGGTATCACGTCAGCACTACAATTAAGGATTGGATGGATTTTTTTTAGTTCAGGCTTAAGGTACTGAGTTTTTTTTAGCATAAACACATTTTATATGTACGGCACATACACTTTATTAAAGTACGTTTCATATTTAATTATCTTGAAATGCTAGTACATGGTTTTATTATGTTATTGGCCGGATCTAAGGTGTTTTCCAGCTTTAAGTAATTTTAATATAGGTTTTCTGGTAAACTTCATTGATTCGAATGATGTACAAACTTATCTGAGTATTCATTTATTTAGAGAATAAATAAATTGAATTTAATATTTTTTATGAAAAATAATTTATAATAAGAAAGGGTTTGTAACATAACACTTTAGGCATGGGATGTGAGGGATTTAGGGGTTATGGGTGGGGATGTGTATTAATACTCAGGTATTAATTTTAATACCTGGGTATGAATTCATAAAGATTAATTGTTTCATTTGAAATATTATAAACATGGAAAAAATATTTTAAAACATTTATTTTTTAGAATGACTTGTAGAAAATTTAAAAATAATAAATGAAGCATAGCATAACACCTAATAATGTTTTTAAGTATTAAATATAATTTATTAATTAAAAACATACATGATTTAATAAATAGTAATAAATATGAAATACACTTTTAAAACAAACAGTAATTATTTTTTTAAAATAAAGATATTAATGTCCAATTAAAAAACAAATTGTGTAATTTTGTATTGTGTAAGTATTTTTCAAAACATTAAAAACATATTTTTCCCACGCTTTTCCATTATATTTAATGGTAATAATTGACGTTTTTTTCTTTTCACTTTTAGCCTTGACATACGCGGTTGAGCGTCTGGTTTAACAATCGGTGGAGCGTTGCGGTCAAGATCGGATGCAAGGGAGAGCTGCGGTCAAGTTATAACTTTTAATATTTTAAATTTAGAGTTGTAGGTGGCCAAGTTTTTTTGTAAGGAGAGAGGAGGGAGGTAGTTGTAAAGTAGTTAGTGTAAAAATTGATGTTATATATGTTTTAACCCATTTTTCATCCAATGCAGGTACCTGTTGTAGGCCTACATCGGGACGATTGTGGTTATTGCAAGATAAGTTTAAAAAAGTATTTCTAATAAACAGTAGAATACTTTTTTTTTTTACTTATTTGTAATAAAAGCAATATTTATTTTTTTTACTGATTTTTTGTGACTTGTTTTTTTAGTACTGTTCGGAGTTTTTCGCAATCACATGTTTAAAAGAAGGAAAAGAATTAGTGGGATCGGATGTAGGCCTTTCAAAAGGGCGAACAAGCTTTTTTTGGACAGATTGTTTTAAGGATCACTGCGTTTTGGAACAGGGAGACCAAGGAGGATGCGGACAATAGTTTTTCAGTCTAGAACGTGGATCAGAATTATGTATTCGTTTTACCGTTTTTAAAATTTTGTTGTGGGATTGAGTTTTTTACTTAGAACACAGATTTTTTAACCAACTAATACGTTGTGAGTACTGGTGTTTACACCACTCTGTGTTTCAATTTTTTGATTGGGAAATTTGGAAATTCATGGATTTATGGTTAAACCCTGTGGATTATTGGAGTACAGAAGACTTTTGGTGACAGGATGATTTGAAACATCACAAAAAGTTGAAGACAGAAGACATCTGCAGGTAGGATTTACAACATTCCTAATAATTAAAAAAAATAATATTAAAATACCAATTTAATTGTAAAAAAACAGTAGGCAAGTAAGTTAGAAGAAGGGGTTAGCTTGTAATAGAAATGTAGTATGCTTGCAATATTTTCCAGGTAGTATGAAGCCACTGACAATGCAAACTGTTGCATTTGTGCTGATAGTCGCTCTGACATTTCTTTATTTTTTTGGGAGATACGTGGAATCAGACTACCTGTTAAAGATTTTGCTATTCTCATTTCTTGGTAACTTTGCTCCTTCTTCAAGGTTTCCAAAAAATTATAGAAGTTTGGGTGAGTTTTTCCGATGGATTTATTGAAGGAGTTGTGCCATCCTTCAATGGCATTATTAGTCTTTGCGCCACCCTCTAAGCAGGTCGTGTAACAGTTCCACCAGTCATTTGGAAACCTTGGTTTCATCCTGCGACCCGACCTGCTTAGATGGCCAATCCATGTGTCTTCAAAATAATTTAGTAAGGGGCCTAATTTCTCATCGTTTCGTGTAGTCAGATTCAGTATTTGATGTGTAGTATTCATCTACACTGTTAGGTCGCATGAAGCATAAGGCTGTTAGTTTCTTCAATTGATATTGTAGTTCACTGTCTGATATGCAGTCTTCAACTAAGGATGCTTTTTGTATTTTTTGCCAATATGCCTTTGAAAAGTGGAAAAACATCCTTGAATTTGGGTTTCTGGGTATAATTTAGTAATGGTATTAATCATAGATAATTCAAAATCAATAATCACTTTTCTAGGACTTTTATTTAGAGTTTTAGTTTTTATCACTGACACAAATTCAGTGTAGGTTGAAACTTGCTTATCAGGCAGTAAACTGTACACTAAAGGAACAGTAGTGTTATTGATGTTGGCATGAATAGTGTATATTTGGCTGAAGGGATGGGGGATGGACTTAAAGGTACCATCCATCATACAAATATCACTTTTCTCCAGTTTAGCAAGGTAATGGGGGTGCTAAAAATTAATATTCGTTTTAGAGGGTTTTTGCTGTCATGCAAAAGAAGAGATTTGTTAGTAAAGGTTACTGTCAATTCTTCAGGGATGTTGATATCTGAGTAGGTTTGAGGTGTTACACGTTGAGGGTTACTTGCCTGTTTTTGTCTCTGTATAATACGATGTAGATTAGGAATAGTAGGCATAGAACTACCTACATGCATAAGTATGTTTTGGGAAACCTCCCTCAAAACTGAGCCACAAGGTTCATTGGAAGTGGATGCAAGGGTTTTCATTTGTTCAATATTTTGTTGAACTTCAATCTCCATTGCAGAGTGTTTATGCTCGGTTGTTTTTTCAACAGTTTCACCAAGAGTAGCCGCTGTGCCTGTGCAATGGGATACATAATACTGCACACACCTCCAATGGCTCATGGGCTGAGTTAATCTCTCCTTATAATAAAGGTAGCCACCGTAACTCAGGAGTCTGTTTCCTCTGCTTCATTTAATATAGTTTTCTTGATTTCTTGCTGCTATTCTTTATCTGCAGGTAAAAAGGATAAAAAATGTTTTAGTGGATTGGTGATATGAATGTGTTTTTTTAAATAAAGGGAAAAATTTATTTAAATTACTTATTTCACAGTCTACATTACTTTTTGATAACAATGGTTTTATTTCTTAGGATTTGCTATCTTTGCTTTGAATTGTTGTTTTGGTTGATACCTGTGAAAAGAAAGTTATTTTTGGTGATAATTGAGTTTTGGTTGTATGTTACCTTAAATGGGTTTCTCGGTTGTGTGAATAGTAACTTTCGCCGGTGATGGTGTGGATTTTCTGATTTCTTGAGATTGTGTTCTTCGAGATAGGTGGCGTGGTATGGCTTGATCTGTACAGAATGGTAAATACAACAAACTGTGTTCATGATTTGGTTTATAAATGTGCTTTTGACTTTATCCTACAAGGGAAAATGTTTAGAAATTATTTATTTGACATTCTACATGGATGTCGGCTTTCCGACCGACATCCAAATGAGGCCCAATGTCTTTTACTGTGGTTAGTTTTTACATACTCCATTTACTCAGATATATGTTTTTATTTCATTCAGTGAAATTGTATTAGGAGTGATTTTACATTTCCATTCTTAAATTGCTGCAAATTTTAATTCCTTATAGAATTAAACAGTTTATTGTTTAAAAGTTTTACCTGTTGAGCTATTTCAATATTCATAATCTCTTTGGATCATTTGTTTTCTGTTGTGCTGTGGTATTAGAACCTTTTATTTCAAAGGTAAGAATTCGCAGTTCTGGTAAAGAAAGGATAATGTGAGTATTATTTACTGTTCATGCTTTCCTTTTTTTATATCGTACACTTTCTGTCAGGACAACACCTATAGGGCTACTTGTACTTTACTGTGCTTAACACTTGTCAGAGTAGGAATAGTAATTTTGCCCCCCAGCACCATCCAGCACCATCACTGAGGCAAACACCTGTCAGAGTAGGAATAGTAAATTTGCCCCCCCACCACCATCCAGCACCTTCCCTGAGGTAAACACCTGTCGGAGTAGGAATAGTAATTTTAACCCTCTACCACCATCCAGCACCTTCACTGAGATAAACACCTGTTGGAGTAGGAATACTAAGTTTGCCCCAACCACCATCCAGCACCTTCCCTGAGGCAAACACCTTTCGGAGTAGGAATAGCAATTTTAGCCCCCCACCACTATCCCGCACCATCCCTTAGGAAAACACTTGTCGGAGTTAGATTAGTCATTTTGCTGCCCTTCATTTTCCAGCATGTGCCCTGAAGTTAATCCTGAGAACTAATTTTCTAAATGACAGCCCCTGGCATAGTACAATTAGTAATTTTAAATACCACCTCAGTAATTTATTTTATGTATTTAAAAAAAAAAAAAAAATGTTTTTTAAATACCAATCGATTTATATAACAGACTTACTTTTGTGTGTGTTCTGTAGAGAGTCAGGCAAAAGTCTGTGGATTTAAAAAAAAAAAAATATTATTACCAAATATTTAGGGGTTTTAGTGCATTCTCTGTATGTGTGTTGTAACTGTTTTACTTACTTGATCTGTAGGTGGCAGTGTTCAAATGCAATCTGTCTTTCTTTTTCTCCGTGCTACGATGCATGTGGACACAAGGGAAGTCAGTGATCCACTGAGCACAAAATGGTGGACGGCTCAATTTATACGTTTTGGTGTGGTGAATGGTAATTTATTTAATACGAAATGTTTAGAAACACGTTTTTTTATCTTTCATGTTTAGAATGGCAGCCATTTTGGCAGGTCACTGAATACAGAGATTTAGTAAAAATAGAGGACGGACCCTGAAAAATTGTTTTTGTAATGCATCTGCTTATTTTTCTATCAGTGTTATATCGATTATGTTTTTTTAATCTTGTTAAGTAAAATTTACGGGGGGCTGACAAAAACTATTTTTATGTTTACTATAATTGCCTTGTATTGGTATACATTGTAATGGAATGCGTTGTAAAATCATGCTTTGTAGTGGTGTTTGCGTTGTAATGCCCGCGTTGTAAAATCATGCATTGTAATGGTATGCATTGCCATTCAACCATGTTGCAGGCCCCTCAAGTGGTGGTAGGTCCCTCAATTGGTAGATTTCCTACCCACCCAGATAAAGTCCTTTATGTCCATGCTCATAGTGTGCAGCAGTTGACTAGGAATGGGGATAGGTAGCATACCTAGCAAGTAATTCTGCCTTTTTACAAATACCATCATGTCATGGCCACCTGGACTCGTCCCCAGAGGAACAGCTGTAGAGAGGACATGTGAAGAAACTTTCGATTTTTATAGGACCATCCTTGCTAACCTTCCGTTAACGAAAACTCCCAAGCATTCCATGTTTTAAGACAACCATCAGAATTGCTTCCCTTCCATTGCTGCCCTTGTGGTACCTTTGGACATGGGATGGACCTTGTTTTTTCTGTAATTAGGGACCAATATGGGTATCGAAGCCTTAGATTTTCTGAGATTATTGAGAATGCCATCCATGTGTAACATGATTTTGGAGCAGCCTAATTTGTATCACTCACTATTATACTTTCCTTGCATCTGAGTGGCATCAAGTGGCTTCAAGACCAATAAGAATAATAAGGGAGATAGATGGCAACCCTGTCCTGTGTCCATAGAACAAGAGAAAGTGTCAGAAAGAAATCCCCTACAATTAATCTGAACTTTTCTATCTCTTTACATCAATTTCACTTAAGATATGAAGTTGGGTCCTAGGCTTACCCTTTCTAGAGTCCTAAAAACATACTCCCATTTCACTTGTTTGAATGCCTTTTTGGCATCTAGGGAGATTGTCAGTATTTCCTATGGGTCGTCTTGAACTTACCAGAGGATGTTAGATAGATGTCTCAAATCATTCCTGGAAGTGTGACTAGTGTGAAAACACACTTGAAAATTGTGTATCTAAAGGGATTTTTGCTAGAAAATTCTTAACTATACTCATATGAGAAATGGGCCTATAGATGGTGCACAATGGTGGGTCTTTGCTCGGTATGGATACGAGAGTTATAATTGTATTGTTAACCCCACCTCAGTGTCTGCCTCTTTGCAAATCTCATAGAGAATGGGGACAACATGAAGTTTGTTAATTAAATATAATTCTTCTGACAGGCCATCATGGCCTGATGTTTTACCATATGGTAAGTCTGCGATCATCTTTGCAACAAGCAATACAGGCAGAGGCAATCTCGATAGGGATTACGTCTCTAAATGTGTTTTATTATTAGTGCCTTTTTGATTCATTCATCAGAAGTAGGCAGCAAAGTTATCTGTTCTTGCAACCCGGTGGGGAATGAGGGTATGTGTGTCATCTATAACAGCTGGGATGGCCATCTGTACCGCTCTCTGTTTCATTTGTGCCATCCTGATTACTTACCCTATCAGCCACATTATGGAATATTCAATAAGTGAATAATATTTGAGACCATATTTCATCCTGATGAGATATCTTCATTTCTCTGAGAACAGATGTTCAAAATAGGGTTCAGTCACTGTTTTAACTTCCCTTCCCTTTCCAGTCTTGTTTGTTTGTCTTCCAGTTTCCACAAGGCCAAAGCAAGTCCTTCATCACATTACCCCCCCCCCCACACACACACAGTCACTTTAGCAGCTCCCACAGTGTCTGTATGTGCTTAGGTGGTCTCTTAGTGAGTATTTCTCTGTCATTATTTTATAGCACGTCATATTCATACTCCACCAAGTGGGCGTGGCCCATCGTGACCCAGTTCCAAGCCCAATGATATTAGCGTTTGGTCTACGATGCTATTCTCAAGGACTGAGTAGCGGGAGACCAGCTGCAATATTGTGTGTGAGGTAAGAAATTAATGTAGACATAACACAAACGAGTAGTCCTTGTCTCTCAAATGTGACAGACACCCTGGGCTGCAGCATGTTTGAGATTTTGTGTGCACATCATAAGCAGTTATAAAGTTCATATTCATAGTTTATATGTAGCACAAACTGAAACATGTCAGGGCATAAACAGAGGCAATTTTGAGGAAGCGTAAGGAGATGCTCTCTTTTCACTCTATCACATGCCAGGCACAGATGTGGGGGCATGACGTCTAGAGGTAGCATTTTTACATCTGTGAGTCTGGGAAGCATATTAGAGAGTCAGTCATATGAAATCCTGGTGACTGTATAGGTCAAAGATAAAAATACAAGCTGATGTCTCTGAAGAGACCCCTGGGCAGATATCTGCTCAATCATGCCTGTAACTTTTTTCCATGAAAGGACTGCAGGTCTGGGATAGAATATGGCAAGTCAGATCAATGTCTCTGAATGGTCAATAAGCCTTTCAGAGGCACTCCCCAGATCCCTAATACCCTCAGCATACAGCTTTGAACCATGTACTTCAAGGGCTGGCTGCTGGACCTGGAGTGTTGCCCGGCCCTTTACTCAACGCCCCATGCATCTTGCAGGGCCTGACTGTGTCTGTTTTTTTACTCTATAACCCGTCAGCAGCCAGAAGGTTTGTGGTGCTTCAGCAGATCCTGTGATCTATAGTCCACGAACCCATGAATACATGTTTTTTTTAAATAATGTTGAGGGCTTATTGGTCCCTTTATGCACCCCAAATTGGACTGGGTTGGGGCTTATGTGATGCTCCCCCTGCTCCCTTATGCCACATGATTCATTCTTGATAACTCAGATACAAAGTCCTGCATCATGTAATGGTGGCCATAACAAAAATGTTCCTTTTGAGCTTAGCAGAAACCAAGGTCTTGGGTATGCAGACCCTGCCTACATCTGCCCACCTCCCACTGGACGGTGTGAGAAAAAGCCCATTCATCCACTAGGATATGTTTTTGGGTTTTTTTTATTTCTAAAATTCCACTTGGTAGTTTCACCTTCAGGCCTGTGAGCATCAGCTGATCTGAAGAGCCGGTGAAGTTTATGATAATAGAAGAGACAGAGAAGCATGTCTTGGGCCATATAAAGCTTTATGCAGAAGACAGAGGGGCATATTTACAAGGGGATATCGCCACCAGAACGTCACTTTTAGCGACGGTCTGGTGGTGATATACCCTTCTCCATATTTATAAAGTGGCTTTAAGCCACTTTCTGTGGCTTAACGCCGCCTTGTAAATAAGGCGCATTTACATGCATCACTTAGCGTGAAAGGGGCGTGCAATGGATGTTGCTGTGTGCGTTCCACTTCAAAACCCATTGCTTTTGACACTGCCCCAGATTTACAAGGAGGTGTAAATCTAAGGCAGCGGCAGAAACTAACACCATGCAAGTGCAGGCGTTAGAATGGCGAAACTAGGAGAAATTTATTTCTCCTCTTTTTTGCTTTTTCTACGTGTGCTGCATTCTGCAGCACACATAGAAAGAGCAAAATGCCATTAATGATTGTTTATGTGCAGGAAGGTGTTCTGCAGCACACATAGAAGTAACATAGAAGTAACAAATCACCATTAGTGATTTTTTTGTGTGCAGGAAGTGACACCTTCCTGCACATAAACAATCATTCACAGTGGTGCAAGAGTGCCTGCGTTGGCAGTAGGCAGCTAAATTTAGCAGCAGCGCTAGGGAAAGCACAGGCGTGTGCCGTATTCTTGTGAATACGGCGCGTCCCTGCGTTTTTAAAATGTCGGAGTGCGGACCTGCCAAATTTGGCGCAGTTCCACGCTCCAACATTTTCTTGTAAATATGCCGCAGAGTGACTTAAAAAGAATCGATTGCTTCAGTGGGAGCCAAGGCAGGGAGAAGAGAGCTGAAGAGATGTGATCACTGATCTTCAGTCGAAGTGCTAGTCTAACTGTACAGTGCACCTGGAGGTTGTGTACTGCATATTGCAATAAATCCAAATACACTGCATTACAGTAGTCAATATGTGAGGAACTAAAAGCAGCCAAAATTTTAACTTTATGTGGCACAGAAAGTAGATTAAAATCTGCCTCATAGTGCATACTTGGAACAAGCAGGAAGTAACCACCGAGCTGATTTGAGTCAATACATGGAGTTGAAATTCAAAATTTAGACCCAAGTTTTTTTGTTGTTTTTTTTTTTAAAGAGGGTGCAGGTTTGGGTTCGAACAAAGAGAGTTATCCCAAGCAAAAATGGTCTCAAAAGGAGAAGGATTACAGTCTCTATTCAATTTCATTTGGTTGAAGCAATCTGAGGCCCAGATTTCAGTTACTTTTTTAATGCAGTCCTAATGCAAAATCAAGGTGAATAGTAGTTACAAACCAACGTAAATATTGATGTGTGTTGGTTTCTAACCAAAAGTAATGGAACTTAGCACAATGCACTGCTTGTGTTACTTTAAATTAAGGGGGTGGAGGTTCCATGGGTGGTGCATGCATGTTCCTGTGCATCCACCCATGGAGTTTGACGCCCATCCATGTCTACCAATAATTTTAGACATGGATTTGCACCACAATTCTGCACCTCCCCGAGGGTGGCGTAATAAGGAAATCGCCTTAAAGCATAGTTTTTGTGTAGGAAGAGACACCTGCTTGCACAAAAACTATGCTGAGCATAACTCAGACACCCTTGCACTACGGTGCAAGGGTGCCTGCATTAGCGCATAACTGCTGAAAGTGTGCCAGCCCAGGAAGAGAGCAGAACTCAGTTAAACTGAAAGTTCTTAGCCTTCAGCAGAGCCCAGCTCAGAGATACATTTTAAGCAACAATCATCATTTTATGATTTCAGTACAGGCTTAGCCCTGATAAATGGAGCTTCGTGTTTTTACCTCTTGCTGTATTTCTAAATTTGGAAATTAATCAGACCTGTGGACCGCTGACGTGCTAGGCCTGAGGCCTATGATCCGGCTGCCCTTCCCACTCGAGATCCCACAGCCACCTTCTGGAGACCCTGTGCTTCAGACAGCCCTAGCAGTCCTAGCTAACTCTCAAACACCTCTGGTTCAACCTCAGGCACTCCATACTGCCTCTTAGAGAGCCTCAGTATGCCCTCAGAGACCTCGAGGCTCAGCTGGCTCTCAGACAATCATATTTAGTCATAAGCTATCTTGGCCAGCTGTTCCCACACTTTTTATACACCGGGGCTGTCATTAGATACCACCAGATGTTCCTCAGAGGCCTTCAGCGTGCTTTCATAGATTCAGAGCAGGCATTTGGACGTCCAGCCGCTAGACACCGAAACCCACACCCTTAAACCACTCCGAGATCACTCTCAGAAACCCCAGCAGGCCCTCGGAAACCCACAACTAGGTATCGTTCTGCCCCTTAGACATTGCTGTTTGTGTCTTAGAAACGACCAACTGTTCCTCAGCCTGCCTTCGGACACCACAATGCAGTAATTAAACAACTGATGTGTGCTCTCATACACCCCCAACCTGCCCTTAGAATCCACGAGAGTACTCTCAGAGACCCTCAGACTGCTGCTAACCTCATCTGGTACTTAAACGCTCCCAATCAACCCTCAGAGATGCTGATGTACCCTCAAGAGACCCTGAGCCTGCTTCAGTTACTCACCAGCTGTGCATCAGCCAACTCCTGAAGGCCCTCCAAAGACCCTTGTTTTACCTTCAGAAATCTCCTAAACAGATGGCAGAGCTGACCTTCAAAGAAAACCAGCTGCCCTTCTGAGAGTGTCTTCCAGCCTATGTACCTGTGGTAACTGGTGAGCTTTCAAAATGGTGGGGCGTAAAAACCTACCTTGTAAAGGATTGAGCGAGCAAGAGTCCCTATGAAGAGGATTGATGGTAAACTTGCAGCCAGGTGGTGAATTTCCGAGCATAGTATTCCCATGTATTGCCTAAAAATCTAGAAGATTTAAATGAACTATTCCCATAATTTTGTGGGGGGCCAGGCAAGTTTTACCGTCCACATAGGTATTGGGCTGGCCCTCCTCAAGAACACCATTTTTAAAAATGCACATAGCATCTTCTTTCGCTTCACTTTTTTCATCCAGCATAGATCCTGCATTTCATCCTCCTTAGATTTTCGGTTATATCTTGTAATTGCATATTTACTTGGAAAGGGGAAGGCAAACCATCCACATTTATACAAATCTGATGATCCTAAGCAAAAGGCACCAGGAGTACACAAAGGCCACGGGTTCCTCCAGCAATACACCGAGCTTAGAGGATGAGGCAGGTCACACCACTTCTACATGCTTGGGTTTCATACAGCAGTAATGATCATAATATAGAAAACTTTTTTCCTCTCTAGTCAGAGGTGATAAGTACAGTGTTCTGTGACAGTTACTCCAAGATGTACCCTCGGGTTGATCCCTTACCTGGAGCATCAGGAGGTGGTATTTTGACAGTGAACAGCCATAATAGCATCTCAACAGAAGGCAGTGCTGGAAGCCAGGATGAGGAAGCAGCTCTTCAGGGCTGGTAGTTGCAGAACCCAGTCTTCACCAGTGACTAGTCTTCGCCCTCCCCTGAAACATGCTAACAGACATGACCACCCTCTCTATCTGCATCACCTACTGTTGCTTAGATCCTCAGTGAGCTTCAATGCCTGTTTGCCACTGGCATTCTCCGTCTTCATTCCATCTGACTTGCAGATGCTGTCTTGCATTGTGAATAAAGGGCTGGCTGTGAAATGTAGTTAATGTTCCCATACGCAGCTTTGCTTCACTCAGCCTCTGCTGTAACATTTCCCAATTCTGCTTAAAAAAATCTTGATGACCCTTTTAAGCAAAGGCTGTTAGAATTATGCCTAAATAGGCTCGAGTAACATTAACAAACAATTATATACGTATTGGCATTATAAATCACAATGTATCTGAAAGCATCTTGTGCTTACTAATGCTCTATGTGCCCTTTTGCTGATAGCCACAGTGTTCTACTTGTGCTTTAAATGCAGTGCCATCTGCTTCTGGTGCATGAATGGAGAAGGCATACAGACAAGCACAAAGGCATGTGTTCAGATGATCTGCTAGTGTTCCCGAGACAATTTGTATGAACACAATACAGCAGCCGGCTGGGTGATCTTCGGCTAAACAGATCTGCGGATCCCCCCTCCCCCCCTGCGCCTTGAGACCCTCACGGGTGAGTAGCGCGCTTACAATTCCCTGATTGATTGATTGACTGACAGATGTCTGTGCAATCCATAGTTTGGGCTTCCACGAGCAAGTGGAAGGTGTGCAGCGATTCTCTTGCATGTTAGGAGATTTGTTTTCCTCATATAGCTAAAAAAGATAAAGTGAGTCACGTTATCTCGGGTCACATTATCTCTTTAAATCAGATGAGTAGACTAGGCACCAACGCCCAGAATGAGCTGCCGCTACTTTATGAACAAAGCAGCAGAGCTCCAACAGCTTACACACTAGATATAAAGAAGTGCAAGAGAGGTTGAAGAATTTCTTTGATTACAAAGAGTGGGACATAATATATGGAGCCCAATGAGTTGTTGGCCCTGTTATGCTGAGCAATGCTGTGATCACATTATCTAATAAAGTAAGAGATGGCAGTGATGTTAATGACCACAATGATTCTGTGGGAACAATATAGGGGCATATTCTCAAGAACGTGTGATAACCACCGCAAGTTTAGCTTAACGCAACTTTGCACATTGCAGTCTATCGCGGGAAAACAACACCGTGTTAACGTAGTATTCCCAACCTGGTGGCACCATGAGATAGCCCCACGATAACACGTCAAATGACCGCGTTAAAATCAACGCGACGCCGCAAAAATGCGAAACACGAACGCGAATAAAGTTGCGATGAGGCCAACCGCGATACAAAAATCAGTGATAACCAGCGACAGTCCTGCAATCCCGACGCGTCATGCGGGAAAATGCACTATAAAAGCTGAACAAGAAAAACACACCATGATCAAAATCAACTGCGTAGCAACATAGAGGCGCCCAGAATGAGTGCCCAGGTCAACGCGAACCCCACAAGCCCCACAGACCACCAGCAAGGAACCTCGGGGTCGGGGAAGGCCAAGGAGAAGAGGAAGACGGGATACAGTCCGCATGACAACCGGATCGTCGTCACGGAGGTGACAGAGCACCAACAACAACTGTCCGTCACCTCCACCGTGTCATTGGCAACACAGACAGAAAAATGGCATTCCATCGTGAATGCAGCTGGAGTGTCGAGGAGGCCAAGGTGCGCTGGCACGATGTGAAAAGCCAAACCAAGCAGAAACCCGCTGCCAACAGGAAGGCAGCAACGGCGAATGGAGGTGGGAGTCCTGCACCACAGGAGGAGCTGGAGCAAATGGCGGCCACAGTCATCAGTGTGGAGACGGTGCAAGGAGTCGGGAGTCCGGACACTACTCGACATGACCTGACACAACAGCAACAGGGTGAGTAACGAACAGGGACTGTGGGGACGGGCACAATGGCACACATGCACAACGACGTGTAGCACACCGCACACCCACAATGACCCTGGGTCATGTCCCTGATCCCCGTGGCACACTGCAGCACACATACAAACATCAAGTAGGCCCCCATTCACCATGTGCCCAAAGGGGTCCCACCTCACACATCACCAATTACACAACACACACATGCACCCGTGCGAAACACAGCAAAGATGCGTATGTGAGAGCCACACTGACAATGCAAGTGACACCACATGACCAGCAGCATGGCTGGAGTACAATCAGCATGACACTGTACGCCACGAGACTGAGGTGGCTGAGTGTGGACCACATCCGGAAAGGAGCAGGTCACACTCTGACACATCCACCTGCACCAACAACCACTGACGTCAACAACACATCTGCAGACAAACAATGCACAAGAGTACAAAAACCGTCCAAGAGCACAAATGACCCAAGTCGCCAACATCACAGCACCTCAAAAGCGCAAACGCCAAAGACACACCGCCTCCAAGGGATAAGGGGCAGCAAAATCACAGCTGCAGGTGCGACTCCCACACAATGCAGCACACCCACATGGACGACAATGTGGTACACAGTCCAACACCTACGCTGCAGAACAGAGGACACAACTGGGTCCGCCTGTGCGTAGAAAATGGCCAATCACATCTGACATAGCAGGAAACTGTAAGATGCAAATGTACGTGTACAACCTCACCTACGTCAGGTAGTCCAAATGTCCACTGTCCCGCATCAAATAGTCCGCCCCTCCCAAACAGTCACAATGTACATTGTCATGAAGTCTGTATGTAAACTTGAACAATGCGGCAACATACATGCCAACACAATGTCAACAAGCATCTCCCCTACACATTGCAGAGGGACAAACAACACCTCCAGCAGAGCAGACCAGACAACTCTACAGTGATGCTGAAGAGGACCACCACACTTCCGACACCTACGCCCCCCAACAGTCCATGGACATCTTAGGCAATCGACCTCCAGGAGCAGGGTAGCACCGCTGCATCCAGGATACCCCACCCCCTGCATAGACAACACAGCTGGACACACCCACCACCCCGGCTGGCTCCCAGCAGCCCACCGAAGCACACATCGCATTCCAAGGCCAGGTGTCAGACTGCCAGAAGGGGGTGGCCGAACATGTGCGGGTGGGGCACTACCTCATGGAAGCCGAACTAGATCACATACGTAGGTGTCTAAGTCCCATCAGGGCCCACCTACACTCCCCAACGGAGACCCACACTGCGACAGAGACACATGCCTTTGCACATTTCCAGTACTGAACCACACCCAGAGCCACGGGATGATCATCCACACCCCCACGCTGGACTGGCGTACGCCGGCCCGGTCCACTCCCCTAACGTATTGAGTGGGGGATGACAAAGCTACATGTGCAATGTCCCACCCGCTGCCTGCGGTGACATGGCTGCGTCCTCTGTACACGGCACAATGTAATGTTGTAGTGCCCGGGGCACAAATGCATACATCATGAGCACACGGACACACTCAGATAGTTCGTTGAACTGGCTACGGGCACGTGCGCTCGACACCTTTATTGACATGGTCACATGTACAGTGATGCATGTGCTGGATGTGTGTGGGGTGAGTGTAAGCCAGCCCTCATGGAGTCGTTGGTGCTGGCAACAACTTGAACAGTGATCACAATGTAAGCGGAAACAGAAAACACCAGCATAACAGAAACAACTGTGAAGCATCATGGTGGTAGACGGAGAAAGTACAGTGTTCACCCAACATGCAAGCAGAATGGTGCATGATTTGTGGTGCACTGAGTTAGTGGCACCTGAAGAGCTGAGCAGGGAACAAGCTGATGATGGCATCCACGACTGGTGTGAGCAACTCTGATAGTCTGGCAGTAAGACACTTACGACTCTGGCACCTGTTGTTTGGAGTTGGTCCTGGCGGTGGTGGTGGGTGCATCCTGCAGTGATGCGACGTCCGGGCAGGCCAGGACTCGATTTGATGTGTGAGCCCAGGTGGGCCCCAGTTGAGGCCGGAGGCAGCGGACAGCGCAGGGCCACAGACACATGGCCTTGATGACCCCCAGTCCATCGACCCAGAGGCCATCCAATATGCCATCAGACAGGGGCCATGACTTGGGCTGCACAGAGTTAGTGGCCCCGGATGCACTGCAGCCAGCACAGGCACACCGCCACGGGACGGTGACTTGCGGTGCAGCGAGATAGGGCCACGCGAGGTGAGCGGGTCCTTGTCGAAGGTGAATGTAGTGGAGGTTTGCGGGGGACAGTGGAAGGTGTCCTCCAGGGCATGATGCAGAGGGCAGGAGCCGGCCGGAAGCGGCAAATGGAGGAGTGGAATGCTACAGCCTCGTTTTTGCCACAAAAGTCAGTATCACCGACATGATGATGAAGACAAGCCCCAGTGCATAGACTCAGTCACCACCAAAGTTCAACCAGAAAGTGTCCATGGATGTCGGGGAACAGACTTAGTGGCACCGGAGCTGAAAGGGAATGCAGTCTGCGATGAGGCCAGTTCAATGATGTCAAGTCTGCCATAAATGATTCATTACTGAATTCCCAATTTGTGACCTACTCGACCACAGTGTAGGCCGAATGCGTAGTCATCAAGGGCCCACAGACACGTGTGGTTGGGATGCCATGCACATACTTTGTGTCACCACATCTAAGGGAGTATAGTGACAAACTCTACCATAAAGTGTGTACTCGGCCATTGTGTAATCAAGACTCAGTTCCAAATGTGTGACCTACTTGACCGCAGTGTAGGCCCGAGACAGCGGTCAGCAGGGGCCCACAGCCACGTGTCGTTGGCCCGCGATGCACAGAGTTAGTGACACCAGAGCAGTTGTCGGCAGTGTTCGATCACCTCCGTAACGATGATCCTTTTCTCCTCCGGACTGAACCGCGTCTTCCACTTACTCGTCTTCTTGCGTACAATGATATGAACTCCGCCATGCAGAAATCAAGACTCAGTTCCACATGTGTGACCTACTCGACCGTAGTGTAGGCCCGAGGCAGCGGTGGAGTACGTCAACGAAAAAGGAGTAAAGCGGGCCTGTGTCGCGGAGGCCGTGATGGTCTGAGGAGGCTGCCAAGGTCGCGGGCTTCGGGCTTGGAGCTTGCGCCGGCACGTGGTGGGCCCTCTTTGACACACGCCGGTGTCGGCAGGTGAGCAGTGAGGCCTGGCTGCGCAGGGGCGGGCATGATGGGTTTGGGGACCAGCGGCCCGGGGTGCAGCAGGCGCACAGGATCGCAGGCCACACCGCTCAGGGCGACGGCGTCGGCCTCGATTTGGAGAAAATAACCTGCGTGTTGTGAAAGATAAAGTGTACCTGAAACTACTGAACCTGAGGTGAAGAAATTTGAAATTCAAGAGAGGTGGAATGCCCTGTATGCCCCACCAGTGTCCTTACCATTGGACAACCCACTGCCAGGGCATGAATCTCTCATCTACAAAGATTTGCAAGCTACCAGACAATCCACTGCCAGGGCGTGAATCTGGCATCAACAAAGACTGGCACACCACCAAACAAACCGATCATCTACAAAAACTGGCAACGCATTTGAACAAACTTTGCACAATTACTGATGACTAATGTAGAGTGAGCCAGCAGCTTCTTTCTGTGAGTACTATGAAATTTATGCTTATTGAGGCACTTTGGAGGAGTCAATTGCGGCATCCCTATAGCTGCTTAGACCGTGGAGTCATCATTTCCTTGCTACAAGTACGGTAACTGTTGGAATAAACAGATGAATGGTTTGTACACTGCTTACATTGGTAAGTTAAGTTTCCGTTACTACATGAGGCATTTGAATGGCCGCGAGCCTAACGTAATTACTGGTGCGCGCACACCTTACCTTAGTCTCTGGTGTCACATGAAGCTCTTGCGTAATCATCTCTGGCATCTTAGAACGCGAGTTGTCCCACGACGTTGTGTGAGCACACACTCACTGCGAGCCATCCGACGCCATTCACCCTGGCGTGCAGCCATCTTTGCCGCCTGAGGTTGCGCTTCAGCTGGAGGTGCAGCATGAACAGGAAGCATCTGCAGAGAAGAATATTCGTTAGCAGTGTTGCTGCATTCCGGGTCAATGGCACTCAAATTAAATATGGCGCTCTGGTTGTCTTTTTGCATGTTGGGGTCACGAGTCGAGTGTTGTTCAGTGGCAGCGAGACAGAAGGTGTTTGTATTGGGTGCGATGTGCATCACTGAGCACTATGCTGCAATGTCAGAGGAACATCGGTGAGCTACAAATTGGAGGAGTGAAGCACTGTGGCTATCTTGAACTGCTCAACAGTGAGTGGGTGTCAGAGTCCTTCAACAGTCATCGAAGGCAGATTATCCCACTTGGACGAGTGTGAACTGAAGCATGTTTTCCTTTCCATTTCCATCCCGATAATGGAAGGAGTCTAAAGGTGAAGTTGTTCCAATGCTATTTCTACAATGGGTTTTTTGGGTGAGATATCGCTCATCAGGGCTGCATCAGTGATTATACCGGACTAGGGCTTTGGAGCTTTTGTATGCATTGTTGTCTTTATTCATGCTGGTCTACAGTATGCATATAAGTATTTTTTTTTAAGTTACAGTACCAGGCTGCAGCTGGTTGTATTCCTGTGTTACCGCCCATATTGTGATGTTGTGTGCCATGCAAACTGAGTATGTGCTGCCATGTTGTTATATGTCTTACCAGTCTTCGTTGTCATGTTATTACATGCCACTCTTATTTTCTATCATGTGCTGATTCTGTGTCAGGTTATGTTTCCTGCCATATTACCATGTTCTTACTGGGTGTCTTGTTGCCCATGCTGTGTGGGTGCAGTAAAGTTGTCATGAATTTCAAGCCTATGTGTTTTGTACGACACTTGGGTGTAGATCTACCCTGGTCTTGTAGAGTGTGTGGCTTTGCCTTTGCGGAATTTTGTTACATTGTAGGGTTGTGTACCCGGTACAGTTGTTTTGCCTAGGTGTTGGTTGAAGGGTCGTGTACCCTGTGCAGTTGTTTTACTTTGCCTAGGTGTGTGTTGAAGGGTCGTGCACCCTGTACCGTTATTTTATCTAGGTGTGCGTTGAAGGGTTGTGTACCCGGTGCAGTTGTTTGGCCTAGGTGTGCATTGCAGGGTCATGTACCCTGTGCAGTTTTTTGCCGAGATGTGCATTGAAGGCTCGTTCACCCTGTACTGTTGTTTTATCTAGGTGTGCGTTGAAGGGTCGTGTACCCGGTGCAATTGTTTTGCCTAGGTGTGCGTTGAAGGGTCTTGTACCCGGTGCAGTTGTTTTACCTAGGTGTGCGTTGAAGTGTTGTGTACCCTGTGTTGTTGTGTTGTGTACTAGTTGTGGTGTGCAGAAGGGGATGAGTGATTAGGGAGCTACACCTCTGCGGTGTCCTTTTATCTCCCACTCCTGCATATTATTACAGTGGTGTAACTTCAAAAATATTGTGTTCATATTCTTTTATCCTCTGTCCTTCTAATGTCCTACTAGTCATATTTTAATTATATATGTATCTTTGAAGTAGTGCGTACTTCCATATTTTACTTTGTTGTAATATTATTTTGTTGTAATATTATTATTGATTGTTTTCCCAAGGGAAGGAGATGTGTTATAACTTGAAATCCTATAATGCATTCTTTCCCTGGTTACCCATTCCCTGCTGCTCGGCCAGTATGAATGTGGTGTGTGTTTAGATGTTAGAATGCTTGTTGAGGTAGTGGAATGCTGGAGTGCCTGGTGGAGTGGAGAGAGAGACAGTTGGAGTGTGTGAGCTGAACAGCAAGGATGCTGCTCCTGGTGGGGCTGAACTACTGAACTTATCATCCTACTTACCATCCCGTAACTAAGCTTAATAACCCTCTTACCTATTACCTACTTCATGGCTACCTTTGGACCTCTTTTGGATTACATCATTGTGCCCATATTTAAAAAGGGAAATCGGAATTCACATGTATGCTATTGTCCCATCTCTCTCTTAGACAGTTCTTTAAAAATTCTGGGAAGGGTTCTTGCTGCCAAGCTGGAAGCCTGGCTGCAGAACAACCAATGCCTATCAAGGAGCCCAGTATGGATTCTGTCGAGGAGTAGGAACTGTTGAGCAGTGTCTTAACTTACAATTGACCATTGATAAATATGTCAAAGCCAGGAGGGGTACCATACACCTTGGGCCTCATTTACAAGATTTTGCTGTAGTGCAGCGTCGCAAGCCTTCTTGCTGCGTTGCCCTACGGAAAAAGAAAAGGGCAGGAATGTGCTGTATCTATCAGATACTGCACATTCCTCCCCTTTTCCCCTGCACTGGCACACAATGTGCTGCCATGCACCAATGCAGGCACCTTGCACCATGGTGCAAGGTGCCCGTGTTAAAAGGATGATTGGTTTTCTGCAGGGATGATTGCTTTTGTGCAGGAAGGGACACCTTCCTGCAAACAATCGCAAGAGGCTTTTTCCTCTTTCTATGTGTGCTGCAGAATGCAGCACATATAGAAAAAGGGAAAAAAAGGAGAAATAAAGGTATTTTTCCTTGTTGCGCTTCCCTTACACCTCCCCTGGGGAGGCATATGCTTTTGACACATTCCTATGTTTACAAAATCTCGTAAATCTGTGAATGTGCCAAATGCCGTGGGTGCTACGTGGGAACACCCACCGTAACGCCCATGGCACGCATCCCTATCACAGGGTGAGGCAATGCAGCGACTTGCGCTGCATTACCTCAGTCCATATCTACAAGGCCATGAAAAGCCAACTGGAGTGGCTTTATGTGGCCTTGTAGATTTGGTCCTGCAGTATGCGCTGCCAGACCATCACTAAAAGTGACGTTCTGGTGGCGCAGGGGCGTTGTAAATTAGGCCCTCTGCATTTATGGACCTCTCCTATGCCTTTGATCTGGTCAATAGGAGGGAGTTATGGGATGGGATGGCCAGGTTGGGCATTGATCAGGACTTAATTGGATTTTTACAAAGGTTGCAATGGGACACTCCTATGAGGGTTAGGTAAGGTGGAGACAGGGCACTTACCCATAGTATTTGGTCCCATTTAGGAGTAAGGTACATATGTGTGATGGCCCCACTCTTGTTCCTCATTTGTATTAACAACTTAGAAGCACATTTGACCAAATTAGGGAAAGATCTGCCTATGATAAAGTCCAGAGCTCTCCCAGTCCTTTTATATGCAAATGACGCTGTGCTAATTGCAAGAACTACCAATGGCCTGCAGCTTCATTTAGACAAATTTTATTCTTTTATGGGGAATCTGGATCTTTAAACTAACCTACAAAAGTCCTTTCAAATGAGCATTACCCAAAAAATGTAAAAACGAAGACATTCTATTTGGGTTGGAAAAAATTCTGAGAGTTAAGCTATTCACGTACCTGGGCCTGCCTTTTGACCAGAAATTATCCTCGCACAATTTTGCACAGTTCTAGGGCTGTGCAGACACAAAGAGCTGTTGAATCAGTTTTTCTTTTGCCAAAAGTTTAGGACAAAAACCAATCAAAGAAATGATCGCTATATACAAGAGTAAATGTATTTCTGTGGTGAGTTATGGAGCAGGCGTGTGGGTCTATAAAGTTCTGGGCGTTCTACAGCAGATTGAAAACAAATTCCTGCGTAGAATGTTAGCGGTCCCACAATCCACCCCAGCTTTTATGTGTCTGTCAGAATTAGGGCTAGCCCACTTGGGGGATACAATTTGACTGGATCCACTTTTATTATGGCTAAGGGTCTGGGGAAATCCGGTAGCACATTTGTCAAGCGATATTTTGGAGGATTGTCTTAATCTTGACCATGCACTGGACATCCCTTGACTAAGTTACACTAAGAAGTAATTAATAGACTTGGGATTCCAAGACATGTTTAGTAACCCGGCGAGTATAGACCCAAAGGCCACACTCGATGTGGAGGAGGCTTTCTGGAGCAGACAAAGTAGACTCCACCGGGTGGAATTTGACAAACTCTCGGCTAGTTCCAATTACAACTTAATTAACCAGACGTATGGGTGAGAGTCTTACCTCTCATGCTTTCTTAGAGGAAACATGAGGTTCTATTTAACTAGACTGCGTTTTAACTTACTGCACTTTCTAGTTGCCTTCCCTAGGAATGTAGTCTGGGGATCTCTATTGCCGAGATGTCCATGCAATGATATTGCACAACAAAGCACAATGCACTCTATTGTATTTTGTACCCTGAACACCCATGCCAGGAAACGTTTTTTGTCCCCTATTTACCGTTCTTTTAATACCATATCCCACAGGGAGGCCTTTGCACGTTTGCAAAAACTGGAGAATACGGAGATATGTGCGACTATGGGAAAAGTCATCAATCTTGCCCTGAGAGTAAGAAACAGATATCCCTCACTATAATCCCTCCCCTTTCATTTACATTGGGATTTTTAGGTTTGCTGATATTTGTGTAGAATCCACTGTGTGCTTTAGATGGGATTTTAGTTAGGTCTGAAGATGTTGGAGAATAGCATAATTTGTTTTAATCATGAAGTGTTTTCCCTTTATTGCATTTTAAGGTATATTTTCTGGAGATCTACTATTTTATGCTGTGCTTTTAGTACTTGCTGTCACATTGAATCACATGCTTTTTCTTTTGTGTACTTTTATGGCCTGTGGGCCGAATAAAGTTTTATTGATTGGCTGATTATAAAAGGCTGAGCAGAAAGAAAAGCCTGCCAGCAATTCCGATGGTACAAAGAGGAGCGAAGCACTGTACTTTGGATACGGATGGGAGATAAGAAAGGCATATTATGTCTGGTCAGTATTTAAATATGAAGCAGGCCAGCTTAAACACTATTGTTTCATTCACCTGTTGTCAGTGGAGTTATGAGCCCTTCAGACATGCACCCTTATTTTTCAACCCATGCACCAGACGAACGGTGCATTGTGTACCACTTGAAGTTTGCAAAAGGGGGATGGAGAGAGGTTTGAGGAAATCCTGCATATAGTGAATTTCTGGCATCCAAGAGTCGACTGCTGCCACAACAAGAGATAAAATGCATGACACAGCCATGCACTCTAATCTGTGCAGTCAGTCCAGGAACGACATGTCAGCATGGAAATAAACAAAAACAACTTTCTTTTTACCTTGTTTTGTTTCGAAGTGGAAACTTGAAATAAATACTACCAATGTTTGCAACGCTGGCCTCCGATTTTAGCTAACCACGAATACCAGTACAATAATAGTCAAGTTGCCACCAAATTAGGCTGTGTTCACAAAGGCGTTTGTGCAAACAACTGCATCCTATCATATGCACTAGAGAGCTAGTGCAGCGGGTTACTGGCTTGATGCTCAGGTCTGTTTGACGGTCATGTTTAGGTTTCGCTGGTAAACAGCGCTTGTGCTGTCCGCAGAGAAAATCTCTGTAGACTAAAAGTTTAACGAAGGATTAGAGCCCGCCTATTAACTTACCATTGCTTGGCTTGCACGTTGCTCTTGTGTCTTTGCTTCTTATTGGTCAACTGCACACTGCTTCCTCCAGGGCTTTGAGTTTCTGTTCCAGCAGTGGAGAATGGACCAACAACAGTTTCCTGCCTGCAGTCAGTGTACTTCCACTGGCCGCGCGCTTCCCAAGGTACTTCTTTTTCACTTTTAGACAAGCACTCTCAACGAGTGCATGTATCTGCAGTCCATCCACCCTCCCTTCGCTGTTCCTGCTTTTCCTGACTCCCTCCCACCACCCAAACCTGGTTGCGGGGGCTGCTTTGCAATATGGCTTTAAGTAACCAGAAAAAGCCCTATGACGCATTAAACCCTGGCTGCACCACAGTGCTTTGTTTTATTTACTTTAAGCCATATTGCACAGCAGCCTGCACTGCTGTGCAACATGTCTAAAAAAACATTGACAACACCACTAGCTCTAGCATTGGCAAAACCTATTGGCTTTGCCAATGCTTGTTAAAACCTGGGGGTTAGGGTGAGATAAATCAGACTTTTAGCATTCACAGAATAAAAAACACATGGGCCTTGGACTGAAAAGCAATAGCACACTCTTCATCCTACACTCCGTCTAGCACACACTTCCTGCTTCCCTGGTCACTCGCTTAAACATTTTGCGCTGGGTTAGCGTCACAAAAGTGATGCTAACCATCGCAAAATGTTTTTTTTGTGCTATTTACTAGAGAGACCCCTCAAAGTAGCGCAAAGCAGCGTGAAACACTGCTTTGCGTTACTTAGCGCCGAGGGTTCATTACATGGGTGGGACATGGGCATTCCCATGCAACCACCCATGCCTTTTGATGCAAAACCATATTCACAAAGATTTGTAGACATGGTTTTGTGCCAAAAGTTAAATCCCCTTCAAAGGAGGTGCAAACAGGAGAAATGCTTTCATTTCTCCATGCTTTTCCGACTTTGCATGAGTGCTGCACTGTGCAGCACGCATACAAAGTGGGAAAAGTTTTGCATCATGTCTAGGCACTGTAGTTTGTACAGGAAGGATAAACTTCCTGTACAAAACCTAGGCTAGACTCATACACACACCCTAGCGCTATGGTGCTGATGGAGCAAGGACTCGAACACGAGACTTGCTCGGAAGCAATCCTCTCGTTTAAACTCATTAACGAATGACTAACAACGTGTTTCGAATTACTAACAATGTATTTTGTGATTAATAATATGCATTTACTTCATACGCGGGAAAGAATGAAGCTTGCCTATGTGTCTACTAACTGCAATAACATGGACGTAGGACTAGCATTCAATTTAACACAGGATCTTTACTGCGCATGCGTCTACTGCATCTACGTAGTATGACAAAGTAACGCTTGGAGGGAAATTCTGGCGCTTGCGCAAAGAGCTATAAAATGGCCGCTTGAAAGCTCACATGCATGGCACCTGCTTGCTGTGATTAGAAAATAAGTTTTTTTATACTAATGCAAATGCAGAAAGGGAAATAATAAATGGTACGGGTTAGAGTAGAGGTTGGTGGTATACGGTGAAATCATTTATTTTTGAGAATAACATTTCTCCTTTTTACTTTATTATTAGTGCGTATTTGGGCCTGTCAAACCTGTCTGAGTTGAGCAGACTGACGTGGTGCAACGCATGCGCCCTGGTGTGGAAGCTTGAAAGGATGACTAAGGACTTGTCACACGTCCAAGGTCGGCGGAGATGTGCCCTGGGAACATGAGGGTGAAGAGTTCATATGAAGGAACTTATTCGTGAAAATTGTTACATTTGTATTAATAAAGTTTAAAGATGTATGGGAAAGGAAGGGCGGAATAAAAGTTTGAGGGGAGGAGTTTGGAAACAATGGTTTAAAGAAATAAATGAAGTATAAGCATGGTGTGATGATCATCCCCCCCTCGCCTGTCCAATCAGAAGTTAGTATTCTGTAAAAATGAAACATTAATGGGTGGTACATGCCTATGGAAGGGTATAATTGAGGTAGTCTAGTTAGCTAGAAGAGAACAGGGTGTGCCGAGGCGATGCAAAGCTCATGATGCTGTTGGTGCTGGGGTGGTGCTGATGCTTTGAAATGCTGATGAAGAAATCGAATGCAGAACCATGTACTTAATTTGGGTGGGTTAGAAAGAAGATCGCGGAAGAACCACGAGGAGGAAGAGAGTGTCAGAGAGGGGTGCGACGTAGTCGTCGGTATCTAGAGAGGTGAAGTATCCTGTCCTGATTCCTGTCCTAAAGGCCTTGTCTCCTGATCTGTCCTGGGGACCCTTACCAGCCCTTTGGCCAGGGGGTTGGTCTTCACACCATACTTGGCAATTATAACTCATCGTCTTGATAAATGTTCTTCTCTCTCTATCCTCTTCTTTCTGAGCATAGTTGTGTGGATCTGAATTTGTTAATGTCTATTGAACTTAATTGAATTCGGCACTCTTGCGAATGAGGGTGTTTGTACTGAAACGCTTTTTGAAACGGTTCACAACAAATTAATTTAGATAAAGATTTTAAAGCTTATTGAGTCTGTCATTATTTTATTTTTATCAAGAAATGTATAATAAGTTATGTTAATTGTCACCTTCAACTAGTTCCACCTAACTGGTCCATTGACCAGAAGAAAGAACTGTTTGATCAGTGAAAGGTTTAGTTAGGGAAGAAAATAACTAGATCTTGAGGTATGAAATTTATAAAACTATAAAAAGTTCCAGCGGTCTACTTGGTGATTAATGAGAGAGAGTTATATGGGCCCAGGTGAGTATATGGTAGTGAAGTACCTGTTACTAGTACGCCGCTGGATCAGTTTTCTGGTAGCAGAGCTATGGTTGTTAGTGACTAGTTTGGTGATAAGTATAGATTATTGATTTTTGGTTAATGTTTTAACAAAAGAGTTAGTGTCCTGTTTCTATGTCGTCTGGAAAATTCCCAGGGAATGAATAGCAGGTGGCGATAGAAACCACACTGCAGTGAGGTTACTCATCTGTTGGAATAACACTGAGAAGCTAGGGAAAGCTAGCAGTGTTAAAGTAGGGACTATTTTCTGTGTAAAAGTGAGAGTAATTGATAGCAAAGAGTTCGCTAGTGAAACTTTAGGCGTTATATCACCTAGTAAGGGTAACCCTGAAGGAGTAGTAGGTTCTTCTAAGCTAGATTGACAGCAAAAGGAGTTCGCTAGTGAAACATCGGTCTCAAATTTCCCTAATAGGTGACACCGGAAGAGTAGCAGGTTCTCTGGAGCTTAGGTGAAGAGTAAGCGGAAGGTTTTACTCGCAGTGAAAAGAAATAAACTATTCTCTTGATTTAGTGGAACAGACAGAGTAGCGAATGGTTTTACGTTGTTAATAAAGAAATTTAAAAAGAATTTTCGAAGAAATAAAGTTTCGTATTACCTTGCAAAGGGAGGGTCAGTTGCCGGAGTGGTACTGACGTCACAGAGAGCCGTGCTGGGATTGGTAGATACAGCGGGTGTGTGACCAGAGGAGCTTTGTAAAGGAGGGGTGAGAAATCGCAGGAGTTGGACTGACGTCACAGAGAGCCGCGATGGGATTGGTAGATACAGCAGGCGGGTGACAGGAGCAGCCTTGTAAAGGAGGGGTCAGTAGTGAGGAGCAGAACTGACGTCAGGAAAAGGCAGTGCTGACATTGGTCAGAGTACGAGTGTGAGCCTGGTTTTATTGGACACTTAGTTAGAAGCCGCGCTAGGATTGGTGGAGAGAAGGATTGTATGCGGGATTTTGATTTGAATGTCAGTGCAAGACGTACAGGTAGAAGATTTCAAGGGTTTGCGGAATACAATTTCCTACACCGTTCTTTAAGAATGTATGGAGAGAAAAGAAAGATGTCATTTTTAAAGAAAATTAAGAATTTCTTTGTTGAGGATAAGCCTGTGTTGACTAGAGAGGGAATTCCTATTCCGCCACCGAAGACACCAGCATCTTTTATGATGATGGAAAGAGGCTATCATACCTGCGTGTGGTTGGAAAATTGGGTAGAGTACACGAAGGATGATGGTGTGTTAGCGTTTCCTAAAGATGGTACGTTTAATGGGAGGATTCTTCAGAATTTGAGATTGAAAATGAATGATTTAGAACCTAGACCTAGGTTAACTCAATATGAGGATTTGGAAGAATGGGAGACTGAGTCATATGAACGAGAGAAATGCAGAGGTGGAAGATATAGAGGATTTTTTCCGAGACACTTGCATGAGTCACAAGAAGGGCAGATGAAACAGTGGAGGAGAGCTATGGTATCAGAAGGGTTATATACAGTGTTGATGGCAGAGGAACAATCCGGGGAAAAGCGTAAGGAGAAAACAAAACATTTGAACATAGCAGGATATGGTGAATCAGATGATGAGTTACTGCAGGATATTTTTGTGAAAAATCCACCACCGTATCAAGAAGCAGCTAGTAAGGTTGTCCCAAGTGCGCCAATAATGGGAATACCATTAACTCCACAGATTTTACATGAGACATCATACAATAGAGTGTTGCAAGATAATGAAAGAGAAGCTTTGAATAAAACTAAGGAAGAACTAGTTCAAAGGATAAATCAATTGAATTTAAATACTGAAGCTTTGACAGTACCAGTAACCATTGGTCCAGTAATCCCGTTATATGGGGATAATAAGATTACCCAGAAATCCAAATTTGTGACAGTTCCATTAAATAGTCCTAGAATAGAGATAGTAATCACAGATGATCAGGTTAGTGAAAGTGAGTCAGTTATTTCATTAATGGACCTCCCTATTGTGGAACCTCATGCGGAAACTCCAAAGAGAGTTACGCCTATGAATTTGAGAGAAAGAAGACCTTTAGTTCCGGCTGGAGCTGCAAGCACAACAGTAGTCACCTCTGAAGAAATAGAAAGGTGGGCTCAGGAAAGAGACAATCAGATCCCAAAACCAAAGCTTTTAGATATTAGCAGATTAAAAATGGAATTGGAAGAAATGATGACCGGATGTGTAGGTACAGAAAGATTAAACGTTTACAATGATGAGGAATTATTGTTCCTATGTAAGAGTATAACTAGGAGAGCAAGAATATTTCATGAGCGACTAACTGAAATAGCTTCAGAGATTGGAATAGATATAGGGAAATCAAAGTTGTTACAGAAGCCCTATCGAGTGGATTTTACTGATAAAGATTTAGAAAGTGTAAATGCTTCGGGAAAAAGGTTACAGATAAAGGAATTAATGAGCATTTTGCGAAAATGGGGAGACATTGATAAATGGAGAATTAGATGGATAAGGAAGAAAGAGGAAGTACAAGCAAGAGAAGCAGCAGCTGCATTTCCAGTAAGAGAATCAGGAAAAGTGGAAACATTGTGTCCAATGAGAGAGGTTCCTGGAGGTGGATATGTTCATGTTCCTTGGAGTAGACAAGATATTTTATCATTTACAAATGATTTTCCAAAATTGAGAGAAAAGCCAGTTGAGTGGTATAAACAGGTAGAAAGATTTGTGAAGGTTTCAAAGGTGTTATTGAAAGACTTGGATGGTCTATTTGATATAGTGGTACCTGCTGATTTATGGACAGAATGTAAGATCACAATTGATTGGCCTAATGAAGAGTATCCTAGAGATGCAAAAACAGGAGCACCCTCGGAAGAGGTGATGAAAAAGTACCACCAAGTGATTACGTATTTGAAAGGAAAAATCCCCCCTAAAGAAACAGATTGGGTAAAAATAGATAGAACACAGGAACCAAATGAATCTGTGCATGCGTACTGTGAACGGTTATTGCAGGTGTTCAAGCAGTATAGTGGTTTTGAGAATATTGGTGACAAAGATATGGGACATTTTGTGTATCGGTTTGTATATGGTTTAAAACCAGAAATCAGTCAGATGATACAGCAGCACATGTTGTGTTGGCAAAGTAAAACAGTGGATGAGATCCTAAAGTACGCGAAATATTGCAGAGATGACATTGAGGCCATGCGGAGGAAACAAGTTAAATTGGCAGAGCAGCAAGAAGAGAAAGCAAATGATCAAAATAATAATCAAGTGAAAGAACAGAGTCAGAATAATCAAGGAACAAATGGCAATAAATTAAAGGGGCGAATGGACAGAGAAGAAGCGAAAAAGAAGTTTCCTTGTCATGCGTGCGGAAAGCTTGGACATTGGAAGAACGAGTGTAAGAGTACTCAGAATAATAAGAATAATAATGGGCCAAATCAAAATTTAATCCCACAGATGCAGAATGAAGTACTTATGAATCAGCAGCAACAGGTAGTCACTCCACAATATCAGGTGCCACCAGCTCCTATGCCAAATTTTGTGAACCATCAAAGTTTCAGTGCGAACACCGGATTTCAAGGAGATATTGGTAAAAATAATAGAACAATAGCACAATATTTTTTGCAGAATGATGAAGAACATTCAGATATCGCACAATGACGGTGCCTGAGGGGGGAGGAAGAGGAGTGCATGCTTGGCGCATCCTTGCCGGTAGATCAGTCAGGTCCATTTGTTGATGGGAGAGTAGAAGGTAAAGACATTACTTTCCTATTGGATACTGGTGCTACCAGGTCTACTGTGAGAACAGCAGACATCCCAAACCTACCCCTCTCGGGAGAGACAATCCAAGTTGTAGGCGTATCTAACCAACAGATTAGAACCCCTATCACAAAGCCAATGGAGGTGCAGATTGGAAACTTCAAAGAAATGCATCGATTTGTAGTATGCGATTCCAGTCCTGTAAATCTGTTGGGAAGAGATCTTTTGTGCAAGATGAATTGCACGATCTATTGTACACCGGATGGTGTTGCTTTCCAAACCCCCGATGAGGATGTTGTCTACAAGATGATGCTGGCCAAACAGGGAACAGAAGTAGATGAAATGTTTTAATTAATAAACAAGAATGAATTGCCAGAAGAGTTAAGAACGACAGTCAATCCAGAAGTGTGGGATTTTACAGGAAAAGACATTGGGTTAATGACAAATATAGACCCAGTTAAAGTGACAGTGAAAGAAGGTGCAGTGTATCCAAATACCTGACAGTATAAAATGAGTCCAGAAGTAAAGGCAGGAATTATTCCAGAAATTGAACGAATGGTTAAACAAGGTATTTTAAAAGAAGTAATGGGTAGTCCCTGTAATTCGCCAATAATGGGACTGAAAAAGCCTAGAGGAAAGTACAGAATAGTGCAAGACCTACGGAAAATAAATAAAATTGTAATTCCCTGTTGTCCAATTGTGCCAAATCCAGGAGTGATCCTTTATCAGATACCGTGGAATGCAGGATGGTTTACAGTAATTGATTTATGCCAAGCGTTCTTTACTATTCCTTTGCACCCAGACAGCCAGTATCTTTTTACGTTTAAATTTGAAGATCGTATTTATGCATGGTGTCGTGTTCCTCAAGGGTACACAGAAAGTCCTTCAATTTTTAATCAGATTTTGAAAAAGTGGCTAGAATCATTGATTATGCCTGGAAATTCTGTTATGGTTCAGTACATTGATGACCTATTGGTGGCATCAAAAACACGAGAAGATTGTGTCACAGATACAATTGCGTCACTGAACCATTTGGCTGAAGGAGGACACAAGGTGTCTCCAGAAAAATTACAGTTCTGTCGACAAGAAGTAAGATATTTAGGGCATAAAATAGAAAGAGGAGTTAGAAAAGTGACACCGGAAAGAATAAAAATAATCAAAGAAATGCAATTGCCACAAACTCAGAGAGAAATGAGAATGTTTCTGGGAATGGTTGGATATTGTAGACAATGGATTAATGGTTTTTCTAGGCTAGCAAAGCCATTAATACAGATGATCCGGAAACGAGCAGAAGATCCAATTGATTGGAATGATGACTGCCTAGAAGCATTTGTGAAACTAAGAAATTGTTTGTGTGAGGCTCCTGCTTTGGGCATGCCTGATTATTCAAAAGACTTTGCTTTGTTCTGTTGTGAAAGAGAAAATTGTGCACTTTCAGTCTTAACACAGAGACATGGATTGAGTCGACACCCAGTGGCATATTTTTCAGCCACATTGGACCCGGTAGCTTCAGCATTGCCTGGCTGCTTAAAAGCAGTAGCTGCTACTTGTATGAGTCTGGAGCACAGTGAGTCGATAGTGATGGGACATCCAATAAAAGTCTTCGTTCCACACTCGGTTGAGATCCTTTTGACAAGAACAAGAACACAGCACCTTACCCCTAGCCGTTTGACAAAGTATGAAAGAGTGATTTTGGGAGCCGAGAACGTGACTGTGATAAGGTGTACAATCCTGAACCCTGCCACCCTATTACCAGACCCTTGCAATGAAGAAGTAAAAGATGAAAGTGATCATGATTGCTTGGACGTGACTAAGTTATGCACGAAGCCCCGCCCAGACATAAGAGAGACACCTTTCAAAGAAGCGGATCATGAGTTATTTGTAGACGGCTCCTGCCTTAGGACACAAGAAGGAGGTTTAAGTGCTGCATATGCTGTTTGTAAAATCTCTGGGGTAATTGAAGCATCCTGTTTACCTGGGGTCAAGTCTGCACAAGTAGCTGAATTGGTTGCCTTAACAATGGCATGTAAAAAGGGGAAAAATTGGAGAGTAACCATATTTACGGATAGTCAATATGGTTTCGGGATTGTGCATGACTTTGGCCAGCTTTGGATGCAAAGGGGATTTCTGACTTCCTCAGGATCTCCTATCAGAAGCAGCAAAAACGTAAAAGATTTGTTGGAAGCATTACAATTGCCAAAAGAGATAGCAGTTGTAAAATGCGCTGCACATCAGTCAGGAAATGACTATGTGACTGCTGGCAATAATTATGCTGACCAAGTGGCGAAATACTGTGCTAAAAATGCAGTAGCCATAAACAGAAAAATTGAAACGGGTGAAACCAGATGCCAACTTATGTACTTCTCAGTACCAGAAACATGGGATGAGATTAGACAATTGCAGGAAGAAGTTGAGGAAAAGGAAAAAGAAATCTGGATAAAGGCAGCCTGTACCAAAAGACCACATGATGAAGTATGGGTGTATTTATATGGAAGACCAGTCATGCCAGATTGTTTGCTTTCAAAAATGGCGAGAGTGTACCATGGAGCAACACACATAGGGAGAGATTCAATGATCAGGCTATTCAGACAGAGTTGGTATAATCCGAAGTTCAGGGTAGTCGCAGAGAGCCTTTGCCAAAGATGCTTAACCTGTCAACAGCAGAACCCAGGTAGACAGTGGTAAGCTGAGGAAAGATCGGAAAGGCAGAAGGACCCTTCACCAGATTACAGTTAGATTTCATTGAATTACCCCCATGCAACGGATTGAAATACGTACTTGTCATAGTATGCCTTTTTTCAAGATGGGTGGAAGCCTATCCTACTAGAAGAAATGACAGTCTTACAGTTGCAAAATTGTTGTTGAGGGAGTTAGTGCCGCGATTTGGTTTTCCGGTCACTTTGGAATCAGATAGAGGCCCTCATTTTAATAATGAAATAATTCGATTAATCTGTGCTGCGTTTAACATTGAACAAAAATTGCACTGTGCTTATCATCCAGAGGCTTCTGGAGTTGAGCAAATGAATGGCACAATAAAGTCAAGATTGGGAAAGGTGTGTGCATCCACAAAGCTGAAATTGCCAGATGCATTACCTCTTGTATTGATGGGTCTCAGAAGCATTCCAGACAGAAAAACAGGAATAAGTCCACATGAGGTTCTCATGGGAAGAGCCATGAGACAGGCATTTATTCCTGGAAATAAGCTAATGAGTATAACTGATGACCTGGTATTGGACTATTGCAAAGGATTGGCTGAAATGATGCGTTCTATCTCTCACCAGGTTGGAGAAGACGCAGTCGAAAGACAGCCAGACCAAGCGCATGATTTGAATCCTGGAGATTGGGTGCTGGTAAAGAAACACGCAAGAAAGTCGTGCCTAGCACCAAGGTGGGATAAACCATGGCAAGTCATACTAGTCACTACCACAGCAGTGAAGTGTGCAGGTTTGCCCAATTGGATTCACGCTAGCCATACCAGAAGAGTTCCGAGCCCATCAGAGCAACAAGAGCCACCACTGACTGAGCAGGCTGAAGCGTCAGGAGTTGTAAACTGTGAAATTGAAGAATCTAGAGTGATAGATTCTGAAAGACAACCATACGACGAACAGCCCGAGATAAGTCAGGAAGAATGGATCCCAGTGATTGAAATAATTGATGATGCTATTGAAACCAGAAGAAGAACAGAACTGAAAAGACAGGAAGGTAGTCAGGAAGAGACAGGGGAAGAAGAACACACTCAGGTGAAAACAGAAAGAGACATAAACAAACCTGAGGAGGGAAAAAGAGAAGAACACGTTCAGGCAGAAGAAGAAAAGTTTGAATTAAGACCTGAACAGGACCAGATAGAGTTAGAAGAACAAGCTCAGGCAGAAGAAGAAATATTTGAAGTAAGACCTGAGCAGGATCAGACAGAATTAGAAGAACAAGCTCAGGAAGAAGTAGAACAAAATACGGTAGAACCTGAGCAGGAAAAAGCAAAAGAAGGTACCAGCACAGAAAACAGAGAACTAGAACAGATTGTGCCCAGAATAAATGAAATAAAAAGAACCTTACAAGGAGATAAGGAAGGTGAAAACGCAGTACAAATCAAAAGAGTCAGAAAGGGAGACAATTGACCAACTGGAGTAAAGAAACTAAAATATCACCTGAGAAAATCTGAAAAGAAACCAGAGCAAGTGAACGAAATCACAAGTCAAACAAGACCTAAACAAAGTTTAGCAAAAATAACTCGCAGAAGTCCAAGATTGAGAAATGTAAACAGAAAATACAAGGCTCCAGAGTGGACATACGTCATTCTTGAGGAATTTGAGTCCCTTGATTTGTCTGATGAGACAGAAGAAGTCCATATTGCACAAATTGATGAAAGCCAATTGAAACCTCCTTAAGAAAAGAAAAAAAAAAAAGAAAGGCTAAGACTAAAAAAGGAAAAAGATAAGAGAAAATAAATTTTCTCAGGAATAAAATGGCCAACATTGAAGTTAGCGGAAAACCAAAATGTGGATTTAAAAGAAAATGTTTTAGATTTTGTTTTTGTAGCATTTTATTAGCAGCATTAGGATGGCTATTCCTAACAGTAGGAGTACCTTTATTAATGAAAACAAGCAACGAGAATAATACAGATACTAATGTTAAGGTAGATAGATTAAGAGAAACTAAATTAGAAATAGGAGTGG
Source organism: Calotriton arnoldi (assembly GCA_963921515.1). Lineage (NCBI taxonomy): Eukaryota > Metazoa > Chordata > Amphibia > Caudata > Salamandridae > Calotriton > Calotriton arnoldi. The sequence goes on along the minus strand of CAWUFW010000495.1, from coordinate 3,565,453 downwards.
ACGATGAAGCAAACTATCATAATGAATCAGATTATAATACGTCCTCTAATGTGTTTATTAAATTGTTATTTCAGTATGTTAGCACTATGGAAATTAGCAATTATTACGTATGTATGAAGTTGCCCTCATCAGTATCAGAAGGGATTACATATCACCATATACCTTTAACTTATGGTGTGTCATGTAGTATTTTATCAAGTTTGTTTTACACTACAGGGAGATTGCAGTATTTTTATTCTAATTTAGATGTATTATTTTCTGAACTACCTATTAGAAAGAATATGAATCCAGTAGCTAGTAGTAAAAACGCACAGTTTATGGGTGAATTTTTCATAACAATGAGTTCAATAGATTTAGTTCAGGCACATAGAGATAATATAACATATTAAGAAAAGAAGAAAAAGATTTTTTGAATTTAGTAGAAGAAAGGAGACAGGATTTAATGAGGAAGGCAACTACACAGAAAACCCATGTACCTCCATGGGTTGGGAAGGAGGGAATCTATGCAAGTGGCAAGGCTCATGCTGCGATGTCCCTGGACTTTGTGAAAAAGGGAAAATTCTGCCTCCATAGATTAAAGACAGATTATAACAATAATTACATTGGTTCCAGTGAATGTGAACATAACTTCCTAATATTAGGAGGATGGGGACTAAAAGGGGGAACTGATCCTGTGTTTCAGGAGTGTATTATGTTTGTGGGAGCAATGCCTATTACAGGTTACCTGCAAGATGGTACGGAAGCTGTTATTTTGGAATAGTTTTTCCAAAAATGTATCATGTAGATAAAATCAGTGGAAACAATGGGAATTCTAATGGACTAACACGTAAAAGAAGGGCTAGTTACTCTGAAATTGTAGGAGATATTTTTAGTGCACTGATACCCTCAGTTGGAGTCATTCTAAATTCACAGAAAATTTGTAAGTTATCAACCATAGTTGATCGTCTTTCTACAGATACTGCAGGAGGATTCTTAATGATTAACACAGAAATGGTTGCAATTAGATCTATGGTTTTACAGAACCGTCTTGCTCTTGATATATTGTTAGCCAAAGAAGGTGGAGTCTGTGGCATGTTGAAAGTTCAACATTGCTGCACTTATATTCCGGACAAGAGCAGAGAAATTAAATGATATATTGAAAACATTACGGGAATGCATAAAGATTTGACCCAAATGGAGGTTGACAGTGTGTGGGGAAGACTAACAAAATGTATAACATCTATAGGGAAATGGTTTGTTGATTTTGGGAAAAGTTTTCTAGGTCAGATAATAATACCATTAGTTATGATAATAACAATAGTGATGTTAATAATGATTACATATAAATGTTGTAGAAAGGGTACAAAAGAAAAGGTACACTTGAACAGAAAGGGAAAGGGACAGACACGAAAGAGAAAATATGAGGAAATACGCTTAGAAGAAATGAAAGGCAGGTTATATAAGAAGATGCGAGATTTAGAAGGAAACAAAATAATTGATGAAAGTTTGAGAGGACAAATAGAGAAAACTGAGAAGTGTTAAAGTTGGTATCTGGGATGGATGGGAAATTTTGTGATGGCTTAATATGCCATCAGAGAGGGGTTTGATGGAGCAAGGACTCGAACACGAGACTTGCTCCGAAGCAATCCTCTCGTTTAAACTCATTAACGAATGACTAACAACGTGTTTCGAATTACTAACAATGTATTTTGTGATTAATAATATGCATTTACTTCATACGCGGGAAAGAATGAAGCTTGCCTATGTGTCTACTAACTGCAATAACATGGACGTAGGACAAGCATGCAATTTAACACGGGATCTTTACTGCGCATGCGTCTACTGCATCTACGTAGTATGACGAAGTAACGCTTGGAGGGAAATTCTGGCGCTTGCGCAAAGAGCTATAAAATGGCCGCTTGAAAGCTCACATGCATGGTACCTGCTTGCTGTGATTAGAAAATAAGTTTTTTATACTAATGCAAATGCAGAAAGGGAAATAATAAATGGTACTGGTTAGAGTAGAAGTTGGTGGTATACGGTGAAATCATTTATTTTTGAGAATAACATTTCTCCTTTTTACTTTATTATTAGTGCGTATTTGGGCCTGTCAAACATGTCTGAGTTGAGCAGACTGACGTGGTGCAACGCATGCGCCCTGGTGTGGAAGCTTGAAAGGATGACTAAGGACTTTCACACGTCCAAGGTCGGCGGAGATGTGCCCTGGGAACATGAGGGTGAAGAGTTCATATGAAGGAACTTATTCGAGAAAATTGTTACATTTGTATTAATAAAGTTTAAAGATGTATGGGAAAGGAAGGGCGGAATAAAAGTTTGAGAGGAGGAGTTTGGAAACACTGGTTTACAGAAATAAATGAAGTGTAAGCATGGTGTGATGATCATCCCCCCCCCCTCGCCTGTCCAATAAGAAGTTAGTATTCTGTAAAAATGAAACATTAATGGGTGGTACATGCCTATGGAAGGGTATAATTGAGGTAGTCTAGTTAGCTAGAAGAGAACGGGGTGTGCCGAGGCGATGCAAAGCTCATGATGCTGTTGGTGCTGGGGTGGTGCTGATGCTTTGAAATGCTGATGAAGAAATCGAATTCAGAACCATCTACTTAATTTGGGTGGGTTAGAAAGAAGATCGCGGAAGAACCACGAGGAGGAAGAGAGTGTCAGAGAGGGGTGCGACGTAGTCGTCGGTATCTAGAGAGGTGAAGTATCCTGTCCCGATTCCTGTCCTGAAGTCTTTGTCTCCTGATCTGTCCTGGGGACCCTTACCAGCCCTTTGGCCATGGGGTTGGTCTTCACACCATACTTGGTAATTATAACTCATCGTCTTGATAAATGTTCTTCTCTCTCTATCCTCTTCTTTCTGAGCATAGTTATTGTGTGGATCTGAATTTGTTAATGTCTATTGAACTTAATTGAATTCGGCACTCTTGCGAATGAGGGTGTTTGTACTGAAACGCTTTTTGAAACGGTTCACAACAAATTAATTTAGATAAAGATTTTAAAGCTTATTGAGTCTGTCATTATTTTATTTTTATCAAGAATTGTATAATAAGTTATGTTAATTGTCACCATCAACTAGTTCCACCTAACTGGTCCATTGACCAGAGGAAAGAACTGTTTGATCAGTGAAAGGTTTAGTTAGGGAAGAAAATAACTAGATCTTGAGGTATGAAATTTATAAAACTATAAAAAGTTCCAGCGGTCTACTTGGTGATTAATGAGAGAGAGCTATATGGGCCCAGGTGAGTATATGGTAGTGGAGTACCTGTTACTAGTACGCCGCTGGATCCGCGCTAGGGTGTGTGCGTGGCACACAGCAGCTGAAATCAGCACCGGCGGAAGGGAAAGGGGAGGTGAGAGCCATATGGCGCTCTTCTGCTTCCTCCCTATCGTGCAACGCAGCGCAACCTCGCGGGGAGGGGGCTGCGCGGAGTTGCTTTGCTCAGATTTTTTTTTAAGTCACCCCCTTCATGTCTGGACGTCTGCATGGCTTATCTTTGATTTCTGCAGGCGGCAGGCTCAACAGATCTTCCTCAGCACTCAAGGAACCTGCTGACAGCGCTATCAGAGTTCAGAATAGAGCGGGACTGATTCAACTTCTTCACCCCTGCTCTGTCCTAACTTCTGATAGCGTTTAGGGCGATTTTGCGTCACTGCCCGTGAGAGCTCCTATCTGTAGACACAGGGTATGCTTAGCATGTCTATGGGTTGTGTCCACTGTTCCCAATAAGGTGCGCGCGAGCGCGCGCACCATGGTCACCCGGAGCGCGCAGTGTCCTGGATTTAGCGCGCACACTGCATCCCTGAGAGACCGTTCGCGCCGCCGCTTTTAAAACGGGAGCGGCGCGAAATACGGTCATTTCCTGGTTGCGGGAGGCAGGAAGAGACAATGGTGACACGAGGGAGCTGCAGGTAAGTGTCTCCCATACCACCTGTGGGGTTAGGGAGGGCTGGCATTCACTTGCTGCATTAATTTTCCTAATGGAGCGCAGCTGTGGGGCTAATGTGGGCTTTTGAGATATTATTCGTGTTAATTGCAGCGCCATTGTGCGCTGCAATTAACATGAATACTATTTCAAAGGCCCACATCAGCCCCACAGCCGCGCACCATTAGGAAGATTAATGCAGCAAATCTAAAGCACGACGTGTGCTTTCAGGATTCTGGAAGTTGGTTAACTTTCTGCATTTGTTTTCTTAAGATGCGCTGTTGCGGGGCTGATGTGGACCTTTGAAATAGTATTCATGTTAATTGCAGAGCACAATGGCGCTGCAATTAACACGAATACTATCTCAAAGGCCCACATCAGCCCCACAGCTGCGCTCCATTAGGAAAATTAATGCAGAAACTTAACTAAAACGACGTGTGTTTTCAGAATCCTGAAAGCACACGTCGTGCTTGTTGACTTTCTGCATTTCTTTTCTTAAGAGTGCGCTGTTGCGGGGCTGATGTGGGCCTTTGATATAGTATTCATGTTAATTGCAGAGCACACGGGCGCTGCAATTAACATGAATACTATTTCAAAGGCCCACAATCAGCCTCGCAGCCGTGCACTATGAGGAAAAGGAATGGAGAAAGTCAACAATCACGACTTGTGCGTTCAGGATTCTGAAAGCACACGTCATGTTTGAGAGTGCGCATAGCTTCCAAGGTTTCAGATTGCTATGTGTGACATTGTCATATTTTCAGACTAATTATGAGTGACATTTCAATGACTAGGAGTGACACTTTCTTGCGAGCTAAATCAAGCAAAGAAGACGAGGGAAATATACAAATATCAGAAACAACATCCATTTGAGTAATGATAAACTCTATGAATTTAACTGCTGCAAAGCACAAGTAAAATATCAGCCAGGAAAAAAGCATTCTGTGAAATTAAAATACAAACTGCTACTTTGGTTCTTTATTATGTTTGATGGGTAACAGCACAACACGTCTTTAATTAAGATTATTATACCGGCTCAGTCTCTTAGGCACTTACTTTGTTGGTTGACGTACTCAGGCGTGTCGGGTCCGTGGCAACAGGGGGCCCCTGCATGGCCAGACCGCAGCGATTTGGACTTCGGCGGGTAACCAACGCCATCTACCTGGTCCGGGTGGGTCTGGCTCATGACTGTGAGACAGCCGCCGTTGACGCTGGTGGGGCCGGGGTCGACTTAGTCCAGGATACATAATGCTCAATATAATACAGGCGCCGCCGCGGTGGTGAGATCAACGCGCCCAGCTGCCATGCTATTACCCATACTGAGCTGAGCAAACGCCGCCGCGTGGTGTTCTTATCGCACATGCTGCTACTTCAGGACCGGAGCTGATCACTGGTCCCCCACCTCTCTTTTCATGTTGCGGGCTGTACCTTGTCTCCGGGCGCCAGCAAGGGCTGGCAGTTGTGGCCCGGGCACATTTGGCTTCACCCGCCTGGCGCATTCACCAGGCAGGCTTTATCAAGGCCTCAGCCTGCGCAGATTCTCTTTCCTCTTTACCTTGAGGGCCCACCCGTGACACGGAGGAGACCCAATGAGAGTGTTATCGCCGTGGGCAATAGAGGATTTTGTAGCGGCCCCGGCAAGTAATAAGCTTTGAGGATATTTCAAATGATAAATGTTCCGGCCCAAGGAGCTATCGCAAAGCGCTGCAGGATGATTAACTTGCAGATGCCTCCTGCTCCACTCGCGCCGCGGACTACGCGCCTATTAAAATGAGTCTGACAACTTTAAAAGACTCACACACTGTCTCCACAGTAGCCATTGGGCGCACTGACAGTGACTCCTCTGACGTCAAAGTTATCGTGCGGCTGTAGTGTTACATTGTAGCAGCGCTAGCGCAGATGAGCCCAGCCAGCTCCTAAGTATGCCGGGAGCATCGCGCACCACTCTCACAGCTTTCAGCATGGTGTGTATACATCATAGACACTCCGCTTGACAGCTGTGAGAGGCGCTATAATGCGTGACTTTCCATTTCAGTGCGGTGATGCGGACCACCGCACTGAAATGCGATAGTCTCACGCCTGATGCGTGACACTTGGCAGGGCTGACTGCATTTCTTTTATTAGTGCGGGGCTGCGGAGCTGATTGTGGGCCTTTGGCAGTTTTATATAGCGCTAACTCGATCCGAAGGTATCAGTGCTTTACATAAGCACCAGTTGCATTACGGACGGACACATTCATTTTTAGGCTACCTATACTCTAGTGCTTCTACACCATCTATTACTTTTCTTCATACTTGTTTTATTGTGCCCTCTTCCCTGTGTCTCCTTTTTATGGTGATTTATTTTTGTAATTCTTTAAATATTCTGTGCCGCACCCTCTCCAATGATAGGCCAAAGCTCTCCTGCCCTGCATGGTTTCTTTATGGCACCAGCCATCACTGTGTCGTTACCCTGCAGTGACCAGCTATCACCCATCACAAGCAGGTAACCAAAGGAGAGAGAGAGAGACCATTATTGGCGCTAGGCTCTTGATGCTTATTGTCATATGTTTGAAATAGAGATACCTTGAGGCCTTCCATATTTGAGGACGCAAAGGCACGAGCCATTTGTATCATTTTCCAAAAGGTAAAGGATATTTAAATCAGAACCTTTTGGTCTTCTACGTTTCAATCCCAAAACAAAGAAAAAATGAAAACGCAGGACAGTTTTTATTTAAATGAAGTAGTTGTAAAGTGGATGCTGTCTTTATTAGCTTTGCAGGCAGAATGTGGTTCAATATATTCATCTAATTTTAAAAAGCATGTATGTTAATTTTTTAAGAACAAATAAAATGTGCCTTGAAAATACTATCACAGATTTGTCCTGCAATATAAAACACGGGTAAATACAAACATTACTTGTAGTTTGGATTGGGAGCTATAAAATCATCTATGTGAACTGTTTTTCTGTTTTGCCCTAAATCCTGTGCAGCTGGTGGTTTGGATCGTGGCTTGTGCCAACCGCTATACTTTCATAAAGGGGTTGAATGCTGAGGCCAGAACTCATACCTCAAAGTTCTAACCTGAAACTCAATTAGAGCCCTAGCAGAAGGCAACAGACTGTGTTGCTAGTGCTTAATTTGAGCCAGTGGTTGCAGGAGAAGTCTAGGGGTTAAAACGTACTGGAGTGGTTAGGGTTGTCTTTACTAATAAGAATGTATTTCTACCCAAACAAACCCTTTTTACCATCATTAGTATAGTGAAAGATAAGGAAAAAAACATAACTCTTTAACCTATACCATGCAGTTTGCAAGCAGCTCTTTGACACTTCATACACATTTTTGTAACAGCCATATTAACCCTATGTACTACTTTATGATGAGTCAAAACTGCAACTAGACAAACAACTCTCTCTAGCAGAAATATTAATCACGGGAAACCTCCTTTACCTCGCAGTCTCAACAACGACCAGCCTTTGCAAAGCATTCACTACCCCGACTGCGACTTTACCACAAGTTACTTTAACCCAGAAGTTGTTACGACGACTTGCTGTAGGGGGGCTTGTTTTTGGACTGGTGACAAACTATCTCTGACGGGAAAGCCAGACATTACTCCGTAGCTTGCACATCAAATTGTAAATATGTTATGTAATTGTGTATATATGTGATCTTGTATTTGCTCCCAACATTCCCCACCCTATGAACAGTGCTCGAGTTGAGGATCTTTAGTAAAATCGTATTACGGTACCACCATTGGAGTCCTGAGCTTTTCTAAACCCAAAGTGTACTTGCCTGTGTAACCAATTCATGTCATTGCGTGTATATCTAAATTGAAAACCTGCCTTAAGACACTTCATGTGGCGCTACATGTGTGGAAATGCATTCTTTTCACTTTTTTAAGTAAAAGTTTGGAGTGATATTTGGCGCTGCACCCACACGCCCGGTCTGGTTCTTGGCGCACATAGCCTTAGTTGCAGCGCACAGAGACCTTATACTGCCGCACACAGGGGAAAAAAATTAGAGGGAACATTGGTTGTGTCTATGGATTGTGGGCATCTGACAGCAGCTCAAATGAGAAGCGCCCCAATGAAGCCCAGCTGATGTTACCTGTCCTGTGCTTCTTAAATATGCGCTTTACGCTGTATGCAAAACATGCTTCCGATATGTAAACACCTGTTCTTACAGAAGTCAGTTCATCTGTTCACAGCTTATGCCGCTTGAAGTTGAGCAACCTAGCTGTTGTACCGAATTGGTGCCGTGCTGGAGAGACGGAGCCCTGGCGCTCCCTATGCACCTGCCGCCACTGCTGCAGACATCTCCATATGGCCCTTAGACACCAGTTCAGCTGGTTCTTATACCCCCTCAGAGATCCGGTCCTTAACTGCCAAAAAAAATCCAGATCTTCAGTGACTAGGGTGTTGTTAGGGGATGGACTGTGTAAGCTGCACCTGTCACAATTCCCATGAAGACAACCGTAGTTCTGTCTCTTTGAAAGGGCGTTCAAACACCTAAGTTAACGAGGTGGCAAAGGGAACTGAAATAGTCTAGTGTTTTTCGATTTATATGACATTCTGTTGTGTGGGAGGCATCCTGTTCGTTTCACATGGAGATACGGTGTGATGCCTTTGGATGGCTCAGCTCACGTGATGCATATTTTGTTAGTTACTTATTCGTGGCTGTTGCTTTCAGAAGGTGGGTGTTGCACATGCACCTTTTCAGGTTTCCTACACACAACACCGCTGCTTTCCACACCAGAGGAAATGCAGCAGCCTTAGGATACTACTACTAGAGAGTGTTAAATTAGAAGATAGTTTGAAAAATTGCATTTTTATCAGGGGTAGGGAATGCTCCAAGGACAAAATGCTATTTTGCCTGGTGTGCCGAATTTACACGCACTGTTCGTGACTACATGTTTTCTATAAAGGACTCATTCTTGTCATTGGTCTGCACATCCTTAACAACAACTTATTTACATTCTGATAATGATGCGTAGAAAGAATATATAGAATGTGTATAGAGATACTAATGAATTATTGTGCTAACAAGATTTTTTCTTGGGCATATTCCTGAGGATTTCATAGGAATTGTATACTTCTGTCCATTGTTACTAAGCACATCCTCCTTTTTCTGCCTCCTATTTATCGATGAAATATTTTTCAAAAACAATCCAGTTGCCAAATTCTATAAGAATACCTTATTGCTTTTATTTGCTGTTTTTTTACTCCTTCATGAAATAATAATGTCACTTTCATTTGAAGATGAATACGTAATTCCTGCGTCAACGCAAGAGAAAATAACGTATGTGGCTTCTATTATAGACACACAAATTGGGTGAAATTGAGCTTTCCATTGTTAATTGTGTTTGCTTCTTTCTTTGAATAGGAAGCGGGCAGCACTTTAGTCAGAAAGGAAGTGCATCAAAGCCCTAGCCCCAGGCCCGCTCTATATTAAGAAAGACTTTGATCTTCTGAAATGTTGCCAAATTGTACTTTCACTAGTAAATCAGCTATAATTTGGCCTTTTTATGTTCAAATTGAAATATGCAGCAGGGGTTCTCAGTTCATTATGAAACAGTAGTATGTTCATTCGATAGCCATAAAAACAAGAATTGGCAATGCAAACAGGTCTGGCTTTTAGGTGTAACTATTATTGGTTTCATTTACTGCATGTTGTTTTGTGATGACTGGATGAACAAACAGAAAAAACATACATTCACTTGTATACATAAAACCAAGGTGGACATCTCTCTCTCTCTCTCTCTCTCTCTCTCTCTCTCTCTCCTCTCTCTCTCTCTCTCTCTCTCTCTCTCTCTCTCTCTCTCTCTCTCTCTCTCTCTCTCTCTCTCTCTCTCTCTCTCTCTCTCTCTCTCTCTCTCTCTCTCTCTCATATATATATATATATATATATATATTACCTACTAGGGGTCACCATTAGGTAGTTATAGTTAGGACCTTGTTTCTATTCAAATAGCGTTTTTTCTTTTGCCAATATCTTTGGCGCTGTTTGATGAATATTCGCGAAATTTTCAAAACTGATGGGCCACTTAATTTAGCTGCTGCCTTGAAAATTTTGGGGTGATCCATCAATCTGGGGATCGGGGAAAAAGGGGGGGGTCCCAAAACACTTTTTCTCCATGTTAATTTCCATGGAAACTGTAGAGGCAGTTACAGCCTGAACTGCTGAACGGAATTAGACCAAATTTGGCAAAAAGGTAGCTCTTGGTCCAGAGTGCACTCTTTTTGTTAAATGGTGTAAATCCGTTCAGTAGTTCCTGAGAAATTTCTCAGATATACAAATATGGCCGGGGAGGACTCACAAACCCTCCCGATCTCGTGCCTGAGATCTGTTTGGCTGCCAACTCTTCAAACCAGGAAGTGTTGGTAGCCATCTTGTGACTCGGTTGAACCAAGTCATAAGGAAAAAGGAAAAAAAACACAAATTAAGAAAAAGGGGCAGGGGAGAAACCCCCTGACCCACTAGGTCTGCTCAGGGAGTCCCACAGGGACCCCAAGGGCCCAAAAAAGCATTTTTTTAAAAAAAATTCAGCTGGATTCGCGTTGGCTCCGTGAATACAGCCGAAAAAAAAAAAAAAACCACAAAGCGCGGCCTCCCGCCCTTCGTTTCCTTGAAGCCCCCGGGTGGGGCAGGTCCCGGGCGCAATTTAAAAATGAGATGCAGGGGGCCAACGCGGTGTACTGCATGCCCTGGGGACCGCCACATCCCGGGGCTTAAATGTTTAGGAAAATGCCTGAGGGGCTCCTGCCCCCGCCCCAAACACAGCCCTAGGGACCACCACCTCCCGTGGCTATTTTTAAAAGAAAAGTGCGGGGGGGGAAATCAAGCCCCCCCCACACCACCCCGGGGACCACCACCTCCCAGGGCTATTTCAAAGATGGGAAGGGGTCCACGCAGCCCCCCTCCTGGAGCCGTAAATGGCCCTGGGGACCGCCCCCCCCCAGGGCTGGCTCCAGCATTGTCCTGGGGTGCCCACCCCCGGGACATTGCAGTTTGCTATGGCATGGCGGGAGCACTGCTCCTGCCATGCCATAGCAAACTCTGCTTCGCTTCATGGAAGCGAGAGCATGGAAAATGCACTCGCTTTCATGAAGCGAAGCAGAATTGTTTTGGGGCAGAGAGAGCTGCATGTTAGCAGCTCCCCTTGCCCAAAAGCAATGCTGGCTCCCGCAGGAGGCGGGAAGCTGTCACAGACTGCGAGGGCCTCGAGGCTCCCCCCGCGGTCCCCAAGGACGTGGCCATGCCCCAGGGGATGGGGTCCCCGTGGCCGTAAATGGCCCAGGTAGGGGGGCCGTGCAGGCCCCCTACCCATTTTTTTTTTTTTTTAAAGAAAGGATGTGACAATGCCCCGGGGATGGGGTCCCTGGGGCCATGTCAGCCTCAGGAGACGGGCTGCGTGGCCCCCCTCCGGGGAATGTGGTACCCAGGGCAAAAACTGGCCCAGGCCCCCCTTCCTTAAAAAAAATTATAAAAATTAAAATAAAATAAAAGGCCGGGCCCCAGGTGATGGGGTCCCCGGGGCCGAAATCAGCCTGGGGGGGGGAAATCGCACCCCCCCTCCCGTTTATAAAAGAAAAAGCAGCAAAGTCCCAGCCCCGGGGGATGGGGTCCCCTGGGCAGAAATCGGCCTCAGGAGGGGGGCCGTGCGGCCCCCTCCCATTTTATTATAAAAAAATATTTTAAAATCGGTCAGGCCCCGGGGGATGGGGTCCCCGGGGCTTAAAAACGCCAGGGGAAGGGGGGGCCACACAGCCCCCTTTCCTAAATTTAAATAAAAAAAAAAAAAGGAAGATTGCAACTCACCGGAGGCCCCATCCCCTTTGTCCAGTACTCTGCAAACATGCCTCCTGGCACTCTCTTGGTTGGGGGATGAAGTCCCCTTTGCTGCTGAGGGTCCTTAGGGGCCAACTAGCCCACCTGGTACCTGGTGCTGAGAGGTGGTTGAAGGCCATGCCCCTTTTTACACCACTCTGCAAACGCGACTCTTGGCGCACTGCTGGTGGGGAGGAGGTCCCCTTGCATCCTGAGGGCCTCAGGAGTAAAGTGGACTTTATCCCCCAAGCACCAGTGCGCCAGGAGGCGCGTTTGCAGAGTGGTGGAGAAAGGGGGGCATGGTCTCTGACCACCTCCCAGCAATCAAGCTGTGTGGGGGCTTACTGGAGGTAACCGGAGGGCTAGTTGGCCCCCATGGACCCTCAAGAGCCAAGGGGGACTTCATCCCCCAAGCAAGAGTGTGCCAGGAGGCGTGTTTGCAGAGTGGTGGAGAAAGGGGGCACGGCCTGCAACCACCTCTCAGCAATCTCACTGTGTGGGGCTTACTGAAGGAAACGGGTAGGCTAGTTGGCCCATAAGGGCCCACAGCAGCGATGGGGACTAAACCCCCCAATCAAGAGCGTGCCAGGAAGCGCGTATGCAGAGTGGTGGACAGAGGGGGCGTGGCCTATCAGAACTCAGCAATCCTGCTGTGTGGGACTTACTGGAGGTAATAGGAGGGGTAGTTGGGCCCCCAAGGACGTCCTGTTACCTCCAGTAAGTCCTGTTACCTCCAGTAAGTCCTGTTACCTCCAGTAAGTCCCACACAGTGGGATTGCGAAGAAGTCTTCGGAGGCCACGCCCCTTTGTCCACCACTCTGCAAACGCACCTCCTGGCGCACTACTGGTTGGGGGATGAAGTCCACTATACTGCAGCGGGACCTTGGGGGCCAAGAAGCCCTCCTGTAAGTCCTACGCAACGGAATTCCTGAGCGCTGGTCGGAGGCCCAGACCCCTTTCTCCACCAGTCTGCAAATGTGACTGCTAGTTAAAAAACCTTAGAAATTCACTGAAAAAAACACTGGTTTCCGGGACATTATATTAAGGAATTAGCATTTAAAAAACCTTAGATATTCAGGCTAAAAACCAAAGGTTACAGGGACGTTATAGTTAGGCTGACATTTCACTCGTACAAAACCAGAGAAATTTAGCCGTTATAGTTAGCTAAGCTAATTATAACTCGCGCCCCTGTAATGCACTGGTTATGACCTCACATATTACATCACTCATGAAATGGTCCGTGACATCACTGATGACATCTCAAATGACATCACTAATGACATTATCCACAGCATCTCTGACGCACCCACTCACACCACTATAGAATCTTTAATACACCGACTGCCACTCCCACACAACCACAAAAACAATTACATACAATCAATTAGACATACTACTACACATAATCCTATATACCTTCCTACCCCCACACTAGGAGTTTCGTGTTTGCTCTATAACTAACAGCAATACACCATGAGGGAATTCTGTACACACATGAGGTAAAAACTTCCACCTCTGAATCCATCCACAGTGTGTATGTAAAAAATTTGTTACGCTAAGTCTTTCATTCAATGGACTCCTCTTTGTTCATGTGGTTGACGCATTTCGGCCCTTTCATCTGGGCCTCATCAGGACAAGGGTACAAGGAACAAACCTAAAAAATGATGAACCAAACTCAACATCAGTTGCCTACACCTGTATTTAGTCAATGTGCTGATGAACCATCTAAGAATCCAATGAAATAAACTAAAATAAACTTGAACTAAAAATTCCAAGTGTGTACATGTGCCCCAAAGTGAAAGTCCATTGAATGAAAGATTTTGCGTAAAAAATTTTTTTAAGCAAACACGAAAGTCCTAGTTTGGGGGTAGGAAGGAATATAGGATTATGTGTAGTAGTATGTCTAATTGATTGTATGTAATTGTTTTTGAGGTTGTGGCAATTATTCACTGTAATTATTTATGTTTGTATTGATATATGTCATGTATTGTTTTGTCTCTACATAAAATTTGAGAATTAAAATAATTTACTAATTGTTCCAATTTGTAATCAGAGTTGGTATGTGCCTTAACCCCTTCGATGCGCATGACGAGCTGGACTCGTCATGGCACACAGTGGTCGTGTGCTCATGACTAGTCCAGCTCGTCATAAGACCACCCAAGGGGGAAGCGCTGGCGCTCCCCCGTGGGAATCCGATCGTCAGGTTTTTTGGGGGAAGGCAGGGGAAGGGCTTCCCCTGCCTCCCCCGCCCCCTCAATGACGTCAGCGCGCGAGGCGCGCTGACGTCATTGGGGTTTCCTTTGTTCCCCGATGCGCTGGAAGCCATTTGCTTCCAGCGCGTCGAGGAATAAGGTTAGTTTTGGCTCCGGGGAGGGGGGATTTCAAACAGAAGAGGCATCGAGGGAAAGGAAAACCCTTTCCTTTCCCTCGATGCCTCTTTTGTGCATTCCTGCTGCACGATCATGCGATCGTGCAGCAGCAATGCACACTAGATTCCAGGGAATTAAAAAAAAAAAACCCGGAAAATACTGTTTTGGGGAGCGGCCCCTTGGGCAAGGGTTGCTCCCCTTTTGGGGGCCTTATGTTTTTGGTGCTCTGCCCCCCTGGGGGGGGGGCAGTTTTTTTTATACATAGTGCGGGGCTTTACCCGAAGGTGTCAGAGCGCTTCAAATAGGAACAGTAACATTACATGAGGAGAAGGTTACAAGTGAGCATAATACAAAAGCAAGCGTTACATTACATGAGGAAAAAGTGACAATTGTGCATGATACATGAGATACAAAATACAAATAGAGGTATAATACTGCAATAAGTGGCAGTCACTCAGAACACACTGGGAAGGCACTTCTATAGGCATGGAGTACAGAATTTCCTATAGTGGAAGAACTTCCTTGAGGGAGTAGAGAGGCGTGAATTAAATGAAGGGTACACAAATCCAGCACAGCACGCAAGGGTGAGGAATGTGCAGGAAAAAGTACAAATTTACAATGAAGAGCGAACTTCCTAGAGGGGCTGAGAGTGAAAGTATTAGTTCTGAAAGTGTCTTTGGAAGAGAAGAGATTTGAGGTCAGCTTTGAAGATCCGGGTAGAGGAGGTGGCACGGAGCAATGGGGAAGCGAGTTCCAGATTCTCACCGCATTGCCTGAGAAGGATTGCGCCATCGATCTTTCCCTTTGAAGACGGGGGTGGGGGGCTCAAGCAGAAGCTTTTCCGCATTGCGAGAAGGGCGAGAGCCACCGGACAATTTCAATTTATTCGCCAGGTAACGAGGGGAGGACGTGTGTAAGGCTTGGTGTGTGATGCAGGCAGTTTTGTAAATAGATCTTGCCTCGATCGGAAGCCATCGAAGAGAGGACAGGATAGGAGTGACGTGGTCGCTTCGTTTAGACCCTGAAATGAAGCGAGCTGCTGAATGGAGGATGGATTTGAGAGGGTAGAGGTGGGATTTGGGTAGGCCCGTCAGAAGAGAATTGCAATAATCCAGTCTTGAGAGAACCAGAGATTGTACCAAGGTTTTTAAGTCTTTCTCCGGGAAGAACCGACGGATCCCCCATAGAAGGCGCGTTCTTAGCAATAGAGTTGATGTGGGAGATTAGGTTGAGTCTTTTGTCAAGAATGACACCTAGGGATTTAGCGCTGTCGACAATGATGGGTTTGTTGTTGAGTAGGTTCAGCTGATCCATACAAGATTGAACAGGAGGAGGTGAGGTAGAGAGGAGGAGGAATTCAGTTTTGGCGGGATTCAGAATGAGTTGGTGAGCTAACATCCAGTTGTGAATAGAGTTGAGAGTAGAGTTGAGTAGTGAGAGATCGTGTGTGGAAGATAAAGGTATCTTCCCACTAGTCCACCAGGCATTTATTTGTGGAGAGTGACCCCTTGGGTGGCAGAACAGCAGTATGTTTTTAGGCCCATCTGCCCCCAAGGAGGGCAGAAGCCACTAGACACCAGGGTTTTTTTTAATTTTTGTGTTGGGGAGTGGCCAAAAGGGCAAGGGTTGCTCCCCTTTTACGGGGGTGAATATTTTATTTATACTCTTTGGCCCACCTACCCCTTAGCTTGGCTGGTGGCTTGTGTGTGGACTGGTGCATTATTTGCATATGTGATTGTAATGTTTTTTTTCTCCTTTTTATTCTAGTGTAAAGCTTTTGATTCCTGTTTGCGGTTTCGGCAGTGGTTGTTCTGCAGTTTTGCGTAATTGCATTTATTTGGTAAGAAAAATATTTTTGTTGTGTGTACTCCAAATGAGTATTATTGTCATGCATGAGTGAATTTTTTTGTAAGTGGTGTCATAATGGCAGCATATTTGTTAGTGTTCAGAGCATGAAATTCTTTGCGATGTTTTGCATTGTCTTATGTGTAATTTTTTTTTTCTTCTTTTTTAGTGGGATATTGTTGATCCTTACTGTGCCTGTACAGAGTAGGTGGTGGTGAATCTAGCTGCTTCTGTCACGTGAGTGGTATAGTGTTGGAGTATATAGGTCTTTGTGATAAAGCTACATTTTGTTTATTTCTTTTTTTTTACAAAGGGTTTGTTGTTGTTGACTTGTTTGACAAGTAACCTTTATTAGTAAGCATTATGGCTAGCCGTAGAATGACTGCTCAGCAGGTGGTTGGTTTGCTTCTTGAATCTTCCTCTGAGCAGGATTAGGAGACTGACAGTGCGTCTGAGGGAGGGGAAGATTCAGGCAGTGAGTTTTCTCTCCACATGGAATCATCAGATGATGAAGGTACTCTCAGTGCAGATGAAGTGCCTGTTTTAGAGGAGGATACTACTGTGCCGATGGTGCAAGAGGCATCTGGATTGCAGCCTGGGGCTGCTAGGCTTCCTACTGGAAGTGCTGGACTCTGGGTTGATCCAAACATGGTGCAGCCGGTGTTGCCTGCCTTTAGTGGTTATGCAGGGTGTAGAGTGGATTGTGAACATTATTTGCCTATACAGTATTTTCAGTTGTTTATGGATGATGTATTTTTGGGTGAGATTGTTGAGCAGACTAATTTGTATGCTGAAC
Source organism: Calotriton arnoldi (assembly GCA_963921515.1). Lineage (NCBI taxonomy): Eukaryota > Metazoa > Chordata > Amphibia > Caudata > Salamandridae > Calotriton > Calotriton arnoldi. The sequence continues at coordinate 3,548,719 of CAWUFW010000495.1, read as the reverse complement.
AGTTTTTGAGGGACAACAGTGCCAGACTTAGGCCCCATTCTAGAGCTACCCGGTGGAGTCCCACAAATCTGGAAGAGATGAAGTTTTTGGGTTTGACTTTTTGATGGGTTTGATAAGGAAGCCGTCCATGGGTTCATATTGGTCTACCAGCCCCTTGATGGCAACGGCCATATTTCCTGCAGTTATGACTCGTGATCGGTATTTACTTTTGCTTCGGATGCTGCATTTTGTTGATAATGGTTTGGCGTTGCCACAAGATCACCCTGAATGTGACCGTCTTTTTAAGATTCGGCCTGCTCTTGATCACTTTGTAGATCGATTTTCAGAGATCTATACTCCAGGGAAAGAAATATCTATTGATGAGTCTTTGGTCCTGTTCAAGGGCCGTTTGGTTTTTAGGCAGTACATTCCTAGCAAGAGGGCACGCTATGGAATTAAGCTGTATATGTTGTCTGAGAGTAGGACAGGATATGTTTTTAATTTGCGTGTGTACACTGGTAGGGATTCCACTATTGACCCCCTGGTTGTCCGTCCACTTTTGGAGTTTCAGACAAAATTGTGTGGGATCTTGCTAGAGGACTGTTTAACAGAGGCCACCATTTGTACCTTGATAACTTCTACACTGCTGTGCAATTGTTTAAGGAATTGTTCAAAGTGCACACTTTTGCTTGTGGCACAATCCGCTCTAACCGTAAAGGTTATCCAAAAGAGCTTGTTTGCAAAAAACTTCAGAGGGGACAGTGCAGTGCCTTGCGTAGTGAGGAACTGCTAGCTATGAAATTTGTGGACAGGAGGGATGTGTACATGCTGACTACCATCCATGATGAGAGTAGTTCACCTGTGGCTGTTTGGGGTTAGATTGCTGAAGTGCGCAAACCTGTGTGCATTTTAGACTACAATAAGCACATAGGTGGTGTTGATAGAGTAGATCAGAGGTTGGAACCTTACACTGCTATTCGTAAGGCTTACATTTGGTATAAGAAGTTGGCCATCCATCTCTTCAATTTAGCAACTTTTAATGCTTTTGTTGTGTTCAAGGAGTGTTCTCCTGCGTCAAAGTTGACTTTTGTTCAGTTTCAGCAGTCTGTCATAGGCAGCCTTGTTGTTGTGGAACAGGCAAGTGTTCCTAGAGTTGGAGTGGTGGAGGATGTGGCTCGATTGAAAGATCGCCACTTTCCTGATCACATTCCTCCTACACCCTCAAAAGACTTTCCCACTAGGAGATGTAGAGTCTGTGGGCGAAGAGGTATGCAGAAGGAGACTCGTATGTACTGCCCTGAGTGTCCTTCTAACCCTGGGCTGTGTGTGCCTGCTTGTTATAGAGCGTACCACAAGCAAAAGAATTATTGGGAGCAACCATGAGTGGTAAAGTGAACTGCCTGGTCTGTAATGTTTAAGAATTGTTGTTCTGTTTCAAGGTTGGCATTAGTGCAATGTATTTAGTTTCTGATTTTGTGTTAGTAGATTTGTATCTATTTGCAATTTGTTTGTGTTTTCTTTTTTGTATAAAAAAATCCTAAATGTGATGGTGGTGTGTGTAGGCTGGCGCTTGGCTGGCGGTGTGCGTGGAGTGGCGCTTGGCTGGCGGTGTGCGTGGAGTGGCGCTTGGCTGGCGGTGTGCGTGCAGTGGCTCTTGGCTGGCGGTGTGCGTGGAGTGGCACTTGGCTGGCGGTGTGCGTGGAGTGGCACTTGGCTGGCGGTGTGCGTGGAGTGGCGCTTGGCTGGCGGTGTGCATGGAGTGCGCTTGGCTGGCGGTGTGCATGGAGTGGCGCTTGGCTGGCGGTGTGCGTGGAGTGGCGCTTGGCTGGCGGTGTGCGTGGAGTGGCACTAGGCTGGCGGTGTGCATGGAGTGGCGCTTGGCTTGCGGTGTGCGTGGAGTGGCGCTTGGCTGGCGGTGTGCGTGGAGTGGCGCTTGGCTGGCGATGTGCGTGGAGTGGCGCTTGGCTGGCGATGTGCGTGGAGTGGCGCTTGGCTGGCGGTGTGCGTGGAGTGGCACTTGGCTGGCGGTGTGCGTGGAGTGGCGCTCGGCTGGCAGTGTGTGAGTAGTGACTTGCTGCTGGTCACTACACACACTGCTAGCCGAGCGACACTCCACGCAATCCATCAGCTTGTGTGGTTGCTGTGTTAGGAATGTGGGCGTGTGAAAGTGATGGGCCCTTGAATGGCGCTGTCTGCTGGTGTGAGTGTTGTAATGTGATGGGCCCGCGGCTGGTGGTGTGAATGGTTTTGTATTTGTCACACGTATGAAAGGTGTATGAATGGCCTGTATAGAGGTTGGTGCCTTGTCGTGGCTTTACAGCTCACGAGCTGTGAGTCAATGGTTCAGTTTCTCGTCCTTTCAATTATTAACAGTGCATTTCATTTTTGGGAAATCACTTGTTAATACAATTGTATATACTGAACCATCACTCACCCTCGTGCCAAATCCAACCAGTATGTGTGTGTGGAGGATTAGATGGCTGTGCAGTAATATATTTTTTTTGTCTTTCTCAAGCAGGGTGTACCTTGTCCCTTTTTGTGAATGTTGTAATGTGTTTGTTTCGTGCCTGGTGGTGTGAATGGTCTTGTGTGTATCACGTATGAAAGGTGTGTGAATGGCCTGTAAAGCGGTTGGGGCCTTGACGTGGCTTTACAGCTCACGAGCTGCGAGTCACTGGTTCAGTTTTTTGTCCTTTCAATTATTGACAGTGCATTTCATTTTTGTGAAATCTCTTGTTAATAAAATTGTATATACTGAACCATCACTTGCCCTCGTGCCAAATCCAACCAGTATATGTGTGTGCTTGAGGAATAGATGGCTGTGCAGTAATCTTTGTCTTTTTAGTCTCTCTGCCAAGGTGTACATTCCGTCTAAGAATAACCTACCAACTGTAGATATTGTCGTAAACGAAACACCCATGGGAGTACATGGTGATATCTCTCTTGTGGATCCCAACAAGTTATGGTACCCACAATGTCCATCACATTTTCCTTGCAATATTGTGCCAACATTTTCACGCTGCAGAAATAAACAACACATTATCTCAAAATGACCTGGTTTTGCAAGGGGGGTCACCTGGGTTTTTGGCCCGGGGCTCGGCGGCCACCTAGGGAAACCTACCAAACCCACACATTTCTGAAAAGTAGACACCCGGGGGATTCCAGGGAGGTATGGCTTGCGTGGATCCCCCAACGTTTTCTTACCCAGAATCCCCTGCAAACCTGACATTTTGCTGAAAAAATCCCTTTTTTCACACTTTTTGTGTGGTAAAGTTGTGGCATCACCTTGCTGACACAAATTTCCTACCACACAGCGTTCCCCCAGGTCTCCCGATAAAAATGGTGCCTCACTCGGGTGGGAGGCCCAAGTACCCGCGACAGGCAAGGGCCCACAACGTATTGAGGCGACCTCAAAATGGCCTATCACAAAACGACCTGGTTTTGCAAGGGGGTCCCATGACGTTTTGGCCCGGGGCTCGGCGGCCACCTAGGAAACCTACCAAACCCACACATTTATGAAAAGTAGACACCGGGGATTCAGGAGGTATGGCTGCGTGGATCCCCCAACGTTTTCTTACCCAGAATCCCCTGCAAACCTGACATTTTGCTGAAAAATCCCTTTTTCACACATTTTTGTGTGGTAAAGTTGTGGCATCACCTTGCTGACACAAATTTCCTACCACCCAGCGTTCCCCAGGTCTCCCGATAAGAATGGTGCCTCACTCGGGTGGGAGGCCCAAGTACCCGTGACAGGCAAGGGCTCACAACGTATTGAGGCGACCTCAAAATGGCCTATCACAAAACGACCTGGTTTTGCAAGGGGGTCCCATGACGCTTTGGCCCGGGCTCGGCGGCCACCTAGGGAAACCTACCAATCCCACACATTTCTGAAAAGTAGACACCCGGGGATTCCAGGGAGGTATGGCTTACATGGATCCCCCAACGTTTTCTATCCAGAATCCCTGCAAACCTGACATTTGCTGAAAAATCCCTTTTTCACACATTTTTGTGTGGTAAGTTGTGGCATCACCGGGCTGACACAAATTTCCTACCACCCAGCGTCCCCCAGGTGTCCCGATAAAAATGGTGCCTCACTCGGGTGGGAGGCCCAAGTACCCGCGACAGGCAAGGGCCCACAACGTATTGAGGCGACATTAAAATTGCCTATCACAAAATGTTGTGGGACCTTGCCTGTCGCGGGTACTTGGGCCTCCCACCCGAGTGAGGCACCATTTTTATCGGGAGACCTGGGGGGGACGCTGGGTGGTAGGAAATTTGTGTCAGCCCGGTGATGCCACAACTTTATCACACAAAAATGTGTGAAAAAAGGGATTTTTTCAGCAAAATGTCAGGTTTGCAGGGGATTCTGGGTAAGAAAACGTTGGGGATCCACGCAAGCCATACCTCCCTGGAATTCCCAGGTGTCTACTTTTCAGAAATGTGTGGGTTTGGTAGGTTTCCTAGGTGGCCGCCGAGCCCCGGGCCAAAACGTCATGGGACCCCCTTGCAAAACCAGGTCGTTTTGTGATAGGCCATTTTGAGGTCGCCTCAATACGTTGTGGGGCCTTGCCTGTCGCGGGTACTTGGGCCTCCCACCCGAGTGAGGCACCATTTTTATCGGGAGACCTGGGGGAACGCTGGGTGGTAGGAAATTTGTGTCAGCCCGGTGATGCCACAACTTTACCACACAAAAATGTGTGAAAAAAGGGATTTTTTCAGCAAAGTGTCAGGTTTGCAGGGGATTCTGGGTAAGAAAACGTTGGGGGATCCACGCAAGCCATACCTCCCTGGAATCCCCCGGGTGTCTACTTTTCAGAACAGTGTGGGTTTGGTAGGTTTCCCTAAGTGCCGGCAGAGCTAGGGTTCAAAAACGACAGCTAGGTACTTTGCAAAAAAAGGGTCATTTTTCACTGTGAAAATGTGGTGCGTCCACGTTGCGTTTTGCGCTGCTTCCTGTCGCGGGCACTAGGCCTACCCACACAAGTGAGGTGCCATTTCTTTCGGAAGACCTTGGGGAACGCGGGGTGGGTGGAATTTTGTGGATCCACGCAGATTCCAGAACTTTCTACCACACAAAAGTGAGGAAAATTTGTTTTTTTTGCCAATTGTTTAGGTTTGCAAGGGATTCTGGGTAACAGAACCTGGTGAGAGCCAGTCAAGTCACCCCATCCTGGATTCCCCTGGGTGTCTACTTTTCAAAAATGTATAGGTTTGCTAGGTTTCCCAAAGTGCCGGCAGAGCTAGGGTTAAAAAACGACAGCTAGGCACTTTGCAAAAAAAGGGTCATTTTTCACTGTGAAAATGTGGTGTGTCCACGTTGCGTTTTGCGCTGCTTCCTGTCGCGGGCACTAGGCCTACCCACACAAGTGAGGTACCTATTTTTTTGGGAAGACCTTGGGGAACGCGGGGTGGGTGGAATTTTGTGGATCCACGCAGATTCCAGAACTTTCCACCACAGAAAAGTGAGGAAAATGTGTTTTTTTTGCAAATTTTTTAAGTTTGCAAGGGATTCTGGGTAACAGAACCTGGTGAGAGCCAGTCAAGTCACCCCATCCTGGATTCCCCTGGGTGTCTACTTTTCAAAAATGTATAGGTTTGCTAGGTTTCCCAAAGTGCCGGCAGAGCTAGGGTTAAAAAACGACAGATAGGCACTTTGCAAAAAAAGGGTCATTTTTCACTGTGAAAATGTGGTGTGTCCACGTTGCGTTTTGCGCTGCTTCCTGTCGCGGGCACTATGCCTACCCACACAAGTGAGGTACCATTTGTTTGGGAAGACCTTGGGGAACGCGGGGTGGGTGGAATTTTGTGGATCCACGCAGATTCCAGAACTTTCCACCACAGAAAAGTGAGGAAAATTTGGTTTTTTTGCCAATTTTTTAGGTTTGCAAGGGATTCTGGGTAACAGAACCTGGTGAGAGCCAGTCAAGTCACCCCATCCTGAATTCCCTGGGTGTCTAGTTTTCAAAAATGTATAGGTTTGCTAGGTTTCCCTAAGTGCCCGCAGAGCTAGGGTTCAAAAACTACAGCTAGGCACTTTGCAAAAAAGGGTAATTTTTCATTGTGAAAATGTGTTACGTCCACGTTGCATTTTGAGCCATTTCCTGTTGTGGGCACAAGGCCTACCCACACAAGTGAGGTACCATTTTTATCGGGAGACTTAGGGTAACACAGAATTGTAGAGCAACTGTTATTACCTATTGACTTTCGATGCATTTCTGCCTTCCAAATGAAAAACAATGTGTAAAAAAATAAGTCATTTTGAAAAATGACCTATAATTCTCATGCTAGTATGGGTACTCCCAATTTCGGAAATGTGCAAATATCTACTGTTTCTAAAATCTACATTTTGTTCCCATTTCAGAAATACATATGTGTCTTTCATAACAATTTTTCCATGTATACATTTTCCCAAAATAATTGCTATATACCCGGTACATAATAAAAAACCATTGCAAGATGCTGCTCAGTTATTTGCTCTGGGTTCGTCGGGTTCTTGGTGAACCTACAAGTCCTATATATCCCCACAACCAGAAAGGTCCAGCGGATATAACGGTATATTGCTTTCAAATAGCTGTCATAATTAGAAGAAGTTACAGGTGAAAACGTTGACACAAATGGCTGTTTTTTTCAACAAATTTTCAATTTTTCCTTCATTTAACTGTTAGTTTCTATAAGGAAAACTTTAAGGATCTACACAAATGACCCCTTGCTGAATTTAGAATTTTGTCTACTTTTCAGAAATGTATGGCTTTCTAGGATCCATTATTTGTTTCATAACCATTTCTACCATTAACTGGAAGGAGGTTGAAAGCACAAAAAATAGCAAAAATAGGCTATGTCACAGAAAAATGCCAAAACTGTGTAAAAAAAGTTGGTTTTCTGACAAAAGTCTGCTTGTCCCTGAAAGCTGGGAAGATGGTGATTTCAGCACCACAACCCCTTTTTGGATGCCATTTGCAGGGAAAAAACAAGACGCTTTCATCTGTAGCCCTTTTTTCGCATTTTTCCCCCCCAAAAACAAAATGTTGCTGTATTTTGGCTAATTTCTGGGTCCCCTCCAGGGGAATCCACAAACCCTGGGTACCTTTACAATCCCCATGATGTTAGAAAGAAAGGACGCAAATTTGGCGTGGATACCTTATGTGGTCAAAAAGTTACAGGGGCCTAAGCACGCACTACCCCAAATAGCCAAAAAAAGGCTTAGCAAAGGGGGGGGGGAAAAGGCCTAGCAGCGAAGGGGTTAATACGAATAAATACAAATAGATAGGGACTGTGTACCACAGAATAGGATTGAATTTAGTGTGTTCTATTGTTAATGTATTAATTCCTCCACACCACTGTCTTTGTATAGTTTGATGCTCCCTTGCCCAGATGGTGGAGGAGGATTAGGGTAAACCCCATTGTTATATTCATGTTTAGGTGAGAAGCACATGCACTATAGCACGGGTTAGCAGTGGTAAGGTACTCAGAGTCCTATGGCCAACATAAAGAATAAGAAAAAAAGGGAGGTAAGAGGCAAAATGTCTGGGGAAAGACCACCATAAGGTTGACCGGTCTAACCGAGGAGCTTCCACTGATGCCAGCCAGGGGTTCAGGACCTAGGGGATTATCTCTTGGAGATCAGGACTCACTCCAGTAGAGGCTAGCAGCAAGGCTCAAGAAGGTCCAGTTACAGTTGGTCAGCTGGGCAGTTGCAGGGAGGCCTCTAGAAGCTTATTGTGTCCCTGTAGCTCACACAGGAGGTCAGCCAACTGAACCTTGAAATCATTCTCAGTAGCCTGGGATCAGGGCAAGCAGGTCCAATCTTCCTTCTTCTGGCAGCAGGGCAGTTCTTCAGAATCTTCTACAGGTCCAGGAGTGTTCTGATGAGTAGTTCTGAAGGGCTTATTTTATAGGTGCTAGACTCCAAGTGGGGGAACTCCATGACCTTCTCCTAAAACTGATTCTGGGCTGATCTTTCTTTCCAGGATCAAACTTTATGGAGTGGCAAAAGGCCTGGAGTCAGGTTGATTTGTGTGTGCTGTAGGAAGGTCCTTTGAAGTGCAAGTGAGGTGTGGCCCATCCTGTCCACACCTTAGCCCAACTGTCTCACTCTCTGGAAGCAATACACAAATCCCAACAGCAAAGCCATTGACAATCATATGGCCCAGGACACTGGCAGAAAGACTCGGTTAGGACAAGAAAATGCCAACTTACTAAAAGTGGCATTTTTCCGATTTGTGACACAGAATCAGACTTCAACATTAAATAGGATTTTACATCACAATTCATGTTAATGTAAGCAGCATATCTTTATCTGCTCCCAATCTGAAGTAAGCACTTATTAAAGGTAATAAGGGTTGTATGATGGAACAACTACCACTTGAACAACTACAGTCTAAACAACTACTCCTTAACCACTACTCTAAACCACTACAGTTTTAACAACAACTATTTTTTTACAACTACTATGCCTTTACCACGATTGCCTTTACCCCTTTAATGTATCTATTTTACAGGTAAGTATAAACCTATATATATATATATATATATATATATATATATATATATATATATATATATATATACACATGTATGTATGTGTTATGGGTTTGTATGTACCTGTAAAACACTTACATTTCGTGGTAAAGGCATGCATGCTAAAGACGTGTTGTAAAATTAATGTTGGTAAGTATTAACACTATATACACACACACACACCCCTATACTCACTATTAATGTTATAAAATCCCTTTCCACCCCAAAAACCTACACCCACCCCAAACCCTATGAATTCCCTTTCCACCCCAAACCCCCACACCCACCCTAAAAATACCCTTGCTACCCAAAACCCACACCCACCCTAAAATTACCCTTGCCACCCAAAAACCCATCCCCACCCTAAAATTACCCTTGCCACCCAAAATCCCATACCCACCCTAAATCATAAAATGACCCTTGCCACCCAAAAACCATACCCACCTTAAACCCTAAAAATACCCTTGCCACCCAAAAACCCATCCCACCCTAAACCCTAAAAAATACCCTTGCCACCCAAAAACCCATACCCACTCTAAACCCTAAAAATACCCTTGAAAATCCATACTCACCCTAAACCCTTAAAAATACACTTGCAAATATATATATATATATATATATATATATCACGTAATACTTACCAAAATACTTACATTGTAAAGTATTTTTTTTTTTTACTGCGAGTATTCCTTTACCTTTAATGCATTTACAACAAAATTCAAACACGTTTTCACATAATAAACACTATTTCCCTAAACTTATTTTGTTAAAAAAAAAAACCACATCCACTCTACAAAACCATATAAAATGCGCCCATCCACCATTTTATCAATAGTAATACATCTGTCATATACAATCCAAGAGTGCCATCTACTGGCCAGAGGTAGTTGTAAATGCATTAGTGGTTAAAAGACTCGTGATTCAGGTTGAGGTCGTTGTTAAGGAGTCGTGGTTCAGGTCCTTCGTTGTCAATGAGTCGATGTAAAGGCTGTTTCCCGTAATAAGATAACCCAATGTTAGCAAATGGAAGCAATAGGCCTTAAAACAGTGGAAAGCAACTTTAGGAGTTTTTCACTGCCAGGACATATAAAACCTAAGTACACATGTCCTACTTTACAATGCACCAGGCCGTATGAGCCTTTTGGGCCTACCGTAGTGGTCACTTGTAAGTATTAAAAAGGAAGACTTAAGCCTGTTAAAAGGTTTGTTTTGTCTGGTCGAAATGGCAGTTCAAAACTGCACACACAGACTGCAGTGGCAGGTCTGAGACATGTTTTACAGGGTTGTATGTTGGAACAACGAGTTCCCCAACCACGACTTCCCTAACAACGAGGTCGCAACCACGACCTTGTCTAAACCACGATTTTTTTTACCACGCATTCCTTTACCACGATTTGTCGTGGTAAAGGAATGCGTGTTAAAAAAAATGCTTTCCAACTAGTACCCCGATCCCCCCCACCCCTTTAAAACGAATTCCCCCCAGCCTAAAAGTAAACACGATCACCCACACACACTAAACTAATTCCCTCCCACCCTAAAAATATACTCGATCACCAACACATCCTTAAACCAAACACGATCACGCACACCCCCTAAAAACTAACCCCAAACCCCTAAAAACTAACCCCAAACCCCCCCAACCCCTGCATACTAACACCAATCTCCCCCGCCCTCCTAAACTAATTCCCGCACTCTAAAAATAAACACGATCACCCACACACCCTAATAACTAATTCCCCTTCCCTAATATTATACACGATCACCCACACACCCTAAAAACAAACAACACCATTTTAACTAATTCCCCCACCTTAAAACTAAACCCCAAACCCCTAAAAACTAAACCTAAACCCCCACCACCCCCTGAAAATTTACCCCTCTTACCTGTTCCTCGACGATCTCCTCTGCGACGCTCCTCGGAACTCCGCCCTGCCCGAACACTAGACCGAATCAGCCTTAACCACGCACATGCGTGGTTAAGGCTGAGTCGTTGTTCGGGCAGGGCGGAGTTCCGCTTTCGTGACTCCGGAACTCGTTGTTCCGGAGTCGTTGTTCAGGATGTTTCCCGTTTTACAGTGCTACTTTAGTGGGTGGCCGAATGAGCACTGTTGCCCACTTGTAGCATTCAGTTTACAGGCCCTGGATACAGGTTCTAAATTCAAAGTTTGTGTTTCTCCAGACCAATCACTATTAAACTATACTCCCTACTAGTATGGTTGTCATGCGACTCCTACACCTTGTATTCCTTTGTCTTATGTAACATTTCCTATACAGTGATTTACACATGTATGATTGATTGTCTCTGTGTAATGTGTGTGATGTAAAGTGCTCTGACACCCTACACTGGTATCAGTGGAGCTGTAAATCAAATTAAATGTATCTGAGCGAGAGTGTGGTTATGGAGGCTTGAGGGGCACTGTTAAAGGGTGGTAGTGAGGGAATCCGTGGCAGAGGGAATCATTGGGGGGCACCAACAAACATTGTCGCACAGGGCTCCACCACCACCAGCCGGGGCCCGTGCAGGTAAGAGCGGTGGGGCCGGGTTGGGGTGGTATTTGACAGACGACCATGAGGGAAAATTAAATAATTGATTTTCCCTCGTCTGCTGAAATCCCCCCCCCCCCACCCACCCACCAACCAGCCCCACCCACCCACCCACCAACCAGCCCCACCGCTCTTACCTGCACAGACCACAGCTGACCAGCACTAAACCTGGCGCTGCCCTTGAGGCCAGTCCGCCTCACCCATCAGTACCTCCATTGGCCTTGTTTCAGCAGTAGTAGCTGCAGGGGTCGGCAATGCAGGATTTGCACGCACACCAAAATAAGTTCACAAATTTCACGGTCTCTCTGCTTCATGCACAAGCACTTTTAACATGTGCTACCTGCTTTGGGGCCACTGGAATTATGCAGCAATAGAGGACAAAATTATGCTGCAGTGTTGACTAAATTATGCAGCAAAAAAAAGGCTGCAGCGTAATGCTGTATATTTTCTGATACTTTATTATTTTGACATTTTTACACATGCTAACAGTCTCTGCAAAGATTTTGCCTCATTAGTACCAGTGAAACATACAAATGCAGCTGTGAGAAAGGCATCAGTCAACCTTTGCAAAGGGCTGTCCTCTTCACAGAAACACAAGCCACATTTTTTAGTAACTTTTCATCCGTTTGAGCTACAAACAATATATTAGGTAAAATCCTCAAATTATGCAGCAGATGAGGCATTTATGTGGCAAATATTGCAGAGCCATAATTATATAGAAAAAATTTGCAAACTGGGATATTTTGCCATTCATTTTAATTAAATAACGTAATCAGCTGTAACTGGGTTGTGAAATGCCAAACAAATACTAAATATTAGAATGATTTGCTCTGTCTGGCCACACCTCTGACTACGCCCACTGACCCAATCATTAGGTTATTCCCGCCCTCTGATTCTCCGCCAACAGTTCCCCTACTTTCTTCCCCCCACTTCGACCATTGGTACTAACTCGCTTATGTGCCTGCTTATAGTACATATTGGGGTGCTGGTGGCTTTAGGCACCGCTGTGATGCATAGATTTTATTTCAGGAGACTTTCAGGAGAGTGGTCCTTCTCCGTGCCATAAGATTGCTTTGTTCACAACAGAAATCGCTCCAGGGAGCTATTATCAAAAATAAATTAATTCAGTCCATCATTCTAATTTATAGGGAAATGTTCTTGTCGCTTTTCACTCTCTAACTAAATGGAAGTTATAACTTCATAAATAATACTGTGGGTATTCCTAATGGAAAATGCCTGCTCATAATGTGTCACTACTTACAAAATAATATGAAACAGGAAAGTTCAATTTTTTTTATTTTCAAAACTAAGTCTGATATTTCACAACACATTAAATGAAAAATAGTGAATTTATGACAGCTATATATTAAGACAACATCACCTGAAAGGGATAAGTGGTAAAATATGTTCGAGGTATCAGCGTCACAGTGTATATATGAAAATAAAAAATGAACTGTCTTGCTGACGTCATGAATGAGAAGTGGGTTTGAATGTGTGTATACGTTATGACAATGGCACACTGGAGCCTTATTAAAGCACAAGTTACTAACTTGTGTAACGATATATCTGTAAGAGACAGCAGTTAGTGACAGATTCCTTACCTTAGAATATCCCCAGGCGTCAGGCTGGATCCGGAAAGTTTTGTGTAGCAGTACCCCTGCGCTTCGGTAGGCGACGTCGTGCGGCTCCGCGTCCGTCGTCGGCGTCGTGATCGCCGGGATGACGTCGCGGCCAATACTTAAACGCCGCCCATGCGCGCTGGCGTCAGTTCTGTACACGACTTTCCGCGCCAGAAACGCAGAGCCATGCAAGAAACCGACACTGGTGTCTGAAAACTAGGGCCCTGAAAGGGATGTCCTTAACCCTATAAATCAGTTCGCAGAACGGGGAGGATGGGTGGGGCGGTAAGGAATCTGTCACTAACTACGGTCTCTTACAGATATATCGTTACACAAGTTAGTAACTTGTGCATCTGAAAGAGACACGTTAGTGACAGATTCCTTACCTTAGAATAGATACCCCAGCAATACCAACCCGGGTGGTGGGTCTGCGAACAAAGATCAGACAAGGAAGTCTCGGAGAACAGAACGGCCAAAAAAGCTGTCTCTCCGGACTTGGCTGTCAAGGCAGTAATGCTTGGTAAACGTGTGCAGCGAGGCCCACGTAGCTGCCTGACAAATGTCCTGCAATGGGACACCACGCCCCAAAGCCGTGGTGGCGGCTGTCGCCCTGGTGGAATGGGCACGCAGCCCAACAGGGGGCTCCTTCTTAGCCAAAGAATAACAGGCCTTGATACACAAGACGACCCAGCGGGAGATGGTCCGCTTGTGTACTGCCCGACCTTTTTTGGCGCCCACGTAGCCAACAAAGAGCTGGTCGTCCACCCGGAACTGTTGTGTGCGGTTTAAATAAAATGAAATCGCACGTTTTGGGTCCAGGCGGTGGAGCCTCTCTTCCTCTCTAGAAGGATGCGGAGGCGGAAAGAAGGTGGGCAAAGTGATGGTCTGCCCAATATGGAAAGCAGTAACCACCTTTGGCAAGAAAGACGGACACGTCCTAAGAACAACCTTGTCTGGATGGACAGACAGAAAGGGGGGCTTACAAGAAAGAGCCTGGAGCTCACTCACCCGCCAAGCGGAGGTGAGGGCCACCAGAAAGGCTGTCTTCAGAGTGAGAAGATGAAGAGGACGAAGAGGACAGTTATGTAGAGGCTCAAAGGGAGCGCACATTAAAAAAGGTAAGAACCAAGTTCAAGTCCCACTGAGGCATCACAAACGGAACAGGAGGGAAGAGGTGTGTAATGCCTTTTAGAAACCTGTTAACAGGGGACTTGAAAAGGGAGGGTTGATCAGTGAGCCTGAGGAAGGCCGAAATGGCACAAAGATAGCCCTTGATGGTACCCAGGGCAGAACCCTGTTGGGCCAGAGAGAGAAGGAACAGAAGAACCTCAGAAAGAGGGGCAGAAAGGGGATTCACAGCCTTTGCTGTGCACCATGCCACAAACTTGTTCCACCTGCAGGCGTATACCACCTTAGTGGAGGGACGCCTGGCTGCCAGAATCACATCACAAACTTCGGGAGGCAAGTCGAAAGGAATCAACTGCCGCCGCTCAATCTCCATGCAAGGAGGTGGAGACTGGACAGGTTCGGGTGGAGGACCGTCCCCTGCTGCTGCGACAGAAGATCCTCCCGAAGAGGCAGACGGATCGGGGGAAATCGACGCTCATACGGAGTAGCTCAGGATACCAAACTCTTCGAGCCCAGTCCGGAGCCACAAGGATGACTTGGGCCCGGTCGCGCCGAATCTTCTTTAACACTCTGGGTAGAAGTGGTATAGACGGAAAGGCGTACAACAGACCGCAACTCCACTCGCGACGAAAAGTGTCGCCTAGCGAGTGCCGCCTTGGAAATTCCAACGCGTAGAACTGATGACATTGCGCGTTCTCTTCGGTGGCGAATAGATCTAACCAAGGCTCTCCCCATTGAAGAAAGAGTCCTTGCGCCACATCAGAGTGAAGGCGCCATTCGTGATCCATCATGCACCTGCGGCTGAGTTCGTCCGCCCTGGCGTTCAGAGAACCTGCCAGGTGTTGAACCATCAGAGACATGCCCTGATGTTCCAGCCATGTCCAGAGACGCAGAGCCTCCTGACATAGGGTCCACGACCCCACCCCGTTTGTTGCAGTACCACATGGCGGTGGTGTTGTCGGTGAACACCTGCACCACCTTCCCCTTGACAGAGGAAAGGAATGCCTTCAGTGCAAGTCAGATCGCCCGGAGCTCCAGAAGGTTGGAGCCGGGACTCCGCCGGAGACCAGAGGCCTCTAATCTCTGCCTCTCCCATGTGACCGCCCCATCCCAGAAGGGACGCATCCGTCACAACTGTGTGCTCTGGCTGGGGAAGGGAGAGGGATCTGTCCGTGACCCATTGCCGGTTCGAGAGCCACCACTGCAACTGTCGTGCAGTTCCCTCCGAGATCTGGACGTAATCGGACAGGTTCCCCTGATGCTGCGCCCAGTGGAACTTCAGGTCCCACTGCAGAGCCCGCATATGCCATCTGGCATGATCGACCAGCAGGATGCAGGAGGCCATGAGGCCCAGCAGCCTCAGGGTCATCCGTACCGAAACCCAGGATAGAGGCTGAAAGATCGGAATCATAGCCTGAATATCCTGGACTCGCCGTTCGGGAGGATAGGCCCGAAACTGCGTTGTGTCCAGAACTGCTCCGATGAAAAGGCGCTGAGGAGAAGGAATCAGGTGCAACTTCGGCACGTTGATGGAGAACCCCAGCGAGTGCAGGAGTTCGGCCGTAGTCTGGA
This sequence comes from Calotriton arnoldi, assembly GCA_963921515.1. Classification (NCBI taxonomy): domain Eukaryota; kingdom Metazoa; phylum Chordata; class Amphibia; order Caudata; family Salamandridae; genus Calotriton; species Calotriton arnoldi. Next base: position 3,533,360 of record CAWUFW010000495.1, on the reverse strand, counting down.
GGTGGGAGACGACTGCCTGGGACGAGCCCGCCTTCAGCAACCAGTCATCGAGGTAGGGGAAGACTGAAACCCCTGCCCGGCGCAGATGAGCTGCGACCACCGCCATCACTTTCGTGAACACCCGTGGGGCGCTGGTAAGGCCAAAGGGAAGCACGAGGAACTGAAAATGCTCGTGGCCTACTGTGAACCGCAGGTAACGCCGGTAGGACGGGGATGTGAAAATATGTGTCCTGCAAGTCCAACGCTACCATCCAGTCTCCAGGGTCGAGGGCAGTCAAGACCTGAGCTAGGGTGAGCATCTTGAACTTCTCCTTCCGGAGGAAGCGATTGACGTTCCGGAGGTCCAAGATAGGGCGCATGTCCTCCTTGTCCTTTTTGGGCACCAGAAAGTAGTGGGAATAACAACCACGCCCTACTTCTGGGGTCGGAACGCGCTCGATGGCCCCCTTGGCCAAGAGGGCCGCAACTTCCTGCTGAAGAAGCACCAAGTGATCCCCCGACATGCGGTGGAATTGAGGTGGCATGGCGGGGGGGGGGGGAAGTCTCGAAGGGGAGGGAGTAGCTCCTTCGGACAATGTCCAAGACCCACCTGTCCGATGTTATGGTACGCCAGTGGGGAAGGTGATGGCGGACCCTGCCCCCCACTGGCGTGCTGTGGACCTGAAAGGTTGGACTAGGAGGGCTTGGAGTCCGCGGACAGGACGGAGGTGGTGGCCTGACCCGCACGCTGGTTACCCGACCCGCCGGGAGCCACGTCCTCGGCCACGCGAAGGCGCTTGCTGCGCGGGCCGGTGGCTGGGCAATGGACGTGACTGGGCGCCCCTTCCGTGGCCACGAAAGGAGCGAAAAGCAGACGGCTGCGGAGGGCGCGAGGCGGAGAGGCCCAAGGACTTGGCCGTAGCCCGCGAGTCCTTAAAGCGCTCCAACGCGCTGTCTGCCTTATTGCCAAAAAGGCGGATGCCATCGAAGGGCATGTCCATAAGGGTGTTTTGGACATCGCCCGAGAAACCAGTGGTCCTCAGCCAGGCGTGACGGCGCAGCGCCACTGTCGTCGCAAGCGATCTGCCCAGCGAGTCAGCGGTGTCTAGGCCACATCTGATCGTGAACTTCGCTGCGTCTCTCCCGTCTGCAATAACACGGGTGAGTAGTGTCTGGACCTCCTCAGGACACTTAGGCAGCACTTGCGCCACCGAATCCCACAGAGAGTGGGAATAACGGCCCAAAAGGCAAGCGGTGTTCACGGACCGCAAGCCAGCACTGGAGGAAGAAAACATCTTCTTCCCAAATTGCTCCAGTTTTTTGGATTCCCTGTCCGGCGGAGCCGTAGGGAAGGCGCTCTGAGAAGTAGAGGCTTGGACAACCAAGCTCTCGGGGGTGGGGTGTTGGGAGAGGAACAAGGGGTCGCCCAGGGCCGGGCGATGGAGTCGGGCTACGTTCCTGTCCACAGGAGCCCCTGTGGTGGGCCTGGACCAGGTGCCCAAAAGAACGTCAGAAAGTGCGTCGTTGAACGGCAGCAGTGGCTCCGAAGAGGTAGCCGCTGGCTGAAGCACTTCCGTCAGGAGGTTAGTCCTGACAGCCACTGTAGGGAGATTGAGGCGCAAGGCCGCGGCCGCCCTACGCAACACCGTTGCATAACTTGCTCCCTCCTCCATAGCCACGGAAGGAGGAGACAGCATGCCATGGTCTGGAGAGGTGTCCAGGCCACTGGCATCACCCAGTTCCTCTGCCCAGTCCTGATAAGGCTCACACTGAGCTGTGAGAGGGTCCTCCAACCCCTCCCAGTCCTCCTCGTCCTCCAATACAGGGGAAAAATATGGAGGGCGGACATGAGGGAAGAAAAGTCCCATCGGCGTCGGAATCGGCGTCGGCCGACGCCGATCCAGCGCCGTGTCCGGTTCCGGGGAGAAGCTGGACGTCGGACGGCGCCGAGAATGGTACCGGAGTGGTCGGCGCCGGTGGAGGTGTGGTTAGGTCAACCGGCGTCGACCGGGATCCAGGCCTGGATCAGAGGGGGTCCTGCGGCGCCGGGGCCGGAGCCGCCAGAGACACCGGGGCCGGAGCCGCCGGAGACATCGGGGCCGGAGCCGCCGGTGGTGGTGCCGAGGGATGATCCCCACTGGGGCCCGCGGGGCCCGAAGGCGCACCGGGGTTACCCTTAGGCCCGAAGATGCAAGCCATGGCCGACAAGAAGTTTTGGATGTCGGCCGGAGTCGACATCGGACCCGGAACAGGCGGGTAGTCCGGCGTCGGCTGTTCGGGCACCCCCGGAGCCGGTACCAACAGGACCCTCCGCCGAGTTGTGAGACCAGCGAGGGGAGGTCTTAGAGCGATGCTTCTTCGACCTCTTGTGCTTCGCCTTACCTGAGGACGAAGACTTGGACCCCGAAGAATGACGACGGCTCTGCAACCGTCCCCTCGACCTCTCCCGGGACCGGGACCTCAAGCAGCGCGGAGCCGAGTGCTGGGCCTCGAGAAGCTTTCGAGACCGCTCTCGCAAAGCCTTCGGGGCGAGCGACCGACACTCTGAGCACGACGTGGGGTCGTGGCCGCGCCCCAGGCAGAAGAGACACTCTCGGTGCGGATCCATAATCGACATCATGCGATTACAGACCCCGCATGGCTTGAAGCCGGGCATCCCTACTGACACCGTTTGAGTCGAAACGACTCAAAAACTGGGACAAAAAGTCTCAAAAAAGATTCAGTCAAAAAATGACTGGGGCACGTCTCAATCCGGATCTGCGCTTACTGGCGCGGAAAAAGAAAGAACTGACGCCAGCGCGCATGGGCGGCGTCTAAGTATTGGCCGCGACGTCATCCCGGCGATCACGACGCCGACGACGGACGCAGAGCCGCACGACGCCGCCTACCGACGCGCAGGGGTACTGCTACGCAAAACTTTCCGGATCCAGCCTGACGCCTGGGGATATTCTAAGGTAAGGAATCTGTCACTAACGTGTCTCTTTCAGATTCATATGTTTTATGCCCCTTTGTGTTACACCGCTCTTAATGCTCTTCTTAATTAATTTTATTCCCCTTTTATCTCTTATCACATATGAAGCCTGGACACTGCCTTAAGTGAGCTGCTATTATCAGTGATTTACAGTGCTTTGTGTAAAATCCGGATGTATTTTTCATGTTATTTGTGAATAAATCTACATTATACACAGGCACCTTTACAGAATTAAACCTTTAGGACTAAGGTAACAATTTGTTCGGCAGGTCAAAACTGACAAGATTGATCTTCTATAGAATTCATTTTCTCATATGAAATATTAATTCATTTTTTCAATACAAATATTTGACTGGAAAAAACGTTGTTATTATTATTAATAATAAACTCAAAAAACATACGGGTCACTTACTGGGTGACCCGGTGTCTTTTGCAGTACAATGCTGGTCTTTTGCAGCTGCTTCTGGCTGGCTGCTCAATTTACCAAATCTGACCAGGGAACCTCTTTCTGCTTAAAAACGGTACCATCTTGTTCTCTTGTCTCTTCCGGCATAAAGGTGTATTGATCTTCGTGTAACTGACAAAGTCCCTCTGCAGTTTGGCATGCACAAATGTATTCCACACAGTTTTTTTTTTTTTTGGGCTCAGACCATTTTCCACAATAATGCACCAAGAATAGACAAGCCTGCGCCCCCTTCATCATGGCATACAATAGTCATTCAAATTCATTTCATGGCTGTTGAGCCTACATACAGGGTTGATATCGGTTGTCCTGTTGCAATTCTATGATATCTGGCTCTGAGACAGTGGTCCATATGACCCCTGAGATACAGACAGCGGAGATTCTTCTATTGTGGTGGTAGGTGCATCTGATACTCAACCGGGTCCCATTGGATACTTTGTATAAGTGACATCAACAATGCATTGTTTCCCTAGCTGTAGACATAGTGTCTCTATTACTTACTTCATGTCATCATTGAATTATCTTTGATGGAAGTGTGTGCAGTGAAGATGGTGTTGAAGTCAATCGACCCCTCTGGTTTTACCCCTCCAAGCCATGGTTCTTGAGCAGTTGCTGGTAGCTCCACCTCACTCCCACCTAAGAATCAGCTAAGGCAAGTGCAGATGGTCTGCGATGATGCAATACATAGACATTTATTGCTGTAGATTACAACAGACCCTGGTGTTGGATATCTGTAACGTCGTGATGGCAATGTGACCTCTGGGGATTGAGCTGCCTGAATTATGGGGTCTGCCTTTTTTTATTTTATTTGTTATATTAACTTGTCCACCTGCTGGTAGTGGGGCTATTCGATGAAATCTGTCTTGTTACTGGAGTCCCTGTATCAAAAACAAAGCCACTATCCCCACTGTTTTCAACAGTAGCAGCTATTCCCACAGCAAAGGGCCCATCAGTTCCAGACCCCCCCTCCATACCTGGTATGACTGTCTGGTCAGTTTTTGTCTCCAACTGTTCTACAGATATTTTTAGTTTGTGACGGAGATAATGAAATCTTTCATCTACACTTCGCTAATAGCTCTGATGATAATCATTCTGAAAATGTTGGTGAAATAACTGAGAATGGACATGACATAAAAAGCCATTATGCAATTTTGTCCAGAAAGCGAAAGATGCGAGTAGGGCTGTAACTTGTATGTTGTCAAAATAAAAATGGAGGGCAGAGGACGACTGGATAAAAACATACCTTTCCTCACAGGTAGCACTAGGCGCAGCTGTGAATGCAGGGATGTGACCTGCGGGGGTCAGCAAAACACAACCCTTGCATTTGATTTCACAGTGACAATTAAACCAACAGGTGGTCCTTTGAAGAAGAAGAAAAATGTTCCTCATCCTAGAATATAGTTGGGGGACCAGGCAGTTGTTCCCTGGACCACTGCATGCCGCACTCCATTCTCACGCAACCCTCAATTATTCCTCCCCCCCCCAAAAAAAAGGATATCCAACAAGATTTCCAGAGGCAAAGGGGAAGCCGGGACATATTCTCCTTGGGAAATCAGTTACCATCCTAACCTCAGAAGTGAAAACTTTTCAATGGATTGCAACAGCAACTGAGATCACAAATCATTGATACGTTCCTTTGTGACGTGCAAAGAGAAGGGGGGAGATTCTTACACACTTCTTTATGTTTGCAATTCGGTAAGAGTAGCAAAACCCCTTTTACAAGAAGACATTTCCAAACACCTAAAAGGGGTTTTGAACATTGGCAAAAAGTGTTTTTCAGTTGCAAGCTTTGCAACCACAAAAACGTTTAGTACACAATTCCTTAACTGACTATTGTGTAGGACAGTCTTGTTCCTTGCATGGATGTATAGTATTGCATTGGTCACATAATTCCAAAAGCTTACCATTTTTTTAATCCATTTATAAAACTCATCTGAAAGTAAGCCACATTGCCACATACGCCTGATTCTAATTTTCTTCACTTATTTACTTTGCATTTTTTACTAATTTCACTTCCCTTAGGATTCCTTTCTGTTATTCTCTTTAAGAATGCAGCATCACAGTCAACACTGATCTAGCTTGACGAATCAAAACTCTCAAAGCCATAAACCCAGATTATTACTGGAAGGTGTACTCCAATACACAACAGTGAAAGTTTAAGAATCGGCATTTGGTAAGTCACTTCTATTTACTGCATCATAGTTTTGTGTCACATTTTTGGACAGTACTGATCTAAATCACCTTTGTTACAGAAGTCCACACCAAAAATGTTGTAATGCTTTATTGGCTTCAAAGCAGCCTTCGACTAGTTGATCACCTACCCCTTTGGCTGCAATAATTAATCTGCTACAAAAGCTCCACACACCCACATTGTTAAGGAACCTACATGGTGATTGCGGCCATCTGAGTAACAAGCCTTACAGTCATAATGATCTAAAGCAGGGGTGGGTGATAGCTGCCAAAATCTTAACACGTTCTTCTCTATCCAAAGCTCTACAATCTAATATTAATGTCCTGGTTTTCACAAATGATATAGTGGTGCCCGATGGAGCAACTAAAGGCTTCCAGCGCCAACTAGATGTCTTGACAAGGGTCGTTGCATTTGGAAAAAAAGATGATCTACTGGGAAAGGAGCACATCGAGACAGTATCAATATTGTTTTCTTGGCCCAGGATTTGCATGCCACATGAGTGAAGGTGCAGAGTTGGGGTCCACTGTAAGCAGGGCCTTGGCCACTATGGCAGGATTAATACACTTCAGCCACTTATGGTGGCTGATGGATGCAAAAGTGTATCAATGTTGATCTACAGCGACCCTGTTCCATTGGGTAATTCTATAGGAAATGTTAGTGCTCTAAGGGGAAGGTTCTGGAAAAAATTGCTTTCCTGTCCAATGTGTTATCTTACCAAAGCTTCGGGATTAGAATTGGGGCTGGTCAATGCTAAGCATATGGGCGAATCCAGGACCTACACTCCTTTTGTACCCTATCATACAATATTTTGGCATCCAGTTGCATCCACCGAAAGAGTGAAGATCAGGCTCTGCACCCTGAGTGTTTAACGTGTTCCAGCATTGATCATTAGGATCTTCTACAGACCTATTAACCTGGTTTCCATCCTTACATAGCAAGGCAATGGTGACTAGCTGGTGGATCACAAGCATCCAACATGGGAGTTACTAGGTATGCTGCTCCCTATGACCGATATAGATTGGAGGAGAACTAATGCGGACAGGCTGATAAGTTGTGGATTTAGAAAAAACAAACGAGGGAGGATATTTCGCTTTTTCAATTTGAAAAATGGAAATTCCCCACTCTGCTAACATCTCTTGGAGTCCAGATTTGTTATGCTATCTGTTCTGAGACCAAAGTTGTCCAAGTTTGTTCTGTGCCGAGATTTTTTCATCCGGACGGACCCGCACCGTTAAAAGATCTGAAGACCCTATGTAGTTGAGATCAAGAAAGAATCTTACTTGTAAGAGCTTCTGCCGGTTGAGAATATCCTGTAGTCCACTTGATTGGTGGCAGGTCATAAAGTCTAGGCAGTGGTTTTACGAGGATGGAATGTGGCTCTTAACAGGTTCAAGATGGCCTTGGTCTTTGTTACTACCACCGTTTGCAGAGGATGAGCTATTTGGCTCAAAGTTCATTGGAGCCGGTGGAGGTGCAGTGGAGGGTATGCCATTAATTGGTCTCGTATCGTGGGCTCCAGGCTTGTTGGAAGGGGTAACGGCAAAACTGTTCAATGGCTGGCCAACCTTGGGATCATAGCTGCACAATTTTTTGACTAAGAGTAAAAAAACTATCTTAACTAGAAGGAATAAATATATTTTAGCGGTTATGAGTCCTTCTAGGTGTGGATTTGTTTTTCCTGGGTTATGGTGGGACAAGATTCAGAGTTAAAAGTTTGAGATCTGGCTGTTAAATGAGGCCGCCTTTGCGGGTTCAACTACCCTGCAGTCCTTGACTAGCGATGGAATACCCCAGGATGTTCGTAGGCCCCTGTAAAATATTCCTTGCTACTACTTGACAGTAAGTTAAAGTGTCAGGAGAGTCCGTGATGAAGCTACCCGAGCTCTCATCCGTGGTTCCCTGGGTAGTTTGTTTGATATGCACTGTCACTGCAATATTCTGTATAGTTTCCATGTGGTCTGTTGTCTTGTTTCTGAAAAGGAGATCAGCTTTTTTCTCCATCTGAAGGGCGGTAGAACCCGGAGAAGAAGCCACGTTTGCTTCAGCTAAGCTTTTATTTAATCTTTTGAGCATTTTAAATTCTTGTTTGTTAATATATGTTTCAAAAGGTGTGGGATCAGGTAATGATCTTAATGCGTTCCTGAAGTGTTCGCCCATTAACAATGAATTGGGTGATTAAGTTATCTTGGTTGTCTCTTGACTGGTACTTGGCATTTCAGAAAGAAGTACAGGTGTTGGAAATTTATGAGGATACACAGCCTGCAGATTGGGGAGCTGGAGTTGCTGCTTTCCTTTTGAAAGGGAGGCACTATGCCTGTAAAGGCTGGAATAAAGTTGGGGAGTTTGCAAGGGCCTCTGCTTTTCACTTTATACATATTTTCAATGGAAGTAACTGCAGCAGATTGATTAGGTCATTGATTCTTGACAAGCTAGAGGTGATTTTCCATGATTGCATTGAGTTGTTGATTGATGCTTACTAAAACCGTACTGCAGTTGTTCAGCATAATTAATTCAGAATGAACAGTTTTTAATGTACTCTAAATCAATGGGGGAAGGAAGAGCGAAATATTTTATTGAGGTCCACACCCTGGCTCCTCCCGGGAAACAGTATATTTATTATCAAAATCAGGGTAGTTCCTCTTCTGCCAAGTGGACACAAACAGTAGAGCCAGGTGGCTAAGGTACGTGTCGCTGGAAGATCAGAAAATCAGATATTGGTGCCCTCACACACCCGTTAGGGTGTCATGCTTCATCCTTGGGCGCTCCTCGTCTGGCCAGCACTGCAATACCTGAGGAACCTGGGGGGCTTCTTTATCGGAGATCTATTGATCTGGAGATGCCGTAAAGATGAATGCAGGTGAGGGAGTTTAGTGAGGGAGTAGTGACTAAAATAGGCTATACAGTGTTTAATGTAGGCACCTGTTCTCCAATGAGAACAGATTGAGCCTCCGGTGTATCAGCCATTTTGTGAGGGTTGAACTCCACTCATTGCCATCAGCGCCGGGTATACAGGAGGGGTGGGTTCCTCTTTGGTGCTGGATGGGCTGGAGGGTGAATTGGTTATGGTTGTTGCTCTTTCATGCTCATCTGTCCTTAGAAAGTGTTTTGAGGAATTTAGAATAATATCGCCCAGGTTGATGAGATCAGAATTATCCAATGAACTTGCAAGCTGATCTTGTAACACTACGGCTGATTCTGTATGCTACATCCGGTGTCTCATTCATCTCCTCTCTAACATAGATTGAACCACTTTCGGAGCCAGAAAGGTTAAAGGTAGGTTGCTGTGATGTTCTGTTAAGCTCTACTGTAACAGTATGAAGTGAACGTATGCTGGGTGGTTGGTTCGGGGTATTCCCTGTGGCCGTCACTGCATTGATAAGGAGTAATCCATTGCCGTAACTGAGAAAACAAAATGTCAGGGATTGTTTTAAGCAAGAGTGAGCTGTTGTGTTATTATAGGTTCAAGCCAGGCTTCGATGGTTTTTATTTGGACGGAGCGCAGTTTGATTTTAACAACTTTGACCGTCCGGTTAAATTCTTGGGGCTAGCTCTCTTGCAAACTTTAGGCGGAGTCTGAGGAGTAGTAAGTAGAGGCAAGGAAGAGTGGGGGAGAGTATGCTCATTAGGATGTGAAGTTTCCAGTAGCAGATGCTGGATCGAAGGCAAGAATCTCGAGCCCTCTGACCAGAGGGTGTGTGAGGTTTGATAAAACTGGTACGTCCAGTACTGTGTCTAGTGCCTCTACAGGGACTTCTGTAAAGAGCTGGACAGAGTTGGCAGTGGGGTAGCTCATTCTTTGACAGGCATTGGCAGTTTGCCATTGAGATCTGGCTCTCTGCCCAGTGTTCTTGAGCGGCGTAAGTGGGTGTGTTTACATCTGCGAATTTGCTGAATACGCTGCAAGGACTGTAAGACTTGGGCAGTGCCCTGCTTCAACTGGTTCTAAAAGTAGTAGAAAGGCAGCCTCTGTATCTCAAGATGTAGTATTGATGGAGAAGTAGGGCTTTGTTGCAGTTTGTTACTCTTCGGGCTGCTGTGTTATGGCGTGGGTCCCTCACAGACCCAGCTCAAATCTACACCAAGACCTGAGCAGTGTACCAAGAGAGCAGGTAATGCGATGGGTCAATCCGCTGGATCGGTCTAAAGCTGAGTACTAAGAGAGCTGGTAATGCGATGGGTCAATCCGAGGGAGTGGTCTAAAGCAGGGTACTAAGAGCAGGTAATGTGATGGGTCAATCTGCTGGAGCGGTCTAAAGCAGGGCAGGCAGAAACTGCTGGGGAATAACTGGGATACGGCTGAGACACCAAGATCAGGCGGCAGCCGAGATGCAGGAACACACTGAACGATTTGTTGAAGCAAACTGCTTTTCTTGCAGAACTACAACAATAGCTTGGAAAAAGAAATAATCTTGATGGACAACACTGCTCCTATGCTCGGTCTACAGGAGTATATGGTAGAAAGGATTCAGAGTTGGGATAAAATAAATGAAAATATTCAACTGGGTTATAAATTAAAAAAAAAAAAAAAAAAATTTAGACTTCAACGGAGGAAACTGTAATTTAAGCAAGTTTAACGTTTACTGGAAAAATGAAAACGTTTGTAGGACAGAAATTGGACAGTACTTGTATTTCATTTATTTAATGTACTTTTATTGAACAGAACATTCGTCTTCATAATTATGACTTCTAGAAATGAAAAATAAATCACAAATAGCAACAGTGAAGCCAGAATTCTAAATATTGTAATGTATATACATGGTCAGAATAATTAAACAATGAAAAATTGTGTAAATGTGTTAAACGGCTGTGCAACTGCTCCTTAGTAACACAATATTAACAATGCCAACTTACCATGAAATGGTCATACCATACATTAATTGCATAAATGTGAACACAGCTCTTCACAAATAATTAAATCACAAACTGGCAATAATAACATTTAATTGTGCTCCGTTCCCTGTGGTTCGTTTTACATACTTGTGCAAAGATCTGCGAATCACTGAATTTATGGCAAAATATGCATCCTACTTTCTCTTCTAGGAAGTCAGTCAACTTCACGAAAAGAACCTTGTAATTTTGCATAGTATTAATGAAGATGGGAGCTCCTGCTGCAATGATGGATAATGATTCTAGTCGGAGAGCTTAGATTAGACAAAACGTTTTGGTCAAGACCTCCTCTTCTTTAAAGGACCACCTCACAACTTGCTCACACTATGAATCAATAACATGCTATGGAATCACCCCTTCCATGCGTGTTTTTTAAATAATTATCAAGGTGACATCATACTAGAAACCATTGACCTTCTGGTGCATTCTGGACCATACTCCACATCAGCCTTCCATGATGGATATGACCACACCGCCTACCCAACGACAACTGAACCCATGGACCGTATGCAGGATTCAGAAAGTGCTCCATCCCTCAATGAGTATGGAGGCTGCCATGTGCCTTTAGGCTATTTTTGGGCAGTGTCTGATCCAAATTTTGTCGGGTGCTAAATCTGTAGAGCCTCCTGCCCCACAATGTGACAGTGCACCATCTGTCATAATAGGTTTGTGACAAAGGCTGTTGCCTGCAACTCGTGACTGATCAATTCCCTTGTACTGACTATATATGGCGATAAATGCCTTACTGAGGCAAAATTATCTGGAAGATAGTGAGTCTTTTAAATGTTACAATTTGCCCTTCAAACGAGAGGAGAGGCCATTTGGCCAGATGCACAAAAATGTGGAAGTTCAAACAAGCTTAACCTTTGTCCTCATTTTTGGGGATTCCTCCCACCAGTTTTACTCCTAAGAAAACGGATTATTTTGATTTCCCTGGCATTTGCCCATCAGCTTAAAACCTTGTTTATTTAAATCTGTTGAGTCCTACTGGAATAAATATAAGCGTTATAACCCCTGTAACTTACTTCACAAGACAAAATGTGCTCCAAACTATTAACTTCCTTCACCTAAAACTCGTGAAAAAAAAGTAGGATATTTGGGGCACTTCCACAAACTTATTGCATCAGGTCTCCTATGAATACTAACAAAGTTCAGGCTTATTGGTGTTCATCACATTTGCAGTACTATCTCCCTAGACACTGCCACAGGAGTAACACTGCATATGTGGGAAGGAGCACCATCCTAATCCAATGATAAATCAAAAATATAGCTATATCATTAAAGTCACATTTGTTCAGGTATCAAAAAAATCAATCAAAATCCCACTGACCTAGGGAAAAAAATCCCAAATGAAGCATCAAATGGACACGTATGCTTGTTGTGTTTTTCCTTTTAATAATCATATCACATTTACCACAACCGTTCTTTGCTTTACTACCATAGGAGTGTTCACTTTCCTGACCACACCCACCCTTTACTCTGTAGAAAATCTGCCCATGCGGCAAGGGTTCCAAAGTGAAGAGGAATCTGCTAGTAAGATAAATCCTCATAATAATTCTCTGAATCAGTTATTTTCTTTCTGAACAGCCTTTCCCATATCCAATTCTAACTTATGAGTGAAGAAATTTTGGGAATAAGCTCTCTCTCTATTATATATATCTATATTTATATATCTATATTTATATATCTATATATCTATATATATATATATATATATATATATATCTATATATCTATATATCTATATATCTATATATCTATATATTTGTATTGAGGACTACAAATGGAAGAGCTAGTCAAGAAGGAAAAATTGCTTCGTCTCCTGTTCGGTGTAAAATGATTCGGCAATATTCCCCTCAAACTTCCCATCATACGAATAGCTTTTTTCTTCTTCCTGATCTCAACATAGCCACATCTGCTGTAATCATAACACTGTGTTGAGGTGTGAAGGAAGGCGATCTACATTTTTTAAAGTCGGTTACACGTGTTTAATATAGTCCCAGGTGATGAGGATTGAGTTGACTATCAAATTAAAAACTTCCATCCTTCTGTCCGCTAGTTGGAACCACTTAGTGGACAATAAGGCTGCACGGTTGTTCCCATCATAAACAGCTAGCTATAAATATATTGGCTGATCTAAAACAGGAATCACTAACCAAATACTTACAGAAATAAAAAAATAAAAAAAAGTTAGTTTTGGAACTGGTCATTCAAGGGCAGCACTTTTTTCATGATGCATGCATCTAAAACTACAACATCTGGGAGAGCCAATGGGAACGCAGTGTCAATTAATGAAGACGCGTGGTAGCTCGGCCACTTTACATTCCTGTGTTTCTGCACAATGTCGATGAGTTTGTAATAGCCTTGATTATCTTATTTCACTCTAGCTAGACCTTCTATTGTCTTTTGCTCATTTTACCATAATAAATGTCAATAATTGTGGAAGACTTTATGGTAATGAGATACCCCACTATTGGACAGCTAGCTTAGATACTGCTTAAATTGCTGTTGGTGGCTGGTTGACTAGTTCCTTTGGCTAGGGAAAAGTTTTCTAAACTCTTCCAAGTGATTTTGGCAAATGAGTTTTACAACTTAGCAAGTGTGGGACTGCAGTCAGCTTGGCGCGTGATGATGTGGCATTCAAAAAAGAACAGTATGCTATGCCCAATTCGGATAGGTCTCTGCACATTTTATATTATCAAAATGCCTGCCTAGTTTATTATGTCAACATTGGGCACTGCACTTGCATGTGGTTTATCGTTCTAGGGTACTTGATGGCTTACCACAGTAGTGTCTGTCAATCATCACGGTACGCCAACACGCTTAACACGTTAACACCTACACGAAGGACAATGTTAGCCACTGCCCCAGAGTTCAAAGGCGTGCACACCGTATCAATTTAGAAAAGTAGTACTTGAAACCCTATACGGGCTCATTTCACAATTTTTACAGCCTTAGACTGACATTAGGCCAAGCCACAGTACTATGACGTGACAAATGAGTGTAATACTCACCATGTGACTGACTACCCTAGACTTTTTTCATTTATTCAAAGATCATGCATTCTAGTTGCACCCATGTCATGTTGTGCGCGCAAGCCTGTAGAATAAAAGCCCAATCATCCCCACAGCAGCTCGACATCTGGTACTCTTTAACCTTCGAGTATCACGGGTTCCAGAAGCTTCCAGAGCACCCGTGATGAGCTCCATCTGTACTGTGTGCAACTGTAAAACCTTTGGCAAATATGGTCCATTGCTTTACAGAGACAGCTTTCTTGCATAATAAAAATCAAGAAATAAAATAGTGGCGAAATTCGAGGTTTCTTTTTAGTTTCGAACAAGTCCTGCTTGTCCACGCACATTTAGTCCTTTCTTTTTAGTTCCTCCTTTGGCGTCACTCCAGGGGTTGTACCTCAACCTAGCTTTTCTTCTTCCGCAGACTGAGCAACATCATATAGGGAGACATCATCTCAAAGGCGCACTCGCTGCAAAACAGAGGCACATACAACATTTATTCACTAACATGAATTTCTAAAATGTTTTACATAAATAAATGCAACACCCTGTGCTGCAGTAGATGCATCCACCGTAGAGGAGACTGCATCTCCCGCCTCTTGGTAATGCTTGGTTTCGAAAGCCAAGATTAGCTTTCTTACAACAGAGTTGCATAGAACCTGAACAGCCATGTTGTCACTAAACTGCAGGCCAATTTCTGACGTTGGAGTTTTCAATAGTGCCTTATCAGCATCTGCATGTAGGACACCTAAATACAATTCATTTAGGAGAACGGCACGATGAAACAGAGTTTAAGAGCGAAGAATATTAATAGTGTCATTTTATACTGTACTTGATCCCATAATTCTGTTGTTTCTCAGTAGTGCAAAACAATTATTGCTCAATTTATGGTACTCATTTTACCCACCTTGAAAGAATGGAAGGATATCACATTTGTCAGCGGCGAGTGTTCCTCTCCCGAGCCATCCTCTGGAACGCAGATGCAGTTTGAGTCACGTGCATTCTTGTAGTTATTAGCCATATAAACAGCCTGTTCTTGCTGTAGTTCAAGGTTCTGTGTCTGGCCCATTAAGTTTTACTCTCGATACCTATTCCATTATTCCATTATCTTCTTGTAGCGAATTAGATTTTTCTGCATGGTCACTCCAGATTTTTAATCTTTTTCTGGAATTCATTTTTGCTGGAGTTAGAACTGTCACAGTGGTACTGCTATTCAGTGCGACGGTGCATGTGTTTTGGTCCTAACATGGCATTGGTAAAACTGGTTTCAGCCACTTGGCCTATTTAACTTTCCTGTAAAACCATTGTAGATGGCACAAAAAAGCACCAATGGTAAAGGAGCTAAAAGTCGTAAGTGGGCTGCAGAGTATATTTACACCACACACATGTATGCCGAAAACATACAGCCGCCTGGGCTGCAGATTAAACGCAAGGAAAAGTGTCTTCACAATGTAAGAAAGCCCAATGTTATACATTATGTTATCCTTAAAGAATACCATGTAAGCCGACAAGGTACGGTGCCTAAAATATAAAAAAGTGGAATACTATTTATTTCAAAAGTACGTCTTCACAGTGACTGAAGGTCTAAAAGCTATTTCACTGTGCTGGTCAGCTGCATTTGCAATATGACAGGTCTATATGCGATTTAAATATTTATTTTTCTATATTCACCTTGGAAAATGCTATTAAAGCCCTTCGTAGTTACTTCTTACTTAATTTTCCAAATTGGATTTAATGGTGAGATAAAACTTTGCTAACATAAGTAGAAAGACATCTTTATAAAAGTGTAATTTAGGCAGCATGAGTCAGAAGTAGTTTAAAACTAGCTATGCTGCTCATTACACCTTGAGAGCTGGAATACAATTTCTTGGCCTGCCTCTGAGCCTAGGAAAGACAGATGGCCTTAACTCCAACCCACTTAGCAAGGATTAGCTATCGGGAGTGGACAGCAGAACAAGGTTAGACTTAGCACTATAACTTGACCAGGGGATGCCAGGAAGGGCTTCTCCTATTTATTCCCAGGACATTCAAAGACCGCCAGGCATTCATAGTGGGGAAAGAGCATCGTTTTGGGCACTTTAAGGTAGCAGGAGCTCATTTATAAAGGGGAGTGGCAACGGAGCCGAGTTAAGATGTGCCTCGAAGCAAAATGATTCTGCCACCATGAAATGGGAATTTTCATGAGTAATTTTATAGCAATGAAAAAATTAAGTGCTGCAAAAGAAGGTGCGGGACCATGAGAAAATAGTTAGGGTTGGGTGGTTGAATTCTCCAATCAATGGCTAGTGCACAGGAGAAAGCAGATACACCAACCATCACCTACTTCCTTTGAACATTCCTGGAAAATTCCATATGAAGAAGTCAGCTTTTCTGGAAGAAAGAAGACTCTTGACTCCTGCTAAAAAATGATGACTCGCTCAAGGACACCTGAGTCCTGCTGACACTGAGGGACAGGAACTGCTGTCCAAGAGTCGAGTGGTTGGTCTCCTGTTTGCCTGATTCAGGCACACAGGAAGCAGAGTTACTCATGGTTCCAAGAGGACCCTGTTGACCACAGAGAACAGGACCTTTAGGAGACCTGGCTGGAGAGAGACTTGGTATCTAGACAACTTTACCAACAGCTGGAGAAAAGTCCTGAGGCTCGCAGAGGGAGTTCGCATCCAAACCAGGCAAGAAAACCAGGTTTATCCTGCTTGGAGCTTTTTGTAGCACTGAAAACAGTTTCAGCAAAACCTCACAGTAAAAGTATCCAGCCTAGTGGATCCATGCCCAGCCACTGCTTCTAGCCTTGCCCTATTGGAGAATTTTGACTTCCAAAAAAGTGAGCCAGAAGGTAAAACCTTGGAACGGGACAAGGAGGCAAATATACCCAAATGGCAAAGCACCCTTGGCGGCCATGAAATAGTATCTGTACCACTTGCATCTTTTGGTACCAAACCGAATGGCTTCAGCAGGTCCTTGACAATGACATATCCTACTTTGAGCTCACTGGCCACAACCTTGGACCTTGCTCTGCTGGAAGATTTTGACTTTCATTTCAGAGACTAGGTTAAAGGTAAAAACTTTGACTGAGATGACTCGCTTAGTGTAACTGATCTCTGTTCCATCGTGGTGGGCCTGAAATCACACCTAATCCCTGGTCAACCAAAACTGTTGCTTTCAATGGTGCTTTACTTTTTTCTAGGGGCTTTTTGCATTAAAATGTAAACAAAGCAAATCGGTCGTTCCCTTTTGCCTATTTTAATGAGATCGGGGGTCTTTTTGCTCATAATTTGTTCTAAATTTTACTAAATTGATTTGAGAATTTTGTGTTGTGTTCTTTATTTTACGTTTGGTGGGACTGCTTGAACTTGACATGCATTTCTCAGAGAGATAGCCTGCTGCTTGTGCCATAGTAGCAGAGGTTGAGCAGAGATAATCTCAGAACTGTGCTTATCAAATTAACAACCAAGTTTCTTGCATTGGTATTCAGCAACTGGGATAGGATTTTGTCCAGAAGTCAATATTCAGTTTTAAAGGATAAGAATTACAAATCTCATTCCAGATTAGGAAATAACATTTTTCCTTTTATTTTTACTTGTAAGGAAGGATTTTGGCTTGATGAAAAGGGGGCTGAATCCGAGTCATAAGTCCAAAAAGTTGGAAAGCCCCCAGTACCAGTGAAGAGACCAACAAGCACAGATCACCTCAGAGGAGAATGAGGATGACGTTGAAAAAGCACCAGTGCAGGAGTATATGGCCTTTGGCTAGGTTTAGGACACAGAAATACCATACACATATATACAAGATGACGATTTCCCCCAGGGGACAGCTTTGTTTGTTCTTGCAAGGCAGTGAAAAGTATGCTATCTTGCACTCTGTCACCATGAGAGCTTGAGACTTGCAGATTTGCCTATAGGGACAGGTCGGTTGATAGGAACTCTAAGGTAAAATTGATTACACTTGCCTTGGGAGCAGAAAAGGCTGCCTTGGTGGCAGAGGAAATAAAGGTAAAGTCTGTCTAGCTGCTGTGGAGAAACAGGCAAGCACAGGCCCTAGAGGAGCAAAAGGTAGCAACTGGCTTGGCACTGGAATAGAGAAAGTTGGCCTCAGAGGAGCGAAAGGTCATGTTCGCCCATGAGAGGAGCTAGCAGTAGATTAACTTGAACTCCTGAAAAGCACCAATGCCCAGTGTGGATGGTAGCAGCGATAGTGAAGTATCCAAGAGGGATCATGTAAGAAACTGGGCTACTGGTTGGGGGGGGGGGGGTCAAACCCTACTCAAGCAGCAATCACAACTCTTGTCAGGATGGAGTCACAAGCAAACCCCAAAATAACCTGTAGTTAACCCTTTGGTATCTTTGCACAAAAGCAGTCCGGCTTTATTTACAGGCAATGTGTAAAGTATTTATGTAGCACTTCAAACATTAATCAAGCTAAAACACAACACAAGAAAAATCCCACCCCAAGTTGAAGTAAAATGTAATCAATTGACACCAAAACAACAAAAATCCAATTAGTAGAACCACAGATGTGCAATTTTAAAGATTTAGATAAAAATAGTGCTTAAAAGCTCAAAGCTCCAACTGTGATTATCTGGTCACGCAGACCGGGACAAAATCACAAGTTCAGGAAGACCAAGATGGAGTGCAGACCAGATACAGGGACAAAGTTAGGCCCGCTGAACAAAGTACCTTATGTCATTGGTGCACGGACTGTACAGCATTGCTTTGAAACCTTTCGAGTCGTTCAGTGTTGATTCTGATGAAGCTGTGCGGCGAGGCCTTGTGGGGCTTTGTGTCATTCTGGGTCAGTTCGGTGAGCTGTGTGGTGAAGCTTGGCTGGACTTTGCATCAATCTATCAGTTCTGATGATGCTGGCAGCTGTGCGGAGAGGCTTTACACCGCTCGTCATTGATTCCGATGAGTCTGGCAGCTATGCCACGGGGCTTTGCGGGGCTTCGTGCCACTTTGCATCAGTTCCAATGGGGACCACAGCTGGGCTGGCGGAGCACTTTCAGGCCCACTTCCAAGTGTCCAGGACTTGGTCGCACCATTTGGAGGACGGGGTGGCAGGACTCGCATCAGAGTCAAGGTGCTGGGTTCAAGATGGTTGGAGCCTTTTATGTCCCTGAAGCTCTGATCAGGATGCTAGCAGACTAGTCACTGTGGTGGTCCTGGGTTCAAGATACAGGTCTAGTCCTTTTCACTCAGGCAGCAGAGTAGCAGGACAGCAGAGTAGCAGTCCTTGCAGCAGAGCAACACAACAGTCCTTCTTCTGAGTTTTCCACAGGCCCAGATGTGTACTGAAGAGTTGGGTCCGAGGGTCCACTATTTATACCTGGTACCCACTTTGTAGGGCAGGGCTCTAGAAGCTTCTCCCACTTTAGAGGTGTCTGGAATTTCCTTCCTCCCTGGCCCCAGCTTATCTGGTGGCACAAAAGACAAGTGTGAAACCCTTTGTAAGTGTGCGGAGGCAGAGTCTTTGTGATGGGCAAGTGAGGCAGGTGTCAGCTCTGCCCCCCTTATCAAGTCAGAGATGTCCCATCCCCCTTTGTCTCAGCAGCTAGGAGCAACACACAAAGACCAACTGCCAGCAACACCTAGTTATGTGACCCAGAATACAGGCTGCCGGCACCAAATGGTTGGGAAAAGAAAATGCAAACTTTCTAAAAGTGGCATTTTCAGAATTTTGACTTAAAATCCAACTTTACCAATACAGAGGGTTAAATTACAATTCATCAGGAGACCAACCCTGACTTTACTATATCGATCCTTTTAGTGTTCCTGCGGCAGAATCTGGTGCTACCCAGAGTATTGGAATATACCGTTTTTGAAACATGGTCATGATCTGACCCTACAAAACTCCCACATTGCTGCTCTAAAATAAGGTTTTTCTACCTGAACTCATCCTTTCATTTGGGCAGCTTCCTCAGTAGGGATAGTGCTATATCGATCCTTTCAGTGCTTCATTTGGGCTACCTCCTAGTAGGAATTCTACCAACTCCGCTATATCGATCCTTTCAGTGCTTCTGCGGCAGAATCTGGTCCTATACCGAGTATGGGAATATGCAGTTTTTGAAACACGAGGTCATGATCTGAATAACTTCATAATAACAAAGAGATGCTCTGTGATAAAAAGATGTTTTGATTGGGCTATATCTTTAGTAGGACCCTACTGAGTCAACTCCATCATCCACAGAGCCCACTTTAAACTTCTTTCTTCATTTGCTGTCAACTTGTCTCCATAATATGTGATCTGTCAAGTTACCAAAGGCAATTTTCGCACATAATGGGGGCCACCTATGACTAAACCCATTCACAACCCGCAGTCTCCATTTTGAGGCCCTAACACTAAGAACATCCATCGTGGTTGTTCCTCTTGGACACTAAACTTATCATAGAAATAAATGAAGGACTCCCTATTGCACAGAACGGCGACCCTCTTCGGTTGGTCAGCCACATATAACTCCAAACCCAATCTTAACCCTACTGACCCCCTTAGCAATTCGCGGAAAGACGTTGGAGAGCCAGCCCCTCTCTAACCCATCTCTACCAGCTAAGAGAGGAATGCATGATATACAAAAACCACATAATTAAAGACAAAGCTATCTTTTTCCGCAGTACACTAGACAATGCAAGAAACCGCCCCAAAGAGCTCTTAAAAATCATTCATCAACAAACCTCTAAACTAATCAAAGAAGCCACACCTGTAGCAAAAAAACGCTGCGACAACTTTGCCAAATTCTTCAATGATAAAATCTCACTCGCAGACACCCCTTGACAACCCTCCCCCCACCACAGAAGTTCACAGCTCCCCAACCCACTTCTCGGCCCCGCCAGCATTGGCCTATCTCCCAATGACCACTCGACCCGACCAGTGTCCAAGGTCCCATACAACACCCATAAGCTGGAAGGCTTTCAACCCACTCATGGAAGAGGACATATACAAGGTAATTGCTAAAGCCAAACCCTCGTCCCACTACGCAGACCCCATTCCAGCTTCCCTGGTGAAAAGTCTTAAACACACCTTAACACCTCTCTAGACTAAGCTAATAAACAGCTCCCTGAGCAATGGGGTTATGCCCGACTGCCTCAAACTGGGCAAAATCATCCACTGCTAAAAAAAAAAAAAACAGGTGCAGACCTAGAAATCCTCAACAATTTCAGGCCCGTCTCCAATCGTCCCTTCCTGGAAAAAGTTCTTGGAAAATGTGTTCCCGCCCAACTCAACCAACACATTGGCAACAACAACCTACTTGACTCTCACCAATCAGGTTTCAGGAAGGGATGCAGCACAGAAACTGCTATTCTGAATATAGCAGACAATATACATAATTCTCTGGATGCTGATAGATGCTGCCTGCTCATCCTCCTAGACCTATCAGCAACCTTCGACACGGTCGACCACGAGGTTCTTCTGAATTCCCTGCACCAAGAGATCAGAGCAGATGGCACAGTTCTGCAGTGGTTCGTATCATTCCTGCACAACTTCTTGCGACAAATTAAAATAAACAACTCAACTTCAGATTCTTCTGCCATCACCAGAGGCGTCCCCCAAGGCTCAGTCCTCTCACCTACACTCTTCAATATATACATGGAACCCCTCACCTTAATACTTAAACAAGCTAACATCGCATACCACCTTTATGAGACAACTCACAACTTTACCTGGAAGTATCCTCTCTGACTAACATATGCCAGCTGAACACCATTCTCATAATGACCAAAACTGGTTGACTCTTAACCAACTCAAACTCAACCAAGAAAAGATGGAAATTCTCCTTCTATCCAACCAAAGCCAGACCCCAGATCCAAGAATGACTAAACAACCTAGATGGTCTAAACTGCAAACTGACTGTGGCAGACTCTGACAAATCCCTGAGGATCACCATGGACTCAAGTCTCAACATGAGCTCTCACATAAAGACAACATCAAAGGGTGCCTTCTTCAACCTAAACCTTCAACGGTATTAATTCCTTTCTCCCACCAACTGATTAAAAAACCAGCTAACAAGCTCTGGTTCTGTCCAGACTGGACTATGGGAATGCCCCCATCACAGATACCCTGAACTCTCACTTAGCCCCAGTGAGAGCTTCCCTAAATGCAGAAGCAAGGATGGTAAGAGGAGCAAAGAGATGTGAACATATCTGCCCCTTACTGAAAAGTCTAAAGAGGTTACCAATCGAAGCATGTTGTTGTTTCAAAACTGCCCGTCTCACACACAAAGTTCTTCACACTGGCAATCCAGCCTACCTTGCATTGGAACTCACAAAGGCAGGCCAAACAAGAACCCTAAGAAGCTCCAACACATTTCTTCTCATCCCACCCAAAAAACAAACAAAAAGCCCTCTCTGGCTCCTTCTCCTGCAAAGTCCCCAAAATCTGGATCTCTCTCCCGCTACATATCAGATCGAAACCCCGTTCACGATCTTCAAGGGACTTCACGGAACTTTCGACACTTTAATCTGAACTGTATTTTATTGACTGACAATGCCTCTTACAATGTTATAAAGTACGACTATTGATTGGTATTCCCTAACAATTGTTGTAAAGCATTCTGATATTCTCTGGTCTACCTGCCACTATACAAAACTCTTAAAATGAATAAAAACGTATTAAATGTAATATGGTAACCCAATGTTATCCTATGGGAGAGGTAGGCCTCCGTAGTGAAAAATAAATTTAAGTTTTTCACCACCAGGACATGTAAATATTAAAAGTATATTTAAATACTTTTTAATTTTAATTTTTAATGTAACATTTTTTTAATTACTTTTTCATTTTTAAAACAGCCCATGGCTGTTTAGGGCCTACTCTAGGGGTGACATATGTATTAAAAAGAAAGGTTCATGCCTTAAAAAAGGTTTATTTTGGCAGGTAAAAATGGCAATTTAAAACTGCTTATACAGGATGCAATGGCAGGCCTGAGACGTTTAAAAAGGCTACTTAAGTGGGTGGTTCAAGAAGTGCTGCAGGTCCCAAGTAGCATTTGCCAGCCCTGGGTACATGTAGTACCACTTTATTAACACTTGCAAGTAAATTAAAAATGTACCAATTAGGCATATGCTAATAGCACCATGTTTTAGGGAGAGGGCATACACACTTTACCACTGGTTAGCAGGGAAAAAGTGTATATAGTTTTATAAGTCAACAAAAACGGGTTCTGAAAACAGGACGGTGAAAACAAAAAGTTTAGGGATAACCCTGCAAAGTGAAGTAATCTCGCTACCAGGGGGCGAGGTGGAGCCCCAGGGGGCGGCTGGCGCGCCGAGACGCAGTGTACCCGCTCTAGGGCAAAAAGAGGACAATCACTCTTGGGCCACAGTGTCCCCTAGCCAGATATCCAGGTAGGCCACCATGTTGTTGCCCTCCACTCTCTCCAGGAGGCCCACCACTTGGATATAGTTCCTGCTGGCCCTTTACTCCACATCCTCCACCATTTGTTCCAGCACCCTGGCCCTATCCATCATGTCGGCCATCTGAGTCTTCAAGACGCCTGTCACGGGGGTAAGTTCTGCCAGCAACTGTTCATTTTTCGTTACTCAGTCCACAAACTTGCACTGGTCATTGCGAAGGATACCTATATCTGCCACCATCGTATCCATTTTGAGTTAAAGAGCTTCTTTGGTGTTTTTGATGGCCAGTAAACTAGAGTCTAGTTTGTCTGCTGGTATAGGGTGTGTTGGAAAACGGCCCTCTCTACAGGGTCACCCCAAATGTTTTACCTTCCTCTTCCTATTTTTCTGTACTCGTTTTTGTCGGCCGTAGGACTCCGAGCACTTTACCACTACTAATCAGTGCTAAAGTGCATGTGCTTCTTCCCTAAACATGTGTGTAATTGGTGTACACCTGATTAACATATTTAATTTACTTGTAAGTCCTGGTAGTGACAACCTGCTCATTTTGTTTTTCACTACTTTGAGGCCTACTCCTCTCATAGATTAGCATTGGGAATTCCTTAATACACTTTTAAGCTCTAATTCCTGATGAGGAGTAGCTTTTTCATATGTTTGGAATGATTTTAATAAATTCTACTTACTAGTGAAGTTGGATTGAACATTACGGTTTTAGAAAGTGCACTTTTAGAAAGTGTATATTTCTCTGCAATTACTAGCCTGTGTGCCAGACAGCTCGTCTCCAAAACCCGTCTCAGGTGGGTGAAAATTAGACTTTGGACATTCCCTCTAGACAGCCACAACAGAGGAAGGATAGGTGTGTCTGAGAACTAATCTACATACATCTGCATTCTGATGGCCATGCCTGGGCAGGATGGAAGGGAGGGGCCAACACTTCACTTGAATAGGTACAGTCCTGTCCCCACACAAAGGGCTGATTTACCCCTTCATAGATAGCCTGGCAAACAGGACTGGGCTGAAAGGGAAACCTGTGCACTTCAGAGAGCTGCTTTGAAGTCACCCCCCACATCAAAGGCACTTCCAGGTATAAGTACTGGGTCTCTGACCCCATCAAATCAGACACTTCTGGATCTTGAACTGAACCTCTGTCAGAAGGACTGCTGTGCTGCTTAAAGGACACATCTTAGTACTGCAGACTTGGAAGGCCTGCTTTTCTCTAGTTTTGCCCTGTTGCTCTCGGACTCTGCTGAAGGAGAGCTGGACTCTGCCTTCCCTACAAGTGATCTCCAAGGGCTTGTTGGCTTGATTCCTGTTGCTTGAGACTCAGGGAAATCAAAATCTCTACCCCGGCTCCTGTGCCTTGCTCACTGGAAGTGGACCAGATACTAGATACAGAGTGTAGCAGCAACAGCACATCGACACGGCTGCATGACTAAAATCAGCGCACTGCATCTCCAGAGATCGATGCATCGGACAGCATATCGCCGCCGCTGCAGCAGCTTTGTGAGATCGACACATCCACATGACTGCGACGCATCCACACGACTGCGTGGCAGAATGCGGGACACATCGCTCTACGCCTCTCGACTCCAGCACCTGTTTTCAGAACTCACACATCACCCTCACTGCATGGAGATCAACCTATCTCACGGTTTATGACCAGGAAAGGTACGTTGTTCACCGGGGCCCGGTGGGTCCTGTAGCCGGACAGCGTTTTATCACAGTCGGGCCGAACTTTGACTTTGCCCTGGTCCAGCGCCACCTAAAGTAACCTTTTAGCACTACTTGCTTCTGCATTTATTCCTTTAAAATTCAATAGGTTAACTTCTATACATTGGGTTTTTATCGTTTTGGTCCAGTTTTGCTTTAAATATAATCTATTTTTATAAACCTGTGTGGAGTCTTTTTGTGGTGTAGTCATTGTGTCACTGTGTGTGTGTGTGTGTGTGTGTTGCACAAATACTTTACACATTGCCTCTTTAGATAAGCCAGACAGCTCTGTGCCCAGCTACCAGAGACTATCTTTAGGTGTGTATCTAGCTTACCCTGACTAGAATTTTGGCTTCTGCTTGGACAGGGTGCATACCTTTGCCAACCAGAAAACCAGTTTCTAACATGGTGCGACTCTTGCTGTGACTTAGAGACACTGTCCAAGGTGTCACCATCAGGCCACATCCCCCTCTGTTTACCAGGATCCATGACCTTCCAGCAAGAATGATGCCCCATGATGGGGCAGAAAGCAACCAGCCCAGTCGACCTGTGGGCTGCAATTTGGGCCAGGGGATTCTGCTCAGGGCAGTACATCGGGGGCCCAATCCCTTCCTCTTGCTGCCACAATGGGGCTTCTGCATAACACCGAGGCCCTTTCCAGCGGGCAAAGCGGGCTCTGGGCCCGGTAGGTTCTGAGGCGGATAATGAGTCACACAAAGAGGATGCACTAAAATCTCTCCTCCAGGTATTCGATTTTGTGGGCTACCTCGCCGCCGATTTCATGCCCCCTCTCCGCAGATAGCCACAAACTCAAGGCTCAACTGTATTTACTTGCAGGAGGTTCTGTACTGTTGTCAGTAGTACTCTGTCAGGCCTACCAGGTATAGGCCTCGGCATGGCCTTGCATTTTCAGGGGTCCGGACCCGCATCCCGAAGCCATCCCACGGTCATCGAACGGCACGCCCCCTTCCCCCAAACAGGTAGTTGGAGAATGGGCACCAAAGTCAACCGCTGTGGCCCGGCCGCCTCTCCCCAGGCTGCACCTCCACTACTTTTAGCCCAGCCAAGGTATTTCCAATAAGGATCATGTGAGAGGCGACGGTAATCCAAGCAGCAAGGCAAGCCCTCTATTCGCGACCAAACAGGGCCTCCGGGCGAAGGCACAATCTGGGAGTTTGGGCCTGTCACATCGCTCTGTTCCACCCAGGACTCTCGAGCGGCAACTTAGGTGAGCAGAAGCGAGGTCAGGCAGCATGCGTTGTTTCTCCAGGTGGCCTCAGAGAACAACAAATGTCGTAGTTTCCGGGACCTTAGTGCCCACACAACCCTGCATTGTTCCAGAGGGGTAGAGGCATGAACAAGTCAGGATGGTGCCGGATGGCAGTGCCCCGGAGGGTGTGTCGCCAGATTTTGCTTATTCCATCGGTGTTAGCCAAGCCCCCAAATAATTTAGAAGATAAACAGTTTATGGGAAGAGAAGGTAGGAATAATAAGAATATTCTGGTACGCATCTGGGGATAAATAAATAAATCCCATAGAGTTTGGATTGCTGCAGATTACAGTTAGAAGCCCACCTGTCAACAAGGCTAAGATCTAATTTGTGAGCTCACTAAGAAGTAGTATTTTCAAAAATTGAAGAAAAATAGGAGGTGCTAATACATAAAAGTACAGACACAAGGTGATCAAAGTCTTTCTTGAAACTGGCCAGGGACAAATTTGTCATGAAAGGAGGCGAGAATGAGCTCCTGACTATTGTAGTATCTTGCTTGTTAGCAATGAGGGAACCCTTTTGGCTCCTGATGAACTCCGTAGAGTTGTCATTTAAGTGTTAGAGTGGAATGCAATAAGGCTATTTAGAATGTTGAGTTTGCAGTTATATGGCGAAGATTAAACACGTGTAATCCTAAGCTGTGTGTGTGGTGTAGTCACTGGCGGGTACCCAGGCTGGGGAAGACACTACAACTACCGGAAAAGAACTGTGTCAATGTGATTTTTTTGATAAAAAACAATTTCTAAACGGAAGGTCTCAAAGCTCTTTATTGCACAGGCACTGTCAGAGGTTTGGAGTTTTTGAGGCAAGCCTGTGTGAATTATTTTATGCACCTTACATCTATGATAGCCATTAAGGCACAGCGAGTACATGAGTGATGTTATTGTCATTATAAAATTTGCACTGCGTATCGTGGGGAGCTGCAGCTTGAAGTGTTGCCTTTAACCCTTTGAATGCGGGCGGAATTCCCCCGCGATGCGGCAAAATTTGACGCGTGTGCAGATCGGACGGCTCCCGGCTGTACGACGCACATGCCCACCGTGACGTCGGACGGCCGGGGGCCGTCTGACGCATCCAAAGGGGTCTGGTTTATTTTTGAAATCCCATGAGTAGTAAGTTATGGTTATCAAGTGTGGACAGGACTAGTGCCGGTCCTAGAAATTGAATTTCTTGTTGCTGCATGCACAATTTTGTTCCTCACAGTAATTACAACTGAAATTGAACATTTTTGGCCACGACGTTAATAGGGGTGACTAAATTAAATATTTTATTTATAACAAAGCCTAAAGATGTAGTGCAGTCAATGATGTCAGGTTTGCAATCGAAGAAAAAAGTAAAACCAGGACTGCATGCGTAAATTTGCAGGAGGCAGAGAGATAAGCAGGAATGTGTTTAAGAGTTCACTTCGAGTGTTGATAAGTCAGCCAAGTTATTAATTGAGCCAACACATCTTAACCACTGAAAAGTCCTCCACGTTACAGTCAACCCTATTAGTAAAAGAGATAACATTATTTTTGGCCTGTCCCAAAAGGAGCAGTGCAGCCTCAGCTCCTAGGCCAATTCACCTCCATAAGGGAACACAAGTAACCTCAGGAACTCAAGCCAAATCTCACCATGGAGGCCAAAACATCTACGCACTGGGGTTGCTGTGGGCCCTTGTCGAGAAGAAACAACCCTGCAAACAGGACTGGACTGCTCCTTTAATACAACTAAAAAATCATTTACATTCAGATTTAGTTTTTTTTTTTGTTGAAAACTTTAT
Source organism: Calotriton arnoldi (assembly GCA_963921515.1). Taxonomy (NCBI): domain Eukaryota; kingdom Metazoa; phylum Chordata; class Amphibia; order Caudata; family Salamandridae; genus Calotriton; species Calotriton arnoldi. Next base: position 3,505,775 of record CAWUFW010000495.1, on the reverse strand, counting down.
CAGTTTCATAGCAATTACATTCAGTACATGGTTACTCGCTGCAATTTTGCAATTTAACAAGGCACGATGTAAAAAAGAAAAACAATTACTTGCGTAGCAATTCCTGCCCACCATCCGACCCGCATCTATCTCATGACAGCATATATATCTTGTATTTATAATTGCAATCATCAACCCTCTCCCAAGTTAAAACATTACACCATTGGTACACACCTCCCCGTCTCAATTCAGCCAACAGCAATTGGAAGCATATGCCTGGGATATTTCCCCCACTCCGGTGGGGACAATCCCATCCGGTTGCTGCGAAGAGGGGGCAGCCCTAACTTCAAGCAAATAACTCCAAAGGGGCCCCCAGATATCTTTTGGCCGAGATGCCGGAGGCTGGGTGACAGCGTAAAGTTCACTGTTCGTGTTGCAATATGTTAGACTATTAAGCCAGGCTTTTACTGTAGGGGAGGTTCTGCAGCCCCATTTAAGAGCTATCTCCCTCTTCGCCAGCAGCAAGGCAATTGCCGTAAATTTGCGTACCCCCTTTGGGAAACCAAACACGTAACCCAAAAGCACGGTCTCAGGTGTGGGCTCTACCTCCAAACTTATCACTTTTGCTATTACACTGTACACTGCTCGCCAATAGGCCTCAATTTTGACGCAGTTCCAGACAAGATGTACGAAGTCGGCATGTGGTGCCCCGCACTTAGAGCAGGCATGTGGTCTGCTGGGATCAATAGTGTGCATTTTCTCCGGAGACATATAAATCCTCCACAAAAATTTAAAGCGTATTAATTTAGGTAGACTATTTAGGGAGACTTCTTTAGTTTGTGTGCAACAGAAAGCCCAGTGCGAATCCTGAATGGGGTGCCCTAGATCTCGCTCCCACGCCTCCCGGACCTTAGCGTCCCTGCTGGGAACCATTGCCACGAACGCGCCATACATCTTGGAAATAAGGTGCTCTCCCCCGGAATTCGCCATCACTGTGGACAATGGGGTGAAAGGCTCGGGCTCCAAGGGGAACTCAGAAATCCCCGCTCTTAGTGCACAACAGACCCGGTTCAGGATAAAGTGGTCCATAAAAGTTGCATCCATAAATCTCCCCTCCTCTGTGCTAGAGAAGACATGGCCCCCTGTGAATAAGTCTCCAATTTACATTCAGATTTAGTTCAGTACAGATTAGAAGCAGAGACACCTATTTGCTAAAATGTCATGTAATGTTACATTGTGGAATATTTAGTAGTTAATAAATGCTGGATTTAGCACTTCGACCCATCATTTTTTGGCTCTCTTAGGAGGAAGAAATAACAGAACCTATTACCCTGGTCTTAGCAAACACATTTTAAAAATAGGTATTGTTTGCATAGCCTTTATGAAGACGTTTTTCAAATAAATGTAACATTGTATCTTGGGACCACTACGCAGAATGGCTGCCAAAAACACAACATGCATAAGAACTGACATTATTGTTGTAGTCCTAAGCATTTTCTCAGAATTTAAACATTTGCATTAAAATACTGTAATAAAAAACACAACATAGCTGAAGTGATGGTGCCATTAATATATATGTATGCCAAGTCTTTAAAGAAGATTGAAAAACAGATGCAAGCCTTATCACACTAAAATTGAGCAGCGATTCTTATTGTCAAACGTTAGTGCATTGCTAACAGTGCATGGTACCCTGAGGGGTCTAGAAACTAAGATGATGACATTGTAGCACAGATAAAAGCCCCTTTGTGCAAGTAACAGAGCAAACTAACTAAACTCCATTTGTTTACACAATTGTTGGTGGCCGGGGGATTGGGGGTGGGGGAAGGGGGGTGAAGTAAAATAGCCCTATCTGCATAAAATGGTTATCTAGAACAAGAATTCGAATTATTAGCAACATTTTAAAATGAGTGAAGTTGTAAAATTGGAAGTACTGAGAATTCACACACTGGTATTTTTGGGGGCAGAAGAACAAACTATTGAGGTGTGGTTACAGGCCAAGTACTACTGCCAGGAATTAGCAAAGGTCAGCACACCATCCCTTTCTGGTTTATAACCTAGCATACCCAGACAACATCATTATGGCGTGTTTATATGCCCTAGGGGTTGTGGGAGGGTGTACCTGAAGGGTGTGATGTTTTCTCAAGCAAGGATGATGCACACTGCCACTTCAGGAGACAGAATATTGCTAACGTCTTGGCTACCTCATTGATTTGTGGTGGATGACAGCGATGTTAGATGAAATTCAGGACCTTAGTGAGGCTTTTTCATCAACTCCCAGGTCATCTACTGGGGATCAGCAGGTGGGAGTGGTCAGGCAAGAGGTTGGGAAATATACAACCTGCTCTCAACACTTACCCAGACCATGCCCACTTGCTGGTACTCCAGACTGGCGTTCACGGTAAAGTGTAAGTAGAGAGGGCTGCAAAGGTAGTTGGGAAACATTCTCAGTCCAGTCCTTCCTATAATCTATTCTGACCCCAAACCTCTGTGCTGGGAGACAAGCTCAGGAAGTTTAATGACAGACTGATCCAGTCCTATTACTCTCATCCATACCTCCCAGCCCCCACTTCCGAGAGATCTTTCTGGGTAGGGGGTTACAGATTTAAAACGTAGGGGGTTACAGATTTAAAACTAACAGCTCCTCCCATATTTCAGCTTAACGGTGTCAGCAAACCCTCACTTAGAATTCCGAGCAAAAGGTAGGGGGGAGCAAATTGAGGAAACGGGAGCAGCAATCTCTGCTCCCTGTGATCCTCCATGATCCTCAGTGCGCGATCAGAGAATAGAACGGAAACTCACATTTGTTCAGACCAAGACTTACAGAGGTATCACTTATTGGTGCTGTGCAAGTAATTTGGATCAAGGTCCTCACATATACACCTGAGGAAAACCACTATTTATGCCACATACGAAAGTAAGTGCTAGCACAGAAATATATATTCCATCTGCAGCTTCACACCAATAGACATCATGGCAGTCATGGAGCTTACTGGGACCTGGCAGTGGCGTGGCTTTTTGATGTACTATTAACTTTGGTTGAACTAACTGAGAACTGCAATTAATGTATATTAGTGGTAGCTGGCAAAGATTTGTGGTTCGAGTACACTGGTAATTCTGACTGGTCTTGCTGACAACGGAGGATCGGAAGCACCCAAAGGGGGATGCAGAGGGGAGTAAGAAAAGGCAAATGAGGAGGAGGGACAAGGCACAGAAGGAAGGCAGCGATCAATTACAGCAGGCAAAGGAATCAGTGGTACAAGGGGAATTAGGCAGAAGGGTGAGAGATCAAAACTATAGTGTGAAAGACAGTAAAGGTACAAAGCAATGGGACAAGAAAAGCACACTAAGGAGGAAAATCAATTAGCACAATTGTAAGTGCCAATAAAAAGCACAGAGGAAGAAGAGCAAACTGTAGAGAAGATGGGGACCTACATGCACAATAAAGATGGACAAAAAGGGGTAAGGAGACCAAATGAACAGTGGAAAGGGAAAACCAAAGGTAAAGAGCAGGGGTGGACCCAAACAGTACGGAGGACAAATTTGGGCACAATATCAAAGGACATAATGAGATAGACCAAAAGCACATACGTAAGGGACCTCCAAAACACCGCCAAAATAACAAAAAAGGAGATGGAGGGGAGGGAGAGTTAAAGGCACAGTTGGGATCAGTAGTTAAGAGCACAGCAAAGAAGTATAACTAAAGACACAGAGGGATGGAGCGCAAAAGGAATAAAAGGGAGGGACAAGGAGCGAAAAAGTAAGCAAATAGAAAGAGTAGAAAGAACGCTGAAAGAGACAGACACCTCAAATGCACAGGAAATATCAAAGCACAGGTGAGAGAAACACAATAGTTTAGATTGTGCTTATAAGTAACTTTGAGCTGATCAAGACTTTCATGCAAAGGAAGTCAATATAAAATATACAGAAAATAAACTCATAGAAGGGACATAATACCGAAAATATCCTGGAACTACTTTTCTGGATGGATATAAGTTCTTGTTAAAAAGCAGCCTTCAAAATTCAAATACTGCATTCAAATATGGTCTTTCTCACTACCTGGATAAAACCATTGATTAAACAACTAAAATATCATTATTGAAAGTTCTTAAAAACAAGTCTCAAAACAAAATCGAATAAGAAATAAAATAGTCTCGCCACTGGGTTAAAATACTTACAGTGCTAACACAAGAGCTTAAAATGAACGTTTACAAAGGGGTGTGCACTTCAGTTTTCTTAAGCCTTGGATACAAATAAATAGGATAAAACACTGCTACTTTCCGCAGCATTTTTTTTTCTTTTTGGTTGCAGCCCATGGAGGTTTTAGCATGGTCACTGGGTGGCCTGTAACCCCCAACTTTGTCTTCTGCTGATTGTAATGACAAACCCCGCCAGCGGTGCCAAGATGACCCGGATATAGCACCATGTATATCCTCTGGCCAGGCGTGGCCAGAGGCTATATAATAAAGAGGCTAAGAACGCATGTGGTTTTTGAGACTGTAACCTATACACTCTGTGGCTCCAATAATTTAGCGCATTCATCCGGGCCCTAGCAAATCCACACAAGGGTCGCTACACTGGCGACGAGGGTGGGTCTTTCCAATCCCCCCACCTAGCCCTACCAATTTAGCTGCAGTTCGCAGGGATCACCCTGCAACGATGCTGGCCTCACCTGATCCTAGTCGCCGGCGTATGTGTTCGGGCCGCAGAGCCTTCGGTCCCCGTAATCGGTGCAGGTTTCGCTGTGCGGGACATCTCCTGGCATGCTAACACCACTCCAACTCCGCCTGTGCAATGTGAGTCATCAAACGCGTGGTTGGATACACCCCCGTGGACACCGCCGGCCCTGCACGCAGCACCGCCCGCAGCCAATGAAAGTGCTCAGGAGTGTCTTCCCCTCCTGGCCTCTGCACCCTGACCGAGTGCCTCGCCTGCTCCACCACCCAGAGGGTTGACCTGACTGCTACTTGCTCCACGGCTGCCCTGGCTGAAGCCCTTCTGCTCACTGAGTTTAGCACTGTTCTCTATGGTGCTCATAAAAGAATCAGCTGCTGTAAGACTTGCCCTTCACTGTGGTAATCATAAAAAAACATTGGCTGCTGCAAGACTGTCACCGGGCCTCACTTCCCTGCTGTTATGAAGCATTGGTCGACACAAGGTCGCTCTCCTTCCTAACTGTGCCAACTGCGCTTAAGAGACATCGCAGCCATGTCTGATGAGGCCATCAATGAGGCACCCCCACAACGCCCGCCCAGGCCACACCCCAACACACGCTGGTCAGCGCACTGCCCCTCTTCAGCGAACTTGCGGACTCTGCCACTGAGTCACCTCACTGGATGGCCTGGATCGGTAGGTTGGACAACTATTCTGTTGCAACTCGTGAGACCGATAGCGCCGTCAAGAGATCCCTCCTGCTACACTACACGGGGAGAAAATCTACAAGCTGTTTAGACACCTGCACGACACTGGTGTTGCGATCAACTACGATGCAGCGGTTAGGGCGCTCAATGCACATTTCGACCCGCAACTTAACCCAGACTACGAGCGCTTCAAGCTCCGCCAAGCCGGCCAACGTGAGGGGGGAGTCCATAGACACATTCTACGCACACCTGCAGCAACTAGCCAGCATGTGCACAGCGGAAGACCAACAAAAGGAAGTAAGGGCGCAACTTATACAAGGCTGCAGGAACAAAACACTAAGGGGCTCATCCTACGACAGCCCAACATTACCCTGGATGACATCTTCATCTTGGCCCGGTCCCACGACCTATCTACCGCCAGGGCCATGGAAATGAACGTAGCCATCACACACCAGCCTGAAAGAAGAACATCAGTGAAGATAGAACACGCCAATGTGGTTCGCGCACGAGGCAGGGGGAACAGGCCCAATCAGCCGCTCTATCCGGGTCCCGATGTGGGTAATGCGAGCGTGAAGAACACCCATTCGAAGAATGCCCGGCGCTGGGGCAAACATGTTCGAAGGGTGGCACCCTCAACCACTACGCCACTGTGTGTAGAGGTGGGCCCAGAGGCTGAGGAGCATGAGGGAGGCAGATCCCATTGAAATTGGTAAGGCAACTGTCCCTGGAAGACCCAGAACCCCAAAGAGCCTCGAAGATGTCACCTCGTCACCGACACCAAGTAGAAGACTCTTCTCCAGACGAAGAAGAGGAAGCATTCCTCATCTAATTTACCAACGATCTTAAGCGGAACAGACGACCACAACCAACTTTCATTGTCGAGATTGCAGGATCCAGCATCAAGGCACTCATAGCCGCTGGCGCTTTTTTGAAAGTAATGGGGATCCAGCACTACTGATGCCTCCAGCCACAACCACCTCTGTCCCCGACAAATACTAAAATATTCACATACGCAAGTCAGACACCTTTACCCCTAAAAGGGCTAATGACCGTCTAAATAAAAGCAGAAGGCCAAGAGATCACGACCACCACCTTCCAACCATCCAACTCCTCAAAAGCCCTTTTTAGCATAGTACAGGACTTCATCGCTCCGCAAGTATGCAGTCAATCTCCAGTAGAATCCCAGGAGTTTTGCGACTCATTTGCGGTTTACTTTCAGGAAAAGATAGCCAATATCTATTCAAAATTCCCGGCTGCTCCTCTGCAGGACCCAGAAACCATCACTAGGACAGGAGAGCGAGGAAAAATAACCCGCAGCACCAGTGGCGGTTGGTGGCTTTTAAAATGGGGGGGGGCGTAAAAGTCATTTGCGACTTTGACTGATTGAGTGAGCCTAACTGACTCAAGAGGGTTTGTGGGGAAGGGTTACTTCTTGCCCCCCAGGAATCTTTTGGGGGACAGGGGGTGAAATTATGTGTTTTACAGCATTTTGGGCAGTACTTTGAATAAAAGAAGTGTGTTGAAATATCGGATTTACAAAAAACTTTAAATGCTATCTCTTGGGTCCTCAAGAATCTGATAACATGGCTATCCTAAATAATTTTCATGGTGCAAAATTGGAGCTACCTTTGCATAAAATAGTACTGAACTGATTTGATCTCAAACTTGGCCCTATTAAATTACGTTGAGCAATATGTATTTGTCTTGTTCTCTTTTAGGAAAGAAGTGCAAATCAGCGTGTTTTTTTTTGCACTAGTGCAAAACTGTAAATAATATGGATAATACAAATACTGGAGTCAAATCTGTTTGTTCCATTCCTTTTATGCACGAAGAAAAAATGGTGGAATATATTGTTCATTTTTTTACACCAACACAAAACTTTAGAAAAAATGTCATCACAATTTGTGACAAATCTACAAAATCAAAAGTAGAAAGCCTTCAGGTATCTCTGCTCCGATGCGTGTTACACGATAATAAATACTGTTCAGGTAATTACTAGGGGCGGGACACTGGAGCTATACCCCACAAATATAAATCGCCATGATGTGGTTACAAAAACGTTATTGTGTAGAAGCAAAAAGGCAGTGCGTGCTGTTTAGTGCTCAGTTGTAAGTAGAATAGGCGAATTTAGACACCAGAGACACGGATTTTACATGAACTAATAGGTGACTGCAGCAACAAACACAAACAGCAACAACTGGCTGTTTTGGATTTTTGCTGAATTCACCACAGGCTCACTTTCCCATGAGGTAGCTTTCTTTGCAGAATCAACGAAGGTCGCCGCTCTGCAGACGCACGTGCGCAGCCGTTAGCTCGTCTCCAAGGCAGAGTCGGGTATTTGTCTAATTAGTTCGCTTGAGAGGCATATTTTATTTACTCACACTGAAACAGTACCAGCTAATTAATGCACTGCCATAGTTTACGCTACACACACTGATAAAATGTAACTGAAAAATACATTCAATACATCTAACACAAATGACTATTTTTTTATGTTTACTAAGTTTTTTTAAGCACCAATGACTTTAAAATAATGTGCCACTGCCAACATGCACAATGAATTGCACACTGTGTCTGCGCGTATCCTTAAGCACTGCTGTGAATGGTTTCCATTACAGCATGCTAGGAAAAGATGCTGGCTTCATATAAGGAGCACCGAATCAGAAAAATTTGGAGTTTGGGGCAAGGGCACTATCGAACAGCCCATACACTGGAAGGCACAGACTATGGAGTTCACAACACCCGCGTCCCGTTTCCCTATAGGAAAGCAGCCGCGGCCGGCATGCTCGCGGGGTGGGGGGGGCGGAATAAATAAATAAAAAGTAAGTTAATTCTGCCGGTTACCAAGCCACCTCCGCTCCTGGCCGGTCACGGTGTAATGGTGCAGCCGGGTCCCACTCCCGCGTGTTCCTGCTGCAGGAACAGGAAGCAGCCAGCAGGCAGCTTCCCTCCCCTACCCAAGCCAAGCCAATCACAATGGTGCAATGGCAGCGTTGTGATTGGTGAGGCGCAGCGGAGAGCGCCCCAGCCGGGCCATTTTCTCTATGTAGGCTGCATGCAGCAGCCTACATAGAGAAAAAGGGAGAGTGCGCATGACTGAGTTGGTCGGCCCTGGGGCCGACCAAACGGTCAGTACCCACAACAGTGGGCAAAGCCACTCCCCCCCCCCCTGCCCCCGAGCAGGACCGCCCACCTGCCAGCCCCCAATCAGGCACTCCAGGCACTCTGCTTTCTCGCAGTGCGAGAAGCAGAAACATAAAATGGTAGTTTTACCATTTTATGTTTCTGCCTTCTCGCACTGCGAGAAAGCAGTGGGGCAACGCCCCCACGCCCCAATGGAGGAGCCGCCACTGCGCAGTACCCTGGACTGCTTTCAGCCTGCTACTCTAGAGGAAGTATATAATTCCCTAGTCAAAGCTAAATCCGGTTCACCTCGAGATCCATGTTCTCCCAAGACGATGGCTCTTCTTGCCACTTGCTGTGCCCCCTTGATCCTAACATTTTTTAACTGCTCAATACAAACGGGAATTATCCCTATAGCGTGGAAGGAAGCATGTGTACGGCCCATATTGAAAAAAGCCACACTGGACCCTCAGGCACTCAGCAACTATCGGCCAATCTCCCTGCTACCCCTTTTGGGTAAGCTATTGGAAGGCCTAATAAATAGGCAGCTGGGATCATACCTTGAATCTAATAATATCCTGGACACCTCACAATCGGGGTTTCGACCAGGGTTCAGCACAGAGACTGCACTCCTGGCCGTGACTGATTCACTCAGACAGGGGATGGATATAGGAAGTCCGGTAGTACTGATATTATTGGATTTGTCCGCGGCCTTTGATACCATCTCGCACTCAAGGCTCATAAACAGACTGCAGGCCAGCGGCATCCAGGGAACAGCATTGAAATGGCTGCAACATTTTCTGTCAGATAGACAGCAGACGGTCATCTTAGGTCCATACTCCTCAGGCAAAATGCAGTTGGACAAGGGTGTACCTCAGGGATCATGGCTAAGCCCAACGCTGTTTAATATATATATGGCCCCATTAGCAATGATCGCAGAGCAATTCGGCTTTGAGATCATTTCATACACTGACGACACCCAGCTTATGTTCACCATGGACCTAGACCTCGAATCAGAGAAAAAGCGCTTCTCGGCCGGAATGCTTGCTATCTCCAACTGGATGACTGAGAATTGTCTCCAGCTGAATCCAGAAAAAACGGAGATTATGCTACTTGGGAAAGCCCCAGCCATCTGGTCGGACGACTGGTGGCCCCACCAATTGGGTGCCACTCCTGTGCCTAAACAAAAGGTAAAAATCCTAGGGATAAAACTTGATCAAGCCCTAACAATGAAAGACCATATTGCTGCCACCACAAGCTCCTGTTACTACAATATGTGTCTCCTGCGCAGAATCTTTCCCCTTCTCCCCACAAATGCCCGTACAACCCTGGTCCAGGCCATGGTAATTAGCAGACTCGACTATGGGAATGCCCTGTTGGCTGAAGTGAGTGATACCCTACTCACTAAGCTACAGGTGGTCCAGAACACCGCGGCAAGACTAATTCTGAACCGTCCTGCAGGTACCCCTTTAGCGCCTTTGCTGAGGGAACTGCACTGGCTCCTAGTGAAGAAGCGTTCCTATTTTAAAATTTGTTGCCTCACGTATAACGCCTTGAGAGGCAAAGGTCCATGCTTTCTTAAAATAAAAAAATAAAACTTACTACCTACGTACCCAGCCGAAATCTTAGATCAAGTACCCAAGCCCTTCTGTGCATGCCCCGAATCCGTCAAATCCGCTCCGGGAGTAAGGCCTTCTCCTATTTTGCCCCAGGGTATTGGAACAAATTACCCATAGCTCTCCGAGAGACTCCCATATATAGCAAATTCAGGAAACAACTAAAGGCCTATCAATGCTAATCTCTTCTGGCTTGCTCCTCCGGTCAGGATCCGCAACAGCGCCGAGATGCCCCCGGGTGATACGTGCGCTATAGTAAATAATATTAACATAACATAACATCGACAAAGAAGCGGACACCCTTGTTAGAAGCCATACTGCAGAGTACCTAGGTCTAGTGGTCTTCGCGCTCACCGTGAAAGCCTTCCAGACAGAGGAGATATTGCGTCAGTTCCCGGATCTATTCACAGGACTTGGGTGTCTGAAAGCTCCTCCAATAAAACTACACATCGACAAGTCCGTCAAACCAACAGACCTCTGGCACCGGCGTGTACCGTTCCTCCGACGACCACTTGTGGAGCAAGAACTCAAACTCGAAGAACAAGACATGATCGAAAAAGTCTAACGTCCAACGCGGTGGGTGTCCCCCATGGTGATTGCCGAGAAGCTGAAACAACCAGGCAAGATGAGACTATGATAGACATGCGCCTCCCCTATCAAGCCATCAAGCGCGAGAGGCACATAACTGCAGACCTAAATGGCTCGCAGTGGTTCTCCAAGCTGGACCTCAATGCCGGGTACCACCAACTGAAGTTGGCGGCGGAGATTCACTATATCACAACATTATCCATGCACCTAGGGCTACGCCATTATAAGAAGCTGAACTTTGGAATCTCCTCCGCCGCCGAGGTCTTCCAAGATGTGATATGGGAGACCCTGTCTGGCTTAGAAGTAGTCATGAACGTAAGCTACAACATCCTGATCCACTCGAAGACCACTGAATAACATCACGGGCACCTCCGAGTGGCATTGAAAAGACTAGCCAACCATGGGGTCACCCTCCAAAGAGACAAGTGCATTCTTCCAGACCTCTTTCGAGTTCTTCGGTTATGTCTTCAACCAAGAAGGGGTCCATGTGGATCCCTGCAAATCCCACGTGATCAAGCAAGCACCAGCTCCAACCACAGTGTTGAAAGTACGTAGCTTCCTGGAAATCCTGTGGCGGTTCATTCCGAGCCTGGCGACCGTTGCCAAGTCTCTACGAGCTCTCACCAAGAAAAATGCTCCCTGGAAGTGGGGCCGTAGCAAAGCAGGCGCTTTCCAAAACTTCAAGAAAGCCCTCCTCAGCAAAACAACGATGGCCTACTTTGACTCTAAGAGGCACACTGAACTGTTAGTCAACGCAAGCCCTGTGGGCCTAGGAGCAGTGCTCACCCAAGAAGTGGAACCAGGCAAATGGGCATCACTCGCCTTCGCCAGCAAAGCTCTTAACTTAGGCTCGATACTCGCGAATAGAAAGAGAGGCATTGGCCATCAACTGGGCTTGTGGTCACTTCCGCTTTTACCTCAGTGGACGGCTGTTCCGCGTGGTCACCGATCACCAACCGCTTGTCCCCTTATTTCGCGGCACATTGGTACAACCTCTGCCGTGCATTGAACAGTGGGCCATCCAGCTGCAACATTATCAAATAGAAATAGTCTATCAACAAGGGTCAAAGAACCCAGCTGACTTTCTCTCCCGTCACCCACCCTCCCCTTTGGATGACCGCAATGATAGCACAGACACCACGGAGGAGTATGTGGTCTCAAGGAGCGTGCCCTCAACATTCCAGAAATCAGCAAAGTGACCATAGCAGACCTGGTCATGGTGAAACTCATGGATGCTCTACAACAGGGCTCGTGGCAGAACTTCCTGTGAGATGCCAACAACTGGCACGGCCCAGATGAAGAACGCCATGGGAAGATATGGAAAATATGCGACGAATTAAGCGCCACAGCCAAAGGCCTCATATTGCGAGGAGCACACATCGTAATCCCCAAAAGTCTCCAACTCTGAGTAACAACCGTCGCTCATGGAGGCCACCAGGAGACTGTCCGGATGAAATCGCAGATGAGAGAGACGGTCTGGTTACCGGGCCGGGAGGCAGCAGTAGATACGTTAATGAAGCAGTGTCCATCATGCCAGCTCACCAGTCTTCCTGAAGCCCCAGCACCCATTAACACAGAGGAGCCGTGAAAAACCCCAAGGTCCCAGATAAGCCTCGATTTTAGGAGCTTCCCAGATGGGCGGATCACAGTAGCGATAATCAACAGTTACTCTAAATACCCCATAGTTGAAGTGGTGGAGTCAACTGTGTTCACGAATGTAGCTCCGATGCTGGAAAATACCTTTGTCCTGTTTGGCCTCCCACACAAAATAGGAACAGACAACGGGCCGCAGTTCCAGGGAGCAGAGTTCAAAGACCTGCTAACAGCCTTAAGCATAAAACACCGCCACATCACTCTGCAGTGGCCACAAGCCAACGGTGAGGTAGAGTGTTTTATGCGCACACTGAACAAGACCCTCAGGATTACGGTGACGGAAGGCTCTAATCCTGAACTCCGCCTACACCAATTCCTGTGAGAGTACCGAGGTACACCTCACTGCACCACACTGTAGTCCCCCTAGGCATTGATGTTGAATGTACACATGCTCTAAACCATCCCCGTCTCCCATCAATGGGCGCCAAGCCTATATGAACCAGCAGGTTCTTAGGCCAGACGTGTCTGGACCAATGAGCATGTGAGCAGAAGAGGCATTCTAAGTCCCGACAACTCCTGCCAGGAGACTTAGTGCCAATAAAGGATCGAAGGGGAAAGTTCTGGATACCCTTTGAGCCCGGCACATGAACAATGACCCGGTGACTGCCAACATGGTCATTTCCAGGAAGAGCCGATCGGTATGAACCCCAATCAGGTTGAGGAAGTCACTTGGGAGGACCAGTGCCCACAATCTGACCCTGGAGAAGTTCCATCAGCTCACCCCACTGCTGGACCACCGAGTGCCAGAGAGGGCTCTGGGGCAAGCGCCCAGACCGATCAGGGATCTGGAGGCACAGCTAGCCGCTCCAACCATCTGCGCTACCACCGGAGGCCATATCCACCGCCAAGCCAAAGACTCAGAAACTTTGTCTGTCAAGCACAAGTTGTGGCTAAGTTGAGAATGGAAGTAATGACTTAAGCACCGCCCCCAGGGCTAAGATGACCTGGATATAGCACCATGTACAATTCTCTGGCCAGGCGTGGCCGGAGGCTATATAAAAAAAAGGGGCTAAGACCGCACATGGATTTTGAGCTCGTAACCTATACACAGTTTGTGGCTTCAATTATTTAGCACATTCCCCAGGCCCTGGCACACCCACACGAGGGCCCGCTACACTGACCTCGAAGCAGACAGTTACTACGAACGTTGCTAAACACGAAGTACACAGTACCTTTGTGCCCTTCTTTACTGCTCTTCTCAGCAGAGGAAAAATGCTTTTCATTTTTATTTAGATGTACACGTAGGCAGAGGAACACAAAATGGAAAGATACCTTTGTCTTTCATCTTGCATTTGCAAGAAATGCTGCTAGACTTTGGGACTTTCAAGGGACTGTACATTCAAGGCAGCTTAAACTGATGGGGAAATGTCTAGTTCCCGATTTGCCATCGTTTGTGCCTGGTGGAGGTTTCTTGTTCAATTATTTTTTGTTTACAAATTTTTGACTCTTGCTCAATTGAAATGACCAACTTACCTAGGACCTTTGCTTCAGTTGTCCTTGTAACGCTAATTCTCTCTTCCCTCTCTGTGCCATATCTGTGACTGTGGAGTATTTCAAAGCAGCACGTCTCACTTTTCAACAGTGCTCGGTTAAAGGCTACACCGTATTCCACACAAAACATCACTGTGGAAGCTTGATCCACGGAAAACCTATACAGTACAGATCTGGTATTGTACTACTCTGGAGATTAGGGGTAATGGATGCATTGAACCACACAGATGCTCTTGTGTGACAACTAGAAGAGAAATACTATATTTTTATTACAAATTCTCACAAATAAATTCTATTAAAAATTAACACTCAATTTTCCTAGGTATCAAAAGAGGGACATGCACTTCCGTAAGGAGCGGCAGATTGTTCGGGTGCACAAAATTAGGCACTAAATTCTTAGTCTACTTACAACTCTGGAGTCGGGGTCTCTTGTCAGTCGAGAAGTGCACCACAACCAGTAATTATCCCATAATCTACATGAAGTGTTTCCTTCCACACCAGTTATGAATCTCTAAAGAGTTGCCGGTCTGCTCGACCAAGCTACAAGAGGGTAGTTAGAGGACACGCTTAAAGAAAATAACTGTTTTACCAGAGGGGTGCCCTTGACTAAATTGTATGTGTAATCCCACCCGCAACTAAATTCAAGTCTTTGACCAGTCTCCTCTTTGTCTTGCCAGGTAGATTTCTTATTATTGCCTACAAGGATTGTTTGATTTCCTAAAAGATTTGAAGGATACACCCCACAGTTACAATAAAATACATTAATGTCTATGTCATTGCATTTTCCATCACTTTCTCCTGCGTGTGGCAGAATGAGTTAGGAAAGACCTTTCTGCATGCACTGTCCACATGTAACTTACGAAGGCGTGAGGCTGCCACCGTCTAAACAGAAATCAATGTGCTACAAGCCTAACACCTCCAGGGGTTGGTGCTGCAGGTTTTCAGCTTGCTCTTTATCTTAGATATAATATTTTTGACAAACCCTAAGAAGATCCAGTCAGCTAGAGAGGAACCGTTAAATATGCCTAATATATCTATTTGACATCATGCACTACAGAAAACAGCTACCCGCACCTGCTTAATCAAGGCAAATAATCGTTCATAAACATCAATGCAATTAAATTAAATATTCCTCCATGACTTTAATGATTAATGTGCTGCTCCCAAGCCATAAATAACAGATGTTCTATAATATCTGCAAATTAAGATGCTGATCAGGTACCTTCCAGCCTGATTTTTCTCTTTCCTTCAGCAAACGTGGCTGATAATTCATTCTGAAAATCTTTCCCTGACAAATGGATTGGTAAAAAATTCAAAGCTCAGAAGTAATAACATTCAGAATATTACCCTGCTTAAGGCAGACCCAGAGTTTCTGCAGAGGTCGGCCCAATCTTTCAGTATGAATCCAAAATAGTAGCCACGCTGGTAATATTTGTGATGCCCTATAGGTAGAGGAGCTGTCATTTGCTGCATATGTAATTGCAGCCTTCAAATCTTCCCGTAGAAAGTGGTTTGCAGTGATAAAATGGGGCGGAGCAAATGATGGCTTCCGCCAGACCACAGTATAACTGTTAAAGTGAGCCTGGAATATCACGATGGCTTCCAGCCATCCTACCAACCTTTAAACCTCTTCTACATTTGTATTTTTTTTTAAACTTTGTAGAAGCAAAGGAGCACAAAATATTTTAGAGCCTAGATAGAACAAGTCGTAAAAATTAATCATATGATTTTTGAAATTCCCCATCATTTGTGAGTTTTAAAAAGTTTAAGGAATGCACAGCTTATAAAAACTGATTATTCAGGGTTTGTTTCCTATAAGCACTCGTAATGAAGATTACACCTTCTGCAGAAGCTACCCCTTTGTTCTAAGGGGATGAGTAAAGCGGCTTCACATGGGATAAAATGGCCGCAACAAAGTGGTTAGGATTGTAGCCATTTGGCAAACACAGGATCTGTTGCAAGACATTTTAGATGACAACGTCAAATGCCATTAAAATGCCCTTACTCGCTCTGCTGCAAACGATGGGCGTGTGTAAGAGCCAGGCAAATGCCTTACTTTATAGTTGAGCAACTTCAAACTGTCATGCATCCAGAATCTTCATATAAAATTTCAAGCTAGCAACCACCACCTCAGATATCCTGGAGTCGGTTTATCTCCCTGCCAACATGAACGGAAGACTGGTGCCAGGACCAAGCCTCTTCTGATGCATCCCTACTAACTAACGCACATTCTGCACAATACTGGAGCCTTGGGACTGCTCTGCTGTTAAACCAAGTGCCATAAAGCTGTGAAGCAGCAGTACCGGGTCCATCTATCTGTAGCAGAACCATGTCCCAGTTCACTATTGATCGTTATGGAGGTGAAAAGCAAATCAGCCACTGAAAGCATAGAGTGATTTCCTACTCCATAGGGGCTGGAAGTGTGACCTCTGATGACTGGGCTTAGTGAATTTTAACATTTTTCAACTAACTAAGGAAAGTTCAGAGTAGATCAGTTAAAAACCAGAACTACATTAAAAGACACTGCATATTTCTACACTGCTGACGAAAAGCTCAGCAACACCCACATATGCCAGTTCATCTCTGTAAGAACCAACCACGAGAGACAAACTTAAGGAAATTGGCAACTTTTCTATTTCCAGCAGCACCTGTGCCCAGGAGGAGCATTTTCATCCCTAAAAATAGTATTTAAGGAGATATCCAACCCAAAAGATTCATCACTGCGGAACAGTCTTAGGCCTGTGACCTGCTCCTACATCAGAGCCTTTCACATCAAGACATCATCACAAAGGATGGACAATTAGTATGTGGATCCGGGGCCAGCACAAATTCTATTTTGGACTCTGGCTGCACCTTAGCACACCAGGAACTCCTTCATTTTACCCTTGCTTCATCAATTACTAAGGATGCTGAATGTTTCATACATCACCGACCACCACCACCCCCAGCTAAGTTAACAAAGCTCAATGGAATCTTCGAAGTCAGATGTGCTCACAGGTCACTACACTCAATGAGCCTGCTACCACTAAAAAGACTAACAGAGAAACAGAATACAGTTGATTATTTTTAAACCCATAGTACCATTATGCACATCTGGAGGATTTTGCAGTCTTTATTCCAGATTGGAAATCACATTTGGTCCCCCCAGAATGAGTTTGGTCCTTGCTCCACCCAATTCTTTACATCAACTGGAAGCTCCATTTCCATTTTGCAGTGCCTGAGAAAATATTTTGGTTTTATGGCCAAAATACTGGTAATATATGAACAAGAGTCTTCAGATGGATATCTACGATCCTAAATAGGCAAGGAACATAACAAAATTACATCAAATTGGCTTTGCACCTCAACCGATAAGATAGTTTTGTAATGCATTCGAGTGTCACAGTCATGGCATTCTTCTGCTAACACAATTTCTAACAGCACATTTTTAAACCAATAGTTTAGCGGAATTCTGCCAATGGAATGAGGGGCACATGAGATTAGTGTCCTCATCCAGTGATTCAATGAAACCGTACATGGCACACCATCCACGCACCATACAACGGATCACAAGGAAAATGATACTTACCCAGTATGCATCTGTTCTTTGCATATATAGAGCTGTAGAGTCATATGCTATGCATATATCGTCATCTTGTGTTGGGTCCGGATGTTTGCACTTTGTTTTTCTTCGAAGAAGTCTTTCCAGTCACGAGGTAGGTGACCCCTCCTTTCGGTGATAGTGCGCATGGGCATCAACTCCATTGTTAGATTGTTTTCCCGCAGAGGGTGATAATGGAGTTAGTAAAAGTAGTAAAAGGAGATGTACATGAATGCATGTATCTAAGTAAGATATTACTGCAACAGGTATAGGTACCCGGGGAGGCGGGTGGGCGCATATGACTCTACAGCTCTATATGCCAAGAACAGATGCATACTGGGTAAGTAGCATTTTCCGTTCGAGGCATATGAGCTGTAGATCATATGTTATGCATAGACTATGTAGCAGTTATCTCCCAAAGCGGTGGCTAACCTGCATCTGTTGCAGTGGTTTGAAATAATGTACGTAAAACTGCCTGGCCCACTCTAGCTTGTTCTCTTGCTAACACATCTACACAATAGTGTTTTATGAAAGTGTGAGCAGTAGACCATGTTGCAGCTTTGCATATGTCATCTATGGGTATATTTCCTAAGAATGCCATAGAAGCCCCCAGTTTGCATGTAGAGGGTGCTCTGGGGGGAACTGTTAGCGTTCGTTTTGCTTTAGCATAGCATATTTGAATGCACTTGACTATCCACCTTGCAATACCCGATTTTGATATGGGATTGCCTTTGTGTGGTGGAGCAAAAGCAACAAAAAGTTGATTTGTGTTACGGAAAGGTTTTGTCCTTTCTATGTAATAAAGCAATGCTCTCTTCACATCTAATGTGTGTAGGGCACGTTCTGCCACTGAATCTGGTTGAGGGAAGAACACGGATAACTCAACCGATTGATTGATATGAAAAGCAGAAATGACTTTAGGATTAGTGCGAAGAACCACTTTATTTTGGTGCATTTGTAAAAAGGGTTCTTCTATAGTTAACGCCTGAAGCTCGCCCACTCTTCTGAGTGATGTGATAGCCACAAGGAAAGCAGTTTTCCATGTGAGAAATTGCAGTTCACATTTGTGCAATGGCTCAAAGGGTGGACCCATTAGTCTAGTGAGAACAATGTTGAGATTCCATACTGGAGCAGGTGGACGTCTCGGAGGAATGACTTTTGAGTCCCTCCATAAAGGCTTTGATAACAGGCACTCTAAAAAGAGATAGATGTTGTCTATTTTGGAGGTATGCAACTAATGCAGCCAAATGTAAGCGTATGGAAGTGTACGCTAAATTGGACCGTTGCAGATGTAACAAATATAATATTCTGTACAGAAGCATTAAGCGGGTTGATGTGGTTATTACAGTATATTACAAACTGCTTCCACTTTGCTGCATAGCAGGCTCTTGTAGTAGGACGTCTAGCTTCTTGATAATATTCATGCAGTCTGGCGGTAGATTAAGATAGCCGAACTCTAAGACTTCAGGAGCCAGATCGCCAGATTGAGCTGACTGGGGTCCGGATGTCTTATGTCTCCATGGCTCTGTGTGAGAAGATAGGGTGTAAGACGTAGTTTTTGGTGAGGGACTACTGATGGTAAACATCCATTTGTACGCGGTCATTACAACGCGTACCATTACTACGCAAGCGTTACAACGCATGCGCTGTAATAACGCGTAGCCTTTACTACGCATGTTATTACTTCGCATGCGCTGTTACAACGCATGCGTTGTAATGCGCGTATGGATGACGGCAGTCAGGGTATGGATTGGCGAGCTGTGGGAGTTACGAGGAGGCAGCGATGGCGAGGAGGCAGCGAAGACGGAACACACACGGAATTGCACTGACGAGGAGGCCAGCAAGACAGAGTGGTGGAAGGAGACCTGGTGACAACTGCATCGAAGCAGGGGCACGAGGGGCTCCGGGCACCCCCGCAATCATCTCAGCACCCACGTAATTCAGAGGGTGTTAAGAGGAACTTCTGCTGTCGTGACATTGACCATGCTTTCAGCCGAGGACAAGGGACGTGCACCGAGGAGAGAGAGGTAAGAGGGACTGTTTATTTTTGAAGGTGTATTTGAGGAGTAGTGTTTTTAGTTTGAGGGTAGTGTTGTGGGTCGTGCAGGGTAGTGTGTGTGTAGGGACAGGAGTGGGGGATGGGGGAGGGTCGTGCAGGGGTTAGTGTTTTAGGGATAAGGGTAGAGTTGTGGTGTTTGTGTAGGGTAGTGTCGGGGGGGGTCGTGCAGGGTAGTGTTTCAGTGTAGGGAGCGGACTGGGGGTAGGGGCAGGGTGGTGCTTGGGGTAGTGGTTTAGGGTAGTGTTGTAGTGTTTGTGTAGGGTAGTGTTTTAGGGTAGTGTCGGGGGGTCGTGCAGGGTAGTGTTTCAGTGTAGGGAGCGGACTGGAGGTAGGGGGAGGGTCGTGCTGGGGGTAGTGTGTTAGGGTTTAGGGTAGTGTTGTAGTGTTTGTGTAGTGTAGGGTAGGGTAGTGTTTTAGGGTAGTGTCAGGGGGCCGTGCAGGGTAGTGTTTCAGTGTAGGGGACGGACTGGGGGTAGGGGTAGGCTCGTGCTGGGGGTAGTGTTGGTGTAGTGTAGGGCAGTGTTTTAGGGTTTAGGGTAGTGTCAGATGGTCGTGTAGGGAAGTGTTTGCGTGTAGGGGCAGGACTGGGGCACAGGGTAGGGTCGTGCTGGGGGTAGTGTTTCAGGGATTAGAGTAGTGTTGTGAAGTTTCTGTTGTGTAGGGTAGTGTATTTGCATTTAGTATTTAGCGTAGTGTTGGGGTGTTTATTTATTTATTGTTTGAAACTTATTTTATTACGTTTCTAAGTGTTGGGGTGTTTATAAAAAGGAAAAATGCGGTGCTAAACTATGCGGTGTATTAAATTTCATCCACTATTATTTTTTTTAATATATTTTAAATTACTCCCCGACCCAAAACCCCTATTTCCATGGTATCCTGTCCAAGGGGGTATGTTACTTTTAATTAAAAATATAAAAAATGGTCCATGTACGCCAAGTAGTGGTATGCAAACTAAAAATCTGCGAAGTAAAAGTAAATGCAAATGTTATTAATGCATTTGCGAAGTAATGGTATGCGCAGTAAAAATATGCGTAGTAATGGCATTTGCGATGTAAAAACATCGCACTAAAAGCATGCGTACTAATGGCATGCTAAGTATCGTCATATATTCCTACTGATAGCTTCAATAGGGTTGTGAACCAAGGTTGCCGTGCCCATGTTGGAGCAACTAAGATTAGTGTCAGGGACGCTTGTTTGAGTTTCTGAACCACTAATGGAATGAGTGGGAGAGGTGGAAAAGCGTAAGCAAATATCCCTGACCAATTCATCCATAGTGCATTGCCTGTGGAGAATGGGCATGGATACCTGGACGTGAAGTTCGGGCATTTTGCATTTTGGTATGTGGCGAACAGGTCTATGTGAGGGACTCCCCAACGTTGAAAGTATGGAAGGAGGACCGGAGGACCGGAGGGTGGAGTTCCCATTCGTGTATTTGCTGTCTCTGCCTGCTGAGGAGATCTGCAATCTGGTTGATGACTCCTGGGAGATGTTCTGCTAGGAGATGAAGTTTGTGCTGAATGGCCTACTTCCAGATGTCTTGGGCTAAGTGGGACAATTGTAGAGAGTGTCCCCCCCCGTTTTTGTATGCAATACCTGGCTGTCATGTTGTCTGTGTGAATTAGGGCAGCTTTGCCCTGTAGGTGAGTTTGAAACGCCTTGAGTGCTAGAAATACTGCAAGCAGCTCTAGGTGATTGATGTGGAGCAACTTCTGTCGTTGGCTCCACAAGCCTTGCACTGTGCGCTGTTGTGGATGAGCCCCCCAGCCAGTGAGGGACGCGTCCGCTGTCAGTACTATCTGTGGAACCGGGTCTATAAACGGCCGTCCTTTTGATAAATTGTGTGTTCCACCACTGCAGAGAGCGATGAGTACAGCCGCTTACCAACACTAGATCGGTTAATAGACCTTGAGACTGGTTCCACTGACTGGCTAAGCATTCTTGAAGTGGACACGTGTAGTCTGGCATGGAGAACTATCATGATGCAGGATGACATCATTCCCAGTAGCAGCATGGAAGTACGAGCTGGAATCCAACTGTTGGGTTGAAAGCAGAGAACTAAAGCCTGAATATTTCGAATTCTGTTTGAGCTGGGAAAAGCAAGAGTTTTTGGAGTATCTATTGTGGCTCCTAGGTAGTCCTTGGTATTGGTTGGTTGGAGATGTGACTTTGGCACATTGATTGAGAACCCTAGTTGATGCAGTAGCCGAATTGTTTTGTAAGTGTGCTGCCAACATTGTTGGCACGTGCTGGCTTTTATGAGCCAATCATCTAAGTTTGGAAAGACGTGGATGCTTGGTCTCCTTAGGTGAGCAGCTACTACCGCCAGACACTTTGTGAAGACTCTGGGGGCGGTGGTGACCCCGAATGGGAGTACCCTGAACTGATAGTGTTGACCTGCTACCACAAACCTGAGGAATTTGCGATGAGCAGGGTGAACTGGTATATGAAAGTAGGCGTCTTTTAGATCTAGAGTAGATAGTCACCTTGTTGTAGGAGAGGAAGTACCTGTTGAAGTGTCACCATGTGGAAATGGTCTGAATGAATGTACCTGTTGAGTTGTCGGAGATCTAAGATCGATCTGAGAGAACCGTCTTTATTGGGAATCAGGAAATAAAAAGAGTATACGCCCGACCCTTGATGTTGAGGCGGCACAGGTTCTATGGCCCATTTTAGAAGTAGAGACTGAACCTCCTGTTTGAGGAGGTATAGATGGTCGGGTGACAGTTTGTGGGGTTTTGGTGGAATATCTGGAGGCGTGTCAATAAATTCTAGGCAGTAACCAGAACGGATAATTTGGAGTACCCAATTGTCTGTTATTGATTGCCAGCTTGGTAGAAAATCTGACAGTCTTCCCCCGACAGGTGTTGAGTGGTCGGGGGGGGGGGAAGTGAAGGCAAGTCACTGCTTTGTGTTGGCGGGGGAGTTGCGGAATTTGAACTCCGTTCCCTGCCCTTACCATTGTTACCCCTGTACCCTCCTCTGAAATAACACTTAGATGGAGAGGGCTGGTTATTGCCCTTGTAGGTGGAGGTGGCATCTGATGAGGTATTTTTGGAACCTCCTCGGTAGAAGGAGCGTCGAAAGGAAGCACGACCCTGTGTGGACTGAAGGGCGCCCATAGACTTGGCTACCTCAGTATCTTTCTTCATTTTCTCAAGTGAAGAATCTACCGCTGGGCCAAATAGATGTTCCTTATCGAATGGGGTATTTAAAATGGAGGTTTGAACCGCAGGTTTAAAACCAGATATACGGAGCCAGGCGTGTCTCTTTAAGAGGACACTAGAATTTATGGCTCTAGCCGCAGTGTCTGCAGCATCTAGAGAGCATCTTATTTGATTGTTAGCAATAAGGTTGCCCTTCATGAACTAGATCTTGTGCTTTTGATTTGTGTTCTGGGGGTAAATATTGGATCAGTTGTTCCATTTCATCCCAGTGCGCACGGTCATATCGCGCTAACAGTGCCTGGGTGTTGGAGACGCGCCAGAAATTAACAGCTTGAGAAGCTACCCTTTTCCCCGAAGCATCAATAAGTTTTGATTCCTTATCAGGAGGTGGAGCCTCTCCTGTGGTCTGCGAGTTGGCTCTTTTTCTTGCATTGGACACTACCAGAGAGTCTAGTGGCAACTGTCCCCTTATATATACTGGGTCTGATGGTGCTGGCTTGTACTTCTTGTCCACTCTCGGGGTAAGAATACGAGCCTTGACTGGGTCATTAAAAATGTCATCTACATGCCTGACCATCCCTTTGAGCATGGGTAGTGTGTGTATGTGATGACCTCTGTGTTGTACTGAGGGTTTCAAAGAGGAAATCCTCTTCTAATGACTCCTTATGAAGCTGCACCCCATGATAGTTGGCAGCTCTACCCAATAACTCAATGTATCCTACACTATCATCTGGTGGAGAGGGTTTGGTAGGGTAGAGATCGGGATCATTCCCTGTGGACGAATTGGTGTTATAATCGTCCCATGGGGCTTGTAATAACTGATTATCATCCCTTTCCTGATCATCATCCCCGTCATCCTGGTTGTCAGGTATATGTGGTGGTGAATGTTCAGGTGAAATTGGTTGAAGCTGAGGGGAAGGTGGTGATGAAGGAAGAGAAGGAGGGGAAGGGTTAGTTCCAACAGATCTCTTCTTTAAAGGGATGTGATATTCTTCTTGTACATCAGCCCTTCTTTTCAGAGTCACTTTAGTAGTGATATGTTCAGTCTGTGGATGGATATACAAAAGCTTTTGTTTCGGATCCGGTTTTTCAATTGGGGCATCGAAACTAGGCTTTTTAGTGGTTTTCTGCACTTCCGTCTGTTTCGGTGCCGGAGTCGCAACCGTTGATGTTTTCGAGGCCGAATGGTGGGGGTCGGTGTCGGACCCGTGTTTCGACCCCGAAGGCTTGAGGTCCGAACTTTGTTTGGAGGGAATGGTTTCGGAGCCGGAAGGCTTTTTGGAAGGCATCGGTGCCGAGCCATAGTGCAGGGAATCAGAAGCTTTATCTCGGTGCCGACCGGGGCCCGAGGGCGCGGGTTGGACCGTAGCCTTCTTTTTAACTGAAATAGTCTCTTGGGATGTGGGGGGAGGTTTACTCATGGTACGTTGACCCTGTGGGATGTCCTCCTCTTGGTCGGATTCTAAATCTACGATGTCGACCGGCTCTTGGTCCTCCTCTGTGCCCATGGCCTCGCCGGCCTCTTCGTCCGACTGTTGACCGAAGATGTCCGGAATGGAGCTTGTGTGCTGGCTCTGCATGTCGCGACGTCGAGCCCGACGGTCGCAAAGTGTTTTCTTGGAGCGGAAAGCCTGACACGCATCACAGTCTTCTTCTTTGTGTTCGGGTGACAAACACAGGTTGCACACTTTGTGTGAGTCGGTGCGCGGGTATTTCGCGTGACACCGAGGGCAGACTTTAAAGGGAGTTTGTTCCATCGACTGCAGGTCGACCTGACGCGGGTAGGCCCGAAGGCCATCCACGAACTTTCCGTTCGAAAGATTAGTTTAAGGAATTACGATACGCGATAGAAACAAAACCGTCAAGGGTGAGTATCTTGCGCGCCGAGGGAAACCCGAAGGAAAAGGTGTCGAACCGGAGCGCAACGATATACATCCGAACCCGATGGTGGAAAAAATATCTAACAATGGAGTCGATGCCCATGCGCACTATCACCAAAAGGAGGAGTCACCTACCTCAGGACTGGAAAGACTTCTTCGAAGAAAAACAAAGTGCAAGCATCCGGACCCAACACTAGATGGCGATATATGCATAGCATATGATCTACAGCTCATATGCCTCAAACATATCTCTTTCAACTAGCATTCTCCTTATGTGCCTCTTTGCTTGCCTAATTGGTCATGTATAGAAGCCAAAAGGCCTCAGGTGGCATTAGCCTGCCCATCCATGTCACTGCAAAACAACTCTTTGACAGTCCAAATGTCACAGATTTAAGTTGGAAGTGTGCTTTTGTTTATTATCAATTGTCTTATCAGGCAAAGTCTCAGTGACTTGTCTAGATACCATCACAAGAAACCAGCCAAATGTCTCATTACTGTACCTTGTACCACCAAACATCCCTACCATGTGTCAATAATCGGCCTTAACAAATAGACACCTATCATAACTGGAATACTGTGGTCACATTAAACAATCTCAGGTGCCATATAAATTTGAACTTATGATTACCCAAGTCTAGGGTTTTCACCTGCCCTTGTCTATCAAGATCACATATTTGTTCCCACAGATCAGCTTTCCCACCTTGTTAAGTTAGAATTTAGACCTGTACACCAAACTTGACCCATTAACCTGACTTTGTGACATTGACACTAACTACATTATATAATAGCGTTTGTGTCCCTTTTCTTTTCAACTGTTTATAAGGTCAGTCAGCTCCAGGGCAATGCAGACTATTCCAGTATACCATTTCGGTTTAGACCAAACGTCTGGGATTGCGGGACACCTGTGTGACGGGGTGAGGCCTTTCTCTTGTGCAGGAATGGGGACTTCGGTAGGGTTGCCAATTTCCATCTCATACTGTAGCAGCCAATAAATGTAGACACACATTTTCTCTGGTAAACTAGATATCAGCCACGTCTACTGACAACATACAAGGAGAAGTAGAGATCCCTGATTAAAATCCCAATAACCTACTCATCGCTCTCCTGGAATATTGCAGGTCTGAATTAAAAAATGAACGATCTGGAATGGCGGGCAATTATTCATTGCAGATACATGCCTTTTTTATGGGATGTGGTTGTTAATGGAGATTACATTAGATGTTTACAGAATTTCATATTCATAATAAAAAAAAAGCAACGGTGGACCAATGGACAGGGCTAGAACTTTTTGTTTTAACCAAACTCCAATTCAATATACAGCAACTACCTGTTCTCAAAGCATCATCATATGCTCTACATATACGGTTGACTAGAGCCACACCATCAAGGGAGATTGTGGACATTTTAAACCTTTATATTCCACCCAGGTTCCTGCTCCTGGAAAAAGGTGATCATAGAGACACTGGAAAAACATCATGGGGCAGCTTAAAAGGAAATAAAATCTCAAGAACACCACACACTGTTGTCGTGAGGAGACTTTAATACCCCACACCCTACCAAGGGGAGCACTGAAGATGCAGTCTTTGAAGAGGATGAGAGTTGGGGGTGGAGGGGGGGAAGCGGGGGGGGGGAGCTGAGATAGTAAATCTGGAGAAAAGACAAACCTACATAAGGAAAAGATATATGACTCTGCCAAACTGTAGTCCATGCTTTTTAAATGGCTGCACTATTTCCGATTTCCACATTTAGTCCTGGAAATAAAGTCTTGATGGATTATATCCTAATCAACATGGAAGGTTGGAAAAGGGTGGTTGACCGACTAGAAAGTGATCCCAATCTATTGCTGGTCAGACCAGACAGGCTAGTGATTATTTTAGCTCTAAAAATGTAATCACTGATTGTAGGAAAGGGGGTTTCTGTTGCAGTAACCTCCCCACGTTTTGCCTGGCTTTTGATGCAACTTTGACTAAAGAGTACTGGGTCCCTGCTAACTAGGTTCCAGAGTTCTTCCCCTAAAACTATACCACAATTGGCACCACTTCAGCTACCCCTGGAAGTCCATAGTAGGTGGTACCCCGGGTACTTAGTGCATGGGTACTTAAGATGGGCCTCTGGGGCTGCAGCACTGGTTGTGCCACCCCAGGGACCCCTCACTAAAGCTATGCTCTCTGCCATTGCAGGCTGCGTGTCTTGGTGCAGAGAAAACTGAAGAGTCGACATGACACACATCCCTGCAGGAGATATAAGCAAGACACCCCTGTAGCAGGCCTTACCCCTAAGGCTGGGTGCACTATATCTCCTGTGAGGACATATCTGCATGAGCTGATATGCCCCTACAATATCCTTGTCGATTCCCGGATATTGTAAGTGACGAAGGAAGCCATAGTAAGTACATGGGCTGGGCACTTGTCATTATGAGTCCCCCAGCTCCATGATGGCTTCTCTGAAGTATGGGATGTCTGGTACCAAACTTCTCAGCATACTAAATGTGCACTGATTCCATTGTCAGTTTCTTTTTAAAAGTGCACACAGACACCCCTTAGAGGGGTCCCCTGAAACCTACCAATCCTTAGTGTGGTCACCGACTGGCCTAAGCCAGCCTGCTACCACCAGACTTGTTCTAACCTCATGGGGAGAGTTGCCTGTACACGCTGAGGCCGAGAACAATGCCTTTCCTGAGTGGAGGTGTTCACACCTCCCCATGGTCAGGAAGAGCCATGGATAGCGGGAAGCTTCAAAGGCCTAGCTGCCTTTTTTAATGCGACCCCAGCCTCTCCTGTTAGAAGGAGCAGGTTCCCTACATGTCCTCACCCCCTTTTTGGCGGGAGAACAGACAGGAAAACTTAGATAGAATAGGAGGTGTGCCCTCCTCTGCCAACTCCACCCCTCAGGTGCTACAGGCAAAGTGAAGTACGCTTTACAGTGCCCACCATCTTGAAGATGGTGGGACTTATCCAATCAGGGCTAGGACTATGTCCCCCTCCCTCAAGAGGTGGGCATAATAGAGGGTGTAGAAACCCCAAGTAAGGAGCCCATAGGTCAATACCCGTCACTCCCTTTTAACACCCCTAAATCTAGTATTCAGGGTGCATCCCGAGGCCTTGAACTTCCTGACGATCTAGGAAGAGCTGGACACTACAGAGTCACACGAGCAAAGACTGCAGACACCAACTGACTTGACCCCAGCCCTACCCGCCTGTCTGCAGCTCTCTATGATCCTGCACCAAAAGACGACCCGTCCTGCAGCCCAGTAACCTCCAAAGCCTTAGGAGGACTGCCTGCCTTCAACAAAGATCAAGATTCCCGAGAACAGCGGACCGGTTTACCAGGCAACCAACTTCAAAGTAAAGATTCTACGACCTGAAGAACCGCGACGCCTGCCCCCCGTTCCACCTCTGAACCTGTCCGTCCTGGGCCTTTGGTGAACAGGACAAATGGTATCTCTACTTACCCGAGCATCGCAACTTACCTCTGCAGCTGTTGGTTTCCTGCAACCGGCCTCCTGGCCCGAGCCTGCAGCTGTTTCTGATTTGGGCCATCTCCTTTGCTTTACATTGGGCCCCCAACTCTGTGTTGGCACACATGTGCCACTGGTGGTGTAGTGTTGGTGCTGTCTTTGGCCCCATCCAGTGCTTGCTTCAACCCCTGGAAACTAGCTCTCAAGCCACTGCTACTTACCTGTAAGCAGCCTCTGACCGATTGCCCTCAATCCCTCTCGATTTGTATTGGGTGTCCAACCTCGAACTTGCACCCTGCACCAGCCGTCCCTGTGTTGCTGGTGGTGCACTGCTGGTGCTGAACTGAACCTCGCCCAATACTGATCTTAACTTCTGAAGACTGGTCTTGTAAGTCAATGTTATCCCTATGTATGCTGAATATTTTTTTCATGGCAAACACAAGGAGATGATGGACGGAGTGCTGAAACTTTTCAGACACTCACCCCCAGTCACAGATCTGGGTTGAATCCATCATCGTTCTTTAGCTCACTTCGTCGCCCCAGTTCAGACCCAGCCATATGCAAATCAGTCTTGACCCTGTGCCTCATGGGAACAGTTCAGCTCGAACTGCCAAGCCAGGTCTTCCCTGGACCAGAAACAAGCATCCTGGGACCAGGTTCGGGGTAACACCCCTCATCAGCCAGGCTAGCTTGAATCCAGTGGCAAACGTGAGCAAGGGACCCACGTCTGGGCATACCCTGCCAACTTAGGGCAAACAAAGCAAACACAAGGAGATGATGGACGGAGCGCTGAAACAGTTTTCTTCATTCCATAGGTTAACATTGCACAGTCTGAAAATTGCACCGTGTCCATTTTTGAAACTGAAAAGTATTTTTATTGAGAAACTTATTTACCTATGACGAAGTTCTGTGGTTCTGCAACATAAATATAACCAAGTTGGGGAGAGGAGTTGGCCTAACGGCTAGGGCAGTCGACCTCGAATCTGGGGAACTGGGTTCGAGTCTCGGCAATGACGCTGAACATCCTGTGATTCTGGGCAAATCACTTAATCTCCCTGTGCCTAACAAAAAAATTAATGTGTCCTCGTGTAACACAACTGGTGCTATGTAAAGCGCTCTGATATCCGATACCTTCGGGTCAAGTTCGCGCTATATAAAACTGTTAAAAAAACAATATATAATTTTTATAAATTCGTCTTGTATTTATTTGTGTGTGTCTCATTTATTGCCACTGTGTGTACAACAAACGCTTAACACTACCATCTGATGAGCCTAACTGCTCGCCCACACTACTACAAAAGAGGGCATTAGTATTATCTACTTTAGCCTCTGTAAAGCCTCTGGGGATCCACTAGACTCTCTGCACACTATACCTCATTTTGGTATAGTATATAGAGAGCCAGCTTCCGACACGGATATGGTCAAATACCCTCTAACGATTATAATAAGCACAGCAGGGCAGTTAGATGGACATGGGAGAAACACTGCAATGAGACCACGCCACTAGTGGAAAAGCAAGGGGACATCATGTAAATGTAAATTTGTAAAGTGCATTAAACCATAGGCATCAAAGCGCTGAGATACAATTATAGGAGCAATCCAGGGGGAGGAAAGTATAGACCTTGAATTGTTTGAGGTAGTGTTTGGAACAATTGCAGCTAACATGGACAACCACATAAATCACCCAGGGTGAAGAACCATGACTAAAAACTGATTCAACATGGAATGTTGGGAAAAAAGAACTCTCAATCGTCATGCAAAACATCGACAACTAGCTAATATGGAGGGCTATTTTTGAGAATTAAGGGCCAGCTACAAGAAATTAATAAGTAAGATAAAAGCTTAACCCCCAGACCAGATTAGGGTGCAAGCTTAACGACACTGCAAAGACAAAAAACAGTTGAAGATTCTAGGAGCAGGTAACTTGTGCTTATTGCAGGGGAGAAGCAGGTTAGATAATCACACTGGAACAAATGACTAGGTATCTCACTTCAAACAATTATATTCTGGAAAGTGTGATGTAGAGTAACCCGCCATTTTATATGACAAATCACATACAGAAGCAAAGACAGATCCCACAACAACATGATTATATTAACCCCGGAGGTAGGGAAATGCCATTAAATCTCAGAAGGCAAAAAAAGTACTTGGCTCATACCAGGTCAATACGGACTGCTTTACAGCAGATTACAACTTGTGGGCACATATCTAAGCTAAGGTCTGAAATGCAGCATTAGAACCAGATCCCATCCCTTCATTCTGACCATCAGCTATCATAGTACCACTGCGAAATAAATTTAGTTGTAGAGATCCAGCCAACTACAGGCCTATCTCCCTTTTGGATGAAGCTGAAAAGATGATTGGGTGGGTGTTATTTAATCGCCTGCAAATTTGTATTGATGCAAACTGCATAATTGCAGATACCCAAGCTGGTTTTACAAAATGGCTGTGGACTGTGGATTAGGTGCTTCAATTATATGCCATCTGTGCAAAATATTTTCATATAAAGACAATGCCTTAATATATCACTCTTGTTGATCCAAAAGCAGCCAGCAAATTCTGGATCACAATTTAGCACTCTGGAATCGACCGGCATCTACCTGTGGCTGTTAAAGGCATCCACAACAAAGTGATATCTTTGAAATTCCTGCAGTAGTGCACCAAGATGGTTTACTGACATCTTCTATTCAGCATATTTGTAAACAATGTTGTGGCATACCTAGAGGAATCCAATTTGGATGTCCTATATTTGCTTAGTTAAAAAGTATCTTTTTTCCTTACGCAGATGATGCAGTCTTGTCATCCTTAATTGAGAATTCGAAGCATAAGCTGATTGATACATTTGTTAGCTTCTATTGGTGAAAGGAGCGAACCGTTATAATTTCTGAAACAAAAGTTATACTGATTAAATCTGACCCCCCGCCCCTCAGAAGGCATCCGTGGGTGAAGGGGATGCCCCTTGAGAGAG
This sequence comes from Calotriton arnoldi, assembly GCA_963921515.1. Classification (NCBI taxonomy): domain Eukaryota; kingdom Metazoa; phylum Chordata; class Amphibia; order Caudata; family Salamandridae; genus Calotriton; species Calotriton arnoldi. Next base: position 3,474,860 of record CAWUFW010000495.1, on the reverse strand, counting down.
TGATCCACTTGATTATCGAGGTATTCATTTTCATCATAACCTTGACTGGTGTTTACGCATAGAAGAGGCTGTAGCCATACTCAGTCTTCAAATGCAGTTTCTGCTTTGCAAACAAAGTTGGTTGCCAAATAAGAAGAGTAACATACTAGAAAAAAGTGGTCACAGCAGCATTGTAAGGTGCTGAGATTTGGGGTTGCACTAAAGTAAACGTGCTGCAACTAATAGAGAATAACTTCTTGCTCACTTTGGTAAAGGTAGGCCCTGGTACACTCTCGAACTCCTAGAACTTGGAGCTAGGTATGAAAACAATTAGAAATTAAATTGCCCTACATCCTGTATTATCCTGGATATGATTGAATAGGAACCATCTTGTTAGTTCATATTTAAGGTCTCTGCTAGAATGAATCTCCTTCTAAAAAACGAATGGCATTCAATGGGCAAGGCATGTGAAGAACCTGCTTCTAGAATGGAGGCTTAGTAATCTAGGGGACAACCCCACCTCAATAGGTCTCAATACCACTAGAACAGTTCAGGAAGTATACTGGTAATACAAGCTTAGTAGCATACCCAAAACCCAAAGTTGGTGCCTCAAGTGGAGAACTACCTGGCTTTGGAAAGTTTTTCTGGGTGTGAGACCTACCTTGACCAGTGGCAATACACACTTTATAGATAAAATTTAGGGCCTGATTTAGATCTTGGCGGATAAGTTACTCCATCACAATGGTGACGGATATCCCGTCCGCCGAAATATCAATCCCATAGGATATAATGGGATTTATATTTCGGCAGATGGGATATCCGTCACCGCTGTGATGGGGTAACCTGTCTAAATTAGGCCCTTAGGCTAGGGATCCTCCCTACCGAAGCCTAATGTGCAAAGTAGGACAAGTATATTGTAAGTGGTGTACTTTGTAACTGTAGTTTGGAAGGTAAAGATACTTTGCTTTTTTGAACCAAAACTGAAAGGCCAAGGCAAAATTGGCTTCTCCCACTATTTAGGAAATATGGCATAAGACTATGCTCTAGCATTAGGTTACAGAATGAATGAAGCTATGGTATATACATCAGTTACTTCTTTTATATGGTCTGCGTGGCTACTGGTGAAGAGGCAAACACACATTTTAATTAATGGAAAACTGCTCATATTTTCTCTAATTTGTACTTTGTAATTAATGATGTTTGCACTCTGAAGGTGCGAAAATCTTCTTGCTTTATTGTTTAAAGATTCTTCAGGTTATGGATTTTTATTGTTATTATAATTTGTATTCAGGTTTTGTATTATATACAATAATAAACACAAACACTAAACAATACACTGGCCTTCTTCGAATATATATCTATAAAAATGATCTTACTTTGCAGAGACACCCTTAGAAATTTTCAATTTTTGATTGCTTGACCAATTTGCCACATTTTGCTTCAGATCTTTATTCTGTAAAAACAAAGAAGAAAAACGTATTTATGTTTTAAGAATATTACAATGAAATGTCTGTTAAAATAACATTGTTCCAGTTTTACTCAGCAGGGTGTTTGAATGTCATGAATGTGAACTTGTAGATTTGGAGTAAAGCATTCCAAGAGTAATATGACAGTAGTGCAGGCTCCAATAGTCAAACGAGCAATATATACATTTGTACATGTACTCTTAGTCTCTCCAAGGGAAAAACATGTCCTTGTCTTACAGTACTATTAAATGTATGTGTATCCCCTCTCCAACTCGAAAAAACACCCTTATTCTCAGGCTAGCCTTTGTTCAACTAGCGCTCAGGGAGGAACCAAATTGGGCACCCTTTCAACGGCTGCTAAATAAAACGAGGCAACAGGTGGGGCTCTTTTGTGTTTGCAAGTCAGTTCCTGGCTGATTACATCAGAGAAGTGACTGGCCTCCGAGCACAAGCATCTTCGTTCTTTCCCTACCTTACCTGAATCACCCGCAGGTTAGCTCTTTATCTGTGATACCAAGTAATTGGTGAGGGCTGGGGGTGGGTGGGGTTTATATGCCAGGTGCTGAGGGAAATGGGAGGGAAGAGACCTGGGCAGGTGTTAAACACAGGTAAATGGGGCCTGTAGTAAAATGGGATTAATGGAAGCTTATGCTTAATCGCTAGATCCTGATCAGAGGGAGACTGCTGCATAACCTTAATGCAGACAGCTCTGTGAACAAGTCTGGCATAGGCGCGCCTGCCATTCTAAGGCCAGCTTTGCTTATTGTTGCTCTAGAGAGGACCAACTAAAATGGTCAAAGAAATTCTCAAGACTACATTTGTGAATGTGGAAATACCACCAATCTAGTACCTGTGACTCAGGATTAGGGATTCACGGGTACAAAACGTTCATTTTGGGTACATAAATTCAACTTGATTTCCAAAATACTTTTGGAATTTTGCTCCTAATGAGTAAAGACAAGACTGAATCCATCTGGATATTTATGGATAACAACTATATACTGATATTACCTCAACAAAACCTGAATAATTCAACACAGCATTGAACCGAAAAGCTGCAGGCAAGTACACCATCACACAACACCTAGTTTTATAAATGCAAGTTGAACTCAGGCAACTTGAAATTCACTTTCCATTTCTGAACATGTGGCAGAATGGAGAAGTGAAATCTAGTGCATTCATAAATAAAGAAAGATGAAGCATAAAATAACTAGTAAAAGTGTTCCGATAAACAGTAAATATGTTAATATTCAAGGAAAGGTGTTCCTTTATATTTTAATTGACTACAGAGACATTGTACAGATTTCTTTTTCTGTAATAAATACCCTGCCAGAGGAAAATATATTTATCTATCTCAAAGGCCTTTGGTGTGTCTCGCTTTGACTTCAGAACAGATGTGCTAAATAGAGGTGCCCTAAATGAAAATTTACATAAGTGGAGGATTTCACTAGCATCCATTAAGATTTTCTTTAAAAGACTTTGTTAGCTTTTTGTTAAACAAAGAACAAGCTCCCTGAACAAATACGTACCTGTTCCAATCTATCTCAATTTAAAAAAATGCTCAAGACCTGGCTATTCTAAAGAGTTCACTGTATATAAGGTTTCTCTTCTCAGGCGCCGAGAGATCCCCTGGGGGATGATTCGTTGCGCCATACAAATGAGTCAAATAAATAAATAAAATAGTTGGCATGAAAGAAACCCTGCCAAGGAAGTTTTCCTGGCAGAAAATCCACAATCCTCCTTTAAGAAAATTCTAGGTCAAAAGAAGATTCTGGTAATTCCTGCTAGAACATTTCGGTCGGGGAAAATTGTTTCTCCGCAAATTTTGCAACTTCACAACTTTGTAAACATTGCACAGTTTTCCTGGCAGAAATCAAAATCTGTATATCCTTAATCCGAACCGGTGCTTCACAAGTAGCCTTAACTCTGCTAAACGCATTTCTTCCACTCACCTTATGTCTAGAACCTTGAAATGCAGCCATAAAACTTCACTCCAAAACAAGTTATTTTGCTTCACCTGGAAACCTCGATATTGGTAGTCCTACTCCACATATCAGGAGGCTCAAACGAGTTTATAAATCAAGCTTCCCATGGCTTCCTTAAGACGCGATAGCCACAAGGTTTGGACTAGATACTCACTCAAATAATAGTTCTTATGACAGTTACTAATCGGAAGTCCTGCCTGAGATGCAAAGTCAATGAAATGTAATGTTTTTCCATGAAAAAAAAAGAATCAACTGAGATACCTCAGAGGATGAGTTGCTTCTCTGTATGGCTCAGACAATTTGGTGACCCTTTTTTCTTTCATATTGACTCCAAATTCTCTACCATGACCATTCTTCCTCCCCTTCCGTTTAACCCCACCTCTTCTTTCCCTCGAGTTTCTAAACTCCAACAAGTATTGCTACTCTTCATTGAAAGGGACCAACCTTTAACGCACATTTTCTATAAAGTTTAAAGTATTCTAGTAGATTTATTGGGTTTGGATGTTGCATAATAAAGAAATAAATTACATCAATAAAGTGTGATACGAGTGCTATGAGAAGTGCACAGCCCAACATGCTTTACCATCATCTTCATTTGCATGAAACAGATGTAATTTTAAATGGCAATGCACCAGAGTAGCCGCCAGTTTCTTGCCAGCAAGACCTGACATTTTATTGTCTGGTCTAAGGGTAGCCTTCACAAAGCAAGCAAATCAGATAGCATATACGATACCAAGTTTGCATACATTTGTATGTATATATATATATATATATACACACATATATGCACACACACACTTGATAATGTTTTAACTATACAAAGGTCTGATCAACCTCTCTCACTAACTACATATTGTATTTGTGTTTATCCTACTTTCAAATAAAGCGCTTCAGAATCCGCACGAGCCATATCACGCTTTTTTAAAAAGACAGTTTTAAAAAAAAGATATATACTGGGTTTCTACATAATAAATGACATTACTACAATACGCCCTTATTGGTCACACAATTCGAAGTAAGGACACTTCACATAGATCAGTATTATAACACCCATTGTATGTTCTAGATGTCTTGCCACCCTTACTATGTAGATGGTTGTTCAATTCAATAGTGAGGACTCATTTCCTTACTGGTGATGAGCCATGACTGTCACACAGCACTGGAGTCACAGAGAATCAATACAGTCTTAGAAACATATTCAAACATTAAGGCTTTTCTCCAAGCTCCTTATCTGCATGTCGACTAAAGTCCTGCAGCATCTAGAACACATCCATTTCTTACAGCAGCCACTGTAGCCAGATGCTTTTTGTCTAAAAGGATTATTTGCTTCCCTGGATTAAGCTAATGTTCGAAGAGATCAGCCTGGAACTACAGAATGCTGCCAATGCAAAACACTTTCAGAAAAGAGAGAGGCTGTGTGTGTGCCCTTCTTCCACACCCGGTGTCCAGATCAGTGACGGAAGCAGAAGGACAGCAAAAACTCCGGGTTGGCTGGAGGATGTCTCTTGGCCCCATATACAAGTCAGTGGATGTTATGAGGAGTCTGCGACTGTCAAGGAAACCAGAGCAAGAACCTCTAGAGGAGCTGGGGTCCATGTAGCTGAACCACACTGCAGGGAGATGCACTAGTTTCTGATCAGTTTAAATCACATACCTAGAGCCCCTAGGTTATTCAGCAGAAAATACCTTAGGGTATATGTTTCGAATATCATTTTTTTGGGTACTGTAAACAAATCATTCTAATATCAAAGATAATTGGTTCCTCAAGGAGGAGCTAACCCTTTACCCTTGTTCTCATCCAGGGTGCAGATTTCTATAACATTATTGATACGGGGGTGGCGTGGAGTGAAAGATCCTACCTTGCACCCCTGTATTCGGGGGGGGGGCGGTCCTGCTCAGACTAGTCCTTGGAGTTTTGCTGGTGTACTTTTGTCACACTGGAAAACACTTGCTTTTCTTTATCCAGTGTTCTACTCTGCAGAGATGATTAATTCCATACCTTAAAAATGTAGTTTATGTGGAGGTTTGGCCCCATTTTCCTTTGCCAACTTTGATATCATATTGTATCTTCAGCAGGCCAAATGATTGTATTCACAAGGAGAATACAAGTACTAGATTTGTGGCGATTTTCACATCTTCACAATATAGAAATGTGAACTCTAGAACACTCAACATCAATTACTAGGTTATGTTCAAGCCAGAATCCATCAAATGAGTGTCAATTTTATAGAGAAATGCACAAGTGGTTTGTGTTCACTAATCTCCAACTAAAAAGTATACAAGCTTTCAGATGGTACACCCTGCAAAATAGTGGGCATACTCAAGACAAAGAATAAATAAACACTGTGCAGAAGAGACGATTACCTAATTCTCCATAACTGAAGATTTCCTGCATCAACGACTTAGTGGCCAGTGGTGGCCGCTCCATTAGGGCGTAGGAGCACCGCCCCACTGCTTTCTCGCAGTGCGAGAAGCAGAAAATAAAATGGTATTTTAAATACCATTTAGGGGTATGCCTGGTTGTGGGCGGGCGGGTGGGTCGGGGAGGAGTGGCTTGCACCACTCTGAGTGCCCTGACTGTTTGGTCGGCCCTGGGGCCGACCAAAGCAGTCATGCGCACTCTACATTTTCTCTATGTAGGCTGCATGCAGCCTACATAGAGAAAATGGCCTCCCTACAGGGGCCGGCTGGACGCTGCCCGCGACTCCGCACCAATCACAACGCTGCCATTGCAGCGTTGCGATTGGCTTACAGGAGGGGAGGGAGCATGTCTGTTCCTGTTCAGGAGCAGCAGAGGCGGCGTGGGACCCGGCCCAGGAGCAGAGGCGGCGCGGGACCTCACCCGGTCAGGTAAGTTTTCATTTTATTTTAACTTTAACTTCCTCTCCCCCGCGCACCCCCCCCACCTCCCTTCCACAAGTATTGCGAGCCGCGACTGGGGACCCCAGCGCCAGGAAGCCTTTCCTCTCAGAGATACAGAACACGGCGTGCGTCTCGGCATACTCCCGCCAATCAGCCCCCTCTCATTACTTCCACGGTTCCTCCCTTCTCATCTTACCAATGGGCCTGAAAGCACGGCAAGGCAATCAAACTGCGGCATCTTAGCGCTATACAAAGCACGGAAAAAATCCACAATATGTGAAGTTGCTGTCACACCTTTGCACCGAGCACCAAATTTGTTATTAATCGTCCGTGCAAATCAGATTTACCTGGCGTTCTTCGTTTTGCAGAAAATGATTTGGACCGGAAAAGGTTCACAGGTACTGGGATCGCGCATAAGTAACACCATGGTCTGATTATTTTTGCATGCACAGTTGCACCTATGCCTTGAGTTTTCCGCCTCTATGGTTTATTTTTTCTGATGCACACTTTTACTATCACCAGTGTGGGTGTCTGGCGGAAGTAATATAGTTTCTTTTCCAGAGCAGTCACGCTGGACCTTTCAGGAAAAGTACACTTCCACATTAGAATGTGCATTAAAATAGCGAACGAACGGCTACCTCATGCCAGACCTGTATATTCCAGAACCGGTGATGCGAGAAGGACAGGCCTAGACGTGCAGCCTTTCAGGATTACGGTGCCAGGCCCTTATTAAGGAGGCCCTACTTGATGCATTAATTTGCACCCACAGCACATTCGTGTTTTGAGACTACGGTTACGAGCGTTACTGTCGCACGCTCTTCATCCCACGCATTGCAACCCTTGGGGATATAGGGCTCGTCGCTCCCCAGCGTTTATACTTTCATCGATGCCCTGAAGAAGTTCATTCTTTAATGAACGAAACGCGTTGGCTGGAGCTCATGTTGTTGGATGACATTGAAAATAAAGGATTACTTGATGTAAAGAAACAAGTCAACCTGACTTATTGAAAAAACTTTTTGGGAGTGCACCACTCCAAGTTTGTTCACTTGCTATTCTGCGTGGCAGTTGGCACCTAACAACGGCAGGTGCAGGAGTTGCATGTGCACACCAACTCCCATAACGTGTAGATAACTTAGAAGAGGAGTACAGCAGGGCAGTGCGGCTACTGCGGTCCGCCGTTGCTCGCCTTATTCCACTGTATATCTAATATACGTTTCATGTAAGGAATTTTGTACTACGGACATGTGCGTGTCTAAAAGCAGTTCCAAAGCTTTACAAAGTAAAGCAACCGTAGGCCTAGTGCCTCAATATGGTCACGAGCATGAGGGCGGACGGGGGGAGGGGGCATTCCCTTAGTCTGTATTATGTATTGGTGAGTGGACACTTCATTCCATGTCTTACACACGTGTTACTCCACATAGTCTCGCAGTGCAGTACGTACTCCACGTCACCACCGTCTTTGGTGTCCTGGCTCCTTATTCCTGGGTCGTGTCACGCTCGCGGAACACGCCACTCACGGGTGCCATTTTTCGAATCCATCATTCTTGTAATACGCCACACAAACCTCGGCGTAACTTCCATGTTTCGTCTGCTCCACCTCCTTAGTTGCTGGTGATATTCTCAACCTACCTCCGCCCTAGACCTACTACGTTCCTCATCCGGCATTTTCCTTCTGGGGTTTAATGTAATTATCCCCACCATACCTCAATTGCTATTGCTGTGCCCAAACCACCATCCCCCCTCTTTCCTCAGTGCCCGCCCATGTATCTGGCTGCTGAACCATGATGCATGTCCGGGAAGATGGTGGCTGGTGACCACATTGCTTCAGACGTTACATTTCTATCATGAGTGCTCTTAAACCAGCGGTTGCCTAGCGTGAAAGAAAGGGTGTTTCACCCGCTCCAAGCACTGAATGACATCTAGGTGCCCTAATTGTTAACCAGAGTGGATTAGATAACTCCGTTTTAATCAAAGGTCACTGAAAATCCTTAGTGGCAATGTCGCGGTCAGGCCACTAAGTTGACGAATGATAACCGACGGGAGTATGTGAGGACTTTTGATGTAGTTCTGCTTCCGGAAACGTGGTCGACAAATGAGTTTTTTTGCGGGGGTTACTAGTCTTACTCAGCCGTGCTACTCTCTCGCTGGTTGGTAACGCACGGGGAGGGCTAGCTACATGGCTCAAAACATCTCTGGGATGTAGCACTGCTGCACTAAACACCGATTCAGATTTAACACAGGCTTTCCACTTGGTATGGGATGATGGTTTTAATCTGTGTTATACATTTTTATAATAACAATTTCACATGTATTTCATTTTCCAACCCCAAATTTGCCCTGCTTTTTAATTTTTTTTGACCGCTCTATAGGGGAGTTGCAATCACAGAGGTGTGGGCTGAACGTGATTTTGGCCGGGGATTTCAATGCTAAGCTAGGCAGTGAAGCCTCCGTTTATGGTGAAAGCCCGCCCTGAGCAGACGTGCGGGGGTGTACCCTGCAGGGACAAGATCAGAGAGGTTATTAACTTTCTCCTAATGTCCCCACGTTTGATTTGTGTAATGCAATCGAGATCACAGGGGTGACCTTAGTAGGACTCGCGGGGTGTGGAGGGGCGGGGCCGGGGACTGGACAGGGTCATCAGACCTCAGAGTGGTTGACACCTTCCTGCTTTCTCAAACTTGCTTGAAAATGCACAATTTGCCCACTGTTTTAAAAAAAAATTCTCGGAGGGAGAACCACCCAAACCCCCGGTAGGTGGTTCGGGCACGCTCACTACGCTCGCTCGCCACAGTGCAGTACGACAATTGTTTTACACCTCACCACTTTCAAATGTCACCATCCGCCACTGTTAGTGGCATCATAATGCAGCTTGCTCTGAGAACTGACAGTACATGAGAGCAGTTACCTCAACAGTTACTAATACTCCGTGATACCCCGGCCATATAAAACCACTCTGCTCAAACTAGATCAAATTCAACTTGTTAAAAAGTGGAATCATGATGAAGGGTCTCATTACCAGTTCCCGGATTTTTGATGTGGGAATACCACTTTCTCACATTCCGATACCACAAGGTCTAGTATTTACCAAATGCGGTTATTACTTCATAATTTAGATTCTTCCAGCTAGAAATGAGGCCAAACATGCAGAGTTTGAGCGTGGTGCACTTGATCCAGCGCGATATTAGCAAACAGCATTCATACACCAGATACTCTCTTGGGCCCCTACATTCATACTACGCTAATACTTATGCTGGGGTTATCAGTTGTACTCTTTTTCAAAATCCCTGCTACCAATTACCTTCCGATTGAAGAGTAATGACTTACCAATGAATCCTTTGCTAATTGGGAAGTTTAAAATGAGTGACATTCATTATAGTACATAATCCTGAAATAACCACTGAGTCAGGAAGTTTTAAAATGTTTATCTAAAGATTTAGCAGAGTAAATTTCAGAACCACATGGTACTTAATCGCATATCACGGATGAAGCATAGAATAATAATTGATTAATGACGGTCCCTCAGAAAGGAGAAGATAGAGACAGCAGCGCAACTAAAGGTTGCATTTATATTTACCTAAGTGCGAGAACCAAACCCCTTGGCCAAGGAGTTGGAAAGAATAGGACCCAGGAAGGATGAAGAGCAAAGACCTCCTACAGGATCAGGACAGGACCGGTGACCTCTCTACGACGCCTGCGTCGTTCCCCTCTCGGATACTCGACTTCTCCTCGATTCTCCCGTGCCTTCCTTCTAATGGACTCCGCCGCCCCCTCCTCAGGACCTCTCTGGACAGCGATTAAGTCTGCAATCGATAAGCTTAGCGGTCGGGAGCTAGAAGCTAGCTAATTAGCTAAGCTAATTGTATATCTATTATACCCTTCTACGCCCATGTACCTCCCCTTAATATTGCTAAAATATGGGACCACTACTTCTGATTGGACAGGGGGTTGATCCTCACACCATATTGATTTGGTTCGAATTCTGAAGACCTTTGTCTTTAAACTACCGCCCATCAATTTTAATACATTGGCTTTATTTCCCACCCGTCTCACGACAAAGTTTATTCATTTTCATATACATAGTTGCAAGTTTGGCAGGAACACATGAATATATCAATATCGGCCATTAGGTCGTGGCCTTGGACGATGTCCAGGTTGACTTCATCTTTTTATTCTTTGGCAGCCAAGCAGGACACATGCGCAGAATCATTGTCTCTCGAGTTTCAGATCACCAACCCCAGGCCCAAGTTTACGAACTAATAAAAGTCAAAGAAGAAAATATTAAAATCACAAATAATATGTTTCACTGTATACCCACTCTTTCTACTCTATCCCCATTTACTTATAAATCTATCCCGCATTAGTAGCGTTAAGAAAACGACAAATTAATAATAACACAAGAGCAAGCTGAAGCATGTGAAAACATCAAGCAGCCATTTTAAAGCACACTGCGCAGAAGCAGAAATTTCCCACCAAGCAGAAAAAAGACGTCACAACACGTGATATGGTTGATGCATGCGCAGTAAGGTTCCCGCGCTTTAGCGGCCATTTTAGATTACGGACAAGCGTTACTTGTTAGTTAGAACACATAGGCAAGCTTCCTTGCTATTCATGTAGTGTATGCAAAGTTAATATACACAATACAAGATTAGTAAATTAATACTGTGAGGAGATTGTATTCGAGCAAGTCTCATTTGTGAGTCCTTGCTCCATCAATCCCCTCTGATGGCGTTTAAGAGCCATAAAAATACTACCCTCAATCAGATGCCAACTTCTAGCAAATAGTTTCATTCTCATTTTTACATTTTCTATTTTTAACATCTCCTTTTAATTTCTTGTATAATTCACTTCTCAAATCCTCAAATTCAATTTCATCAACCTTTCTCTTCTTTCCTGTTACACTATACGATTCATTCTTTCTACAACATTTGCACCATATTATTATCGTCATTACTATTATTGCTATTCCTGCTAAGGGTACTAGTATTTGACCTATAAGCCCTTTTCCTATATTAGAAAACCAGGTACCAATTGACGCAATACTATTTGTCAATCTTCCCCATACACCATCAACTTCCAGTAATTTAAGTTCCTTCTCAAGTTTAGTTATATTCTGTATATACGTTCCAATTTCTGCACTTTTATCAGGAATGTAAGTGCAACAATGTTTCGTCTTCAGTAATTTACAGACTCCGCCCTCTTTTGCTAATATAATATCAAGAGCAAGTCGATTTTGCATAACCATAGATCTAATCGCAACCATCTCCGCATTAATCATTAGAAATCCTCCAGCAGTATCCGTTGATAAACGGTCAACCACTGTAGACAATTTACATATTTTCCTTGAGTTCAGAATTATTCCCACTGAAGGTATCAATGCACCAAATATATCACCTACAATTTCAGAAAAACTAGCTCTTTTACTACGTGTTAATTCGCCATTGTTTTCATTGCTCCCAGTGTTTTTTTTTACGTGGTATATTTTTGGAAATACTATTCCAAAATAACAACTTCCATACCACCGTGCAGGAAGCCTAAAGTAAGCCTTATTCCCGCATACATAATAGATACCAGGAAAAACTGAATCTGTTCCTCCTTTCATTCCCCAACCTCCTAGAATTACGAAATTGTGTTCACATTCACTGGTACCGATGAAAACATTGTTATAATCAGTCCTTAACCTATGTAGACAAATTTTCCCCGTCTTTACAAAATCCAGAGCCATAGCAGCTTGAGCCTTGCCAGGTGTGTAACTCCCTTCTTTCTCAGCCCAAGGTGGCAAATGAGCCTTATGCTCAGAAGCTTTCTTTTGAAAATCTTGTCTTCTATCTTCTACTAAATTCAAAAATATCTTTTCTTCTTCATGTAAAGAACATGTTAGATTGTGTCTATATGCATGTGTTATGTCTATTGATTTCATTGTTAAGAAAAATTCTCCCATAAACTGTGCGTCTTGACTACTAAGTACTGGGTTCATACTCTTTCGAATCGGAACCTCAGAAAATATCACATCTATGTTTGAATAATAATATTGAAGTCTCCCTGTTCTATAAAATAAACTAGACAAAACACTACATGATATGCCATATGTCAATGGTAAGTGATGATATGTTAATCCTTCTGCTACTGATTCGGGTAACTTCATACAGACATAACAATTACTAACTTCCATGGTATCTACATATTGAAATAATAACTTTGTGAAAACATTTAAACTAGTGTCGTTATCAGTTATTTCATGATGAAATTCTGATTCATTTTCTGCCATTAGTTCTACTCTATTTCCCTTCATATGTGCTGTCCTTCCTTTAGTTTCGTTATTAATCTTTTTATCCATTATCATAAGGTAAGGGACTGCTACGATCAGGACTAACCAAACTATAAGCACCATTACTAGACTACATATGCATATTGCACAGCATCTTCTACAACACCTCTGTTTTGGTCTCCCAGCAACTCTATCATCAGGCATTTCGACAAGGAAGATTGCTCTTCTTATCTATTTTCGCTTTTCTTTATATGACTCTTTTTTCGTAGTCAAGGTGGTCTTGTTTCTTTCTTGTACGTCAGTTCTGCACTTGTTCCTTCGTCACCACTTTCACTTGACTCTGAACTTTCGTAATCTTCAAGAATAATGTAAGTCCAATCAGGACCCTTGAATTTGTTATTCACAAGTTTCAGTCTCTTGCTTCTTCTTTTCTTAGTTCTGTTTTCTTGTTCGGTTTGACTTGTTACTTCATTTACTTGATCTGGATCTTCACTTCTGGTTGTTATGTGGTATTTTACTCTTTTAATGACACTAGGCCAATGATCACCTTTTCTTGTTTTCTTTGTTTGCACTGTTTCTTTATTTTTGTCTTCAGCAATCTCTTTATTTTCACTTTCTGACACCTTTTCGTTTTCTGCAAATACTGTTTTTCTTTCTTGCTCCTTTTCAGGCCTTATTTGTTTTTCTTCTGCAGCTCCTCCGTGGGTTTCCAATAATTGACCTGGTTCTTTGTTTAATTCTTCATGATTATGTTTCTCGAGATCTTTTTCTTCTGTGTGATTCTCTTGATCTAACTGGTTCTGATCAGGGCTTATTGCACTATGTACTTCTGCAGCCTGACCGGATTCTTCTAAACCGGTCTGTTCCTGCTCAAAACTTGTTGGTTCTTCGTTATTTTGAGCCCAGTTTCCTTTCCTTATCTGGTCCTGCTCAGGTTCTTTTATTGTATGTTCTTCTTTTCCCTGAGCTGCTGCTTCTTCGCCTATCTGATCTTCAATTTCTTCCAATTTTGTTTGACTTCTTGTTCTGTAGTAAACTTCAGGAATTTCTACCACCGGTATCCAGTCCTGACTTGTGCTCGGTTGTTCTTCTGCAGCTTCTCTTGAATCTCGAGCCTGAGATTCTTCAGCTGGGCAACCTTCAGCTTCCTCAGTGATTGATGCTGACTGAGGATTTTCTTCTTCAGGGTCTGGTACTCTTTTGGTGTGGCTTACATGAATCCAATTAGGAAATCCTGCACACTTCACTGCTGTGTTGGTAGTCAGTATGATTTGACAAGGTTTTCCCCATCTAGGTGATAGACACGTCTCTCTGGTGTGATTCTTCACTACCACCCAGTCACCAGGATTCAGATCATGTTCTTGTTCAGGCTGCCTTGAAACTGAGACTTCTCCGACCTGATGAGAGATAGAACGCACTAGGTCAGCCAATCCTTTGCAATAATCCAGAACCATATCATCAGATATATTCAGCAGTTTGTTTATGGGAATATGTGCTTGTCTCATTGCTCTTCCCATCATTATCTCGTGTGGACTCAGTCCCGTATTTCTATCAGGAATGCTTCTTAGTCCCATTAAGACAAGTGGCAATGCATCTGGCCACTCCAATGCTGTTGATGCACACATTTTTCCCAGTCTGGATTTTATAGTGCCATTCAATTGTTCAACCACTCCAGAAGCCTCTGGACGATATGCACAGTGCAATTTTTGTTCAATTTGGAATGCTCCGCAAATTATTTGAATCACTTCACTGTTAAAATGTTTTCCTCTATCTGATTCCAAAGTTACTGGGAAACCAAACCTAGGAATGAGTTCTCGTAGTAACAGCTTTGCGACTGTAATGCTGTTACTCCTCCTGGTAGGGTAAGCCTCCACCCACTTTGAAAACAGACATACTATGACTAGTACATATTTCAACCCTCTGCATGGTGGTAACTGTATAAACTCGAACTGGAGTCTTATAAATGGACCCTCTGCCTTTCCAATCTTCCCAAACCCGATTATTGTCTTTCTCCCTGGATTATGCATCTGGCAAGTCAAACATCTCTGGCAAAGGCTCTCTGCTACAGCCCTGAACTTGGGATTGTACCAGTTCTGTCTGAAAAGCCTAATCATTGCATCTCTCCCTATGTGTGTGTCTCCATGATACATCCTGGCCATTTGAGAGAGCAGACAGTCAGGCATGACTAGTCTGCCATCAGCACAAATCCACACTTCATCATCTCCCCTTTGGGAACAACCCACTTTGACCCAGGTTTTCTTCTCAATTTCATCAGCCCCATCTTGCAATCTTCTAACCTCATTCCATGTTTCAGGTGGCATATACAGCATAAGTTGGCAGCTGATTCCCATTCTTTCCACCCTTTTATTGACTGATAATCTATTTCTGGCACAATGTTGAGCCACAAGATCTGCATATCGATTGTCAATTACCACCCAGTCATCTCCTGACTGGTGTGCGGCACATTTCACCACAGCCAATTCTTTTGGTGATTGTATTGCTTCCAGCAATTCCCTTACAAACTGTCCATTTTTAATGGGGGATCCTGAAGAAGTCCTGAAATCCCTCTGCATCCATAGTTGGCCAAAATCATGCACAACCCCGTAACCATATTGGCTATCTGTAAATATAGTTACTTTTTGATTCCTCCCAATTTTGCACGCTTTTATCAAAGCAATCAATTCAGCTACTTGTGCAGATTTTACTCCTAGTAAATAGGATGCTTCAACTATTCCAGTTAATTCACACACCGCATAGGCAGCAGTTAGTTTACCATCTTCATGTCTTTGGCATGAACCATCAACAAACAGCTCCCTGTCTGGCTTTCTAAGGGGCTGTTCTTCAATATCAGGACGTGGTTTCGTGCATAATTCTGTGACTTGTAAACAATCATCTTCTTCTTCTTCATCATCATTTTTAATTTCCTCATGATATGGGTCTGGTAGTAAGGTAGCGGGATTTACTATTGTGCACCTCACTATGTTCACATTTTCAGCACCCATTATTATTCTCTCATATTTAGTCAGCCGACTAGGAGTAAGATGCTGAGTTCGAGTTCTTGTCAACAGAATCACAACCGCATGTGGAACAAACACCTTTACTGGGTGTCCCATCACAATTGACTCACTTTGTTCGATACTTAAACAGGTAGCCGCTACTGCTTTTAAGCAGCCTGGCAACGCGGCTGCCACTGGATCCAATGTAGCAGAAAAATATGCTATAGGACGTCTGTCTAGACCATGTCTTAGGGTTAAGACTGAAAGTGCACAATTTTCTCTCTCATGACAGAACAATGCGAAGCTTCTCTTATAGTCGGGCATGCCTAGGGCTGGTGCTGTGCACAGAGCATTTCTCAATTTTACAAAAGCTCCTACACTCTCATCATCCCATTCAACTGGGTCCTTTGCTTTCTTTTTTGTCATTTGAATTAGGGGCTTCGCTAACCAGGAAAATCCTAGTATCCATTGTCGACAGTAACCTACTATTCCTAAGAACATTCTCACTTCTCTTTGGGTTACAGGCGTTTGCATTTTCTTAATCAATTGTACTCTTTCCGAGGTTATTCTTCTTTTTCCCCTCTCAATTTGGTGTCCCAGATATTTAACAGCTGTTGTACAGAACTGCAATTTTTCTGGTGAGACTTTATGCAATTCTTCAGCCAAATGATTTAATAGTGCTATGGAATCAACAACACAGTCCTCTCTGGTGTTTGATGCCACCAGTAGGTCGTCGATATATTGCACTAGGACTGAGCTACCTGGCATCACTAGTTTCTCAAGGCACTTTTTCAATATCTGATTAAAGATGGAAGGACTTTCCGTGTACCCCTGAGGAACACGATTCCATACATAGACTTTGTTTTCAAATTTAAATGAAAAAAGATACTGGCTGTCTGGGTGCAATGGTATTGAAAAGAACGCTTGGCACAAATCAATCACAGTAAACCATCCTGCACTCCAAGGAATCTGGTATAGGATTACTGCAGGATTGGGTACTATAGGACAACAAGGTTCCACAATCTTATTTATTTTCCGCAGGTCCTGAACAATCCTATATTTTCCGCTAGGTTTCTTTAAGCCCATTATTGGTGAATTACATGGGCTACTCATTACTTCTCTTAGTATATTTTGTTCTACCATTCGATTGATTTCTTCAATGACTCCTGCTTTTACTTCTGCACTCATTTTGTACTGTCTAGTATTTGGGAAAATCGCACCTTCCTTTACGGTAATTTTAACCAGGTCTATTTTGGCCACAAGTCCTACTTCCTTTCCTGTGAAATTCCATACTGTGGGGTTTACTGTAGTTTTTAATTCTTCTGGCAACTCATCTTTTGTTATCAAAGAAAACATCTCATCTACTTCTGTACCTTGTTTTGCAATCATAAACTTACATACATGATCTTCATCTGGGGTCTGAACTGCCACACCATCCGGGGTGCAGAAAATTGTGCACTTCATCTTGCATAGTAAATCACGACCTAATAAATTTACTGGACTAGAATCACACACTACAAATTGGTGCATTTCTCTGAAATTTCCAATTTTAACTTCCATTGGTTCGGTAAGAGGTGTTCTAATCTTTCTATTAGCTACTCCCACTACTTGGATAGCTTCTCCAGAGAGAGGAAGGTCTGGAATGTCTGCTGTTCTCACAGTTGACCTGGTAGCACCAGTGTCCAAAAGGAAGCTAATATCATTACCTTTCACATTCCCTTCAACATATGGACCTGACTGATCTACCGATAAGGATGCGCCAAGTACACACTCCTTCTCCCCCTCTCCTAGGCACCGTCATGAACTGTATTGACAGAAATCGTCCTGTAAAAGAAACTGTGATGTTACATAATCATTCTTACCACTTCCTCCTTGATATCCGACGTCTGTACCGTGGTTTGCTCTGCTTACATTACCCTGAATAGGTGCAGGTGGCAACTGACTGAGGATTTACACCCTGCTGTGAGTCATTCTGCTTCTGTGGATTTAAATTTTGATTTGGGCCATTATTATTCCGAATCTTTTTACATTCATCCTTCCAATGCCCCAATTTTCCACATCCATGACAAGGAAATTTCTTTTTAGCTTCTTCTCTACTCATTCGTCCTCCCACTTTTCCACCATTCCCAGTATCGCCATTTGTTCCAGAATCCTTTCCTTGATTTTCACTTGGATTATCCAAATTAATTCCCTGTTTCTCAGCCATTTTCCACCTGTGCCCACATTACTTTTTCCTGCAATTTCTTGTGCCTATCCTCAATATCTCCACAGTATTTAGCATATTTCAGAATCTCGTCTATGGGCTTGCCTTGCCAACACAACATGTGCTGCTTAATCATCTGACAAATTTCTGGCTTCAGACCATAAACAAATCGATACACAAACTGACTCATGTTCTTGTCTCCAATGTCCTCAAATCCACTATACTGCTTAAATACCTGCAATAAACGCTCATAATAGGTGTGTACCGATTCACTAGCTTCTTGGGTGGTTCGGTCTATTTTCACCCAATCTGTTTCTTTCGGTGGTATTTTGCCTTTCAGGTAAGTTATCACCTGCTGATACTTTTTCATTACATCATTTGACGGGGCACCTGTTTTCGGATCTCTAGGATACTCGTCACTTGGCCAATCAACTGTAATTTTACAATCTGTCCACAAATCGGCAGGTACCACTATGTCAAACAAGCCATCTAAATCTTTCAACAATACCTTTGACACCTTCACAAACCTCTCAACCTGCTTGTACAATTCAATTGGTTTTTCTCTCAACTTTGGAAAATCATTCGTAAATGACAAAATATCCTGTCTACTCCATGGGACATGTACATAGCCCCTCCTGGAACTTCTCGCATCGAATACATTTGATCTGTCTTCCCTGTTTCTTTCATCACATATTCAGAGGCTGTTCTACTGGATCGTGCCTCTTCCTTTTTCTTTGCCCATCGAACTCTCCATTTATCTAGGTCTCCTCATTTCTGTAAGACTATCATTAATTCTTTTACTTGTAACTTTCTTCCAGAGGCATTCATATTTTCTAAATCTTTGTCCGAGAAATCTGCTCTATAGGGTTTCTGCAACACCTTTGATCTCTCTATTTCAATTCCCATCTGCAGAGCCAAATCTGATAATTTCTCATGGAATATTTTTACATTTCTGGTAATACTTCTGCATACGAACAATAATTCTTCTTCATCGTAAGCATTTAAGCGATCTAGCCCTACATTTCCTGCTATTATTTCTTCTAATTCGACTTTTAATTTATAAATATCCAGAATTTTTGGAGGTGTACACTGCTGTTCTGATCCTTGTGCCCACCTTTCTAAGCCTTCTAGACTAACTACAGTGACACTTTTTGCTCCTGATGAGTTTATCAAGTGTATCTCTTTCGAGCACCCAGGTGTAGTTCTTCTGGGAGTACTATTGACAGAATCTCGAATTGGTAAATCCATTAGAGATATCGTAGATTCACAATCACTAAAATGATCCTCAACCATTACTGTTGCTTCAGGTTTGGGAATATTCACAGGAGTAGGCATAACTAACGGTGGAGGACAGTTTCCCTGACTACCATATAATGGAACTACTGGACCAATTGTTACAGATATGGTCAAAGAGTCAGGATGCACTTTTATCTGTGTTATTTTCTGTATTAATTCTGCTCTGGTCTTCTCTAGGGCTTCTTTTTCTTTATCGTGAAGTATCCTACTGGGGGTGAAATCATGCATTACCTGTGGTACTAATGGAGTTTTTAACAGGGGTGCACTTGGGGTGCATCCACTTGTCCCTTCCTGATATGGTGGGGGTTCCTTAATATTTCTTCTATAAATTCATCTTCGGAATCTCCATTTCTCATTAAATGTTTTGTCTTTTCTGTGCATTTGCTCCCTAATTTTTCTTCTGCTGTTAACAATGGATACAATCCTTCTGTAAGCATTGCCCTCCTCCATTGTTTCATCTGACCGTCCCTAGACTCATGTTGGTATCTGGGGAAAAATCCTCGATAACCCCTATTACTCCTGGATCGGTCACGCTCAAATTCCTCGGTTTCCCATTCCTCTAAGGCTTCATATTGAGCTAATCTAGGTCTGGGTTCTAGGTCATTCATCCTCAATCTCAAATTTTGAAGAATTTTTCCATTGAAGGTACCATTCTCGGGAAATGCTAATATCCCATCATTTTTGGTATATTCTATCCAATTCTCTATCCATACACAAGTATGATAACCTCTCTCCATCATCATGAATGAAGCGGGCGTTTTAGCTGGTGGAATGATAATTCCTTCCCTAGTTTTGATTGTTTTATCCTTTTTAAAATAGTTCTTAATCTTTTGCAGAAAGGACATTTTTCTCTTCTCTCCGTACATTCTATCTAATCTTCGGTGTATAAAATTATATTCTGCAAAACCTAGGAATCTCCTATCCGGACGAGTTCCTGTTAAAGTCGGATCGCGTTTTAACATGCAATCTCTATCCACTAAGATTTTAGCTTCTAGAATATCAACCAATCAAGTGTCTGCTTTCTTCTATTTCTGAACCAATCCTAGCGCGGCCTTTCTATGACGTTAGTCGGTCAACCCCTCCTTTACAATCTGCTCTTCTCTGTCCCTCGCTGTTTCAACCAATCCCAGCGCGGCACCTGTGACGTCAATACTGCTCCTGACTACTGACCCCTCCTTTACAAGGTCTTTCCACACCCGCTGATTCAACCAATCCCAGCGCTGCGTTTTTTGACGTCAGCTCCCTCTCCGGCAGCTGACCCTCCCTTTACAAAATCTTACGCAAACTTATTTTCTCTATAAATCTTAATTAAATTTCAGTAACATAAAACGTTCGCTATCCTGCCAGTTTCTCTAAAAATAGAAAAGATAGTTTCCTCCCACACTTGGTAAAACCTTTCCGTTTACTAAACATACACTACGAGTAAAACCCTTCCGTTTACTCTTCACACAAGCTCTAGAAGTACCTGTTACTTCTTCAATGTTACCCTTTCTAGGTGATATAACATCAAATTTTCACCAGCGTACTCTTTTGCTATTACTCACACACATAGATTCCCTAACCAGTACTGATAGTCCTGCTTAACTTTTCAGTACTATTTCTGCCTGACAGATAACCTCACTGCAGTATGGCTTCCACTTACCAACCGCTATTCAATTTTCCCCGGGGAATTCTGGACAACATAAAACAAACTTTGAATACATAGATGTTAGTTCATAAAAATAAAATTCTCATTACCCAATTAACAAAGAGTAACCATCCTCTGCTTACCAGAAAACTGATCCAGCTCGATATTAGCAAACAGCATTCATACACCAGATACTCTCTTGGGCCCATACATTCATACTGCGCTAATACTTACGCTGGGGTTATCAGTTGTACTCTTTATCAAAATCCCTGCTACCAATTACCTTTCGATTGAAGAGTAATGACTTACCAATGAATCCTTTGCTAATTGGGAAGTTTAAAATGAGAGACATTCATTATAGTACATAATCCTGAAATAACCACTGAGTCAGGAAGTTTTAAAATGTTTATCTTAAAGATTTAGCAGAGTAAATTACAGAACCACATGGTACTTAATCGCATATCACGGATGAAGCATAGAATAATAATTATTGATTAATGACGGTCCCTCAGAAAGGCGAAGATAGAGACAGCAGCGCAACTAAAGGTTGCATTTATATTTACCCAAGTGTGAGAACCAAACCCCTTGGCCAAGGAGTTGGAAAGAATAGGACCCAGGAAGGATGAAGAGCAAAGACCTCCTCCAGGATCAGGACAGGACCGGTGACCTCTCTACAACAAGGCCTGTGTCGTTCCCCTCTCTGATACTCTACTTCTCCTCGATTCTCCCGTGCCTTCCTTCTAATGGACTCCGCCGCACCCTCCTCAGGACCTCTCTGGACAGCGATTAAGTCTGCAATCGATAAGCTTAGCGGTCGGGAGCTAGAAGCTAGCTAATTAGCTAATTCTATATCTATTATACCCTTCTATGCCCATGTACCTCCCCTTAATGTTGCTAAAATATGGGACCACTACTTCTGATTGGACAGGGGGTTGATCCTCACACCATATTGATTTGGTTCGAATTCTGAAGACCTTTGTCTTTAAACTACCGCCCATCAATTTTAATACATTGGCTTTATTTCCCACCCGTCTCACGACAAAGTTTATTCATTTTCATATACATAGTTGCAAGTTTGGCAGGAACACATGAATATATCAATATCGGCCATTAGGTCGTGGCCTTGGACGACGTCCAGGTTGACTTCATCTTTTTATTCTTTGGCAGCCAAGCAGGACACATGCGCAGAATCATTGTCTCTCGAGTTTCAGATCACCAACCCCAGGCCCAAGTTTACGAACTAATAAAAGTCAAAGAAGAAAATATTAAAATCACAAATAATATGTTTCACTGTATACCCACTCTTTCTACTCTATCCCCATTTACTTATAAATGTATCCCGCATTAGTAGCGTTATGAAAACAACAAATTAATAATAACACAAGAGCAAGCTGAAGCATGTGAAAACATCAAGCAGCCATTTTAAAGCACACTGCGCAGAAGCAGAAATTTCCCACCAAGCAAAAAAAAGACGTCACAACACGTGATATGGTTGATGCATGCGCAGTAAGGTTCCCGCGCTTTAGCGGCCATTTTAGATTACGGACAAGCGTTACTTGTTAGTTAGAACACATAGGCAAGCTTCCTTGCTATTCATGTAGTGTATGCAAAGTTAATATACACAATACAAGATTAATAAATTAATACTGTGAGGAGATTGTATTCGAGCAAGTCTCATTTGGGAGTCCTTGCTCCATCACACTAATTAACACATGCACTCTCCCTACTTCTTTGCACATCTCCAATCGGAGAGGTGTTGACTCCACTCCAAGCTGCGCCACTCTATGACAATCCACTCTATGCCCCTCAACTATACGTCACTCCACTCTATGACTCTACTCCACTCTATGATGCTCTACTCCAATCTATGCCAATCTATACCACTCCACGCCTCTATTTCACACCACTCCATAGTACAACACTTTACTACTATAAGAAATGGGGTTGCTAGTTGAGGCAGGTAAAACCCTACTCAAGCAGAAACAACAATCCATGTCAGGGTGAAGTCACAAGCAAAACACAAATTAACCTGTGCTCAACTCCCTGGTAGCTTGGCACAGAGCAGTCAGGCTTAACTTCGAGGCAATGTGTAAAGTATTTGTGCAACACTTCAAACAGTAATAAAATAAAAACACCCCAAAAGTGTTCCCACACCAGATTAGGAAAATAGATTTATCTTTAATAAATAAAGCAAACAACAAAAATCCAATAAGTACAACTGGAGATATGCAGTTCAAAGATTTCAAAGAAAATAGCTTCAAAAACCATAAAGTACTAACTGTGGATATTTGGTCACACTGGACCGAGACAAAGTCACAAGTTCAGTCCGACTGCGATGGAGTGTGGGCAGGCTACAGGGACTCAACTAGGCCCCCTGAACAAGAGTACCTTAAATCCTGGTTGCGGACCATTGTGAGGTCCCACACCAAGGATGCGTCACGCAGCCGAGGTGATGCGTCAGTTCTGAGGAGCTGCGATTCGAGGTCCTGCATTGTCTAGGATCCCGTGGACGAGGACTTACGGTGCAAAGTCTGGCGTTGAGTATGTGTAGCACAGTTGAGGCGATGAGTTGGTTCCGAGGAGCTGTGAGGTTGCAATGCGAGAACATGTCGTCATTGAGGCTGCAGTCAACGAGATATTTGCAATGAGAGGGCCTGCATCAGGAAATCTTCATACGGGCGGCGGTTCAGATGGAGGCTGCAAGGTCGATGCGTAATCCTCATGCTGAGAGAACCCTGCTGGGGATTGCACGTGCAGCACAGGGGTTGCGTTGGTTCTGCTGGGCCCACGGATGCGCAGGCAGAGCACCTTCAGGCTCACTTCCAAGAGTCCAGGACTGGAGTGGCACCGCTTGGCAGGGTAGGATTTACTGATGGCAGAGTCCAAGTGCTGGGTTCAAGGTTGTTGGAGCCTTCTGCCCCCTGAGGATATAGTCAGGAGGCCAGCCAACTAGCCCTTCTCATCCTTGCAAGAGGGCAGCAGGTCAGCACAGCAGGGCCTCAGCAGGGCAGCAGTGCTTCAGAGCAGCAGTCCGGTAGAGTGGCAGTCATTTCAACAGCACAGCAGTCTTTCTTCCTGGCAGTGTATCCACAGGTCCAGAAGTGTGCTGAAGAGTTGATGTCTGAGGTTTGAAGTGCACAGGTTTCCTGCCTCCTCTGCCCTGGCTAACTACATATGTAGCCCTTTGTGTGGAGGCAAGACACAGCTTATTAAAGTATAAGAAGGGCTGTGCCCAGCTCTGCCCTCCCATCCTGCCAAATGATGAACCATCCAGGCACTCCTAAGCTCTCTATTGTGTTACTGTCTAAGAGGAATACAAAAAGCCGAACTGTCAGCTGCACCCATTCATGTGACCCAGAGACAGGCTGCAGGGACTAAATTATCTTTGTATATTTACTATTCCCCCGCCTCAGCGAAAGTATGTATTACAATACGCAGATGCGCTACCAATAACAAGAATAGATTTAAAGTAATCTGATCATGATACATACCTTTGTTCCACCTTCAAATTAGCTTGTAAATTTCATGGAGGAAAACAAAGGGGCACAGCCTACGCAATGTTTTTCTTTATACAAAGATGTTAGGAGCACATTTGAGGAGACAGAACAGTTACAACAAGCTACATGAGGGATGGGGTGAGGAACAAAGAACGGAGGGTGGGGAAACAGAACAGACCGTGTGAGGAGGGCAGGGCAGTGGAGAAACAGAACGCACAGCGGGAGGAGGGTGAGGCAGATGACCTGAAGACACATGCATTTTATAAGCGTGCATCACAAAAGAAAAACAAGAGGGGATGGCAGGTACTCACCAGACAGACGCAAAGAGCGGTCAAGGGGAAATTAAAGTACCATGTATGTTCCTGTCGGAATCGAACGGGACACTAGCAACAAGGGCCGGAGTGCTAAAAAAGTTAAACTCGAGTTGGCAGGCCTTCGTATTGGGGAAAGGAGCACACAACATATGAACCATGTCGAATAACAAAAAACAGCGGAAAATGGTGGCCACCATATTGGAGAGGGGCCGCAATGGGCTACAATGGTTTATACAGACATGGGGGTGGGGGCGGACAAAAAACAATATATGAAATAGACAAGGGAAAAAATAAACCAAAAACCAACTGAGATAAGGAAGACTGATTGCATGCAGCCTGTACAAAAAGCACACAGTTTAAAAATAAACGTGTTGCACGCAGCCTGCAAAAGAATATGGGTGAAAGTAAAATATATGAAAGCAGACAGAGCTATTAATCTCGATACATGCTGCCCATGAAAGTAAACGGTATGCAGCATTAACACAAAAAAGTAATTCAACGCACCAACGCGGAAGGGGATAAGTAGTTAGTCCACTGGAAACTGATAAGAGACATGGAAAGGAGAACGGCCTACATCCAATAATAACTAAGGAAAGCAAACTGGCAAAAACACGGACCAATCAGAAGTGAAGGAGGAATGTAAGTCCCTTTTATATTAATTACAATAGATTTCACGCAGGCAAAACCTAAAAAGGAAGTATCAAACAGAAATAAATATATTTCTCCTTGTTACGCCTGGGTCTGGGAGGCCAACCATTTTGGCGCAATCACAGGTTTACTGACATTAGTAAATATAGGATTGCATCAAAATCCATGGATGGAATGCCCATGCTCCACCCATGGATCTCCTCCATGGTGCAAAGTAGCGCAAGGCAGCACTATGCGCTGCGTTGTGTTACTCTGTATTCACTACACCAGGCAAAGACACATGAAGTGGCTTTGCGTGGCTTAGGAAATCCCAGCTAAGGAATTGCATTGCCTTGAGACAACTTGCATCACACAAGGACAATGCACGTCCTTAGTAAATCGGGTCTTCATTTTTAGCTTCCAATTTCAAATTCCTTTACATTTACAGAACGTTTTACAAATTTCAATTTTTTTTTTATAGATATTTTTATTATTTTATAGATCTGAACAGTCACCATTAACACAGTATCAATAGCATATATGACATCTTACATATAATGCAATTATAATTGTCATATATTATTACATCCACATACAGTTATTCACACACGTCCGAATCTTTGTTGTTCTTGCATCTCCATCTCTACAGTAGGAGAGACGCATATCTCCCCCGATAAGTGTTCCATTTGCCCCATTTTTTGTCCCATTTCTTGGGGCATCCTCTGGATTTAAACACCTCTTTTTCAGCAATCATGCATTTGTCTAGCTCCTTTGCCCATCCCCTAACGTTCGGCACCTCAGCAACCCCCCAATGCATAGCAATTGCCCGTTTCACCAGTGTATAACCAAAGGTTGCCCATTGTTGTTCCACTTCAGTGAGATCTGTTGCCTCCCAAATGTTCAGCAGTGCCAGTCTCGGCGTCAGCCGGATATCCTTCCCAATAGCCCTGGGCATATGACGTGTGGCTTCATTCCAAAGAACCATAATTTGCAAGCATTCCCATAGAGTGTGGTATAGGGTATCCTCCTCAGTGCACTGCCTAAAGCAGGAGGCATCCTCCCTGCGCCCAATTTTCATAAGTGTGGCCCCGGTGAAATACGATCTATGCAGTACCTTCAGTTGGATAAGTCGGAACTTAAGTGGAATGGCTGATTCTCTCGGAGACATAAGTGCAGCTTGCCAATCCTCATCCTCTAGTATGCCTATATCAGACTGCCATTGTTCGCGGAGGCTCCTAAGTGGGTCTGGCAGATTATTGCATAACTTGCAATAAGTCAGTAATATCGCTTTTTTCTGCAGTGGTTTCGAGAGTAACCTATCCTCCAGGGGGAAGGATTCTGGCATCTCCCCTATCGCGAAGAGGGCGGTATTAAGAGCATTACGGATTTGTAGGTAACGGAAGGTCTCCCCTCCAGCCAAATCATAGTCTTTTACTAATTGTGTGAATGACACCATTTTCCCTTTTTTCCCCAAAGGTGTCCGATGGTAGAGATACCAAAGGTATCCCATTTGTCGAAGCCAGGTTGATGGCACAATGTCCCAAGTTTTTGGGTTGTCCACAGCGGGGTGGCCTGAGTCAGGGTATCCAGCCAGCCAAGTTTCTTATTGGCTTGCTTCCAGATAGCTATGGTTTGAGCTGTAGGACCGAAGAAACGGCCTCTCTTGGCCTTAGATTAAAGAGCCCCTAGATAACCCTCTCTCCCTATCTGATATTTATCCAGGAGATAAGCTGGGTCTGTCGGGGGACGATAAATCCAATGGCTTACCACCCCCAGCTGAGAGGCCCAGTAGTAAAGGCGTATATCCGGGAGAGTGATGCCTCTGTCATACCAACTCCTTGTGCAAAGCTATGAGGGGGGCCCTCCCATTCCATAACAGGGACCTTACTTCACTCTCGACGCTTCTAAAATAGCACTCTGGTATTCCAATCGGGCAATTCTGTAGTATATACAGAAAGCGGGGAAGCGCCAACATTTTGAAAAGGACCGCTCTTCCCAATAAGGAGAGAGGCAAAGTCCTCCAGTGTTTCACATCACTCCTCAGCCCAACCAGGGGGGGCTACGAGATTGTTAGTATAGAAAATGTTAGGATCCGGGGTGATATAGATTCCCAAATAGCAGAACCCACTCTCCACCACCTCTATCGCACATCCGGGTGGGAGTCTAGGAGCCGGCCCGTGTAGTGAGAAAAGCACGGATTTGGACCGGTTAATAGAGTATCCCGAGTATCTCCCGAAATTTGTGAAGATATTTAAAATTCTGTGGAGTGACTTCGCAGGGGCTGCTAGATAAAGCAGGATATCGTCCGCATAGAGGGATAGCCTGTCCTCCTGTCCCTCGGCCCATTTCAATCCCCTTAGTATAACAACCCCTTCTGACCCATGACGCCAGAGGCTCCAGTATCAGGGAAAAAAAATAAATCAATGGAGACAGGGGGCATCCCCGTCTAGTGCCCCTCTTAAAAGGGAACACGCGGGATGTGCGATTGTTGACTTTAATTTGTCCTGTAAGGTCTGTATACAACAGCCTAATCCATCCCAAGAACTTTGGTCCAAATCCCAAGCCTTGTAGCACCTCAAAGAGGTATGGCCACTCTATTGAATCAAATGCATTTTGGCATCATCCAGTGATAACATTATGGCATCTTCCTCAATAACGTGTTGATGGCCGATAACATTATGGAGCCTGCGAAGGTTAAGGGCTGTGCTGCGGCCCGGCATAAAGCCGGATTGGTCCGCATGTACGAGCGAGGTAAGGAGTGGCGCCAACCGGGAAGCCAATAGTTTCACAAGGACTTTGGCCTCAGCATTAATTAATGAGATCGGCCGATAGGAGCCGCATTCGTCCCTGGGTTTCCCCGGTTTTCGAATGACTACAATAGAAGCGAGCCTCTGATCCTCCAGCAAGAACCCCCTCTCATAGCTCTTGTTATACATATCCTTTAGATAGGGTGCTATTATGGGGCTGGTAGATTTGAGGAGTTCGATAGGGATCCCATTGGGGCCCATTGCTTTCCCAGATTGTATGTTCCCAATCGCCCTTTGGACCTCTTCATCAGTGATGTCGTCCTCCAGTGACTCTCTTTCACTGGGGGACAAGACCGGCAGAGGCACGTCCGCCAGGAACTGTCGGGAGTCTGCAGCGGTGGTAACAACCGAGGGAGTATAAATTTGTTCAAAGTAATCTGCAAATCCCTCCGCTATCTCTTGCGGATCCGTTATAGTACGGGTACCTTCTATAGTTAACTGGGGGACCCATCGCTCAGCCAGCTCCCTCCTCTCCAGCCAGGCAAGTAGCTTCCCTGCCCTATCTCCAAGTTCATATAGCCTATGTTGGGTTGCCAGTAACTTGGCCCCAGCCTGTTCACGTGTCATATTTTTATATTCCAGCTGCTTAACCTGTAATTGATGTCGAATGTCCTCAATAGGAGATTGTGTATATTCCGCCTCGAGAGTCAGGAGATCGGCTTCCACTTGTTC
This sequence comes from Calotriton arnoldi, assembly GCA_963921515.1. Lineage (NCBI taxonomy): Eukaryota > Metazoa > Chordata > Amphibia > Caudata > Salamandridae > Calotriton > Calotriton arnoldi. The sequence goes on along the minus strand of CAWUFW010000495.1, from coordinate 3,446,264 downwards.
TATCTGTGCCCGTTGCTTACAAATTTCAATTTTACATTTTGCTTCTTTATATATACTTGCATATTGTTAATATTATTTAAATTTCAAAGCAGTCACGGATGCTTGACTAGGCTTCGCAGACCCCCAGGGGTCCCAGGACCACAGGTTAAAAACCACTGTTCTAGTAAGTTGCTTGGTGATCCCCGCGTAGAGGGTGTTCCCGTAGCCCAGCTTGTTGTTGACTGGGGAGTAAGTGACAGTTTTTCTACTGTTGCTTGGGAGCCATTTGAAGACCTTCCTGAGAACCTTCAGGGTGTGGAAGCAGGATGAATTGACTGCATTAACTTGTGCGGTCATGTCCAGTTTCCTCTTGATAATTATTCAGAGGTTTATGGCATGACTGCTGGGTGTGGGTCTGAGTTTGGCCGGCCACCGGTTTGAGTCCCTTGGTGAGGTGTTATTGCCAAAGATCACTACTTCCGTCTTGTCAATACTGAGCTTTAGATAGCTGGCTTTCATCCAGTTAGCGACTTTGGTCATGCAGGAGGTGAACTTGTTTCTTGCATTGGGGGTCTTGTCCAAGAGGGAGAGTCCATCTACTCTTTCTTCTGGTCTTTGGCTAAACCAAACAAACAATGATAATACCAATAGGTTTGGTTTTCTTGTAATGAGCGCTTCTTCAGTGACTGGAGAATTTGTGGTATGTGATTCTGTAGAACTGAGAGTAACAGGAGAATGAGCCAAAGACTGTACAAATGGATATATGAGAGAGTGCATTGCTGGAGAAAGGTGTGACTGGAGAATTTGTGGTATGTGATTCTGTAGAACTGAGAGTAACAGGAGAATGAGCCAAAGACTGTACAAATGGATATATGAGAGAGTGCATTGCTGGAGAAAAGTGTGACTGAGTGCATGGACGGATAGACAGGCAATTGAATGGAAATTTGGCTGTATAAAAGTACATGTATTGATGAATCGGAGTTGGGGAGTGAGTGGATGGAAAATGGGACTGGCTAACAATGTTCATACAGCTTCGGGTTATGGCTTGCTATCAACATAGCAAGACATAGGGGGCTGTTCTTCTCCAACCCATCAAACATTGTTTCTATTCATTATCCACCACTTTATTTGAATGCTACGCTGTTGCTGCTTGAGCAAGGGGCGGACCACAAGCCTGAGTTCTCTTTGTGCCAGGGAGCCGCAAGGACGCTGCTGGCTGTTTTCGCGCAAGGAGGCGCTTGTCAAGAACCCACCAGGGCTCCCGCAGTGCGTGAGCCACTGTTGCTGCTTGTGCAAGGGGCGTACCACAAGCCCCAGTTCTCTTCGACGCAGGATGCTGCCGACTGTTTTCGCGCCAGGAGGCACTTGTCAAAAACCCACCATGGCTCCCGCAGCGCAGGACGCGCCCAGGCGCGTGCCCGGGCGAAGACCATGCCAAGAGCGGGCCCGTCTGTGCCCATCCATGGCCGACTGAGGCTGGGCCACGCCCCTTGGTTTTGCCATAAGGACTAAGATACTGTGTGCTTCTTTATTATGTTATAATCCCGACAGTGTCCTCTATTCTCCAGCTGGCAGTCTTGCTTCATTTTGTGATCTGTGCTAGTGTTTTACGCTCCCATTGCCCTGTTCCATGAGCCCCGTATAACCTGCTGAGGGGGGCCACTCAGACTGTAAGAGATCTGCTTAGCATCCATTGCATGCCCTGAATAATGGGCAAAAGGAAAATCGCCTGCTTGGGCAACAGGGGGAGCTAATGCCACCAATATAGACTCTTTCCTAATCAGGGCAACCAAAGTTATCTCTAAGGAGATAGCCCTGACTGTGAGGAGGCTATCACTAGAATCAGACAAGATTTGCTCACGATATTGACAAGAATGCAAAACTCGGTATTGGCCCCAGATCCTCACCTGCACTAGCACTTTATACCACTAATGGCGCCAACGGCAATAATGGGCAGTAAACCGTAGAAGAAGACTCCACCCCGGTCGGGCCCCCAACCAAAAGGAAAAAGACTGGGGGGAAGGGAGTGACTCGGTCCCAACTACAGAGCAAGCCTATATTACACGTTAATACAGATATGGACCAATTGATGTACATGTTACTCCCTAGGCTGGAACTCCTGCCTAAAACGTTGATAGCCCCCATATGCTCATGGTTGGAAGGTAGTAAGGCAAAGCTGGAGGCCTTCTTCGTGATAGCACCTGGGCCAATAAACCCTGGCACAAACCCTGTGGCTGTGGGGGGCAGAAGAGCGGATGAGTGTACACATGCGGGCCTGATTTACACATGCCCCACGACTAACGCATACTGCAGCGCAAATGGGGCGACTCATCGAAATAAGTCCTTGATTCAGAGGGAGACTCAAGGAGATGGGAATACCCGGGCCTCTAAAAATAAATCGGACACCATTATACAGGAGATGTGACAGGGGCAGCATCTTTAAAGGGGACTCAACTTGCTCCACTGACCACAAACTCATCCCCAATGCCCGGTGCAGGTGTCTCAACTTCCCTAGAGTTGCCCCCAGAATCAGCGCCCCTAGTGGCTATTTTACTAGGAGTCCCCCCCCCCCCACCACCCAAGGTTCAAAAGAAACCACAGTGGACCTTATACACAAGGTTACTCATTGGTATGAGAGCAACGTAGTAAATGGGCACTGTCTGTCCCCCACATTATTATGGCCAGAAGGGTGGGCTGGGTGGGCCTCAGGGTTAGGAAAAACATGGCAGGAGATTGTGCAGTAATTAATGCAAGACATCCCGCTCATGCTAAAGCACTAGTTGAGAGCACTTTTATTCAGACCTCCAAAACATCAATCAAGGTTGTTCCCCTGCAGTACTTTTATCCAACTAATCTTTTCCACCCCATTTGCCTCAGACAGTTCACCCTAAGGCGGACTAGAACAGCCCAGGTTGACACTGGTAGGTCTGTACTCCTCTTGACCAATAGATTTGATTCTCTGCAAGAACAGGATGGTCTAGATGGAAATGATGGACTACCTCCTACTGGGGATGAGCTGCAGGGCCCAAGTATTGTACCACAGATGGGTAATGTTTTCACCTCTCCGCCCTAACTATCTTCCGTTCTCCCAGATTCTTCTTGTCTGAAGATCTTGTCCTGGAACATAGCTGGTCTTAGATCAAAAGGTGATGATGTTTCATGGCAGAAGCAGATCATGTGTTGTCACATAATTGCACCACAGGAAACGTGGGACACTACTGAGGATTTTTTATTTGGATGGCTTTACTAGGTGGACCAAAGGGAGGTCTTCTTCTACTGGTCTCACTTAAACTTACCTGCTCCATCAGAACCGTAGAGTCGCAATCAGCCCATCTGTTAGCAATAGAGATGTTGTTTGCCCATCGCCCCCTTTTGCTAGCAGTAAATTTGACAACTCCTTTTGTAGAAGCTCTGCTACTGAACATCTAACATCACTGGAGAGGTTCCTTGAACAACATGGTGAGAGGCAAGAGTCATACTATGAGGCCATAATTCTAGGTGATTTTAATACGCATCTCTGTCACTTGGGCTGTATTTCGGGGAGGAGCCACATGGATGCCCTACCTCTAGTGGCCCACTTTGAACATACGGAATCAGACCATTTAATAGAGGAATTCCTGGCTGCAAATAACTTGTTCTGTCTAGAACAGCTAGGCATGGATACAGCAGTCCCCACTTTTGCAGGCAGGGGTTTCTCTAGTACTACTGACTTCATAATGACCTCTGCTCCTCTAGCCCCCGCAGTTCACAAGCTGATGGTCTCTTGGACCACTCATAGCAACCATAACCCTCTAATGCTTGAACTGGTGTACTGCATTGAAGCCCGTAGAGGGGAGGGTAGGAGCATCCTAAACTCTGACCATAGCACAAAAGATCAAGCCCGTAGGCTAAAATGGACAAAGGTGGTACCAGAGACTTTTTTAGATAGCCTATATGCACAGTGTGAAGATGAGATTCTGCTTTGCATGGATACGAGATCACAGGACATAGGGGTTTTAGATGCGTTTGATAAAATAACAAAGTGTACATCCAATGGCCTTAGAATTAAAACCAGGCCCAAAGGCCGCAAGGAGTTAAGGTGGTTTGATGGTACCTGCACTAGGGCCCACAGGAATTTAATCCACGCCCTCAAGCAATGCCCAAGGGATGAGGCACTGTTTAGATCTGCTAGGAGGGCCTATAAATCCGCAACCCAAAATAGGAAGATTATTATTAGGGCCCAGGCCTGGGAGGCACCCTCCCCCTCATCTCATGAAGATCAGAGTCCCCCACCCCTACCCAGAACCTATGAAAGAGGCAACAACAGCTCACCTCCTTTAGAGCTCATATCACCTACACCCTCAAATGAAATCTTCAGAACCAACACCAACCCGTTATGTCCAATCTCCGACCTTCCACATCTCCACACTCCGCCACCTGCCCTATCCCCACTACTCTCACCCTCCTCCACAACCCTCTACCGACTGCTGATGACACCCACCATGACACGGCCACTCTATCGAGTCAGATTAAAACCCCCAGCCAGCACATACCCCTGTCATTATCTACCACCCCGCTCCCGCTCCCAGCTACACATACCCACCACACTACCCACACAGGTATCAAACCCCTCAGCAATTCTACTCCCAGCCCTCCCTGCCCGCCGATCCCGTCTCCTCCTCCCTATCACCCCTCTGAACAAGACCAACTCATAACCCAGTCCTACCTCACATCTAAGGAACTACAGAACGTTATATTAGATATCAAAAGCATCCTACTACTTGCTGAAAACTCTCTTTCCAAACTTACCCATCTACATCACTCTGTAACGGCAGTCAACAATGTGATAAAAACTATCCCCCTGCCTCCGACTAATCGACACCTACGCACTCGCAAACTCCCCAACTACCTAACGGACCTGGAAATCCATACCCTTTTACTACTATACGAAACTCCTATGAGCCCCATCACACTTGAAGATCTCAACTACCTAACGGACCTGGAAATCCAAACCCTTATACGGTCATACGAATCCCCCACTTTCCACATCACCAATGAAGAAAAATTCTCTATTCTCCCAGTCCCCATCAACCCAAACAGAACATCACATCCAAAACACAGAGTAATAAACCTGAACAACCTCCAATCCATAACCCCCAACCCCGAAATTCACGAGCCGACCGTAAAGAATTCCTCAAAACCGATCTCCTGCCTTCTCCTAAACTGCCGTTCAGCCTTAAAACACGCCTCGAACATCGCCGACCTCACCCTGAACATGAAAGCGGACATAACCATCCTCACGGAAACTTGGCTCAATGAATCGTCCTCCCCATGCCTATACCTTCTAGTCCCCCCAGACTACAACATTATTAGACTAGACAGACCTCTCAAAAAGGGCGGAGGACTAGCCTGCATTCATCGATCTGACATTACCATCTCAAAGTTTCACTCCGAACCCATGGACTCCTGTGAATACCTTGGGATCTCTGTCAAATCAGATAACCACTCCCACAAACTACATATCCTCTACCATCCCCCAGGTAAGAACGTAGCATTTACAGACCAACTTATGGAAATCATTACCACAAACTCTACCCCTCGTTCCAACGACATTCCTCGGCGACTTCAATCTCCATTGGGAAAACCCCCTTGACAAACAGGTCAACGCCCTCAAAACCTTCCTACCAAACCATTCCTTGATCCAACCTATCTCAAAGCCCACTCACTCTAAGGGTGCTACTCTTGACTGGCTCATCTCTAAACAAAATACAATTGAATCTATCTTGATCACCCCTTGTGACTGGTCAGACCATCACATCATCACCTTCCAAATTTCCTCCGCTACCAAGAAAACTTTCCCGCAACAAAACAAGCATAAACAATTGATAAGAAACACGAAAAACCTCGACTGGCACAACCTAGCCTCCCACTGTGAGAAAGTCCTCATCCCCCCCCCCCCCCCAACAACATGTCTGATGTCAGTGACCTCACCGATCACTACAACTCCACGATGACCAAGGTCTTTGACCATGCTGCTCAACCTAAACTCAAACGAATTCCAGACAGACAAAAACCCTTGGTTTAACGGAGCCCTGAATGAAGAAAGACGTAAACTTAGATCATCAGAACGGAAATGGAGACAACATCCCTCCCCCCTCCATCTTAAACTACTTCAGAAAGCTAGAAACTCCTATAACAAAAGTATTCTACAATCTAAAAAAGACTTCTTTAGATCAGAACTAGACAATCCCAATAATAGACCAAAGAAACTCTTTGAAATTCTAAAACAACAATCTAACAAATTGGCTAAATCCTCTCTTGACCTCGAAATCACAGCTTAGCAGCGAAGAATTTTCTTCATTCTTCACAGCAAAAACAAACTCCCTCCAACTCGACCTTAACACGGCAGCAGCTAACTCAGCCACCCCAAAGAACTTTCAAGCTGAAAACCCTGATCAACCCGAGTTACTTTTGCCAAAAAATAACTCACTGGTCCACTTTCAAACTTTAAGATCTTAATGACATCACCAAAACTTTAGCATCCACCAAACTCAACAACCACTTCAATGACCTAGTCCCCTCAAATTGCCTTCCCCACATCTACCAAGTCATTTCCCCTCTCTGGACCAAAATCATTAACGTCTCGCTAGTGCAAGGGCACATTCCGGACTGCCTAAAAATGGGCCAAGTCACCCTTATACTAAAGAAACAGACAGCAAACCTCTCCGGCCCTAACAATTTCCGACCCATAACCAATATCCCCATGCTAGCCAAGGTCCTGGAAAAATGTGTTCAACAACAGCTGAACCAACACATCATGGACTTCAACCTTCTGAACATCCACCAATCGGGTTTTAGACCAGGCCATAGCACAGAAACAGCCATTCTGCATATAGTGGACGACGCCCTCCTTGCTCTTGACCGCAACGAAACCGGTCTACTAGTCCTGCTCGACCTCTCCTCAGCCTTCGACACGGTCAATCACAACAAAATTCTAAGAAGACTAGAAAATAGGATGGGTTTATCTGGCACAGTCCTTCAATGGTTCAAATCCTTTCTGGAAAACAGAACGCAATCGTTCATGGTGAACAAAAATCTTTCTCCCTCCTCACCGAACCCTCTAGGAGTACCACAAGGCTCTACCCTATCCCCCACCCTATTCAACCTATATGTCGAACCACTAACCGAACTACTACAGCAGGCGAACATAGCCTACCACATGTACGCAGATGACACTCAACTTTACATCAAGATCTCCTCTATTGAAGACATAAAGACGATGAACCTGGCACTCGAAAAGACCGTCCACTGGCTAACGACCAACTTCCTCAAGCTAAACTCGGAAAAAACAGAATTTATTTTAATCTCCCCCCTCTAATAACTCCCAGGAGACAAAGGAATGGACCAAGCTGCTCACTGCACTGAACTGCACGCCAACTCTGGTGGACTCCACCAAATCACTTGGAATTACACTAGATAAGAACCTTAACATGCAAACACACATCAACATGTTAGCTAAAAATGCACGCTTCCACCTCAGCTATCTTAGGAAAATGAAACCTTTCATCGAGAACCCGGACCTCAAAACTGCAGTTCAGTCCTTAGTCATCTCAAGGCTTGAGTACGGATGCACCACCCTCGCGGGGCTTCCCAAAATCTCAACCGCCCCTTTAAAAGCCTGTCTCAACGCCGCAGCAAGACTCCTTACAGGATCTAGGAAATTTGACCACATATCGCCACACCTGAAAGCACTCAACTGGCTACCTTATGAAGCTCGAATCCACCTAAAAATGGCATGCATCACTCACAAAGTGCTCCACCACAATACTCCCCAGTACCTATCCCAAAAACTTACCTTATCTGGAGGAATCAGACATTCTAGGAGCGTTGATAATTTACTCCTGAAACCCTCTCGTTGCCACAAGAAAAAAACCTCTAACAGAGCATTCTCCGGAGCAGCACCTAGAATATGGAATTCGCTTCCTCCCTACATCAGAAAAATCTCCTCTACTACTCTGTTCAAAAAAGAAGCAAAATCATTCCTTATGTGCAAATTCCTCCCGTAAACTGTCACACAGACCATTCCAGGTCTACACCCTTAAACTTGCCTCTTCTATCCCTCTAAGTACACCCTCGCTACTCATGACCCGTTGCTCAGAAATACTCTCACGCCGGCGACCCTCCGAACTTTGTAAAATGTGCTGATTTTATGTGTGCTATATTTTGCCAATTGTTTCTTCGTACTGTGCCCTCATTGTAAAGCGCTCGGATACCCTACCCTGGGTCTGGCCCGCGCTATAGAAAACTCTAAAAATAAAATAAATAAAAAAATTTAAAAAGTGTGCTGACAGACCATACAAAGTTTTGGGAAGTGGTTAATAGCCCCTTTTCAGATACAGCAGGTGCTACAACAGATTGTACCATAGCTGCCGAAAGATGGGTTCTACACTTTGAAGGGATATACAGTGGGAATGATGTAGGGGGGGTTCGATATACAGTGGGACTCTGGTATAGATAGTGACCCATTGCATTTTAATACTGAAGAGGTACAAAAAGCTATCCTGAACACAGCTGGAGGGAAAGCGCCGGGCCCGGACAGGGTACCAGCGGATCTGTATAAAGCAGACTCCCTAACCTGGGCGAGGATCCCGACACGTGTGTTTAATGCGGCCTGTTCCTGTGATCTTCCATCTTCCTGGTCAATGGCACTATTATACCTATTTTTAACAAGCATTGGCATAGCCAATAGGTCTCGCCTTTGGGGCCTTATAAGTGTTTAGCCAGAGCTATTGACTTTGCCAATGTCTTCAAGCTGTGCTGTAGAGAAGTGTGGCTGCTGTGCGGCATGCTGAAAAGTTATAATAAAAAAGTGTCAGAAGCATTTTTGTTACTTTATATATGACCAAGAAGGCATTATGTAAAACTGAACGACCATATTAAAAAAAGTATTTACAATAAAAAATTCTCAGTTTTCTTTTGTTCTTGCAATGCTGGCAACTTGTTTCTGCCTATTGCAATGGTTGTTTGTTAAAGCTTTTTTTTTTTAGGGGGCATAAACAATCGGAGGGTGAAGGTTGGGAACTAGTACCTGTATTACAACACTAGCAGCGGCCAGACGCTAGGGAGAATCAACAGATGCCAGATTCCGAGAGCAGGCTGAGGTGGTGCTGAGGTGGTAGTGGTGACTGTTGCGGAGACGATGCTGAGGTGATGCTGAATGATACTCAGGTGTTGCTGAGTGATACTGCTGTGTTGCTGAGTGATACTGCTGTGTTGCCGAGTGATACTGCTGTGTTGCCGAGTGATACTGCTGTGTTGCCGAGTGATACTGCTGTGTTGCCGAGTGATACTGCTGTGTTGCCGAGTGATACTGCTGTGTTGCCGAGTGATACTGCTGTGTTGCCGAGTGATACTGCTGTGTTGCTGAGTGATACTGCTGTGTTGCTGAGTGATACTGCTGTGTTGCTGAGTGATACTGCTGTGGTAGTGCTGAGTGATATTGTCTTGGCGCTGAGTGATGTGGTGGTGCTGAGTGATATTGTCTTGGCACAGTGATGCTGTGGCGGCGCTGAGCGATGCTGTGGCGGCGCTGAGCCATGCTGTGGCGGCACTGAGCCATGCTGTGGCGGCGCTGAGCGATGCTGTGGTGGCGCTGAGCGATGCTGTGGTGGCGCTGAGCGATGCTGTGGTGGCGCTGAGCGATGCTGTGGTGGCGCTGAGCGATGCTGTGGTGGTGCGGAGTCATCCTATGGTGGTGCTGAGTGATGCAGTGTTGGCCCTGAGTGATGATGTGGTGTCGCTGAGTAAAGCTATGGTGGTGCTGAGTGATGCTGTTGTGGCGCTAAGTGATGCTGTGGTTGTGCTGAGTAATGCTGTGGTTGTGCTGAGTGATGCTGTGGTTGTGCTGAGTGATGCTGTGGTTGCACTGAGTGATGCTGTGCTGGCTCTGATTGATGCTGTGCTGGCTCTGATTGATGATGTGGTTGCGCTGAGTGATGCTGTGGTGTTGCCGAGTGAGAGATAGAGTGAAGATATAATGCCCTATTAGAGAGGGTGGTGAGAGAGAAAGAGAGAAAGGGTGTACATAGAATAAAGAGTGGAGCGGGATAGAGAGAGAGAAAGAAGAGGAGAGAGAGTGAATGAAGGAGTTTGAAAGAGAAACAGATAAAGGGGTGAGAGAATTAAAGGCTAAAAAAGATAGAGAGGGGAGAGTTAATTAAGTAGAGAGAGAATTAGAGAGGGGAGAGAGAGAGAAGGAGAGAGACAATAAGAGTGGGGGGTGGAGTTTAAATAGAGTGAAGAAGTGACGCGGAAAAAGTAACCTTAAATATAGCTTTGTGCTTTGCGCGAATAAATATTTTTTAAAAAAACAGTGAGAGACAAAAATACTGGTAATTAGGCTGTGACTCCCAATATAAAACAAATAGCGATATAAGGTGAAATCAACCCACCGAAGCAATATTTCTAACTAGACAAAAAAAGCTTGCATTTCAATGCTAATCGCTGTTGTTTTTCATGTGACTGTAGTCCAGGGCCCTCAGTTGGTAATGTGAGCTGCTGCTGCGATTGAAACATCAGAGTCCAGAGAGTTAATGAGCCATGACGAGGAAATGAGGAAGAGATAGGAAACTCAGATGCCAGCTGCGCGTGCACGCCATCGTTAACTCAAGCTGGTCGTCAGCCGAAAGCCAGTGTTTGCACTTCCAAAACCCACTTACTAAAACTCTCGGCCAGACCAGCGCAAGCGCTGGTGCAGGCCAAGACCTAAAAAGGGCTCGAGGGCCGATCCAGCTTATCGACCAATTTCCCTCCTAGACTCAGCTGCAAAAATCATGGGGAAAGTGATTCTGGATCGGATAACCACCTGGCTAGACAAGTTTAATGTGGTCTCAGACTTATACTATGGCTTTAGATAGGGGAAAGGGACGTTAGACCAGTGTATTAACCCACATTTGTTGGTGGGGAAGTATACAATAGCAAAAAAGGGATCTTTGCACATGGCCTTTATGGACCCAACGTCGGCTTGCGACCGATCCAAGTTCTGGTCAATTCTTCTGGAGCTGTGTCTTGAGGTAGATCTAGTGGCCTTTTTACATTCTGCCCATAATAACACCAGGGCAGTGGTGAGATAGGATGGGTGTGTGTCAGCTTCATGGGCTGTCAAGAGAGGGGCCAGGCAGGGGTGTATCCTGCCCCCCCTACTGTTTACACTGTATATTAACAAGTTAGGGGACATCTCGGCTACCAGTAGAGACATCCCGAGAGCTGGCGCCAAACTCATACCCGCACATCTGTATGCAGATGATGCAGTGTTGTTTGCCAGGACAGGTGTGGGACTACAAAAACTTTTAAACGCTTTTATATATTTTATGAACTCACTTGATCTAGCAACCAATTTTTCTAAATCACATACTATGACAATTGGCTCTAAGAAGGCTGTGAGGTGTAATTTCTTCTGAAGGGGGGCTGAACTCACTAAAGTCCAAACCTTCCCCTATCTGGCTGTGCTGTTTGACGATAACGGGTCGTGGGTTGCACAGAAAGCACACAAAAAGAACGTTCTGGCAAGCGCAGTGTGGGGCTACTATGGACTTTGCAAAAAGGCTGGGAACAAAGCCCGCCCTTGCACTGTTAAAAGTGTATAGGGAAAAATGTAACCCGATGGGCTCCTTAGGCTGGGACATGCGGGGATATAAGGATGTGAAAGATCGACAGGTGGTGGAAAATAAATTTTTGCGTAGGCTCCTTGCTGTCCCTCACTGTATCCCCGATTTCACGTTGCACGAGGAGCTTGGCATGGGATGGGATACATCTCTGATCATACTGCAATTGCACCTTTAGTACGATGGATGAGAATTTGGTCCTCCCCAGTCCCCACCCTGAATCAACTTGTTATAGTGGACTGCATGGCTCTGGAGGGGGCTCTGCGTATTCCTTGGCTAGGGTACATTGAGGAGCAGATGAGCGGTCTAGGCTGCCCCGATCTGTACACAAACCCCAAACTGTTACGACCGACTGACATCAGGAGGAATAAATCCCAATTTTTGGTCAGGCGACAGGAGGACATGGAGAGTGTGGAAATTACTAAATCCACAGCAAGAACTTACATCACACTTAGCCCATGCCCACAGGTGCATCCCTACCTGTCTCTTGTCAATAACGTCCATCATCGTTTCCTGTTAACCAGATTCAGACTGAATCTTATCCATTGGCTACTAGCCTTTCCAAAAGGCTTCTTGAAGCCTGGGGACTCAAGGCCATGTCTATGTGACAATTTGTCCGGACAGGACACTTTGCACTTTACTCTTTTTTTGTGAAGGTTAGGTCCCTCTGCGTAAAAAATACATTCTTCCGCTTCTGAGCGTATGTCAATTTGTCCAAGTAAGGCCAGCATTACTATACCTGCAGATGTTCTCCTCGCCCATGGTTTGTTTCGGAGTTGCTAGCGATTTCAAGAATTAGGAGAAAGATGCCTCCTGTCTAGATGAATTTGTACCTTGCCTGATGAAATGCACAAGAATTTTCTATTTTTTATTTTAACTGACAAATTTTATATGCTGAATTTTTATAGTCTAAGTTTTGTAATAATGAGCCATATATCTAGGTTACCCTCTATTTAAACATGGTTTTAGGGAAATTTATATGTGTAAACTGTACTCGCTGTGTATTTATGGTGCTCTATTGTCTTACTCTAATAATTGCTCCTGGTGTATTTATTTTGTGCTTTTATTAGCCGAATAAAGATCTTTGACTGACTGACTGCTACTGGAAGTACATTCAAATGTATGGCCATAATTTGTCAAGAATTACTACTAGGATGCCAGGGACAGAATAATGCTAAAAGCCCAGACCATAATGCAAGCCAATTGGAATTACGTGTTTTTGCAGCTGCTGTGTTTTCCGGATAATTATGGATTTGCCCTATTTGCCACATAATCCATCGTCTGCTGCATAATTTGCAGATATTAACAAAAACAATTGTTTCTAGCTCAAACAGATCAAAAGTTACCTAAAAACCCAACAACACGTGTTGCCACGCAATGGAAGGCCCTTCACAAAGGTTGCCCGGTCACCTTTGTGCTCCTTATTGCTGTATTTGGGTGAAAAACTGGCACTAATAAGTGAAACTTTGCCCAGACAGTGCTCATGTGTAAAAATGTCAAAATAATTCAGTAATACCATCACAAACTGTACCGCATTATGCCACATATTTTGCCTTTTGCTGCCACATAACTTAGTCAACCCTGCAGCATAATTTTGTCCTACCCGGACACAATTCTAGTGACCTTGCCATTATGCAATGGATTCCAGTGCAAGAATGTCAGGCATGAACAATATCATGGCATAGTAGCCAGCAATAAGCCAAGACTACGTCAGGGCCAGCATTAGACATATGTGAGTACAATCACGCCATGGATGTATACATTATGTCACAAATAACCACTATATAGTCAAAACATTCTACCATCGTCAGGACTGAGCTTGGTGTTTTTGTTGTGGGGCCCAGGGGTGGGTGGGATGGGTTCGCAGTAGTCAACAGCGAGACCTTTTCTTGAACCGGAATAAAGATATGAATAGAGTACACTAAAAGGAAGACAGACTTTGGGTGGATCATGGAGTGGTATACTGTCAGTCATTATATAAATGAGGGGCTGCACTCAGAAAACACCAGAATGAGGTAGACAGGATAATGTATGGAGTTACACTAAGTACATTGGGAGGGGACCTCCTAAAGCAGGAAAATATAGTGGGCTTGGGCTATCCGAAAAGAGCGGCGTGCAGCATCGACCCCGGGAGGAGGGTAGGAAGCACGGCTAGGCCAAGAGATGGAAAGATGGAGAGAAAAGTAATTTGTACCTTGAGAAAGACGCGGGGCACTGAATTTCACATGGGAGGAAAAGGGCAATGAGTTCTGACAATAAAAATGGTAGCCCCTGCCTCCAACTCCCCTCGCCAGCTCGAGAATAGAGAAATGCATATCTTGTGACCCACTATTTCAACCTTGGGCAGCTGCGTGCCTGTTGATGCAAAAGGTGCACACCTTTAACTGCTCTGGTTTCTTAGGGCTCTTCCTCATATCCTGCGCTATTTGAACAGTGATTACATGCCACACCCATCATTTAAAACCTCTGCAACCTCCTGATGTTTTATCCCAAGGAAACCTGCGCATGCTCATCTCTCCCTGCCCTCTCAGAACTGGACACGCCCCTCATCCTAGCAGTCTACCTTTACCTTCCCAGGCCACAGGGTTAGACTGCCCTGTAATACAATCTGGCAATTCACCAGGGGCAGGTCTGACAGGCTAGTGAGTGGGCAGGGTTCGTGGCTTTTTGTGGAGCTGTTTTATGGTCTAGTGGGCCGGTTTTTACAGGTGATTTCCCTGAAATTACCACAAACTTTGATTACAGCAAGCACAAATACATGCAGTCTCCATAACGTGCAAAACAACTATAGAGTGTATCTGTGTAAGTTCAGAGCTGCAACGATTTGCAGAATGCAGCAAAAATGTTATGTGATTTGCTAATGGGGGTCACTTATTTGGGTGCCTGGGCCTATTTTCTGTCCCAGTCCGAACCTGCAAAGGCCTTGTCCTACCTCAAGTGGCACCTGCCCACGTTCATTGAATGTGCTTTTATTGGAGCCTTGCACTCTCTTCTGAAGAAGTCTGCCCTTTCCCACACTCTCCCGGAAACATATCTTTTGGCCCACTCAGTTAGTCAAATCACTTTATTCGATATTTAAAAACTAAGATCATAAAAGTACAAAGATACACATTGTAAAAATAGACATTAAAAATGCGGCTTTCGTAGTGCAGATATTAACAATAGTAAAAAAACAGGCATGTAAAAGCATCAGTTTAAAAACAAAGTAGGAATGAACAATTCATTGAGGAGGGTTACACAGTCGCTTAGTCTTCCATGAAAGAAGTAGAAAGGAAGCCACAGAATAACATACTAATTGGTCAGGCAATGATGGTTTCTTCCTGCTACTTGCCACTACATGTGGCTATATGACCATTTGTTCTTCCTGAACACCATGGCCTACGGGGGGTGTCATGGGGGTGGTCGCGAGGGGAAGGGGGCTCCTGTTCTCCTGCCTCCGACAGGAACAGGAAGCAGGCAGCCAGGCTCCCTCCCCTAAGCCAACCACACGCTGCATGCAGCATTGTGATTGGTCGGGATAGTGCCTAGCCAGGGGCTTATGGTGTGGGCATGTTCTCCATGCAGGCTGCATTGCAGCCTGCATGGAGAAGCGCAGAGTGCGCATGACTGGTTTGGGCGGCCCGAGAGGGCCGACCAAACAGGCTATGCACACTCCGGAGTGGGCACACCACTCCTCCCTCCCCTGCTCGGAGAGCAGAGCAGCCCCGCCCACCCACAACGCAAACATAAAATGGTAATACCTCAAAATTATTACCATTTTATGTTTCTACTTCTCGCACTGCGAGAAAGCAGTGGGGCGCCGCTCCTCCGCCATAGCGGAGGAGATGCCCCTAGATATAAGCAAGCAATTGCCCTTCTCTTTAGCACATTCAGGACCTTAGACAAAACCCCACATATGAACTGGACTTCTCCTTTATCCTTTCCCCTTCTCTCCTTTGTTCTGTCCACTCCCTCCCAGATGGTATTAATTGTACCTTGCATATCTTTTCGTATCTCTTATGTACCCAACACAGAAGACATGCTGTCTGTCTGTATTCTTAGGGTAACCTACTTCCTAAAAGATACATATTCACTGATGTAATAGATATATTTTCGTTGTATTTAGATTTATATTGTATATCCTAAGACTGTTTGCTAACTCTCATGATGATCGTTACATGTTCTTTTGAACTAACAAAGAAAAGATATATTAATATTAATGAGGTGGGCAGTTTGCGCCTCGCCTGACTGCAAACGTATTGAGAATCCCTCGCAGCGAAGAGCACGTGCCCCAGGTGTTGTGCACCCCTCAGCCATATCTTTAATGTACTTTATAATTCATAATCACACGAATGTAAACTTTAAAAAGGGCACAGGGGATTGTTAAAACGTTGTACATTCAAATCTTCAAAAAAGATCACCGACAATGCACACAAAGAAAGGAGTCCAGCGCGCGGCCTCCTTACCTGCGCTTCAAGCGTCTGAATCTTCTCCTGTAAATGATCAATGGTTTCATCTTGTTTTTGAAGCTCGTTATTTAAGTCTTCAATCTGTGAACAAAAACATTCAGCTGTAGGTTTTTTTCTCCAGTTTTTTTAAAAGCATGAGCCTAGCCCAAGGGCATTAGAGTGTTTTACAGCAGAACCAGATCACCTTACACATTTTTTTTCCATTTTAGGCACCGGTAGATTATTTGCTCAGAATCACAAAATGTTAAACCGTTCGAGACTGGACTTTTTGCTTGTGTTGGGAAAAAAAGTAATCTATTGAACTATTCACATGTGAGAACACTGCCACCCTGTGGACACTACCGAAAACATCGCCGAATGAAATTGCTACTAAGGCCGAAGACTAAGCCAGTCAAGTCACACACGGACCTCTGTGACTCTTCCCCCCCTCCTTAAAATGTAATTAAAATTAGACTGGTGTCGCAACTGGTGTTCAGCTGTAGTGAGGAGATATGGAGTTATTACGAGAGTAGGTTTGCCACAATATTCATTTACAAATAGCGGCTGCTTGTTAAGGATTGTGATTCTGGAGGGGCTCAGATATGGTATTTGAAAGCGACTTTGTGTTAAAACGTCTCTGCTCCTATGTGGCATGTAATTCTGCCTGAGTTGCGTTAACAAATATTTAGAAATAGTCCATATAGCGCTGAAATACTTTTGACCCGTTGAAATAATTTAGAAGTTACGTTTATATTTCAAAGAATTATAATATCGGTTTATTGTGTGTAGATTTACAAGTTTTGTAACCACTATTTACTTAAAAATGGCGGGAAGATACTGGCCAGTTCCAATGCCAGAGTGGTATCAGAGCCTGAGGACAAACAATACAGCGCTTATTTCAAGGGGAGTCATTTTTTGTCATCCAGGTGAGTGACTCGTCGTCACAGAGTGAGCTCCCGGATGAAGGACTATCCCTCGAGAGTTTCATGCACCAATTCTGGGTAAATCAAGCCAGAGCCGCCAATAGGCACTCCATCTAGGGCACCAAATGAGAGCGATCATTTGTCCCAGATTATAGTGCGAGTCAACAGCAAGAAAGATGTTTAACATTTTATTTTATTTAACATTTCATTTTAAAAGAAGTGAGCCTCGACAGAATCCTCCCCGTCCCACTCGTTACTTGAGAACAGAAGGGGAGGGGGGGGGGGGCAACCAAGAAGCCACTACTCTTAGGCAATCACTGCTTCTCTCAAACTCAACATCGGTTAATAAGCCAGCTGCCAATGTTTAGTCCGCTCACTGCAAAGTGGGAACAAGTGTTAATTTTGCCTTATTTAGCCCGAAAACTGCCCCCTCTCTTGAAGCAGACAACGTAAAATGAAACAGAATGACTTTAGTGTTTCCATCCATGCCCTTCACTGTTTTTTCTTGTGCCCCGCTAAGAGACATGCTTTTCCCTTCGCATACTTATAGAGAAATGAATGTAACGACTGGCGATCACTGAAGATGTGTAGTTTCCCCATCAACTGCAAATTATAGTAACATGGGCTACAGCGTAACACAGATTACGTAAATTGATTGCTTTTTTTAATATTTCATCCTATTAAATGATGGGCAAGTCTCCTGAACAGTTACAGTAAAATCTGGAAAAAGTGAGATGAAAGACCTGGGTAATTCAGGAATAGTTTCTCCTGTGCTAGCCTTAGTAAAACAATCTGGTCTATATAATTCAAGAGGCGAGCAATAATGACCCATGACAGTGCCTGTGGTGCTGGCCTTGGAACCAGTGACCCGTGGGACCCAACAAAGGCTTCCATGCTCCCTGTGTTTGTAGACTCCAGAGTGCTAGCAGTTCCGATATTGTTCTGTTGTGGTCTTGCCTCTAGGTCTTCGTTGTTAGCTCATGAATTGAGAAACCTTTTCCATCGTGAGGCTTTTCTCATTGTACATTTTCAATGTCTGACACTTGGTGCTCCGTCTGGTCCATCCTGAAAGCCTGTTTAGTGAGACATTCAGTCAGAGTCCATGAGCAAAGAGAGTATAAATCTTTCCATTAATAAATCAAAGACTATATCTTATGATATTTAGTATGGGTGTGATGTCCTGGTCTTGATCTAAACTATAAGGGTTGGGTGGGGGGGGGTTCTAGTCTCTGGCAGATGTTGACCTTTTTTCAGCTGTGCTGGCAAACAGTCTGTGTTCAAATAACATCTTAGATTGTTGCTGGTATGTTTCCCATTGTTACACAACAATGAAATTGTGATCACCTAAGAGCCTCAGTAGACTTAATATATGTGGGACTCACATGAACAGGCCCACTAGATTAAGCACTGGTATTTCAACAGTAGCAGCAAGGAGGCGGAGTTATATATTTTACACCTCCAAGATGAGTAGGTCATCTCAGAAGATCATAAGTTCGCCCAAGCCACAGAGTCTCTGACAGAAATGCCACTGAGTGTATTCAAAGGTAGTAAAAGGTCGAATGACTTTTCACAGTAATCACAGCACAACATTGTTTCTGATTTCAGGCCTGGCTCCAAACTCAAGTGGAGGCTTACACCAAAGCCAACCAAGATGCAGCTGCCAGTCCAGCCACCAGAGCCCCCGAACTTCCTAGGATTAGCACCAGCCAATCAGCACTGTGCCCACCTCAGCCTCACCACTGCTGGGATCTCTGCCACTGCTGGGATCTCCAAGCTTCTGTTAGGTGGCAAGGGTCTCCTCCCACCAGTTTTCAGCTGTGCAGTAGCTCCAGTTCACCCACGTTTGACCTCAGTCCAGATACACAGAGCCGCTGTTCTCTGGTGGTGTAACAGGCTGCTTCAGGCCAGCCCCGCCTCAAGGTCTGCTCTCATGAGCCTCACTACGCCATTAGTGAAAGTGTAGACAGGTCCCAGCAGCCACGGTGGATTCAGAGTCTCACATTGATGGCAGGATTCAATGCAAGAGCACTCCCCCAACAAGTTTAGATCACGAGGGACTGTCAAAATGGTCCTCCATGATGCAGATGTTAAGGAGCAAAGGCAGAGCACTGCCATCTTCAAGCTTAGCAGACTCTGCTGTCCTCTCTTAAAGTTGTCAACCTCACTATGAATAAAAATCTTACACAATGTGCTGAAGGCATTTCTCCATTTAGCAGATAAATGACTGAACTTTGTCTGACCTCAGTCATTATTAAGAAGTGCTTCTTTTTCGGAGAACTGCTTGCTATGTGCTTCAGAAGAGCATGGATCTCGTTTCAGAAAAAGAAATAGTTCAATATGGCTGTAACAGCAAGGTATCAATTGATTATGGAAAAGGAGCACCTCTGCTTTCCATCATCATAGGTGATATCCTTTTAACTTTTTCAATGCTAGAAAGCCCAGGTCTTACTTGGAGATAAGCAGGTGAGTTTCTATAAAGGCAGAGATTCAGCTCCTTTGGATGTGAACAGCTTCATATTTCTAATGATGACTCAGGTGCCTTACGGGTGTTGTGAGATCTTTCCACTGCTTTTGGTACAGTGAACCACAGCATTCAGTAACATCGACTGATCAAGATGGCAAGACTCCCCACCTCAACTAGTGACTGGCTCCAGTCATTTCTAGCCAATAGAATATCACAAACTACTCTGACCCCAACTATATAAACTCCAGCGTTACAGACCAGTCTAGTGATATCAGGGTCATATTGACTAAAGATCCCAGCCATAAGCATAAGAATAATTTGGATCCAATTCTTAAGAAAATGTGTTAAAGTTGTGAAGAAATGGAAACATTAACTGCTAAAGATACTGGGCTAATCTAGTAAAGATGGCAATTCTTTCTAAAGTTTTGTACTTGTTCAATACATTACCAGTATATGTCTCTGCTGCCTTCTTGGTTTGACTCGACACAGCGGTGTCCTCCATCATATGTTGGCAATGGAAGCCATGTAGATTGTACAGTACTTATCAATAAAACATAAGGACTGTACTCTGCCAAATGTTTGGTTATATACCACTTGGCTACCGGGGGGCAGATTTGGTAAAAATATTGAGAGAGATGCACCAATTAATACCTCTATGTATACAGTATTTTTCAATACCGTCAAGCCATTTAATTTATTGTGATTTATTAGCTGGAAATTCCATCCCATACGCTACCATTTCAAGGAAGCAGAGTTGTCTGCCAGAGTATGATGGAATATTGCAAAATCCCGGAAAGTACCCAGAGAGCAAAGAATGGGTGTGAAATCTCGTGCTTCCAGCCATTCTCAAATTTAGCTCACACAATGGTTGTAGGGATGCCAGTCTGCAGTTTGTACATCAACAATTTGAATAAACAGGCCTGAAAAGATTTTCAGCAATGCAAGAGCAACATAGCATAACTAGGAATACTGGAGTATGTGCATTTCTTGAATTCAAACCTTAGTCCTGCATGAAGTTCACCCATGCAACTATTCATGAATCGGTTTCCCCATAGCTCTGAAATAGACATTTCTATTCCATACGGAATTTGAGAAACTCAATATCTGCCAACACAGACACATGGATTACCAAATGGTTCAAAAGACTCTGAAGAAAGTGGGTTATTAGTTGGGAACTATGTGGGTCCTTCCTAAGTAACAAGTCTGCACCCATCCATCTACTGAGAATGTTGGCGCACTTGGCTTTCTCAGAGGCGCGAGGCAGAGCAGTCAGAGACAAACTCAGGGGAGGTGGTGAGAGCTAGTGCGCAAGTGTGCAGACACACAAAAAACACCACCCAATAAGTCATTGTCCAGTCAGTACTTTATTACTCACAACTAAATACCACACATTTATTTTACAAATATTTACATGATGTCAGGCTGAAATACCTATGGGTACACCCTCCTACCAATTGACACACCTGGCAAGCCATGCACTGTAAAACCACAATAACCCATCCCCAAATATACTAGACACCATATAATGGGATGTAGTTATCAATAGGGCAAGCCTACTGGCTTTGTCAGAGTCCCATTGTTAGAAATGGAGGTCTCTAGTTGGCAGAGGTAGGTACCTTTGTCCAAGTAGGGACCCTTGCTTCTAGTCAGGGTAAGGGCGATATACAATCTAGATAACCCCTGATCACCCCCTGGGTAGCTTGGCACGAGCAGACAGGCTTATCTTAAAGGCAATGTGTAAGTATTTGTACTCAAAACACACAGTAATACAGTGATAACACAACAAATGGACACCACACCAGTTTAGAAAAATAAAGTATCTTTATCTAAACTCGACAAGAACAAAACAATAAAAATCCAACATACATGTATTAAGAATAGGAGTTTTCAAAGGTTTCAAGCAACTTGGTCCATAGAAAACTAAGGATGCGCGATTCTACACAAAGTACTTGCAGATGGGTCAAAATTCACAAGGCCAAACAGCCGCAGAGAAGGGAAGAGTTGAGAAACAAAGATGCGTCAGTTCCTGAGCCCTTGGGGAGGCGATGCGACAGTTCTGCTGCATGCAGGAGAAGTGATGCACTGAATCTGTACTGTAGGGGGAAGTGATGCGTTGACTCCAAGAAGGTTCTGGTCCGTGGGTGATGCGTCGGGAAAACTTGAAGTACAGATGTGATGCTTGGAAATCCGGGATGCGTTGGTGATCGATGTGGCGGTGGCAAGCGGCGCTGCGTCGGTTTCTTCAGCCGCAATCCCACGATGCGTCGGTCTTTGCAGCCTTGACAGGGGCTGTGTCATCTATGCAGCGGCGCAGCAGTGCGTGGAGATTCTTCTTTCCCGGTGGTGCTGCATCGGGAAAACGGCACACAGCAAAGGTGCAGTGTTCCTCCCCAAAGCTCCCCAGCTTTTCTCCTTGGCAAAGGTTCCTCTTGAGTCCAGAAGTGATCTAAAGTTCTGGGGTTTAAGGTCTACTAGTTTTTGTCTTTGCTCTTTGTGCAAGGGTCTCAGAGCCCAGTCCAAACCAGTTCTGTCCTCACTGGTGCAGTATGACCAGAGGGTGGAGACAGCATTGTGCAAGGGAGACAGGCCCTATTCAGGTGCAAGGAAAACTTCTCCCACCACTCCAAATGTAGCCAAGCCCCATTCAGCTCAGCTCAGAGTCATACAGGAAGGGCCAGGCACACCTCAACCCCCTCAGTGGATGTCTACAGTGAATGCACATCCCCTGTCACTCCAAAACCAGACAGACAATCCACAAATAGGCAGAGGCACACAGAATGGTTAAACAAGAAAATGCCTACTCTCTGAAAGTGGCATTTTCAAACACACAATTTTAAAACCATCTTTACTAAAAGATGTGTTATTAAATTCTAAGTTCAGAGAGCCTAAACTTTATTTCTCTATCTTGTCCGAATGGGAAGTCACACTTATAAGATGTTACAAATTATCTTCCATTCTATCCTATGGGACAGATAGCCTTTCAATAGTGAAAAAACGAAATTGGCAGTATTTCACTATCAGGACATGTCACACACACCAGTACATGCCCTACCTTTCACATACACCGCACCCTGCCCAGGGGGGTACCTTGGGCCTACCAGAGGGGTGCCTTACAAGTGGGAAAAGGGAAGGTTAGGGCCTGGCAAGTGGGTGTACTTGCCAGGTCGACGTGGCAGTTTAAAACTGCGCGCAGACACTGCAGTGGCAGGTCTGAGATACCTTTTCAGGGCTACTCATGTGGGTGGCACAAACAGTGCTGCCGGCCCACTAGTAGCATTTGATTAACAGACCATGGCACACTCAGTGCACTTTACTAGGGACTTACCAGTAAATCAAATATGCCAATCAGGGAGAACCATTTGTAATAACAATTTACACAGGGAGCACTTGCACTTTGACACTGATCAGCAGTGGCAAAGTGCCCAAAGCATCTAAGCCAGCAAAAACGAAATCCAGCACAGCATCACAAATACTGGAGGTAGTGGCAAAAATACAGGGGAAACCAAGCCAAAGATGCCAAGTCTAACAGCCATCATATTAATTGAAGCAGAAAAGTGTCAATAAGGGTGGTAACATTTACAGTGACATTCATTAAGACTCGTACAGAGTCACTGTCACCTTTGTCATTGTTAGCAAAGACTTTTACTTGACCTTTATTAAAACATGTCGCGATTCACTATTAACTTTGTTACTAGCTTTAAAGCATTTCAATTTTCATGCTTTTATACATGTTGCAAAGCAGCTTTAAAGACCTACCAGCCGAAGTCCTTGCACTCTAGAGCCTACGGACTAAAACCCCCAGCTCTAGAAGTGTTTGAAACCATAGAAAATGTCTCCCCGGGATATCAAAATAAACTCTCGGAGACTGAAGGAGAAAATGTAAAATTGGCATTGGGGCATCCACTAAGGGCTGCTGCATTGTTGGTAGCCCCAGAATGTATTTCATCCTGTCGTTGGTGTTCTAGCATCATGTCGGTGGTGCCCTTGTATCATGGCGGTGGTGCCCTTGCCCTCTCTGGGGCACCAGCAGAAGAAATATGCAAATTGCTTAGGCCCATGTGTGGACATATGGGGTAGTCCCTGGCCCCAGCTGATGGGCCCATCATGATTGTTTGATGCGCAACGGGCGGAGGAAAAAGTATTCTATTCTTTTTTGATTTTAAACTCTGGTTGCTCAGCCTCAATTGGGAAGCTGAGTGAGGCTTTGTTTGGGGCCACTGCTCCAACCATCCCCCCCTCCAGGAGATGCATGCATGGGGACAGGGTAGCACCTGGTACAGTCATCTGTTGTCTTCAGACCCTGGGAAGATGAAGGTCCCAGGAGAGGATTGAATATGCTAGAGCAATATCGCTCATTTAAAAAAATATTCTGGTCACAGCAGTTCTTGCTTCTGTCCCCGGGGACAACAAAGTAAAGAACTGGGAGGCGTATTGGGAGGATGCCATATACGCCTCTCTGGCCACTTTCCTCTTTGGGGCTTTGGTCCTCCTTGTGGACATTGGAAAGCTTTGGGAGTGGGATAGCACATGCACCCAGCTACTACTCTTCTCCCGCTGTTTTCTCTAGCCAGATTGGGCCGTTTTGGATAGCATCTGCTCACCCCCTCGGTAGCTTGGCATGAGCAGCCAGGCTTATCTCCAAGGCAAATGGGTAAAGTATTTGCAACCACGCTCTCAGTGACACAATGATAACACCACAAATGGACTCCACACAAGTTTCATAAAAAAACAATTATATGTTTATATAAAAAGATATAAGATGAGACCACACGATAAAAAACCAACATATGCGAATTTGTAATATTTCACCTTGCTGGTTATTAGGCCAGCAAGCACTGGTAGGTTCTTGCAGTATTAATGAGCCATTCTCAGTGATCTAATGCAGTCCTAATGCAATGCTATGCAGTTCGTAATGCAAGAATCAGGCAATTCGTAATGCACCAATCAGGCAGTTCGTAATGCGAAAATAATGCAATTCGTAATGCAACAATCAGGCAGTTCGTAATGCAAAAAATAAGGCACTCCGTAATGCAACAATCAGGCAGTTCGTAATGCGAAATTAGGGCACTTCGTAATGCAACAATCAGGCAGTTCGTAATGCAAAAATAGGGCACTTCGTAATGCAACAATCAGGCAGTTCATAATGCACAAATAAGATACTTCAGCACCGATCGCGGTGCTCTGGACGGTTTCCATGCCACTCTTACTGACTCGCGGTCAGCTACTGCCAAAATATGCCCCCAACACTGTTCTGATGGAAAACAAAGTGCAGCTCCACACTCCGGCCCCGGTACTGCCACTCCTCGGCAAGTACGGGCCGCGATACGGACTTGAGCAGAGGCTCGCGCTGCAAAGATGGGAAAGGCCGAGAGCGTTTCTCTCCAAGCCCGCACCCCGCCCCATGGGGCGACACACGCACGCTCGCTGAGCGTTACCTGGGGGGGTGCAATCTCACTCTCCTCGCGACTTGTGCATCCGGTGCGACTTTGTTGATCTTCGGGCAGTGGAACTCGGGGGGGGGGGGGAAGGGGGGCCCACCCCCACGGGGATGGTTCGGGGTCCCCCCTTTGCAAAGGAAGGCTCGGGCCGGTGGCACAGATCCTCTGGTGACGGCGGTCCGGGCCGATGGCAATGACGATTGCAGCAGCTCTGGTCACGCTGCTCGATCGAAGCAGAGAACAAGACTGCTCCGGGACACACAGTCACGGGGCAATTCCTCATGCATGTCTCAGGCTGCAACAGGGACCACGCACACAGCGTCGCGGAGACTCACTTTAGCTCCGGGTGCACACGATCACAGGGCAATCCTCACGAAGGTCTCAGGCTGCACGAAGCACACGCACACAGCGTCGCTGAGACTCACTTGCGCTCCGGGTGCACACGATCACAGGGCAATCCTCACGAAGGTCTCAGGCTGCACGAAGCACACAGCGTCACTGAGACTCACTTGGACTCTGGGTGCACACGAGCCCAGGGCAATCCTCGCGAAGGTCTCAGGCTGCACGAAGCACACAGCGTCGCTGAGACCCACCTGGAAACTTTTATGTTCCTGAGTTTCCACAACAGGGAGCCAGCTCTCCTCGGGCCCTTGGGGACAAGTTACTTCAGGACACAGCACACAGTAAAGTCCCTTAGCCTCTCCTTGGTTAAATCAGCAAACTACAGGCCAGCCCCAGAACACACAGCAAGGGTCAGTCCTTTCCTTCAGTCTCTTCAGCTGTTTCTTCCTTGGCAGAGGTTCCTCTTGACCACGAAGTAGTTTCAATCCTTTTCAGTCTTGATGAGTCCAACTTTCAGGGGTTTCAGCTCTCATAGTTATACCCCTATATGTCTTTGAAGTCTTTGTGTTCAGGGGGGCACTGACCCGTCTAAACCAGTTCTGGGTGTCTCCCTGCCAGTGACACCTTTTTCCTTTGATAGTGGAGGTCTGGATCTTCAATCACTCAGCAGGAGATGGAGCCATTGTTTTATGGCGGCAGCCCAGACCTCCAGGGGCTACTCCTCCCCCTACACTCGAGATGCAGGTCAGCCTGTTGCTGTCTCACCTCCTCCCCTGGGTCAGGACATTTCCCAGATCCTTTCACATTCAAATCCAGACAGTCAATCCACAACCAGGCAGAGAGACAGAATTGTTAGAACAAAAAACCCAGCCACTTCTAAAAGTGTGGTTTCTAAACACAAAATGCAAAAACCACCTTCAGAAAAAGATGCGTTATTAAATTGTGATTCAGGCACACTAAACTTCACCTCTCCATCTTAAGCCTATGGGAAGATAGGCTGGAAACATATTACACAGCCTCCCCCATTCTGTCTTATGGGCAAGATTGCCTTGCAACAGTGAAAAACGAAATGGAGAGTATTTCACTGTCAGGACATGGTACACACCTTAGTACATGTCCTACCTTTCACATACACTGCACCCTGCCCAGGGGGTACGTTGGGCCTACCATAGGGGTGTCTGATGTGCATAAAACGGGAAGGGTAAGGCCTGGCAAGTGGGTGCACTTGTCAGGACAACATGGCAGTTTAGCAAACTGCGCACAGGCACTGCAGTGGCAGGCCTGAGATCCCTCTTTAAGGCTACTGGTGCGGGTGGCACAATTAGTGCTGCAGGCCCACTAGTAGCATTTGTATTACCAGCCCTGGCGCACATAGTGCACTTTACTAGGGACTTTACTAATAAGACAAATATACCAATTATGGACAACCAATTACCATTACACTTTATACAGGGAGCACTTGCACTTTGACACTGATCAGCAGTGGCAAAGTGCCCAAAGCATCTAAGTTGGCAACACCATGTCAGAAAAAAGGTCTAGGGGGAAGGCAAAAAGTTTAGGGAACTTTAGCCAAAAAAGGGCCAAGTCCAACAGTAGGCCTTCCTGCTCAGCCCTTGTGTGTGTGCATGTTTTCCCGTTCAGCCAATCCAGAGCCCAGGCATGTTATGTTATGTTATATAAATTTGTAGCGCGCACAGATACACAGAGCGTCCCGGCGCGAACCTGAAAAGGGACCAGAACAGAGGCAAAGCTAAAAGAGAAAGGTTTTTAACTTTTTCTTAAAAGTCGCAAGATCTTGAATGCCGCGCAGAGCTAGCGGCAGGGCATTCCATGCCAGGGCAGCTTTAAGGACGAAGGAGCTCCTCCAAGCCTTTGACGGTTAAACCGAGGGATCTGAGCCAGGAGTTGCGAGGAAGAACGCAGCGGTCTTACCGGGACATAAAAGTCAAACCTCTTCTGTAAGTATATAGGTCCTAGGTCATGGAGAGCGCTGTGAGCAATAGTCAAAATTTTGAATTTTATTCGCGCCTCCACTGGCAGCCAGTGTAGAGTTCATAGATGAGAGCGCACACTGCTCCTGCTGGAAAGACCCAGGAGGAGTCTGGCAGCCGAGTTTTGAACTACCTGCAGTTTGTTCAAGAGGTAGCCCAGAATGCCAGCGTATAGTGCATTGGCGTAATCTAGGCGGGAAAGGATCAGAGCGCGGACAACAGTTTCCTTAGCAGATCTAGGAAGAAGAAGAAGAAACTTCCTCAGAGATTTCAGAATGCCAAAGCAGGTCCCAGCCAGCCTCTTGACCTGGGTTGAAAAGGTTCGAGGAGAACTTGACCACACCCCCAGATTCTTGGCATGGTTACCCTTGGAGCTAGGCAGGGGGAAACCCGGGGGCCACAGCTTCTCTCTGAAGTTTGCAGGAAATTTGCCATACAGAAGGATCTCTGACTTCTCCTCATTACACTTAAGCTGCGCCTGAGCGAGCCAGTGAAAGACAGAGGACAGACAGTGTTGAACAGAGAGGACAGAATCATCCCTTCCCCAAGAAAACAGAAGCTGGGTGTCATCAGCTTAGGCTATCACCTTAGCCCCTAATGTCTCTGCCAAGTAGACCAATGGAGTGACATAGATGTTAAAAAGGAGGGGGCTAAGGGACGACCCCTGCGGGACACCCGTAACCACTGGCTGGGGAGCAGAGGCACAGGGGGGCAGCCAGACCTGCTGCGACCGGCCTTCCAAGAAGGACCTGGTCCAGCCCCAGACAGATCCGGATATGCCAATCTCCAAGAGACGATCAAGCAGCAAGGAGTGGGGCACCGTATCGAATGCCGCCGATAGGTCCAGCATAACCAACGCCGCCCTACCGCCGGCATCCAGACACTCACGGATCGTCTCTGACATCTCCAATAGTGCGGACTCCGTGCTGTATGAAGCACGGAACCCAGATTGAGCTGGATGGAGCAAACCCATAGCCTCGACATACTCGGTCAGTTGGTTAGTAACCACCTTCTCGCACACCTTAGCCAGACTAGGCAGGAGCGAAATCGGGCGGTAATTACCGGGGGTCGAGGGGTCCAGGGAAGGCTTCTTTAGGAGGGGGAGAATTTTAGCCTGTTTCCAGCTCGCCGGGACCAGGGCATCCCGCAGGGAGGTGTTAATGATCATGTTGATAATTTCCGCAGCTGAAGCCAAGAGTCTGGCAGCACAAGGGTCAGAAGGAGAACCCGATTTCAGACCTTTCAGAATTTTAAGGGTGCTGGGCAAATCTACTGGCAAGAAGGTTGACAAGGTATGAATAGGGCCAGCCCAAGAACGGGGAGAGGGGGGAGCCGTGGGTGCAGTGACACAGGAGGAGAAAGTAGCTTGAATGGAGCTAATCTTGTTCTGAAAGAACTTTGCAAGAGTATTACACCAGGGGACCGAGGCTGGCGCAGAGCGTTCCTGCGCACTGGGGGACAGAAAACTTTGCACGATGGTAAAAATTTCTTTGGAGTTATTAGCCTGGTCGATACGCGATGTAAAGTATCAGCCTTTGGCTGTGGCTATAGCAGGGTAGTAACTCTTTTGTTTAGTTCTTAATGTGTATTTCGCCAAGGTGCAGTAACTGCTAGCGTGCCACGCCCTCTCTAATATCTTACACTCATGTTTCAGTGTTTTCAGCTCAGGCGAAAACCAAGGTTTAGAAGGGGATTCCCTCGCGAGCTTAGGCAAGCGCGGTAAGGATAGAGCAGCCACTGAATCAGAAATCCACTCAGAAAACCCAGACACGCTCCCTTCAAGATCTTGCTGAAGGGAAGGCCGAGAGGCTGCCATGGTGCTATTGAATCGGAGAGGGTCAATTTTGCCAAAAGTAGGGAGACGATGGCAACGGTCCAGCCGAGCGAGCTGGGTGACTTCCCAGAAGAAGCAAATAAGAAAGTGATCCGACCAGGAGACTGGGGAGGGTTCGGACACCTGGATAGAAAAGTTGGAGCAAATGGGATCTAATATATGACCCCCTTGATGAGTAGGGTGACCAACCCATTGAGACAGTTGAGCCAATTGAAGAGAATCAAGAAAATCAACAGAGTCCTTAGCCTCACATTGATCAAGGTGAAGGTTCACGTCTCCTAAAACCATAAAGTGGGAGAAGCGCAATGCCCGCTCAACTATGGCATCCCCACAAGATTTAAGAAAGGCACTATCAGGGCCGGGGGGACGATAGATAAGGGAGCCACCTTATGTGAAATGAGCAGAAAGGTGGATACTAAAGTCCAACACCTCACAGTCGCCCCATAGGCTAGAAACTTCGCCTTGGAGAACCCACTTATCTTTGTACAAAATGGCTAAACCACCCCTCCTACCCAGTGGACGATCCATTCGACAGAGCTTGTAGCCTTGAGGGGTGGCCAAGGAGCATAGCAGCAGACCTGGTTTAAAAAGGTGAATACAGGCGGCTAACACTCCCAACCTATTTTAACTGAGTTTACATTCAGTGAGACTCACAGTAAAAGTTCACAAAAAACGGGTAGTCCAAAAGCAAATAAATACTATCCAAGGAGTTAAATGGGTCAGAACACATTTTCCTACAGTGTGTAGTCTAGTTACTCGAAGAAACTGATCAAAGTCCAGAACTACCAACATTTCAAAATACAGAGGTTCAAACTATAGAAACATACTTGATTTTTATGCAACTCTAACCAAACACAATCATGGACTAGTTCAGTAGATTAGCAAGAACTTTGCCCTATATGTCAGGCGTTCGTGGCCAGATGGTACTGGGAAATGTGCAAGAGTCTATTTCTGTTGATGTTTCTGAACCCCTGAAGTAGCAGCTTACAGAGGATGGAGACTGAATTGGTCTCAAACCATGTTGCAGTATGCAACATTTGCTTTCAGCTACTTATATGAAAGCCATCGAACATGTGTTTCTTAGTCGAGTTAGGATGAAGAAGGATCATTTCTATGTGAGAATTGTTTTCCTCTGGGATGGTCTTGATCAACAAAAACATTGGGCACTTTCTATTTTTTTTTGTGATTTGGATTAATAGCATGATTGCGCCTAAAGTTAGAGGTATTGGCTGAGGGGTTCACGGATGTGAAATATTCAGGAGGGGGGTTTCTTGTGGGATTTTTAGTTAGTGGTAGGATGAGAAAGCCAGGGCAGATCGACTGGAGTTGATGGGACCTGTAACTGATTGTGATTAATTGGGCAGTGACATGAAGTCTCCTAAATCTTTTATGACCTGTTCAGGAAATTAAAGTGTTTTTGAGCCTTTTGCGTTTGTGTTAGACCTACTGGAAGGTGCTCAGTTTTTTGTGAACTTGAATCATGAAAATGCTATTGGTTTGTTTGATATGGATGCTGGAATTGCCAGCTGCATGAAGGCGGAGGCCACTTTGAAATCCCAAGCTTTTATTTACCATCAAGAATTATCTAGAATACTTTTCGTTAGGTCATTGCATGAATGAAGGAACGCATGAAGAACTTATGGTCTATCTTGGTACATACCCCAATCTCTTCAGAATGTGTTTGCAATGGGAATCTCTGAACATCATTAGTAAGTTATTTGTTTTTATCATTTTGAGCTCTTAGAATTTACAGTATTTAAAAACATAACTGAGAAGCTCTGGAGACATGCTTCCAAAAGCAGAATTCTCAGGCTTTCGTGTATTCTATCAGCAGTTACTAATATGGTGTAGGTCTTCTGTTGTGTTCCAGTAGATTGTTCAAGGGCCTTGGCAGTGGATAGCTTTTACCCTTCATGGGCAGCTTAGTGCCTTGAATGTGTGCCACATCTAAGAGGAGCTGAGCTGCATTCTCTGCTTTTCATTTCACTGGCTGGTAGCTAGCTATTGGATTTTCTTTCTTCCAGCCCACAAGCTATTCACCATAAATGAGTATGGTAAATAAGGAATATTAATTGAGTGCTGGATAGATATGGGTGCCAGTATTTGGTGCCCATAGCCAGCAAGAAACACAGCTGGACCGAAACAAGTGCATGTGGCAAACCGGCACAACCTGAAGCCAACTACATATTGCCTATGACAATAAAGCTAATATAATTCAGGAGGAGTGGAAAGTATTTGATGCCAGTCATTTGCCTTTGAGAGTGTCACGAGGTCTCTGACCTCTCTCAACATATTGACCCAAATGACATGGAAGAGGACCTGTTCCCCCTCATATTGTACCTTTCTTGTATTTCCAGCCGTGTCAACAAACTGCGGCTTACGAGTTCCAAACCACTTTCCTTACAAACCGAGACTTCCTGGAATACAACTCCTCTCACCCGGACTGCGTCACCACAGGTATTGACCCAATCAGATAGCAGGGTCAAGAGTCGTTAAGTTTAAACGCCCGAACCACGGAAGGGTGGCGTTCGAGACCGGAAGAAAGCCCGACCGAAGGACTCCACTCTGAGGACCTTGCCAGTAAGGAATCCTACAGCGGAGCCAGAGGAGACGGTGCCAATACCGAAGAGGAAGAAAACACGAGCAGCCAGGCTTATCTCCAAGGCAAATGTGTAAAGTATTTGCAACCACGCTCTCAGTGACACAATGATAACACCACAAATGGACTCCACACGAGTTTCATAAAAAAACAATTATATGTTTATATAAAAAGATATAAGATGAGACCACACGATAAAAAACCAACATATGCGAATTTGTAATATTTCACCTTGCTGGTTATTAGGCCAGCAAGCACTGGTAGGTTCTTGCAGTGTTAAGGAGCCATTCTCAATGATCTAATGCAGTCCTAATGCAATGCTATGCAGTTCGTAATGCAAGAATCAGGCAATTCGTAATGCACCAATCAGGCAGTTCGTAATGCGAAAATAATGCAATTCGTAATGCAACAATCAGGCAGTTCGTAATGCAAAAATTAAGGCACTCCGTAATGCAACAATCAGGCAGTTCGTAATGCAAAAATAGGGCACTTCGTAATGCACCAATCAGGCAGTTCGTAATGCGAAAATAATGCAATTCGTAATGCAACAATCAGGCAGTTCGTAATGCAAAAATTAAGGCACTCCGTAATGCAACAATCAGGCAGTTCGTAATGCGAAATTAGGGCACTTCGTAATGCAACAATCAGGCAGTTCGTAATGCAAAAATAGGGCACTTCGTAATGCAACAATCAGGCAGTTCATAATGCACAAATAAGATACTTCAGCACCGATCGCGGTGCTCTGGACGGTTTCTATGCCACTCTTACTGACTCGCAGTCAGCTACTGCCAAAATATGCCCCCAACACTGTTCTGATGGAAAACAAAGTGCAGCTCCACACTCCGGCCCCGGTACTGCCACTCCTCGGCAAGTACGGGCCGCGATACGGACTTGAGCAGAGGCTCGCGCTGCAAAGATGGGAAAGGCCGAGAGCGTTTCTCTCCGAGCCCGCACTCCGCCCCATGGGGCGACACACGCATGCTCGCTGAGCGTTACCTGGGGGGGTGCAATCTCACTCTCCTCGCGACTTGGGCATCCGGTGCGACTTTGTTGATCTTCGGGCAGTAGAACTCGGGGGGAGGAGGGGCCCACCCCCACGGGGATGGTTCGAGGTCCCTCCTTGGCAAAGGAAGGCTCGGGCCGGCGGCACAGATCCTCTGGTGACGGCGGTCCGGGCCGATGGCAATGACGATTGCAGCAGCTCTGGTCACGCTGCTCGATCGAAGCAGAGAACAAGACTGCTCCGGGACACACAGTCACGGGGCAATTCCTCATGCATGTCTCAGGCTGCAACAGGGACCACGCACACAGCGTCGCGGAGACTCACTTTAGCTCCGGGTGCACACGATCACAGGGCAATCCTCACGAAGGTCTCAGGCTGCACGAAGCACACGCACACAGCGTCACTGAGACTCACTTGGACTCCGGGTGCACACGAGCCCAGGGCAATCCTCACGAAGGTCTCAGGCTGCACGAAGCACACAGCGTCGCTGAGACCCACCTGGAAACTTTTATGTTCCTGAGTTTCCACAACAAGGAGCCAGCTCTCCTCGGGCCCTTGGGGACAAGTTACTTCAGGACACAGCACACAGTAAAGTCCCTTAGCCTCTCCTTGGTTAAATCAGCAAACTACAGGCCAGCCCCAGACCACACAGCAAGGGTCTGTCCTTTCCTTCAGTCTCTTCAGCTGTTTCTTCCTTGGCAGAGGTTCCTCTTGACCACGAAGTAGTTTCAATCCTTTTCAGTCTTGATCAGTCCAACTTTCAGGGGTTTCAGCTCTCATAGTTATACCCCTAAATGTCTTTGAAGTCTTTGTGTTCAGGGGGGCACTGACCCCTGTCTAAACCAGTTCTGGGTGTCTCCCTGCCAGTGACACCTTTTTC
The DNA here is from genome assembly GCA_963921515.1 of Calotriton arnoldi. Taxonomy (NCBI): domain Eukaryota; kingdom Metazoa; phylum Chordata; class Amphibia; order Caudata; family Salamandridae; genus Calotriton; species Calotriton arnoldi. The sequence continues at coordinate 3,412,742 of CAWUFW010000495.1, read as the reverse complement.
CTTTGATAGTGGAGGTCTGGATCTTCAATCACTCATGGAGCCATTGTTTTATGGCGGCAGCCCAGACCTCCAGGGGCTACTCCTCCCCCTACACTCGAGATGCAGGTCAGCCTGTTGCTGTCTCACCTCCTCCCCTGGGTCAGGACATTTCCCAGATCCTTTCACATTCAAATCCAGACAGTCAATCCACAACCAGGCAGAGAGACAGAATTGTTAGAACAAAAAACCCAGCCACTTCTAAAAGTGTGGTTTCTAAACACAAAATGCAAAAACCACCTTCAGAAAAAGATGCGTTATTAAATTGTGATTCAGGCACACTAAACTTCACCTCTCCATCTTAAGCCTATGGGAAGATAGGCTGGAAACATATTACACAGCCTCCCCCATTCTGTCTTATGGGCAAGATTGCCTTGCAACAGTGAAAAACGAAATGGAGAGTATTTCACTGTCAGGACATGGTACACACCTTAGTACATGTCCTACCTTTCACATACACTGCACCCTGCCCAGGGGGTACGTTGGGCCTACCATAGGGGTGTCTGATGTGCATAAAACGGGAAGGGTAAGGCCTGGCAAGTGGGTGCACTTGTCAGGACAACATGGCAGTTTAGCAAACTGCGCACAGGCACTGCAGTGGCAGGCCTGAGATCCCTCTTTAAGGCTACTGGTGCGGGTGGCACAATTAGTGCTGCAGGCCCACTAGTAGCATTTGTATTACCAGCCCTGGCGCACATAGTGCACTTTACTAGGGACTTTACTAATAAGACAAATATACCAATTATGGACAACCAATTACCATTACACTTTATACAGGGAGCACTTGCACTTTGACACTGATCAGCAGTGGCAAAGTGCCCAAAGCATCTAAGTTGGCAACACCATGTCAGAAAAAAGGTCTAGGGGGAAGGCAAAAAGTTTAGGGAACTTTAGCCAAAAAAGGGCCAAGTCCAACAGTAGGCCTTCCTGCTCAGCCCTTGTGTGTGTGCATGTTTTCCCGTTCAGCCAATCCAGAGCCCAGGCATGTTATGTTATATAAATTTTTAGCGCGCACAGATACTCAACAGAGTGTCCCGGCGCGAACCTGAAAAGGGACCAGAACAGAGGCAAAGCTAAAAGAGAAAGGTTTTTAACTTTTTCTTAAAAGTCGCAAGATCTTGAATGCCGCGCAGAGCTAGCGGCAGGGCATTCCATGCCAGGGCAGCTTTAAGGACGAAGGAGCTCCCTCCAAGCCTTTGACGGTTAAACCGAGGGATCTGAGCCAGGAGTTGCGAGGAAGAACGCAGCGGTCTTACCGGGACATAAAAGTCAAACCTCTTCTGTAAGTATATAGGTCCTAGGTCATGGAGAGCGCTGTGAGCAATAGTCAAAATTTTGAATTTTATTCGCGCCTCCACTGGCAGCCAGTGTAGAGTTCATAGATGAGAGCGCACACTGCTCCTGCTGGAAAGACCCAGGAGGAGTCTGGCAGCCGAGTTTTGAACTACCTGCAGTTTGTTCAAGAGGTAGCCAAGAATGCCAGCGTATAGTGCATTGGTGTAATCTAGGCGGGAAAGGATCAGAGCGCGGACAACAGTTTCCTTAGCAGATCTAGGAAGAAGAAGAAGAAACTTCCTCAGAGATTTCAGAATGCCAAAGCAGGTCCCAGCCAGCCTCTTGACCTGGGTTGAAAAGGTCAAGTTCTCCTCGAACCACACCCCCAGATTCTTGGCATGGTTACCCTTGGAGCTAGGCAGGGGGAAACCCGGGGGCCACAGCTTCTCTCTGAAGTTTGCAGGAAATTTGCCATACAGAAGGATCTCTGACTTCTCCTCATTACACTTAAGCTGCGCCTGAGCGAGCCAGTGAAAGACAGAGGACAGACAGTGTTGAACAGAGAGGACAGAATCATCCCTTCCCCAAGAAAACAGAAGCTGGGTGTCATCAGCATAGGCTATCACCTTAGCCCCTAATGTCTCTGCCAAGTAGACCAATGGAGTGACATAGATGTTAAAAAGGAGGGGGCTAAGGGACGACCCCTGCGGGACACCCGTAACCACTGGCTGGGGAGCAGAGGCACAGGGGGGCAGCCAGACCTGCTGCGACCGGCCTTCCAAGAAGGACCTGGTCCAGCCCCAGACAGATCCGGATATGCCAATCTCCAAGAGACGATCAAGCAGCAAGGAGTGGGGCACCGTATCGAATGCCGCCGATAGGTCCAGCATAACCAACGCCGCCCTACCGCCGGCATCCAGACACTCACGGATCGTCTCTGACACCTCCAATAGTGCTGACTCCGTGCTGTATGAAGCACGGAACCCAGATTGAGCTGGATGGAGCAAACCCATAGCCTCGACATACTCGGTCAGTTGGTTAGTAACCACCTTCTCGCACACCTTAGCCAGACTAGGCAGGAGCGAAATCGGGCGGTAATTACCGGGGGTCGAGGGGTCCAGGGAAGGCTTCTTTAGGAGGGGGAGAATTTTAGCCTGTTTCCAGCTCACCGGGACCAGGGCATCCCGCAGGGAGGTGTTAATGATCATGTTGATAATTTCCGCAGCTGAAGCCAAGAGTCTGGCAGCACAAGGGTCAGAAGGAGAACCCGATTTCAGACCTTTCAGAATTTTAAGGGTGCTGGGCAAATCTACTGGCAAGAAGGTTGACAAGGTATGAATAGGGCCAGCCCAAGAACGGGGAGAGGGGGGAGCCGTGGGTGCAGTGACACAGGAGGAGAAAGTAGCTTGAATGGAGCTAATCTTGTTCTGAAAGAACTTTGCAAGAGTATTACACCAGGGGACCGAGGCTGGCGCAGAGCGTTCCTGAGCACTGGGGGACAGAAAACTTTGCACGATGGTAAAAATTTCTTTGGAGTTATTAGCCTGGTCGATACGCGATGTAAAGTATCAGCCTTTGGCTGTGGCTATAGCAGGGTAGTAACTCTTTTGTTTAGTTCTTAATGTGTATTTCGCCAAGGTGCAGTAACTGCTAGCGTGCCACGCCCTCTCTAATATCTTACACTCATGTTTCAGTGTTTTCAGCTCAGGCGAAAACTAAGGTTTAGAAGGGGATTCCCTCGCGAGCTTAGGCAAGCGCGGTAAGGATAGAGCAGCCACTGAATCAGAAATCCACTCAGAAAACCCAGACACGCTCCCTTCAAGATCTTGCTGAAGGGAAGGCCGAGAGGCTGCCATGGTGCTATTGAATCGGAGAGGGTCAATTTTTCCAAAAGTAGGGAGACGATGGCAACGGTCCGGCCGAGCGAGCTGGGTGACTTCCCAGAAGAAGCAAATTAGAAAGTGATCCGCCAGGAGACTGGGGAGGGTTCGGACACCTGGATAGAAAAGTTGGAGCAAATGGGATCTAATATATGACCCCCTTGATGAGTAGGGTGACCAACCCATTGAGACAGTTGAGCCAATTGAAGAGAATCAAGAAAATCAACAGAGTCCTTAGCCTCACATTGATCAAGGTGAAGGTTCACGTCTCCTAAAACCATAAAGTGGGAGAAGCGCAATGCCCGCTCAACTATGGCATCCCCACAAGATTTAAGAAAGGCACTATCAGGGCCGGGGGGACGATAGATAAGGGAGCCACCTTATGTGAAATGAGCAGAAAGGTGGATACTAAAGTCCAACACCTCACAGTCGCCCCATAGGCTAGAAACTTCGCCTTGGAGAACCCACTTATCTTTGTACAAAATGGCTAAACCACCCCTCCTACCCAGTGGACGATCCATTCGACAGAGCTTGTAGCCTTGAGGGGTGGCCAAGGAGCATAGCAGCAGACCTGGTTTAAAAAGGTGAATACAGGCGGCTAACACTCCCAACCGATTTTAACTGAGTTTACATTCAGTGAGACTCACAGTAAAAGTTCACAAAAAACGGGTAGTCCAAAAGCAAATAAATACTATCCAAGGAGTTAAATGGGTCAGAACACATTTTCCTACAGTGTGTAGTCTAGTTACTCGAAGAAACTGATCAAAGTCCAGAACTACCAACATTTCAAAATACAGAGGTTCAAACTATAGAAACATACTTGATTTTTATGCAACTCTAACCAAACACAATCATGGACTAGTTCAGTAGATTAGCAAGAACTTTGCCCTATATGTCGGCGTTCGTGGCCAGATGGTACTGGGAAATGTGCAAGAGTCTATTTCTGTTGATGTTTCTGAACCCCTGAAGTAGCAGCTTACAGAGGATGGAGACTGAATTGGTCTCAAACCATGTTGCAGTATGCAACATTTGCTTTCAGCTACTTATATGAAAGCCATCGAACATGTGTTTCTTAGTCGAGTTAGGATGAAGAAGGATCATTTCTATGTGAGAATTGTTTTCCTCTGGGATGGTCTTGATCAACAAAAACATTGGGCACTTTCTATTTTTTTTTGTGATTTGGATTAATAGCATGATTGCGCCTAAAGTTAGAGGTATTGGCTGAGGGGTTCACGGATGTGAAATATTCAGGAGGGGGGTTTCTTGTGGGATTTTTAGTTAGTGGTAGGATGAGAAAGCCAGGGCAGATCGACTGGAGTTGATGGGACCTGTAACGGATTGTGATTAATTGGGCAGTGACATGAAGTCTCCTAAATCTTTTATGACCTGTTCAGGAAATTAAAGTGTTTTTGAGCCTTTTGCGTTTGTGTTAGACCTACTGGAAGGTGCTCAGTTTTTTGTGAACTTGAATCATGAAAATGCTATTGGTTTGTTTGATATGGATGCTGGAATTGCCAGCTGCATGAAGGCGGAGGCCACTTTGAAATCCCAAGCTTTTATTTACCATCAAGAATTATCTAGAATACTTTTCGTTAGGTCATTGCATGAATGAAGGAACGCATGAAGAACTTATGGTCTATCTTGGTACATACCCCAATCTCTTCAGAATGTGTTTGCAATGGGAATCTCTGAACATCATTAGTAAGTTATTTGTTTTTATCATTTTGAGCTCTTAGAATTTACAGTATTTAAAAACATAACTGAGAAGCTCTGGAGACATGCTTCCAAAAGCAGAATTCTCAGGCTTTCGTGTATTCTATCAGCAGTTACTAATATGGTGTAGGTCTTCTGTTGTGTTCCAGTAGATTGTTCAAGGGCCTTGGCAGTGGATAGCTTTTACCCTTCATGGGCAGCTTAGTGCCTTGAATGTGTGCCACATCTAAGAGGAGCTGAGCTGCATTCTCTGCTTTTCATTTCACTGGCTGGTAGCTAGCTATTGGATTTTCTTTCTTCCAGCCCACAAGCTATTCACCATAAATGAGTATGGTAAATAAGGAATATTAATTGAGTGCTGGATAGATATGGGTGCCAGTATTTGGTGCCCATAGCCAGCAAGAAACACAGCTGGACCAAAACAAGTGCATGTGGCAAACCGGCACAACCTGAAGCCAACTACATATTGCCTATGACAATAAAGCTAATATAATTCAGGAGGAGTGGAAAGTATTTGATGCCAGTCATTTGCCTTTGAGAGTGTCACGAGGTCTCTGACCTCTCTCAACATATTGACCCAAATGACATGGAAGAGGACCTGTTCCCCCCTCATATTGTACCTTTCTTGTATTTCCAGCCGTGTCAACAAACTGCGGCTTACGAGTTCCAAACCACTTTCCTTACAAACCGAGACTTCCTGGAATACAACTCCTCTCACCCGGACTGCGTCACCACAGGTATTGACCCAATCAGATAGCAGGGTCAAGAGTCGTTAAGTTTAAACGCCCGAACCACGGAAGGGTGGCGTTCGAGACCGGAAGAAAGCCCGACCGAAGGACTCCACTCTGAGGACCTTGCCAGTAAGGAATCCTACAGCGGAGCCAGAGGAGACGGTGCCAATACCGAAGAGGAAGAAAACACGAGCAGCCAGGCTTATCTCCAAGGCAAATGTGTAAAGTATTTGCAACCACGCTCTCAGTGACACAATGATAACACCACAAATGGACTCCACACGAGTTTCATAAAAAACAATTATATGTTTATATAAAAAGATATAAGATGAGACCACACGATAAAAAACCAACATATGCGAATTTGTAATATTTCACCTTGCTGGTTATTAGGCCAGCAAGCACTGGTAGGTTCTTGCAGTGTTAAGGAGCCATTCTCAATGATCTAATGCAGTCCTAATGCAATGCTATGCAGTTCGTAATGCAAGAATCAGGCAATTCGTAATGCACCAATCAGGCAGTTCGTAATGCGAAAATAATGCAATTCGTAATGCAACAATCAGGCAGTTCGTAATGCAAAAATAGGGCACTTCGTAATGCAACAATCAGGCAGTTCGTAATGCAAAAATAGGGCACTTCGTAATGCAACAATCAGGCAGTTCATAATGCACAAATAAGATACTTCAGCACCGATCGCGGTGCTCTGGACTGTTTCTATGCCACTCTTACTGACTCGCGGTCAGCTACTGCCAAAATATGCCCCCAACACTGTTCTGATGGAAAACAAAGTGCAGCTCCACACTCCGGCCCCGGTACTGCCACTCCTCGGCAAGTACGGGCCGCGATACGGACTTGAGCAGAGGCTCGCGCTGCAAAGATGGGAAAGGCCGAGAGCGTTTCTCTCCGAGCCCGCACCCCGCCCCATGGGGCGACACACGCATGCTCGCTGAGCGTTACCTGGGGGGGTGCAATCTCACTCTCCTCTCCTCGCGACTTGGGCATCCGGTGCGACTTTGTTGATCTTCGGGCAGTAGAACTCGGGGGGAGGAGGGGCCCACCCCCACGGGGATGGTTCGAGGTCCCTCCTTGGCAAAGGAAGGCTCGGGCCGGCGGCACAGATCCTCTGGTGACGGCGGTCCGGGCCGATGGCAAGGACGATTGCAGCAGCTCTGGTCACGCTGCTCGATCGAAGCAGAGAACAAGACTGCTCCGGGACACACAGTCACAGGGCAATTCCTCATGCATGTCTCAGGCTGCAACAGGGACCACGCACACAGCGTCGCGGAGACTCACTTTAGCTCCGGGTGCACACGATCACAGGGCAATCCTCACGAAGGTCTCAGGCTGCACGAAGCACACGCACACAGCGTCACTGAGACTCACTTGAGCTCCGGGTGCACACGATCACAGGGCAATCCTCACGAAGGTCTCAGGCTGCACGAAGCACACGCACAAAGCGTCACTGAGACTCACTTGGACTCCGGGTGCACACGAGCCCAGGGCAATCCTCACGAAGGTCTCAGGCTGCACGAAGCACACAGCGTCGCTGAGACCCACCTGGAAACTTTTATGTTCCTGAGTTTCCACAACAGGGAGCCAGTTCTCCTCGGGCCCTTGGGGACAAGTTACTTCAGGACACAGCACACAGTAAAGTCCCTTAGCCTCTCCTTGGTTAAATCAGCAAACTACAGGCCAGCCCCAGAACACACAGCAAGGGTCAGTCCTTTCCTTCAGTCTCTTCAGCTGTTTCTTCCTTGGCAGAGGTTCCTCTTGACCACGAAGTAGTTTCAATCCTTTTCAGTCTTGATCAGTCCAACTTTCAGGGGTTTCAGCTCTCATAGTTATACCCCTAAATGTCTTTGAAGTCTTTGTGTTCAGGGGGGCACTGACCCCTGTCTAAACCAGTTCTGGGTGTCTCCCTGCCAGTGACACCTTTTTCCTTTGATAGTGGAGGTCTGGATCTTCAATCACTCAGCAGGAGATGGAGCCATTGTTTTATGGCGGCAGCCCAGACCTCCAGGGGCTACTCCTCCCCCTACACTCGAGATGCAGGTCAGCCTGTTGCTGTCTCACCTCCTCCCCTGGGTCAGGACATTTCCCAGATCCTTTCACATTCAAATCCAGACAGTCAATCCACAACCAGGCAGAGAGACAGAATTGTTAGAACAAAAAACCCAGCCACTTCTAAAAGTGTGGTTTCTAAACACAAAATGCAAAAACCACCTTCAGAAAAAGATGCGTTATTAAATTGTGATTCAGGCACACTAAACTTCACCTCTCCATCTTAAGCCTATGGGAAGATAGGCTGGAAACATATTACACAGCCTCCCCCATTCTGTCTTATGGGCAAGATTGCCTTGCAACAGTGAAAAACGAAATGGAGAGTATTTCACTGTCAGGACATGGTACACACCTTAGTACATGTCCTACCTTTCACATACACTGCACCCTGCCCAGGGGGTACGTTGGGCCTACCATAGGGGTGTCTGATGTGCATAAAACGGGAAGGGTAAGGCCTGGCAAGTGGGTGCACTTGTCAGGACAACATGGCAGTTTAGCAAACTGCGCACAGGCACTGCAGTGGCAGGCCTGAGATCCCTCTTTAAGGCTACTGGTGCGGGTGGCACAATTAGTGCTGCAGGCCCACTAGTAGCATTTGTATTACCAGCCCTGGCGCACATAGTGCACTTTACTAGGGACTTTACTAATAAGACAAATATACCAATTATGGACAACCAATTACCATTACACTTTATACAGGGAGCACTTGCACTTTGACACTGATCAGCAGTGGCAAAGTGCCCAAAGCATCTAAGTTGGCAACACCATGTCAGAAAAAAGGTCTAGGGGGAAGGCAAAAAGTTTAGGGAACTTTAGCCAAAAAAGGGCCAAGTCCAACAGTAGGCCTTCCTGCTCAGCCCGTGTGTGTGTGCATGTTTTCCCGTTCAGCCAATCCAGAGCCCAGGCATGTTATGTTATGTTATATAAATTTGTAGCGCGCACAGATACTCAGAGTGTCCCGGCGCGAACCTGAAAAGGGACCAGAACAGAGGCAAAGCTAAAAGAGAAAGGTTTTTAACTTTTTCTTAAAAGTCGCAAGATCTTGAATGCCGCGCAGAGCTAGCGGCAGGGCATTCCATGCCAGGGCAGCTTTAAGGACGAAGGAGCTCCTCCAAGCCTTTGACGGTTAAACCGAGGGATCTGAGCCAGGAGTTGCGAGGAAGAACGCAGCGGTCTTACCGGGACATAAAAGTCAAACCTCTTCTGTAAGTATATAGTTCCTAGGTCATGGAGAGCGCTGTGAGCAATAGTCAAAATTTGGAATTTTATTCGCGCCTCCACTGGCAGCCAGTGTAGAGTTCATAGATGAGAGCGCACACTGCTCCTGCTGGAAAGACCCAGGAGGAGTCTGGCAGCCGAGTTTTGAACTACCTGCAGTTTGTTCAAGAGGTAGCCCAGAATGCCAGCGTATAGTGCATTGGCGTAATCTAGGCGGGAAAGGATCAGAGCGCGGACAACAGTTTCCTTAGCAGATCTAGGAAGAAGAAGAAGAAACTTCCTCAGAGATTTCAGAATGCCAAAGCAGGTCCCAGCCAGCCTCTTGTCCTGGGTTGAAAAGGTCAAGTTCTCCTCGAACCACACCCCCAGATTCTTGGCATGGTTACCCTTGGAGCTAGGCAGGGGGAAATCCGGGGGCCACAGCTTCTCTCTGAAGTTTGCAGGAAATTTGCCATACAGAAGGATCTCTGACTTCTCCTCTTTACACTTAAGCTGCGCCTGAGCGAGCCAGTGAAAGACAGAGGACAGACAGTGTTGAACAGAGAGGACAGAATCATCCCTTCCCCAAGAAAACAGAAGCTGGGTGTCATCAGCATAGGCTATCACCTTAGCCCCTAATGTCTCTGCCAAGTAGACCAATGGAGTGACATAGATGTTAAAAAGGAGGGGGCTAAGGGACGACCCCTGCGGGACACCCGTAACCACTGGCTGGGGAGCAGAGGCACAGGGTGGCAGCCAGACCTGCTGCGACCGGCCTTCCAAGAAGGACCTGATCCAGCCCCAGACAGATCCGGATATGCCAATCTCCAAGAGACGATCAAGCAGCAAGGAGTGGGGCACCGTATCGAATGCCGCCGATAGGTCCAGCATAACCAATGCCGCCCTACCGCCGGCATCCAGAAACTCACGGATCGTCTCAGACACCTCCAATAGTGCTGACTCCGTGCTGTATGATAGTATGGGAGAACAAGGGTACCCCGAAATGTGAACCTGGGGTTAGTATATGTTTAAAGAAAGCAATGGTTCAGGGTTGGCCCTAATGGGTCCAGAACAAAGAATAAAGTCCCAAAAGGGACAGTGAGGATTTCAATTTATACTAGACATTTTAATCGTCATAGGAGCAAGGATGTAGGGAAACATATATAGTGTAAAATAAGCAGTTTATTTCACACAAGTATGAATTTTATATTTAAAGTAATAATCAAGTGCTCACATAAAGTGAAGGTGCGTGATGTGACAAAGTGAGAGTGAACTAAAAACATAACATCACATTGACAACACAAATGGAACTCCACATGAGTATATACAATGAAAGGGGTTCCTGTTGTAGGGGTCGACGGCGTTTCGATCTTTTAATTATTTAAGATCATCTTCAGGACAAATAGTGAGCAGTCTGAAATTTCAATGTGGTGTCACTATCCAGGGAGAAAGGTGGACACTCTGGGAATGCAGGCGGGCCTCTTACGTGGGGAGGTAGTTAGGACTAAAGTAACGTCCAGAATGGTATCAGGATAGAGCTACTTCCATCAGGCGGTGACGTTTTACATTGGGACCACTCATGGGTTGTTCACAGATATGGGTTATTCGTGCCTGTTTATCTGATGCAGAATGAAATCGGGGCTACTTCCAGCCGGGGGTAGCATAGGGCGAACAATCTGAGACAGTAAAACGTAGCCTGTCCGTATCCAAGAATGAATCAGGGTAGCGTAGGCGGGTCAAACACCAACCTGGACTGCGCGCTGCAATTGAGGCAACTGTTTTTAGTTCACTCTCACTTTGTCACATCACGCACCTTCACTTTATGTGAGCACTTGATTATTACTTTAAATATAAAATTCATACTTGTGTGAAATAAACTGCTTATTTTACACTATATACGTTTCCCTACATCCTTGCTCCTATGACGATTAAAATGTCTAGTATAAATTGAAATCCTCACTGTCCCTTTTGGGACTTTATTCTTTTGTTCTGGACCCATTAGGGTCAACCCTGAACCATTGCTTCCGTGCTGTATGAAGCACGGAACCCAGATTGAGCTGGATGGAGCAAACCCATAGCCTCGACATACTCGGTCAGTTGGTTAGTAACCACCTTCTCGCACACCTTAGCCAGACTAGGCAGGAGCGAAATCGGGCGGTAATTACCGGGGGTCGAGGGGTCCAGGGAAGGCTTCTTTAGGAGGGGGAGAATTTTAGCCTGTTTCCAGCTCGCCGGGACCAGGGCATCCCGCAGGGAGGTGTTAATGATCATGTTGATAATTTCCGCAGCTGAAGCCAAGAGTCTGGCAGCACAAGGGTCAGAAGGAGAACCCGATTTCAGACCTTTCAGAATTTTAAGAGTCCTGGGCAAATCTACTGGCAAGAAAGTTGACAAGGTATGAATAGGGCCAGCTCGAGAACGGGCAGAGGGGGGAGCCGTGGGTGCAGTGACACAGGAGGAGAAAGTAGCTTGAATGGAGCTAATCTTGTCCTGAAAGAACTTTGCAAGAGTATTACACCAGGGGACCGAGGCTGGCGCAGAGCGTTCCTGAGCACTGGGGGACAGAAAACTTTGCACGATGGGAAAAATTTCTTTGGAGTTATTAGCCTGGTCGATACGCGATGTAAAGTATCAGCCTTTGGCTGTGGCTATAGCAGGGTAGTAACTCTTTTGTTTAGTTCTTAATGTGTATTTCGCCAAGGTGCAGTAACTGCTAGCGCGCCACGCCCTCTCTAATATCTTACACTCATGTTTCAGTGTTTTCAGCTCAGGCGAAAACCAAGTTTTAGAAGGGGATTCCCTCGCGAGCTTAGGCAAGCGCGGTAAGGATAGAGCAGCAACTGAATCAGAAATCCACTCAGAAAACCCAGACACGCTCCCTTCAAGATCTTGCTGAAGGGAAGGCCGAGAGGCTGCCATGGTGCTATTGAATCGGAGAGGGTCAATTTTGCCAAAAGTAGGGAGACGATGGCAACGGTCCGGCCGAGCGAGCTGGGTGACTTCCCAGAAGAAGCAAATAAGAAAGTGATCCGACCAGGAGACGGGGGAGGGCTCGGACACCTGGATAGAAAAGTTGGAGCAAATGGGATCTAATATATGACCCCCTTGATGAGTAGGGTGGCCAACCCATTGAGACAGTTGAGCCAATTGAAGAGAATCAAGAAAATCAACAGAGTCCTTAGCCTCACATTGATCAAGGTGAAGGTTCACGTCTCCTAAAACCATAAAGTGGGAGAAGCGCAATGCCCGCTCAACTATGGCATCCCCACAAGATTTAAGAAAGGCACTAGCAGGGCCGGGGGGACGATAGATAAGGGAGCCACCTAATGTGAAATGAGCAGAAAGGTGGATACTAAAGTCCAACACCTCACAGTCGCCCCATAGGCTAGAAACTTCGCCTTGGAGAACCCACTTATCTTTGTACAAAATGGCTAAACCACCCCCCCTACCCAGTGGATGATCCATTCGACAGAGCTTGTAGCCTTGAGGGGTGGCCAAGGAGCATAGCAGCAGACCTGGTTTAAAAAGGTGAATACAGGCGGCTAACACTCCCAACCTATTTTAACTGAGTTTACATTCAGTGAGACACAGTAAAAGTTCACAAAAAACGGGTAGTCCAAAAGCAAATAAATACTATCCAAGGAGTTAAATGGGTCAGAACACATTTTCCTACAGTGTGTAGTCTAGTTACTCGAAGAAACTGATCAAAGTCCAGAACTACCAACATTTCAAAATACAGAGGTTCAAACTATAGAAACATACTTGATTTTTATGCAACTCTAACCAAACACAATCATGGACTAGTTCAGTAGATTAGCAAGAACTTTGCCCTATATGTCGGCGTTCGTGGCCAGATGGTACTGGGAAATGTGCAAGAGTCTATTTCTGTTGATGTTTCTGAACCCCTGAAGTAGCAGCTTACAGAGGATGGAGACTGAATTGGTCTCAAACCATGTTGCAGTATGCAACATTTGCTTTCAGCTACTTAGATGAAAGCCATCGAACATGTGTTTCTTAGTCGAGTTAGCATGAAGAAGGATCATTTCTATGTGAGAATTGTTTTCCTCTGGGATGGTCTTGATCAACAAAAACATTGGGCACTTTCTATTTTTTTTGTGTGATTTGGATTAATAGCATTATTGCGCCTAAAGTTAGAGGTATTGGCTGAGGGGTTAACGGATGTGAAATATTCAGGAGGGGGGTTTCTTGTGGGATTTTTAGCTAGTGGTAGGATGAGAAAGCCAGGGCAGATCGACTGGAGTTGATGGGACCTGTAACTGATTGTGATTAATTGGGCAGTTACATGAAGTCTCCTAAATCTTTTATGACCTGTTCAGGAAATTAAAGTGTTTTTGAGCCTTTTGCGTTTGTGTTAGACCTACTGGAAGGTGCTCAGTTTTTTGTGAACTTGAATCATGAAAATGCTATTGGTTTGTTTGATATGGATGCTGGAATTGCCAGCTGCATGAAGGCGGAGGCCACTTTGAAATCCCAAGCTTTTATTTACCATCAAGAATTATCTAGAATACGTTTCGTTAGGTCATTGCATGAATGAAGGAACGCATGAAGAACTTATGGTCTATCTTGGTACATACCCCAATCTCTTCAGAATGTGTTTGCAATGGGAATCTCTGATCATTAGTAAGTTATTTTTTTTAATCATTTTGAGCTCTTAGAATTTACAGTATTTAAAAACATAACTGAGAAGCTCTGGAGACATGCTTCCAAAAGCAGAATTCTCAGACTTTCGTGTATTCTATCAGCAGTTACTAATATGGTGTAGGTCTTCTGTTGTGTTCCAGTAGATTGTTCAAGGGCCTTGGCAGTGGATAGCTTTTACCCTTCATGGGCAGCTTAGTGCCTTGAATGTGTGCCACATCTAAGAGGAGCTGAGCTGCATTCTCTGCTTTTCATTTCAATGGCTGGTAGCTAGCTATTGGATTTTCTTTCTTCCAGCCCACAAGCTATTCACCATAAATGAGTATGGTAAATAGGGAATATTAATTGAGTGCTGGATAGATATGGGTGCCAGTATTTGGTGCCCATAGCCAGCAAGAAACAGAGCTGGACCGAAACAAGTGCATGTGGCAAACCGGCACAACCTGAATCCAACTACATATTGCCTATGACAATAAAGCTAATATAATTCAGGAGGAGTGGAAAGTATTTGATGGCAGTCATTTGCCTTTGAGAGTGTCACGAGGTCTCCGACCTCTCTCAACATATTGACCCAAATGACATGGAAGAGGACCTGTTCCCCCCTCATATTGTACCTTTCTTGTATTTCCAGCCGTGTCAACAAACTGCGGCTTACGAGTTCCAAACCACTTTCCTTACAAACCGAGACTTCCTGGAATACAACTCCTCTCACCCGGACTGCGTCACCACAGGTATTGACCCAATCAGATAGCAGGGTCAAGACTCGTTAAGTTTAAACGCCCGAACCACGGAAGGGTGGCGTTCGAGACCGGAAGAAAGCCCGACCGAAGGACTCCACTCTGAGGACCTTGCCAGTAAGGAAACCTACAGCGGAGCCAGAGGAGACGGTGCCAATACCGAAGAGGAAGAAAAATGAGAACCGATACTGCCCGAACCGAGCACAGCGGGGACACAGCTATTTACCATGGGAACAGGAAGAAGTGACGGAGAAACTCCAAGATCCTGCGTGCAGTCCAGCCATGTTCAAGGAGGAGCATGGCTGAGTCAGGTACGGAACCGTTTGAGGGGCCTGACTGGGAGGTGGGCGGCTAAAGAGACCTGAGCAAACAGAGGGTCGTAATAAGGGAGACTAACTGTCGGTGCATTAGCATGGGCACATCAGTGAAGTTTGTTTTTGTAAGGTGTAGTCATCCTGTCACATCCCTTCCCCTTTTCATAACAGAGGGCAAAGAATAGACCCCTTATCTCGGTCTCTTCTCTCTGAGGCATTCCCAGAATTTACAGACCTAACAGGAGAGAAGGAGCATCCTGAACCAAAAAAGGAAGAGAAGAAGAAAATCCTTTGTAAAGAGAGCAATTCAGGAATAACTGAGATTGTACACTAGGACAATAAAATAGTGACAAAAGACAACAAGTCATCGTTATTCTTCGCTACTTCACTAATTCCCTACAGAGAGCCTTGACATTCTGGTCCGTCTTAATTTCCCACTAATAAGTAGAATAACTAGGGATGTAATGGTGCCAGATGCTAATGGAATTTGGAGAGAGTTGTGTTTGGAGCTATACTTCTCAACAACAGTCAATTGTCTTGTATAGACAAACTTTACGTCCCAAGGTGGTAAAAAGGGAGTGGGTTCACAGTACTGACAAGTTGCAAAAGCAAAGGTAGCCACAGACGTCACATTTCCTGGTTGCCTTTATCCCTTCTCAACAGAAGGGCATTAAGCCAAATTTTGACTGATTAATTTTAATGAAGTGTGTTCACCCCATTCTATCATCTCTTGTGCACTCTGAACACAGGGCAAAAGACCTCCTTTCTCACAATCATTCCTATACAATCAGCTAGTGTGATGCTGCATGAAGACCAGATCGCACATCTAGTACAAGGTGATGCTTCATTTATTTAAGGGCCTTTCAGGAACAAATTCTTCACAATAAACCTGGTACTAGCATCCCAATTCATCATTGACAGCTTTCACACCTGAAGGTGTTTTCATTTATCAATGTATTCAGCTCTTTATTATGTATATATGGGATTTGTACAGTGCAAATGTAGCATTAGCACAGCAGAGCACTGCTCAGATTTAGGGGATACGCAGATGAGGGTTTCATAAACGATCAATGTGGTGTGAGAAGGGGAAGGGGCAGAAAAAGGGGGAAGAAAGCCTTACAGAAGGGGAGCAGTGGAGAGCTTGGAGGTCTGATGGGCAGGAGTACTGCGGTGGACAGGTTCATGGAGGGCACTCATCCAATGGTCTGGTGGAGGAGAGTTACATCATGACAGGTATTTGTAAAGAAAAGTATTGAACCTACTCCTTTAAGTCTAGCTATGTGTTTGAAAATCCTTTTGAATGGTATATCTTAAGGGTTCTTAAAGACCAGGTAGACCACACCCATTACTCCAGCTTCTGGTTTATGTTCCATTACTAACAAGGGATTCATCTCATTTGGCCCCATTGCCTTGGCAATAAAGCCTCAGCACATTAGCTGGTTTGTAGAACGAATAAAGGTCTCAGATCTGCTGCAGCTTGCTTGAAGTCCTTTTACTGCTTTATATTGTTCTGGCATATTGACTATCAGGGGAAATAATTTGCACAACTCCCCAATCGGGTTCTACAATCCTGATAAAATGCATCACATTGGCACCTTTTTCAAAACAAAATACAGAAAGAAATAATTAAGTTAGGATCTCATTTGACTGCCCAGTTTAAAACAAGAATGCTAGATCTACCCATTTTAAAATCAACAAGCGTTTATAAGATTGAGGTTTATATTATGCTCACTGCAATATAGTCCGACATGGCCTCAAATTGATAAATTAGTCTGCACACAACTCCAAGATCACATCAATGGCAGCTTTGTCCTGCATAAACACTAATTTGTGTTCCGACCATGATGCAGCACAGAGCTACATTAGAAATCAGAGCAGACGCCCTTTTGACCACAGACCAAAGATACCCCTGCCTCCTGATATTTTGGGACCTCCCGGCCACCTTCAATATTGATTATAGGGGCGTGGCTTCATGCAGATGAAGATGGGTGTCTGAGCTTCAGCCCATGAGCACAAGCATCCTGCTCCCCCGGAGGGCCACCAAAGCGGACTGGTGGTGTCGGAATCCGAGGGAAGCCGCTGGACTGGGGGGGGGGGGGGGGGGGGGTGGAAGAGGACAAAGTGTGAACAGGCGCTAACAGCCCTCAGCACAGCAGGAAGATGGCAGCCGTAGCGTGATCGTGAAGGCCTGTCTCCAGAGGGGTGCGAAGACCGGGGGCCAGGTCTGGGATTTGCTGCAGCCCTGGGGGAGTGAAGTGCCTGAAAGTGTGAAGACCAGAGAGGTGGGTGCCAGGCGAAGGTGCAATGCCGCCATAAGGGACCTGGAACACAGCAAGTGGGCCCCTAGTTGATGACTCACGCTGGGCCCCAGACAGAGGCTAAATTCGGAGGCGGCCCATGGGGGGCTTGCAGGCGGGCTGCCCTACTTCCGACATCCACTGGATGCCCAGCCTGACATGGGAACTGATGCCAGGCGAGATCAGGAGCAGTGAGGAGGTACCTTGCCTGGTGAGGACTGCTGTTCGACAGCTCGGAACTCCAGCTGATCTGAGGGTGCTTGTGCCTGTAGGGCGGCTTGGGCCACTGCATGGGGTGGGCTTCCCCCAGCTGGGGCCGGGTCTACGGGGGGCCGGGGACAAGGCCTTCCTGAGGCGAGGGCCTCGGGGGTGATCTGGCCTGGGTGGCGGGGCCTGGCATGTACTTGCAAAAGGAGGCCCTGCGGTGTCTGAGGGACCACACCGCCAGACAAGAATACAAGAGGCCTGTGTACAGCGGGTCCTTGGCGGGGGCAGAACACTGGGGCTCTCAGTCGGGTTTTGGCCTGGGACCCCACTGCTCTAGATGTGCAATGGTGAGACCTAAGGAGCCTAAGATGGGACCAAGGACCAATCCTATGAAACGGGGCAGGGGGTGGCTAAGGAGCCGAAGATGGGACCGGGGACCAATCCTCTGAAACAGGCGGGGGGGAGGGGGAGGTGGAGGGGTGGCACACTTGGCCAGAGGCTGTTGGAGGCGGGTCCTGGGCTGGAGGCCCACACAGCTGTCATTCTTGTGGCAATAAGGGACATGAATACCACATTGGAACAAAAAATTATAATAAATCGACGAGGTATCCCTGGGCCTAGGGCTTTTGAGGGCTGACCACAGAAAGCAAGCAGACAGACTGGGGGAGACAGAAAATACACTGGCCCAACTGGAACCCGCGGTCATGGAGAGCAACAAGAAGATTCAGGCCCTGCAGAAAACCACTGAAAATGTACACGTCCGGGTGGACAATGCAGAGGGGCGACAGGTAGTTCTAGATCTGTGGCACAAGGGGTTTGGGGGAAGTTCTAGAGGCATACCGAGTCACACTTTACTTATATATCCACAGCACATAGATCATTTCATATGGCGATGCATCCACCATGTACCGCCCACCCGGGGCTCACACTCAAGGTGTTATCCTGGAACGTGAACGGCCTGGGCAGCAAAGTAAAATGGGGAGTTATGTGGAAATACCTGGGACGACAAAATCCTGCTGTAATCCTACTACAGGAAACCCATTTGGCAGGCAACACTTGCAGGGTGTTGACCCACAGCATATATACCCTGGTGGCTCTCGCAAGGTTCTTAACGGGCTCCCAGGGAGTGGGCATTCCAGTGCATAAGTCATCTGAGCCAAACATGGGTAGACTCAACATAGATGAACCACACATGGATGGACTCACTTGGGTGCCAGGCAGTGGTGTGTGGATGATGGAATGGGGGAAACCGGTTACTAGCATACTGGTACTTTACCCCAGGGTTGCAGACTGAGGAGATAGACAAAATGGGAAGATGGGTAGCGGAGATGCCGAAAGCTCTGCTTCCAGATTGGTGGGGATCTTAATTTGACCCCTAAATGCGGATTTCGATAGGACAACATTGTCTGGGACTAGACCTCATTCGGATTCCTGTCTTGCCTCCTTCCTTGAGTCCCTGGGGATGGCAGATTTGTGGCAGCAGGGACACCCTGGGACTAGACAACACACTTATACTTACAACCAACTGAAGTCAATGTCCAGACTGGACTACTTCCTGAAACCACGTGAACACCTGTACAGATTTAGTCACACGGATATCTTGCACCGAGGACTCTCAGACCACTCGCCCTTACTGACACTTAAAGAAAGTCACCGGGGGGAGCAGCGGGGCAGTAGAGGCAGCGGGGCAGTAGAGGCTGGACCCCTGGGAGCTGTCAGAGTGGGTCACGGGTAAACTGATTCAGGAATCCACAGACTTTAAGGATACTAGCAGCTCAGTGGCATCTAGTATCGATTTGTGGGAAGATTATAAGTTCATTAATATAAGGGAAACTGATAGGACATGTGGCGAGGAAAGGTAGGGAAATAGCCACGGAATTGGAATCTAGGTTGCTACGAAGATGTTGAAAATTCTAATGCCCCCATCCTGAAGTTGGCCACCAAGATAGAGGGAATGAGGTAGGACCTGCGTAACCTGGTTTACCAGGAGATGAGGACACAGTTTCAGGCGAAACAAGGTAGACTCTATGAGGTGGGGGACAAGGCATGTAAATTATTAGTGTCACTGTCCAAAAGAGAGCAAGGACAAAGGTGGATATCTGCCATAGACCTGGGGGGTGGGGTCAGGAGGGCAGAGACCCTGGCAGCGGTGGCCCAGGCCTTGGCTACACACCTGGCTGGCCTGTATCGGACGCGGGACGGGATGCAGCAGTCCGATCAGCAGCACTTCAACAATGACGTCCGGATGCCCAAACTCCAGGAGGAAGCGAATTGCTCCCTGAAAATGAACCTAATGGAAATTTCTGACGCCCTGGTACAAATAAATAGTAGCAATCCCCTAATGGCCCTAATGGCCTTCCACCTGAATTTTTCAAATGTGTCAAATCCCACATAGTGGGTCCGATCCAGGCAATGTTAAATAAAGCCAAGACGGAGGGTGTTCTGTCCCACGACTTGTGACCGGTAACTATAGTCATGATCCATAAGAAGGGGAAGCTGATGGAGGCCTGTGCCTCATATAGACCAATCTCCCTCCTAAATATAGAAACCAAAGTATTAGTGAAGTTGTTAGCGAACCGCTCAATGCAGCTGGTAGACACACTGATGGTGCCTGACCAATCTGGCTTCATGCCCTATAGAGTCACAAGGCATAAATTGTGTAGGCTGGCCCGCAGTCTGGCTCGGTGTGACCAAATTATTGAGCCAGCTATTCTGCTACTGTTGGATGCCAAAAAGGCATTAGACTCAGTTGAGTGGCCCCATTTAATGGCACTACTCCAGAAAATGGGGATAGGCCCCTCCTTCCTGGCCGAAGTTGCTATACACAGACCCCATTGCAAGAGTTGAGGCAAATGGGGCTTTCTCCAAAGAGTTCCAACTTGACAGAGGCACCCGGCAGGGATATCCATTGTCCCCTCTCCTCTTTGCATTGGCGATTGAGCCCTTAGCCTACTGGCTACGGAAGGATACACCGATGAGGGACATTCGATGAACGTGAAGTGGGACGACATGGTCTTCCTCTATGCAGACGATATTCTGCTATAACTGGCTGACACTAATCCCTTTATTCCTAGGGTTTTGGAGATGCTGAAGGTATTTAGCTCCTATTTGGGGATCCACATTAACCAGTACAAATGAAATTCATTTCCTCTGATGGCGAGTGCAGTGGAGGGGAGCTGGAATCACCCCCTGAAGTGGGAACCTATAGGTTTCTGATACCTGGGAATCTTCATAACTCGGGACCAGGAGTTGTTCCACAGGGAAAATCTGAATAAAATCCTGGATTCCTACAGAGCTGATGCGGATTGCTGGAGTAGACTCCCCATGTCTCTGATGGCTAAAGCGGCCTTTATAAAAGGATTTATTTGCCAAAGTTCCTTTATATGCTGCAAAATACCCCATTTGATGTCTCAGGTGCCTTCTTTCGGGCAGTGTTGGATGTGACCGAGGTCTGCTGTGGGATGGGGGACGTGCCTCACTAGGAAGGCCCTGGAGGGTGGAATTGCTCCCCCAGATTTGAGACTGTACTATTGGGCGTCACAACTACAGGTTATCAATGACTGGGCACTTGTCTCCCAGCAGGATCCCTCAGTATTAGCTGATAGACAAACTATAGATCCGGTGGGATATGTATGCCACCTCTACAGCGATCGGGGGATGGCGGCTTTGCCGACCCCTACCGTGGTGGTGGTATGGATATGGCACAAAGCATTCTGGGCCCTGAGCTGGAAAGGCAAGTTGGCCATGGAAACCCCACTGTGGGATTCAGAGTTCCTGAAGGGGCTGTGGGCTGAAGAGGGCCATAGGAAATGGGATCAGTTGGGGATATCAAAAGTAGGGGACGTCTGGTGAGGTATGGATATGATACCCTTCGCTGAACAGCAGGGAGTCAGCAATTAAATTCTTTCCTGCAAGATCACAGGGAGATGCTATGGGAGGCACAGGAGGAAGCCCCTTTAGAATACAGAGTCTTGGGGGCCTCCTTGACAAGTCACGCAGTGTCCCGTTTCTACTCCTCCCTCTTGCATAAGAGCCTTCCTCCCCTGGAGGGACTCTGGGATAAATGGGAGTGCGACCAGCGCAGGTTGGAAGACTATGACTTTGGGAGCGGGGGGTAGGGGGTGGGGGGGGAGGTCGGTGTGTCGCTACTCCCAAGGAGGTAGCCAAAAGAGCAGGCATCCACCTCATTCAGCTAAATATTCTGCACAGAGTATATTATACGAGGACCAGATTCTTCTACATGGGACGAATTGACATGGATCTCTTCTTAAGGGGATGTGGACAGAGGGGCACCTTGATCCACACATTATGTGGATGCCCCAAAATACAGGTGTTCTGGGATAAAATAGGCCACAGGATTTCGGCATTCTTGGAGGTCACACTACAACTCATCCCACAACTGATCACCCTGGACATTTGGAGGAGACAGACAATGGACCGCTATACAATTCTGTTCTGCAACATTACCCTTAGGGTTTCGACATCAGACATGGTTAGAAATTAGGGGCAGGGCAGAATCCCATCGGTACGCACATGGGAAGCGAATGTAGACTAGTGCATGAGGGCTTAGGAACTAGTGCTACCAGACGAGGGGATGCCCAAGAAAATAAAAAAAATATGGGGACCCTGGAGAGCCAGCAAAGATGCTGGGTCACCACTGTAGAGTCAAAAAGGAGGGGGGCTCCCAAGGAAGGGATGGACATAGAGAACACACAACAAGCAGAGGGAGGGCAGGCATTACCCGCAAGATGGGGGGGTGGGTTGTTTGTACTCCACTGCAATTGTGTCAAGTGCTGTTGAATAAGATTGATACTGTATGATGAATAGTAAGCCTCACAAGTTTACTTGTTGTATACCTCAGATGTGAAACTTAATAAAAAAATTTTTTATTTTTTTTTAAATAGCACTGATCCCACTCTCATCCACATCCTAGACTCTCAAATAGGATTTGTTGTCAACATCCTTCACTTATCATTGGATAACAGCAACCTCAACTTTTAGGAGCACATGGCAAATAAAACCAACACTGTCTTGGTTCTGCTACTGAAGAAAGCAAAATCGCTCCTCCCAGAAAGACTTCAGAAATGCTGTGGAAGAATTGTACTTTTGCACCTGGATGGTGGCAAACTCCCACGGCATGACCCGCCATTTTTCACACTGGATCCACTTAAGGGCATTCTACATGCCACAGAATGCCTCATCAAGAGCCTGGAGAAATATGATATCACCCCCATCAAGCCAGCCCACACAATAATCAAAACCAGCTGCATCCTCCAGTGACATTCAGAACACTTGCTGCCAGGATACCATCAGACATGAGATGGAGTAGTAAAAAAAAAAAAAAAACAAGGCAAGAGGCATTTTCAATCTATGCATACAGGATCTGGAACAACTTTCCTGTCTCCATCAGGACCATGTCAACTTTCCTCCAAGTTAGGAAAGAGCTGCAGGTACATCTCTTTAAAAAAACACATCACAATGCAGTAGCAGTCCACTTCCACTCTCAGACCTCAACTATAACGGCATCCTTGCCTTTAACCCGATATACTACCCCATTGCCTTCAAGCAAGGTCAGAGCTATTCAAATATCACATACATACATCCATGCATACAACATACATACATGCAAGCATGCATGCATGCGTGCATGAGCTATGGACGCAGACCAGAGAGATTTCACACATGACCCTTTTGGAATGGATTCCAACACAAAACATTAAAACAAATTAAAGAGGAGCCTAAAAAAAGAACACAAAGCAAAATCAGAGCCCCATTTATACATGACAAATTTATCCTCGGTGACCTAAACACAAAACTCCAATAAAGAAATCTTTAAAAAAAAAAAAAATTATATATTTTCAATAACTACATTACGGCGAAATTACAACAATAAGAAGTAAATAGCTACTTATTTCCCTGATGCTATACATACACCAAAAGTAGAGTAGTTTGTTTAATCCCCATTGTATTTCTTACCTCCTGGATCACATTGCGCAGAAGTTGATGTTGAGCCATCATAACTTTCTGCAAGTGATAGATTTGCTCCTGTAGCGTGCAGTGCTCTAATCGAAGGGCATCCCAGCTGAGAAAGAAAATTAAACATGTGCTTAGTGTAGCTATAATGTTACTTATTCTGCAACCATGGGTTCATAGCCTGTAGTACTATAGAATCACATGCTTACATACTCCTGCCACCTAGTGTTTGGCCCAGACACATGCATTTGGTTTATCTTCAGTCTCTTGTCTTTAGACCTGTTGTGTTTCACCCTTTGTACACAATCCACCAACACACTGGCTCCACCTCAAATTGTTTTCTGCTCAGCCGGCAAGTTGTGTAAGTGAAATGCAATGATGAAGACAGAACGTGGTGTGCATAGTAAAGGGAGTTAAACAACATGGAAAATATCAGTATTAGTCACTTGCTTCTGGGGATGATTGTGGGTACATGAGAATCTACAGCACTACAGGCTACAAACAAATGGTTACAGCTTAAGTAACATTTTTGTTTGCATCAAGTGTGGCTGTAGATACACATGCTCCGCAAAGACCATAAAGTAGTCACTCTCCAAAGCCGTGGACAGGGAGCAGATGATGCAGATATTTGGAAAAGTGTTCTTAAGACCACCTCGCCAACTAATATTGTGCAAAAACATCAACAAAGTAATGCTTGGTTAAGGTGTGTGGCACTGCCGAAGTAGCAGCCTTACAGATATCCGCTAAAGGGATGTTACCCAAGTTACACCAGTGGGCTTTAGTGGGTATTAGAAGCCTGTGCTTAGCCTTGGCAAGTTTGGATGCACTTAACTATTCACCTGAAAATGCCAGCTTTAGGGATAGCACAACCCAAGCAAAGTTGGCTAAGGCTACAAAAAGCAGAGTAGAATTTCTAAAGGGTTTGGTTCCGTCTTTCAATGTAATAAAAAAGCATTCTATTGGCATACAGAGTGTGAAAGGCCCTTTCTTCTACAGAATCTGGTGGTGGGAAGAAGACAGACACCTCAATGGCCTAGTTCATGTGGAAAATTGACACAACCTGGGGCAGAAATTTGGGTTTGATGCAGAGAACGACCCTAGCTGTATACACCTGAGTAAATGCTCTTGGACTATAAGAGCCTGAAGCTTAATAGTTCATCAAATGAGGTAACTACAATTTAAAAAGCTACCTTTCAAGACAAGAACTGTAGTGGACATGAGTCTAGGAGTGCAAAGGGAGGACACATGAGTCGTGTGAGAACCACACTTAGGTTCCAGCCAGGTGCTAGACATGACTTTAGAGATATACCCTCTTTAGACACTACATGAAGGGCTTAATTACTGGTATTTTAAACAGGGAAGAATGATGTCTGTTCTGAAAGTACATTGCAACTGCTGTGAAGTGTAAGTGTACAGAAGTATTGGCAAGGCCCTCCTAGTATAAGCATAGGAGGTGAGAAAATCTCCTACACAGAAATTTTGAAGGTATCGAACTGTTTGAAATGCAGTAATGCTTGAACCGTTTTCCACTTTGGGGCATAACAGGTGTGAGTAGTAGATTTTTACGTTTCCTACAGGATAACCACACACTTCTCTGGGGGATTGAGGCAATCAAACTCTAGGAAGTCAGGTGCCAAATTGCGAGAATCAGCTATTTGGAATCTGGGTGTCTGAGCTGACCATGATGCTAAACTCTGGGGTATGCAGGAGCTTATCTTGAGGTTTGACTGACTTCTGTAGGAGAATCAAATACCAGGGCTGTTTTGTCCAGGTTGGTGCCATGAGGATGACTGTCAGGGACACCTGCCTCATATTACTCACCACTAATGGGATGACAGAGGGAGGTGGAAAGCATAGGCAAATATCCCTGATCAGTTCATCCATTGTACATTGTTCATGGACCACGGGTGCCAGGACCTGGGAGGTGAAGTATTGACACTTTGCATTTTTAAGAGTGGAGAGCATGTCTATTGTTGGAGTCTCCCACCATTGCAGGGGCTTTTGAAGGACTTGTGGGTGGAGTTGCCACTCATGGACTTGATGATGCATCCTGCTCAGCAGGTGTGCAAAGTAATTCCCAACAAATGCTCTGCCAACAGGTGAATATTGTTGTGAATTGCCCAGTACCAAATATGTTGGGCTAGCGTAGAGAGCTGGGAGGAATATGTGCCGCCCTGCTTCTGAATGCAGAACATGGCTGTTAAGTTGTCCGTCTTTAATAGTTTTGTCTTTAATGGTTTTCCCCTGTAGAAGTGAAAAGAATGCTTTCAGGGCTAGTCTTTATGTGGTGACCTTGGTGCTGAGCAGTCCAGGTACCTTGGACAGTCAACTTCTCCCAGTGGTAGTGATTGTACAAGGAGAGTAAGCCCACCTAGTTGGCAATGTGCCAATGTGTGGCTGCCCCAAGTGAAACTCGCTTTCTGACAGCGTTGATCATCTTTGATTCGTTGTCAAGAGGTGTACCCTCTACTGTGGCCTGTGCAGACGCCCCTTTATTGGCATTATGCACCATTAAGGAATCTGGAATTATCTGACCCTTAAATTAAGTAAGATCATCTGTGGCAGGCTTATTATTTGTTTTCACTTAATGTGGTGACCACTTTGACTTTACTGGCTTCTTGAGGTTGTTAACTGCCGACTTCAGCACTTCCTTAGGCATTGTTAGATAATTTATTCTGCTTTTGGTTGTGGGCTAGGTTTTTACGAGAAAGTTGCCCTCAATCTTTACTATATGAATATTTATATGGTGGTGTTGTGCGGCACTCTGAATTACTGAATGGTATACTCTAGGTCAGGGTCACTCTGTGGGTCTACGGCATAAAGTTGCCATGGCAAGCCCCCTAGTTGCCAAAAGCAGTCCTAAAGGTTACATGGACTGCCTGTCTCTGAGCTGGTATCTTGTGGCTCAGGTGGTCGCAAGTGTGATGGGAATGGTGGTGGTGATGGAGGACACAAGGTGGTGGGAATGGTAGTGGTGGGAATAGTGCAGGACTGGTGGCTGAATCTTAAACCGTTTGCGGCTTAAGGGCTGGTTACTCCTGGAAGGAGAGATATTGCTTCCTTTGTATGCGGATGAGGGAGTCCTGGTAGTTAAAAAAAATAAATTGCCTGTGTCAGACTGGATATAAGTTTTGCTTTTTGTCCACGAGAACTGGCAACTTTTTGAAGATGGACCCTCCCAGATGTCGGACCTCAGCAGCAAGGGTGGCATTGGCGCAAACTTAGGTACCAGTTGTGGAGAGGTCTTGGACATTGGCTTTGGTGTTCATTTGGCAGCTTGTTACATGTGTGAGGGTGATTTCAATGCAGAGTACTGTTTGAGGGCCTCAGCGCAGAGTGGGTGGTGCAGCATGATGAGCTTTCATGCCTTTCATGGGCAAGGGCGCATCTTCTCAAGCCAGAAGTGTTGGTGTTGGCCCCGAATGTTTGTGCAGTTTCCGGCTCCGCTCCAAGCTTGATGCCCGGCATCCATGGGAGCTGTGGTCTGCCTCAGCCATCGGGCATGTAGGTGCTTGGGGCGGACCTTGAGGCACAGCGGGCACATGTGGTATGAACTTTGTCATCACTCCCGAGGCTGGCATGTGCTGCACGGCTGGCTCAACGATCTCAATATTTTCTTTGAGGTTGGAGAACACGCCCTCTGGATCTTCTTGGGTTTGGCCTACTAGAATGCCTCCTCAGCGCCCGGCATATCTTTTGCTGTCAATATATCAAGATCTACGACAACACTTGCTGCAGCTCCCTCTGGTGTGCTCACCTTCTCTCCCTCCAATACCAGAGAGGTTTTTTTTTTTACAAAGGAAGGCAAGGCAGACGCAGGATGTTTCGATCTGTTCTGGGAATCAGCAGGGGTTGCAGAGCTTGTGGTGGTCAGTGGTACAATCAAGTGCATTCCACAATGTTGTACTGGGAGTATTCTTGAAAGTACCTCAGTAGACTGAGGAGAAAATGATGGCTCAAGGCCGCGTTGCGTCGAGATGTCCCGGGCATTGTCTCTCAGTTCCGAAGTCCCATCAGAGTGAACAGAAGCTTCAGCAATGCAGAAACTGTTTTAAACATAGGGCTGGAAGAGGGAGTTTCTGAACCCAAAATGGACTAAAGCAAAATAAGAAACCTGGTGCATATAAATGTGTCGACTCCAGAGCAGCGTTCCCAAATTTTCTGAGCCCGATGGCCGGCTAAAACAATTTGAGGTGGAGCCTGTTGCAATGGACAAAGGGAAGAGTCACAACAGATCTAGTGAAGAGAAACAAATGCTGCATATGTTGTTGCCAAACACAAGATAACAAGGCAGGAATATGCAAAAAAAAGTTTTGTTTTTGACCCAAAATTCCCCCTCACTTTAGGAACAAACTAAATCCTCTGCTTTACGCAGACACTAATTATTTTGGACCAACTCCACTGGGCTTCAAAGAGACCTCAAAGCCTTGCATTCTTATTTAGGCTCTGAAACTCAATAAGGAGAAAAAAGCAAGGTCTTGGTTTTCAGTAATTATTAAAAGGGGAAACAACTTTCATTGGTATTTGGAAGGAGAAGGGCAACAACTGGTGCCCCATGACAAATATGTAGGTGTTGTATTAGTGCAAAATAAGAAATTCTCATTACATATTGAATACTTGTCTGCTAAAAGTCTTCTACAGGCTTCTACTTTATCATCAGATTTTAAAGCAATGTGGAAAAACAGCTGATTTGTTTGAAAAAAGTTTTCAGCACCAAGATTCCATCAACTATTTGAACAGCATTTAACTACCTTAAACATCCTTAATGTGGTCGAGGTAAAAATCGGAAGTCCCTACTGAATGCAAGTAAAAATCTTTTAATCTCAGCAATTCATTTAGAATTAGTAATGTCTACTGAATACAAAGTGTGGAGTGCAATAATGAGATGGAGCTACACAATCTATACGGCAAAGCGAAACTCAATAAGTAATAAGTATCCTATAAGAGGATGACTACAAAATTGAAAAGAAAGTTTAAAATATTCAAAAATTAATCCCATTTTCTTTTTGCGTCAATTGATTTTTCCTTTGAGACAAAATGTTTATTACACTGGCCAATTCTTTCTCTTTGTTATTAAACAAGGTCACATTTGTGGGAGATAAGATATTTGTGTTAGTAGGAACAACGATTATAAGGAGATTGTTTAAACACAAAACAAGAAGCAGTGCAGTCCTACTTGTTCTTTCTTAAGTGCTACTTAGATTTAGTATAAAACTCTCAACATATGGTCTTTTCTTTGAAATGTAATTTGTCAAAATGGTTTGGCACAAATTAAGAAGAACATCTTTAGGCCTCTGTGAGCATGCAATCCAGGATCTTAACCATGTCTTGATTGGGTGTCTAGCCTTAGTACATGCAATCCACTATTTAGGAAATAGATTTATTACAAATCATGTTATTACATGCAGGTTTATTATTGTTCTATATAATCCTATTAAATGTGACTAATGCATGTAGAATTGATACATTTTAAAAAAGATGTTTAGTTTTGTGAAGATCTTTATGCGATTGAGGACATAACTAACAGTGTAATTGTTAGAACTGGGGGTCTCTAGTTGGCAATGGTTTGCACCTTTGTCCAAATAGGGACCCTTGCTTCTAGTCAGAGTAAGGGGAATACACTTCTAAAATAACCCCTGCTCACCCCCTGGTAGCTTGGCACGAGCAGACAGGCTCATCTCAGAGGCAGTGTGTAAAGCATTTGTGAACGCATACAGTAATACAGTGAAAACACTACAGATGGACACCACACAGGTTGTATGTAAAAATAAGTAATCTTTATATAGACTTAACACAAGACCCAATAGCAAAAATCCACAATACTGTAATCTAAAAATAGACTTAAAATGATAGAGACAGTTCACGTTATCTTCAAAAATAGGATAGTCAATCAAAATAAAGCTTGTAGCAACAAATAACTCCACTTGGAGTTATCACGACGTCGTGACCGGTGGAAATCCCAAAGTACGGCGCCGACCGCGAGGTGCGCCGCGTTGGGCCCGGAGTCAAGCAGACCCACAAAGAACAGTACCTGGAATTCGATGAAAACAAAGACGGTGCACGGCGTCGGGGAGGTGATGCTTCGTTGGCGCCGGCGGCGTCTGTTCCTTACGACCCCAGGGGAGGTGATGTCTCGGTTCCTTACTGCAGCGCAGGGGAGGTGAGGCGTCGGTTCCTTACTGTGTCGGGGAGGTGACGTCACGGATGGCGGCGAGGCGTCGGTTCCTTACGATGGTGCAGCGTCGATGGATTCGGGGGTCACCCACGTCGAGGATCGGCTCCGTGATGATGAAGCCCTGGCGTCGGTGAAGTCGGGGCTGCGGTGCGAGTCGGGACGGTGCGTCGTGAGCGTCACGAGCGGTGTCCTCGGCTCCGGTGCAGGCAGCGGCCTTGATGACGGCTTCGGAGTCGATGTCGCACGGCGTCGGCAGGCGTCGGGCCTACGGTGCAAGTCGGGGCAGTGCGTCGTGCTCTTCACGAGCGGTGCCCACGCTTCGGTGCAGGTTACGGCGTCGCTCGCCGGTGTTGCAATTTCCCTCTGTTAGCAGCTAAAACAGCAGTTCCAGATGCAGGCAAACAGAAGGGGTGAAGTCTTTGTGTACCTGTGACTTCAGGCAGGAGGCAAGCTCAGTTCAAGCCCTTGGAGATTCTCTTCTTCAAGATGATAAGCACAGCAAAGTCTTTTCTCCTGTCCTTGGCAGAAAGCAACCACTGCAGGCCAACCCCAATCAGCAAAACAGCACAGGGGCAGTACTCCTCCTTCAGCTTCTCCGGTTCTTCTCCTTGGCAACAGGTTTCTTGTTTTCCCAGAAGTGATCTAATTTCATGGGGTCTGGGCCCCAGTACTTATACACAGAAATCCTTTGTTCTCTGAAGGCAGAGAGGCCTTTGCCTAGTCCAAACCAGTTCTGGTCAGTCTTGGAGCACTTTGTGTACATGACTCCTTCTTTCCTTTGAGAGTGAGGGGCAGAGCCATCAGCCGCCCGGCAGGAGGTGGAGCCAGCATTGTGGAAGGCAGGCACAGCCCTATTCAGACCCAGGTGCAACTCCTCCCACCCATCCTCCTTCAGGCAGACCTATTCAGCCTAATGCTGACTCACCCTGCCTCCTGGAATCCCCCAGCCCCTGTCACTCACAAACCCAGACATACAATACACAACCTGAGCAGAGGCAGCTGGATGGTTAGGCAAGAAAATACCCACTTTCTAAAAGTGGTATTTTCAAACACAGAATGTTAAAACCAACTTCACTAAAAGATGTATTTTATCATTCTGAGTTCAGGCATACTAAATTCGTTTTTCTACCATGTTCCCTGGGTCAGTTAGTATTATAAGGTGTAATAATCAAACTGCCCATTCTGGCCTATGGGGAACAGGTAGCCTTGCAATAGTGAAAAACGAAAATGGCTGTAATTCACTATTAGGACATGCCACACACACCAGGGCATGTCCTACCTTATACTTACAATGCACCCTGCCCTTGGGCCTACCTTAGGGGTGTCTGATATGAAGATATGGGAAGGTTTAGGGACTGGCAAGGGGGTGCACTTGCCAAGTCGACATGGCAGTCACAGACTGCACACAGGCTCTGCTATGGCAGGCCTGAGACACACTTTACAAGCTGCTTCTGTGGGTGGCACAACCAGTGCTGCAAGCCCACCAGCAGCATTTGATTTACAAGCCCTGGGCACCCATGGTGCACTGTACTAGGGTCTGACAAGTAAATCAAATAACCCAATCATGGAGTCACTAATCAACACATCAATTTACAGTAGGGAGCACTTGCACTGTGGCTCTGAACAGCAGTGGCACAGTGCCCAAAAGCATCTAAAACCAGCAAAAACATAAGAGGCAACAGCAAAAAATGGAAGGGAGACCCACGCCAATGGTGCCAAGTCTAACAGTAATCCTTTTGTTTTAACTCATTTTTGTCATTTATATTGATCTAAAATAAATTTCAGCTTACAACTTTGCAATATTTTCCATTCACAAACATACTTGTTTACATATAACCCTTAAGGTGACTGATTCCAGTACATATGCAAATGTTTATTTCTACCATCTGTTTAAAGTAATTAATTCATATTCTTAAAGAACGTAATACAAGTACATATACACAAAATGCACTTCATAAATATATTCCTTAATCTACCCATATTCGGTTCATATGTTGAAACTTATTTCTTCTATTGGTTAACATACCCATTTATATTTTCTGAGGTTGACATCTTTGTTCGAAGCTGGTTTTCAACAGACAATTTTCTTTCTACCAATATTTTCTTCTCCTAGTGAAAGAGAAAAGCAATGCCATGGAACAGGGTAACCGATACTTTAGAAAATAAATTAGTAAACAACGAGATTTGCATTTCTCAAGGACTATTTAAAATAAGATTACACATCTACCTGAAATATGTGTAAATTTTAAAGGGGCGTGAGCTCTTAAAAGAACCAGTGGGTTAGTGTGCATCTTTCACTGGCACAATGATTGTCTTTTAATTTAAGACTGTCAATTTTGCAATGTTTTTAAATCTAGAATTAATATCTTCTTTGTTAGTAAAATCATTAAATCTAGGATTAGTATCTAACTTGGAGTTTTGCCTATTTTTGCTTCTGTGGGCAAGAAATTGCTGACTATTATGCTCCTTCTCAGGCAGAGTCTTTTTTCATTAACTGCCCTAGAGTTCTCAACTTGCTTGCCTGAAAGACAACTAATGTGGTTTAATCTAAGAGCAAGAGAGAGCAGGACCCTTATATGAGTGGTTTCTAAAATTGCAGTGCCTGGGCAAATACTGATTTGTGCAGGGGTCATAGATCTATATTTTGCTAACTTTATCACCCCTGGTAATTACTGAATGTAACAAAGATCGGCCCAGAGTTAAATTTCGGCAGGTCAAGCCAGCCAGAATTTAACATCACAAAGCACCCAGAGCATACCCATCTCTATATGTTATTTCCTGTTATCTGAGAAAAACTTTTAACAGGAGATATTTATTGCATGCAATAAATATAAATCCCCAGAGTATCGTTATTACTCCTGTGGACAAGAGATTCTTGAGTATTATGCGTTCTCTCAGGCACAGCCTTTTCTCATAAACTTCCCTAGAATGTCTCAATTTGCTTTCATGAAAGACAACTAATGTTGTTTACTCTAGGCACATGAGAGCTGAAGGCTTTCACAGGAGTGGTCTGTAAAACTGAGGTCCCTGAGCAAACAACTATTTTCTCAGGCACAACCTTTTTTCCCCCCCATCAACTCCTCTAGAGTGTCCCCTAAATAACCTTTGGTTACCAGGTACAATAAAAATTGCACTAAACACCAGGCCACTCGTAATGAAGGCCTCCGTCTTGGTTTGTAGTTAGGGCATTAATAGTTACCTGGTATATTGTTGCCAGTGATAGCATTGACTATAGGTTGCTACAGGAATTGGTGTATTTCAACTAGAACCTAAACCCCAGTTCAGGTTTTTCATAGAGAAGCTTTACTACCCCTAATAGTATTCAGCTTGCATCAATTAGCTATTGGTAGCTCTTTATAGGCTTTCGGTCTAATATTATGTCCTGCAAAATCAGTCAGAATCCAAGTTCTTCATATTACAGCATTTCACCAACCAGCAGCAGTCACGTTCACACACTGTTGGGACTTCTGGTTTAAAAAAATCAGATTTGAAAGATCTTTGTGCATGTGATGGTACTCTATTTTGGTAATAATTATTCTTAAACTATTACAATTGTATAAATGGACAGGAACAGAGATATGATGGTACAAACATACCTCTTCCATTCGTTTGATCAGGGTCTCCATGTCTGTGATTTTAATGTGCTTTTCTTGAACGCGATCAGCAACGTCGTTTAGGCCGTCAATGCTTTCCTTGAACCTCTGCTCCTGTTCCTTTGCAGAAGACTTCATAGAAAATAGTTACACAATTATTAGTTCACAAGCATTCCTATGAAAAGCCCTTATGTCTATATGGATCATTACTAGAAGTCAATTACAAATCAGTGCGACAAGACGGCCTTTAAAACATATTTTCAGTGTAGGAAGACTTTAAAACCCATTCTTATTTAATATTAGCAGATTATTCACAAAAAAGAAAATGTAAATATACATCATGTTAACTTCTTTTGATTACCTTAACCAACTTCAATAACTCGTGAATGAAATCAATGAAGTTATCAAACAGATTTTTAAGGCATGCATGTAGACGTGATAGGTTCCCTTATTTTAGGCGTCAACATCATAATATTTACTGCACAATGTCATTACTACTACAGGTTCATTTTGTATGTTTTCTTCCTTTTTAGGTCCGAATCAGAGTAAGTAAGTACACAAGAGCTGAAAAATACAGTACTGGGGCTTTTTGACAGCATTTCTTAGGGCACTGGAGTGACAGGTTCATGGCTGACTGCAGTAATGTGAAGTGGTCAGACACTATATGGTGTAAATCAGAGGGAGGGCTGCTGTTCAGAGTCTCTCTGAAAGGATGTTTGGTAGCAATGTAGATCTACACAAGCGAAAATGTAATTTAAAAACAAAACTAAATAAAAAATTGCTTAGGAGCAGACAACCTGTCGTCATAGCTGCTAAATACTCTCCAGATTGAAGACTAGGAAATATGCATGTTGACTTAAATTACTACACCATATAGCGAATTACAACTAATAAAGGGGTCAGACATGGTGCCTCAATTGCAGTTCCATATTTTTCAGTCAAGGACCATCACCTTGGCATCTTTGATACCAAAGCAACTTCAAACATCTATCATATGACACAAAATTAAAAATATGACAGATCACCTACAAGAAAAATGTATACTAGTCAAATGGAATATCTTTTCCAGGTACAGTTCTCTACCCTACATGTAGATTCATGCAAATGTAGGTATATGTTTTAGTAGTAAATGTGGAAAGAATCTAGGGGGGGGGGGAGGCTGACTAGAAAATGGGGAATACTTTACTTCTAAATGAGAGTGGATTAGGGAGGGGTTAGGAGGAGATTAGGGAGTGTTAACAAGGGTTTGGTTGCACATGGAAATACACATATCACTTGAACAAGAACACAGAAAATTGCAGGAAGAACCACACAGACATATGTAGCTTTGCTGTGGTTATATACATTGGATTGGAAATTCCCATTTACAATTGATGCAATGAGATGGTTCCCTACCCCATTCCAGGTTATGTGGTCTTGCGCTCTTGCCTACAGCAATGATCACAAACATGATCTGAAATTATGTTAAATAATGTCCTCTCTTCTGGAAGTTGTAATTTTTTATTTTATTTTTTTATAGAGTTTTATATAGCTCGAACTAGACTCGAAGATATCAGGTATCAGAGCGCTTTACATGAGCACCAGTTTTGTTACAGAAGGACACATACATTTTTTGTTAGGCACGGGGAGATTAAGTGATCTGCCCAGAATCACAGGATGTTGAGGGACCTTGCTGAGACTCTAACCCGGTTCCCCAGCTTCGAGGTCGCCCGCTCTAGCCATTAGGCTAGAGCGGGCGTCTGTAATTAAAGGCAAATAATTGTTTTAGTGGACTCCAGTTTTTTTTACTGAAGAGAATACAGTTACAGTCACCCAAAAGAGTTTAGAATCCTGCAATAAAAGCCAATTTAAAGCAGGAATTATCAGGCACTTTGTAGCCACCAAATGCTGCCACTCTCCATTTCCTGGGCAGTTTTTCCAATGCCTCGGCAACAGCTTCAACAATTTTGTCTAAGGCCTTATGAGGATTCAATGACGGTTGTCTTTCTCTGGTCCAATTCCTCAAAGACCTAGGGCCTCATTTTGAGTTTGGCAGAGTGGGACAGCTTCCAAAATGTAGTTTTGGTCTACCATATCATAGTGCCATTGACATCAATGTCCTCTTAATGGAGCAGATGGGACATCCGCCACTCTTTGCTCATCCATTCAACAATAAACGAGAGCCTTAGTCTGCATTCACACATGGATCTGTGTTTTGGTTTTCAGATTTAAGGATGTTGTTTAGTAAGCTGTAAGAATTATTGAAGAAAAGCTCCCCAGGCCTCACAATATTTACTCCTATCACATTATCTGTTCAATATCTCTACTTTTGATGCCTGGCCAACACAGACTACCCCTCTCTGTAGATTGTACCCTGAGCTCCTGCTGACACCAGCTTTTCCCTTTCCTAAAGCTGCCTTTGGTTAAATACAACATTTGTGGGACTACACATGGTGTACTCCTTAGTTTCGCTTTCACAATTCAACTTATGGGCGAGAGGAGGTAGCTTGCACACACCAAAATGATGAGCTTTTAAATGTATCTTGACAGGATGTCTGAAAGTCCTGTCCCAGGCAGATGATTTTAAGTATGCCGAAGCTACAGTCTGCCCTTCCCAATTGTCTAATAATCTGCAAGAGTTCACAGTAAAGACATAATGATGCATTAGCTAGGGAGCTTTGTATTGATTCCCACAGGCACCAAAAGGTTTCTGGTTACATAATCTAGGGTGAATGAGAATGATTTATTCAACAGATTATATGGAACACCCATCATTCAATCAATCAACTTTATTGTTTGAGCTTACAGGTCTAAACCATACACTGTAAAACACACAACACTCATCACGTTTCTGGAATCAAATCTCCTGTGAAGAATTTTAGGGCAGCAAATATCTGGAGCTACATTAAAACACTTGCACCTTGTATAGCTATTGAGACAAACAGAATAATTGAATATCATTTAATTCTTATGATTTGCAAAATAAGTTTTGGGTGGTCATGTGTTTAGTGCTGATGAAACTTTGCATTGTACAGCACAGATTTGTTAAGTTTATCAAAGTTTGAGATGAGTTTTTAGCTGAGTAATACTTGCACAAGTTACACGTTGAACCAGACTAAACCATTTATAAATACAATTGTTTTTTCCACAAATTAATTACAAATAAGAACAACTTTTTTGTGTCTGTTGCTGCTGATTGCTATGCTGTCCAAGGCAGTGGTGCCCCAAGACCTCATCCACCTTTTCTTAGGCATCCTTATTTATTTGAGGTACAGTTTGCACATTGTGAAGCTGCTGTAAGCAATTGAGGCTACAGTTGCATTTTGAGGCAGCACTAGGTATTTCAGACTGTGGCTGCAATTGCAAGGCTAACCTAGGCAGTTGTGGCCAACCCCGAAAACTCTCTGGGCATAGGAGGTTAAATCTGTGCACTATGCGGCCTTACTATTTGAGACAATACTGGAGCCTTAGGAGGTTATACTATTGCATGTGCTGGTTGTTCCTTGCTATATAGGGTTGTTACTGAACACCTGGGTGTACCCACACTTTTGAGCCTTTACTTAGACATTTGTGCTCGCCGCCTGAACTTCAGAGGATGTACTTGAGCATATGCCGACTGTCGGGCATATGCCGACTGTCGGGCATGTGACAGCTGTTCTTGGGAGTTGATGGCTCTTGGCCTTGCATAACATGGCTGCACGACAAGAATACCATGGCAGCATCCTAGTTGCTATGTGGAGGATTACTAAATTAGGTTTGTATCTACTGTAAGCACTCCAATACAAAGTTTCCTCCTGTTTTACCTTTGAGCTTTCTTTATAATGAAAAGTACATCCGCCAGTACCACCTTGATGTTTGTTCATCTTTTAACATACCTTTCATTTTGATTTAATTTAACCAAATGGCATCTAACAAGCATGCTCGTAATAAAAACACAAACTCAAAATTTACTAATACACACCGTTGAGTACCTGCAACTCAAATTTCTTTGAGGATCTAGAGACATGTGCAAGCACATGGAGCGCAAATTACCACAAATCACAAGCATTTGGGCATTCAGTATTCACATATTAACAAATATGAGTGTTGGGTATGGTCTATGTAGTTTATTACCTGGATAATGATATTCTGTTCATCGTGCTTTTTCCTCAGCTCCTCTGCTCGTCGGTGGTAATTCTCATACAGTTTACGTGAAGCATTCCGCAGTGCCTGTGCTCCCGCTTCCCTGGTAGCCTCTAACTGGAGAAAAACATTGAGATAATGTCAGATGATAAAAAATCCCACAAGATCAATGTACCAATTTAAGGACTACAGAGAAAAGCAATGTTGTCTGTTATTATTTAACACTACAGCACATTTTCCAACATCTGTTTCTAAGATCATTGAACACACAACAAATCTACCTGCACACTGAATACTTCCATTTCATTGCAACAAGAGAAGGAATGGTGACAAAACAAAATGACTTCTTAATGAGAAGCTTAGACTGAAAGGCCTGTATTTCTTTGTTTCAGGATTGTGCCTGCCTCCAACATCTACAGAAACACGTTTCAAGTTTCTAATATTTCATAAACCTTTTTAACATTCAGTGCGCAGAGGTAACTGCTAAAATTAAAATTCTCCAAATACTCCAACAAACCAAAATAGGACATCATTTCGAAATTCAACTACAGTGTGCAGCACAGATGTTTGTGCTTTTAAGATGTGATAGAAAGGAGACAATAAGCAGGTCCAACACAAACATTTGAATCTTCCACACATTCAACATGGGAGCTGCCTTGCGATGGTAGTTCCATGCCGGTAGAAAATGTAAAAGGATACCAAGAAGACTGCACAATAGCTGCAAGGTGGCCTTTATGAGAAGGAGAGTCGTAATTAGAGGACTATTCAAAATTGCACTTTGTAGTTTGTTTAGTAGTACAATAGTACTACTCACTTACTACATTATGTTATTCGCAAACATACATGTGGAGACATCCACCTCGCCTACCTTTTCCAGGCAGAGTTCTGCAGCACGTGTGTGCGGAGATATCCGTACACCTAGTTATATGTTTTAGTAGTAAGTGTGGGAGAAATCTGGTGGAGTAGCTGGAAATCGGGGAATACATACTACTAAATAAGAGGGAATCAGAGAGGGGCTTAGGGAGTGGGAACGAGGGGTTTGGAGGGACATGGAAGCAAGTAACTTTGAGAGGCGATTCCGGGACTGCTGGGCCACTCTGGAAGTGGGTCTCAGGGGTCTTGACGTCCCTCGATGGGTGCCTGCTTCTGCAGTCATTGGAATCAGGAGTGGACTCTTCTCGCTGTTTGCAGATGGGAATCCGGTACCTCGAATATTGTTATGGTGCGGATCTGGTAGGTCCTGGTGCCTCCAAACTTGGTGGCGAGGCAGATCTGACCCTCCATAGCTGGTGTGCCGATTGTGGTGTAGATGCTACTTCGGGATCACCAGGGAGCAGCAAGTCGACTAACCAAACTTCTCGGGATTGGTGCCTGCAGTGTACAGGGGAGTGATAACTTCACTCCAAGGGAGGTGCTTGGCGATTTCTCAAAGTCTAGCGGAGCTCCGGGGTTCTTTGAGTCTTCACAGGTTCAGGATGACACGGCACACCACGACTGTCGAGTCCCATCGGCAGCAGGCAGGGTTTTCCTGGTTTTCTTCTTGTCTGTCGAATCTAAGTTTTGAGGTCTTGGGGTGCCACCTAAATACTACATGCAAAAGAGTAAGCCCACTGCTGTTCACAAACTGCACTTCTGAAGTTATTACAGTTCACAAAGCCCCAAAACTGTAGTAGCCCAGCCTTGCCCAGCACCACACATGGCCTCTTGCAGGCACTGCAGCACACTCATACAGAAAAGTGGAGGTGAGGGCTTAAGTAACACCCTATAAAAAATATTAAATTAAAAAAAATAAAATAATAAAGTTATATTGAATTTTAAAATAAAATTACTATGTACCTTTTTTGTTTAAAAATAACATTTTAACTTTTAACCCCAAAAATAAAATTAAACATATGTTTAATTAGGTAATTATATATAAAAATGATAGGGTAAGATTTTTTACAATTTTTTAAAATATTTGTGAGTTAAATTAAGATAGTTAATTGAAATATGTATTAAGCATTCAATTTGATAAGTTAATGTGCTGACTTTTTTTTTTAGTTCTATGGTAATAATTATTTTAAGTTAATTTATATTACTATTTTACATTAAAATTAGTTTACCTGTACTGCACCATAAGGAGAACACTACCCTTATGGCGTAGACCTCTGCTTACGTGTGGGAACTTGCTAGTAGGAACTTTACACTCGTAAATCCTGTACTAGAAAAGCATCTCCCAGTTTTGAGGGAGTGGAGGCATTAAAGTCTGCACCTAGCACTGAATTTACACTCCGAAATGGTAACTGGCAAAATGGTGCAAAGTGTAAAGTTACTATTAGGCACAGCAGTAAATTTACCCGAGTAAATGTACATTTTTAAGTTGGCTCTTCTGGTACTATTTTCTTATCTTTCTTTAAATAAAATTCGACTATTTACGACCACATTTACTACAGTTTTGTGTAGGCAAGATGCAGAGATAGTGTCAATTGCAAAGCCTCACGTACACAGTGTTAAATTGTGTCACACTGTACGAGCACCTGTGCAAACATTAGTAAGCGTGGCGCTTAGTTTCCGTAGGGCGACAGATGATGTCCCAAAGTGATTTCAAAAGGTCCTCTCTCTTTTTAATATTACCTTTCTTATTTATGCATTATGTTCTGTGGATGAGGGAAGCTAGCACTGCTGAAACACATGCTGTACAGTGTTTCCTGGTAATAAAAAACGTTTTCACTACAAAAATATTTAAACCTATTGACTTTGCCAATGTTTGCTTTTTCTTTTATCAGTTCTTGTAAGAAATTGGGTGTTTGATAGAGCGGGGAGGAAACCCAACTCGAGCAACAACCACAATCCTCGTCAGGGTGAACAAAAATCCTTGTGAGGAAGAACCACAAAAAGTCAGCATGTGCTTACCCCTTTGGTAGGTTGACACAAAAGCAGTGAGGTCTAACCTAGAGACAATGTGTAAAGTATTATGCAGCACACCAACTGTAATAAACTGAAAACACAGTACAAGAAAAATACCACACCAATTTAAAAAGTGTACTTTTGAATAAATAAAATGACACCAAAACAAATTAAATCCAATCGGTAGAACCAGAGGTATCCACGCCAAGTGTCCAGGACCTTGGGGGCATCACTTGGGGGGATAGGACTCACTCCAGCAAAGACCAGCTGCAGCAGGCAGGTTGGTTGGAAGATGTCTAGAGCTTGCTGTGTCCCTGTAGCTCACTCAGGAGGCAAGCCAGCTAGCACCTGGAGTCACTCTGGTGGGTGTGGGTTTAAGGAGCAGATCCAGTCTCACTTCCTTAGGCAGTCCTTCCAACAGCAGATCAGTCCTTCTTCTGAGTCTTCTATAGGTCCAGAAGTGATCTGAAGAGTGGCTCTGGAGGTCTAATATTGATACCTGGTGCCAGTGTTTGTGTGGGATGACTCCCTGTCCTACCCCCACATCAGATTCTGAAAGTTTCTTCCCCTTTACATGTCAAGACTCCAAACTGTCTAGGGTGACAAAAGACAGGGCAGGTCTGGTGTCGGGTGTCTTTGTGTGTGCAGGAGGCAAAGCCCTTTGAAGTGTAAGTTGGGCTGGCTACAGCTCCCCTCTCAGGAATTCTGGCAGGATGGCCCATCCTGTACACACCTAGTCCCCTTTGAGTCACTGTCTGGGAGGAATGCACAAACCCCAACAGCAGAGCCATTCACAGTCGTGTGGCCCAAGATACTGCAGAAGCCACAAACGGTGGGACAAGAAAATGCGAACTTTCTAAAAGTAAGTGTACAAAACAGTGATGGATAGAATGCTTGCATTAATCTCAGCCACTGGTAATCACTCACGCCGCATCCCTTCCATTGTTATTTTGCATACCATGCTACCTCAGTTTGGACCCACTTATTTGCAAATCAGTCTTACCTTGCTCCAATAGGAACAGTAAAGCCTGAACTGCAAAGCCACCCCCTCCCTTAACCAGAACACAAGCAATCCAGGACCAGTTTCGACCTAATTATGGGCTCATCAGCGGGTTCCAGCTTGGTTCCAGTGACATAGTGTGCAAGGGACCCATGTTTGGGCATACCCATCCCACTTAAGGCAACACAATAAGTATACAAAACAATGATGGATGGAATGCTTGAATTAATCTCAGCCAATGATAATCACTCAGGTGGCATCCCAATCCATCGTTATTTTGCACACCATGCCACCACCTCAGTTTGGACCCAGCTATGTGCAAATCAGTTTTGACCCTGCTCAAATAAAAGTTGTATTTTCAACTCATCTTGCTTTATCCATATGGCTCACTAAAGCACGCTTTGTTATGATGACTGATGTTTCCCCAGCATCCTAATAACCGATGTTCCCCAAACACCCTCATGACTGATGTTTCTCCAGCATCCTCATCACCGACTTTTTCCTAGCTGGACCTCCTTCTTCAGGTGAAGTTTTCACAGTTCCAGGAATGTTTCAAGGTAGTGGTGGTGAGGTACCAATGATCATAGAATTTTCACTACACATTCCTAGTCATTTTCTTGCCCTATGACCACCTCCTTTTGCAACACGTTCTCTTCAATTCACGGAAAATTTAATCAGGACTCCCCTCCACCCGTTTCAAAGTGGCAGCACACTTTTGCCACCAGGAACGTCCCTCTTCAGCCCCATAGCCACTTCTCTACTTAGATAAGCTTTCCTCCAATCGGACAGGACAATATGGAAACCAAAAGTTTATGATCGGTCTTAACATTAATATTTGTTCCCCAAATATAAGGTTTGAACTTTTGAATTGCCCACCAGCAAGCTAACATTTCTTTATCTATGGTAGAATAATGAACTTCTGTATCCCGCAGTACTCTGGAAGCGTAACTGATGGTGCTTTCAGTCTCACCATCATTTTGTGTCAATATGGCTCCCAAACCATAGTTGGACGCATCTACAGTGATACAGCATCGCAGGTTAGGGTCAAATGGTTTCAAAATCTTGAAACTCGCCAATTGTTTCTTGACTCACTCAAAGGAAAGTTGACAAAAACTATCCCAGATAAACTTAGCGTCCTTCTTCAACAGTTTGGTTAGTGGTAAAATGTGTGAAGCATATTGGGGAATAAACCTGGAATAGAGCTCACACATGCTCATGAAAGATTTAAGAGCGGTTTTGTCTTTAGGAGCCTCTACTTCCATGATGGAATTGAACCCAGACCAGGTCTGGTTAGTGCCATCGCCTGACACAACGTGACCCAAATACTCAACTCTTTCTTTACAAAATTCACATTTGGCAATTTTGAGAACAACCCCGTTATCTTGGAGAACAGAAAGGACAAGATTAAGAATGATATTGTGCTCCTCCTTGGTTTTGGCAAACAATAGTACATCATCTTGGAATGCAACTACACCCTCTATACTCGAGTAAGTGAAACATGAGTCTTTGAAAGACCGATGCCGCAGACGCTAGTCCAAAAGGCATCCTGCGGTATTGAAAGGTACCAACAGGGGAAACAAACGCAGTATAATGTCTGGACTCAGGTTCTAAAACTATCTGGTGGTAAGCAGAGGCAAGATCAAATTTGCTGAACCATCTCGCACCCGCTACAGAAGCCAATAAATCAGATATCTTAGGAAGCGGTTGTGAGTCAACCCAAATAGCCTTATTCAAATTCCGTAGGTCAACACAAACTCTAAGTTCCCCATTCTTTTTGCGGGCTACCACCAGAGGCGACAACCATAGCGATGACTCGATAGGCTTGATAACTTCCATATCACATAGCTTTGTTAATTCTCTCTAAATCTGCTCTTACAGAAAAAGGTAAATTTCTAGGTGTGTGATTGACAGGAATAAACCCATCCTTAACTTTTATCTTATGTTGGAAACCCTTTATAGTTCCCCAACTCATCAGAAAACAGGGAAAGGGAGCATAAGTTTTCTTGATAAAACAGTCAGGTACTGTGCTCACTTCGGACACTCCTTCTACTGAGACTTGGTCAGCAGTGCCAGGTCTCAAAACCATTTTAAACAACCCTTGGTGAAACCAACCCAATATGCATAAACCTTTGATGGCAACATAAACCTTGCCAAAAATCTTCCTTCCCCTGCAAACAAGAACATCTTCAAAAAACCCAGAAAGATCAA
Source organism: Calotriton arnoldi (assembly GCA_963921515.1). Taxonomy (NCBI): domain Eukaryota; kingdom Metazoa; phylum Chordata; class Amphibia; order Caudata; family Salamandridae; genus Calotriton; species Calotriton arnoldi. The sequence continues at coordinate 3,369,699 of CAWUFW010000495.1, read as the reverse complement.
TGCGACGTCCCTCGGACGACACCGGAGCGCGGTCCGGCGGTTCAAGCTTTCTTCCAGGCCAAAGTTCGTCAAACAACTCGAGTGATCATCGTTATTCTTGCACCATAATCAACCAACAATTTGACAACTATTTACCCAATGAGAATTTCCACATAAGGATCAACACATGTGGAGGGATCACCCGTTTCCTCTTTTGTTGTTGGTGACAACCATTATCATGTCTTGGAGATCCTCTCGCACTTTGTCTAACTGGTCGTCTAACATCTCTTCTCCCAGGTTAGCTACAATGGGGATGTTTTTACTAGCCTGTTTTCCTTGACTCTGGCACACCTTGGTAAAATGGCCGATTTTACTGCAAAATCTGCAAGTAACGTTTCTTGCTGGACACAATCTACCAGTTTTAAAATGTGGCAAGTTTCTGCACCTAAAACAAATATTAGCTTGCTTGAAAAACCCTTTTTCCATCTTAATGGTTGATCTTGAGTTGACATCTTTAAGAGAACCTTTGACTTTTTGTCTAACAAAGTTTACAACTTCAGATTTACGTTCCTCTAATTCTTTTACAGACAATTGTGAGGTTTCAATAGTTTTAGCTATTCGCAAAGTTTCTTCCAAAGAAGGATTATGCAACGACAGAGGCTTTTGTTGTATGGCTTTGTTGGAGCAGTGACAAATAGACTGATCACATACCAATTGTTCTGTAAATAATTCAAACTGGCAATCTACAACTAACTGTCTAAGGCCAGACACATAAGCATCAATGTTTTCTCCAGACATTTGTTTGCGCATGAAAAATTTGTGTCTCAAAACCACCATACTAGGCTGAATATCAAAACGTTTCTCCAATTCCTTCACACATAGTGTAATCATCAGTTTTGAGCATCGTTATCCTCAACAGTTGGTAAATGTTTAAAAATTGAACGTCCCTCAAAACCCAAAGAATGTAAAAGAAGGAATTTTTTTCATTCCGGACAAAACCTGGAAGCTCCTATGGCCCCTAAATACGTCTCAAAAGCATCAAACCAGTTATTCCACACCACAGGTGGTTCGCCTGGTGATTCCAAAAATGGTGGAGGAGGATTTACTGATTGCATAGTCTCTGGAGACCCCAAAAACAGTAAGGAATAAAAAGAAATAAACCAGGGGAAAAAAAACAAAGCTAAGACACAAATATAGTGTGCCAAGGAAAATGTGAATAGGTTAAGCAATACACAAAAAACCAAAAGTTGTTAACTTTCCATGAACGCACATGCCGTGCAATTCGGCACAACAATGTGGGGAACAAAAGTTATACAGAAACAATACTGCGCTGACGTGGAATAAGAGATGAGAAGAACGATTACGATGCGCACTTACATAAACTGCTGTGCGAATTGGCGTGCTCCAAGACAAAAGTAAATACGGTGTGAGCAAATAGAATTTACATGGGGAATGTAGAGACGTTGATGCCGTGTGTATCAGTGATGACAAACAACAATAACAATGCGGTGCGTATTGGCGGTGACAAGCTGGCAGGACAAAAAGACGGCTAGATGTATCCTAACAGCGAAAACAGAGGCAAGTTGGGGGGCTACCCCGGTTACTGGGGTTGCCACAACAAAGCTGTGCGTATCGGCGGAGAGACGTTGGCAGGATAGAGATGGCTTGAAGTATCCTAGCAACGAGAGCTGCGGCTGGTTGCTGGGTTACAGGTTACCGGGAAGGCCACTGTAAAAATACTCATGCGCACGAACGGAAAACCTCTACGGACATGCGCAGACCGAAACAACTTGGCCGCAACAATAAAAACACAGTCTAGCCAGAAACGGAATTGGGATTCTGTGTCAAACAGGTCTATTATTATTTGCTGCAAACAAAACAAACAGGATGCATCACACAGTACTTGCAGACCATCGAAAAGAAGATCCAGTCCTTCTTCGCTTGTGTCAAAATATGATGACTTCATTGAACTCCGGAAAAGGTGAGTGGAAAAATGAAGGCCAAAATGAGAACAAAGCCTCCGCAGCAGCTGTTGACTCTCGACCTTGAAGGCGCTTGCGGCGTAGGTTCTTTGGCAGCTCTCCACAGCTCGTCGCCAACAAAAGTGTTGTATTTGGAGGAACGAACACACGCAGGTCAATGCAAAGGTGTATTTATTGAATATAATGTAAGAAAGAGCTGCCCGTACATGAGAAACAGCTTCCGCACATCATGAACAAAACCCAACTGCCGAAACATCCCGCGTCATCAAACCCCCCGCAACATTCTAAGTTCCTTACTGTCGTTCTGGGACTGCAGGAGGAGTAACCAAGACCAGAAGGACATCAAGGAATATTACAAAGCGCCAATGACTAGCAGTGTCACAGTGCAGAAAGTCAAAATTCTACCAAAAACAGGGTTCAGAAAGGAGGTGAAACTTTTGGGGTGACAATGCACAAAAGGCAAATTTACAACAAGTACTCAATAAACAGCCACTATACATGCTTTAGCCCTGGCATTGTATTAATTGTAAGACTTTGGTAGTGTCTTGCAAATCCTTACTGGGAGAAATATAATTTATTTGGCGCAAAATATATTTTAACGTAAGATGCTGGCATAGAGGTTCTTACCACTTAATTTAGAATGTTTTTAAATCTATTTTGCTCAAGTCTAGTTTGCTTAAATTCTCATTCATCCTAAATTCAATGCAACACTCAGCTCAACTGCCTCACCAGCACTACACTGTTTAATCTGAAAAGCATTCTCCAGCACATCTCAATATCTTGGTGATGTTCGACTAAATCACTGCAATACTGCAGCGCTGGGAAGCCTTAGGGCAGCCATGCGCTTTACAAATTCCAATAATAATACTGAAGGAGTCAAGTCAAATACATTAATTTAGCACATTGACTGTCGTACTAGGCACTAACCAAAGCAAAAGCTATGGAAAGTCTAACATTTACAACAGCAAGGCCTTCAACTGTTTCCAGAACTTCTTGGAGCTGCTTGGCTGGCTCAGATCAGGAAGAAGATCATTCCACTAATCAACCTATGAGCAACTGACCACCTAGGTTTTTCTTTTAAACTTAAAGGTTGATAGCCACACTTTTGCCTGAGATTGTACGATCCTGTAAATCGCTCCCATCCTTCAAAGTCTATAGTACCATCATGACCAGCTGGAATACTTCTACAGGCCATCAGAGACTGCATCCTTGCAAACCTAGATGACAAAACGACCTTAGACAGTCAGCACCATATATGGAGCCAGGGTATCACAAGATAGGAAACAAATAATAGCACAAGCATTGGCAATGCCAATAGATCACGCTTACTAACACTGTCAAGCCAGACCTAAAAATCCATGTAGGTTAATGACTGCCCTCCTTCCATCTGTGATGCTGCCAGAGAAGAACACCATAAATGGCCTAGTTATCTAAGACACTTCAATAGCATTACAATGTCATGTGCGTGCCCCTGAAAGTTTAACCTCAGGCTGCTGTTTAAATAAAATAATCACAGCTGCGTGGAGGGCAAGCACTTTTTTGTGGAAGCACACAACTTCTGCCTAATCAAAATATGCACTCCTGACACCCAACATGTGGGAAGAGCCAAAGTCCCTCTCCTGGTGGTTCACACATAATTGTCTGGAAACCGCTGTGCTGTCAAGCCAGATCATAACAAGCATTGGCATAGCCAATAGGTCTCGCCTTTGGGACCTTATAAGTGTTTAGCCAGAGCAATTGCCTTTGCCAATGTCTTTAAGATATGTTGTAGAGCAATGTGGCTGGTGTGTAGCATGTTGAAAAGTTATAATAAAAAAGTGTTAAACATTTGTTACCTTATAAATATATAACCAAGAAGACAATATGTACAACTGAACGACCCTATTAAAAAAGAAATAACAAAAATGTATTCTCATTTTCTTGGTCATGCTGGCAACTTCTTCCTGCCTGTTGTAATGCTTTTTTGTTATAGTTTTTTTTGTTATGAGGTGGGTGGGTGGGGAGGGGGACATAAACAATGGGTTGGTGGAAGTTGGGAAATAATACCTGAATTACCACACAAGCAGCAGACAGATTTCAGAGGAGAATCAACTGATTCCACATACCAAGGGCAGACTGAGGTGGTGCTGAGGTGGTGGTGTGCTGATGCGGAGGTGATGCTGAGGTGATGCTGAGGTGATGCTGAGGTGATGCTGAGGTGATGCTGAGGTGATGCTGAGGTGATGCTGAGGTGATGCTGAGGTGATGCTGAGGTGATGCTGAGGTGATGCTGAGGTGATGCTGAGGTGATGCTGAGGTGGTGGTTTGCTGATGCTGAGGTGGTGGTGTGCTGATGCAGAGGTGATGCTGAGGTGGTGGTGGTGTGCTGATGCGGAGGTGATGCTTAATGATCCTTGGGTGGAGCGGAGTGATGCTGTGGTGTTGAGTCATGCTGATGTTGTGGTGCTGCACTGGTGCTCAGGTGATACTGAGTAATGCTGAGTTGGTGCTATGCTGAAGTGCTGCTGCGTTAGTGCTGAACTGCTGCAGAGGTGGGGCTGCGCTTGTGGTGGTATTGCACTGGTGCTAAGGTGGTGCTGCGCTGGTGCTGAGGTGGTGCTGCGCTGGTGCTGGGGTGGTGCTGGGGTGGTGGTGTGGCAGTGGTGCTGGAACCACAACTAAATAGCATCTCAGTTATAAATTTGACCTGCATGGAATAATACTACCACAAACCAAAGTCTAATGCGCAGTAGATCATAAAGGCTAAAGGAGTGCAAATTACCCTGCAACTTCTAGTAACGTCACAAAGAAATGCAGTAGCCCATTTATCCATAAAGGGCAAAACAAAATATAGTTGTGAAAAAGGGTATTGTTTTACAGCAATTACTGTGTCCACTAGAAACAGATAGGTATATGGCACACTTATTAGTGAATCGTGGCCCTTCAATAACATACATATTTAACATAACCTTGAATCAAGAACGCCATAATTTGCATAATTTCAGCCTGCAGCAGGAACTCTTTACTTGAAAGCAGCATAGCCTCGTATACTGTTTCAAAGTGTGTACTACCTTAAGTAAAATAAGAAGCATCCCAGCAGCCAAAGAAGTATGCAGCCTGGTGAAGAGTAAGGCAGTTCATGTAAAGATCACAGATTGTCCGGGAACCCAGAAGTAAATTGGTGGGTGCATGAGATGCAGGCCTGATACACATAGCACAAGTGATCAGATCGTGGAGTGCCTGGACAAGCCACCCACTGTAGCATCACTACAGTGTATATTCGGGTATAAAAGTATCCATGCAAGTGTCAGGCTGTGGCTTTTCCATGGATAAACATGCAATTACTATAATTAAGCACCCTATCTCCAAAAGAATGCAAGAAACTATTACTGTTTCATAAAAACAAGAACAGTCCGATCAGAAGTATACACTACTAAAAAAAATCTGTCCATCACATTACGCTACAGCAAATGGTCACAGTATTGACAGCTGTGTCAGTGAGTGCAAGTGTTATTTTGCTTTTAACAACACACTTTCAGCTGAGTTTGTATCACAACAAGGATAAAGAAACATAAAAACAATTTTTTTGTAGAACTGACCCTTTAATGTAGCTCCGGTCTGCAAGGAAACTAGGGAAGAGAGACAACGGGAGGAGGGCGGGAAGAGACACAACACTGACAACGGGAGGGGGGCGAGAACAGAGACAACACGGACAACAGGAGGGGGGGGGGCAGGAAGAGAGACAACACCGAAACAAAACGAGTCTAGTAATCAATAGGAAACAAAAACTGTGGCTGCAATTAAGCAAAGCTGACCTGTGTAGCGCCGATTAAAAAAGATGCTGCGCCGATTAAAAAAAGATGCTGCACCTCTTCCCCAGGCAGTTACGGCTGTGCGGGCACAGGTGACCACGGGAGGAGGGGGGTGGGCAGGAAGAAATAGGCAGCAGAAAGAACAGAGGGAGGGGGGCAGGAACTAAGACAACATGGACAACGGGGAGGGGGGTGGGAGCAAAGGGAATAGGACAATGGGGAGGGGGGCGGGAGCAAATTGAAACAGGAAAGTTAGAAAACAAGCGGAGACAAAAGAAAAAAGTAGTGCGCTGTACCAAAACATATGGCCCATATCGAAAAGCTCCATGTAGCAGGGCCAGTCGCCAAGGCGGAAACTAAACAGCCACAAGGTAGGACAACATTACTTTATTCACCAAGGAAAACTATGGAATTTGTAAAAGCGGGCCAAGCAACCAATGAAAAGCGGTGGGCGTGTGATGGGTGTGTTCAAACTCCACAGACGACTACAACATGCCTCCCCCAGAGCAGCGCATGTGTGCTGCCTCTAGGCTCGACCTAAAAAGGAAACACAGGATTTCTCCTTCTACAAAAAAAATGATCTGACACAATATCCCCATTGACACCAGAACTGTTCCTATCTTCATGCAGTTCAAAAAGGAACTGAAGACACACCTCTATCAAAGTACAATTCACCCAACACGACTGCAACCTACCACTGGCAGAATAAACTTGTAAACAAGTATGAATATTCTATAAAGAGAAGTGGCTTGTTGGTTAGACAGCTAGTTCATATTTAAGGAATTCATTCCATTTAGCGCTGAACCTACAACAGTTTATTTTTTCTTTAGTTTTATCCAAACTCAGTCACAGGGAGTTCTAAGGATCTGCGCAAAAAAGTAAAAGCCTACAGAATAAAAAGTCATTCCCTTACAGTAAGCTACCAAGCATCGAATCGGTCATCAAAATAATTTGAAAGTGGATGAAAATCAAATCTTCTCACAGCAGCCAAAATAGAAACCTCTGCCTAGCAGCGGTTGCTAAAAAACCCTTGGAACAATGGATACAATGTTCCTAGTGAGGAGCAAACAGGGTAGCCACACTGTAACCCTATGCCTACTAAAGCCTGTTTTTCAGTTAATGTATGACAAACTCACAAGTCTGAGGAATGCGGTGAAGGTTGTGGTTCTTCTTGATCCAGCAGCAGCGATTTGTTTTTTTTCACTGTACACCGAGTGAGAAATTAAATAACGGCGTGTACTCACTAAAATAACTTCAATTTTACCATTACCCGGATGCCTTTTTCTAAGGCTGCTTTTTGATCAATGAGTTAAACCAGGAAAACTGCAGACCTAACCCTAATCTCAAAAACCAGATAAGGCAGAAGAAACGCACCCACTTATCAGTTTCATGAATTAAATGTTCAATATAGTGTAAGTACCTTTATCTGAAGATCTTCGTTCTCTCTATTAATTTCCAGGAGCTGCAGCTCTTTGTCTTTCAGCTTTTCAATAATCCGGTAGTATCTGGAGCTAAAGCCATTGTCAGTATCTGACTCGTAGCCATTCTGAAATGTTTGAGTAGGACTCTGAAAAATACAAAGGATAAAAAAAAAAAACACACATTTGTGTACAAAGATGCCAAATAGAAAATCTGTAAGATATTTCATGCAATCATAAATCTTTCGATTTTCTGACATATTAGATTTTATTATATGGAGATTTATGAATAACTCACCTGGGTAAAGAAAAAGGCCACGTGGCACAAATAAAAAGAGCACTAAAAACCTAAGCAGTCCAAGAAACAAATGCCGAGAGGAAACGCTATGCACCAAGGCTCTCTCAGTCTAGCGCACCCATGTCATGGTAGCTTGTATTGCTGTTAATTTAATGAACATGGAAAAGCCAGAGCCTAGAGAACAGTCAACAATGCAAAACAAATAGTACTTCTCTTGGACAGGACCCCATTACAGAGCAGTCTAACAATGGCGCCATGGACAGTGGCTTTGAAATGCTATTTGCCTTTTGCTCCTGCGAGTGAGGTACAACATTTGAGGAAACCTATCTTTGCCCTCCAAGTTTCCTGGAACCTATCAGACTTACCTGTCCTCTGGTCATTCCAAAAGAGGGCAGAACCACGAAGGGAAAAGGTAGGCTGCACTTTTACATCGAAATAACACAGATCTAACCACTCACTAGTGGTGAATAGGACTATTTTTTGAATATCACCCAGAGTTTAAGTTTCTATCTGAATGTGTACTGTCCTGATTTAATGTGTTAGGATGCAGCAGAGACAATGAATCTCACATTAATACGCATCTCTGCCCAGAGGGACACCAGTAGGAGAATACTATGGTGGACCTAACTTCATGCCATCAGGAGTAAACCAACCTGGTTCCAAACACCCTCCTCCTGCCTAAATGACAGTCAGGTGGGCTTAGATCCTCACCACGCTTGGCACCTCCAAGGGTAAAAGAGCTGTATCGAAAAAGGAAAGGGATTAAGAGAGACAGATTCAACCCTATCGCAAGGAAGATTCAAATCAAACCAGCACTGTACCTTCGACAGTAGTTTCTAGTAAAATGTTAAGTTCAACTATTTCAAATGCCACAAAAGACCCTACAGCTATCAGTCTGTCTCTCACAATTCTTTCATTTCATGATGTAGGCCTCTCGCTTGTGGATTTACCAAGTGTTGTTCACTGCCCCCTCAGCTTATCTGGTCCTACAGTGCCCACTTTCAGGAGTATGCGAATAACATCCACATCTTCATAAAAATGAATTGCCACATGGGTGTCGTAGATACACAGAGCCAACAATGCATGGCGGCTATATTAAATTAAATGGCTTATACGTAATTCGGACAAAACTAAGGTGGGCTGTTGTGACACATAACTTGGAGACCTTCAAGATGGCGCTGATAACAAAACAATGGAACTAGTTTGCTACTGGTTTGACCTATTTCTTTTCATCTGTGGGTCCTCCATCAAATACCAACAGAGCATATGCATTCGAGATACTATACATACCTTTTCAAGCCTTACAAGGTACTCATCTAATTTTTGCAATACAAGGACAGTCTTACTGCCTTCTGTTGGATTTTTATGCTACCAATATTTATCCACTCACAGCTCTTCACTTTGATTCCCACATTGTTCAGTTCGGTTGCCTTTTGCTTGTCAGTTTAGTGTTAATAAGTCGCTTAGTGAATGTTGGGATGGAAAATTATCCTGCATAGTAATGGACGTGCATCCCTGCCCTGAGTGCCCCAACTGCAAAGATATTTGGATCCTTTGTACAGATTTTAGGTCGTAGACGAACATGGATCATACGTGTATGCCATGACCCAAGACTGTCTCACAGATTGCAATCTTGTTAGACAGGGATGGGTGCACAAAGTGCCAACTGCATAGTGGTAAAGGGATACTACCCTGACCAAGAGTTAAGCAGCATGAGAAAGGTGGTGGCAGAACACTGTATTTAGGTCGAGCCTCGACAGCAATTGTGCTGTCTGCAAGACCGGTTGCATCCTCTTCTATGGGCTCTGGAACACCCACCAATTGTTATTGGTTGTTTCATGTGGCATTTAGAAATGCTGGCTTGTTATTGGTGCATTTCTGTAAATGTCTCTGCTTTGTGTGCTTAGTTCTCTTTCCAGCGATTTCACAGAGAAAACATTTTGGTTGGCCATCACACTGTACAGCGTGTGATGGCCCCTGCTCCCTTCTTCTGTATGAATGCAAAAACAACAGTTGATGGACAGAATGCAGAACAATGTCATACATTCACCCCAGTACAGAGATCTGGGCCTAAATCCATCGTTTTTTTGCTCACCATGCCATTCCAGTTTGAACCCAGCCATATGCAAATCAGTATGGGCATTGCAGATTTTTTGTCTGGCGAGGTTAGTGAAATAACTTTCTGTTGGCCATCACACTCCAGTCCAGGCTAGGGCAGAAAGTGTAGCATGCTAAGCACATTTGAGCTTCTAGGAATACTGCACGCTAGTATCCAAAATGGAAGTGACGACAGACTGGCGGACGTACACTGAAACGGAAAAAGCACTACACTAAACACGTGTCACAACACACGAGCTGCAAGCATCTGAACGGGAGCGACTAAACACTCGTTATTAATGTGTTTTGGGTCAATGATGGCGTTTGCTGTGTGCTTTTGGACTCGCCCATCAGAATCTGCTCCTCGTAACGTCAGTGATATTGCGGGTGCATTCCACAGAGCAGCGGTTTCAGGTTTTTTTAAATCTGGGAAAGTGTATATGGAACAGCATCTCATTCTTGGCAAGCCGCGAGTTCCGTTGTTGACAAATGTGGTTCCACTGGGGTTGTGTGGCAGTGTGGGTGCAACAGGTGAGCTCTGGAATGCGACGGTCCCTTTTTCCCTTTCACGGAAGTGTATGAACTCCTCCGTAGTGATGGGCGAGAGCTGGGGCGAATGGGATCTGATTGACATGAACAGGTTACCCACATAATTGCCTCTTAGCACTTTAAAAGGAAAGAAAAATATGGGACCAATGTTATCGACCCTGGAGAGGCCAAGAGCTGGTGTGTACAAGTCAGCGGACTACCTTCAGGGCAGAGCTTTGCTTCTGGCTCTCAACCCACCGAGCTGCTCTGACTTACCCTGTCTAGACATGCTTTCTCCTTTGTGTCTTCTTCAGCGAGGATGGGCTTCATGAGGGGAAATACATTACTCAGTGATTTTCCTATAAGTGTCCAGGAAGCTCTGCTGCGCGTTTCTTAATTGCTGCCGGTATTGGTTTGTGTGCGTCTATTTTAATTTACCATATACATACCTAAATATGTCCGCGAAGCTGCATAGGGCCGACCGAGCTGTTGTGGAGTGGAGAGAATGTCCTAGCGGTCTCTGAAAGGGTGCCAGGACCGAGTCAGGTGCAACTCGACATGACAGTGACTGTGCCCAAGGCCAAGTAGCCCTCAGAGACACCAGTTAGTGGGTGTCTGCACTGGCCCTACTAATGTTCTGTGTAGGTAAACAGTCTGTATATGGTACTCTGCGCTATCCCAAAGGCTGTGATGCCATCTGGACGCACTGCTTTATTTCATTCATGCATTCACTCGTACAGTCTCCCTGGCATGTAGGCAGCACTAGACAGGGTCTCAGGGGGCCTGGCACCTTGCCTTTCATTCACTCACCTGCTGCATCCTCTAAACCCAGGACCCACAGGGTGTTGTCCCATTAAACCCAGAGTGAGTTTTGGTGGGGGGGTCGTCTTCCTGTGGGATTGCCAGCATTCTTTCATTCGGTGTACTGTGATATTTCACTAAGTCCTGTCTGGATTCCCCAAACTGTTGTCTCTCGCACCTTCACCTGCCTGGCCTGATAGGGCCCTCTCAAGTCTCCTCATGCCGTGCCCTCTTAATCTCCCCTCTACCTTTCCCGCTCCCTCCCTTCCTGCAACAACCCTTAAGGTGCTCCCATAAAGTACTATCATTCAGTCAATTCAGTCGATTTTTACATTGGGTGCTCTTTGAGTAAGACACTTTCTTAGGTCTGAATAGTATGTATGTAGTGGTGCCACTGGTAATGGGTTATGGTATACTTTGGTGTCCAGCTCATCATAAAATTCTATAGTAGACTGTTGAGTAGTTTATTATACCTTTGTCAGTCACACCCTTACTGTCACAGCGTTATACATCATTTTTTGGGTTATGTAAAAATAGGCGGCAGCCAGAACAAACCACTGAGCTGCAGCTTATAATAATTCATTGTATACAGACCATGCAGCAATTGATTTTTTGAAATCTAAGGAATTATAAATAAGTATGAAAAAAACCTATGTGTTTTTGTCATACATGCCTAAAAGATTGAGTTAACGAGTAGTGGTTTCTAGACCCTTCCCTCTTCTATCCCTCCTATATTCCTTTTCAATCCAAATAACAGACTAACCCGTCCACCGATCAAATTAATTTCATATTTCCCTATAGTAATCCCCCACTAATCCTGTTTGTGTTTCAGAGTAGCATGCTACCCACTGAAAAGCGCTTCAACACCGCATCAGGGGTAGCAAGCACTATATAAATTGCAAACCCTTCCCTCTTTATCCCTCCACTATCCTTTTCAGTCCAAACAGACTAACCACCGCTCAAATATAATTTCATATTTCACTATACTAATTCACTACTACTGCTTTTTGGGTTCCGGAGTACCGTGCTACTCGCCGAAAAAGTGTTTCGACGCCTCATCAGGGGTAGTAAGCGATATATAAATGCAATTACAATAATTGACTCGTCCTTGTCCGACGACATCCGGCGGAGAGGTGGGTCCGAAGCCCATGATGAACAACATTGCACGAGAATATACCATGACACAGAGGGGTTTGGGCCTGGGCTAGTGCAGTGAAATCAGCAGCAAAGTACAGGGGAAGAGACAGAGAAAGAGTTGTGAGAAATGATAAAAACTGGTAAAAAGAAAAAAGGAGAGATGTGCCATGGCATGTGAACACAGGTATTCACAGATGCTGTTTATATGCTTTACAGTTCTAATTACATGCATAAATGTTGTTTATCACATGAAAGCCATCCCTATTGGTTTTTCCAATGCTGGGGGAAAAAATGCAGGGAGTGCTCCAATGTGAAAATACTATTTTGCCAAGAGTGCTAACAATCCTTGTATTTAACTCGCCCTTGGCATACATCATGTTAGTACATAGCGCTCTGCAGTGTGCATGTGTTTGCCTGTGCAAGCTGGAATGTGTGTGTAATACAGTACAAGGAGGTCTGTGGGCTCCATGTTGGAAACTTAGGGCGTTGGAAAGGCAGATGAAGGTAGAGGAACCATCCCAGACAGTTGTGTGGATTGCCAACGTTCGTGAGGGCTGGGTGGTGGCACACGGGGAAGGGAGAGCCAGGCTCTCCTATGCTTTCAAAAGCCCTCGGATTCTGGAAAGGTCACTGATAAGAGATGATGGGGCTTATAAGAGGAACACTGCAGAGGCAGAGAATCGTAAAGTGCAAGGCTGGGGCCTTTGTAACCTTTTGTTAGGCATACATCAGTAGTCACTCCTGTGGGCTATGTTGTGGGGCTATCAAGGTCGGAGTAACTCCTGCTTCTTGGCCAAAGGGCAGTACAGAGACGCAGGCTCTTCAAAGGAGGCAACACCCAGAACACGAATTTCAGATTGAGACACTAAATCACATCTCTGTCTGGAAACCGATTATAAAGAGAGTAGTTTGATTCTCCCAAATTGTCATGCCAGTGAAACAATGGCTGTACATCAGCTCAGAGAAGCTCGGCTTGACTTTTGCCTGTTGTGACCAGGAATGGGTACCAAGCTCTTCTAGACTCCCTGGGGAATGAGGAGACATTAACTAGGAGAATCAAGGCCACTCGCCCTGGAGCACCCAGCATCTGCCTGCCTGCCAAGACCAGAGGACCCTGTGAGGAGGAAGAGAGTGCGTGGAGGGAGCAAGGTCCCGTGGGGATCCTGTCAGCTTGACCTCGTAAGTGAAGTGTGAGATTCACGGTCCATTCGGGACCTCAGCCCCGATCTTCCCATCTGCCTCTGTGCCGTTTAATTGTTTCAGACCGTGGCATGTGGTACTGCTTCCATGGATTTTGGATGCTGAGGTAGTTCCCTGTATCTGCTGCAGTGATGACTGCTCTAGCCCAGAGCATCCTTTTTTCTCTGTGCATGAATTACATCACTTGACAACGCCAGGTTCCGGGGGATTACACTGTGATGAGCACCGCTGCAGGCTCAGACTTCCAGCTAGCACTATCCATGGCAACCACCTTCCTTTATGTAAAGCAGAGGGTGATACTGACGCAGTCTTGCTTTGGTGCTGTACAAGAGGATCCTTTCGCATCATCTGTTTCATGTTATGTGTTTCATGTTGCTAGTTTCATCTCCATTGTGCTTTTCAGCAAGTTTCCGGATAGGTGCAACTTTGGGCCACTGTTATGCTGCACTGACCATGCCAAAGCTAAAAAAGGTGGGCCGTCACCCACAATAATTTGCGGAAGCAGGGCAAAAGAGGTGACTTGTCAAAGGGCATCAAATTCAGACTAGATGCAGCATGTTTTCCCCCCTTCACCAAGGGTCCTTCACAACTATGCTTGACGTTCATTCATATTTTGTACTGGCCTACTTCATCTGAAACACACCACACAACCGTGTTCTCCTGCCCGTTTCCACAGTTGCCTGGAGTCACTGCCTAGTGCCTGGGCATCATGCCACAAATGCAGGCTGCTCACTGTAAATTGCAGCACTGGGGAAACATCTAACTTAATTTATTCAGATATAACTTGTTCAGAAATCGAGCTGGAGCACGCTTTTTAATTGTGTTTTAAAGCATTTTGTGCAGGTGTCTAGGTCATGCACTGTTGTAGCTCAGAATGGCAGTAGAATTGTGTGTGTACATAGTTCATGCTGGCGTGGGTACTGTAACACTTGTTGGTTGCTTAGTTTGGAATCTGATCTCAGACAGTGTCCTCCCAGTGCTGGCACTATCCTTCGGAGTTCAGCTCTGTTTGGATGCCTGGGCTTTTTTGAGACATCACTAATGCCATATCTAAATACACCTATATATACATACATATACACACGCACACACCTCCCTTAGGACCCCACACATTCCTCTCAAAAGGCACTTAAGACTGTAAACCCATAACTTCCTAGGCCAATACCCTCTCGCTGAAGACCATCTGTCAGGCTACGCACAAACATGCTTATGTCTGTTCAATACTACATACTGGCACTCAGCTGTACTCATTGTAGTTTCCTTGCTTACTTTATCAAACGCACTTATTCTAACTTACCAATTCACACTCAATCACTGTGGCTCACATATTCTCATGCAGAATCAAGCTCAATTATACTAATAAACACACATACTTAGCTGTACGCGCGTACATGAACACCCACTTACAGTCATTGCCACATGCACCCTTTTACTTTAACAAATACCCACATGTAAACTCATACTCCTGTAATGATGTATACATTACCTCTTGTTCAAAAGCTCACAGTTCTTCTTTAGAATACAGATAACACCCACATACTAACACCCAAACCTATATACCAACCTATCTACATGCAGAGTTACAAAGCACACTCTCGCCATAGAGTAGTCACTAACGTGCATACACACAAATAGAGTTTTTTATTAAGCTGGCTGCCTATTTCTAATTTACTGGACTAGGCTAGTGGACACGACCCAGGCTTCATGGGGTTCTTCCAGATTGTCTTAAAGTGGATTATTTCTTGGCATTAATGAGGAAGCCATCCCCGACTCAGGAGGCATCAATCATTTCCAACCTGTTTCAGGGATTCCTTTCCACCTTAATTTTACTTAAAGTTACACTACCATACACATCTATGAACATATTGCTGTTAATTCTTCTAGAGGACTACCGTACAGCTTTAGACAAGACTGCACCACTAAACGAACCTGGCTATGGGTGGTGGAGGATCCTTCACAAATGTTTGATGCTGGTACAACTCTGGTCCCCTTGTTGTACTTCATGTATCTGTCGCCTTCGATACAGTTAACCAAACTACTTGTATTAACATTGTGAGAGAGCATATAGGTGTAGTGGGCACTGTCCTGAATTTGTTAATTTCTTATCCAACCAATCGATCCCAAGTGAAATTTAGAAACTGTATCTAAAGCTCAACCCACTTGTCACAGCTTGATCCTCAGAGTTCAGTTTTGGCTCCAACTCTTTTCAACCTTTACTTAGAACCTCTTGGATCTTTGCTCAAACACTCAGGAATGTTCTACGATCATTGTACCAATGACAGAGCTTTAGCTCAAGATCTCTTGACATGCTGACATTTAGTTCCTTGGTCTTAAACTGAAGAAAGTACAAGACTTGATAAGCGCCCCTCCACCATCTAAAACTAAATTCCTCTAAAACAGAGTTCCTGGGAGCCAGAGTCAGAGCCTGGCGCCTGGGTAGAGGACCATGCCTCATTTCAGTCCCATGACAACCGCTCTCACAAAAAGCGTCAAGCACATTTAATAAATGTAAAAACCAACATGAGCAGGCAGCTAATAAGTTGTATAGGTGCCTGCAGCCCCTGTGACCAATGAGAAGCACGCTGCAGAGCCACACAGTGGACCTGGAGCATGAGTGAGAAGCGTGGTTCCGAGTCAGGAAGATGGTCGGGCAGTGACTGGCGTGGCCAAGGAAGCAGATCTCTGCAGCCAGGAGATGCCACAGGTAGCGGGGAGGCCCGACAGTCACACAGCAGGGTAAAGTATATACCCCCACCTGGAGGCTCCTTAGATCCCAAAGGAGATCTGCAGGGAGCTTAGCCATAGAGAGAGGATTGGCAATGTTCTCCTCCACCAAACCTCCAATGGCACAGAACAACATGAAGCTAATTTAATAATTGTGACAAGCACAGACTAACTTCATCCATGTACATGGAAGGCACTTAAATCTAGAGTGACACTGGCCATGATGTGGGATTTGTGTCGCATACCAGATAAAGGTGGCCTGCACTGACACTTTGGAAGAAGATCTTGAACTGGGCCGTCCCAATATTGAAGCTTAGACCCATTCCTGAAAACACCACCACCAAACCAGTGGATCCTCTACTGCAAGCGGGTGGATCATAACAGGATGCTACTCCTTAGGCCAAGCACATGACAAAAGCCAGTTGGGGAACAGTTGTGCCTCCCCACTTTTAATCACAACGTGGGACTATTGACTTATAGAAGTGTTTCCCAAGGACTCAAATGGGGCAACAGACATTAATCAGGTCTGAACTTAAGAATCAACACCAAACAAGTAGTGGCCCAAAGGACTGACTTAGATCACAGTCCAACGAGGAGCGCCCTATGATGAAGCATGACATCCTACCAGGTGTGTGAGGGCACTTTGATCTGATCACTCAGATCCCCCTCCCGGGATACCTCTGACCGGACCAATTGATCCATCTGTCAGGGTCCTCCCCTCCATTGTGATTGAGGAACTGTACCCCTCTGTGTAATTTATGGGTCTCGGGGGAGCATGGGGACTGGACCTCTCAACAAAAAAAAAAAAAAATCAACAAAAAAAAAAATCGCTCCTCGCCCCTCCCTAGAGTGTCTGATCAACCTCTTACCGACTTCATTACAAACATTACAGACTTAACATTCAAAACCCCATCCCCTTAGAGTTACAACTGGCCCACAGGATTGGGTACAGGCATACAACAGATAAAGAAAGACCAAGTGAGATAATCGCTTGCTTGTTAAGACACTAGCATACATGCCAGATTATCACAGAAGCGAAGAAACGCACGACCTTGGTTTATGAAAATAAGTGAATCCATATCTTGCAACCAAAGGTTCTTGATGTTAAGACCCCAACATAAGTAGTTCAGACATCTGTTATGGATTACTAAACCCTGCAACAATGTGAATCACCCACACAAACAAGACTATAGAATATGACAAACCAAGCCAACTACAAGCATTTACAGACTCGCTGGTGGATACAGATATGAACGTTATCCATGGGCAAGAAAACCTAGATATGCCCTTCACTCAGCAGGGCCCAACATACGGAGAACCACCAGAGGAAGAAATGAAACAGCTGAAAGAAGTAAGTAGGCAATTGTCTAATGGCCCTAAATCAAAATACCAGACCAAGTCTCTCCCGGCTAGAGACAAATTAAGATCACCGCTCAAAACCACAGAGCCCTGTACATGTTGCCATACTTTGGTAGTCACAATTCGTCGTGAATCAAATTACAAGTGATACCATTCTATATGGACTACCCCAAGAAGTAAAGTGATCTACTTTATGTATTTGATAGAATACTTCTCCAACACCAAGCATAACAAACACTTCTATATCACCAACCAGATTGAGGGTGGCGACGACCTGGATGACCGACAACCCACCCAGCCAAATAATTTGATCCCTCCCTAGTAGCAGAGGGATCACTAGCTAGATTACCGGACTACTTTCTTCCAACAGTTTTTATTTGACATTGTTCACTCTGAAATTAGACTGCCTCAATCACAACTCCTATCGAAACTTATATTGATCACTGAAGGCCTGATTCACAAAGGCAAACTTACTCTTTTGGATAAGTTTACTACTTTTCGTTATTCACAAACAACGTGAAAATATTAACAACTCCGCACTTCCTATATTTAAATCTGCAGAGTTTCTCCACACCTGGAGACTCTGCAATCAGGGCGGAGAACTATGCACACAAGTATAGGGAGTGTGGAGTCGTAAAATTCCGCACGTAGTTTGTGAACACCTAAAAGTTGTAAACTTAGACAAAAGTGTAAGCTTACATGGTTGAATCAAGGCCCTGACTGTTAGCTATAGTAGCCTGCTTAAGTGCTACTCACTCTTTATCGCTGCTAGACAAATAGTTGTTTGCCCATAGGAAAACTTACATCACTTGCCACTAGTATACAGGGGCATGCATCCTCATGCACACATTCAAGGTACCACACAACTTAAGTTCCACCTACTGAACAGTCGCATCTCCTTCCACTAACCACCCAGACACCTCTATTCTGCAGGACTCCTACCTCACCATCCACACATTCATAGAAACAGATCATGAAGTCTCTTACATTGTTCCAAAAGCTTGGAATGGCCTTCCACTCCACATCAGAGCCTCCTCTCTTCTTGAACTCCGTAAGCAGCTGAAGTCCTGGCTTTTTAATGAACCTACCTACCATAGGCAGGGCTAGTCACACACACACCTGCTCAGTACCAAGTTACCCTATAACATAATGACATGACAATTGTGTTATAACTTACTAGCATTTCTCTGTACTCTTGGCATGAAATCTTACCTACGTCATGTCGCTGAAGTGTTATGGCTGTCACAGGTGCAGGGATTCTAAAGTCGACAGTTATTCTGGAAGACAAGCTGACTGCGATCATCCACTTGAACCAAGAAACCAATAAACCCTTTAACTGCAACCAGAGTCTCCGGCATTGTTTTAATGAGGCATAAAACTGGCGACTAGCTGCTTCTATTCTTAGGCTCACAACCACCAGGTGATATAAATAACCCACAAATTTTGTTTTCATGCTCATCATCAGGGAGCGGTTCCTAGCTTTTTGGTGCCTTAAAGCGGTGGGATTGGTGAGTCCCCATTGCAGCGCCGTGTGGCTGTTAATTTGCTGTGGCTGTTAATTTGCTGCCTTCTTCTGACAACAAGGTTTCAGCGAATTACGTGTTTATGTAACAAGCCCCATCGGCCACCAAATTTTGACTAAACTTCTGGTTGCCATCTTTAAGGTTTTAGGGAGGGGTTTTAGCTGAATATGCACAACTTATTGTAGAAAGCACGCAGCTAAGTGTTCGTGGCGGCCATCTTGTGAGTTTGGGATTACTTCACATAATCCAGAATTCACAGAATCCTCTGTGGTTGCTCTTGGAATTCCTTCTCAATGTGTTCTGATGCATTGTATCTAGCATCTCTTTAACCACAAAATCTGCAGTGATAGGTACACCAATTCTCGTCATTATTAGGATGCTGCCACACTACTCAATTGAGGTGAGATCACCTATATACATAACAATCAGGCTTGTCTCATCATATGTGCAGAAGTGATAGGCACATCATAGTGTAGAATCTTTTATGTGATCTGCTGCACCACATTGGTGCCTGTCTACGGTGACTGGCACACCATTTTTTGGAATATTTGTTATCAGTTTAATTAAATTACTTGGAAAGTGATGCACATCAAGCAGACATATAGTACTATCTTTAAGTGTTGTTGCTACTTCGTGGATTGTTGTAACATCTCACCACCTCCACAATTTCTCTGAGAAAGGAGGATCACTTGTTGGTGAGGAAACAGTGGAAAAAACTATTTGACTCATACCTCCTTGCCATTGGTGGGGAGACAATTTCACCTATAAGGAAACAGGCAGTACTTCATAATTTAGGTGTTGAAGGGAGAAACATTTATGAAAGTCTTGCTGAGTTAACAGTGGGTAGAGAGAGGAGTAGGAGAACCTGGTGATTTGTATGAAATGTCAGTGCTAATGCTTGAACATCATTTTGGGGCACAAACTAACATTATACTAGAAGGACGTACGTTATTTACGAGCGTGCAAAGAAAAACGGAAAATTTGAAAGTATGTTGCAACCTAAAAACATTGGCATGCACGTGTCAATTTGAAACTGTATCGTATTCCTTAATTAGAGGTCAATTAGTATGGTGCACCAATTGTCCCAGGGTACAAGAAAAACTTCTTTAAAAAATCCTAATCTTAAAGAAGCTATTGTTATTATTGAAGGTATTGCGAAAAGCACTACGTGGGTGAAAGATGAGAGATTGCAAAAGTAAAGATGCTCATTGTTCAAATGTTTCTGTGAGTGAAGAAAGGATTAATGTTGTGAAAGGTGTTTGTGTTCTAAGAATTAATCAGGATAGCAGTGCCAAACCTAAAAGTATTGGCAACAAAGAATTTCGGGGCAAAAGTTTTAGATGTGGTAGTGAGGCATCTTTTTCAAATAGTGTGGGGGTGTTTTTCAAGATTAGCCACATGTAAGAAATGTGGTATAAAGTGTCACTATGCTGGAGTGGGCAAAAGCATAAAGATGCAAGGTGTGTTTTTAGCAGACACTGAGAAAGAAGTGATTGAGTGTCCAGGATGATTGTAGTGTTGACAGTGATTCTCTGGTGATGCCCGAAAGTGAAAAGCGGATTGGTTTGAAACCTGTAAGTGTGTTTGCAACTCAGGCTCTCTTTGTACTATAATGGGAGATAATAACTGGGAGAGTATGTTTGATTCTGAAAATATTGAATTGTTACGGTCAGATATTAATCTAGTGGACTATGGTCATGTCAAAATTGATGTACTTGGTTAAACTGTGATGAAGATACAGTTCCGAGGCATGGAGGCTGTGGGGAAAGCTTATGTGACCAAGAGAGGGGACAAATTACTAGGATAGCATTAACAGGATGACCTGGGAATTATACTTAACCCAAATACTAAAGAAAAGGTGCTCCTCTTTATAAATTCCATTGATAATTCTGATATGGAATTACGTATCAGCTACGTGGGAAGCCCCTCCTTTGCTCTTCTGCGTGTGTGAGCGCTTGCCAAAAGGGAACACCAGGATCAGAGCACTTCGCCTTCCCTGACGAGCGGCCGCCGCAGCACTACCCAGAAACCTCACATGCAGCCCAGCCCGACTCTGGGGAGAGGAGGGCTTTGCCACCGAAGTCTGGTCCGGCACTTCCTGGATTGCTGGAGCAGGTCCTCAAGGGCGTGAGGACCGCTCTAAGAGAGGAAATATATTGCACTCCAGTGTTTGCTGGACCCCCACAGAGTTGGCCCCTGTCAACCGCACTGCTCATGTAAGCGGCTAAGTCCCCTCTCCCCATCAAGGACTCAGGGGGGGGGGGGGGATGGGGGGGAAGGGGGGCGTTCTGATCAATCCCGGCTCCAACGTAGCAGGAGTACACTAGTAAGGTCTCTGGCATGGGGACTCTCGTAAGGAGGTTACCGTAGAGTCCCTGGCCGAAGGGAATGTATTCACCTCGCATCTTATGGGGAATTCATCCTCTCCAGCTATTACTGTAATCTCCCTAATAGGAAGACAGGTATTCCTATACCCTAGGTTATTCTTGGGGATTTATGGGTTGTTTTCAGCTTAGTGGGTTGCCGCCTCTGACTCTGCATAACCCTATGTGTTTAGGATAATCTTGGGTGATTTATGGTGACTTGATAACTCATATGTGCTGTTCATAACCTGATTTGCATTCCTTGCACTTGAGATTCTCTGATATACGCCAGTTTATGCCTTTCATTGTTCAGGATAATGAGTATTCTCTCAGTTATGGCATAGTATGCACAGTAATGTTGTTTCATTATGTTTGCAACCTATAAGTCTCTCTCTTTGCACTCATTGTGATGTTTGACACTTGCATAGTTGGTAAAGTATTTATGACTCATGCTGTTTTGGTCTATGTACAATACACTATATATATATATATATATATATATATATATATATATTTTCATATAATCCTGTGCAGAATCTCTTTTGTGGTGTATTTGTGTTACTGGTGTGAGTGTGTTGGGCAAACGCTTTACACATTGCCTTTGGGAATAAGCCTGACTGCCGTCTACCATGCAGCTGGGGGTGAGCACAGGTTATCTTTGGTGTGTAACTTACTTACCCGAACTAGAGTGCTGGGTTCTGCCTGGCTTAAGTGCGTACCCTAGCCAACCAGAAACCCCATTTCTAACAGTTAACAGCCTCCCAATACCATACTTCTATACACTCCTGAAGGTGCATAAAATGTTGCACTGACCCCTGGGACAACCCATTGGGTCAGGCATTGGACTCTGCATGAGAGCCATTATCAAAGTTTTGTGACGAGTTTCTGCATAGAGTCATTAAAAAAAAAAAACAACTACCTGAAGGACACAAAAGATACCCACGTATTGTTGAGAGAAAGACCTACTCAACAGCCTGGACACTGAAAGCCATTATACTAGTCTGCCCCATGATGAGACATTGGAGGTTCTGGAGGAAATCGTGTTTCAAAGCAATTGGGATTACACTACTCAACGACATTTTGTCCTGCACAAAGATAGCCTTGACAAAAACAACTTTAAATTCAAGGACACCCTATACCTCCAGACACACGGGACCAGCATGGGTTGTACCTTTGCACCGAGTGTGGCTGGTCTTTATAGCCACAATTTGAAAACCATCAAAATCCTGACACCTGATAACCCCTTCTTCGTCCATATTAAGACCCGGAAGCATTATATAGATAAAGTTTTAATCATCTGGGAAGAGGCACGAGAAACAGCGGATGGTTTTCCTATTTAGTTAAACCACCAAAACCAGTACCTAAAATTCACCCACTCCATCTTCCCTGAGAGCATGGTATTCCTAGACGTCAATATCACTGCAGATCAGGGAGGGCTACGGACCACTACACACTAAGCTCACGTCCAAAAACAATCTACTGCGATTTGATATTTTAAACCCACGTCCTCTATGCGAGAATCTCCAGTACCGCCAGTACCCGTGATAGCGACGGAACTGTAACAACATCACAGACAGAGGCTCTCTCGCTAAAACCGAGAAACAGGTACTACCCACAGCCCATCATTGCTAAAGCTAACAAAAGGGCCTGCAACAACAACAGGGAAGCCCTTTTAGAACTACCGGTCAGGAACAAGGAAGACCTATGCTTGATCTGCGTAATCACCTACAATATAGCCACTGACGCAGTTAGAAAAATGGTCAACAAGCACTGGGGTAAACTAAGTGCAGACACAATGAAGTTTGAAGAAACACTTTTTTCAAATAAAAGGGCACCAAGCCTCAGAGACTGTCTAGTTCACACACACTCTAAGACATACCCACAAGTCTGTCAGGGTACCTTATGGCTCTACCTAAGCCTACTGGACACTACCCCTGTGGGTCAAGCAACGTGAAAAAAGCAACAAAAGCTCTAGACTTGGGTCAGCCTTCCAAATGGGAATTATGTAGCCTGGCAAATTGTAAATCATGCCCATTTGGACCCAGTTACATTGGCATGACCTGTAGGAAGGTGAAAGCTAGAATCTGCAAACATCACAGTAACACAGGACGTAAAAGAGAAACCACAAAACTAGCTACACATTTCATTAGACACCCTCACACTACTTAGGAGTTGAACTGGGTTGTTTTGGAAAAATTGAAAAACAGTAGCAATTCAGAGAGCATCCTCTTTGGAAGAGAACAACACCTGGTGTATAGACTACAGACACATAAGACAGGTCTCAATTATGTGATCCCATGGAGTTCCTTTGGCTATCAGGACCAACGTTTTTTTTCGTCACCTCGGATACTCAGCATTGCCTTCCCAGACCATAAACATTCTGCTCATCAACGTTTTTAGTCATTATAAAACATTTTTATCCATTGTTTCCCCTACTCATTTTTAACAAATCTCATCTATTTTTATTTGACATTTAAGTGCCGAATGTTTTAATCTGCTTCGTAGCCAAAACCTCATGGGGTCATCTTCTCTACCAGAAATTCCTGGTAGTTTGGGTCTGTTTGGTCTATTTTTATGTTTTTGTGCACTTCTAACATTTTATAATGTGTTTACATTTAGGTGTTTTAGGCATTTTATGTACCTTTCAGACTCCTTGATAACCGCAGTTTTCAATTTTTCAACCAATGCCTCTAGCACCATATACCATTATGGCGGGCCCGCCCGGGAATCTGGAAGTGGTTCCAGCCCAGTTGGCCATCTTGTAAGATGTGCAGTCAAGGGTTTCGACCAGCTTGCTCCAGTAAGGCGGTTTGAACCAGTCAGGGAATGGGAGGGTTACTTAATCCTTGCTCAGTTCTGCAATAAGTAATATGGAGGCTCTGGAGGCTCCGGAGGAGATGAATAGGAATTGGGCCGAGTGGGGACCCATGATGACCCGAGTACATAGCCATTTACCCGAGGCAATGGTGGTGTAGTACCGGCAATACCAACTATGGCAAACTATATAAAATACCAATTCTCCCTACATTGTGTGACTACTTGGCACACTACCCTCCGGAGATTCTTATGAGGCACCAGATGTCCACTGAATAAATAGGCATTTAAATCCATAAGCATGTATGTCTGTAGTATGCACTGAACTTCTCAAGTATTGCTTGTGTTTGCAGTGTTTTCACCTTGTTTTTCAGCATATACAGGTCATAGCAGAACCATGTTTTGGACCACACTCATGGTCCTCTGTTGTGACTAAATGTGTTTCTTATCCTCAGGTGGACCCTCTTCTAGGGAAAGTTACCACAGTAGTGTACTGTGTATGCGTGTGGCATGGTATGAATGATTAAATAAATAATCTACCACCGTTTCTCAAAAGGGTATTAATAGGGACATACTGATCCTGATGAAAGCCACTTGATTGGGGTACATGGCAGAAACTTGTTGATAACACTTAAGGGCCATGGAGTGATAGTAATTCCAAGTAGCCCGTTTCCCCCAGTTTTTACCCTTGTCAGATGGATCTGTGAATAAATACTGATTTGGGCACTGCCTAAGCAATTCTAAAGATTACCTCATATAGATCCCACACTCTTTTCCCTTAAAAAAAAGGGCTCCCTTGTAAGAAAAGAGGTTGCAGTATGCCCCAACCCTCAGAGGGTCCAGAAAAACATTATGATATAGCATGCCACTGTATAACGTTCAGTGAGTGAGAGTTCCTTTAAGTAAAAGGTCTTTCCCCCACTATTCAGTCGCCCCACACTAGATAACTCGAGGTTGACTCTCTCTTGATTGTGACACTGTATATGATTAGAGCGAGTCACGACCTCTGTTTCCCTCTTCCTTCCCTCTCTTGATTAATACGAGTCTAAACCATTGACATCTTTTGTCACCACTTTGGGAGCTTACACATTTCGTTGCATGGTTGGCATCAGCTGCAGCATGTTTCCAAACAGTGATGAAGAAGGTTTTGTGGGACATACCAAAACATTTTGTGTTCCAAAATGACATTCTAGTGTCAGGAGTATGTGTTGAATACGATGCAAAGTTTTGGTCTAACACTTAAAAAGGAAACGTGCAAATTTAGGGTGACATCTGTTTCTTATTTGGGACACACAATCTCTTCTTAAAGGATTAGCCCCAAGTTAGAATTGGCCAAAAGTATTACAAATTAAGCACCAATCCGGAGACATTCGAGAACAAACCACAGCCCTAACATAGAGATAAGTTTTTTTTACTCAAACGTCTATATGAAGAAATTTCCCCATTTAGGTTGTCAGGTCTCATATAGTCAAACACAGGATGGACCTAAAGACACTAGTTTAGTCTCTGGTGCTGTCCAGAATTGACTACAGTAATTCCCCCCTGACTGGCCTTCCCTAAACTCACCTTACATCTCTCAAAGCAAGCAGTGCTGCATGCAGTAGATAAATTTGCCACTGGAAGCAGCAAATGTGACCATGTAACACCGAACTTACTTACGCTTCGATGGCTCCTCATTGTAGTTAGATTCATTTTTAACACAGCATGACAGCACTCCTTGATACTTAACTAACAAACATAACCTGTCAGGTGGCCTACACTGTCTTTGAAGCACAAGAACATTTCTCCTAGTACCTCTTACATTCAGGAAAGGACGCACAAGGGCTGAAACTTTCGGAGACAATGCTACCACAGTCTGGAACTTACCCTCCAATATGCCTTAATCACCATCAAATCCTTGGCTGTATTCAAGAAATATCTCAAACTCTTACTTTTCCAAAGATATAGGCACTCAGGACTTGTCTAAATGTGTTTCCTTATACATGGTCGATCGTAATACATGCTCCTTGGTTCTGTATATTTTATACATTTAAAATGCCTTCCCCTCACTAATACTTATTTTGCCTATTATATTTGACCTCCGCTGTATTACTTTCTCTTGTCTGTTTAGGCCCCTGCATCACAGTGCCATTGATACTTCACTCTAGTCAATTTCTTGTACCTTGTATTATATTTTTCTCCTCATTGTGTTCCTCTGGTAACGCTTATTTTAGCTATGCTGTAAATTATGGTGTTCTGTTAATGTACTGATACGTCTTCCATTTTTTGTAAAGCTCTTTGATGTCCTAGGCCATGTCCATGCTATATAAAACTGCATAGATAAGAAGACAGATTCTTTTGTCTTTGGACTCAGGCAAATTTAAGAGTAAAATGCCATCTATCATAGTGGGGGGGAGCCATATGCTGAAGTGGGTTGGCACACTGCCCCACGCTGTAGGCTGCGGTAGGCAGATGCAAAATGTGAATGATAACTGAACAGATCAATGGATGAAGATGGCTAACTGAAAGCCCCTAGATGTATGATTATCTATTGTTTTAGGATTTATAGGGCAAAATGTAATGTCTTGGCCAATGCCATGTATGAAGAAGAGGACAGGAAGGCATTTTCCCAGTGGAATAATTCATCCTGGTGCAATAGTACATGGTTCACTTCAATGTCTGGGGATGGTTTAGGCATGCACTGCCTCATCCTGTGAACTAAGTATGTATCAGTGGTTCAAGGATTGAATCAAACAATGTATTCTTTCAGGTATGTGGACAGAACCTAACTAGAGGAAACCTGGCAAACCTCCATTTCCTTCAAGTATTACTTTCATTTTCTCCAGTTTGCCTTATTGTGCCCAGCAACATATTTTTACATTCTGGACATCCTTTTCTTTGCTTACCTATGTGAAGTTTATTAATACTCAGGCTGCAGTCTACTATGTTTTTTTCTTTGCCTTAGATTTTGGAACACAAATGAGAAACTCCAATGTATGATTCAAATAAAAGGAATTGCTCAGCATCAATTACCTTAGAATCAAGTTTGTGATTTGTGGATACGCTTCCAATATCATCCTTAAATATCTGATTTCGAATCTTTTCGAGTGTTGTTCGTATCTAGAAGAAAACAGATCCAGAAATTACTAAAAGAAGCACCTACTGTTAACGTATCCAATAATCATGCAATAGATAACTCTGCTTTGCCAAATTTTCAGTTCTGATAATGTGCGTTAGTCTATGCATGGCATGGGAATCGTGTTTTTTCACAAAATGTCTTCTTCAGCTTCCAATAGGATTTTAGATTTGGCATTAGAAATATGACTGAATGCTTCCATAACCCCTTTCAACATATCCTTAGTTTTGCTGTACAAATGCCACAAAAGGTCATACTAATTGGATGTGAGCGAGTCCTATGTTACAACACTATAAAAGGAGTTCACTGACATCATAGTCACCACTCCATGCTTTGTTAAGGGGCTGTTGTCTTTAAAATATTGAAGTTACACCTAGGCTACAGGGATCTCACGGTAGGAGGAGTGGTAACAGATGCATAAAGCTCTATAAAGTTGATTACTGACTTCCCCATCTCTACTGATCAATTGTTAGTCTGTCCGTCTGTTAAAAATCTTTATTCGGCATAAAACCATAAAAGATACATGAAGAAAAAAACAACAAAACCAGTCAATAAATTTTTTTTTAAATGAGACATCAGAAAACTTAACACAGAATTCTAACATTAATCTCTTACATTATAATCCTTATTTGATTAGACACTGTAAAATAGCCATTAGAGAATATAGTAATCCAATAGACATTTTTGCAGATAGAGGATAACAGGACTATAATGTCTAAATTCAAATGGCTGCAATAATGGTATTAACAAGCGTTTCATAGGCAACATATAAAAATGGCAAAAGAACATTAAATGCCTAGTTGACTGCTTGGAGTGGTTGTCACATGGATATAATTGCAGATCATCATTTCATAGGCCGATCTTTGGAAATGTAAATAGACTATGAATGTTTAGCCTCAAACATGTTAGGAGAAATGTGTGTGCAGCATTAGCAGTAATTGATTAGTATGGTTCAATGTCATTTGTGGTGGAAATCACTGTATAAACATATTCAATGGGCTTAAGCTTAATAAACTCATATAAAAACGTCTCTTCCATCAATTTTTAAAAAAAAGATAAACTTTAGCATATTGTACATAGAGGAGTTAATAAATTCTGTATTAGAAAAAGACTCTGGCTTTCCTAACCCTTCCAACCAGCTTTTTATATAATTTACACATGGAATCCTTGACACATACTTCAGGGCCAAGCAACCTGAAATGACTAAACGGTTAAAATTGGTCTCCAGATCACACCATATGGAAAAGCACAAAGCCAATGGGCGAAAGCATAAATTGATCCTCTAGATATGAAACGGACAACCCTAGATGAGTGAATAAAAGTGGATGGGTGTAGAAAGGGTTTTTTAGGTTTAAGGGATAGGAGGAGTTTATGGATGGTGAGGGGTTTTTAGGGTTCACAAATAAGTGGAATTTTGGGGTAATGAGGGGTTTTTAGGGATCTGGGATGGGTGGTGTGTAGGAGAATTGAGAGGTTTTTAGTGTTCAGGGATGGGCAGAGTTTAGGGGTGCTCTGGCATTTTGGGGGTTAGGGATGGGTGGAATTTATGGCCAGAAAGAGCTTTTGGATTTAGGAATGGGTGGAGCTTTGGGTAGTGAGGGGTTTAAGGGTTCAGAGATGGGTGGAGTTTGGATGTAGAAAGGGTTTGTGTTTAGGGATAAGGGATTTAGGGTTGATGATGGGTTTTAGGGGTCTGGGATGGATGGAATTTAGTTGTGGTGAGGGGTCTTTAGGGATCAGGGATGGGTGGTGTTTGGGGGTGAGGTTTTTTTAGGGTTCGGGATGGGTGGAGTTGAGAGGTGGTGAAGCTGAGGTGTAACACTGGCCCTGCAGTGCAAGGAGACCTCAACCATTCAGAGTGCCCCACCACAGTCTTCGAGGGGCCTCCATTCAGCCCAGGGTCAATAAACGTGAAATATTGGAGACTCAGGCCCCTCCTCATATTCTGCAGGGAGGCCCCATCATTTTGCATTATGCCACTGTGGTGAGGGGTTTTGAAGGACAGTGAGGTTTAGACATAGAAAGGAGCTTTTAAGGTTCAGGAATGGGTGGAGGTTAAGGGTAATGATGGGTTTTAGGGTTCAGGAATGAATGGTGTTTAGGGGTCAGTTTAGGTGTAGGTTGGGCGTGGTGAGGGTTTTTTAGGCCTCAAGAGTGGGTGGAGTTTAGGGGTAGAAATAGTTTTTTGTGTCAGGGATGGGTGGAGGTTTAGGGTCAGAGATGGGTATAGTTTTGGTGTGGTGAAGGGTTTTTAGGGGGCAGGGACTGTGACAGGGTGATAATGGTCTGACAGTGTAAAATATATAATCCAAAGTAACATCCCCTTAAGTATAACTAAATACCTCGGACAAAAATGTAAGTAAAACCTGCAACCATTGCATTCAGACCTTATAAATAAAGCATGCAAAAGCCAATTTTGAAGAAAAAAATTCTATGAAGTGGTTTCTAAGAGATGGTAAATGCCATTCAACCTGCAAATTTCCATTAAACAGTTTAGGTTAAATAGTTTCTCAGTAATGGTATTCAATGAAATAGTTTTACTCTGAGAACCACATACAACCGCTGAAGGCCATTTTGGCATACAAATAGGCCTAAGCATGTTCCACTTTTCACCCCCATAAATTTCAAGGTTACAGTCATGCCTCCTCCCTCCTCAATCGTAGTTTAGATTGGGAAGTGGATTTACTCGCTAGCTAAAGCTTTCTGTATATGTACAAGTATCAGCTTTTCATTGACTAGGACATCAACCTAGTTTTCTCACCTATCCAATAGCTTCATCAATATCTTTCAAGAGAAAATGGTGTACTGATACCTACGGGATTACTTTAATGCTTTTTGGTCATTTATGTACAAAAGAAAGAATTTTAACACTTGGGTTAAGTTGCACCTTGCTTCTTCTCCCAATGCCTTTGGCTTTCAGTGATATCACCAAATACTAGTTTAAATGTTACTTTTCCCTCTGAAAATTCCTCTTCCCCAAATCTGGGAAATCGTCTGCATCTTCACCTCTTTCTGTTGCTCTTTCTGTTTTGAAGTTGCTTAAATAAATGAGCTTCCTTTGCTTACACATACACAGGTTAGGTCTTCGATTAGAGCTGCAAGTGTCTCCTGATAATTACTGCCACAAACAGATTTCTCATTTCTAAAAACAAAGCACTTGGACAGTGGACCAATTTGCCTGCGGGGGGCACCACGGGTGGGAACAGGAACGCCGGAGTACGATTCAGGCTTAATGGCCTCTACATAAGGTACGGTGTATGCTGTGTCCAAAATGTATCGTCGCAGGAACTTTACGGAATGATTATTATGTCATAATGCTATACTCGTTTCTTTTTAAATAATTGGCATATGTCTATGGCAGCAGAGAAATTGAGCGCAATACGCCACTTCCAATCAAATAGCGACGTTGACACACAGATGAGACACACGAGTACCATCTCTAAAGATCACCTTGAATCAATGAATACCGCTCTACGCATCCATTAACTAATACTTACACGGACAATATCATCGCCCTGAAGAAGTTCTGCGTACAGAACGAAACGCGTTGGCTGTGGCCTTTTAAAGAAATTAATAAAGGAGCAAGATTACACCTTACAAAACGGATTGGACATTCTTGAGAAATGATTTAACTAATTATATTTGGACATTTGGTGCAGCTTTGATATGGTTTAAAGATTTCTCATTTCCACTGCTCACCTTGTGTAAGACCCTTTAGCATCATGGGCTACTTTATAAACAGTAACTTCTATTTGGTACAGCCATGATCTACTATTACAAATGCGCACTGACATGCAAAGGTTCATGTGTTGTGCTCCCATAAGAGAAGCCACCACAGTGACAAGGAGAGCTGGTAGA
Organism: Calotriton arnoldi; assembly: GCA_963921515.1. Classification (NCBI taxonomy): domain Eukaryota; kingdom Metazoa; phylum Chordata; class Amphibia; order Caudata; family Salamandridae; genus Calotriton; species Calotriton arnoldi. The sequence goes on along the minus strand of CAWUFW010000495.1, from coordinate 3,338,712 downwards.
TCTCACAGTATGACCAAAATTAACATCTATGCCTCCTTACGGAATCCAGAAAATTGGACCGTATTCATTTAGTCTTTTTGATCTTCTAAAAATAGGCATTTGCAACACACTGCAGGAGGTTAGCAAGAGGTCAGCAAGAGGTCATTGAGTAATCCACCTTGTGATAAAAAGCTGTTGCTGAGGCAATAGCCTATTAAGTAATAGCCAGATGTTGGGACTCCCGCTCACTCCTATGTCCGCAGCTGTTTTTTTATTAGGGCCAAGGCTGAGGAGTGCTAAGCATGAACATCTCTTGTTTTTTTTTTATTCACGTTCTATTTATTTGTATCTGCAGCACACCTTTTCCGGTTTTGTTTTATGCATTTTTATTTTACTGTTTACATTTTTAGAACTACCTTGCTTTCTATATACATCCCTATACTCATCATTTCACAATAAATAGTTTTTGGCTATTTTTTTATTTTTACAGTTGCATGATACATAGGATGGCAGAAACAATCATTCTACCGGCTATCGCACAGCGATCCACTCCAGTTTGTGGATAATGGTTGGACAGATTTATTAATATCAGCCAGCGTCTCCAGTACCTAGCATCATCGCTCACTGCACCTGTCACATTTCAACTATCATCTTATGTGTCTGCAGAGGTTAGTAAATGGGACCTTTGTTTCTGGGGCTAAGGGGGTTTTGCTTGGCCCAAACCATTTCAAAATCTGTGAGGCTCAGACTTAGTAAAATTTGATTGATCAGGGCCCCCATCATTTTGTTTTATGCCTCTGCACAAAAATCGTAGTTTATTCATTTCTACAGATCTCTTTACTAGTAAATATGCATTAAAACTTCAACAGAACAGAGGGTGGTATTCCAAACATAACAAAAAGCCATCAAGTGAGACTCTTTCTACAAACTTCTAATGATACGATGAAGGCCTAATCGTGTACGGCAATTACAAACACATTGAAATAAAAATGTTCTCATTGCTTTTAAATTTTACCTTTTTGACATACTCAGTTTCTTCTTTGATTTGTGCAGGGGTGGATCCATATAAAAGGATCGAATTTTCTTCTGCATCGAGTTCTCTTTTCATAAGTCCATTTTCAGCCAATGGCATGGTTGCCATTGCAAATTGGCCACCTGCACCACAAAATAAACACAGTTTTACTTGCATTTGCCAAAACATGTCATCACCAACATGCGCTGTGAAACCACAAGTATTAGCTGCGGCATTATTTTATTGGCTTGAGACTTTTTGGAAAGTACATCTGCAATTAAAAAATAAATGGGCATATTTTAAAATCATTAGAATTTCCACAGATCCATTCTTCCTATTTTACGTTTGAGATTCCTCCTTTTACTTTGCGTTTTTATTTAGTCTTGATAGACAAAGCTAATACAGATTGTGCAAATACCTAATTTTCATTAAAATATTGAAATAATAATAAGTGCATTAAGGCATTAAAGTAACATTCATCAATTCCAAAGCAGCAGTTTCTTCATCGAAAGCATGTTCAGGGAAGGAATAAGATAATGTGCTGAATTCTTTTCTACATATGAATCTCAATTTAATATAGAAGAGAACGCATTTCTTCAGTGCCACAAAATGTCCTAAAATTTACACTACTGAGTAAGATGCTGATTTACAATTCCAATCATAGTATATTTGCCATCAGTGTTGGCAGTGGACCCCGCTTTGAGTATGGGTCTAAAGAGATATCCCAACACATCCATCTCCCCCCCAACCCCCCCAACCACAGGACCATCAAGCCAGACCGTGATAGAAACACAGGCGGTTTAGGAAAGCAGTAAGCGGTGAATGGGACAGTGGAAACAAGCTAGATTATACCTTCTAGGAAGGTGCTCATCCTTCCTGCACACAGAAGTACCATGAGCTGTGGAGAAGGGCACATAGCCTCCTATGCCGCAACATTTACAATATCATCTGGGGCATACATGGTCCCCGTGCATCTAGTGGACTGATATTATTTTATTTTATTTATTTTAAAAGTTTTATATAGCGCTGGCTAGACCCAGAGGTATCAGAGCGCTTTACATGAGAAGATAATATAAAGCAAACATGGCATACAAGTAGATAAAAAGATAATGAAACAACGTATGAAATATACAAAACAAAATAAATATACAGGTGCAAGAGCTATACACTTCAAGTAACTAGGTATATGATGTTCGCGAAATGGACAGATAATACTGGCAGGTCACAGGTTAGGACCCACAATAATAATTGGGCCAAACATGGCATATAAGTAGATAAAAGATAATGACAACATGTGAAATATACAAATCAAATAGATAAACAAATCAAACAAATAGATAAACGAATCAAATAGATAAACAGGGGCAAGAGCTATACAAATCAAGTAATTAGGCCGATGATGTTCATGAAATGGACAAGTATTACTGGACTAATATAACATGGTGAAATTGGAGATCAAGTGCAGGTCACAGGTTAGGATCCCCAATAATAATTGAGGAGGTGGATTTTGAGGTCTTTTTTGAAGCTGAAATAGGAGGGGTTGCAGCGCAGGTTTTTTGGGAGTGCATTCCAGATGATAGGGGCATTACCAGAGAAGGAGCGTGATTGTGTGGCTTTCTTTTTATGCAGTGGTGGTATAAGGAGGAGGGAGTTGGTGCTTCTCAGGGGTCGTGTGGTGCCCGCAATGATCAATCAATCAATCAATGATGTCACTTATAAAGCGCACTACATACCTGCGAGGGTCTCAAGGCGCTGGGGGAAGAGGGGGGTGGTGCTGCTACTGATCGAAGAGCCAGGTCTTGAGGAGTCTTCTGAAGGCCAGTAGGTCTTGGGTCTGTCGGAGGTTGGTGGGGAGGGTGTTCCAGGTCTTGGCCGCCGGTGGTCGTTTTCCGGATGCGGGGGACTGTGGCGAGGGCGAGGCTGGTCGAGCGGAGCTGGCGGGTGGGGGTGTAGAAGCTGAGTCGTCTGTTGAGGTAGGCTGGTCCGGAGTTGTGGAGTGCTTTGTGTGAGTGGGTGAGGAGCTTGAAGGTTATCCTCTTGTTGACAGGGAGCCAGTGCAGGTCTCTCAGGTGGGGTGTGATGTGGCTGCGTCGGGGGATGTCGAGGATAAGACGTGCAGAGGCATTCTGGATGCGTTGCAGCCGTCTCAGGAGCTTAGCCGTCGTTCCTGCGTAGAGGGCGTTTCCGTAGTCCAGCCTGCTGGTGACGAGGGCCTGGGTGACTGTTTTTCTTGTTTCGGTGGGGATCCACTTGAAGATCCTGCGGAGCATTCGGAGGATGTTGAAGCAGGATGAGGAAACGGCGTTGACCTGCTTAGTCATGGAGAGGGTGGGGTCGAGGATGACCCCTAGGTTGCGTACGTGGTCGGTGGGTGGCGGGGCTGTTCCCAGTGATGTTGGCCACCAGGAGTCGTCCCAGGCAGAAGGGTTGGAACCAAGGATGAGGACCTCCGTCTTGTCCGAGTTCAGCTTCAGGCGGCTGGTCCTCATCCATTCAGCGACGGCCTTCATTCCTTCGTGGAGGTGGGCTTTGGCGGTGTGAGGGTCTTTGGTGAGGGAGAGGATCAGCTGGGTGTCGTCGGCATAGGAGATGATGTTGAGGTTGTGCTGTCGGGCGACGTGGGCGAGGGGTGCCATGTAGATGTTGAACAGCGTTGGGCTGAGGGAGGAGCCTTGGGGTACGCCGCAGATGATCTTGGTGGCCTTGGATCGGAAGGGGGCGAGGCGGACGCTTTGTGTTCTGCCGGAAAGGAAGGATGTGGTCCAGTCCAGGGCCTTCTCTTGGATCCCGGCGTCGTGAAGGCGTGTTCGTAGTGTGTGGTGGCAGACCGTGTCGAAGGCGGCTGATAGGTCCAGGAGGATGAGGGCTGCTGTTTCTCCGTTGTCTAGCAGGGTCCTGATGTCATCGGTGGCGGCGATGAGGGCGGTTTCGGTGCTGTGGTTGCTGCGGAAGCCGGACTGGGAAGGGTCCAGGATGTTGTTCTCCTCGAGGTAGCGGGTCAGTTGTTTGTTGACGATTTTCTCGGTGACCTTCGCGGGGAACGGGAGCAGAGAGATGGGTCGGAAGTTCTTGAGGTCCTTGGGGTCTGCCTTGGGTTTCTTGAGTAAGGCGGTGATCTCGGCGTGCTTCCAGCTTTCCGGGAAGGTTGCTGTCTCGAAGGAGATGTTGTTTATTTTCCGGAGATGGGGCGCGATGGCTGTACTGGCTTTGTTGAAGATGTGGTGAGGGCACGGGTCTAGCGGTGAACCGGAGTGGATGGTGTTCATGATCTCGCTGGTGTCCTCGTCGTTTATGTTGGTCCAGGAGAGCAGGCGGTTGGTGGTTGTGGGGGCAGTGGTCTCGGTGGTTGCCGGGGCGGTCGTGGTGTTGAAGCTGTCGTGGATGTCGGCGATTTTGCGGTGGAAGAAGGTGGCCAGTGAGTCGCACAGGTCTCGCGACGGCTGGATGTCATTGGTGTTGGAGCTGGGGTTGGAGAGTTCCTTCACGATGTTGAAGAGCTCTTTGCTGTTGTGTGCGTTGTTGTCTAGGCGGTCTTTGAGTGAGGCCCTTTTGGCGGATCTGATGAGGTGATGGTGACTGCGGGTGGCGCTCTTGTGGGCGGCGTAGCTGTCAGCTGTCCGTTCGTGGAGCCAGATCTTCTCCAGTTTTCGGCATGTTCGTTTGGAGGCCTGGAGGTCTTCAGTGAACCAGGTGGCTTTCTTGCTGGTGTGGCTGTTGGGCGGATTCTTGAGCGGGGCGAGGGTGTTGGCGCAGTCGTCGATCCACTGTCTGAGGTTGCGGGCGGCGGTGTCGGGGTCGGAGGGTTCGGCGGGAGGGCTCAGGGCGAGGGTTGTGGTTAGCTGGTCTTCCGTGACTCTGCTCCAGCAGCGGCGAGGCATTTGTTCGGTGCGGTGGTGCGTGGTGGGCTTCCTGTAGGTGAAGTGGATGCAGTGGTGGTCAGTCCAGTGGGGTTCGGAGGTGTGGTTGAAGGAGACGTGTGGGCTTGCGGAAAAGATGGAGTCTAGCGTGTGGCCGGCGGCGTGGGTGGGTGTAGTCACGAGTTGTCTGAGTCCGAGGGTGGCGAGGTTGTCGATCAGGGTTGTGGAGTTGGTGTCCTTGTTGTTCTCGAGGTGGAAGTTCAGGTCCCCGAGGAGGATGTAGTCCGTGGAGGCGATGGCGTGTGTGCTGATGAAGTCAGCGATGGAATCGCTGAACTGTGGTCGGGGTCCGGGGGTCTGTAGATGAGGGTTCCTCTGAGGGTGGTGTTGGGATCGGTGTGGATCTGGAAGTGCATGTGTTCGGCGGTGCTGAGGGTGTCGTCGGTGTTGGTTGAGACTCTGAGGGTGTTCCTGTGGACGATGGCGATGCCTCCTCCGACTCAGTTGGTGCGGTCCCTGCGGGTGATCTTGTATCCGTCCGGGATGGCAATGGCGATGTCGGGGGCTGAAGCGGGATTCAGCCAGGTCTCCGTCAGGAATGCGACGTCTGGGGAGGTTGAGTCGAGAAGGTCCCAGAGTTCGATGGCGTGTTTGCGGGCGGAGCGGGTGTTGAGGAGGATGCATCTGAGGTAGTTGGGTTCTTTCCTGGGCGGTGGTTTGGCGGGGCGGGTGCTGGCGAAGCTGCAGTTCCGGCAGGTGAAGGGCCCTTGGGTGCGCTTCGGGGTGGCCTGGTAGCAGGTGTGATCTTTTCCGGGGTTGAGTGCGTGGAGGGTGCTGGCGTCGTATCGGCGTCTGTTGATGTGGCGGGCGCGGGGGATGCCCGGACCTGGGGGTCTGGCGCTGGGCGCGGTCTCGGCGCGGACGGGCGCAGACGGGCTTGCCTTGGGCGCGCCTTCGGCCGCACAGCAGCCGCCATAAATGGGGAGGTGGGAGGGAGGAGCAGGGAATGGGGCAGCGAATGGGCAGTGAGGGGGCGGGGCCGCAGGGGCGCCGCGGCGGGAAACAGGCACAGAAGGGAAAACGAGCACAATCAGGGCAGCAAGGGGGCACAGAAAGGAAAAAAACGAGCACAATCAGGGGCAGCAAGGGGGCACAGAAAGGAAAAACGAGCACAATCCGGGGCACAGAAAGGAAAAACGAGCACAATCAGGGGCAGCAGCAGGGCACACAGACGGAGCTGTGTGGTGGGGGAGCGACCTACCAGTCAAGGTCAGGGGTCGCTCTCTTCACCACGCAGCGGCCGCCATAAATGGGGAGGTGGGAGGGAGGAGCAGGGAATGGGGCAGCGAATGGGCAGTGAGGGGGCGGGGCCGCAGGCGCAGCGGCGGGAAACAGGCACAGAAGGGAAAACGAGCACAATCAGGGCAGCAAGGGGGCACAGAAAGGAAAAAACGAGCACAATCAGGGGCAGCAAGGGGGCACAGAAAGGAAAAAACGAGCACAATCAGGGGCAGCAAGGGGGCACAGAAAGGAAAAACGAGCACAATCAGGGGCAGCAAGGGGGCACAGAAAGGAAAAACGAGCACAATCAGGGGCAGCAAAGGGGCACAGAAAGGAAAAGCGAGCACAATCAGGGGCAGCAAGGGGGCACAGAAAGGAAAAACGAGCACAATCAGGGGCAGCAAGGGGGCACAGAAAGGAAAAACGAGCACAATCAGGGGCAGCAAGGGGGCACAGAAAGGAAAAACGAGCACAATCAGGGGCAGCAAGGGGGCACAGAAAGGAAAACGAGCACAATCAGGGGCAGCAAGGGGGCACAGAAAGGAAAAACGAGCACAATCAGGGGCAGCAAGGGGGCACAGAAAGGAAAAACGAGCACAATCAGGGGCAGCAAGGGGGGCACAGAAAGGAAAAACGAGCACAATCAGGGGCAGCAAGGGGGGCACAGAAAGGAAAAAACGAGCACAATCAGGGGCAGCAAGGGGGGCACAGAAAGGAAAAAACGAGCACAATCAGGGGCAGCAAGGGGGCACAGAAAGGAAAAACGAGCATAATCAGGGGCAGCAGCAGGGCACACAGACGGAGCTGTGTGCCCTGTGTGGTGGGGGAGCGACCTACCAGTCAAAAATGAGGAGTTTCTTGGAGAGGTACTGCGGAGTGTTTTGGTGGAGGACTTTATGAGTGATGCAGGCAGTTTTGTAGGCAGATCTGCCTTCAATAGGGAGCCATTTAAGAGATTTGAGAGCCGGGGATATGTGATCGAAGCGTTTGCAGTCTGTAATGAGCCTGGCTGCAAGGTTGAGCACTGCTTTGATTGGAGCAAGGTGGACCTTGGGGATTCTGTTGAGGATGGCGTTACCATAATCAATACGTGAAAGAACAAGTGACTGAACTACAAGTTTAAAATCGGTGGGTATAAAGGGTTTGATTTTCTTGAGGTGACGGAGAGTGAAGAGGGCTCCTTTAGCAGAGTTTTTGATGTGGACGTTAAGGGTCAGGGTGTTGTCGATAGAAATACCAAGAGATTTGACGGAGTTGGACAGGGTGAGTGAGCAGTTGAGTGCGTTAAGGTCAGAGATCCATGATTGAACGGGGAGAGGGTTGTTTTTAGGGGAGAAGAGAATGATTTCAGTTTTATTAGGGTTAAGTTTGAGATGATTGGAGTGGAACCAGGTTTGGATCTTGGTGAGGGTGTTGTTCAGGTGTAAGATGTCGGCATGAGTTTTAATCTTGTAATAGATTTGGGTGTCATCGGCGTAGAGGTGGTAGTTGATGCCTGCTTGTTTAAGAATGAGGGTGAGGGGTTCCATAAAGAGGGAGGGAGAGAGAATAGACCCTTGGGGAGACAGGAGTGGGTTTAGAAAGACAGTTTTGAATTTTGATTTGTTGAGTTCGGTGTTGTAGGTAGGAGACGAACCATTTGTAGGCAGTATCATTTAGGCCGAAACGGGTCCTAAGCACATTAAGTAGGGCTGAATGGTTGACTGTATCGAACGCTGCGGAGAGATCAAGGAGGATAAGAAGGCAGGTCTCGCCATTATCAAGTGAGTGGTGGATGTCATCGACGACATTGAGCATTGCCGTTTCGGTGCTGCAGCCTTTCCTGAAGCCTGATTGAAAGGGATCAAGTAAGTTGAAGTTTTCGATGTGTTTGTCTAGTTGTAGTAGGACACATTTTTCAAGGACCTTTGAGAGAAGGGGAGGTTAGTGATGGGGCGGAGATTGTTTAGGTCATTGGGGTCAGCATTGGGGTTTTTGATTATGGGAGAGATTTGTCCAAGTTGAAGGGAGGTGGGGACACAGCCAGTGGAGAGAGAGGTGTTGATGATTGTGGTCCAGTATGGGGTGATGATGTGCTTAAGGGCAGGGACAAGGTTAGAGGGTAAGGGGTCTTTTGTGTGGGAGGACGGTTTAAGATTACCAATTATTTTAAGGACTTCTAGCTCAGTCACGGGGAGAAAGTTGAGCAAGGAGGCATTGTTCTTTAATTGTGAGTTAGGATAGTTGAATTCCGGAGAGGTAGCAGGGTCAGCTGGTCGAGGAGATGTGGAGTAGGCATTTGAGGTGAGGACAGGTTTGCATTGGGAGTTGGAGGGGAGCTGAGTGGAACGGAAGGATTGATCAATTTTGTCTATTTTTTCCGAGAAGAAGTGGGAGATTTCTTCACATCTGGCTGAGGAGGCGATCAGATTTGGAGGTGCAGGGGAAGTTTGGTTACGAATGATTTTGAAGAGTTCCCTAGGTCTGTTTTTGGCACGATCAAGTTGAGTGCGGAAGAAGGATGCCTTTTCCTTGAAGATGTGTTTTTGTACGTGGATCTAGCGTGTCTGAGGAGTGCAAGATGGGAGGGAGAGGGATGGTGTCTCCAGGTTCTTTCCGACAGTCTGAGTGACCGTCTTTCGTTGTTAAGCTCGGTATTAAACCAAGAGTTGGAGGGGTGATTCTTTGGTTTTTGAGTTTCGGCTGGGCTAATTGGTCAAGAATACCAGTGACAGTATTGTTAAAGTGTTCAGTGAGCTCATTAGCATTTTGTGAGGGGGAATGAGAAGAAGTTGAGCTTGGAGTTTAGACTCAAGAACACCCGGGGGATATGTTTTAGATTTCTGGTCAGTTTCTTAGGTCTGTTAATTTTGGAGGTGGGGAGATTTGCATTGGTAGCAATGGTGAACAGTATAAGGTGATGGTCAGACCAGTCAATGGGGACGATATTGGTCACGGAGGCCAGATCTTCGTTGGAAAAAATGGCGTCAAGGATGGCTCCTTTGGTGTGTGTCGGGGACAGGCATAGTTGTTTGAGTTCATTGATCTCAAGTAGATTAGTGAGGAGGGAGATAGTGGGATCATCGGTATCGTTCAAATGGAGGTTAAGATCCCCAAGAAAGAGATTTTTTGAGTTGGATAATGAGGATTGTGTGAGGAGCTCGGATAAGTCCTCGATGAAGGGCTGGGGGGGCCCGGAGGGCGATAGATGTTGTGTAGACTAATTGGGTGGGAATTTTGGGTTGTCAGTTCAGCTTCCAGGTATTCGCAGGAGGAGTAGCCAGAATTATTGACAAGGGATAGCAGAAGTTCATTTTTAAAGATAATGGCTAGACCACCCCCAACTCTGTCAGGTCTATCTTTTCTAAGAATAAAGTATCCCGGGGGGGAGAGTAGGTCAAGTATGCTCGTTGAGTGGTCTTTGAGCCAGGTTTGTGTGAGGAATGCAATGTCAATGGATTCACTCAGGATAGTTTCCGAAATTTCCGTGGCATGTTGGACTGCGGAGCGACAGTTGACCAGCATACATGTAAGTGGTGTGGGGTTGCATATGGTGGGTGGGCAAGTGTGGATCGACGCAAGTTGGGGCGGTGGTCTGGGGGAGGAGGGGATTCTATTAGTCCCTAAGATAACAGGGATGTGGGAGTAGGGGAGTGGAGAATTGGTGGTTGGTAAGCTAGGAATGTAAGAGTTGCATAGGTCGGAGAGGTCGGACGGGGAGAGATGGTTCGAGGTGCGGTGAGGTCTATGTATACGGCAGCGGAGAGGAGGCGATCTCCAATGATGATATTGCCTGTCCACCAGCCAATCTGAGCGCAAAACACCGATATGGCATACTTTAATGTCTTACCAATACTAAAGACAAAGGCTCATTTGTGATCAACAGGTTTCAATTTATATCCAAGTGTACGCCTCCCCTCTGTCCTCCAGGACATTCTTCTTGAATGATCACTGACTTTATAGTCATTACAAAGTGCTGACAGTATGTTTTGTTCATAGTTAAGAAACGACAACATCTGCAACCAGGAAGCAGAACCGAAGAAAACATAGGTATGCTTGTTCAAACAACCCATGAACCTCAGTATGAATAAATGCTATTTGGCAATTAATATATGTTATTATGTTAACAAAGAATAGTTGAATTACATAAGATCAGTTATTGCCATATTGTGCAAAAAGAGTAGAAAATGTGTATATATACACACAGTGCATAAGCTATTAAAAAAAACTTCACAGCTACATCTCTCTTCTGTGCTTTATTTTCTTACAGTACCACCCGATTTGACAGCTTTAGTGATACAAAATAGTCTGTCTGTGTAATTTACAGGAGAACAGTGCAAACCTTCAAGGTCATGGAAAATGGCTGAGCTACAAGATTCCTTTTATAGATAAATGCATGTGCCACATTAGGAGCTAGTAAAACTGAAGCCAATAGTTGCAAACCTTTGGTCCCTAGAAATCCTGAAGGCTGCACTCAAAGCTCTACTGCTGTGGTGAGAACCTTTCAAGGACCCACAGAGGGAGTGGGGGGGGGGAGGGGCACTGCCTCGCAATCTTTCATCACCCGCATATCCAGCACATCCCAATCTCTTATTATCATTCTGCACGAAAGACAGGTTTGCTTAGTTTGTGGCTGCATGACAGGCAGAAGCTGGCTGACGAGCATCGGTCTCGTCCCTCATGTCTTGGTACCTTCCAAGTGCGACCTTTATCAACAAAGACCTGCTACATTAAGCAACAGCATGTGCGGAGACCTTCCATTATTCAAGGTCGGGAAATATCAACATAACTGCCAACAGCGGGGTCCATAAATAACCCCGGCGTTTCCTCCTTTCCATGAAGGACGCAGCAAAGGGGCTCTGCTGGAGCTAGCAGGCCGCAGTATACCATTCCTTTTTTTTTCCCATCATCACCATGAAATAAATTAAAACCAATCAGTTTATTTACATAAGCATTGATAAAGACCCTCACCAATACTGATGTAGCTTCCACTTGTCTTGGCTTTTTCGTGTTGGTTGGGGCGGGACGGTAACCGTTGAAGCTGTTTTAGGCTTAAATTGCTACCTTTGCAACTGTGCTTCTGTCAGCTCCCCCTGTACTTTGGACCGGAAGAGCTATGTCAGCACCGCGGCCACCCCCAGTTGAACTCCTGATCTCTACCTGCCCCAAGTGGCTGAGCCATTTATAGGGACGACCTTCCATCTGGTCATTCTTGCTGCCCTGGCGTTGGTCTTGCAGAGAGTAGATCGTTGTTGTATCCGCCACGCTCAGGGGGTTCCAGCCCCTTTGTCATTCTACCCTTTCAGCTCCCTTGTTTTTACTTCTTGCTTATAAACATGTTGACAACTCTTGTACACATATGATGTTCAAAAGAAACACATTAGTCCGGACTCTGGATAAGTGAATCTTATATTTCACGTAATACACTGATATTTTCAAGTTTAGCACCCCATGCTCTTTCAGAACTTGCACATTGCTATGTTGAGTTTGCTGTGGGATTCCTCAACTTTGCAAGATGCTCCCCCTCATGTCTAGGACCATATGATCATTGTGGAGCCAAGTTTATTCCTCAGGTCCAACATCAGTTGTTTTCTTTCGAGGGATGTCAAGTTATTGCTCCCCAGATGGACCACCACCACACCTAGTTTGTTGTGCATTGCCACCATCCCAGTTATCTTTGGGGGGTAGCTAGCACCATTTCATCCCCAACTTGCCAAACCACCTTACATTTGTCTTCAACAGTAGTAGGTCCCTTGTACTTTGCCCTTTTAACTGCTCTGTGTCACGCCTTGGCAATGAATTAATGTTTGATCACCCAAACCTCTTTCTTATTCTCTTCTCTCAGAAAATATTAGGACAAGAGGGAGAGAGCTGTAGTCAACAATGCTTCTGTCTAATGTAGGTGTTGTATACTCTAGTCCCACTAATCCAGTCTACTGATTTCCTTGCCTGACATGCTGTATCCTGTTGCTGTGGTAGATGCATAGAGTCTGAATGAGTAGGTGCTGAAGCATGCTGCCAACAGCCCATGGCCTTCTGCACAGTTTTGGAATTTCTCAATCTCAGCACTCAGTGAATCTCTTGCCATGACAAGCCTGGACTGAGATCTGCCACTGACCGCCAGTGGCTGAGATAAATTCAAGCATTCCATCCATCACCTTTTGTTTGTTTGTTTCAGTTGACTTGCAGGGAGCCACCAGTTCACTTTGTAAGCCACAAAGAATGCTGCAGCAAATACCACACTGGCATATAGTTGCCGTGACCTTTATTAATGCGCTCAATTTAAAAAAATTAATTTAAATAAATCTGCAAGTAGTTTGCTTTCTTTCTGCTACGCTTGTAGCCAGCCCCACTCTTTCATATCTGGCCTCAGGTAATGACTTTTTTGATGGGTCAGGATCACCTTCCTACTGTTGGAATGAGCAAATAGGATGTCAATGAATACCATGATATGTGCAGACCCAACAATGGCAATACCAATAAATGCAATTTCAACGTATGCCATAACCTGTGCCTGCATAACAATGTCAATACCCACAAATGCAATGTCAATGTATGCCCTAAACTATGCCCACCCAACAGTGTTGATACCGGCAGTGACTGTCAATGTATGCCATAACCCATGCATGAATGACAATGTTGTTACCAGTAGAAACAAATGTCGATGTACACTATGACCTAGGCAAGCATGACTGTGCCATTATCAGTAAAGACAATGTCAATGTACGCTATGACAACTGTACGCACAATGTTGAGAATGTGGATAAAAATACCAGTGACTGCCATACTATTTCCCGGAGTTCCAACAAACTTGTGCCATTGCAGTCGGATTTACCCAAGGTGACCTCCCCATCAATCCCTAGTCCGAGATATGTGGTCAGGCAGGCCCTGAGACCAGCACCCAAGCCTATCGAGTGACAGGTCACAGGTGGGGTCTCTCTAAACCCAAAAGACAAATGTGCACCCAGTGAAAACCCCGATAGATCCCACAGATGGTCCCCCAATACAACACTTTTGGCCAAAGGCTCGCGTTCCCCAAAAATACCACAAAGCTAGATACCACATGTAGATAGGAACACTTATCCAATCAGGACACAACATGCACACCACACGTAGCGATCACGTGCTCCTCATGCCAGACAACTGGACACATACACAATGGCCCTAACTAGCTCTCCCAGAGGTCGAGATCCATCTGTGTCCTTATCTGATGCCCGAGCTTGTTAATTTAGGACTGAGATGCTTTTCAGGAATTCAGAAATTACTTTATTGTACCTCACAAGATGTATATGTCAGCCAAAACTTTGTACACCGAGAGACTTTCCTCAGACGCATTCTGTCAAGACTCTCCTGGGCGCTGCATTTAATTAAATCAACTTGTTCCTGTTTTGCCAAGCACCCCTTGTCTTTTCATTTCTTTAAGGTAAATTCCTATCTGAGCAACATTTTGGCGAGCAAGCCAGGAGAGATTGGCTTATCGAGCCCGACTGCTGCCGAAGTAAAAGTTCCCCTGACCAAACTGATTAATCTGCGCAAACAAGAACGGTGAGCAGACACCATAATTGATTAGAAGTTGTGCTGAATCTGAGGGGTGGAGGTCCGCCTAAAGGCTGCCGTCACAAGGGTAAGAGACTGATCCTTAGTCCCGGCATGTGGCGTATGGCAAACTAGGACAAGTGCGTAGATCATTTTTTTCCCTAGTCAAGACGCTAGATAAAGGACCAGGTAGCTACAGATTTCTTTTTAGCTTGAACAGTTGGGATTGACACAAGAGTACACCCCTGACCCTTGGTGTGTTGTATAGTGTTACTTTGTAGCTTGAACAGTTCGGCGTGACACAACAGTACACCCCCGATCCTTGGTGTGTTATGTTGAGTCCCCAACTCGATCTTATTTTTTAGTCAAATTGATTTTCTTAAGAGACTTCTGGGGTTTTTTTAACACTGGGGGGGATTTAAAAGAACTGAAAAGGTGGATTATTGCACATAGACCGCTAGGCGTCAGGCAGCCTGTACGCACTATCCCTGGGTGTGACATAGGGTGTAATTCAGAACGTTCGAGAAAAGTCGGACTTCGGTAATATGAAGGCATAGCTTGTGTCTGGCCACAGAGGGACAATAGTTGTCAGGTTATTCCTATTTCTGTATAAAGCGAGGCTACCTTTGTCCACCAAGCCGATAATTGCAGACTCTCAGGCTCTCTTAGTTCTGGGTAGTACATGGGGCATCCCCTCTCCACGGGCAGCTCGCACTCCATCGCGGTCAGCCTGCACTTGTCTCGGTCCGATGCAACCAGACAACCAAAGCTGGCACTTTATGCTTTTAGGAACTGTTTTACTCAAATCTTTTCAAATTCCATATCTCCGGTTCTACTGATTGGATTTTTGCCACTTTGGTGTCAAATGATTTATTAAATTTTACTTTATTTTTCTAAATTGTTGTGGGATATTTCTTCTGTTTTCACATTATTACTGTTTGAAGTGCTGCATAAACACTCTACGAATTGCCTCAAAGTTAAGCCGGACTGCTTTTGTGCCAAGCTACCCGAGGATTAAGCACAGGTTAAGTTAGGGTTTACTTGTTACATAATCTTAATAGAAATGGTCATTGCTGTTTTGGTAGGGTTTTACGCCCCCTCAACCAACAACACAACTTCCAACACTTGTAAACTGTGATTGATGCAGGTGTTTACCCAAGAAATTTTCAACAGGTAAGAACTGCCAGAAATTACGGGGGCAAATAATGCAAATAGCAGGTTTAAACACACCCCATATAAAGTGAATGTATGCATAATATGTTCATAATTTTCCATTATGGTGTGTCAAATACTGAATCAGGGTGCAGAGTGTGCACTGCAAATTACTTCTCCCCACGCTAACAATATTTCTTGGATGAATAACTTTCACCAGCATTTTTCACCACAGTTGTGGTAAGGCCTTTACAGTGCTCCTATGTGGAGAAATACTGTAGGTATTAAATAGGGCATTCAGAGTTGAGTCAGGTCAAAATTATTATGCTTGCCCAGCTTTGGTAGCCATTAGTGGGCAGCATGGTTGGGATGATCAAAATCAGTAAATGAGGTTAGAAGCATGTTTGCCTTGCACAAATCATGGGCCATGATTATTGATCCTTCTTGCAAGCTCTGCCGGTCCTACGAATTAAGCTCTATGTTCAGTTCAGGAAATGTTTAGTAATGTCAATATCTTCATGAGGTTGGTTATATTTTTGACTACCACTGGTGGACAAAATCGTAAAATTCTGTATGGAGATTTTGAATTCTACAGATTGGATTGCTACACACATCCAGGGCTATTCTGTAGTTCAGAGAAGGATAACTGCTGTAGCAATAAAATTCCACTCTTGCATCAAATTTCTCTACATGGCTCGGAAAAGCTGTGTCACCCTGCTAGGTAAATATATGCGGACCCTCTTGCTGAAGGAGCTTCACATTTCAACGTGTTCGTTCTACAACAGAGCATGCCTATGTTGATACAGGGTACACACAAACAAACATTAGACCGAGTGAATTATCCCTTTCGGCCACTATTCCTTCACACCAAACTATGAGATAACTGGCAGTAAATATCTACTTAAACGGAATAACCTCTTTTACCCACACCCATTAGGGAAGAATGCCTGCCATCTCTCCCAAACAAAGGTCCACCCAGTACTGGAGTTCTCTTTCTATTCTCATGGGACAAGTGGGTATCGTGCTTTGTGTGCTTCACTGCCTCAAATGAATGGTGGGTGTCCATAAGGATACAGTGCACAAGACGCTCTTCCTGCAGATATTCTCTTGCCAGGTGTGGGGTCGGAGAAGTGGGTGAGAAATCACTGTTGATCAGGATACCATCTATGAAACTGGAGCTACCTATTGGGTAGGTGAAATTTCCACACTGCTGACACCAGTTAAACCCACCCGCTTCCCTTTTTCTTGAATTGTGGCTTATTGCCTAAGCAGTCTGACACGGTTGCAAAAAACCAAGTAAGCGACAAGATTCACTTAATTCTAGTAGATCTGAAAAGGTCAACTCTTTGTTTGAACCCTTCTTCCCACCTATGATCCTCTACTGGAACCAATACTGGCCCTCTGTATCAAAGACTTTGTATTTCCATCTGGACACCACTGAAGGGAAGTTTCTGGTGGTTGCCCTCCCCAACATTGGCGCTAAACATGGATTCTTTGAACTGTCATTGGTCTGACCAAATTGGGAGAGAGGAGCTAGACTGTGGTGTGCAAAGGAGCTGACTCCTGGAGACCTAGATGGTTTGCATGTGGCGAGTGTGAAAGAAGATAAATACCAGGAGCGGTGTATGTGAGAATGATGGGTGGGGCCTCACCATTCATGGGAGGAGAGGGAAAGTGGGAACAAATTTGCTGCTCAAAATAGGCTGGTTGCTTCATTGATAGGGCCTAGATCTTTGTCTTCGTGGTAGTGTAAATGTGCATGCACTGGCGTGTGGTCCCCTCACCCTCGATATATATATACAAGCTGGGGCAGTTACGTCAGGTGCAGGGTGAGGTCATTTTGCCTGCCCTCAGGTGCTATTCTGGTGGCCCTCAAGACATATTCACATAGTCCACTTGAGAGCATAGAGAGCTGGAGCTGGGCAGGCCAGCAGAAACAAAGTAGTAGGGCATGGCATTGGTTGCAGCCTCCCATCATTGTGTATTTGAAACTAGTTGGATCTGCGAGGGGCTTGGGAGGGGTCACTGCCACCCTGCAATTCTGTAATTGCTGTGGTGCACTTGTAGCAGTATAGATTATTCCTTGGACTGGCGGATTCTCCTATGCTGCTGGTGAGTGTTTTGTGTTTTGCCATGTGTGTGCTCTTTATTTTGACCCTTAGTGTTCCGGAGCATTTTCAACAAGGTGGCTGCCCATGATTGGACTGCCCGTATAATGGTGCACCAGTAAGCCCTCAATTATTCTGTTGCCAGGCAGGCCCTCATCCTTCTGACTGCTGTATGGACAGCTTTGCCACAGGTGACGCTGCTCTGTGATTTGAAGTGATTAACAGATCAGTCACCCATGACCTTGCACTTGTGTAGGGCACGGATATGCATGACTGTCTGAGCGTGTGTGTGACTGAGAGCGTGTACCTGCTCCTTCTGTGTCTGACGGGTGGATAGGGACTCTAGAGAAGAGACACTAGTAACAGAAAGTGAGCCAACAAATGAAAACATAGAGCTGAGTAGCTGACACTAATTTAACTTTTGGTGTAGGTTAGAGTATATGTTTAACAATTAAACTCTTAGAAAATACTTACACTCACTAGATGATGTCATTAGTGATGTCATTGACCATGTCATGAGTGATGTAATATGTGAAGTCATAAGCAGTGCATTGTGGGGACATAAGTTATAGTTAGCTCAGGTAACTATAACTGCTGAATTTCTATGGTTTTATATGAGTGAAATCTGAGTCTAACTATAACATCCCTGTAACCTTGTTTTTTTCAGACAAATATATATATATATATATATTGCTAATAACTTTGTCACTTTTTGATGAATATCCACAAAAGTTGCAGACCTATTCCTTTTTCTACATTGGCTGATGATGCAAAGTTTTGTGGTGATTAGTTAATGAGTGCAAAGAAAAAAGGGGGAGGCCCAAAAGACATGTTTCCACCCATCCATTTTTCATACACTGTTTAGACAGATGTAGTGACAAAAGGGCTGAACGGGTTTACATGGAGTTTGGCAGGAATGTTGATTATTGCGTGGAAAGGGTCCTTTTTTGCTATTTGATCTGAATTGGTTCAGGGTTTTAAGTTATAAGGGACAAAAACTTAGCGAGTATGGGAAAAGTATTTTTACTGAAGTATATATATATATTTTTTAAGTTTACAGAGTACCACAGTACTTTCGTGAAGGTATATAGAAAGTACTGCAATCCCTATGGAGATATAGATAGATAGATATATATATATATATATATTTCACTGAAAAAAAGCAAAGGTTACAGGGACATTATAGTTAGGGTCAGATTTCACTCGTACAAAACCAGTGAGATTCAGCAGTGTGCTTGGAGGTGCGTTTGAAGAGTGGTGGAGAAAGTGGGTATGGCCTCTGACCACCTCTCAGCAATCACACAGTGTGGGGCTTAGTGGAGAGAACAGGAGGTCTTGTTGGCCTCTAAGGACCGTCAGCAGCCCAGGGCACTTCATCCCCCCACCAGCAGCGTGACAGGAGGCGAAAGGTGGATAAAGGGGGCAGGCCTTCGACGAGTTGCCGGCTTGTTTTTTTCTACCGTTGAGGAAGGGGGGGGGGCGCATGGCCCCCCCTTCCCTGGACCATTTTGGGCCCTGGGGACCCATGCCCATTGGGGCCTGTCCCTTTAAGAAAAAAAAAAAAAAGCGAGAAAGAAAGAAAAGGGGACCGAGCAGCCCCCCTTCCGGGCCACTTGGCCCCAGGGTCCCCACCCCCAGGGGCATGACCCTTTTATTATTTTTATATATTTTTTATTTTAAAAAAGGCAAGAGGGCCGCGTGGCCCCCCCCCTCCTGGGCCATTTCCAGCCCTGGTGACCCTATTCCCCGGGGCCTGCCCATTTAAAATGGGTTTCTCTAGCGCACAGACTCATCAATGGGACTGCGGGGGCAGCAAGAAGACCCCTGCGGTCAAAGCCGCCTCCCTGCCTCCTGCTGACATGCAGCTCCCTGTGTGTAAAAAGCAAAGTGCTTCGCTTTCAGCAAGTGAGAGCAAAATGCTCTCTCTTTCTGAAACCGGAGCACTGGCTTGCTATGGCATGGCGGGAGCAGTGCTCAGCCATGCCATAGCAAACTGCAATGTCTCGGGGGTGGGCACCCCGGGACATTGCTGGAGCCTGCCCTGGGGGTGGCTGTCCCCAGGGCCATCTACGGCTCCAGGAGGGGGGGGCAAGCACCTCCCCTTCTTCCTCGAGTAGGGGCCTGCCCCAGGAAGGTGGCTGTCCCTGCGGCCCAGAATATCTCGGGATGGGGGCCACGCAGTCCCCCTCCCATTTCTTAAATATAGAGTTTGGCCCCGGGAAGGTGGTGGTGGCTGGGGGGGGAGGGGTGGCGGGGGGTGTCAGGGAGGCCACCCCCATTAAAATGTTAAAGCCCTGGGGAGGTTGTGGTACCCAAGGCCGGAGGGACCCGTGAAGTCGCCCCACATTTAAATCTTAAAGCCCCGTAGAGGTGGTAGTTACTGGGCAGGTCCATTAGGGCCCCCCCCTCCCCATTTTAAAGTGTTAAAGCCCTGGGGAGGTGGTGGTCCCCGGGCCGGGTCAGTGAGGTCCCCCCACATTAAAATGGTGAAGCCTGGGGAGGTGGTGGTCCCCGGGGCCAGGGGGGGTGCGTGAAGCCTCCGCATATTAAAATGTTAAAGCCCCGAGGAGGTGGTAGTACCCAGGGCCAGAGAGGCCCATGAGCCCCCCACACATAAAAATGTTTAAAAAAAGCCCCGTGGAGGTGGTGGTCCCCAGGGCCGGGGCGTCCATGAGGCCCCCCCATATTAAAATGTTAAAGCCCCGAGGAGGTGGCGGTCCCCAGGGCAGTGAGGCCACAGTTGTATATCTGATAAATCTTTAAAATTGCTACCTTTTTGCCAAATTTGGTGTCATTTCGTTCAGCAGTTCAGGCTGTAGCCGTGTCTAAAGCCGTTACTAAAGTTTACTATAGAAATTAACATGGGTAAAAAGCATTTTGAGACGCCCCCCCCTTTTTTCTCAGCCCCCGCTTGACAGATCACCCCGAAATCTCAAAGACAGCAGCTGAAGTGAGCTTCAAACTAGTTTTGCAAAATTCATGAAGATTCGTCAAACGACGCCACAGATATAGGCAACTTAAAGACAGCTTTTTAATAGAAATCATGTCCTAACTGGAGACCTCCAGTAGGAGATATATATATATATATATATATATATATATATATTCTACAACACTACTCACTCCACTCTATGCTACTCTACGCAACCCCACATTACTCCATTCTACTATGACACACTACTCCACAGCACTACTCAACTGTATGCCCCTTCTCTCTACACCACCCTATCAGAAACCACTCTACTGTATAATATACCACTCCAGTCTACGCCACTTCATGCCCCTCCACCCTAAGACACTATTACACGCCACTCCACTATACATGCCACTCCATTTTATGCCCCACTCTACACACTGTACTCCACTCTACAACATACCATCCAGTTCCACAACACACCATTCCACTCTATGACACACCACTCCATGATACATCACAACACTCTACGACAGGCCACTCTACCGGATCCATGCGAATCCTCTGTACGCCACTTCACTGTGCGACACTACAGCATTCTCCTCTACACCCCTCTACTCTCTGCCACTCCAAAACACTGTAGTCCACTCTATGACCCTCTATGCAACTCCCTCTAGGCCATTCCATGCCACTTGACTCCACTCTATAACACACTACTCCACTCTGCGCCACTGGACTCTACTTTGCGCCACTCTAGTCAATACCAGTCTGCTCTATGCCAGTCCACGCTACTGTATTCCACTCAAAACCACCCCACACACTGCCAATGTACTGCACACCTCTCTGCTCTACACTACTCCAAGGCAATCTATGCTACTCTAATCTACTCTGCAACACTGTATCCCACTGCACTGTATGCCACTTCACTCTTCACCAACCTACTCTACGCTATTGCACTATATGCCACCCTACTCTTCTCCACTGCACTCTGCGCCACTGTTCTGTATGCCACTGCACACCAATCTACTACACTATACTGTACCCCAGTACACTATATGCCACGCTACACCACTGCACTCTACTTTGCTGCACTGTACTATGCACCACTCTAATCTACGCTACTGCATCCACTCTACGGTCAGCCACTCGACTCCACACAAAGCCACTCTACTCTACTTCACACCACTTCAAGCAACTCTACACCACTGTGCGCCATGCCACTCCATGAGAAATTAACAAGAATGTACTGCGGCAGTATTAAAATGTAAAAAAATTATATGAAAGAGTTAATACCAAAATACGATTATATGATTAAAAATATTTTTTTTTAGGATAAGAAAATAGAAATTCAATGAGAGAGAAAAAAAAAAGGCTGAGCATAAGATATAGTTAGGAAAACGCAATTTATTATTTCTATACAAAAACAATATAAACTACACATTTCAGTAGTTTTTGAGCAACTATGCTCAAAAAAAGTTGTATATTTCACATTGCAGATGATCCGCAGAGACAACAGATCTCATTCTGAGATCTGATTGGCTGCCACCACCTCAACTAGGAAGTGGTTGCAGCCATCTTTTGACTTGGGACTCAGATGGGGTCCCCAAAGCATACAAAAGCTCAGGGAGAGGTTGCATGGCCCCCTCCCATTTTAAAATACATACAACCCTGAGGGATGGGCTCCCCAGGGACTGAGGCTCTGGGAGGGGTGCATGGAGACCCCTCTCCTTTTTTAATTGAATTTGGCCCCGGGGGATGGGGTCCCTGGCCCTAATGAGGCTCAGAGAGGGTGGACACATGGCCCCTCTCCTTTTTAATGTAATTTGGCCCTCGGGAAGGGGTTCCCGTGGCTTATTAAGGATTTGGGAGGGGGGGGTGCATGCCCCTCACCTTAACATAAGTGTTTTGGGGATGGGGGTCCCTGGAGCCCAAAGGCCAACTCTATGACACGCAGGCTAAAGGATGTGCGCAGTGTGCGGTTGGCTCCCTTCCGGTGGGTTGGGCACAGGGCGAGGCTGCAGGCCAGTCCCTGTGGCCAATCTCTCAGCATGCATGGCTAAAGGTTGAGCGCAGTGTGCGGTTGGCTGCCTGCAGCCGCTCTACCCAATGCATGCCACTCCAGTGTACGCCACTCCACTGTATGACACTCTATAGCATTCTACTCTACACACCTCTACAGATTGGGGTTGGCTGCCTGCAGCAAACCAAAGGCCATGCGCGGCTGGGGGTTGGCTTCACGTATGGATTTAAAATATTACTTTACGTAAAAAAAAAACCTACAAATTCACTGAAAAGTAAACGTAATGTTACAGTTAGGTGAAATGTTCAGTAACAACATAGTGTTTAAACTCTAAAGAACACAAAAATGCACCAATTATAGTTATTTCAAGTAACTCATGCCCTACGATAAATATAACTGGCGCTCTTGCTATGCACTGCTAATTACCCCACATATTACATTACTCATGACATCATTGATAATATCACTTCAAGATTTGCATTGAAATTATTGAAGAAATAAATTGCACTTGGCAGGGGCGTGAGTTATAGTTACCTTAGGGCATGAATTATAGTTACTTGAGATAACCAACTTTAACTGGTGAATTTCTATAGTTTTTAGAGTTCAAAAATGAACATTTATCTCAATTATAACGTTACTTTAACCTTCGTTTTTTCAGTGAATATAAATATATTCTTTATTGAAACAAATGTGTTACACTGTACCTAATTGAACCTCCTATGAGCGAGGCCTCACTTCTCTTCCAACCTAAAGTACTCAAGATCGTCTGTCTAGGAGGCACACATGCAATCTCACTGAGACTAATTGGGGAGCTCGTAAATCTTACCTGTTTTGTTGGTGCCGCCACCAGAGTCATTTGCGGCCACTACCGATTCCCGGTCCGGGGAGACCACAGGGAACTACTCGCCCCAGCAACCCTTGCGGCGCGCACGCCGCCCACGCCATCGGAGAGCGCCAGGAGGCGTTCAAAAGGGCAACAGGGCTCCCGCAGCGCGGGAGCTCGTAAATCTTACCTGTTTTGTTGGTGCCGCCACCAGAGTCATTTGCGGCCACTACCGATTCCCGGTCCGGGGAGACCACAGGGAACTACTCGCCCCAGCAACCCTTGTGGCGTGCACGCCGCCCACGCCATCGGAGAGCGCCAGGAGGCGTTCAAAAGGGCAACAGGGCTCCCGCAGCGCGGGCAAAGCCCGGGCCAAGGGCAGGCCCGTCTGCGCCCGGAGCAGGCCGGGCAGGCCCCCCCCTTGATAAGAGGGTAACACCTTCGGACTACGTTACACGAGCTGCAGGTGCAATTGCACGGTAAAAACGTTTTTGGGTAACTGCTCACTACTAGCATTGTGTGGTGGTTAGTGAATTGTCGAGCAGTTTGGGGGTCTGGTTGAATATGAGTAAGACAATGACCAAGCGCAGGGGAGTGGCAGGTACCCTAGACGCTTTTATAGTTAGGGCACAATCGCTTCTGAGCCACGAAATAGAAATGACAGAGCGGCGACTTTCATTAGATCCAGCAGTATTACAGAGACGTTCATCACTAGGATTATTAAACCCGGGGGATCCCTTACAACCGCCACTGCCTACTACGTCGCAAGACATACCTATGACACCTCCCGTACCTTCCTCGGACATATCCCCAACACGACAAACAACAACGTTGAATGGGGCAAGAACACGGGCATCTAAGTTATCTGAGGAGACCAAGGGGAGACAATTACCAATTAAACGAAGGCGGGGGTGATCTTCAAAAGGGGGGTGGTCCCCAAAAGAAGAAGAGATGTACAAAAGGAATTAGCCCCGTTGATCGAACAATAGCCCACACAGTCCATACAGTTGATTCGGCAGCTCCCTTGATTAATTCCGTTGGCACGCAGACGGACTTAGACATGTTCTCATTTTCATCACCACCACTAAGACGAGAATGTATTGGGGACTCCATTACTATTCTTACTATGGAGTCAGTTCTGGGAAGTTAATGAACTATTTGACAAGAATTTTAATCCTTTAAGGGAAAAGTTGGAACAGGTGAATGCTGTTATAGCTAATATAAGTGGTAAGATTATGAATCCCAATGTAAATGTCGCTGAGGGGGAGAACTCTTCAGTAACAGTATCAGTACCAGCAAATGTGAACTATTTTGATTATTTGTGTAGTACAAGCTGCAAAACGAAAGAACCCCATATACCTAAACCTAGATTGAAATCAAGGATGGGAGAAGGAAACATACAGGGAGTGGTTCAAGATCAAAATACAAAGCATAGAGATGTACCTGAACGCTTACCCCTTACCCCTGGGAACAACACTGGGCAACCCGATTAGTAGTACCATAGATGGTTCAACGACAATTAACTTAAAACCTAATATTGATACTTTGAGTCTACCTCCAGCTTCGTGTCCTTACGTATTGATTTTGTCTCGTGTTCCTCCTCTTAAAAGCAACCAGAAGGAATCCTGGGTAAACTTACGTAACAAGACGGTGGATTGGTTAGTAAAATATAAAAGATTCTGCCCATCTGATATGGAAGAGGTTATTATGGTTCGCAGAGTTGGGTGGGTAGGCCAATCCCCCAAGAATATTGAGGGTGACTGCGTAGTGGTTAATTTCCGCAGGCCACAGACAGCTCATCGTTTACTAAGTTTAAACGAACAAACCTTTAGTCAAACCACCAGTATCTGTGCCCTGCCGTTAGGTTATTTTTATAAACCACCATCTAGGGTTGGTGGGTATGATGGTGCTCCTGCTTTTTTATCAAATAGGTTTCAGGTCCTTTCAGATTTAGATACTCAAGACTGACAACCAGTCACAGTAGAGAGAGAATTACATCTCCCTAATAATCTTCAAGTTACTATATCACTCCCTGCTAATAATATTTTAGATGATTATATTACCCCATCCAATAATAAGATAAGCTAAGATGTAAGTACCCTGAGTGAGAGTTTAGAAGATTTACAAGGCATAGTAAAGCTTAAAGAGACACGAAATATGCCATTGGTGCCCGGACTTAGTGAAAAGGTGGTGACACCTGAATTGAATCTGATCCTGCACAAAAACGCAATAGTCCTCTCTGATTTGGTCATTGAATCCCATGTAGTTCATGAGACTGGAATACAGTTGGATACTGTCGTGAATTTAGGAATGGGGGAAAAGGAGCTAATGGAAATACGGCTCACGTCATGGAATATTGCGGGGCTAAAAAGGAATTTGCAGGATGCAGAATGGCAGGAGTACATAGATCAAGTGACATATGCTTCTTCCAAGAGACATGGGCTCTAGAAACCCCCCACAAGGTTGGGTATAGAACCTATAGCGTTAATGCTTCAGTTAGAGGTAGGCCCTCAGGTGGCCTTGTTATATGGGTAAAAATCACAGTTGGTATTGATATAACCCAGTTGGACTTCCCATCACAAGATATAATTGGTGTGAAGATTTGTGCATGGGATAAAACTAAAATATATTTCATAAATATATATAATAGACCAAGCCCGTCCAACAAGGAATCTACGGGATAGACCAGCTCGACCGTTTTTTAATGACAATTGATTCAAGAGCAATGATAATAGTGGGAGGAGATTTAAATTGCAAATTTGAGCCAGTGGTGGGTCTTGAAATAATCTTTGAAGATGAAGACATGGCAAATAATATTCCCCCCTTAGAAAGTAGCCCGGTAGTACCTTGTTCAGTTGCAGCTGCCCATATTATGAGATTGGTGGCAGGTCATGGACTTAGAGCTTGTAATGGTCGATTACCCTCAGACAGTCCAAATGTTCCAACATTTAATAGGGGTAATTGTAAGAGTAGCATCGACTATATTATAACATCTATCGGATTCTGGCCAAATGTAAAAGATTTAGTAGTCGATGCTAGAACTGATAGCGATCATTACCCCCTGCACCTGACACTAGCAGCGGATATATTCAAAATAACTCCACGGAACAAGGAGGATATAAATAATACTCTTTTTAATGAGCCATTAGTAAGTAACAACCGTAGAGCGCTAAAATGGCCAGTTATAGTGGGGAATATTGAGGCTATGACGCAAATTTATGTTTACTGACGTCATTGCCCCATATATTGATTTGCCTGCTACAGAGTTCCCTGTAACGATTGTACATCAAGCATTGGTAGAAGCGCTAAAACCTATTTTGAGTAAAATCCCTAAAGTAAGTGGAGGGAAAACTGAAACAAGTAGTTTGGTAAATCCCTGGAGTGCCGTGAGGCAAAAAAAGAGCTTATACTGGCAGCAAAAAATAATAATGTTATGGCCTTAAGGGGAAAAAGGGCTAATTACAAGAGACTACTGGTACAAACTAAGAAAAGTTGGGCTGAAAATATTTGGTTGGAATTAATTAGTGCAGCAAAAAGTAGAGATCATGTTGGATTCTGGCAGTTGGTGGCAAAAGATAATAAAACAGGAAGATGCAGTAAAGACCTCTTTTTGGATGCAAATAAATGGGTCAATCATTTTTCCCGTCTTTATTCTGTATCCACAATTGAAATAACATATGATCAGCAAGATTGTGTATCTGATTCTAGTACAGCTTGTTTGCACTTTAGTTTGGAGGATACATTGGCAGCAATTGACGCAGTGAAACCAGGAAAAGCGCCAGGCCCCGACAAGATACCAGGAGATTTACTGAGACACGATAAAACTGTCTCGGGCCCTTACATTAATCTTCTTTGCAATTCAATAGCAGCAGGTGCACCGATCCCCGAATCATTGAAGGGGGCGGAAATTACTACTATTTTTAAAAAAGGTAATCTTTATGATCCCTCAAATTATCGACCGATCAGCCTAATTGATATTTTACAAAAAAAATTTGCAAGGCAAATTTTAATAAAACTAAATAACTGGATTGAGGATAATTGCATTCTTTCAAAATTTCAGGCTGGATTTAGAACCAGAACCAGCACAATCGACCAGGTTTTTAGATTCCTTTGTATAAGCTGGAAGTATACGATTTTAAAAAAAGGTCACTTGTATATTGCCTTTGTCGACCTGAAGGCCTCATTTGACCTTATTCTCCGAAAGTTATTATGGAAATCATTACAAGATCAAGGGGTACCAGGTGAGCTCCTCGTGCAAATAATAAGGTTGCACGAGGATAACTATGCAAAGGTCAGATGGGGTCCGAGGGGTGAACTGACAGAGGCAATACCAGTAAAAAGAGGTGTGAGGCAAGGATGTGTGCTGGCTCCCACCCTATTTTCGTTATATGTGAATGATATCCCAGAATATCTAATGGGTTGCGCCCACGATTCACCAAGGCTAGGAGGGGGCCAGTACCAGCTCTTTTATTCGCAGACGATACTATACTAATATCTCAAACTCCAAACGGTCTACAATGTTTATTAAATACCTTTGGTGCATACTGCGATATCAAGGGCCTAGAAATTAATCCTAGCAAAACCAAATATATGGCAATAAACCCACATAGATCTTTTAAAAAGAATCTTTTGGTCAAAAGCCAAAAGTTGGAATATGTGCATAATTTTAATTATTTGGGTATAACTTTAGATACTAAAATGACCTGGAAACCGCAATTGGAGAAAAGTAAGGCTGTCTTGCTTCAAAACTCCCTACCGATAGTTAAAAGACATGGGAGTAGTACTTCTAGAGCAGTGTCCCCGCGGCTCTGGAGGTTTTTAAATATAAGGTACAATCAGCAACCCTGTGTGGGGCAGAATTATGGGGACCGTCAAGTAAGAATACCTTTGCGGCAGGGGAAAATAAGTTTTTTAGAAAATTACTGTGCCTTCCAGTGCGTACACCTTTAATCCCCATTGTTATGGACCTAAACATTAAACGTATAGATCACCAAGCCATACTGAGACCACTATTGCTTTGGGTGCGATTGTGGTCCACACCAGAACTTGCACATTACAAAGATGGCTTAAAGGAAATATTAAAGTTTGATCATAGTATGAATCTCCAGTGGTTTAAGCATGTTTTCCATTGGTTCAGCAAATTGGGGTTGCAACACTTTTGGGATGAACCATCAAACTTGATACTGGCTTCTAAGAAACTACTAAAGTCCACTTTTTGGACTTATATTCAAAATAGTGTGTCCCACAATTCTAAAATTGGCACACTAACCACCCAATTTTTATTAATGAAACCAATAGCGAGCTTCGAGTTATTCTTGGATGAAGGGCAGCCACAGTTAGCAAAATCATTATACTTGAAATTCCGATATGGTATTCTACAATCAAACTTTAATACATCTAAATGGGTCAGTAACTCTGGGGAGGAGAACAGCGAGTGCTGCGCATTATGCCAACCTGACACTTTGGAAGGCGATTTACATATATTATTCTTCTGCCCCGTTTACGACAAACCTAGGAAGAAATGGATCAAACCTATATGTAGAAACATGGGTATTAGGGCTTGTCGGGAGGCAGAAAGGATATTGAAAACTGATGGTTCCCCAAAAATTGTTTTCAGTGTTAGTAGGTATTTGTTTAATGTTGGCATAATAAGAGCAAAAGTAGGCTTATGATTTTAAATGATTGCGTCTATGTGTATCTGAAAATATGCCTTTATATAGAAATGCACTTGCACTTTAAAAAACTGACAGACTATAAAGGTTAAATTGCTAGTTGTTTTATTGCACTAAAAATATTTGCACTTTTTGTTATGGAACATCAACCTGGAAGTTATATTAAAGGAATGAATGTATAGATATTTGTACCCTATTGCATCCTAAAGGCATTCGCACTCTGTCAGAATAGATCCCCTTTGGGAAACTTTACTGATAGGAGGTATAGATAGTTACTTATAGTGCTCGGTTACAATAGGGTCAATTGATTGATTTATGTTATTCCTCAAATGTTTTTAGATACTAATCATGCCCAGTTTTAATGTATTTATCTATATATTTTAAATTAGTACAATGATCGGTCATCATTTTTATTGGTTAATGAGTTTACCTGCTTTTGAAAATTTCTAAAAGTGGAGCCTCTTTGGGTAAATGTATCTGACCGTACTTTTTACTTATAACAGTTGCTAACTAGCAAAGCTTTAGAACACCCAAAAAAGTGCCTCTCACTGTTTTCAGTCAACCCCTTCTAAAAACCAGGACATGAGACAAAATTGCCGAAATCTGCCCGGACAGCTGGTGGAAAACCGGGACTGTCCGGGCAAATCTGGGACGTCTGGTCACCCTACAGTACACTCACAACTAATGCAACCGCGCAAAGTAAGGGAAGAAGTTAAACAGTACATGTCTGACTTCTGGAGCTTTTAAAGGGACCATGCACATGTGACTCTGCATCACTAAAATCACCACAAATAGGCTCTTTGTGACATCAACCTGGGCTCCAATAAATATTGTTTTATCCTCAGCGGGTGGCCCCTTTCAAGCAGAGTTTTGAAGTTACGTGTTAAATTAACTCTTCACTCACGGATATTACAGTTCCTTACAACAGTGCTTTGGAGAGGACTTTGGCAAAAGATCACACGAGAGCTCGAACATCGAAGCTTAGGTTTGTACAAGTTACAATTTCGAGACTTTATGAAACCGTGTTAAAGTGAATGATATTGTTATTTTATAGTAGAAACAGTTCTATTGGAACGATGGTATAACCGTAACGATGTTCTACACTTGCTTTGTTTGTTTTTCGCTATGTTTGTTTTCCAACCCCTTTCCATTTCGGAGAAACACTAAAATCAAGTTTATATATTTTCAAGGGCGCAAGCAAAGCAGTATAGCTTCGGCTACATTTTATCAATTCCCCCTTCTAAACAGGGATAAGCATCGCGTTTTAACCCTCTGTGCACGTTACAGCAATAATCTCTTCTGAAAACGAAGTACTTATTTCTAAAGCGTTGCCTGTGATCTGTAAACTGTGACATGGGAGTTACAGAGCCTAGCTCTGACAGTTGGGGAGGAAGTAAAACAATCCCCTGTATTGTTTTCGTTCAGCCAAAGGTCTGTAAAATGAGAATTATATGAAATACTTGGTAACCGGTCGAGCGGTCGTGGGCGGCGCCGGGTGGCCCAGAAGCGACAGTGAACCACGTATTGTATTAATGTGGGGAGGGGTCAGTACACGTAACCATACCTTCGTCCGAGGCCAATTTTTTTTTAATTTAATAAAAAATAAATAAAAAAAAACGCACTCTTACATACATTTAAAGTGGTGTCTATTTCTTTTTTCAATTCCTTACGTTTAATTCTTTAAAGCATTATTTCCAAAACACGCAAAAATGAAAAAATATGTTGCCATATTTGGTTGCAGGACCTCACTCACAGTGCGTTATACAGGATAATCAGGGGGGGTCTAAATGCCAAATGTTGTGAGCGAGAGCGGCGGAGGTTGCCTCGAACCCAGGTGCCCTCACAGATGCCCGAGAGTTCTCTCTGCTAGGCTAGGGTCCATTTAAACGCCCAGCCGCCCCCTGGCACTGTAACACTTACCATGAGCTGCTCTTCACCTCGCCTCCCTGCGCCGCTGCCCCACACGGCCGATGCTCATCTCAGGTAAAAGCAGCTCCAATTAGCTGAGAAACATTCCCAGTCAGAGAGAGGTGGAAGCCAGTGCCCTGCAGGTGAGCCGGCGAGGGCAGGTCCCAACAGTCCCTTCTCCTGCCGAGGACGCGTCTATTCCTGGCTGCCTGCCCTCCTCCCCGGTGAGTGAAGCGGTCGCGCACAGTCCGTGAGCGGCTTCCCGAAAATCCCTGGTAACAGCTTCGACATGTAAAGCCTGCCTCCCAGACGGTGTTATTTCTGGCCAGCTCAGGAGTCCTACCTTGGGGCATAGCCGACCGCTGACCCGGTAGGGCGGGGCCTGGCACAGGATGGAACGTTTCCGGGAGGAGTGGGCGGGGCCTCCCTCGGGCAGGTGCTGCTCGTGGCTGCCTCAGTCATCAAAATGTGTTGTCCTGGGTTTGCATGTCCTTCTTCCTTAGGTGCAATCGGGCAGACATTCTCATCACTGCTCTGTTCTCAGTAGCCTGTTGATTTGAAGTTAGACAATTAGAAATAGGTAAGGGTTTCAAAATTCTCTGCGTTGAGCCAAGGGTAGGGTCACCAGATTTATAATAGTAAACACCGGGGCAGGCCAGAAATAGAAGTAGGAATAATGGCCATATATCTGTCCTGTTCTAGTTTTTATACACACATACATACACCCATGCTAAGGTGCAGAACTGCCTGAAATAATTTAGTACTTTTCTCTTTTTTCTTCCAGACAGCGCAAGAAGAGGTCAGATGTAAACGTAGTCTTGTAAATGCACACATTTACAAGTCTTCCATTAGCTATGGCAGGACCTTTAGTGCCAATATCAGCAACACACTCCTCATCACACAATAGCAATCTCCTGATGAAATAAACACACAAAACACCTTTTTCGTGGAGAAAACTGCTGCAGGTTTATTTGTATACCGAAGCCAACATGGTGGGTTAGCTTACAGGCTATCCATGGGCAGGCAGCCCCTCTGCTGCCTGCCCACCTGATGAGCCAAATTACACTGTGGCACTAACCGATCGGTGCTTACCAATTCTGGGGGAGGGTTTACCCCTTCCCACCTGTGGACCGCCAGTCCACCCATCTACTCACGCCCCTTGAGGGGGGCGATGCATATCCAGGCAGCCCCCTGTTGCTCTGGTTTACAACCGCCCATAGGACTAGTGGGGCGCCGTCGTTCCTCCAGGGTCCAACGCGAGGACCACTTGGGGATATTTGGCCTTCGCACCCTTGTTGTGCTCCTGAAGAGGGTACCCCCTATGTACCTTTCAGCCTCTGGATCGTCCTGTAACTCCGCCTGCAACACAAAATAACAAGTTAGCAGCCTCTCCCACCCCACCCTCTGTATAAACGCCGGGTAAGCGGTAGGGAGGGAAACGGCATGCAGGATAGCCAGCAAAGAGAGCGCCAAGTGGGCGGGAGAGGTACTTATACCTGGCTCCCGCCCACCAGCACACCAGAAATGACGCGGGGTGCGCCGGACCCATAGGGGGTCCCTACAACACTGGACTGTCGCCGTGTGCCATCATGTGGCACTAAGGCTGCCGCCCTCTTATGGGGGCCTCCTGCGTGGGCCGCGGGCAGCCACATAGTGCCAATATCGGCAACACACTCCTCATCACACAGATAGCAATCTCCTGATGAAATAAACACACAAGACACCTTTTTCGTGGAGAAAATTGCTGCAGCTTTATTTACATACCGAAATATGCCAACATGGTGAGTTAGCTTACGGGCGAACCAAGGGCAGGGAGCCCCTCGGCTGCCTGCCCACCTGATGAGCCAAATTGCACCGTGGCACTAACCAATCGGTGCTAACCAATTCTGGGGGATGGGTTACCCCTTCCCACCTGTGGACCGCCAGTCCACCCATCTACTCACGCCCCTTGAGGGGGGCGGAGCGTATTCAGGCAGCCCCCGGTTGCTCAGGTTTACAACCGCCCGTAGGACTAGCGGGGCGCCGTCGTTCCTCCAGGGTCCAACGCGAGGACCACCAGGGGATATTTGGCCTTCGCACCCTTGTTGTGCTCCTGAAGAGGGTACCCCTATGTACGTTTCAGCCTCTGGATCACCCTGTAACTCGTCGTCCTGACAAGCCTGTCATGACTAAATGTGTTTATAGCCTCAGATAGATAAGAAGAATGAGAAAACGTAAACCTCCCTGATCGAACATGTAAAGAACATTATTTCGGATTTTCATAGTGTCTGTTTCCATGACAAACTTTGGACGCAAGCCTGATTGGAAGTCAACAACCAGATGTTCTTTAGCAATGCAAGTGCTCGATTGATTTGCCATTCACTTCTCCATAATTTTCGTGATCCATGTTAGATTTGCATCTGACTACTAGTTCGATATGAGGCCAAGATAAAAAGTCAGTTTTTTGGATATATGTGAGATTTGGCCAGTTTGTGATTGAATATTTCTTTGAGATAGGGATACATTTATTAATGTACATGAGGTGGATTCAAACATGTGGAAACTGTCTTGTTAGAGACAGCTTTAGCTGTGTGACTTAACTCATGTCACCAATACTAGAAGAAAACACAGAGAGGGTGAATTGGGCCAGCCCCTTTCATCTTTTGGATTGCCTGGGTCAGCCTCCTCCAGTCATTTATTTAAAAAAAGTGACATTAATATTTGCTCTGAGGAGTATTTCAATTTCACCATCAAACTATATGCTTGTAGGTGCATTAGTCGGTTTAGAGAGTACTCCCTATTGCAATGTATGGATTTTTCACTTTCATACACTGCAATAGGATTGTAGTGTGTAAGGAAATGCCTCTTTTTGCATGTTCATCCCCATATTTTTGAACTGAAGCTGCTGGTTTTTCGACTCTGAGAGCGCACTAAGGCCTGCTAATCAGACCTCGGTGCCAGTGTTCTAACCACATACAAAGTGTATGTGAATTGGCTTATCCCAATTGACAAGTACTGACTTACTTATAAGTAACTAGTATATGGTATCCAAGGTACCGAGGACATGTAAGACAGTGCCCATCCAAGACTACAGCACTGAATGTGCTTCCCTCTGTGTGACAAAGTGCAAAATAGCTCTCAGCCTGCCACTGCAGACTGGAAGGGCAGTGTTTACACTGCCAGTTCGACTTCGCCTTTCAAACCAGTGGCAAAGCCACCACTTCCCTTAACAATATATGTAAGTTTCCCTTAAGGAAGGCCTAGAGAGCCCTAAGGCAGGGAGATGTATATTATTGAGTGGGACATGCACGTTTATATATGTCCCTGCAGCGAAACCCCTCAGATTGTCGGTTTGCTGTGGAAACATTAGTAGCCCCATTGGCTAATACAGGATTACAGGCTGGCACCCAAATCTGGCTAATGATTGAGTGGAACTACCTAACTGGGTTATGTAAGGTATCAAATTAATTGTGGCATTAAACCCGACCTGATGCCCAGGTCAAATTTAATGTCACTATTAAAGTAGGGCAACTTTTAGAAAGTTGCCACTTTTTGCCCCAGTGGTATAGTAGCCACACATGAGCTATGACCCACAGACAGATCTCTGCCTGCCTGGGAAGTAGTGTGAATGGCTCCCAGCTTTGGATCAAACACAGCCTGCTACAGGGTGAGGTGTTACCTCCCCTTCACAGGAAGCCACTTGGGATGTTAGCCCAAAAGGCAATCTTTAAAGGGGGAGCCGCCTTTGATGGCAAAATTGGAAGTAACACTCCAGATGGGCGGCCTTATGTTCCTATAGACTAGCTGGAGACAGGGCCAGGGAGGGAAAAACCCATCCCCAACTGGTTTTCCCGCAAGCGTATAGCCCCCAGGTAGCCACACCTCTGGGGTGGGCTATGCGATCCTAACATCCAAGGAGGGGTCCTTATATCTTGAGAGTGACCAGAATGGCACACTCTGGTATTGCCAGATGCCACACATCGCCATAAAGTCATCACCGGGATGAGGGGACCTGATTCCCCTTGGATCGTGACTGCATGGTTGCCTCAGGGCACTTTTACAAAAAGGGCGCCCCTGGCATCCTGGACTCCTAAATCATGCTGGATTTTGAAAGAGGACCAAAGAAGGACTTCCCTGCTGCCCTTGGAACTGTGCAAAGAGTGGCTGCACTGTCTGCTGGACTGCACCTGCTGCACTTCGGACTAGCGAAGTTTGGACTATGCCTGTGTTTCCTAGCTGGGGGAAAAGTTGATCCCAGCACCAGACCAAAGACGTGACTTGAAGGATCAGGCGGCTGATCCCCCTGGAACCAGCTCCAGGGACAAAAGAGCTGTTAAAGCCCAAACCAGCTAGTGGCTAGTCACCGTTGAAGATTTGCTGCTAGCTGCCGCTGGGGGCCCCAAGAGACAGATCCTCGATGGCCAAAAGTTGCACCCGAGTCAGCCGGACCCACGAGTGCCGTCTTAGTCCAGGTTGGTCGCCCAAGAGGGACACTAGCCCCCACAAAAGGATTTCGCTCCGACCGCTGTGCACGGAGGCCGGTGGCGCAGCTGTCCTGCTACTTTTGTAAAGAGGACTTCGTGGGACCCCGACCTCTGTGGCTAAAGTCATCTCACATCACCCATGGACCAAGGAACCACCACATAGGCACCCTCATCGCCTGCACAGCAACCGTAGCATCTTTGAGCATCTTTTCATCCCCTATCCCCAGCATCAGGACCACTCCATTAAAGTTTATGGCGGTTGTGCTGTAAAGTTTGGAACTGGACTGGTAAATACTCTAGTGGCCAGGTAACTGTCCAGATCGACCCCATTGTCCCCCCAAACCTTCATCCTGTCATATTTGGTCACCCAACCTGGGCTGGAGTAGTCAAACTAACTTTCACAAACTGTTGAAACGTTTACAGCTTTTTAGCTGACCAATGCTTGTTCGGGGTTGCATTAAAAAGTGATAATACCATTAAAAATCGTTATCCACGAAACCTTCCGGTGGATTTTTCTCATCAAGGTCTCTAAAATTTATAAAAATATAATCTATTTCTATAAATTGTTATCCTGTTTCTTTCGTGTTGTGTGACTTTCTTATTTTGTTTTGTGGTACTGATAAATGCTTTACACTAAGTTCCTTTGTCTAAGCCTTGCTGCTCTAAGCCACAGCTACCCAGGGTTGAGCTTAAGGTTTATAAATGAGCCTAACTGGACCCAATAAAGGTTTTGCAAGTGTATTACACAATAAGGAGACCCAGTCATATCATATAATACACCCAGATCCTCACACGTTGTTTTTGTTTGTTTTTGCCCTTAGCTCACCCATTACCCAGCATCTCTCATGTCTCTTCACATCTTTTTGTACTTTTGCCATCTCCCAAGGAAGGGGTAGGCTACCACTAAACTTGGGATCAGCATAACCGATTCACAAATATTTTGGCCCTGCTCCCTTATGAGCTCAATCTCGTGCAGTCAGGTAGGAGGAATGATGCATGTCCTTCTGCTTGGCCAACATGCTTGTTATGGACATGTTGGTGGTGGGTGATTGGTGGGCTGTAGGTGAATGATGAAATGACAGGAAATGTCTGTTCTGTGTTTACCAAGGTAATTTCCCATGCAATGATAAGTATGAGACATTGGGATGCTGCAGTGGTTGTCTGCTATTTTTCCAACATATAATTACACCAGGGCACTTTTTAACATTTACCCTAATCAGGCTTAGCATTATACTCACGTAAGATGGCCATCTTGTTTGAATACGGTTGTTTATGGGTGTTCATATGTTACAGAACATGCAGCTTGTAATTTGTCTTTCAGGTTGTGGTGCATTTCACAGTTAGATGCCTTGTTTACATCCGGGCCCTATATTCTGTCCTTTGCATATACTGTTTTTTTCAGTTGACATTGTCAATTTCTGCATGAGGGCTCATGGTATTTGGGCGGCCATCACGATAGCTTGTTGATTTTCTTGACTTCTGGTTGCATGTCTGATTGCTGCCTTCAGTTTCTCATCCAATTTCTGGTCTCAGTTCTGCCTGACTTTCAATTGCAGTGCCTCACCTCTTTTGTGGAGATTATTGTTATGCCACAGTGAGCTCTTTCTGCATCACCTCACTACTGGAAAGGCTCACTGTGTTTATCTCTTGGCTTGTCATGGACAGGATCCAGTGTCACCGATTGGATTCCTCTTGCAGCTTTGGGACCACCACATTAAGCATGGATGAGCTGAACTGCACGAGGAGCAATATATTCAGGAGCAACCAAGTTCTTCTATTGGTAACATATTTTCCATGGCAGGTAGAACCTGGAAAGGATCATGTTGGCAAATAGCATGCCCGCAAAACCATTTCAGGGTTTTTTACCTCATGAAAACTTGAGGGCAGATAACACAAGGCACGTAACATTTACATGGATAAACAGCACACGTGCAATTAGCAGATTGGCAAATACTGACGACTTGGGTTGCTGTTTTAGTTGCAAACTAGAGTTTGCACCTAAATGGAATTAGCCAATAGATTTAGTTAGGACCTCAGTTTTTTCAGTTTGGTGAACAGAATAGGAGAGTAGGGTTTGTGCCATTTATCTTATAAGTTTGTAATCACGCTTCTGGGGATTTCTGTTTTTTTTGTAGACCTTGGGTAAGGTATATAGGACAGGTGTCCTTTGGCTTTTCCTATTGAGGTCTTTGAATTAATTAATACTCAAGAATCCTTCCTCTTTGGCTTGTGTTGTTAGTCTCAATACGGTGTATTTTATTTCTAGAAGGGGATTATTTGTACAGTTCCTATAGTGATCTTGATTACTCAATTATCTAAGTATTGTAACTATCCGTACCCTGTATAACAACTCCCCCACTTTTGACAGCAGTTTTAATTTTATAGGGGATGTCAAAGGGGGTGATTGGTCTTGAGCTCCAAATACGGGTAAGATCACGGAGTACAAGAATTTCAAATGTGAGTATCTCTATTGTTATCCCCATGTTGGATGGAAAAAGGTTGATGTGGTTGAAAATTTATGGGTGAGTATGGAGGGACAATGTCTTGATTAGAAAATAGACCTTCAATCTTATTCTTCTTAAAAAAATTAAATAAATTAGTCTGTAGTGTGAAAAAATCTGTCCATTATGTCACTACAAATGAGAGGCCTCTGCTAAGAATCTAAACCTATGTTGCTGATAAAATATGTTTCAAAAGAAGGAATATGGATTTTGTCTGATAGGTATGAGGAGGGATGGACAGAAATAGTTCTAAGATACTTCTAGTCCACATTTGTAATATTTCTGACATGTTTGTCTGTCCCCGGGGTTCTGGTTCCGATACCTGCCCCTGTCCCCTTTGCCTCCCTGGCTAATAAAGATTGGTTTGAAGCACCAGTACCTGAGCTTGAGTCTTCCCTTGAATCTGAATCATCAGATCCCGCAGAGGATTTTGAGAGTGTTACTGCTTTTTGGTTCCTGTATCAACCCTGCGTTTGTGATCCATTATAGTTATGTGACTGTGTTGTCAGTCTTCCTTTTAAGTTCTATAGCATTGAACTCTCCAATGGTTTTGTTCACATTTTCTAACACGTGTTTGGTGTCTGTTAATGAGCCTGCCTCATGCAGTATTTTTTGCAGTTCTGCAATCTCTTCCCGCTCCTTCTTGCTGTGTTCCAGAGCTGTTTCTATGCCAAGTACAATCCAGTGTTTTGAACAAATTGAGCCAGTGTGGCTGAAACCTTCCCTGAACTTCTTGTCTTCTCTAAGGATGCCTGGAATATTACGTCCTTGCAAGCCAAGTGGTAATATACTGGCTTTTAGATATTCTGTAAGCATGCGAGCGTACAATTCTGTCTGCATATTTTTCCACATTTTTCAAGTTTCTCTAGTGTGTCCTGTTTCAGATCGGTTCTGATCGGTTTTTATAATCCCTGATAGTGAAAGGCCACGTATGACTTTAGTTATATATTCATCAGTGCATGTAAGGCCTCCCTATCTATTGTTATGTAGAGAATGTTCTAATTGGAAACATATAGTTTATAAGGCTCGGCTCAAGGGTAGGGTTTGTTCCAAAAAAAGACAAGTTGTAGCGGTTACCGCGCTCTATTTGTTACAACAAACAAGAGCAAGCTGTGTGCCAGTGTGAACCAGCGTCCCACTGGCATGAGGGTTGCTCCTGTTTACTATAACAGTACATTTCCTGCAAAGCAGTTTTTCCTGCATCTATCCCTATGCACCTGGACAATCTGGTTGTGGCGCTGTCGGTTGAACAGAGGGCAAAGATTCATAAGCGGCTGATAAAAAGATAGGGAGCGTTGCATGGAAAGTGCCAGGTCATGACATTTAACAGGAAATAAATGTAAGTGGAAGTGAAAAAGAGTCATTGCAGATCTCTTCTGCTTTCTCTTTTATTTGTTTTCTTTTTCTCTATCTTCCCTTCTGCTACCTCTTCCACTCTACCACTCTCACGTCTCTTCTTTCTGTCTAAATTTCCCCCTTTCCATCTTAATCTCTGGCTCATCTCTGTCTTCGACCTTTCTTTCACTTCTTTCCTCTTTCCATCGCTGCCTTTTACTCTCTTCTCTTTCTGTCGTTTCTTTCCCTTTACTCATTCTATCTAACTAGCCCCTTAATTCCGGCGTGACTCTTTCTTTCTTTCTCACCCCCCACTTTATTTTTTTTGGTTACACTTTTACTGTTTTCACTATCATTTCCCTCCTCATTTTTCCCTTGCTCTTTCCCTCTTGCACTTTTCTTTTTCAGCCTCTTTCCCTTTTCATCTCTCCCCTCTTAGTACTCTTGCCATCTTTCTCTCAATTAACATATCTATCCTCCTATATTCCGTGGCTTCTGTTTATTCCTTTCCTTCTTCCCCATCTCATTTCTTTCTCCCCCTTTGCCTGTTTCTCAGCCTCTTTTTCCTTAATCCTTTAAGGCAGCCTTTTTTAGGTCAAACCTGGGCAGCGCATGCGCTGCTCTGCGAGGCATGCTGTATTCTAGTATGGACTTGAAGCTCCGCCCACTCTCCGCCCATATTTTTGATTGGCTTGTGTCATTGTCCTTTGTAAATACTGTCTTCTGATTCATTAATAGGCTTGTGAGTCCCTCCTTAGTAACGCCTCGTCTTCATTTGTAACCTCCTATGAGGACTGGCCCATTTACTTCTGGTGTTTAATGCGTTTCTCCTAACGCAGGCATGACATGCTTTCCTGCAACATTCAGCGTGCTTTACGCGCTTTCAATTTCCAAGCAGCTTGGGACAATGGCGGTTGCTTCTTTGAAATGAAATAGGTCTCGCATTTACAAGAGTTTGAGCTATTGGCATTGTAAATGACATTGCTTTTTATTTCTGTGTTAATTATCAAAACAGATAAATAAAAGGCATTGTCATTTACAATGCCAATAGCTTAAACTCTCGCAAATGCGAGACCTATTGCATTGCAAATGCTTGTCTTTAATTCCCTCATGCCTATGCTTCATTGAGCTCTAAAGTGAAGCACTGTCATGACTCCTAGAACATACACCATGCCGTCAATTACAACGACTTTCACAGTGTCTGCTGCTGGAATTCTCACCATAATATTATTTCTTTATTTCTGAAGGATGTATCCCAGTGGCTCACAGTGAGGGCGGTTTACATCTGCCATGATTGGCATTTCTTCCGGAGTACCGCATTGTTCATCCCATTCACCAACACTGTTTAATATTTGCCTCATCCGCTTCTCTGACATCATTTGCGGATGCTCAGTAGAACGTTGATACTGCCCCAGTCATGCCCCACTTTACATCAGGTTGCAAGGGCCAATAAGAATTTTAAGCCCCTCAATCCTGTTTATTCAGGGTAATATTTATTAATCACACAGAGGGCTTGAGGAGTTTTAAGGACCTGCGGGTACCGGCTCCCCATTAACTTATAAATCTCACAAAAAGAGGCCCCGGGTCCAAAACAAATGAAGATTCAAATGTGGCATAAAGATGAAAAGTGAAACTAAAGGGGATATCCCTTTTAAGGACAGTTCCCCTCACACACCAAAAGGTGTCATGCTTCATCATAGGGGTACCTCCTCACGTGAGGAACCTAGTCCTCTCGCGGGCTACAACCCCCTCGCTACGAGGGAGGAGCTCAGGGATGTTTTGATTTGAGAGGTAGGGTGTACTAAAACCCTATGTGAGCTGGGTGTGATAGAAAAAGTGTGCAGTGCTATAATATAAGTGAATTAAAACCGACTACAGGGTCAGCTGTGACTTTAATAGCGCTGCCCGGTGTCAGGATTAAAAAGCAGGAATTGCTTGTGGACACAGAGGTCAGTGTTTGAAACCGCTGTGTGCTTACAAGACCAACATGTTTCAGCCTCAAAAACCTATATTAGTGTCTAGGCTTTCGTCAGGGTCGGAAATGTAGCTACTGCAAAATAACAAATGTGAAAAAATATAATAATGATGAACTATAATAGTTTCATACTGAACCAGAAAATGGTTTCTTTGTTCAGTACATCAATGGTCTCCCTGTATTTGGAAACAATGGAAAACATATCATCCAAGCAAATATAAGCATAATAAATATCAATATTACCACTAAGAATCCACAGCTCATTGTATATGCAAAGGAACTAATTCATCATTCTCTTAGCTAAACCCACATCAATTACAATTTATTGTTGCATTTCCGGAATTTATCGTTATGGAAAGCAAACAGGATGCGTAACTCACCAATAGGGAAGATCGAGTTTACTGCATCTGTCCTGGCTCCTTTGGCCATGTGGTACCACGCCACGACCTGAAGGAAACGGTACGTGGCAATTAAAAAAGAAGAGAAAAAGGAGAAAAGACCTATTCAAGGTAACTATGGCTGTAAAATGTGTGAATACGTATCCGGGTTAAAATGATACTGGCCTGAGAACAATGGGGGACACAGATACCAAATGGACTCAAGTAAGACAAACAACGTGACAAAAGGAACAAACACTCCTCAGAGTTGTAAGAGGAAAATGATCTTTGACATACGGGACAATAGGAAGTGTGCTGAATCGCACATGCCAAAAAAGCAGTGGCCATTAATAGTGGACAGTTACACTTCTCTGGCTGTTGAAGCAAAAACATAAATACAATGAAAAGAAATCACTGGGGCCCTAATTTAAACGATCACCAGGAGAAGCCAAGCAAAACATGAAATTACATGATGCCCGAATATATGAGGCTTCAGGAGGAGTCGGGGACCTCATTACAAAAATGTAAATACGGCCAGGAGAAACTCTATTCAGTAAGCTCCAGGACCTGTGATAAACAAGCGTGCAAAAGCGCTTACCGTAACGGGTCCTCGTAACGCCAGGTCATGATCCACGGACAGGTAGGAAAGAGCCTGCCGCGCTTGGGCGTTTATAAAGAGAAAGGAAAGTGGCTGCACCTGGGAATTCACCAGCGCGACTGGAAATCCGGCAAACAGGCAGGAAACCTGGGAAGTGTAGTCCTCAGAGCCCGTCGCTATGGAAACTGGCGCGACATCATAGAAAAAAGGTATTAGAGCATATCTAGCCCAGAGGGACTAAAAACGAGGCTAATATTTTTAAAAAACAGGGTGAATAACCCTGAGATCTCACTAGCCGTACCGGAAAGTCCGGCGGCGGAGTAAGAGAGCTAAAAAGGGGGGTGGGGGGGTTTAGGGGGGATGGGTGGGGTCTCAAAACCAACGCTGTGGATACTGGCTCAGCTTGGAAATGACAAAGTGTATTAAGCCCGAAAGGGTTAAAACGGGGCATGTCGGGATCAAAGGGGTATACCCATCATAATGTGGAAGCATTGCAGCACAGTTGTGCATATGAATACTGATTAAAAAACTAACTGCATATAGGATGCAGACTAAAAGTCACCTGTGCATATGAATATTTTAAAAATATTAGCCTCGTTTTTAGTCTCTCTGGGCTAGATATGCTCTAATACCTTTTTTCTATGATGTCGCGCCAGTTTCCATAGCGACGGGCTCTGAGGACTACACTTCCCAGGTTTCCTGCCTGTTTGCCGGATTTCCGGTCGCGCTGGTGAATTCCCAGCTGCAGCCACTTTCCTTTCTCTTTATAAACGCCCAAGCGCGGCAGGCTCTTTCCTACCTGTCCGTGGATCATGACCTGGCGTTACGAGGACCCGTTACGGTAAGCGCTTTTGCACGCTTGTTTATCACAGGTCCTGGAGCTTACTGAATAGAGTTTCTCCTGGCCGTATTTACATTTTTGTAATGAGGTCCCCGACTCCTCCTGAAGCCTCATATATTCTGGCATCATGTAATTTCATGTTTTGCTTGGCTTCTCCTGGTGATCGTTTAAATTAGGGCCCCAGTGATTTCTTTTCATTGTATTTATGTTTTTGCTTCAACAGCCAGAGAAGTGTAACTGTCCACTATTAATGGCCACTCGTTTTTTGGCATGTGCGATTCAGCACACTTCCTATTGTCCCGTATGTCAAAGATCATTTTCCTCTTACAACTCTGAGGAGTGTTTGTTCCTTTTGTCACGTTGTTT
Source organism: Calotriton arnoldi (assembly GCA_963921515.1). Classification (NCBI taxonomy): domain Eukaryota; kingdom Metazoa; phylum Chordata; class Amphibia; order Caudata; family Salamandridae; genus Calotriton; species Calotriton arnoldi. The sequence goes on along the minus strand of CAWUFW010000495.1, from coordinate 3,296,015 downwards.
GTCTTACTTGAGTCCATTTGGTATCTGTGTCCCCCATTGTTCTCAGGCCAGTATCATTTTAACCCGGATACGTATTCACACATTTTACAGCCATAGTTACCTTGAATAGGTCTTTTCTCCTTTTTCTCTTCTTTTTTAATTGCCACGTACCGTTTCCTTCAGGTCGTGGCGTGGTACCACATGGCCAAAGGAGCCAGGACAGATGCAGTAAACTCGATCTTCCCTATTGGTGAGTTACGCATCCTGTTTGCTTTCCATAACGATAAATTCCGGAAATGCAACAATAAATTGTAATTGATGTGGGTTTAGCTAAGAGAATGATGAATTAGTTCCTTTGCATATACAATGAGCTGTGGATTCTTAGTGGTAATATTGATATTTATTATGCTTATATTTGCTTGGATGATATGTTTTCCATTGTTTCCAAATACAGGAGACCATTGATGTACTGAACAAAGAAACCATTTTCTGGTTCAGTATGAAACTATTATAGTTCATCATTATTATATTTTTTCACATTTGTTATTTTGCAGTAGCTACATTTCCGACCCTGACGAAAGCCTAGACACTAATATAGGTTTTTGAGGCTGAAACATGTTGGTCTTGTAAGCACACAGCGGTTTCAAACACTGACCTCTGTGTCCACAAGCAATTCCTGCTTTTTAATCCTGACACCGGGCAGCGCTATTAAAGTCACAGCTGACCCTGTAGTCGGTTTTAATTCACTTATATTATAGCACTGCACACTTTTTCTATCACACCCAGCTCACATAGGGTTTTAGTACACCCTACCTCTCAAATCAAAACATCCCTGAGCTCCTCCCTCGTAGCGAGGGGTTGTAGCCCGCGAGAGGACTAGGTTCCTCACGTGAGGAGGTACCCCTATGATGAAGCATGACACCTTTTGGTGTGTGAGGGGAACTGTCCTTAAAAAGGGATATCCCCTTTAGTTTCACTTTTCATCTTTATGCCACATTTGAATCTTCATTTGTTTTGGACCCGGGGCCTCTTTTTGTGAGATTTATAAGTTAATGGGGAGCCGGTACCCGCAGGTCCTTAAAACTCCTCAAGCCCTCTGTGTGATTAATTGATAGTGCAGCGGCTCAGCTGCGGGCTTCTTTTGCCTTCTCCTATTTCTTTTCTAGGGGTTTGCCCTGACTGACCCCTTTTCTTGCACTATGGCTGAACGTACCGGACTGTCTTATGATGACACCATTTTAGCTGAGATTCTTACTGCACCTAGTCTCCTTGAGACTCCGCTGACACAAACACTAGCAACTGTAGATGAATGGCAAAAATTAACCAATCTGAAAAGACTGTACATTAGAACTAGTACACATGGCGCAATCATGACAGAATACCTTCGGGGCAATTGTGCCCCTACAGGTCTCATTGTTACGAATGTTCCGAGACTGTTTCTTGACAATTCTTCCTTTTTAAAAGACTGGTCCCTCATTGCGTGGAGATGCACGAGGGATTGGTTAATCTTGATCATTAGTACAGCCAAGAAGGAAGCTGAAAAGGTATTGATACAGATACAGACACTCGAGACAGAGATCAAGGTGATTATAGGCGCCACGGTCTTCAAAAAGAACCTAGAAGAGACCAAAAAGCGACCAAAGAATACAAAGAATCTCTTTTGTCAAACAAAGTCATTAAATTCAAGAAAGATCTAGTGAAATTCAGTATGGAAAAAGTTTACCCATACACCGATGCTTCTTATAAACAACCTGAATACCACAGATCAGGCCGCAAATATGGTTCTAACTACTCATCTTCCGATAGAGAAGATACCTCCAGTGACTCAGAGACAAGCGAGGGCAACACCAACCGGAAATCACAATACAATAACCGGAGGAATTGGCGAGGTCCACAGGGAGGGCACCAATACAATCAATGGTGGCCCCCACACCCTTGGAATTATCCTGCCTTTCCTCCAATTTTTGGACAAGGTCCACCAGGTCCCTTGATGAATTTCCAACCAAACCAACAAACAGGCTATGGGCAGCCTTTTTTAGAGCAAGGCCGAGGCCGCTCACGAGGCCGCCGACGGACCCAACAGCAGGTACACTGGAGTTCCCCGATCGAACAACGGAACACGAGGAGCATGACGAAGAATTTCCAACAGGCGGGCCCGAGCGAGGGACCGGCTTGATAGTGAATTTAAGTAAGAGATCTTTGACTTCAGATGAGACGGCCGTCCTGAACCGGGGTCTCGGATTCGTCCCCCACCAACTTCGGGGACCCCTTTCTAATTCACCAAGAGGTGCACCAATTCTTTAGAAAAGTGAGGCTACACTTCTTCTTTGCGGATAAAGAAACTAGTACTAATGGCCCAGAGATCCGAAACACCGATTTACGTCTGAAATCTACTTTCAATCCACCGATAACAGTTCTACCAAGTGAAGTAGCTACCTTCGAAAAAGCAGTCCTTAAAGATCTTGATCTTGGTTTATCATCTCCAAAAAGGTGCTATGACAATATTCCACGGAAAGAGAAAGAAGCCCTCCAGGCACTCTCTGCAGACAGAAGGATTACCATCAAAAGTGCCGATAAAGGTGGAGCCACAGTGATCCTGGACACAGACACGTATAGAACAGAGTGTCTACGACAACTTTCAAACAATATTGCATATCGACGCTTAGACAAGGACCCAACAGAACGGCTTATGGATCTTATTAAGAAAATGATCAAAGAGGCATTAGACAACAATTGGATTACAAGCAAAGAAGCTGATTTCTTGTGTACTAAATCATCAACCATACCTTATTTTTACATTCTTCCTAAAATTCATAAACCACAGCGACCACCACCCGGCAGACCGATCATATCAGGAATCGGTTCTGTACTGGAACCATTATCAAAGTTTGTTGATTTTTTCCTTAGACCCCTTGTGCGTGATATGCCAACGTATTTGAAAGATACCACGGACGTCATACGCTTGCTGGAAGATAAAGAATTCGATCCCATCACCGATTACTTAGTTTCCTTTGATGTGGAATCCCTCTACACCTGTATCCCCCAAGATCTGACTCTGGAAACAGTGGAATTATTACTAACTCAATTCCCACCGGACAGTATCACACCAATTAAATTTATCATGGATTGTGCAAAACTTGCAATGAAGGAGAATTTTTTTCTTTTTGAAAGTCAGCTCTACCTTCAAATCACAGGAACTTCCATGGGCAGCACTTTCGCGCCGAGTCTGGCGAATCTCTACATGCATATGTTTGAAGAAGGTGTTGCCCTGGGTAGTAACAACCCTTTTAGCACACAAGTTATTACTTGGAAGAGATACATAGATGACATTCTTGTCATTTGGCGTGGAGACGAGCCCTCAATCCATTCTTTCCACAACTGGCTGAACGCACAGAATGATTATCTACGGTTTACCTGCGATTACAGCAAGACAGGTCTTGCTTTTCTGGACCTTTGGATCTACCCGGTAAGAGGCATCTTAGAAATCGAACTTTATCAGAAGCCTATGTCTCGCAATGCGCTATTACAATACGAAAGCTGTCATCCGAAGTCACTGCGAGACAATTTGCCATTCGGGCAGTTTCTAAGAATACGACGCAATTGTTCAAATACGGAGAAGTACAATTTCCATGCCTCTAGGCTAAGAAATAACCTGATGGACAGGCACTATCCAGCTGCCTTAATAAGAAAATCTTCAAAAAGAGCCCTAAACAATCATAGGGAAGCACTACTGGAACCACGCTCCACAGAAAAAACTACATCTAAATTGGTTTGTGTCAATACATTTAGTACTCTCTCCAGTGTGGTCAAGAAGTCTGTACTACACAATTGGGATATTTTGAATACAGGTAAACTCTGTCTTGAGAAACCACTTTTTGCGCATAAGAGGGGTCGCAGTCTTAAAGACACATTGATTCACTCTAGACCGCGACCAGTAGACAAATCAAGAACCAACACTTTGTGGAACTTACCGACTGTCCAAGGGCACTACCCTTGTGGCAATTGCGCCGCTTGTGCCCAAACAAGAGTTACAAAGAGCATAGATATTGGCACCACGAGACCATGGGTGCTTAAAGAACATACAAATTGCAACAGTGAAAGGGTCATCTACCTACTAACGTGTCCCTGTGGGTTAAGATATGTAGGGATGACCACTAGAAAGGTTCGTGTTCGCATCTTAGAACATAAAAGTACGATCAGATGCGCAAAACAAGTGACGAAACTCACAAAACATTTTTTTGATTTCAAACATGGTGCTGACACACTCATTTGGACTGTTCTTGATAAACCTAAGATCACTGCCACCACACCGGGCTTAACAACAAAACTATTGAGGCTTGAGCAACGATGGGTGTACAGATTAGACACAGCGGCTTCTGGACTCAACGATGACATACCGTGGTTGGCATTGACCTAGGCCAATGGCCCTTTTCACCCTCTGATTAGTTTTTGTACATAGATTTGTGTATTACCGTATATTGTTCTATTAGTATTATTCACGGTAGTTTCTGTACATTTTCTGGGATATCTCACTTTTGAGTAGGTATCCCTCTTCCCCTTCCTTTCTTCCCCTCCCTCCCCTCCCCCTCTGCCTTTGGAATTAGAGCGCCAGGTATCTACACTTCATTTTACATAAGCACTGATTAGCCTCAGTTATGTTTGAGCTAGTTGGTACAGCAACTACCTTGTTAGGGATTAGTCATCTAATGCTCTTTGGCACGCTTGCACAATGCGTAGGCTGGTGTTTCGTTCAACATATGGGTGCCTTTCATCCTGCACTCAAAATGTAGCTATTTTCTACATCAATATTCATATGCACAGGTGACTTTTAGTCTGCATCCTATATGCAGTTAGTTTTTTTATCAGTATTCATATGCACAACTGTGCTGCAATGCTTCCACATTATGATGGGTATACCCCTTTGATCCCGACATGCCCCGTTTTTAACCCTTTCGGGCTTAATACACTTTGTCATTTCCAAGCTGAGCCAGTATCCACAGCGTTGGTTTTGAGACCCCACCCACCCCCCCCTAAACCTCCCCCCACCCCCCTTTTTAGCTCTCTTACTCCGCCGCCGGACTTTCCGGTACGGCTAGTGAGATCTCAGGGTTATTCACCCTGTTTTTTAAAAATATTAGCCTCGTTTTTAGTCCCTCTGGGCTAGATATGCTCTAATACCTTTTTTCTATGATGTCGCGCCAGTTTCCATAGCGACGGGCTCTGAGGACTACACTTCCCAGGTTTCCTGCCTGTTTGCCGGATTTCCGGTCGCGCTGGTGAATTCCCAGGTGCAGCCACTTTCCTTTCTCTTTATAAACGCCCAAGCGCGGCAGGCTCTTTCCTACCTGTCCGTGGATCATGACCTGGCGTTACGAGGACCCGTTACGGTAAGCGCTTTTGCACGCTTGTTTATCACAGGTCCTGGAGCTTACTGAATAGAGTTTCTCCTGGCCGTATTTACATTTTTGTAATGAGGTCCCCGACTCCTCCTGAAGCCTCATATATTCGGGCATCATGTAATTTCATGTTTTGCTTGGCTTCTCCTGGTGATCGTTTAAATTAGGGCCCCAGTGATTTCTTTTCATTGTATTTATGTTTTTGCTTTAACAGCCAGAGAAGTGTAACTGTCCACTATTAATGGCCACTCGTTTTTTGGCATGTGCGATTCAGCACACTTCCTATTGTCCCGTATGTCAAAGATCATTTTCCTCTTACAACTCTGAGGAGTGTTTGTTCCTTTTGTCACGTTGTTTGTCTTACTTGAGTCCATTTGGTATCTGTGTCCCCCATTGTTCTCAGGCCAGTATCATTTTAACCCGGATACGTATTCACACATTTTACAGCCATAGTTACCTTGAATAGGTCTTTTCTCCTTTTTCTCTTCTTTTTTAATTGCCACGTACCGTTTCCTTCAGGTCGTGGCGTGGTACCACATGGCCAAAGGAGCCAGGACAGATGCAGTAAACTCGATCTTCCCTATTGGTGAGTTACGCATCCTGTTTGCTTTCCATAACGATAAATTCCGGAAATGCAACAATAAATTGTAATTGATGTGGGTTTAGCTAAGAGAATGATGAATTAGTTCCTTTGCATATACAATGAGCTGTGGATTCTTAGTGGTAATATTGATATTTATTATGCTTATATTTGCTTGGATGATATGTTTTCCATTGTTTCCAAATACAGGAGACCATTGATGTACTGAACAAAGAAACCATTTTCTGGTTCAGTATGAAACTATTATAGTTCATCATTATTATATTTTTTCACATTTGTTATTTTGCAGTAGCTACATTTCCGACCCTGACGAAAGCCTAGACACTAATATAGGTTTTTGAGGCTGAAACATGTTGGTCTTGTAAGCACACAGCGGTTTCAAACACTGACCTCTGTGTCCACAAGCAATTCCTGCTTTTTAATCCTGACACCGGGCAGCGCTATTAAAGTCACAGCTGACCCTGTAGTCGGTTTTAATTCACTTATATTATAGCACTGCACACTTTTTCTATCACACCCAGCTCACATAGGGTTTTAGTACACCCTACCTCTCAAATCAAAACATCCCTGAGCTCCTCCCTCGTAGCGAGGGGGTTGTAGCCAGCGAGAGGACTAGGTTCCTCACGTGAGGAGGTACCCCTATGATGAAGCATGACACCTTTTGGTGTGTGAGGGGAACTGTCCTTAAAAAGGGATATCCCCTTTAGTTTCACTTTTCATCTTTATGCCACATTTGAATCTTCATTTGTTTTGGACCCGGGGCCTCTTTTTGTGAGATTTATTCAGGGTAATAGCCTAGATGTAAGACATCTCTTTGAAACATCATGAGGCCTTCCTTTTTTTATTTTTTTGGGCCAAAAAAGAACATCTTTGCTAGCGTCCATCCTCTATCCGACTTTTTAATTTAGAATTTCTACCATCTGAAAACAAGCATTGGTATAGCCAATAGGTCTCGCCTTTGGGACCTTATAAGTGTTTAGTTATCCAGCACAATATCCTTGGTGCAACAACATCAACTGTTGCATGGCTAAACACTTATAAGGTCCCAAAGGCGAGACCTATTGGCTATGCCAATGCTTGTTCAGTTTACAAATGACAGATACAGCGTCCTGTGAGAGATGCCTTGAGGATGGTGTGGAGATAAAGGGGCTCTTTTTTTTTTTTTTTAAAGGGCCATTAGTGCACCAGATGCAGTGGCATTTGTGCGAAGATTGTGAGGGGCCACCTCATCACAATTTTGTCTGTCTTAATAGCAAAAATGGAGTGGGAGTTATTTTCCTTGCTAACTAACATTAAGGCATGGTCATCCTTGTGCACATGGACAAGGCCCAAGCAACACGAGGCAAGAAGAGATGGGACTTCAGCACACTGAAGATGGGAATTCGAGCACACTTAAGAAACGAGAACCATCCATTACAGCAGGCGCACACATACGCTGTAATTACCTGACGGCGGTACATGATACAGTTTGTAGACTCTAACTTCCCGCGCAGGCGAGGAGGTGCAGCGAGTACCAGTGACGTATACTGTTAGTGGAGTCTTTGTGGGACCCCACCTGGGATGCATTTGTGGGTAGGGCAGAGGGTCTTCCTAGTGATTTGGGACATTGACAGGAAGACAGGATAGTGGTTTGATGATGGTCGGGGCAATAAAATGTCGGAGCTGCAACAACATTCTTGAGCCCTAATCACACAGCCATTAGTTTGCGCTCATTCACAAACTCCCCCATTCCGTTAACACCCTGGAAATGGTTAAAGAATTACTGCTGACACAGGCAGGATTAAACCTGTTACCATGGTGTGAAGGGGAATGGTGCACCCCAAAAGGTGACAGGGAAGGAGTTTCTTCTCCACGAAGAAAAATATTTTGCCTGTAAAAAAAAAAACACACAAGGCAACAAAAAAAGAAAACCCAGACACAGCCGGTCACCTCCACCGGTGCAACCAACAGCACACAATCGCATTACAAAGCATAATCAGGGAACAGCGCTGTGACCCCACCCACAAGACGAAATTAAAGAACTAAACACACACACACACATCCAAACACAAAGAAAATAACACTCAAACTGAAAAGTTGGGGCAGATTCCCACACTTCCAAACAACTATAAGTGTTTTATCTAAAACTGTTTTAGTCTAGGAGCATCCTGCAACTATAGTAATATTCTCACTGAAATTCCGTAGAGGTTAGTTTGTCAACCTTGGAAGGATGAACGCCCGTGACGCCCCTATAAGGACAGAAACAAATCAGCAGCTAGCACTCAACCCGCTAAGTTATCTCATCATTTAAAGTGATACAGTGCCATTCTGCGCGAAGCCCGGTCTCCAGTGAAGTTCCCAGTACTGTGCTCGCCTTACCTTCCTCCAGCGCGTTGTCCAGCTGTAGGTTCCTGTTGTAGTCTTCGTCCATCGCCCCATGCGTGCTCCAGCACTCCATGGCCCCCTTACACTCCGGCCCACCCCCTGTCCAGTTCGGACTCAATGGGGGACGTATTACATGGGGAGGGGGGCTACCTTCAGACAGTGCCAGATGGCAACGGTCGCATCTGAAAGATCTAAAGGAGGAAGGGAGGCAAAGAAGGGGAAACGGAGGGCGGAGGGCCGAGAGGGATGTGAATGAGCTCACAAGAAAACAGAAGGAGAGAGAAACCGAGAAAGAAAGGGGTGTACAAGAACTCCAAGAGAACGGATGAAGGAAGAAGGCAGGAGTGGCGGGGAGGAAACTAAGTGAGCCATGCGAGAAATGTTGGGGGGGAAAGGAGGGTTAGGAAATAAATAAAAGTAGGGGGAAGGCTGAGAGGGAAATTGGAAATAATAAAGAGGGAAACGAAGAGTCAGAGGAGAAAGTAGCGAGGAAACATGGATTGGGAAAGGTGGGGCAAGTGCCAAAACTATAACTGGGAGAGAGAAACAAATGAAACAATGGCGGTCGAAGCAAAAGAAATGAGAATGTGAAGGAGCAAGGAAAAATAAATCAGGGATAAAGTTAAATAAGAACGCAAAGACGGGGGCTAGAAAGGGGGAGCTGTAAGAAAGGATGGGGCAATGAGCAAAATACATTGGGAAGGACTGACAAGGAGGATATAAGAGCTTAGGGAAAAGGAGCACGGGTGGAACATGAAACAAGGGTCTGGGAAGGGGGGGAAGAACAGAGGGACAAGGAATAATGATGAGGGAAGGCGGAAGGAGGGTGAGAAAAAGAGGCAGGGAAGAATGAAAGAAAACGATGATGGAAAGGGAGGAAGGGGGCAGGGAAGGGGACTAGGAGGGAGGATAGATACCAACGTGGACAGGATAGCAAGCCAGATTTTAAAGTACATAAGTAGAAGGAGAGAAAGATACAGACGTGACAGGCAGGGGCAGAGATGTACAAAGCCGGGAACGATGGAAAGAAAAAGTGTTTGAGGGAAGAAGAAGATAAACTAAAGACTAAGAGGCAACGAGGGAGATTGAGATGAAGAGTAAGTCGAGATAAAAAGAAGAAAATGTGGGAATGGACGGGTGAGTCTGCAAGTTATATGTATACGGGTAAGGACAAATATGGATGCAGAGGTTATAGAAACGAGTGGTGCGCCAAAACGACAGAAAAGCAGGAACCCAGTCCGAAGATTTTTTGATAAGTAGAGTTTCTCTCTTTCTGGTTACATCTCGGACACAGGGATGCAGTTAGGCTGCCTAGATAGAACACGTATGTGTTCAGATGGTTCTAAGGCACTGCGTCACATGCATCACTGACAAGCTTACAATATCTTTTTATAATTTGAAAAGGAAGTGCGACTTCTGAGACTGAATCTGTGTAACAAGCTGCAAAAACAAATCATATTTATTGTTTCTTTTAAACTGGCATTTTTATTACAAACACATGGCACGAAACGAGGGGTGAGGAGAGAAACTTCTGCAAGATGAAAGTTGAGCTAATATGTTCTGGAGGCGGCTCGGCCAAATTGCTTTGTTCTTTTTGTCAAAAAATGGCACATGGGGAGCAGTCACTTCTAAACCATTTATTACTCTTAATAGTCGGTTTTCGGAGTACCCTTTAATAGAGAGCAGGCGGCTGAGACCGCTTTTGTGTTGCTGAAGTGGGGGAAATATCAGGACGGCTAATGATTTAGCACCAGGCAGTTCGGTGCGCTGAGGCGGAAGTGCGGCAACGTTAAAGTTACGAGTTTAAATGTTAGCCATGCTAGCGAGGGTTCGCTGGACGGGCCTGTATGACGCATCAGGGGCTCCGCAAGGCTGTCTCGAGCACCCATCCTCGACAAGATTAGGAAAGGCCATGGTGGTACCTGAGGAATAGTACGACGTCTGCACTTCTGTTCAGGCATTTCGACGCAGCTGCTTGCAGTCAGGGTCGGCCTTTAGCACGTGCAGCTGGGCACGAGTATCATTGCAAGGATACTTCACAGACTTGTAAAACAAGGTTTCAGATGGGGGCGAGACTCGCACAGCGTTTACCTCGCGGGAGCGAGCAGCGGCGCCATCTGTTTCCAAAGCGCGAGCGCGATAATTGCAAACAGATGGCGCCGCTGCTCGCTCCCGCAAGGTAAACGCCGTACATGCACGAGGGCTCATTAGAAACAGTGCAGAACATGCACGAGTTTCCAATAAAGCCCGGAGTGATTCCAAGAGGTCACTCCAAAGCAGCACTTGCGCGCTGCGTAGGCGAGACCTAAAAAATTGACTTGCTTTTTTATATATTGTCGTGTCTGTTCAGCACAAGCTGCTGCCACAATCTGAGCTATTCTTCTTCTCCGAAAAAGGTATCACCGCTTTCCTTCTCTCATAGATCAATGATGCTGGTGCAGCTGTAAATGTGCCTTTTGATTACGCAAATGTTCTGTAAGCTGCCCTCCTAAAAATTCTGTAGCATAGACTGCATATGTCCCAGAGCTGCTACCAGGATTCTGTGTGGTCCCGGATAGACAGATAATGTGTTAATGATTTGGGATCTTAGCATTGGCTCTCTGTGAAGGATGGGATCAACTTTAAGGCAGCCTGTTTAACCTCTAGGTGATATTAATGCCTGGTACCATTTTCAAGGGTCTCCAAAGCTGGGTGGTACAGGCGTGCCACCAATTGGTGGTTGAGGGCTCTACATCCTTTTAAAAAGAGTTATCAGCATAATGGGCACAGATCCTTTTCACACTGGGTCACAAGAGATCGAGTTAGGGCCAATGTTTTCTGTGCCCCTCTGCATACTGGCCCATCTTCTTCTTATTCTGGTCAGAGGTCATGGCGGCCATTTGCCTCACAATTCGATTATCCTTCCTTCTCAGATGCTGACTGTGGAGGGGTTGGGTTCCCTTCCCAACAAGCATTGCACCATCTGCAAGAGTCACCAAAGAATGAGCGGGCCAAAAAAAGACAGTGCAGCTCCCCTCACTGCTCTTCTGCTTTTCTGTGGCAGCTTGTCTGAGGTGAGTTCATTGCCTCTGTGCAGGCTTTGTGCTTCCCAAGCAACCTGGGAGAATTGCATCGCTCTATACTGCAGCCACCTCTACTTGACGGTATTTATGTTTCCAAATGGGATCTGTTTGATTGCTTGGAGCATTGTGCCCTGCACATGTTCCACCCTGAGTCTCCATGGGATCTCTCTCTCCTTGCTTGGCAGCACCTGTTTGGAAAGCAAGGCAGAGATCATAAGAGTGTGCCCAAAACTGAGATCCCACATGAGCAGCATGAGGTAGAAATGACGGAACTAACTTAAGAGGCACAGATTCTTGTTATGGAACATGGCAGAGAGTGTGGTACTTTGGATGTAGAACCTAGGGGTGCAGCCTGCATATACGACCTAAAGGTCCAGCCTGGATGCAGAACCCAATGGTGCAGTCTGACGAGGAGAATCGGGAATTGCATGCAGGGGCTTAGCATCAAGGGGGGTGTTTGGAGTGTTACACCCACCTAATAAATATATTTTCTGGTAAATAGTTGGGTACCGGTGCTTTCCGTCGGGTATGGTGAGGTGTCAGTCGGATTTCACCAGGCATTTTTAATACACACCGACAAAACACACACACATTCTCCATTGCTCTGTTTTGAAAGTCTTCAAAAATGTTTGTAAGTTTACAAAATAATGTGTTTTCCCTCACTTAGTAGCCCTACCAATTTGCATTCATCTCCCCTTCTACTGCCCCTGAAGCCCCTCTCATGCACCCTGCCCTCATATAATGTATGTTAACTTTATATGGCAGCGTGATTGTCAGAAACTTTTAAGCTCACCCCCCAATCTTACTGACCAAGCTACGACCCTGATTGATTACATGCAGTAGGATCCACGGCCAGCCTCTAGGGCAGAGTGATGTATTGTATTGTAACATTTATATAGCACTTACTATCCCTATATGGGACACTGAAGCGCTTGCCTACATGGGTAGCACTCTACCCCTTGCAGCAAGTTTGGTTGGAAGTGTGTTGTCTTTGTTCTGATCCTGTGTGGGAAGTGTTTCCGTGTTGTGTATGAGAACGATGGAAGTGCATTTATCTAGTGGCGGCTGCTACTTAACGGTGGTGGGGGGGTGAGTTATAGGGGGTGAGAGAATTATAAATTTTTTTTAAATCACTTACCTGCCTGCCAGCTGCCGCCTCTCGGTCCTTCCTTAGCCAATCACGATGCTGGGTTACAGCAGCATTGTGATTGGTCTGAGCGCGGCAGTTCGGCACTCAGACGGTGACTGGGAGGCTGTTCATGTTCTCCACCCAGGCTGTGCAATCTAGCCTGTGGAGAACATTCAAAGCGCGCATGACTGTTTGGCCTACCCAGACGGCCTAGTAAACTGTCATCGCACTTTAGAGAGTGCCGCCACTCCTCTCCCTGCTCCTCTGTTACAGCCCAGCTCCGCCCGCTCTATACCAGCTGATCCCGGACGTAAAAATAAAATGATAATAGCAAGGCTTTATTATCATTTTATTTTTGCCTTTTTGACCTGTTCACAGAGCAGTTGGGCGATGCTCCTCCGCCTTAGCTGAGGAGCCACCCCTGGGTTTATCGTGTAATAGGATGCAGCACTTAGCAGTGTGATGGATGAAGAAGTCTGAGATAGGCACGCAGTTTATGGTTTTCAGTAAGCTTGCAGCTTTGAGCAGCTCTGCAGGTCCCTTTTTGGAATTTCTTATGTTGAAGGTCCACTTAGCTGCTTACTGTACTGGGTTGTCCATTCTGAGATGTTTTGTTTAAAATTTATGGTCCTGAACAGGCATGGGTTAAAGGGAGAAGTGGTAAAGAGAACTGCTGGGATGAACTTTGTTAATATCATCTCAAATCTGACTGTCGTGAGATGCCAATAAGTGGCTGTAGTAGATTGCTAGTCAGGCTCTGATGTGTTAGACTAAATCAGCGTCCTCCATTGGCCAGTGGCATGTGACAGATCTCTTCAGTTATTCTGTACCTGTTCAGTTGCTATTGGGTAGTTTATTGCTATGGATTGGTTCAGTACTGGGCGATGGATATGACTCTTAGCAGTTTTGTTTTATGCGAGTGGAAGAGTGTTTAGAAGTACAATGGAATCATTAAGCAGCCTATATGAACTTCAATCAACTGTCTGACTGCTGAGTGTTATGGTATTAATTTTAGTGTGCATTATATATTGTATTGTAATTACATTATATAGCACTTAGTAGCCCTGATGAGGCATTGTTGTGCTTTGACGCTGGGCAGCACGCTGCTCCAGGTCCCATGGCTAGTGTTTTATTTATAGTAATTGTTACTTAGTAGGATTGGTCTTGTGCTGTACATGCACCATTCCATGACTTTACTCCAGTTTCTATATGGTAGATTACATTAGTAGGAATTAGGTGTGATCTTTAGTGGGAGAGGGGGATATGGGAATTTCATGAATTGGTTGGCTGAATTAAATAGATGAGCTACAGAGATTAGGTATTGTTAGGTTACACGGAAATGACCTGTAGTAAAGCAGAGATTGTGATCGTTAAATAAGGTGTGGGCAATTTGTAGAGATAGAATAGTAAGTATTAAGGCAAACTTGCATATGATTTAGAGTAGGCTGTACTCAGAGAGCGGCCGGGGTGGCTTCTCCATTAGGGCGGAGGAGCGTCGCCCCACTGCTTTCTCGCAGTGCGAGAAGCAGAAACATAAAATGGTATTTTACATACCATTTTATGTTTCTGCTTCTCGCGCTTCGAGAAAGCAGCAGTCAGGGTATGCCTGGTTGGGGGCGGGAGGGTATGCCTGGTTGGGGGCGGGAGGGTCGGCGGGTCGGGGAGAAGTGGCTTGCCCACTGTTGTGGGCCCTGACTGTTTGGTCGGCCCTCTGGGGCCGACCAAACCAGTCATGCGCACTCTAGATTTTCTCTATGTAGGCTGCATGCAGCCTACATAGAGAAAATGGCCTCCCTACAGGCACCCGGCTAGGTGCTGTCCGCACCAATCACAATGCTGCCATTGCAGCGTTGTGATTGGCTTAGGGGAGGGGAGGGAGGATGCCTGCTTACTGCTGCAGGATAACGCGGGCACAGGACCGGCCAGGAGCGGAGGCGGCGCGGGACCTGGTAAGGTAAGTTTTTATTTATTTATTTTTTACACACCCCCGCGCAACCCCCACCCTTCCGCCCGCCCCCCCACCCTCGAGTAATGTGAGCCGCGACTGGAGAGCGGAGGCATGCAGAGGATGGAAGGGAAGGAGAGAGTCATTTGAAAGAAATGGAGAGTTGGAAGTTGGAAGATTAAAGTCGAAGTCAGTTTTCATGCAGAGTTTTTAGGAATATTGTAGAGGCTTTTTGAAACAGCATGTAAACCTGTAAAATGAAATAACATTATTTGCATGTGTTGCAATATCATTGCATGTTCAAGAGAACAACACATACCACCATCACCAGTGGGTAAACAGAATTAAAATAAATATGGTTTTATTTTCCCCTAAAATTTGATGGAAGGAAAACACAAATTAAGAATGTTGTACTTCAAAGGTTTGTGCTAGAGGTGCGCCTCCCCTTTTCCTTGGATGATCAGGCTGGGATGAGGGAGAATAGAGTCTGTTTAGTGGATTAGTGTAAAGTAATGCTTCTCAAGACAGATAGCACTGGGGTTGTGTCCAGTGCTTACTTTGAGCAGGTGGTTACAGGTCGGCGCCACCAGTACTTATTTTTGGGGAACGGCACTTATTTTTTTTGCATATTATATTTACCGCGAGCAATAGAGAGAAAAACACACAGCAGAAAGTCAGAGGAAGAGAAAGACAGGAACATTGTCTCAAAGGGAGAAAGCAGGAACATGCAAGAGTGAGAGAAAGGAGTAAAGAGTGTCTAGTAGTGGACTAAAAATGTGTGTGGTAGATGTAAGACCAGCCTTGGTATTCGATACACCCAACATTTATCTGCAAGGGTCGCGGGCTTATGAGCAGAGGTTTAGGCACCTGCACTGATTCTTTAAAAAATTAAGCACTGGCTGTGTCTAATCTGGAACACCCACCACATAGGCCCACTGAAGTGTGAGATTCTGCATCTGGCTGTCATTTGGCCTTCCTGTAGCAGTAATCGGACACACAAAAGGAAAGGCCTTGCCTAAAAACTGCCTCACCTAAGCAATAGAAACTGTAGTCCAACTCTTCACATACCATTTTCCAAACTAGGCAGTGCTCAGGAAGAAAAAGTTAGCAGCCCCACCCCCTAACAAGAGCCTTATTGAATTTCCAAGGGAAGCCCTGCCTCCATTCCTTTCCACCCACATGCCATAGGATCAGTGGCAGGACATCGGCCCCTGCTCCATACAAAGCTATAATTATAAGAAACCTTGTGTCAGATCTCAGCTTCCCTGCTTGAATGAATTGTGTGACAATATGAAAATCATGTTATCCCACAGTACCTTGGTTCATTGGCTTCTCTGCCAAAATTGAGAGCATTTAGAAGCAGGATCAATGAAGGGGTGCTGGCGGATGGCCAAACACTGCCTTTTCCAGAAAAGTTGGCCACCCCAATCACAACCCAGGACAGGCCTTTCGAGGGCAGCGCTGGGATATGAGGCTGAACACTCAGAGGACGGGCACTGCACAAGTGGTACACAAAAAAATCCAGAAAAAAACAAAACTTGTGCTACCCTGGCGGGTTTAGCGATGCGCTTCAGAGCAGTGCACAAGTTCCAAGTCTGCTAGGGCTTTAAGTGGTTATTAAAATGCCTGCCACTAAGAGTGCTTTGTAAGCCCAAATCAGATGCCACCATGGGAGCCTCTCTGCAAATGCCATCTTGGGAACCTGACCTCAAGGTCAGCAAGTACTGTGCTGAGGTCACCGCTTGGAACTTTCCTTTGGAATTTTAATTAGACCTCAGAAAGTGGGAAGCACCAGGTTACAAACCCAGAACGCCGCCAGGCTAAACTATAGTCTGCAATAATGTTGAAGGAAAAATAATCATCAGAAGTTGTGTGGTGGGGAGGTGGTAGTAATGTGGTTATAGTGCATTGGAGTAGTTGTACTTGAGAACTCACTGTGAAAACAGCGGTGGTAAATGGTTTGGCGGAGGTGGAAGGTGCTGTATTACATCACATACAACAGATGTAGATCCAAGTATTCACCTCAGTCCGAGGGTACTGTGGCACCTTCGAGCTGTCCAGTGAAAAGTTCCACCCTGACAAGTAAATGCATTTGCGGCAGTGGAAACACTTTTTAACAAAAACAGTCAGTCTAGCACCTGGCCCATAGGAGTGCTATTCTTACAAATCTTTACTTGGTTTACCTTACCACAGAGGCATTGGTCCTCTGCTGGATCTTTCGTCGTCGTAGTAAAGGGTGGAATCTAGGATAACCCACTGTCAGTATAGACTAATGAGGACCATTAATTGGTAGCCAACTCCCAAGCACAGTTTCAAAGAAAGAATATTATTCGCAGATAAATAACTCAAACAGTTCTTTAAAATTAATGAATTATTATGTTAGAGATTCAAAATTAATACAAGTAAGTAGCATCTTTAGCAATTCTGTCATGCATATTAATGCATGCAGGAAAATTCTAAACATTTAGTAAATCAAATCAAAGAATGCAAAGTATGGTTTCCAAGTAACAGGATGGTCCAATTAGAAGTCTCTCAAAGGGACACAGGATTTGAGTTAAATTACACTAGGGGTAAGCCCATAAGTATAGACAAAAGGAAATGGAGCATTTATCAAAGATTCAGGTCTGGATTTGCTAACCGGACAGCTCCAAATAGTCCAGCAGATAAGTTCATTAGCATGAGGCAATAGGAAAATAAGATAGTTTGGCAGGCAGAATAGAGTCAAGGAAGTGATGTAACAATGGCCATGGCCACAGTTCTCAAGAGCATCGCCAAAGAATCCTCCGGCAGCCAAAACCAAAGAAGAAGCAGAGGAGCCCAGCACAGGAAGCCAGCCCTCCTCCTAAATCCAGTAGTCTTTATAGTGCATATATGTTATCATGACGTTGTTGTCCATCATCTGTGGAGTGACCCCATGTGATCACTCTTCTGTTTAGCAGGTAAAAATTGATAGTCCAGGAACTTTTCCCATACGATTTATGAAAATAAGACAGTACATTGCATCTTCACATGTTTGTCAAGAAAAAACTTTAACATTGTTGCTTTGTCCATGGACACTGTCAGATGGTTAGGTTCTCATGGAATCCACACAAAAGAGAATAAAGGAAAAGTGTCCACTTTGTCCTGTAAGGATTGTGACATGATCAGAACAAATAAGCAACATTTGGAAACATGGCAAAGTTCATTGCATCGGGCCATGAAAAGACACAGTCTAACGAGAAAAGTTTATTCAAGCATCTTTAAACTCATATTTCATTTTGTGTAAAACTCCAAATTGATGTTAAAAGGCATTATGACATCACTCAAATATATCATATATAAGCATTCTATAAGGTTTGTCAGTGATTAATTCACATAAATGAGCAAGTGAGATTGTGGAATACTACATTTTAAAAATAGCATTGTGTAAAATAATTTAGAAAGGCATTTGATTAAAATTGTTTCCATAAATATAAAAAATACATACCGTTAGGCATCTATATTACAAATTTCTAAGCTTTAACATGTACCACAGACTTTTTGTACAGATATATGTTGTCAAGTCATTCTGCAAGAAATGCTAAGTTTTCATGTTTCATCTTCACGATTTCTTTGTTAGAAATATAAGCAATTAGTTATAAAATTCATCTCAAAATCACTATGTTTATTGACTCTACCATCCTCTAACTAATCAAGCACACTTTTACGGTGCTGGATGGTTCAACTTAGACCATTTTCAGTATTGTTTTTTGACATGCGTGCTAGGTGCACATTTAAATTTCGTTGTCGTTTTTGGTGGTTTTGTCCTAATCAGAAAAATCATTAATTTCGCTCTAACACATTCATCAGTATTAGGGTGCTCGGTGCCCCCAGGGGCATCTTCCTGCAGAGGGCACGACCTGGGCCACCCCTCCTCTACGGTGTTCAGGTACTCCCCTGAACTGTGGGCACAAGATGTGCTCAGGATAACGCACCTCTCAGGTAACAGACGGGGAACACCACCAATCCCCCCACACCTTGTTAGGCAAATGCCACAGGGCACAGTGAATACAGGCTGGGAAATGGACTGGTACAGGTTACAAATGGTGACGTTCTGTTGACGCTCCCACATGACATTGTGACTTTAGGCGCTTACGCAAGATGACGACTGTGGCCGATGAAATGACTGAAGGGAGGGGAGGGGAACTTGATTTGCCTAGGACCACACTACATGGAAGTGGGATGACGGGATTTAGATCCCAGGTCTCCAGGGAAGCCACTCCAGTATCTACTAGTGTCAAGACATCACGATTCACTTGGCTATTTGATGGCAGTCGGTTGACTGCTGAAGGTTTTACCCCATGTCGTACTTGCACTGTTACTCTCCCCCTTAACTTGCTTTGGTTGGGCGCTCTCCCCATACCCCCCAGTCTGCCGTGACACGATAGCTCAAGGCAGCATTTTTTTTTTTTTTTTTTTATTTAATGTGATTTTATATAGCGCGAACATTACCCGAAGGTGTCAGAGCGCTTTACAAAAGAACCAGTTGCGTTACATAAGGACTTTGGATTACATGAGTTACATAAGAGATACAAACAGAAAAAATTGCAAATGTACAAGTTGTAAAGTCACTCAAGGAAGCAATACAAACAGATAAACTCTAAAATCACATAGGAATGGTAGTAAGTACAAAGGTCTACTATATACACTAGTGGTTAGAGTTATATATATACAAATTGAAAATTCACTCAGGATTACATTTTAACAGTGATTAGGCTTGGACAATTATATATTACATATTTACAGAGCAGCAAATTCTTGACATCGTTCAGCCAGGTGTTCAGGTGGTGTTGCACTCAAGGGTGGTGGTCTCGGGTCTGGAGGGATCCCCGAGTTGGAGATGTCCATAGGGGTAGAAGGCCGAATGGTGGTGGGGGAAGTAGCATGCTGGAGGTCTGGCGGCATACCCAGGGCACTTTCCTTGGACTCATTAGCATGACATTAAAGCTTTGGAATATGGGTAAATCTGCAGCACCAATAGAAAACGGGGAGACCTGTTTGGCAACAGGGGGCGAATTCCAAACAAGGGCTGTAAAGGCTCATAGAGTGCCAGTGACATCCATCTTAGTTTATGAGGAGAGTCAGTCAAGGGCTTTCATTACCACGCGCTTTCAGTTGCATTATAATTAAGAGGTGGTAAGATTAGTTGGACTGACTTATTCTTTCTTTATGGATCTTGGAAGACAGAAAGATGACAATGCACTTAAGCATGTGGGTGACGCAGGGGTTTGCCGCAGGCGCATAAACCCATCCGGCTAATAGCCTCACACTGATCCATCCAAGTGCCACACCCGGATCTCGCCATCCACCCCATCTGGAAAAATACAATTATACCGATATTACGCTTCGTTGAGGGAGTCTCTGTGGCTAGGCTACAAAATATTGAGTTTAGGGGTGCACAGAAGCAACCCTTGAAAAGTAGTTGAGCAAAAAGGAAGGGGTTGAACGATGACTCGTACTGGTAAGATGTTACATGCCAGTGAAAACTACCAACTGTTTACAATTTGTTGAGACTGCAACATTATAAATGGAATATAGCATGTTACTACGCATGCTATAACATCGCGTTCTATTACAACGTGGTCATTACAATGACCGCGGTGTTAGAACGCAATACCTTTACATCGCAAGTCATTAGATCGACTTGCTGTAGGGGGCGCTCTGGATTTAGGAATAGTATAATTTACTATTCCAACTCCAGCCTGCGCAACAGTAGGGAAGGTGTTGGAATAGTAAATGATACTATTCCTTATGTTAGAAGCGCCCCCTACAGCAAGTCGATCTAATGACTTGCGATGTAAAGCATCGCGTTCTAACAACGCGGTCGTTGTAACAACCGCGTTGTAATAGAACGCGATGTGATGACAGTGTTGTAAACTCTGTTTCCCTTATAAATGGTGTACGTGTTATAGAAGGCATTGTGTTTCCTTGACAAATGTATGTATATCCCCCTCTCATGTTGCCACAAAGTGTTCCACTGCACGCACATCACTCCTACATGGCACAAGATCCATGGCGCACATCATCATCTGTGACGTATCCATGACATCATCTTAGGGTTTACTGAACTGGAATATACCTGGTTCGGTAGAGGGAAAGGGAAAGGAAGGGAATGCAAAGACTTTCTTTTGGTATAGCCTGCTTACCATAGGACGTAACCCCTATGGCATTGTAGTTGTCAGGATCCAAATTCACTCAGAGGTAATCAGTTAATGACGAAGTTCTGACCTTTAGAGTGGCAGAGAGCTATGATTTGGCCATAAATCATTCATTCTGACTTGGCGCTCTTCCCTGTCGCCTGGAAAATGCCTTTGGTGGTTAAATTATGGCTTCAAGAGACTATGAGGAACCTTCTAATGATGTCCAAGCCTAATTGTAGGTATTTGATAGGTCCATTTCTACATTCCTAGTCCCAGACAGATGCTGAGCATTTTACGGGGAATACTTTTATTGTAAAAGGCGCATCTCTAAGATGAGGTTTTATATCTGCAGCCGGGTGAGACCAGAAACCAGGATAAGATTCGAAAGGGGAGTGAGAATATAGACGTCAGTTGGACAGTACTCTGTACAGTTGGTTTTCCTTCACACATATTCAGAATTTTAACATGAAGGTACATTTGTGTGCTCAAAATCAAAAACTTCATTAACCAAGTGCCAAAGCCGGAAGTAAACCACAATTCTCTGGGTTGCAAAGGCAGAAATGTAACCCCTATAACACATCTCCGCTGGTATATACGGACTAGTTTAACCTCGAAGAGATTCCATTCACTGCTCCAATCTAGTCCTTGGCCTTAAAGAATACAATCTGAAAAAATATACAAAATTCAGGTTTATTGAAGCATACCATTCCATCTAAAATTCTCAAAGTTTGATTTAACACCAATTGTGACTTTTGCTCCAGGGTGCATCATATGGGTACACTTGGCTGCATGTCATTGCATTCTAGGCTGCGCCCAATAGCAACGCAATCATTTTTGCCTGCAGTTGTTAATAGAAGTATTTAACTTCCTCCTGACAGGCAGTCATAACTTGCCTTCCAGAAAGAAGGATGAGCCTACACTGGGCCGTCTTAACAGCATTATAGGCCCCCCGGGCAAAGCAGTGCACTGGGCCTGCCTACACAACCACTCACAGGAATAAAAATGTTTAATGGAAAATTAATGTTAAATTCTGGTCTGCATGGGGCCCCGGTCAACTCCCCAGCGTGCCCATACATTAAGACGGCACTGAGCCTACATGTGGCCTCACAGGCACTGCCTGTACCAGCATACCCGGAGCACTGAATGCCCCGCAGCCTGTGGCACTAAAAGTGGAACTTGTTACTCTAGCACTGGGCTGCTTTTACTTGACTGAGCACTAACATCCGTAAAAATGTTAACCAAAAAGGCAGGCATTTATTAACAAATTAACTGAATTAAAGTAGAACACATACACAAGATGTCCTGTACCACTTATTTTTAGGAACACCTTCTTGCTTAAAGACATCATGCAACAAACGTAAAAATATGATAAATTCTCTTCTACACACCAAAAAGTGTATTTATTTTCATCTTAGTATATCGGATTATATCACTGCATTGAGAGGCATTTATTAAAAGTGATTGTTTTCAAACATGAACTTAGAAACATTCATGTCTCCTTCTGCCCTGAAGACAATGAACCGAGATGCAAGTCACTAGTCATGAGCACCCTCTGTGTGGCCTAGATTGTTGGCAAATATGGACCTGCATTAACGTCTATCAAATCAAACACAATAGAGAGTGTTGTACAGCTCACACACTGAACACATGTATGTCATGCTGTTCTCATATGTGATAACGATGAAAAAGGAGACAAAGTGAAATAAAACAATTGCCTAGGGTTACACAATTTTTCCAAGCAGGGAAGCTGCGATTGATCCAAGGTGTTCTGATTTCACATTCTGCAACTCAGTCACTAGATGGTATCTCTTTCCCTTTCTCATTTTACATAAAAAGTTAATGCTTTGTCTGTAAATCTTTTCATTCTTTATAAATGAGGTTAGGGCCTGAGTGGAAAACATAGGCCACATGAAGGTGCAGCTCATTTTGGGCTTGAAGATTTAAGAGAAGCTTGAAGTTAGCCAGAGCCAGGCACCTGGCTCGAGCTTGGCTCAAGAATGTATTAGTTCGCCCACCTCTATTACATAACTGCAAAGAATGGGACAAGGAGGAACATGATTTGACCATCCTCTAACAATCTGGTGCAGCAGGAGCCCTTCCACAATAGTGCCGGACTCTTTGTTTCAAGGTCCATACCTTTCTCAGTACACCATACTTTAGTGGCGTATTTGAGACTTTGGGGGTGCTTTGGGTTATTATCGTGTTTTCTTATCACATAATTACTACCTGTGTTTAATTTGGTTTACGTTTTTCCTATCGATGTAAAAAAAGTAGTAGAAAAATATTTTCAAACAAAAAGTGATTACCCAAGAACACACAACTTGTCACAAGGGGAGGTCAGGTTAATAATAAACATTCCTTCTGCTTCCATAGTTTTTGGCTTGCTCATTACACAAGAACAGGAGTCTGAGTGATTCCGATGGTGAAGCACTGGGACGACTCATACCAAAGAAGTGCCACTGTGATGTGGAACCTGACCACACTTTTAATAGAGTGCACCACAAGCATATTTTGGCACAGTGGTAAAGCCAGGATTATTAAATGTCAAATCTCCTCGTACCCTGCCTAAACTTTTTGCACTGTACCATGTCGTGCAGCGAATGTTGAGTGTTTGTTTTTGCCCAGTCAGTGAATTGCACATCTTGTTGGAGAATCTTTGTCAATAACTTTTTCATAGCTCTCACTACCTTCACTGACCATGTTTCTAAGCACCATTATTGTTTAGAGATAAGAGACTAAAAGCATAAGGAGATTTTGGGGCCTTATATTCTACTTAATTCCATTGAATAGTCAAGTTACTTCCTTTGAACATTAGACTCTCAAAAGGTAGCTATAGCAAGCAGAGAAGCTGTAGTCCAGGGTGCAATGGAGGGACAGCAACTCAGATACAACACAACACAGTATTGTCAAACAGCGGCGGCTCTTCCACTGAAGCGGAGAACCGTCGCCTCACTGCTTTTCAGCAGTGCAAAAAAGGAAAAAGAAAATGATAATAACACGATGTTATTCATTATCATTTTATTTTTCTGTGCTGAAGCCAGTTTTGGGTCTGGGCTTGGCAGTCGTCACAGCCAGCAGAGGGAGGAGTGATTGGTGCACTTACGTGCGCATGACCATTTGGCCGGATGTCTTGGGCTGGCCAAACAGTCATGCGCACTTAGCATGTTCTCCACCCAGCTGTATTGCACAGCCTGGGTAGAGATCATGCACAGGCTCCCACTCTCTGTCTGAGCCCCGAACCAGGCCGCTCAGGCCAATCACGACACTGCTGTCATGCTGGTAACAGCAGCGTTGTCATTGGCTAGCTTGTGTGCTTCCGGTTGACAGAAGAGGTCAGAGGAGAGGTGGTGGCCGGCAGGTAACTGATATTTTCTTTTCTTTTTTTTAACCCCAGGCCGCCCTACCACTACTGCCCTTGAGCAGCCTCCACTGATATCAAATCTATGCCTCTTCTATAGGGTAGGACTTTATTTTAGAGGGAAATATGGAATTAAACTCTCCAAATAACTCCACAGACTCACAGTCCACACTATGTACATGCTTCGCTCCCCAAGCGCCCAACATACTGCCGAACCCCATCCTGCTGATACCAGTGCGGCCCATGGTCACACCACAAACTATACTTTTTTGGCCCCAGGGAGAATGATTGTGAGCACCCATGATAGCACTTGTGCTAATTAGTGCCAGTGATAACTACGCTCAGACCAGCACAATGAGCATTGCAGCGGCCAAACTATTGGATTCTGTGCAACCTGCACGTGCTGTATGAAAAACTGACCTTGTTTATTCTGCACTGATACTGCTTCTCAGAGAGAGAGAGAGAGAGCGAGAGAGAGGGAGAGAGCAAGAGAGAGAGAGAGAGCGAGAGAGAGAAAGAGAGAGAGAGAGAGAGAGCGAGAGAGAGAGCGAGAGAGTGAGAGAGAGAGAGAGAAAGAGAGAGCGAGAGAAAGAGAGAGAAAGTGAGTTGGAGGAACACAGTGGATATGAGAGTGAGACAGACGGTGGTATCAAATGCCCCCTTCTGAATCTTGTAGTACACACAGGGCTTTAAGTGGGCCGGGTCTCACCGGTGCTGAGCACCGGCAGTTTTTTAAAGGGGGCCTCGAAACGGGTCTCTATTGAGCTCTGTTTTGTGCCCTGGCACAAGCGGTCCGTTTTTTCCCGGACTGCAGTGACAGCAGGCACATCAAGTGCGGGTGCTTACGCTGCTCACTTCTCACTAGTGGAGAAGTTATGGTATGACTTCATGACAGGAGAGGGTTGTAGGGGAAAGGAAATCCTTTAAAGAGAGTCATTTTCTCTCTGGATTTCCCTCCTCTTTTTGGAACTCAGGAGCAGCAACATTGTCGTGGTGTCACCAGGTCTTTAAGTGGAAGCTTTTTCAATATTATATACAAGCCATACTTGCTCCTTATTTATCTTATGCAACTAACAACCATTGACAAAGCCAATAGTCCTGACTTGTTGTAGGTATGATGTTACTTGTTGTATCATATATCTGGATGCAATGACAGAAACAGCAAAATACCAGTCGGGCGGCACACTATGCTAAACACAGATTTTTAGCTTACTGTTTTAAAGCCACGCCCTCAATTACATTGGCCACGCCCCTTTGAGAGACCCCCAGTTTTTTCATCCCACTTAAAGCTCTGAGTACACATTCCGCACACCTGAGACATAATGAGACCGCGAGAGATAAACAACAAAAGCAGGTATCATTTTCCCACCACTCAATGAAAAACAAGACAGCCTCGTCTGAGCTGTGTGCAGTTCATATTTTGTTGGCGTGTCACTGCGGGTGAAAATATCAGATGACGGAGATTTGGAAGCTGGTGTCATGTAATAGCGTTCGCTGATTGGCTCCTCTTGCCAGGGTTTCCATCCTTGCTCATTGGCTGTACTGTGTATTTATCCATGGAGGGGGAGGCAGAAGAGAGACTGGCCATGATGTATTCAAGAGCTCCTTACAATAAACCACTTAGGCCCTCGTTACAATCCGGCCACTATTTTGGTACGTTTAAATATCGCTGCCGGTAATTGGCTTTAAGGCGGGTGGATGTTGTATTGAAGCAGAGTTCCGTGTTTCACACTTCCAAATGGCGTTTGCAGGTATGTCAATTTGAAAGAAAAATATATGGGGATTTTTAGGTGCAAGACTAAGTAACAACCCCCCATTTTAGCAGCAGATATAACACAGTTTTCAATTAATCATATGTAGTTTTAGGAGTTTTAGGAGTTCAGGAGACTTCTCAAGACCTGGCTTTTCGAGCAATAGCAGCACCCACCCCCATCCTCCCCCCCATGCGCCTTGAGACCCTCGCGGGTATGTAGTGCGCTCTATAAATGTATTGATTGATTGATTGATTGATAGTTTTAGATAAAAAGAAATAACGCAAGTGTTCAAGATTTAAAACAAAAACAAAAAAAAAACACCTTTCTGTAAAAACTTCCTTGTGACAATACCAAGGTCCCTTCAAAGGTATTTATTTGTGTCTGATGCCTCTGACCACAAACTGTCTTCTCCCTTCCTTAACTTCTTTGAAGTACATGGTCCAGGTAACATGGACCCCCCTGAACTGGACTTTAGTGCATAGCAATCAGGCTCTTGCGGTCAAGAAAACCCTCTAAGGAGGGGGACAGAGAGCTAAACAAGTGAGAAACATACCGAGAGGAAGGGGAAAGGGCATCAGAGAGAGTCAGAGAGGAAGATACTGCAATGCAGTTAAACATGAAAGTTAAACATGGTGTGAAAGTCCATGCTTGTCAGCGTTTCAGAAGCCACCGGCTGAATTTTTAAAAATCCATTCTGAGAGACTTATTAATCTCCCATGGACTTGCATTAGCAACTTTGCAGTGCATGTCAGGATAATGAATTCAATGGAAAAGTAAAGGGACAACGGGAGCCCCTCCATAAGGCAGGAGCGGATGGATATATGTTTGATGAGTTTTGCTCTGTTCATATTTTGCATTTCATTTCCGCACGTCCCCCTATCACTTAAACTGATTTAAAATCTGCCGTGCGTTTCATTTCGTAGAAAAGAATCCTAGCCACGACTTGTTGATGCACTTTCTTGAACACTTTTTCAAAGAAAAATATTATTTTTTATTGCGCTTCATTAACTGTAACTTTGAACCGAATGCACAGATCATACTTGGCCCGAGGCCCAGACCTTATTCATGCGCCTGGAGCGTGCATCAAATATTCTCGCGCGTGCCTTGGCGTGGACTCGTGCTTATATTTAGAATGGAACCATGTGCTTCATGAGGGTGCTGGAAACGGCCTGCATACGTGTTACCTTATGGACAGTAAGAAAACGTGTTCTTTGTGTATAATATTTTTTAGGTGCGTGTCTATCAGTGCAGCAGGTGCAGTGGCACCATGGCCCATGACTGTGAGGGTTCGCTGCACCCCACTTATGGTTGGCTTTCACTGCATAAACACGGTGCTGGACGGCCGCTTTCTTTGCTGACACCTTGGCACGTTGCACCCTTCTACACCACTGACAGCGTTTCTTGTTTCACCTTTGGCATTGCATGTCTTGTTTGTTGTGCCACTCCCCGCAGTGTGGCAAGGGCGGAGAGGAAAGTTGTCCCTAGTTTCTCTGTTAGATGTGTAAACAAAGGAAAGGCAGCGTTCACCTTCCCACGGGCTCTAATGTGAATAAAAAGGTACAGTGACAAACTCAAGACAGGGGGACGCTTCATAAAACTACATGTGAGCAGACGAGGCCTTTCAGGTGAAGGGCTGGTGTTGTGGCCTGCACCGGAAGTAATTACACAACTGTGGGAAGGGTTTTAGTGATAAAAAAATGTGCTTTTATTGCTGAGCGAAAATTGTTCCCTCTGACTATTTGCCAAGTACTGCCCACAACTCAGTTGTAAAAATGGGCTAATAACCTGCACAAAATAGGTGTAAATGCCATTTGCGTGCGGCATTTCTAATTATTTGGCCCAACCTTTAAATTATTACATCAAGTGCTCCACGCAAATATTATTTGTGCTAGGTTGTTTTTCTGTGCCCTGTGCTTTACCCTGTGAATCAAGATCAGAAGTGTCGTTTCAAGGCCTGTAGCTATATTATCAGCATTTCTCCCAGTGTCGACTCTATTACTATATCTGGGACCACAGCATTTCTACAGACCAATGCAGTATGACGCTTTAGTCAAAATGGCTGACATTTTATGAATTTGTTATCTTTCTCATCTTCTTTCTCCTCATTTATCTACTTTTCTAGGAGTACACAACAATCTTATTGGCAGCCAATTTGGATTTCATTTCAGAAGAGGCACCAAATAGCCATGTTCCTTGAGATGAAAGCGGTTTGTCATATTGTAGATAAGGGTGACATAGCAGGAGTGGTCCTTCTGGGCGTCCATGCTGCCTTTGACATGGGGATATAAAAAAGCATAAGACCCAACTCCATGTTAAGTAGTCCGCAACTTCATTTTCCGTATTTCTGCAAAATCATCAACATGTCATCTGTCCTTATCTTTCAAGAACTGTGAAAGTGTCAAGTAATTTAGATCTAGAGATCAACAAAACATCTGATGCGACATCAGTCTGGAGGGAGCAAGTGCCTTGTTATCTCAATTTCAAGGCCAAACAAAGAACAATAGTCAAAAAGTGTAGTCTGAATTGTCATACTTTTACACTATATGTTTAAAGGAATGCGTACTAATATAGAATCTTGATGCCTATTTGTTATAACAACCAAAAAGGAAGGTTTGGGTCCACTTCTACCTGGTCTGGACCACTCAATTATCTATGACAGCGAAATGACCAGATAGTTTTTTTGCAATTTAGTTAATCAGCACTTTAGACCAATAATTCAAAAGTGCGTATGGTTTTATTTTACCAAAATTCAACAATATTTTATCGATATAATGTAATCGAAAGACATGTCATGAACATAGACACACATTGTGCATTGTAACAACATTAACAAACATATAACTGTACATATCTCATTACAATACAAAGAAAATGACAATCATTATTTACAACATAAAACACCAAATTTTCATAACATGCACTCTCCTAATGATAGGAAAGGCTCCAGTCCTTATATATTTTTACAAAATCACAGGCGGACCAATACCAGTTTTAACGGTCCTGCCTGGATTGGGCTGAAGGTGGCAATACTAAGCTCGGGGTCGTATAATTGTGGGGAATGATTTCATTTGGACAATTCCCAAGGACGCCCCAACGTTCGTTTGCCTCAACCCAAATGCCAACGCGTTTCGAACCCTGTGTTGTTCAAGGGTTCTCCTCAGGACGGGACTGGAAAGGAGGATTCAACTGTTTGTACACGTGTGCCAAGATCCCTGGTGCGGTGGATTTTTTTGTTGTTGCAACTCTTCAAGTTAATATGAGCTGTTATGACGTTCTTGTCGGGCCTGGTTGTTCTCATAGGTAGCGTTCTGTTTTTACGCACTATTCTCCTTCAGATATGCTTCCTAGGTACTGCATCATGCTGTTATTCGTCTGTCCGTGTATTGTGATCTTGGCACACGTGTACAAACAGTTGAATCCTCCTTTCCAGTCCCGTCCTGAGGAGAACCCTTGAACAACACAGGGTTCGAAACGCGTTGGCATTTGGGTTGAGGCAAACGAACGTTGGGGCGTCCTTGGGAATTGTCCAAATGAAATCATTCCCCACAATTATACGACCCCGAGCTTAGTATTGCCACCTTCAGCCCAATCCAGGCAGGACCGTTAGAACTGGTATTGGTCCGCCTGTGATTTTGTAAAAAATATATAAGGACTGGAGCCTTTCCTATCATTAGGAGAGTGCATGTTATGAAAATTTGGTGTTTTATGTTGTAAATAATGATTGTCATTTTCTTTGTATTGTAATGAGATATGTACAGTTATATGTTTGTTAATGTTGTTACAATGCAGAATGTGTGTCTATGTTCATGACATGTCTTTCGATTACATTATATCGATAAAATATTGTTGAATTTTGGTAAAATAAAACCATACGCACTTTTGAATTATTGGTCTAAAGTGCTGATTAACTAAATTGCAAAAAAACTATCTGGTCATTTCGCTGTTATAGATATTTGTTATAACAAGCATTCCTATGGTGATATTGCAAATTCCATCTAAGATAAGATGCAATATAAAAGTACTGCCACTTGACCACTTGTTAGGAGAGCTCCTTCACCCCAGATTATCGTGTGCAAGATACTGCCAGAGATGCTGCTGCCGTATAGTGCTTTCTACTGAAAAGATGATATCGAGCCCGGCAGGAATTGGTGTTAATGCTGAACTCATGTTTGCTTTTCACAGGGAACACAGACTCCCTGACTCCTGATAATTATAGCATTCTGCTATAAACAAGGTATGCAGTGTGCTCATTATCCCTCAGAAAATCTAGTTGCAAGTTATTCTACTTTCATGCTCTCCTAGTATAGCACATAGAAGTAGGTTTTTGGGTTTTGGGTTTTTGGATGACATGTTAACTGTGTTAGAAATGTTCATTTTATTTTCGTTGTTCACAATGTGCATTTGTGCTGTTTTTAATCATATTCTGTGTGATTATTTTAGAAGTGTTCAGCAACAGGATGCACCTGATTAAATAAACGTGCTTTTTAGTTAAAGTGTCTTTGTCTTAGCACATCTTGTGTCTGTGCTATCGAAGAGAACAAAAAAGGTTTGTTTCTGATCATGATGGTATCCCTGGATCCCTGTTTAGGGACTGTTAGTAACCCAAAAGCATTAACTTAATTTTAAGTATGTATTGGATGGTGTTCTACGGAGCTATAAAAACCCCTCTATCACATTCAAGCATATTGCATTGAACTAAGTTCACTCGTGTCACCTGTAGGTTTTAAAGCAAACCTTTGTAGAGCTGAGCCAGAGACTCAGTTTACACAACAATGATTGACCACACTAAATTAGCTAATCGTTTGAAGGAGGTAGGAATAGAAAGCAGGATTCTAAGTGTCTTTAACTCATTTCTTGAAGAACGGATGCAACTGGGAAATGTTATTTCAGCAAATGTGGCGTTTCCTCTGGGCAGTTGAAAGCTCCAGCCTACTTCTGCCAATGGTCTACCACCCAACCGTCAACTACAAGTTAGAGGCAGGGATAAGGCCCCTGAACTGGTGATATCACAGCAGCAGCCCACCAAAACAATTAGTGTGTAAGGCATGAAAGCTGGTATTCATTGCCTGATTTTTACTTATCCTGTTTGGATGAGTAGTGCCAGTGGAGTGGTGGTGGGGACTGACAGCTCAGAGCTAGTGATAGCCAAGTCCTCCTGTATCCCATGGCATTTGGTAATCAATAAGATTATCATGGTGCCTACAAACCCAACGGCAGTGGAGAATCCACTGTGGAGCAGGAGGAAATCCTAGGGATCCTGCAGGGCTCAGTGATCTTGAGCTGGATTTAGCTGGAATTAGCTGTGCAGGATTCCTTGTGTTTGCTGTGCAGGATTCCTGGGCAGAACAGGGATGCCAGAATGGCGGTGATCACACCACCATGCTGATGTTTTACTGACCTGCAACCACTCATCTGCACCTGAGAGTATTACCATTAGCGGCTGTGTTGAGTGATGGCTGATGAAAATGCATGCAAGCAACTGGAGCAAATATGGGGAACACGTCAAGACACTACGGATAAAAACATCTTCAAATAAGCCCTAAAACGCTACCACCAGCAGATACAGAACACCTAGCACTCAGCTCCTGCAGATTGCATTGACACCAGCATTAAGAGCAGCAAAGAAATCTTCACCATCATCAAATATTTCACCGCACCTCCTGCCACCTTCAGCAACATCTCCCCCTTTCAAAGCCTTTGCAACAAGCTCCCAGAATTCTTCTGTAACAAAATCACCTCCAGATACAGCAACATTGACCCTCAACCGGACACTGTCACTGTTGAAACTCTACATCCTGTCACAGCTGAAGAACGAACCCTAACCTCATGGCCAACCATTATCACATCGAAATCGCTGCTACCATTAAGTTCAGCCACTCGGGGGGGGCATCTGACCCTCCATGCCTTCACCAAGGACTCCTACCAATCAGCAAAGCACTAACACCCACCTTCTAGACCTCCATAGGCTCAGCCACATTCCCACACACCTAGAAACATGCCACATCACGTCACTGCTCTAGAAATCATTTGCTGACCCAGCCACACATTCCAAATACAGACGCATCTCCCTCCTACCATACCCGGCAAAGGTTTTAGAGAAACTAATCAACCAACATCTCACGACTACCTCAGCAACCACCAGCTCCTTGATTCCAAGCAGTACAGATTCAGGCCTAACCACAGTAGAGAAACAACACTTATTGTCACCACAGATGACATCTGGATGAGCCTTGAAGAGGAGACATGGCAGCCCTCATTCTCTTGGACCTCTTTTCAGCATTTGACAGTCTCACACGCCATCCTTATCAGATGCCTGCACAAGATTGGCATCCAAGGACCTGCTCCTTCTTAATAGATAAGATTACAAGCTGTCAGCCTGGCACCTTACTCCTTGGAAACCAGAAAACTCATCTGCGAGTGCCTCAAGATTCATCACTCAGTCCCACCCTCTTCAACGAATGCATGATCCCTCTGGCCAGGGTCATCCATGCCCACAACATCAAAATCCTCTCCTATGCCAATGTCATGCAAATCTTACTTTCCTTCAAGGAGAAAAACCCCAACACAGAAACGAGTTCACCTCTTGCATGACCAAAGCCACTAACTGGATAAAAGACAAGTGTCTCAAGCTCAACATAGACAAGACAGAATTGGTGGTCTTTGACAAGAACACTTCACCAGGGGACTTCAAGTGGTGTTCAGCTGAACTCGGACCCACACCAAGAACCCTCGCCTGCAACCTCAGAATAATTATTGATAGCAAGCTAGGAGCAAGTCAACGCCATCACTGCATCCTGATTATAGACCTTGAAGATGCTAAGGAAGTTCTTCAAATGGCTCCCAAGCAATACTAGAAAAACTTTCACATATGCCCTACTATCCTGCAAGTTGGACTAGGGGAACACCCTCTATGCTGGGATTACCAAGCAACTCAATAGAAGACTACAAAACATACACAACTCTGCAACCAGACTCATCCTCAACCTCTCACACAGAACTCACATCACACCACACTTCAGGGAGTTCTACTGGCACCCGATACACAAAAGCGCACATGTTAAACTCCTCACACACATTCAAGGCACTACACAACTTAGGCACCACCTACCTGAACAGTCGCATCTCCTTTCACCAAACACCCAGACACCTCAGCTCTGCAGGACTCCTACTCGCGCACATTTCACGCATAAACAAAACAAAGATCAGGAGGATGGATACCCACTTACATCGCTCCTAAAGTGTGGAACAGCCTTCCATTCCACATCAGAGCCTCTTTCCTCTCTTTTTGAATTCTGCAAGAGGCTGATAATCTGGCTTTTTATCTACCAACCTACCAAGTGGCAGGTTAGGCACACACACCTGCTCAGGGCCAGGATACCTTTGCGGGTGATAGTGTGCTTTAGAAGTACACATAACAGTGCCTCCATTCGGGGCCTTTGTGGAAAATAGTGCACCATAATAGAACCTAAAAACAACTGCTACAGAGCTCTGGTGTTCCCACCAAAGGAAGGTTTGGAAAATGTGTGCAAATTCTAAGCACATTGCTTTATTTATTGTTCTGTTTGTGATGCATTTACAAGCACAGGTTACATTTACATGCTTTTTAGGATTGGATAGTAGTAAATGAGAAAAATGTCAAAGGTACCACATCAACACACAAAATACTTCTTTGTATCAAACAGTTTTAAATATTTTGTTTGTTCTCCATTTTTTCCATTCAGTCCAAAAACCCAAATTCCGCAGCATATAGGCAGTGACAAATTCACTGAAATAGTTACATTGAGCTCATATCTTAACACAATATGGCCAAAGCCACTAGCCCCATATTTAAAATACATAAACTATCATCAATTTCCCCAAATAATCTTTCGGGAGAAGGGATGCATTTCCTGTAATAGTTATTTTTAGAGTTGTTTTTAAAGTCTGTGCACTAAAGAGTGCAATAAACTCACTTTGGCCTGAAGGAGCACGAGGCAGCTGCTGGGAGTGAGTTATCGTTCCTTTTTACGGGAAACCTTTGGATGGAAAACCGTAGACGACACTCAGAAATCGCTGCCATTGATTACCCTGCACTAATGAAAAGTATGAAACAAAAAAGCACGAGCAACCTCCTCCTCTTTCATGTAGTCAAGGAGAGAAAGATCAGTGCAGAGACATACACGAACTCTGTTCATAGCCGCAGTGTTATGGAATGAGCTTTGGTTTATTATGGCATACACTCCTCCCAAGAAGTCTATTCTAAACCAAAGAAGTCTATTCTAAAGCAAGTATGAGCCATTTGGGCGTGAGGGTGATGCCCTGGGTGGCAGAATAGAGGTTGTGGTGCTTGAGGGGTTAATCATAGGGGATGGAGCAGGGGCTGGCAGGGATGGCACCCTTATATTTATACTTGGCCCCCCCTTCCTCCAATTAAACCTGGTAGCAGGGAGGGCTGACAGGTCAAGAGAAAAGCTTAGCTCATGTTAACACTTCCTTAACCTCTGAAGACATTTAGCATAGGTATTAAAATTAAAGAGATATGTACGTACTTGCGTAACAAACATCAAACTATGGGGTATATTCACAAGGAAATGGCACAGCACGGCAGCAAATTTTGCAGCACCGCATTGCGTCATATCTAAAACGCAGGGATGCACCGTATTGACAAGAATACGGCACCCCCCTGTGTTTTCCCTTGCACCGGCGCTAAAAATAGATGCCTAGCGCCAACACATACAACCTTGCGCCATAGTGCAAGGGTGCCTGCATTGCAGGGATGATTTCGTGCAACACAGGCACCTTTGCACCATAGTGCAAGGGTGCTTGAGTTTCAGAGAATCATCCCTACAACGCAGGCACCTTTGCACCATGGTGCAAGGGTGTCTGTGTTGCAGGGAATGATTGTTTATGTGCAGGAAGGGACACCTTTTTGCACATAAATAATCTTTGCAGGCGATTTGCTCCTTCTATGTGTGCTGCAGAATGCAGCATACATAGAAAGAGCAAAAACGAGGAGAAATAAAACTATTTCTCCTCATTGCGCCAATCTAACACCTGCTTTTGCATGGCGTTTTTTGGTGCTGCCTCAGATTTACATATCCTTGTAAATCTGTGACAGCATCAAAAAGCAATGGGTGTTGTGGTGGAATGCTCACAGCAACACCCATCGCACGTCCCATTCACACAGATGCCTGCGTGAAAGGGTACTTTATTTACAAAGCAGCGTTAAGCCATGCAAAGTGGCTTAACGCCTCTTTGTATATATGGTGCAGGGCATTGAGCCACCGGAACATCAAAAAAAGAGACGTTCTGGTGGCGCAATCCCTTTGTAAATATGCCCCCATTTTTTAATTTTCATAGATCAGTGAAACTACTCCTGCTTGTCAGTTACAAAAAAGTTGTGTAATGTGGTGGATAAAAGTAATGCTGCATGAGAAGCAGTAATGTTTGGCTAAATAAAGTGCAAGTATTACTTGTGAACTCTCCCTATTTTGAAACATAAGCTCTACAATTAGGTTGATGGCAGGGGAATGGGAGTGATAGATTCACTTGGTAGAGGGAGATACGTTTCTAATCATAGCCTTGTCCTTTGTCATGCCCTTAAGGGACAATCCAGGAATGACAAACAGGCATAGAGCTTCACAGTTTTTGTGCTCATGTTATGGATACTCCAACTTGGAGCCGACTTCATCACTACTTGCTGGGAGAGCCATCATCTTACACAAAGACTACATCAGAACCGCAGTCAGAGATTTAAATATGGAAAAAGCCACACCAAACTAGTTCCTGAACTTTAGACAGTGGATTAACATCCCATGTCTGGAAATTGTGTATGAAATTGGGACCCAAACTTTCCCACCTGGCTCCAGTTTCAAGCTTCATTACTGACCAAGGACAGGGCGTACTCTACAGAGTACTGGGAGAGTTGCTATGACTCAGGCCTGATATTGCTGATAACCAGTCTTCCAGAGGTGAAGGTACATCACCTCAAGTTTGTGCATCATACTGGAGAGCTCTGAGTCTGTCTGAGATGTGGAGACTGCTTGCCTACTGAGAGGGGAGAAGGAGCACCTTGACCCACAGAAGAGGTCTGCCAGAGGAGGAGAAGCCCAGCTGCTGCATCTGGAGAGAAGAGTGACCCAGGAGAAGTGAACTGCAGTGGGAGTGTGCCTGGAGTTGACCCGAGTTTGCCCAAGAGTCTCCTGTCCCCTCTATGTGCTTAAGATAAGCCAATGTGAGACTACAACTCACCATTGCGCCTGCTCCTATGACAGCCACAAGATGAAGACCTGTTCTAATTGTGTATTTGCTGCACCCCAAGGACAGCAGCCCTGGATCATGGACAGGAGAATGGTAAATCCAGCAGGGAGTTCCAGGCCTTCCTGATAGGCAGTGCTTAAATTCTAAAGGAAAGAGTGCAGGTGCCCAAAGCACTGCTCAGAAGTCCATGGCCAGTGCAATTACATGTCGACATGCTGAATACCAATGCTGGTAGTTTATTAAATCCACTGCTTACCTCTTTAATCTACTACCAGATACTACCTTCCTCTTTATTTCACTTTTGCATGTTCCTGCGTTTACCTTCTTGATGTTTTGCCATCTTTCTTTTCCTCCGTCTTTCCGATCTATGTGTTTTTCCCTTTCTTGTGCTTGGTAAATATCTTATGTGAAAAAATAAGCGCTGGTCTCCAAATATAAGTGCTGGTGGCTCCCACCGACAACCACTGGCTCAAATTAACCATTGCTATCAGATTGCCTTTACCTGTGTGGCTGCAGCTTCAATCAGCCCAATGTGGAGCCTCTGCGACCAGAAGTGCAATTGCTCACATCATGTGGTTGAAGACTGCACACTCACACTTGGAGATCCTAAGTGCCCTTCACTTCAGATAATGTTAATGCCTCAGCAAAATATTGACTGAGTACTTGAATAACAGGTTTTACTGGGACTTTATTAAGATTATTACAAACCACTTAAGGCAGCTGTCTAGCCAATGCATACGCACAGACTTACGGGTCACAGAAGTTAGGAAAACTGCTCCATTTCGCCATATTGAGCCTGCAACTGTGCTTAAATCTAAATCTTCTGTTAGTCTTTGTAGTGAATCCTGTGACATTCATGAATGCCTTTTGTGTAGTTTGTATATATATATTCCTCCTACTTGAAATTACCGCCATTAGTCAACAGCTTTGATGGGTCCAACAGTTGTCTGGTCTAGTGGAGCCTTCTTAGCCACAGCCTTCTACCTTGTCCGTCTGAGAATGTTTGACTTCCATTACAGAGACTAAGTCAGAAGGTAAAATTTCTGATGGGGATGAACTTGGGTTCTGTATCTGACACATGCTCCATTACGCTCATTCTTAAATCATGCCTAGGTACTGATCAAGTGGAACCACATGACGATGGTTGGTACTTTATGCTTGACACTTTTTGGCACTATATTTATTTAAAACTTTAAAAATTAATATCTCAGTTTTTTTGTTGTTATTGTTGTTATGGTGTCATCTTGTTCATAAAATTATTCTCTTTTTACATTTATAATAAGAGGATTTTTATTGTGTTGTATTTCTGACTTTTTAACTGTTTTGGTACTTCTAAAAGCTTTACACATTTTCTTAAATTAAGCCTGTCTGCTCTGTGCTATAGCTGCTGGAGATTGAGCTCAGGTATAAATTACTGACCCCTTTATTGGAACTAACAAGAATATTGACATTATTACTTGTTATGGACTACCATTCAACACAACTAATAATCCTCTTTCTTGTATTGGTGTTCAGCGGTATGATCAGTATCAAGCTGGAAATTAATAATCTCTAAAGTTGAACTAAAAGCAAAAATTGATTTTGATTTTTAAACGACATCAGGTCTTTTGTTGGGTCATTTTTGATTTTCCTGAATTATTTTTGATTCCAGTGTTTGCACCTTTTAAAAGTCTAAGAGAACATAGAGTTGGATCTGGCTTCCCAGGCAACTTTCACAGTGGTGGAGATGAAGGCCTTTTGCAGAGAAAGGAAATTGAAGTTGGGCAGAATAACTGGAAGACGGGAATATGAAAGGGTCCTCGAGGTCTGGGAAGAATTCTACCAAGCACAGATCCCTTCTGAGGATGAAGCAGATGCATGCAGCCCCAGAGGATTAAGGGACAGTGGACCACCTGTCCCAAAATGTAATATCTGATGTACCATCCAGGGCTGGGAGCGAAGAAGGCTCTGCAAGCATAAGCTCCTCTCAACTGACCATCAAGCCAATTTGAGCTCAGTGACAAGCAATCAACTTGCACTGGAGAGGAAACTTGCACTAGAGAAAAGGGAATCAGCCTTAGAGGAGAGGAAGGCCAGCTTAGGACTCCTGAGGTCTGAAGAAGATAGTGGCAGCAATAGTGAGGTTTCTATGGGGGGGGGGCAACACACCCCTCGCTGGCCGAAGGGTATTGAGCCTAGCTTTGTGGTGGAGTACGACATTTACAAATTGTGTGTTTCCTATAGAAGAGCATTGAGAATGTGCAGGGTGACTCAATTTCCTTGGGGACCTTTTTTATGCGAGTTAGTGCCACCAGTGAGGAGAGATAGACTCCTGACTCTAGAAGAGAGGGTTACTGACTCCTAAAATCTCATGAAGGATGCCCTTGTGCCAAAGTTTGGCTTTACACCTGAGGAGTACCGAAAGAAGTTCAGGGGCACAGACAAAGACACAAAACAATCCTAGGTTCACTTTGTAGATGTCTCAATAAAAGCACCAGAGAACTGGGTAAAAGGCAATACAGTCACTATTTATGATGGGCTACATGATCTGATCATGAAGGAGCACATCTTGAGTAACTGCCATTCTGAGTTTCACCAGCATCTGGCAGATTCCAAGATATCTGACTCCAGGCAGCCTGGTAGGGAAGCTGATGTGTGGGTGCACATTAGAGTGTCTAAATGTTCCAGGTGGTGTTCCCAGAAAAGGGGGTTCAGCCCCCTACGCCTGGGGAAAAAAGTGCGCAACAAGGATCAAAAGGAGTTCTCACAAGGGCCCCAAAAGTCTACTCAGGAGGGGGAGTACAAGTCCATTTTAAAGCTTAAGTGGGCTGGGTACAAGGGGAATAAACCTTTTGGCCTTGCAAAGGCTGGGGAGTGCCTGGTCTGGCACAATCCAGGACATAGACAATGAAACTCAGTCTGATCCAAGAAGCTCCCACCCTCCACAGGTGGGCAGTCCCAAGGGATTTTAAGTGTAGGAATTGGGGTGGAAGTTTGCTCAGGGGAAACCAGGGGTTAGACTGATGCCACCTTAGTCTCTTTGGTTTAGGCAGACGTTGAAGCCCTGGTCTCCTTACCTCCCAGCATGGCGAAGTACAGGCAATGGCCATTCATCAACGAGACCAAGGTAGAGGCCTGAGGGATACAGGAACCGTTGTGATCACAGTGGTAAGACAGATGGTTTCCCCAAGGAAGATTAACCCAGATGTCCTCCATCGGGTAATCAGAGCTGACAATGAAGTGAAATTTCATCCCATAACAATGGTTACCTTTGAGTAGAAGGCAAAAAGAACAAATGAAAAAAGATCAATTGCAAAAAGAACAATTGAACAATTGATGGACAGAATGCAGAACAATGTCATACATTCACCCCAGTACAGAGATCTGGGCCTAAATCCATCGTTTTTTTGCTCCCCATGCCATTCCAGTTTGAACCCTGCCATATGCAAATCAGTCTTGACCCTGCGCCCAATGGGAAAAGTCCAGCCCGAACTGCCAGGCCAGGTCCTCCCTGGACTGGAAACAAGCATCCTAGGACCGGTTTCAGGGTTTCACCCCTCATCAGCCAGGATAGCTTAACTCCAGTGGCATGGAGAGCACGGGACCCACGTCTGGGCATACCCGTCCCACTCAGGGTGACAAATCCAAAAAGAACAATTGATGGACAGATTGCAGAACAATGTCATACATTCACCCCAGTACAGAGATCTGGGCCTAAATCCATCGTTTTTTTGCTACCCATGCCATTCCAGTTTAAACCCAGCCATATGCAAATCAGTCTTGACCCTGCGTCCAATGGGAACAGTCCAGCCCAAACTGCCAGGCCAGGTCCTCCCTGGACTGGAAACAAGCAACCTAAGACCGGTTTCAGGGTTTCACCCCTCATCAGCCAGGATAGCTTGACTCCAGTGATTACCTTTGAGTAGAAGGAACTGTGCTAAGCGCAGAGGGAGTGCCCAACTCTAGCAGGCTTCGGCGCCAGGCTGGAGTCTAGTAGTAGGGGGATACCAGTGGAACCTACAGGATTTACTGGGAAGGGGGTATCTTATACAGTGAGGCTAGGGGCCCAAAACCTGGAGCAACCAGAAAATTGATGGCCCCCCGCAGTGCAGGACATTCCTCATAAACGTAGCCCATGATATCCCCTTTGCTGCGCATTTGGGGAAGACCTAATCCTGGGACAGGTTGGTAAACCACTGTACTGGCTCCAGATGTCTGAGAAGGCTCCTGCACCACCTGTCAAACCAGTTGCAAGAAAACAGGGCAACCAAAGACTCCCCTGACACCACTACCTCTGGTGGGGATGTCATTTGAATGGGTGGTGATTGACATTGTTTGGCCCTACACTCTAAAACAGCTTTAGAGAACAGGTTAATCTTGGTGGTGGAGAACCATGCCACTAGGTAACCTGAACCCATATCTCTGAATACAGTAACTGTGTCCTTAGTGGTCCGGGCACTGCTTGGTATATTTTCCAGGAGAGCGTTCCCCAAAGAGGTAATCTAAGGGGGACAAAATTCATAACTACATAGTTGAAGGCCATGTGGGATGACTGTGGTGTGACTTACAAGTTCACCACCCCTTATCACCCTCAAACCAATGGGCTTATGCAGAGATTCAACAAGAGCCTAAAAGGTATGATTATAGCGTTGTCTGGGGAAACTCTGTAGGAAGTGGGATGTCCTACTCCCATGCCTTTTCGTCGCCTATAGGGAAGTACCAAAAAAGGTAGTGGGCTTCAGTCCCTTTGTGCTTTTGTATGGCATCCTATCAGAGTCTTGTCCGAGAAGGGCGGGAGAAACCTCTCAAGGACCCAAACGGAACATTGTGTACTATGTGCTGGGCATGTGTTCTCTCAAGGCGGAGTACATGAAGAGGGCTAATAACAGCTTGGAGGCCAGCCAAGAGTTAGTTTATTAAGCACTTGTATGACCAAAAGCAACCTTGGTGTAATACGAGCCAGTTCAGAAAGCGTAGGCTGGTGTGGAGCTTATGGCTCCCAGTGGCTGCTAGAACTAAGGACTTGGCCATACACGTACTGGAAAATACGGGTGAGGTCACCAACCTGATGAATCTTGGTACCCCCAGGGACCCCCTCCAGGTGATCTATGTCAATCATCTTAAGCTGCACTTTGACATGGTGGACATGACCATGGTCCCTGATGGAGGGGAGGAAGAAGAGAGTGAGCCTCTCCCAGACCTCCTCTCCACAATGCCAAGGATGGTTCAGTGGAGGGAGCAATGCTCTCCCTATAGTGACAGAGTAGCAACACAGAGACTGTCTTCAATTGTTGGGACAATTTGCTGGACTGTTCTCCCTGACACCTGGACTGACCCAGTAATGTGCTCAGGACATTGAAACTAGTGACAAATTACCTGTCAAAAACAAAATATGCAGGTTGTCGGACAAAGTAAGGGCCAACATCAAAGAAGACATTTCTAAAATGTTGTCCCTGGGGGTGATTGAGCCCGCTGGTAGTCCCTGGGCCAGCCCAGTGGTGCTGTTGCCCAAGGCCAGCCCAAAAGGGGGAACCCCAGAACTCAGGCTTTGAGTGGTCTACAGAGGACTGAATGCAATGACCAAGACTGATGCACACCCATTTACCAGACCTGATTAGCTCATTGACTGGTTGTGGGCTGCCAATTATCTCCGCTGGAGATATCGTCATTCTCCACTCCTGAGGGCCACTTCCAATTTAAGGTAATGAGACCCTTTGGATTGAAGAATGGTCCTGCCACCTTCCAGTGGCTGATGAATATAGTACTGCCTGGGATGGAGACCTTTAATGTCACATATCTATATGGTAATGCTGTCTTTAGCTCCATCTCGCAGTTACCCTTGCCCCATCTTTGAGAAGTGCTTCAGGCCCTGCAACAGGCAGGACTGACAATCACATCAATGCCAGCAAGTGCCAGCTATGACAGGAGTCTGATAAGGGAGTATACTTGGGACACCAAGTTTGTATCAGATCAAGGCAATCATGGTTTGTCAAGTGGTATGGCACCACTGTAGCCTCCCTGACAGAGCTGATTTCAAAGACGTCGACCAAGAAGGTCATATGGACTGAGGAGTGTAAGAATGCCTTTGACATCGGATTTCAGCAAGGTGTTTGTAGCAGATGCTGCAGAACATGGAATTGGGGTAGTATTATCACAGCTAAATGATGAGAGTCGGATCAACCAGTAGCCTTTATCAGCAGGCGACTACTCCCAGAGAGCAGCACTTGAATGCCACAGAGAAGGAAGCCTTTGCTATGATCTTTTCACTGAAGAAGCTGAGGTCCTACTTGTTTAGGTCTCAAGTCAGGGTTGAAACTGACCACCGGCCTCTCAGATGAATCATGCAAATGAGAAGGGTAAACCCCAAACAGCTGAGATGGTAAATCTCCTTACAGGGTATAGACTTTAAAGTGGAGCACAGACCTGGGACTGACCATGCTCATGCAGATTGCCTTTCCAGATCCTTCCGCTTAGACGATGAGAACTACCAAAGGAATGGTTGAGCTGCTCATTACCTTCCATTTGGTGGGTGACCATGTAGGAAAATTCCTCTTTTTGCACGATCACTGCTGGAAATGGCCCTTTTTGCAGGGTTACCCCAAACATTTTGTCTTCTTCCTCCTCTGAGTTTTACTTCGTTTTTGCTCGCTTTAGGACTCTGAGCACTTTACCACTGCTGACCAGTGCTAAAGTGCATGTGCTCTGCACCTGAAACATGATGGTAATCGGTTTCTCCATGATTGGCATATTTGATTTACTTGTGAGTCCCTAGTACAGTGCACTATATGTGCCCAATGCCTGTAAATCACATACTACTAGTGGGCCTTCAGCACTGATTGTGCCACCTACATGAGTAGCTCTTTAAGCATGGCTCATGTCTGCCACTGCAGAGTCTGTGTGTGCAGTTTTAAACTGCCATTTTGTCCTGACAAGTTAACCTACTTGTCAGGCCCAAACCTTCCATTTTATTACATATAGGTCACCCCTAGATTAGGCCCTGGACAGTCCATGGGCAGGGTCCGGTGTACTTAAAAGGTAGTACATGTACTTTTAAGTTTTACATGTCCTGGTAGTGAAATACTCTTAAATTCGTATTTCACTATTTCAAGGCCTAGCTCTCCTATAGGGTAACATGGGAGCTGCCTTGTAACATTTTACAAGTGTAACTTCCAATTGGGAAAAGATAGGAAAGTTACATTTGGTGTCTCTCGACTCATAATTTAAAAATAGATCTTTTTTTCCTGAATATGGTTTTTAAGTTGCAGGTCTGAAAATGCCACTTTTAGAATATTGGCCTTTTCTTACTTTAACCATTCTGTGTCACTGGAATACACGTCTGGGTTGGATGACAGCTGGACTTTGTGCATTCCCTCTAGACAGTCACACACAAAGGGAGCTGAGGTTTGCCCTGCATATCAGATCAGTTATGTTGGCTGTGTGTGTATACTCCGTTGCTGTTGTATGTATGTATCCGGTATTTGTAAAGCGCAAACTAATCACCCCTAGGGGTCTCAGGGCGCTGGGGGCTGTCGGGGAGGTTAAGTGAGGTATTGCCCAGAGTCACAGGGTGTTGAGCTGAGCTGCCTCTGGTGGAGGGGATCGAACCGTGAGCCCCGTGCTCCGGAGACAGCCCCTCTGGCTTCTGCAAAACACCTCTCCAACGCTGTTATGATGGAGTATACATACCACCAACATATAAATCAGGTCCTAAGTTAGAAGGTAGAAATCTTCACTGGGCTGAGGTGCCAAAAGTATCTAGCCAGCTAGGGACATTCCTTGGGTGCAAATTTTGAATTTCTCCTGCTCTGAGCATTCCTGTCAAAAGTCAACAGCTTCACTGGGACCTCGTCCGATGGCTATGTGGCCTCCTGGAGTTCTTCTTGGCCACAGCCTGCTGCCTCGCCTGGCTAGGGATTTTTATCTTCCATTTCAGAGACTGAGGGCCTGATTTGAATTTTAGCGGTCGGCACGTCCTTTGCTAAGGCGACGGAGTAATTCACTCTGTCACCTTG
Organism: Calotriton arnoldi; assembly: GCA_963921515.1. Classification (NCBI taxonomy): domain Eukaryota; kingdom Metazoa; phylum Chordata; class Amphibia; order Caudata; family Salamandridae; genus Calotriton; species Calotriton arnoldi. The sequence continues at coordinate 3,252,039 of CAWUFW010000495.1, read as the reverse complement.
GCAGAGGTACCGATGGTCAAATTTTGAAATGTTCATCGGTCCGGGGGACATTTTAAGCATTGACAGAAATGGTCATCGAGGCAGTTCCTATCAATGCATTGTACCTTTACCAGATGGGTCCGTCATACATGTTTTTAAAAAGAAAATCCCAACGCAGGTTTTTTATTTTTGAAAATAAAAAAACATCCAACCCCTTACCATGGAAGTTTCCTACCATGTCAAGGGGGCATTGAGCACTTTTCAGTGCCCCTTATTGCCAGATTTTTCCTGGCGGTGACAGGTATTGAAAATACTGAATTAGGTGGACGGACGTACAGCCAAATCTCCAACAGCCCTTACTCCATTGGGTCATCGGAGTAGTTTGACCATGGCAGAGACAGAGTAGTCTCTGTTGTTGCCAAGCTATGGTCTGTCCGAATCAAAAGTGGGCAGGTGGACCATAATATTGGTGGGGAGGGAACTCCGTGGCGATTGCGATAGAGTTTCTTCTCTACCAACATTTAAATCAGGCCCTAAGTCAGTGTCGTGCCTGCCAGCCCTGCAGACAGTGGCATAGCTAGGGGGGGCGGTGGGGGCGGACCGCCCCAAGCGGCACGAGTTTTGGGGGCGGCGGCTGGCCCCGGCTCTTACTTGCGGCCGTAAGAATTGCGGCAGCATCCCCGCCGCTCTTACCTGCTGCCGTCACGGCCGCATGATTAGCCTGCACCTCCCCCCCCAGATCAGGCCGCCGCAGGCGGCAAATGCAGGGGCCGCCATGGGCGGCCTAAGGCCTAGCTACGCCACTGCCTGCAGATCCTGCTATGATCAGCATGCGGGCTTCGGCAGAGGAGGAGTATAAAGCTCCTCTGCTTCCGTACTAGAATGCTTCGCGTTCTAGTGTTTTGGGAGATTGTTGGACCTCTGCTTCCGGGTTACTCACCTGCGCATTTCGGATCCCTCGTGCTCAGCGTCTTCTCCTCCATTCCTCGCGGTTTTCTCCGTCACAGCCTCCTGGTCACAACTCTGCTTCCTGAACACGACGCAGCTCCTCCGCAAATCCCCATTCCGGTCCACGTCGCAATCCCCGTTCAGATCCACGCTCTGGTCTACGTTCCGGCCTCCAGAACCTATAAAGAAAAACCAAACAAACAACCAGTAATTGCGCATTTTTGGTAACGGTGCTTCCAGCACCTGTTAACATTTTTTTTATTTTTAAAAAAGCATATCGAATGAATACTTATCTGAATACTGGTCTTTCATCCCTGGAGATCTGTCTTTTCTTATTTAGTTCATATTGAAGTTCCTGTAATGAATAAACATAGAATACCTAGTCACTCTTCCTGAAGTCAAGGATAAACAGGGTATTCCCATTTCAAATAGCAAGTTGCTAAAGTATTATTTTGTTTACCTGATTATAGAGGGTCTCTCCCAGCCTAACTTAGGTGGGTACTATTTTGTGAATTGTATTAATTTTCTTATGACCTGTTCTGGGCATTGTTTCATTGGTACTTCTCTCCTTTTTTTATAGCTAGAACATATTGATTTTTCCCAGAAACTTTAGTTGCTACACAAAGGAAGAGGGGAATCACTCAGGTAGTAAGAGAGATACAAAACACTGTTAAAACATTACAGTCTTTTTACTTTATCATATACTCATATACACTATTTTTGTTTTGTCACATTTAGAACACTTTCCCAATTGACTGGCCTAACGTTTTATGAAGAGACATCGTGGGACAATTGTTTTCTTTTCCCTTTTTTTCCCCTCTTTCCCTGATTACCATTGCTGCTTTGACACTTTTGGGCATGATTGGTGAATAGGGGAAGTTGGGTGTTTTTGTCTTGCATGTCATTCCTGTAGAAACATAGGTAAGAGCTTGACAGTCAGAAGGTAAAACTTCCGAAGGGGTCGAACCTGGTTTTTGTATCTGACCTGCGGCCCATTATGGTCAGTCTTAAAGTGCATCTAGGTACTGGTCAAGCTCAGCCAGATGACCGAGGTTGCCGCTTAATGCTTTTGCCTCTACTTTTATTTAAAATTTTAAAAAGTCATATTTCCGGTTCCCCATATTGGATTTTTTGTTATTTTGGTATCATTTTGTTGATTGAATTATTCTCTATTTTTATAAAATGGTGGGGATTTTTATTTTGTTGTGTTTATAAAAATATGTAAGTGCTTTACATATTTTCTTAAGTTAAGTTTGTCTGCTCTGTGCCAGAGCTACAGGGGATTGAGCTCAGGTTTAAATTACTGAGCACCGTACTGGACCTAACAAAAATATGAACTTTTGGCGGACTACCATCCACCGCAATAAATAATCCACTTTCTCAAAATATGGTTTTAGTTTTCTGAGCCAGTGGAATTAATCGAATGGAAGAGCTTGTCAGTTTAGTGATGTAATATATTTGAGATGTAGATCTATTGTAAAAACAAGAGATTTGGTATGAGGCGCCAGAGAGGGAAAATCCCTAGTAGATGTACAGATTCTAGTTATTTATGTACTGAGGGAGGGAATTCACTGAATGTGACACAGCATGGCCAGCTGTGAAGCTGTCTTCTTGGGTATGCTTAAAAACTCACCAAAGAACTACAATTAGTCAAGAATCAGACACATAACCACAATTGTTTTTGAAGACTTTCTTAGGGTCCACATTAGAAATATGCTGAAAACAACAAGAGAGGGAGGGAATACAAAGTAAGGACCACTCTCAATCCCCCAGGGTAGATATGATAATAAACAACGAAAGAGTGTGCCTTATATTTACAAATAGAGCACAACAGTAGAATCCAAATAGGTTCTTAATAAAGCCTCACTCACCAACCTGGTTGGTGACATGCTTCATCATCGGGTCCCACCAGGAGCTGCCGAATGCCACCCTGGTGTGCTCGACACCAGAACTACTGCGGAGCTGGTTTAAAGTGTCCAGTGTATAGTGAAGGTGATTGTTAAAATGTCTGATTGTGTCAAACAATAAACTTTATTAAAAGCCATTCAGACATAGATAAAAACAAAGTGTAGGACAACAAAGCCGAATAAATTGTTCAGCAAGGTCCACTAAGATATGGTCAACATGTTTCAGCCTATGTGTTGTAATTTAACAGGCATTCGTCAGGACCAGAAAAGACGTGTAAAACCTCGGCGGTATGAGCACACTACGGCCCACCTAACCTGAGGTTCAAATGTGAAAAATTAAAAGATGTACTTCTGGAGTCCCTCGTATTGAGAGGAACCGAAGTTTATTATGGGGTGTAATCACTAATTACACCATGGGTCTCGGAAGGGGGGTGGTAGCAACAATGGCACACCGCCTGCACTGCTAGGCACCTGCCGTGTACCTATGCGATCCCTCAAAAAACGGGGTCCGTTACACCCCATAATAAACTCGGTTCCTCTCAATACGAGGGACTCCAGAAGTACATCTTTTTAATTTTTCACATTTGAACCTCAGGTTAGGGTGGGCCGTAGTGTGCTCATACCGCCGAGGTTTTACACGTCTTTTCTGGTCCTGACGAATGCCTGTTAAATTACAACACATAGGCTGAAACATGTTGACCATATCTTAGTGGACCTTGCTGAACAATTTATTCGGCTTTGTTGTCCTACACTTTGTTTTTATCTATGTCTGATTGGCTTTTAATAAAGTTTATGGTTTGACACAATCAGACATTTTTAACAATCACCTTCACTATACACTGGACACTTTAAACCAGCTCCGCAGTAGTTCTGGCGTCGACGCACACCAGGGTGGCATTCGGCCGCTCCTGGTGGGGCCCGATGATGAAGCATGTCACCAACCAGGTTGGTGAGTGAGGGCTTTATTAAGAACCTATTTGGATTCTACTGTTGTGCTCTATTTGTAAATATAAGGCACACTCTTTTGTTGTTTATAACCACATTAGAAAGAGCCTAGTCATCAAAATCCTCTGTCTGGTTAATTGAACCTAATGAAAAAAGCTGTCGACCAACTCTACAGTCTTGCAAAGCTCAATATAAACAGCCAGAGCACTACATTTCAACAATTGCACCCTTGATCACCTCAACCATAAAAAAGTAACAACATGGTCGAAGTTGCTTTGGCTACCTGGTGCAGTGGAATTCAATGCCCGGCTTCAGTTCATCCTTTATGAATTAGGAAGGTACTTCTATAGTGGCTGGCTACTCTGTTGGGGCCACTCCACAATACAGGACCAAATGGCACCTCAAATAAGCAGCACCCCATTGTGTGAATCTGTAGATATGCATATAGGTATTTGCTATTGTTAGAAATGGGGTCTCTAGTTGGCAGAGTTATGAACTCTGTCCAAGTACGGACCACTACCCTAGTCAAGGTAAGTCAGATACACAACCTAAATTAACCTGTGCTCATCCTCTGGTAGTTTGGCACAGAGCAGTAAGGCTTAACTTAAAAGGCAATGTGTAAAGTATTTGTGTGCACTTTAATTACAGTAACTCAGTGAAAACACCACAAAAAGAGACCACACCAGTTTAGAAAAATAGAGAATATTTATCTGAATAAAACAAGACCAAAACGACAAAAATCCAATAAGTAGAACTCGAGATATGAATTTATAAAGATTAAATGTGAAAATAGTACTTAGAAGCCATTAGCGGTCAAAAGGTTACTTGGGTTCGCGAGGGACCAGTGCAAAACCAAAGTTCAGGCCGACTGTAATCGATGGCAGGCCAGCTAATCAATCAATCAGGGGTTTTAAAGCACGCTACTCACCGGTGAGGGTCTCAAGGCGCTGGGGGGGGAGGGGGTGCCGAGCAGCTCCGTAGGTCATTCGAAGAGCCAGGTCTTGAGGTCCGTTCTGTATTGGTGCAGTGTCGGGTATTGTCGGATAAAATGCTGACGAAATACCTTGGCTGGAGCTTTTGTTGACGTCGAAAGTCTACTGCATCGTTGTCGAACCACGCACAGGGGGTCCCGCGCTGTCGTCGAGCTCTGTTGAAGTGAATACAATGCGTCGTCATCGAGCCACGCCAAGTGTCATCGTCGAGCTGCACAGGCTGTGGATTCTTCGTTATCGAGCAGCCTCTGCATCAGTGTCGGAGGCGATGCGGCTGAAATTCTGACGCAGTCGAGGCAATGCGTAGTTTTTTTCAGAAATCAGCTGCAGCATGCACTTCTGAGGCCAAGGACGGGAGGGGGCACCTCAGGCAAGGGTAGGACTCACAGGTAGCAGAGTCCAGCAGCACCAGGAGAGTTGCAAGAAGTCTTCTGTGTCCCTGTGACTTCTAGAAAACAGGAGGCAAGTCAGCAAGCCCTTGGAGAACTTGGGTTCAAGGATGTAGAGAGCAGGTCCAGTCCCTCTCACTGTCAGGCAAGAAGCGGCAGGTGGCAGGCCAGCACAGCAGTGCAGGTTGCAAAGTGGCAGTCCTTCCTGCAGCACAGCACTCAATAGGCAGCAGGCCAGCACAACAGAGCAAGTAGCAAAGTGGCAGCCCCACCTACAGCACAGCTGCTCTTCTTCCAGGCAGAATGTCCTTGGTTCCAATAGAGTTCTGATTTGGTGGTGTCAGGGGTCCAGTACTTTTACCCAAATGTGCCATTGAAGTGGGGGAGACATCAAAGAGGCCTTTGAAGATCACAAGGCCCCCCCTGCCTTTCCTGCCCTGGCTCCAGTCACACTACAGGGTTATGCAACTCTTTGTGTAGGGACAGGCACAGCCCTATTCAGGTGCAAGTATCAGCTCCTCCCTCCCCTTCTACCTCAGGAAGGCCCATTAGCCTGGTGATGGGCCATCAGGATACATATGTCACACCCTAGCTCCCTTTGTGTGACTGTCTAGAGGAAATGCACAACGCCCAGCTGTGACCCTAACCCAGACATGTATTCAGAGACAGGCAGCGGCACAGAATGGTAAAAGTAAGAAAATGCTAACTTTCTAAAATGGGCATTTTCAGACTTGCAACTTGGCAGTTTTAAACTGCACACACAGGCTCTGCAATGGCAGGCCTGAGCCATGTTTATTGTCTACTGAATGAGTGGCACAATCAGTGCTGCAGGCCCACTAGTAGCATTTAACTTACGGGCACTGGGCACATATAGTGCACTTTTTATAGGTAAATTAAATATGCCAATTGTGGATAAGCCAATGTTATCATGTTTAGAGTACCGGGCACATGCACTTTAGCACTGGTAATGTGTCAAGAATCCTAAAGCCAGCAACAATGAAGTCACTTAAACAGGAGGTCAGAAGGCAACAAGTCAGGGGAAAGCAGGCCAAGGAGGACAGGTGTAACAGCTATGGTTTAATTTGTGTACAACTTGCTAGGAGGATGGCTCGGTGAACTGAAAGTTTAACAGATGCGTTGTTCTGGAAGTCACGAGTTTCAATCATGGCAAGGCAGACTCTGCTTTTCATCCTTCCGAAATGAGTAAATTGATTATCATAAACTGGGCAGTAGCAACAATGTACAGTGCTTAGAAATGTAACAAGCAAGGTATTTTGCACTGTAGAAGACCAAATTAGTATCAAATGAGCAAGATACAGAAAGCTTTTTGTGACCATGGACTGCATCACATAAAGTTAGCAACTGAAAGTGCCAGATTAGGGCAGGTCCCTGCTGACGGGTGTCTTGAATAGTTGAAGAGCTCGACCAGTTGTATCTTCCCACCTGGCGCTGAATGGTTGTCTGTCACTGGAATTTAAAACAAGCATTGGCATAGCCAATAGGTCTCGCCTTTGGGACCTTATAAGTGTTTAGACAGAGCTATTGGCTTTGCTAATGTGTTTAAGCTGTGAGCTTTCTAAAGGGGTGGGGTGTCTTCACAAGAACGCATCGCTGGGGTCTGCAGCTGCCAGTTTTGCACTAGGGATGTAACCACTGGCAGCACAAAGACAAGCACACGAATTTCAACATCTACAAAGTAGATAAAAGGAGGGTAGGACATATGTTGGAGACATTCAAAGTCCTATTTCAGTGACAGTGTGAGAAACTGGCTTCGCAGCGCTGTTAGAAGCCGGGAGCCTGCGGGGTAATATAATAATAGATGTTTATTGTTACCTAACTCAATGGTATTCATTTTATCTCCCTCAGAAGGATGTAAGGCTGAGTGGACCGTCCGGGATTTGAACCTGTGAACATGAGGTCCCCTACAGTGGATTGGCCCACAAAGCCCCCAGACCTCTCCCTGAAAGGACTAAAGACAAAGTTGGGGGGACTAGCACCACACCTCTGCAGAAGCCCACCTTACCTAACATAACATTAATAAGTAGTGTGGGTCTTCCGAAAAATGCCATGGATCGGGCAAAAGAAAACATAAACAGGCTGTTGTGCTCTCATTTTTCACAGCTCAGAAACGCGCTATTTTTTCTTGAATTTGTTGCAGAAATAGTTGTAAACTGAACTTGCATCATGTTTACTTAATACCAAGTTGTGTAAATGTCGCTGTACAAGAAAATATAGATAAAACATGCTGCAGGACCGACAAATCTGGCCGTCACAGCCTCCTGTGTCTGAGACTCCCTCATAAATCCTGCTTGGACTTTCCATTCGGGTTTTTATAGTTTAGATGTTCCCGTTATCCATATAAGAAAGCCCGTGGGAGGCAATAAATCGATAACCTAATTAGTGTTGCAAAATAATTTCATTGCAAGCTTCCCAAACAAATCACTGTGTCAGGCCGGGAACTAGGCTGTGGAAAAATAAAGATGGCTTCCTGCTGTGAAATGGCTTACCTAGGACGCTGTGTTCCATCTGTGATTCATGCAGCAACGTAAGTGTTATTTATATTAGGTTACCCACAATTCACGTGTACATACGGGACTTCAAGTACCACAATGCAATGGGGCTGGATAGGTCCCTCGCGCCTGACATGGGTCAGTTTCAGCTGGACTGCAGCCAGCCTATTGGAGCAGATAACATAACAACTGCAGGAAACGAAAGACAGGTAACCAACCGTTCATACCATCTCTGTCACTAGTGGGGTCTCCATCCATAAGAGAGAGAACACCTGGAGTAGTGTGTGCACTCATTAGTAAGAGCTCACCTGCAGTACTGGGCCAACTAATTAGTAAGTATACTTTAATTACTCCGCAGTGCCTTGCAGCCATCTTGGAGTCTTTGGACTTTAGTTGCCATGACATCCAACACAGCTAGATAAGCAACAGAAGATTGCCATAGCACTCCAACAGCATTCAACAAGAACACAAACTGCCAGAGAACACTTCAGACAGAACTCTGGAGAAATTTACAACACAGCAGAGATGTGCTATACAGCTGGGTATCCAAGTGCTCACAACAGCCCTGGCGATCACCACATACAGCACACATTAAGAGAGCAGGCACCCAACACAGTCGGAATAAGCAACCCACAGGCTATTGAGACATCCACCAGCACTTGCCAACATCAGCTGCTAACCACACATGTACACTTGCTGAGCAATGTACACCCACCCGGTCTGACCAACCCCACAACTCATCACAACTGACAGCCAGCCATTAACAGCACACCTCACCTCCAAAAACAGAGACGTGACTCTGGCCTCTGACAGAAACATTTGGGAAGTTATCGCTCAGACTACTACAAGGCTCTGTGATGCCTTAGTAATTGCAGACTGTGTGCTATGAAAGTACCAATGAAAAATAATAAGATTACTTACACCACATCTCTCCTGTGCATCTTGTGCTACACACCCTGAATTCATAAACAAATCACCTACTCTATTTGGATCATATCTTGTGTATATTAAGAGCAGGACGCTACAATTACATATTAACTGAAAGCAGAAAGAGCATTGAGCGAGGGAGCCAGGTGGGCACTCACAGTCCAATTATACAGATGCTCAACAATGCATAACTCATGGCTGCTAATGGGAAGGGGCTGGAGTGAGAGGCAATGAAAGAAAGGCAGGATTGTAAGAGGAACAGAGCCAGAGTGTGTGCTAAAGAGAATGACAGAGCGCAACACAGCATGCGCCAGAGAGACCGTGCGTATCCCAAGTACAGCGGAAAAAGCATGTGCAAAAGAGCGCTACAGAGTATGAATCAAAGAGAGAGTGCCCGCCAAAGACTGCGACTGCATACAGCGAAGAGATAGATACCGCGAGCGCCCATGAAAGGAAGAGACAGAACATACAGCAAAGAGAGTGAGCCAAAGAGAGAGAGCACTCACCAAAGAGACAAAGTGTGCCAAAGAGAGAGACAGAAAGAGCGACAGAACGTGCCAAAGAGAAAGGCAGAGAGCGCACCAAATAGAAACAGAGTATCCTACACACCAAAGAGAGAAACAAAGAACGCACAACAAAGAGTGACACTCACACCAAAGAGAGATCGAGGCAACACGTGCCAAAAGAGGGAGACAGCGCGTACCAAAGAAAAGAAGAGCCAGAACATATGGCAAACGCACAGTGTCAGCCAAAGAGACACCGTACCTACCAAATGATCAATATCATTTTCTGAAAAGAGAGGCGGAGCAATGGTGAGTCGGAGACGACCACACAGGCTTACAAATGCTATCTGTCCAACAAAGGCAGAAGCGTGTGTCCTGACATACCTGTGGGAGGTGGGCAGCTTCTTCCACCCACGCCTTCTCTGTAGAGGAATAAATCGAAGTGCAACTAGGCTGGCCGGCAGGCTCAGGATCGCTGGAACAGCAGGCAAGCTGAACGCTGCACGCTCCAGGACATATGTCGACTATCGATCACGTGGTGTAGTTTGAAAGTGCACTGGATGCGAAATTTAAAGGGATAGCGTCTGTGTACAAAGTGTATCCCATCAACAACAAGCACTGAAACACAAGTGCGGCCCCGCGCCGCGAAAGTGAAACAGTACTCCGGGTGGAGGGGTGGGGGGGAGTGCGATTCCCTTGCGGGAGCGAGCGGCGCCAGGAGCGATAATTGCTACCATATGGCGCCAGCTGCTCGCTCCCGCAAGTGAATCGCCAAACGTGCACGCGTTGCCATTGAAGGCAATGGAACGCGTGCACGTTTTTGGCTGAAAAGCCGAATCGCTCGCAAAATGCAGCGCATGCGCGCTGCGTAGGCGAGACCTAAAAATGCTGCCTTTGAGTGGAAATGTAGTAGCATTTGTTGCCATCTCTAAATTAAACAACAAAACCCAGTATAATGACAAAGAACAAAACAAAAATAGCAACGCAACAAAAACATAACAAGGCACAGCATGACAACCCGGTCAAAACAGAATGCAACATACCACAGTGCAACACAATTAAATAATGCAGCTCAAAAACAAAGTAGCAGGAAAAAAAAACTTAACTCCTAACAAACGCAACAAAACACAACCTGCACGTTTTAAGTGTTTTCTTTCAGATATTGTAGTTGTGTGTACCACTGAAGATCAGTCGCCAGGTGAGATGCGAGATGCGAAGGCTGGATCGAACCTGTGACTGCAGGCTTGCCTGTTGCTGTTTGTCGATGTATTTTCCATAGTTTCAGTGTGTCGCAGTCTGAAAACTCGGCAGTAATTCACAGGCGAAACTCGAGACTGCTTCAGTGACATTCCACACGAATGAGCTAGTTTGAGGAACCCCAGGCCCGGGCTTGGAGAGGGCGGGGATAGAACTGCATAAAACAATGTAAAACGTATGCGCGCGCCTCTCTCCTTCTTTTGAAGTTGTGTGCACTTGTATATTTGTGTATCGTCAAACAAATGCACCGCCTTTTAACATGAACGATGGGCAGTTATGTATTTTCGTCGGTTAAGTGACTCTTTTCTTCTTCTGTACCTTCCAAAGATGTCAATCTCTCGCCGCGGCAGATAGCAGTGCAGGTGTTGTTTTCGGTCGCCGTACACCTTGCCACTCATTTTAATGCAGCGTGTTTGCAGAACAAACACCTGTGTATACGTAAGCACTTCCGAGTAGAGGCCCCGGAGAGAAGAGGTATTTGTTCTAGTGAGAGCAACCTCTCAGAGCGCCCCCACGCTGGTCCGAATAGAAACTTTGGTCATTGTTGGATTGAACAAGGTGGACGCAAATATGCACGTGCTTCAGCCATTACATATGCGATTCTGTCATAATATGGTCAACTATGCCTATGTGATGTGGTGTTACTTTTCCTGACATAATTGTTAACACTCTCGATCTAGATAGAAGGTTCCGGATTTCAAGCCACAGATGCCTTTATTTCAGTCTCCTTGTGCCTACAAATTCCTTCACTTGAATGCAAATGTTTTCTTACTTTTCTTCTAAAGCCCTACCTGTTCCCAAGCGATGGCATGCTTGTAGACACAGGCACACACATTCATGGGCAGCGACTCACGACAGTACCAGGGTGTTGTATCGAGCCCTCTCTCCAGGATCATCCCCTAACATTTTGCCTTCTCTCCTCCTGTTTTCTGAACCCATTTCAGTTGACTTTTAGAATCTATGCACTTTAGCACAGTTAACCAGTGCTAATGTGCTTGCGCTCACTCCTTGAAACATGGTACAATTGGCCTACCCCTGATTGGCACATTTAATTAGCGTATAAGTCCCTAGTAAATTGGTACAACATGTACCCAGGGCCTGTAAATTAAAAGCTACTACTGGGCCAGCAACACTTACTGTGCCACCCACTTAACTAGCCCTTTTAAATATGTCTCAGGCATGTCATTGCAGCCTGTGTGCAGTTTTAAAATTCCAATTTGACTGGGAAAATTAACCCTTTGCCAGGCTAAAACTCCCTTTTTAATACATATGTCACCCCAAAGAAAGGCTCTAAACAGCCAATAGGGCAGGGTGCAGTGTGTTTAAAAAAAGTTGGACATGTACTTGTAAGTTTTACATGTCCTGGTAGTGAAAAACTCCTAAATCCGCTTATCACTTCTGTGAGGCATTCCTCTCCCATAGGAGAACACTGGGATAGCTTATTACATTTATTAAGTGATAATGTTTGTTTTGGAAGAAATAGAAATATCATGTTTGGTCTCAAATTTTTTTTAATTTAAAATCCTCTTTAGTGGTCAAGTCTGATTTTAGGTCTCAATTCTGTAAATGCCACTTTTAGAAAGTTGGCACTTTCTTGCCCTAACCATTTATTGCCTGCAGCCTGTGTCCTGGATCACATGACTGTGATTAGATTGGCAATTGGCCTTTGTGTATTCCTCTCAGATAGTGAGACAAAGGGGGGTAGGTGTTGGCAGGATGGGAGGGGCGGAGCTGTTCACTGCCCCACATACATTTCAAAGGAGCTGCCTCAGCACTCTCACAAAGAACTTCACACAAGTCATTTGTCATTCCCGACCCCTTGGAGCCTGGGCAGGACGAAAGGAAATCCAGAACCATCTGTGGGGGGAAACTCCAGAAGTTTCCTTCCACTTCAAAGCTGGCACCAGGTATAACAAGCATTTGCAATGCATTCGGTCTCGCCTTTCGAACCTTATAAGTATTTAGCTATGCAGCACATTCTTGTGGGAACAGCAACATTAACTCTTGTATTGTGCACTAGGCAGTAAAAGGGTGCAGCACCACAGTTTGTTATTAGGTGTACATTGGGATCTGTTGTGGCCTGTCTCAGTAAGTTCTCACTGCCCTGCTTCTCTGCCAGACACAGTAAGAGCAACGGGGGCCGCCTCGGTCTGACCCTGCTCACTGTCCAATCTCACTGCCTGCCACTGTAACCACAACATGGGACCCCTAACCTGCCTCTATTTCTGCTCGCTATTACTGTCCTATCTTACTGCCAGTCACTGTCCACTTGGTAATGCTATGTACAGTAAGCACTCACAACTTGCAATTAGGGTTTTAGTAGATTATGATGCATATATGGTACTGCTGTTGATTACAAATGTTGAGTAGGAATTGCCAAGCCACTCAAGGCTGAAGCCAGAGGCCTAACTTGCTTAAGTGGAAAACTTTTTGGACCCTTGAGTGTCTTCTTCCTGCCACCATGCTTTAACCTCAAGAGCTAAGAGATACTAAAAATAAAGCATTTACCTTTGGAGTTAAAAAGGGGAACAAATGATAAACATATAGTGGCTGAACTTCATAATATAAAAAAAAGGAAATCTAGGATTAATCCTGGCTTCCTCACTTTAATAAATTGTGTGATTGTAGCCGTCCCTTGGCGTTTGTGAAGTCAATGGCAGTTTCAAATTCAGACGAGTATATTGTGGTAGATGGGTTTCATTTTACAGCATGTTTATTCACTCGGTACAGGAAGGGGACCCCGCTATTCTCAACCAGGACAGAGCGCCTTTCTCACTTTCAGAAGCTTTTATTCCAGCCTCAGACCTCATCCACTATGGCTGTTTTTGCGGCTGTATCCGAGCCAGGCTCTAAAGTTACTACAGAGGACCCCATAACATAACACCATAGCATGAAATAACATAGCATGTGTCCTTGCTAGCGCACATTCAACCGGAAGGTTCTTGGTACTATCTTACAGATGTTTATCGCATATAGTTATATGGTACTTATTTTAACCATCTCAGGCGTGTGAAAGGCCGCATGGACTGTGAACATGTGATGGGGGAGGAGTCACACAGAATTACGCGTTAGTGAACTGAACCCTCAGACACAGCCATGTCTGCAGGAAGACAAAGCAAAGGCCCTTCTGACATCCTTCTTGTCCAACCGTACCCAACATGTAAAGTTCGGCAACTTCAACTCCCCTTCTTTCTCACTACCATGCGGGGTCCCTCAGGGATCCTCGCTAAGCCCGACCCTGTTTAACATATACGTGTCGGACCTGGCCAGGATCATCAAGTCCCACAACCTGCGTATTACGTCCTACGCCGACGATACTCAGATTGTGTTGGAGATCCATGACAATGGCAAGTCAGTTTCGGCTAACTTCAGAGAGGGAATGTTTGCCATCAGTACTTGGATGGCAAACAATTGTCTAAAGCTGAACTCCGAAAAACGGAGGTGATGATCTTCGGAAATCTCTCCCCCAGCTGGTCTCCTTCCTGGTGGCCTGTAGAGTTGGGCCCACCTCCGCCCCCTGTCACTAAGGTCAGAAATCTGGGAGTCATGTTTGATGACAAACTTTCTTTTATTCATCACGTCAACTCGGTCGTCTCATCATCCTTTTTCACCATCAGGATGATAAAAAAACTTCTGCCCTACCTTCCTCCTAATGCAGGCAAGACTCTCATCAGTACTCTCGTTATGTCTAAGATAGACTACTGTAACGGCCTACTTATTAATGCCCAGGAAAGAGTCCTACATAAATTGCAGATGGTGCAAAACGCAGCAGCAAGAATTCTCTCAGGCACCCCTAAGTTCAAACCTATCTCCAAGGTACCCCGACAGCTACACTGGCTGCCCATCAAAAGTAGAACAAAGTTCAAGGCCCTCTGTATTGCCTACAAGGCAATCCACAACATAGGACCTGAATTTCTCCCAAAAAGTCTATGCTCCTATAGACCGACAAGATCCTTACGTTCCTCAGCAGCTCATTTGCTGATTGTGCCCAGAACCAAAAAGGCCACCTGGGGTGACAGAAGATTCACTGTCGCCACCGCCAAACTTTGGAACACACTCCCTCTACATATCAAAACCATAACCACATTGTTATCCTTCCGTAAACAATTAAAAACTTGGTTATTCAATCAATAAACCTTCCTTTCCCCATCTCTTTCTCAACTCAGCTGTCCTCAGCGCCGAGACACCTAAGGGTATTTGTGCGCTCAATAAATTGCCTAATAATAATAATAATAATAATAATAATAATAAGGGACACCACATTCCAGCTCTGTGCTTCCAGTTTACAAATCGCACTTTTGAGGTGTATACTTAGTTCAATAGGTGCAGCGGCAAAAAACCAAGAATACAACACCCATAATTCACTAGGTTGTTAAATAAAAGCACAGGATTAGAGCATAATGTACTCGTTGACATCTGGTAAACTTATTTTTAAAACAGTGTGTGGAGAACTTTGTCACAAATGAGTACTTTTACAATGTTGCCAAGTGGTCGTGTTTTACTACACTTTTTCCTAGACCAGTGTAACGCAGGTTAATAGAATTCACACACATGCAGTTTCTTTTTTCATGCAACAGAGACTTGACACTGGTGCCATGCGATCCATGCAGCCTCGCCCGTTTCTATTGCATGTTCAAAGAGTACAGCCACCCACGCCACAAGAGACCTTACCAGCCTGCGCCCAGGTGAAGCGCCGCCGCGTCCGGTCCCGCGAGTCCACGCGTCCGGTCCCGCGAGTCCACGCGTCCGGTCCAGCGAGTACGCGTGTCGGGTCCAGCGAGTACGCGTGTCCTGCTCCTCTGCTGGGAAGCAGAGAGCAAAATGTTTCAAAAACTAAAGGCACACAAACACACCGAGAGCATACAGCAAGCAAACCCCGGGAACGAGCTGCCACTCTCACCTTCTGAGACCTGCCTGTAAACGGGGTGATTCACAACATAAACTATCCGCAGGAATGCCTGGAGTACAAAGAGCTGCCATTTACTGCACCCCGAGACAGGCGGGTGACAAAGACACAGGCATCGCGCGCATAGGCGCCACAATCAAAAGGCCATTAATAGCGGCGGCCGCTACCGAGCGGTGCGCAAGAGTGAATGGAAATCTACGGCGGCTGCTGGACGCAGGCATAAGATAGCAATCTGTATTGCGCATGTGTTCTGGACAGGTCAGGCAAAATAGAGTGCGAATTCAGCCAGCCAATCCCAGGAGAAAACAAGCATTTTAAAATGCAACAGGACTCGTATTTACGCGAGACCTATTGCATTGTAAACAAAAGTGCGGGCGTCCAAGAAGGCACGAACGGGAGTGGGGGGGGGGGTGGTGGGCAGAGAAGTCACGGACTGCGGGAGGGAACGGGGAGGCAGGGGAACAAAAGAGTTTTTAAAGTAAAGGGGCCGATAGCCATGGAAGGAGAAAAATGACAACATGGCCATCAGGAGGAGGGACGAACAAGCCGAAAATGAATCAGAATGCAGCATTTACGATTTAAGCCAATGAAAAAGATGCGTGGAAAGTGGGCGGAGCTTCCCCCCGCTATAGTGTATACTGTATGCCTTTCAAAGCGAGCAGCACATGCGCTGCACCGCTAGGCGAGACCTAAAAATGGGACCCTGAGACCCACTCTTCAATTCACACCTGGACATGCTGAGAATACCTAGAAGGCCTGCCCTGGACTTCAGAGAACTGCCCCTCTGCCTGAGGCCTGCTTTGCAGTTCAGAGGACTCCCTTGCTGCGCCCAGAGGACTGCCCTGCAACATGAAGCCTGGCTTGAACCCTCAGGGGACTACCTTGCTGATTGATGACTGCCTTTCTGCTTGAACCCAAGACTACCAGAGTGACTCCAAGGGCTAGTTGGATGACCTCCTGCTCTGGGATACAGGGACTCCAACAACTTAAACCCTGCACCTGGACCCTGCTTGAAGTGAGTCCTGCCCTTCAAGTGGTGCCCATCCAGTCCTGGATCCTTGGAAGAGGTGCTAAAGGTGGCCAAACAGCCCAAAAACAATATTTGGGGCTGAGAACATTTTCAGCCAAAAAAAAGCCCTGAGAACCAAGAGGAGACCTATACCTATCTACTCACCAATCTGTCCAAGGTCCATCGCCGGTCGACCTAACTTCGCAGTAGTTCCTGCTACATTCTTCTCCACAGTAGCAAATCCTGTTCAGCAGCTCCTATCAGAAGGGCTATCTGGTCTCATGGAGCTCTCGTCGGCTACAGACTGCAGCTTCATCCCGCTGGAGATTTTCAACTTCTAAAAAAGTGAGAAACTCTGAACATGGAAATCTTCACCGCAACTTTATCCAGCGGCTCCCTGGCGATGACGCCTCCTCCTCAGACACCACTGTCTGCCTTGCAGACTGAACTTTACCTTCTCAGACATTTTTCTTTGAAATTTATTCTAAGTCCGAAGGTAAGATTTGACCGGGCCCAAACCACTCCATGTATCCGAACTGCACACCATCGCAGCCAGCTATAACTTTCGACTTTGCCCCAGTCTCGTGCACCAAGATGTCCACGGTTGGTGCATTGATCTTTTAGGTGGTAGTTTTTACTAAAACATTTAAAAATTCATAACTCCAGTTCTAATGATTGGATTTTATTCATTTTGCTGTCAAATAATTTATTACATTTTACTCTAATTTTCTCAATTGGTGTAGGATTTTCTTGTGTTGTATTTTCACTTTAATAGTGTTTAAGTGCATCAAATATACTTTACACGTTGCCTCTAGGTTAAGCCTGACTACTTTTGTGCCCAGCTACCCGAGGGTTAAGCACAGGTTAATTTAGTGACTTTTTGTGGTTCATCCTGACAGGGATTGCGGTTGTTGCTTGAGAAGGGTTCACACCCTCCTCAACCAAAAACCCAATTTCTAACACAATGGTAACAAAAGTGACACCTCACACCCTTTTGGCCTCAGTGATATGACTTGTTTGACCCTTTGTTATCCCACATAGCCTAGCAGCAGCTTCCTACTTCTTGTTGTGGGGGCTAAGAAAATAGCAATGAGTAAAAGCTAGAGGAAGTAAACAGGGCTTTAACGAACTTGAGTGTTTTCTCTTCCCGATGCTTTCTACTTGACACCTAGGACCAAGGTAAGGAACCAAAGCCCAACTAGGGGTACTAAAGTTCTACCACCTACCCTTAGCTACCCTTTTATAAACGTCCATGTGCATGTTACAGCATGCTTGCTTTGGCTAAAAAACAGTACTGACAGAATGTCACCTTGACGACATGGGTCCTTCACTTGATAACAATGGTCCATGTTTTTGAGAGTAGAGTATTTAAAAATTTTCATATTGAGAGGCAAATGAATATTTTCCACAGTGTTTGGGCTCATGTTAAACCACATTTTAGAATATATACATAAATGAAATAATTATCTGATTATCATGACTCTCTTCAGTAAGATCCAGAGCTCTCATTTATTAAGATAGAATGTCATCTGTCAGTAAAATACACCCCAGATTATTAAAAACTATGTTTATCCCTCTCTTCCCAAACCGCAGCTAGAGCCAGGCCCCTCTGCTGCAAAGGAAAGGACAGAATGGGTTGGGCAGGATCAATATGTTTATTGCTAAAAGTGTGTGTAGGAGCTGATTATGTTATGCCAAGTGTGCTCAGGAAGATCGTGAATTCACCCTTGCCCCTGTCTTAACCACATGAGGATCAGTCCTCACCCGCAAGACATTCATATTTTGCTTCTGCCCACCACAGCATACTGCACGGGGCAATGGGTCAGCCCACTTTTTCCATTGGCTCGTTTCACTTTGAGTGACTGCACAACGCCTTGCACATTGTTCGCATCCGCTTTAAAATAGTTTTTTCTCTTCAGTGTCAATGGTGGCTCAATGTGTGCTTATTTTATTGTATTTGTATATCATTTTAATCACCAGCTATTTATTTTTCCTCCAATTTGGGTGGCCAGATAGATTGTGCTTTATGTACTATCCCTTTTTTAAAGTTGTTGTTCTAAAGTCATTAAGTGACATTGTAACATTATAGCTGCCTGAGATTTGAATCCTTGGTTAGGTGGTGATTTATTCTTGTCTCCTTCACATATTGTAACAGTAGTATGAATGGCACAACTGTAAGACTTTCTATTTAAAAACACAACACTAGTAAAATAGCCAAATTATTTATATTCTTTTTAATTTTTTTTTTTAATTGCAAGCACATGGCAGCCATGCTTAGGAGGTGGAATGTTTTCTTTTTTTAATTTTGTGGCACATACCTGCAATACAAAATATTAAAAACAAATAACCATTGCACCTGCTTGCAAAGGCCAGACTTATTGACTTTGCCAAAACATTTTAAATGGTTGTCTTCTGCTCTGAGGAAGGCTTATGGATGTTTCTATACATTCTGTATTCTGGACCTTCACTTCCTCTCCCTTACATTGGCTTGCATCCATAATTATTAGAACTTGTACTTGCTCTAAATATGTACAAAACAAAAATTAAAGTGAAGCGAACAGCTGATGCAGTTTGCCTTTGATGAATACAATCTGTGCAATGTGTATCCATCGAGCATATGCAGATTTTGAGCAGATTCAAGAAGGTGGTCATAGCATGGGCAGGTGCGGACAAATAATCTCAGTTGCGCTTACATAAGGGAGTGACCTAGGAGTAGCTCTGGACGCTCCCAAGATGTCACTAATTAGCACAATTATCTAATGACCAGAATTGTACCAGGAGTGGACAAAATTCTGTCACAGATGCTCACAGTATGTAAAGCATACCACCTTTATGATCGGGTCAGCATTATACCAAAGTTAGGCATGCTAATGCCAAGGAGACTCATGATCCCCGTTATACTAGGATAAGCATTGTATCAGAGGCGAGTTCCATCACTCCATGGATGTCCACAGTATGCAACAATTATCACCATTATGTCATGGCCAGGTTCAGGGTGACTCCATCAAGGCATGGATGCTGACAAAATGCCAAGAACTCTCACAATCATTTGATGGCCAGGATTACACCAGGGTGAAGTCCATCATGAAATGGATGATTTGAATATACCAAGAATTTCCACTATTAGCCATGTTCCACATTAGGACAGGTAAAGGAAAACACACACACAATGTATGTTTTGGGATGCTGATGTGCAAGGCTTGGGGCCATCCATTGTTAAAGAACAAAGTGTAAACTACCAGTGCATGTGGGACCGCCCAGATGTGGACTATGGGCTCTTCAGAGGAGCACTTTGTTGATGTTTGCACTCTGAGGGTGAGAAGTGATACAGTGGTACATTAAGCAGCATCTGTGAAGCATCACTGCACAACTTCAGGCCCTTGTAATGAAGGGGGAAGAGTAGTGGGGCACCAGTCGCTACTCCATTAGTGTGTGGTTGTGAATTTGGGCTCATGCTTCTTTGCCTATCCCCCACTTTCCCACCACCTAGTACCTGATACAGTGCTTGGCTTTACTTGTCTTCTGTCTTGCTTTTAGCCACTTGCATAGTAAAGTCCCCTCTGTCCCCCACCACATTCGTCGCTTTTTGACATGCGTGCTCCCTTTAGTTCAAACATTTGGCCTCAAATATGGCTCTTGAGTTCACACTGATTTAAAATATTAGTATTTAGCTTTTTAGCTTCTCCAGACTTTTTTTTTTTTTTAAACATAAATTAATTTGGTGCACTTGGTATAACTTTTCATAAACTATTTTTTTGCAGTTATTCCCTTGGCCTCTGAGGAGAACCTTTGGATAAGTGGGGCATAGAAAGACAGAAACAAAAGAAATCGTAATGTAAAGAGCCACGGGTGCTCGAACTCCTTACTTCTGAAACAAAGCCAGCTGCTTCACCATCTACTCGACCACGTCACTAACCCACGTCACTCTCTAGATATTTGTGACTGAATTTGATATCCGCGGATTGAATGGCAGGGGCGTGATCTGCGGACTATGGAATGAAGGCTCGACGTGAACTGGAATTGCTAACCGGGTTAGTCACCGCAGTGTGTTGGACGGTGACACGAGGCCTGCAGGCGTTACTAAAGCGGCAACAGTAGGTGTGTGTGGCGTAGTGGCATACATTACATTTATCAAAGGACGAAAAAGACAGTCATCAGTAGAAAACAGAGATAAACCCTTTGCTAGAATCCAACAGAGTTTCGACAGACAAAGTAAGTGACTAAACTATTTAAAACCCATTTACTATTCAGAAATTTTAAAAAGCCTTTTATACAAATAGGAGAAAAGACAAAACGCTATAGTGATTACATTTAGTAATACATTTGATAAATATTACAACATAAATCCTCCAAGCAAACACATCATCTATGTTTCCCCTGTTACCTGGGTGCCTGGCACGCGTTACCTCATAAACAAGCTCTACAGCCAAGCGGATTAAAAAGCACTAAACCAGACTCACAGGTGACGACCATATTCAAAGCATGATTTAAGTAAGTGTGCGAGGCACTGACATTTTGGCAGTCATTCTTGTGCAAGGGCCTGGAGCGTGAAACGTCACTTTCTTTGTCTTCTGGCCTCATCAATGTACATTGTTTGCCATTCATCTCAGAACCTGGTATGTGTTTCTCCTCAATTGGGTTACGCAGCCTTTGAGTAAGGTAAGGAATGGAATGTTTATTCATTCAGTTTCATAGGCCAGGAAGAGCACCTTGAGCATTTATACTGTGTTACTAACTTTTAATCTTACATTTCAGCGTCAGAAAAAAGTAATGTAATGCTAATCGTTTCATAGGAAAAAATCAAAGCATTACAAACATGCTTAAAGAAAAGATTGGTTGACCGAGCCACAAAAAAGAGTTGTTACCTAGCTGCACATGAGCTGATTTCTTGGTGACTTTTAGTTACATACGCATCCATGAAGTTGTGTGAAAACTGGGACAATTGGTAATTGTGGGTGTCTGTTTTTCGGACTCATCTACACAGACAGCGTTAGCTGTCTGGCCAGAGCTATTGCCACCACACAACACACACCACTAAACACACAAGGGGGCATATTTACAACCAAGTGACGGAGTGCGGCGTTAGCCTTCCTGGCTTAACGCCGCACTCTGCCACTTCAGAAACACAGGGCTGCACCATATTTACAACAATATGGTGCAGCCCTTCGTTTCCCCCTGCGTTGGCGCTAAACTTAGCAGCATAGCGCAAACACAGGCACCCTTGCACCATAGTGCAAGGGTGTCTGCGTTGAGGGTAAGATTGTTTATGTGCAGGAAGGTCTTCTTTCCTGCACATAAACAATCTTTAAATGACGTATTGTAACTTTTTAATGTGTGCTGCTTAATGCAGCACACATAGAAGTTGCAAAACGTCATTTTTTTATTGTTTATGTGCAGGAAGGGAGACCTTCCTGGACATAAACAATCAATGGCAATTTGCTGTTTCTATGTGTGCTGCGCACCACAGCACACATGGAAACAGCAAAAACGAGGAGAAATAAAGCATTTCTCCTCGTTTCGCCTACCAGGTTTCCCCTGGTCTTAATTTTGGCGCTGCCTTCTATTTACGCCACCCTTGTAAATAGGACACTGAGTCAAAATCAATGGGTGTTGCAGTGGAACGCCCACCGCAACACCCATTGCCATCCCCTTTCACGCTAAGTACAGCGTGAAAGGGTGCCTTATTTACAAGGCAGCGTTAAGCCACATTAAGTGGCTTAACTCTGCCTTGTAAATAAGGCGAAGCCCGTATCGCCACCACAACGTCACTTAAAGTGACGATGTGGTGGCGATAGGGTCTTGTAAGTATGCCCCACGATACGCATACATGCATAGAGATTATATGGAGAAAGGGGCAAGCAAACCCTTCCAGCCATTGGCCATGATAACTCAGCTGGCTTCCCGCACTCCGAGCCACTCTTAACTTAAACATGCTGTTTGTAAAACTGCTGCTTCTCCCTTAGGGCGGCTCTACACTCTGTGGATGTGTGCGTATCCCTGAAAGCCAGCTAAAAATGCATTTGTAATGCTTTAAGAAACCCATTCAAAAATGGCAGTTGCAGATGTGTGAGCATTCACAACAGCTATTTTACCAAGCATAGGTAAAAGTAGTAGATTTCACTGCAGAGACCTGGTGGCTTTGCCAAGACTTCTTCATTTTAAGGACGTCAATCTCCGTGTGTTGTTAAACAGAGCATCAGATAAACTGATGGTACCTAAATGACTTCAACACATGTTGCAAAGAACTGTGCAAATTGCAGATTAAAGCTGAAATGAAATGAAATGAAAAAGAGATTTATAAAGCACTCTTCACCCGAGGGTATCAAGGCGCTGCATCAAAGAATTCCGAAACACTATCAGAGACAACCCAGCCCAGTGAAAAAAGGCAGGATGATACAGAACCTGCAAAAACTAAAACGAACAAAAGAATACAAACAGACTATGAAATCTGGCAGAATAGGCCTAGGATGTAAAGAGCCATGGGGCATATGTACAAGGAGTTATCGCCGCGTTAGCGGCACTTTTCCGCCGCTAATGCTGGCGATATTTTTATCGTTGTATTCACAAGCTGTCGCTAACCTCTGTTAGCGGCAGTTTTCCGGCGAAAACGTCCATTATAAAGATCGCCACTTCTGTTAGCGATAATGACATGCAAGGGAGGCGTTCCCGTGCAAAAACGGCCGCTAACCCCACTTCGCGATATTTACAAGGGGATTCCTAAAGTTTGGAGGACCAAATAAGCTGCCTCTAACTGCAGTTAGAGGCAGTTTTTTAAGACCAGAAAATAGCTGGTCTTAAAAATGGAGCTAACCCTTGGGGCCCATTTCGGCAGGTTTTGTTGCTGGACCGCGCTGCAAGCAATGTAGCTGCGCTGCCCTGCGACAAAACTACAGGGCAGGACTGCGCACCATCAATAAGATAGTGCGCATTCCTGGGCTTCACTCATGAAAAGTGTTGCAGCGCTGCGACAAGACAGTGTTGCAACACTTTTCACTACCCTCTTCTTGCGACACCACGGATGCGCTGTATTTACTGGACAGCGCTCCATGACGCAAGTAATGACAGATAAGTCTGGAATCCTGACGTATCTGTCTGCGCTAAAGTCACCCATTGCTGCAGTCGCGTCACAACCATGACGCAACTCCAGCAATGCATGGGGCCAGCCTATCCCTGTGGCACTGTGTCACCCTTACGCCTGCCATCATGCAGGCGTAAGGTACTGACGCAGTGCCATTCATGAGGGGTGCCCGGGTGTCGGCGCAGTTGGAGATCCATCGGTGGCGGTTGCGCGCTGCGGTGTCATCGTCTGTAAGCGTTGGCGGAGTGGTGGTGCTGAGGGAGTTGACGAGACGTACTTCGGTGGCCTGGATCCAGCTGCGAGGGGGGCGATGATGGTGGTTGTGTACGGTGGGCATGGTGAAGCTGTGATGTATACAATGATGGTTGGTCCAGGAGAGTCCGGTGGTGTGGCTGTAGTTGAAGGTCCCGATGGCGGAGGAGATGTGCTCGACCGTGTCTCCTGCTATGTGGCTTGCTGCGGTGACTAGCTGCTTGAGTCTGATGTTGGGGAGCTACCCAGCAGGGGGCAGTGTTCTGGTCACTGGGGTTGTCCAGGTGGAACTTGAGTTCGCCAAGTAGGATGTCGTCGGTGGATGGGAGAGCCTGGTGTGCAATGAGGTCTACAATGGTATTGGAGAATGGATGTCCATGGCCCGGGGGGCCTGCAGATGAGGGTGCCGCAGAGGATGGGGTTGGGGTTGGTCCGGATCTGGAAGTTGAGGTGTTCCATGGTCACCGTTGGGTCATTAGAGTGCGTGGCAAGTCGGAGTGTGCTTCTGTAGGTGATGGCAATGCCTCCTCCTGGACGGTCGGGGTGGTCCTCGCGAGTGATTTAGTAGCCGTCAGTGATGGCGATGGCGATGTCCGGTCTGGAGCAGATGTTGGTCCTGGCAGGCGATGTGGCGTCCAGGTTGATGCCGAGGCGGGTGCTGGCGCCGTAGGGGTGGAGTGTCCGAGAGTAAGGGTCCTTGGTGCTGAGTGCGGTCCAGGGGCAGACGGACGCAGATGGGCTTGCCTATGGCTTGCCTTTGGCACGGGAGCTGTCCACTACAACGCAGGCATTACATCGTAATGCCTTTACAACACAAATGCAACAACGCAGGTGCCTTTACATCGCATTCCATTACAACGCATTGTGAGGTCAGTAATGGGGTATTTTTTTATTTTTTAGGGTGGGTATGGGTTTCGGGTGTCGGAGATGAAATGTGGGGTGTATTATGGGGTAAAATTTGAAATTTGGGGTGTGTTTTGGGGTCAAATATGAAAATTGGGGTGTGCATTTGGGTCAAATATGAACATTGGGGTGTGCATTTGGGTCAAATAAGATCTTTTAGGGTGTCTTTTGGGGGCTCAAAGATGAATTTTAGGGGTCAGGGTTTGCTTTGGGGTGCAAGGGTCAGTTTTAGGGTTGCACTCACTGAAGTGGGAATAGTAATGTTTACATCTCCGCAATCCAACACCTTCCCTACTGTTGCAATATGCCTAGTATTAGTATGCATTGTAATGGAATGCGATATAATGGTATGCGACGTAACTCCATAAATACCTGTGGCACACCAGTGGTAAGCCTGCTGCGCCAGGCCGCACAGCGTCCGCCATTGAGAAGTGCTGCGGGGGGACTGGACAGCTGGGAGGTGGGAAACGCCGGGAAGAACACTGGATGGGGCGTGGACGCGGGGGGGTGTGTATGTGTGAGCGGGTGCTGTAAATATTTAAATGAGAGAAATCTTACCTCGAGGCTGGGTCCAGTGTCTTCATTGCTCCTGCTCCTGCTCTCCTGAGTCTGCTTCCAGGAACAGGAAGTAGGCAGCCAGGCTCCCTCCCTTAAGCCAATCACAACGCTGCAATGCGGCGTTGGGATTGGTCATTGGCGCCGGGATGAGGCGTTCAGGACAGTGCGCATGACTGCTTTGTGCGACCTGAGCGGGCCAACCAAACAGTCACTGCGCACTTGAGTGGGCATGCCAATCCGCCCATTCCCTGCTCCGTGCTTGGAGCAGTCCTACCCACCCTCCCACCCGCAAAGGAAACATTGCACGATTACATCAGTAAGTTATCATCATGTGATGATTGTTCCTCTTCTGCACTGCTTGAAAGCAGTGGGGCGACGCTCTTCCGCCATAGCGGATGAGCCGCCACTGGGGGTGCGTCATCTACGTGTGCTAGGCCTGGGCGACTCGACCCAGGGGCCTCCTGCGCTACGCGTCCCACCTTCTCCTTACCTGGACATTGACACCGTGGCGCAATCCGCTACACTCTCCCCAAATCTGTGACTCAGCCAGCAGGAGCCTCAGCCAGGTGTGATTTCACAAGTCTGGGTACAGCAGTCGCCGCCAAGTCTGCTGGTGAACCTCCCGATGCAGCTGATGCAGCAGGGCCCCCTTAGGCGTGAAGTTGCAGCGCTCCCGCCACACAAGTTCGGCGCAGCTCAGGGGTCTCACCCTCCTCAGCGTCCAGCCAGCCCAACATCATCCGGCCTGTGATGCAGAGAGGCGGCACCCACCGTTGGTAATCCCCTCCGTGCACTCGGTGTAGTGATGGATCGTAGATTGCGATGCAGACCTCCCTACGTTGGTGCGCAGGAGCGCCTCTACCATTAACAGCTCCAAGGGGCACAAGCCGGTCTTCTCACACAGGTGAGCAACGTGTCTCCATGCGACCGGCCAGACTTCACCACCAGGTATGGGCGATCGTTGCGCCTCAATGTCATCGACTCCACAGCTCCTCCGCATCCCACTCCAGGCTCCAGACGCAGGTCCAGTGAGGCATCCAGGCTCCAGACGCAGGTCCAGCGAGGCATCCAGGCTCCAGACGCAGGTCCAGCGAGGCATCCAGGCTCCAGACGCAGGTCCAGCGAGGCATCCAGGCTCTCATCCTGGTCATCCTGGATGAGGAGGGCCTAGACCAACCTGTAGCCTTCATCAGTAGGAGGTTACTTCCACGGGAACAGAGGTGGAGTGCTATTGAGCATGAGGCATTTGCTGTGGTCTGGGCACTGAAGAAGTTGAGACCATACCTGTTTGGGACTCACTTCCGGGTTCAGACAGACCACAGACCCTCAGATGGTTGATGCAGATGAGGGGTGAGAATCCAAAGCTGTTGAGGTGGTCCATTTCCCTACAGGGGATGGACTTCACGGTGTAACACCGCCCTGGTACAGAACACGCCAATGCTGATGGTCTGTCCAGATTTTTCCGCCTTAGCGATGAGAACTCCCAAGGGGATGGGTAGTTCTCCCCACATTTCAGCTGGAGGGGACACGTGTTAGACCTGGTACCATTGGCGTGGGTCTCCCTTCCATTTTTTTCGCTATGCCTCCTCTGTTACTGACCTGTTTTTGCTGGATTAGATGCTTTGGGCAGTTTGCCACTGCTATTCAGTGCCAAAGTGCAAGTGCTCCCTATGATAAATTGATGTATGGATTAGTGACTCCATGTTTGGCCTATTTGATTCACTGTCAGACCCTAGTACAGTGCACTGGTTGTGCCCAGGGCTTGTGACTCAAATGCTGCTGGTGGGCTTGCAGCACTGGTTGTGCCACCCACAGGAGCAGCTTGTAAAGTGTGTCTCAGGCCTGCCATTGCAGAGCCTGTGTGCAGTCTGGTACTGCCATGTTGACTTGGTAAGTGCACCCACTTACCAGTCCCCAAACCTTTCCTTTTCTGCATGTTAGTCACCCCTAAGGTAGGCCTGCGGGCAGGGTGCATTGTATGTGTAAGGTAGGACATGCCCTGGTGTGTGTGGCATGTCCTGATAGTGAATTACAGCCAATTTCGTTTTTTCACTATTGCAAGGCTACCTGTCCCCATAGGCCAGAATGGGCAGTTTGATTATAACATCTTATAATCCTAACTGACCCAGGGAACATGGTAGAAAAACGAATTTAGTATGCCTGAACTCAGAATGATAAAGTACATCTTTTAGTGAAGTTGGTTTTAACATTCTGTGTTTGAAAATACCACTTTTAGAAAGTAGGTATTTTCTTGCCTAACCATCCAGCCTGCCTCTGCTAGCTTGTGTATTGTATGTCTGGGTTTGTGAGTGACAGGGGCAGGGGGACTCCAGGAGACAGGGTGAGTCAGCACAGGGCTGAATAGACCTATCTGCATGTAGAGTGGTGGGAGGAGTAGCACCTGGGCCTGAATAGGGCTGCCTGCCTTCCACAATGCTGGCTCCACCTGCTGTGGTGCGTCTGATGTCCCTGGCCCACACTGACAAAGGAAGAGGGTGTGCACTGGCAGAATGCACCCAGAACTGGTTTGGACTAGGTACAGGACCCTCTGCTTTCAGAGGACAAAGGATTTATGGGTATAAATACTGGGGCCCTGACCCCAAGACTTTAGATCACTTCTGGGAATTTGAAGTGCCTGCTGTTGTGTTGGGCCTTCTGAGAGACTGCGTGTCGCTGGGAGCTGGAAGCGCGACTCACGAAGGAGAAGCGTGTCGCCGCCGCAGCCGCTGTTGGCGCATCGCCGAGAAAGCATGCCATTGCATCACCGAAGCGCCTTGCATCACCGGAGAAGAGTGTCGCCGTCGCATCAGACGCCGTCGCATCATCGGAGAAGCGTGTCGCAGGGCCTGTCGCGGCTCAGAAGATTCACTGAGTCGCTGCACGGCCATCGGGCATGCACGCATCGCCCCCTGAGTGTCGCATCGTTTTGGGTCTTTTGTTAAGTCTATATAAAAATACTTCTTTTTATAATACAACCTGTGTGGTGTCCATCTGTAGTGTTGTCACTGTGTTACTGTATGTGTTCACAAATGCTTTACACACTGACTCTGAGATAAGCCTGCCTGCTCGTGCCAAGCTACCAAGGGGGTGAGCAGGGGTTATTTTAGTAGTGTATCCCCCTTACCCTGACTAGAAACAAGGGTCCCTATTTGGACAAAGGTACCTACCTCTGCCAACTAGAGACCCCCAGTTCTAACAGGTGGCTTGCAGGGGTTGTTGATGTGTGCTGCAATTGGCCCTGGCTGCTACAGTCTGCATTTTTTTGGGTTTTTATGCCTATTTTCTATTGGAGGTTGCAGATAGGCTATTTTTTACAGTAGAGGCAAAAAAAACTCATGTTGGGCTGACTAACGTGAGTTTTTTTGCCGCTAATGGGCCTATTGGTAGTTTTCGCCCGCTAACGCCGGAATTCCTATTGCCATTGCGCTAATGTTAGCGGCAGTTTTCACCGCCGATCCCTGATACTATCGCCATGTAGCGACGGCTTGTAAATACGCCGCTAACATGGCAATAGTTTTCAGTGGTAAGCGGCGATCAAAAAAAATGCCACTAACTAGCATTAGCGATAGTTATCGCCAGTCCTTGTACATATGCCCCCAAATTTTTAAATGTTGTTGAATAGAAACGAAAGACTCAGTCTCAGCAATGTAACTTGACAGGGTATTCCATAACTTGGCAGCTGCCACAGAAAAGGAGCGTGTGCCACATCTTGCCTTTCGAAATTTGGGATCTAAAACTTTCTTTCTGAAGGCTGATTTTAAGTGCCTGGTCGGCCTATACAGAGAAAGGCAGACCTGATGGCCAATCATCTTTTGCCATGAAGAGCTAGGTATACTATTCTAAGCGCCTTAAAGATCACACGCTTCCTGATTGCCAGTCAGTGCAAGCTTCGGATGCCTTCTTTCACTGAAAGATATATCCAGAGTGTTAAGAATAGGAAGTGCAGCTGCATTTTGCACCATCTGGAGCTTGTTCAGAGAGTAATTGTTGATATTAAGGTACATAGCATTGCAGTAATCAAGCCACGAGGTGACCAATGCGATTACCACTCATTTACGAAGTTCCTCAGGAATAAAAGCAAAAATCTTCCTGAGGTTGCGGATGATGAAAAAGCAATTGTTTATGGTGTGATTTACTTGTAGATTGAAATTAAGAGAGTTGTCCATTAGTACTCCAAGATTCTTAACTGATTCCATAGGGGTAGGGAGGGGCCCACAAGATTCCGGCCACCATAGCTCTGACAAGACACTCTGCTGGCTCCAAAGACCATAACTTCTGTTTTGTCAGCATTCAATTTAAGAAAGTTATTCTTCACATCACTCATGCAGAGTTTACATTTCTCTGTCGTTTCGGAGAGAGTATCAGTGAAAGACACAATAATTTGTGTGTCCTCGGCATAAGACAACACCTGGAAACCAAAAGATCTCACCAAGGTTGCCAAAGGCGAAACGAACAGATTAAAAAGTGTGGGACTAAGCGTGGAGCCCTGTGGCACTCTTGGGGCTCCTTATGAGGCTGCTTCAGACTGACAGTCGTCTGAGGGAAAGAGAATGTGAAACAGACCATATGATTGAAGTTAAATCACTCATGCCATTATCTGTCAGCCACTGGGTTTTATGTGTAATTTGCTGTTTAAATTCAAGAAAGATAGATTAGTGAGAAGTGCACATGTTGCAGAGAAGATTATTTAGTCTGAAACTTTCAAGGTTCCAGTCTCGGTGAATTGAATGAAATAAATGAATGAAAAAGATTTGTATAGCGTAAAACAGCTGCTCCAACAAGGAGCGTCCCGGCGCTAGGTGAGAGTAAGATGCAGTTACAAGAGTGAACAAAAGAGGGACTGACCAGCATTAGGTGTCTCTAAAGAGGTGGGTCTTTAAAAGGCTCTTAAATGAATTCTCTGTTGTAGCACCTCTAATGTGATCCGGTAAAAGATTCCAGTTCTTCTGGGCCAAGAAAGAGAAGGAGCGCCCACCTGCTATGGTTCAGCATCAGCTGTGTGTAATTTGCAGTTCAGACGTTCCATTGTCAGTAATATAGTGAAGGTGGTTATGTGAATCTTATAAAACAATGAGTGGATCCTGTTGGTGGCAAGTTCTAATGGCAGTAAGCTACGTTTGGGGA
The DNA here is from genome assembly GCA_963921515.1 of Calotriton arnoldi. NCBI lineage: Eukaryota > Metazoa > Chordata > Amphibia > Caudata > Salamandridae > Calotriton > Calotriton arnoldi. The sequence goes on along the minus strand of CAWUFW010000495.1, from coordinate 3,221,852 downwards.
ACTTTTTACTGTTGCAGTGATGCTTGTAATCTGCAAGGGTTATCTTCCCACGCGAGTAAGAGAGCTGAAATTGTTAATGTACATTCTAAAGACCTGCTTTACCCTGCTGGTGACCGCAACTAATCCATTGATGATATAGCTCATCCTGTATTGATCAGCTTGTAATCTGCAGTTCACTGGTTCAAGCTCAGTAAAATAGCTGGGTGGTTTATCTTGCTGAGATCTGTGTGTACACACCACAGTGAACCGCTGTAGGGTCAGCTTCCACATTCACCTGGAGATGCACAATTTTAGCTCCACTCCTACATGTCACAGAAGCGCAATATTTACAAGCACAAAATGTCTACTATGTGCCTTAACCTTATTAATGTAAAGTGAAGCATTAAACGTATGACTGAAGTGTATTCACTATAGAAATGAGTGTGTACTTTGATGTTTTCACTATAAGGCTTAAGGATTGTAGTTCTCATTCACATCTACATTTTTGTATTTTGAGTAGTACTGCATTTACTTAAAGTGCATTTCTCATGTATTTATTTATTAACGTCTTGCATTTTATTGTGATTATACATGCACATATAATCATGTATTTGAAGCGAACATTGAGATGTTCTATTAAGGTAGTTTGACTAAAGGCCTTAAGCATTTAGTCCTAGATGTTTAACCATCAAAGATAAATGTTTTTGTTACTTGAATATGAAATACCTTGAAAAAACAAGAGACAAGAGGTGTTTGGCAAAACAGGAACAGTTTGTTTATTTAAACAGTTACAGGCGCAGAGTCTGAGGACTGTCTCACTATACAAAAGGTCTGCGGCCTCCTTTTATACAGTTCATCTAGGTAATAAAGAGTTTCTGGTGATCTAATATATGGTGAGGAATGTAACATACCCCTCCCTCCATCGCGGTCACTAAGTCCCATGCATATCGCTTCATCATTACCAAGAGGTGGATTGCTCGCAGTTCTTCCTTGATCAAATTGAGGCCGAGCTCAGTGCTGTTTTTAATTTTGAGCATTTCCCACCTGGTTTTCTATAACAGCGGGCATTGGCTTTTGTCTGCAGGGTGAAGAAAGGTATCGACCCTCCTGTCAACACTTATGCATCAGTAAACAGTCTGAATTCTTCTGGCATGTCTTTGTACTGCGCCCAGCCAAAATAGTCCGCAATTCTCTTCTTGTGAGCCTGGTGCAGCAAGGTTGTCTTCTTGCTTAACGGATGCTGCAATAAGTCCAATAGTTCTTCTCCAGGAATGATCAGGGTCGGGGTGTGTATGGTGACAATAGATGAGCTAAGAATGAGCAAACTCGCTGCGCTGCCAGTAATAATCCATCAGCGTGGAGGTGCCCCTTTGCATATCAGGAATGTGCATGATCGCTCTGCAGTTAGCAATCGTGCCCATTGGAAGGGTTCCTTTACCTCTAAAACATAAGGAATACAGTGTAAGTTTCTGTACAATTAGGGGTTGCCTCTTCTCTTCCAGCCAGGTGTCTCCACCCACCTCAGTGTCCCATATTTTCTGACATGGGGTGGTCATGCTCGCATTCAATCCTCCCCCATGTGACTGATTCCCCTTTCTGTCCTTGAGCTGGAGGGCCCTACACAGAAACTTCATGTCTGGGGGACCATTTTTTGCTAAAGAAGTCCACCCCAGATACGCCAAGGGCCACCCTCGATCCACAGAAGGATGCAGGAGTGGTTGTTTTATGCATTGAGTTGGGGGTTTTACTACCTCCAAGAATCTCTTCTCTGAGAAGTCTCGGGGCCAAACAGTATCCTCTCCTATGGTGCCCTTTCTACGCATCCTGTCCAGCTCGATTTGGATATCATGAGGTTTAGTGAAGAGGTAAAACACAGTTGGGTTGGTGTCATATCGGGTCAAATTTCCTACTACCCTGTGTCGTTCTAGATTGTTGGGTTGGATCTTGGCCCATATTCTGCATAGATATAAGTGAAGAAACCCAGGAAGATAGGGGAAGTAGACTCAAATCTGTAATTAGATCCAGTTCTTTGATCAGGGATGTTATAGGGACTAACATCCGACTGCCGATCCTGTAGCACTGGTTAACAGTGGTAAAGTGTGCAAAGTCCTAAGGCCAGAAAAAACCTAGTCAGCAAATCAGGAGGTTTGAAGACAGAAGTTTTTTTTGTTTTTTGTTTTTGTTTTGTTTTGTTCTGTTCACTGTTAAGTTATGCAAGGGTAAGTATGTAAAGGATACGGGAGTGGGTACAGACGGCCAGGCTAGCGCTGTGGAGGCCCCGGGGGAAGGGGTTGCGGGGGCAACAGCGGAAGCAGGTCAGAAAACTGGGGAGGCAGAAAAGGGGGCCACAGAGAAAGGGGACGGGGAGGCACAGGTGGGGAAGGACAGTCATGAGCTCAAATTACCTAAATTGCCATACATGGGGGCGACGAAGCCTTTGGGGGCGCCCTCATGTTGAGCACTAAAGAAAAGATATGGAAGGGGGAATATGTTGACATGTTGAAGCTATTGCACAGGGAATTGCGCTGCAAGGAGGGATCAAAAGAGGAGGAGGTGGAGCTGGTCCAGCGCCCAAGGGTGCCTTTGAATATCGAGAATTGGACTGCGGCTTTCCTAATCTTTGTGAGCGTTTACTGCGAAAAGTACCCCGAAAGGGCTGTCGCCCAATTTAAATATCTGGACGTGGTGCGGCGGGCGAACCTGACATATGGGGGGTACGCTTGGTCGCATTACGATGAGGAATTCTGGGCTAGGCTTGCGTGGGAGATTGACACGGATCTATACCAGCAGACTATGGGGGCAGTGAAGTTTGGTAAGACCACTTACACAGCCAGCGGGTTGCCGCTAGTTTTCCGCCCCTTTCAGAACCGTCCCACCCGGGGGGGAAGGGAGGGGGTTGGGATACGCATAGAAGACGGCAGGAGGAGGTCCGGGGCGTGTTGGGATTTTAACAAGGGAGCTTGTCCCCGAGATTACTGCAGATTTCGGCACGAGTGCTCCAAGTGTTCGGGAAGACATCCCGTGGTGCAGTGCTTCGGGCAGGCTTATGCAGGCCAACACCACCCCGGGGGGGGCAGGGGCAGCAGCAGTCAGTCGGCAGCGGACAGCAAGGGCCAGGGGGCAGGGGTGGTAGAGGGGGGCAGGGTTACATGGGCAAAAGCTCATACACCCATTAAGTTGGGGTGTTTGGACGCATGGCTTGCATTGTATCCGGATCAGGAGGACGCGCGGCTGCTCAGTACAGGTTTTCGAGAGGGTTTTCGCCTGGGGTACGAGGCGCGAGGTTGGCGCGATGGGCGGAGAATTTAAAATCGGTGGCAAGCCACAAGCAGGTAGTCTGGGAGAAGCTGCTGAAGGAAGTGAGGGAGGGTAGGATGGAAGGACCATTTGCGGTCAGTCCGCTCAAGGATCTGATCATTTCCCCGGTGGGGGTGGTGCCGAAGAAAGAAAAGGGACAGTTTCGTTTGATACAGCATTTGTCGTGGCCGGAAGGGGGGTCGGTAAATGATTTCATCCCGGCGGAATTGACCTCGGTTTCCTACTCATCGGTGGATACGGCGAGGGCTTTGGTGCACAAAGTGGGGCAGGGAGCAGAGATGGCAAAATGTGTTATCAAGGCGGCCTTCCGGCTTCTGCTGATACACCCAGAGGACTTTCAGTTGCTGGGCATTCAGATTGAGGGGCATATCTTTGTGGATAAGGCGCTACCCATGGGGTGTTCCATCTCCTGTGCACTGTTTGAAAAATTCAGTTCCTTCTTGCAGTGGGTTTTTTGTTGGAAAACGGGCAGGGATACTGTGGCGCACTATTTGGATGATTTCTTCCTGGTGGGCCGGCCTGGTTCGACGGACTGCCAGCAGCAGCTGGACAGTTTCCAGGAGCTCATGGGGGCACTTGGGGTCCCTTTGACACCAGAGAAGACGCAGGGTCCGTGTACGGTGCTGTCATTCTTGGGGATTGAGTTGGATTCAGTGGCTATGGAGGCCAGGTTGCCAGAGGATAAGCAGCTACACATGAGGTTGTTAATTGATGACATGCTGGCAAGGAAGAAAGTGACGGTGCGAATGGTGCAAGTACTTTTGGGGCACTTGATTTTTGCCTGTAGGGTGGTGAGAGCGGGGAGGATGTTTTGCAGAAGGTTGGGCAGGTCACTCACAGGCCTTACGCTGCCTCATCACCATATGCGCTTGTCGGCAGGGACAAAGGAGGACCTCAGAATGTGGTGCAGGTTCTTGGAAGAGTTTAATGGGATTCCTCTGGCAGCCCCAGAAGAGTGGGTCTGGGACGCACAGATATTTTCCGATGCGGCAGGGTCCGGAGGTTTCGGTTTGTATTGGCAGGGAAAGTGGTGTGCGGAGGAGTGGCCAGAACAATGGAAAAATGGTGGCAGGAGTATCGCCTTTTTGGAATTGTTCCCTTTGGTGGTCGCGGTGGCGCTCTGGGGGCGGACATTAGCACACAAAAGGGTCACTTTCAGGGTGGATAACATGTCTGTGGTGCAGGTGGTTAACCGGCAATCAGCGAGGGATGAGCAGGTGTTAAAACTATTGCGGGTTTTCATTCTGGGTTGTTTGCAGCATGACATTTTGTTCAGGGCGCAGCACGACCCGGGCGTGGAAAATGACATTGCGGATGCTTTGTCAAGTTTGCAGTGGGAGAGGTTCCATGGGCTGGCCACGGAGGCGGAAACCCACAGGACGCTGGTGCCCGACGGGATGTGGTCCGTAGGAGAGAAAGGATGTTACAGCTGGTGGTAGGGTCGTTGGCGCCTTCCACGAGGGAGGCCTATGTGCTTGCATGGCGGGAGTTTCGGCAGGGCGGTGCGAGGAGGCGAGCAGGGACTTGGGACAGGGAGGAGGACGTGGTGCAGTTCATTTTGGACATGATTGGGAAAGGTCTGTCGAGGGTGACCATTGCGGCGAAGTTGGCAGGTTTGGCCTTTATGGGTAAATTGTTGTGGGGTTATGTGCCAACGGCAGGGGAACTTGGGAAAAGGCTACTGGAGGGTTGGTCCAGGGAAGTAGGTAGGCGGCAGAGGGTCCGTTTGCCAGTGACATTGGGGTTATTGCGCGGGATCATGGGGGCATTGCCAACGTTCTGTCGAGGGGGAGAAGAAGTTTTACTCTTTTCAGCCCTTATGTCTTGGTTGTATGGAGGGGCTTTCCGGGTGTCGGAAAGGGGTGTCAGGTTTGCAATGGGACGAGGTGCGTGGGTGTGAAGTGGGGAGCGCAGCGGTGGTCATTTACTTGAGGTGTTCGAAGACAGATCAAACAGGTAGGGGGGCGTCGGTGAGGCTAAGCGCAAGACGGGAGCAAGAGATTTGCCCAGTAAGGTGGGGGTGTTTGCTACAAGGAGAGAGATGTCAGGGGCTGGGCTCGGTTTTTTCCAGAGCTTCTGGGAGGGGGGTTACAGCGGCGCAGTTGCTCTGGGTGATGAGGCGGGCGCTGCAGTTGATTGGGGAGGCGCCTGAAGCTTACGGGACCCACTCCTTCTGGATTGGGGTGACATCGGATGCAGCAGGTTGGGGATGGGGTCCTGAAAGACTAAAAAAGCTGGGGCGCTGGTCATCAGAGTGTTATAAGCACTACATTAAGAAGTGGGGGAGGGGTTGGGGGAGTAGGGGAGTTGTGATTCCTTTTTCACGCTTGTGTCTTTTCAGGTGCTGTGGCCGGGCCGGATTCGGAGGCGATCGCCATTTGGATTGTTGGACATTCTTTTGTCAAGTGGGCTGAGAGGCATGAGCGTAGTAAGGGCAGGGGTGTTAACTTGGGGTTAGATCCGTCTTTGTTTCAGGTATCTTGGCATGGTAGGGGTGGCATGCGTTGGCATGAACTGTTGCCGTTGTTAGGTAAGCTTCTTCGGCGCCATATTTGTCCGGATGTTCTGGTTCTCCATTTGGGAGAAAACGATTTGGTGGTTTGTAAGGGACTGTCCTTACTGAAACAAATGAAGAGGGATTTGAAGGAGATTCAGCGGCAGTGGTCAGGCTGTTTTATTGTTTGGAATGAGTTTATTCCTAGGAGACATTGGAGGGGAGCAGAGAGGCCGGCAGCCATAGATAAGGCCAGAAGGAAGATTAATCGTGAGATGATGGTTTTTTGTAAGGAGTCGGGTATGGGTAGAGTGGAACACCCGGAATTGAAATTCGTGCCGGATGACTTCCCGGATCACAAGTATGTGATATTTTTTCAGGGATGATGGCGTCCATTTGTCTAAGTTCGGTACGGAGTTGTATCTGGCTCAGATTAAAGAGGTATTGGATGCATTGGTTGGTGTGAGGCGTTACCCTAGAGCGACCTAGGGTGGGGGGGGTCAGAAAGTTAGTCAGGACTAATTTCTGAGTGGCGTCGGTTTACTGTTTTGGCCAGTTTGTTACTGTTTCAGTTTTAGTTGGGGACAGGTAGGTAATGAAGTAGTAGTTAGTGAAGAGGTTACAGGGTTAAAGGTTAACAGTTATTGAGCGAGTAGGTAGATTTTTAGATTGTTGGAGATGCAGGTTACAATGTATAAAGGGGGAAAAGTTATTGATTAATTTGGGTATGTGCAATAAAGTGCAATGGTTTTCGGGGGAAACATTAGGGGGGGGGGGAGGTGGACTAGTAGATGCATTATGTATAGTTAGAGTTAGTTTGTACGGCAAAGGCCAAGGTTAAGTTTGTGTAAGGTGCACCTGTCTTCAATAAAGCGGCCTTTTTCACACTTACATTGAGTCAATTTGGTTTGTCCGTGCTCTCCGGCCCAATGGGGCTTTGGGGGGCCGGCCGACAGCCAGGGAGGCTTGCTCCCCCGGGGTTTTTGGGCCGGGTGGTACGGGCGAGCCCAATTGGGCTCGCATTGGGCGGTTTTTGGGCTGGGGAGGGGGTTTATGCGCGGCAGTCTCGGTTGTCGTGCCACCATTTTGGAGGGTGACATGGCAGCCGAGAGGGCAGGAACAGCGCAGGGGAAAGTTTTTGCCCACCCTAATTTTGGGGGTTTGGGCTTTTTTTCTTTTCTTTTTCGTTGGGGAGTAATTTTAAGTTTAATTTTGTGGCTTTTTTGTTGGGGTACAGGTGCATCAGGGGTTATTTTGATGTATGTATTTCTGGTTGTCGCTTGAAGCAGGTGCGGTGCGTCGGTTTACTGTTTTGGCCAGTTTGTTACTGTTTCAGTTTTAGTTGGGGACAGGTAGGTAATGAGGTAGTAGGTTAGACCTAGTTAGTGAAGAGGTTACAGGGTTAAAGGTTAACAGTTATTGAGCAAGTAGGTACATTTTTAGATTGTTGGAGATGCAGGTTACAATGTATAAAGGGGGAAAAGTTATTGATTAATTTGGGTATGTGCAATAAAGTGCAATGGTTTTTGGGGGAAACATTAGGGGTGGGGGGAGGTGGACAAGTAGATGCATTATGTATAGTTAGAGTTAGTTTGTACGGCAAAGGCCAAGGTTAAGTTTGTGTAAGGTGCACCTGTCTTCAATAAAGCGGCCTTTTTCACACTTACATTGAGTCAATTCGGTTTGTCCGTGCTCTCCGGCCCAATTAAGCACCAGGCTCGGGCTGTGAAGGAAATGCCTCAGGCTCCAGACCGTTTCTCAGCTCTTCTCATGAAGCTCAGCAGGCATGAAGAGGGTGCCGTGCTGCTAAAACAATGCATGTCCTTGCTGCTCCGATGCCCCTGTAAATCTTTCTTTCAATATAAGCATGTCCGCCGTGATGCGGTTCTTCTGTTTGCAAGTACATACTATGTAGGCTGTAGCAGGGATTAGCCCGACTGACTCTTGCAAAAAAACGTTATCGAGAAGGAAAGTACTGAAAATATTCCAATTGATACCATTTTCCAAAATTTTACCCCACCTCTCATGTGCCTTTTTTGACACCCCCTCATCATAACTGCTATTGTGCTTTTACCCCTCATCTTTGTTTTTTCTCTTCGTCCCTCCCTTCACCTCCAACTTCTGACTATTTCTCTTACCATTTGCTCCTTTCCTCCTTATCTCTTCTCCTTCACCCTCGCCCTCTCCATCTGATTCTTCTTTCAACATTCACAAACCTTTGTACCTCTCTGCGTTTTACCCCTCCTTTCCCTTGCACTCCTTCGGTCCTCTTCATCTCTCCCTCCTTTTTCTCTCCCACTTATTTCTAACACCTTTTGCCCATCCTTCCTTTATGCGTCTCTTACTTCCTTTCAATCTTTTCTTCCTCCTTCTACTCTTCCCCTCCTCCTTTCTTTCCCAAATCACTTTCTCCCTTTCTTTCCTTTTCCCCTCACCCTGCAACCCCTTAACCTTTACCCCTTATTTCTCCCCATCCCGTTCGCTCCTCTTCTCCCTCCCTTACTCCTCCCCCTGGTATCCTGGACATCACAAATTTGAGGGATGATCTCCAGCCCCTCATGCTAGAGCCCCCTCAGTAGTATTAGCTGCATCACTACCCCCACCTCCAATGCCAAGCGCATTCCTTTCTTTAAGAAGGTAATGCCCAGGCAGGCATAGGCACTGCTTCAAGCACCTGAGGGAGGGGTAGCATCTCCTAGCAGGTACCATGCAGGGCACAGCGGTGTGTAGCCAGCCGCGGTGCGTGCAGGTAACAGCGGTGGGGTGGTGGGGCCGCTGGGGTGGTGGGGGATTTCGAGAGACGATGCAGAGGGAAAATTAAATAATTAATTTTCCCTCTGCATCGTCCCTTGAAATCCCCCCACGCGGCCCCACCGTCCCACCGCTGTTACCTGCACGCACCGCGGCTGTGTGTAGCCATGTTTGTTGCTTTTAGTGTAATATTTTCACTGGAAAACATCCTTTGCAAAAACTGTGACTCAAAAACAGACTGTGCATAAATATCTCCACACAAAAAGTCGACCTGCACTTAAATCTCTGTCAAGCACATGTCCCAAATTATAAGCATAGATCATCCACAAATATAGTGTGCATACATTTATCTATTTCTTGATACGGTGCATCTCAATCCCAAGAGGAATAGATCACATGACATGATAAAGACAGATAACTTCTCTGTGCACACAATTCCATTATTTCCTACTAATATCTGCTTAGCTTCCTGGCCATGCCTCACACACCCATGTTATTTTTTGCCAAAGTGGGGAGTGGGGTGGCATTTTACTGGCACGTTGCTACTGCTGGTGGTCCTCAAGCACGGTGCAGATGTTGTGCACTACAGTGCTCATTATAGTGCGTCCTTTCTGGGAAGCATTGGATGTCCGCACATGAGATCCAGAGGAGATCGCCATTGTCACTGCAGACTTGGCACCATGCTTAATTTGTGCTGGTGGTTGCAGGTAGTGGCTACTGGCACTCCTTTCTGGGGACCGGAATTTATTTGTCAAGATCAGACTTTCACTGAGAGCACGAGAGGCAAACGTAGACAATGGTGACAAAGGAGGAAGCAGGGATGAAAAGAGTCTGCAAGAGTTGCCTATCTGGTCATTCCAAACCATATAGTCAGAGAGTCAAATCGATGCTGTTAATGGGGAGTCGGCCCTGTACCAATTTTCACTGCTTCTCCGTGTGAGAAAGTCAATGGTGCCATTGAGGGAAGTCTTAACCAGCGTGCCACCTCCCTTCAGGGGATATTTCAGTAGGTTTTTCTTGCCTTAATTTCTGATTGACTTCAGGTCTGGCGTTTGAAATCCAGGTCTATTAGAAATTGTTTGTGGGGCCTATGTCCCTCCAACATCAAGCAAGGCCCCTCTACGGCCAGCTAGCCTTTAATGTCAATCCATGCAGCTCGTTTTCAAACACTGCTACTTTTTTCACCCTTTAATTGTAACATTTTCTCATGTGCTCCGATAGTTGGTCGAGTGCTCCAATTCTCTGTGGGAACATCTGTGTTTGATAAAGAAGAAAACATTTTTTTATTTTATAAGTACTTTTATGTTCACTTTCAGAGAAACAATTATGAATCTACACTGTCAGAAAGTCCCCGGGAATGTTAACTGTGAAATAGTTTAGAGCTCAACTGCCATCACCAAAAACGCAAAGCTGTCCAAGCAGTTATGCGCCACACAATTCAACTCCACACATTTCCCATCCACACCACCTAGTTCGACACCAAACCACATAATACGGCTCAACAACACAATTGCTAAACACACCAACTAGATCCAATCCACACCACACAATTGCACATTGTGTCACAAAATTCAACAGCACACCACATAATTAAACTCCACTACATACCACTCCACAACACAAAATACCATTCCACATAACTACACTCCGTAACACACAATCCCTCTCTACATAATTCCAGAACACTCAGTACCACATAATTACTATCCACATAATTCCACATCACACCATGCCACATAGTTGCACTACACAAATCTACTCCACACAACACAATTCCACACCACACATTTACACAACTAATCCAATACAAACCACATAATTCCACTACACACCACAGGCCTGATTCACAGAACTAACTTACGACAAAATCCTAAACTTACTACCATTTTGGTATTCACAGAATGAACTTACTCATTTTGGTATTCACAGAATGAACTTACTCATTTTGGCATTCACAGAATGAACTTACTCATTTTGGTAATCACAGAATGAACTTACTACCATTTTGGTATTCACAGAATGAACTTACTCATTTTGGTATTCACCGAATGAACTTACTCATTTTGGTATTCACAGAATGAACTTACTACCATTTTGGTATTCACAGAATGAATTTACTACCATTTTGGTATTCACAGAATGAACTTACTACCATGTTGGTATTCACAGAATGAACTTACTACCATTTTGGTATTCACAGAATGAACTTACTCATTTTGGTATTCACAGAAGGCACTTACTCATCAATGAGTAAGTGCCTTCTGTAAATACTAAAATGTGTAAGTTACACAAATGAGTAAGTTACACAAAATGTGTAAGTTACACAAAATGAGTAAGTTACACAAAATGTGTAAGTTCACTACAAAATGTGTAAGTGCCTTCTGTGAATACCAAAATGAGTAAGTTCATTCTGTGAATACCAAAATGAGTAAGTTCATTCTGTGAATACCAAAATGGTAGTAAGTTTAGGATTTTGTCGTAAGTTAGTTCTGTGAATCGGGCCCCACATACATACACTTCATAACATAGAGGTAAAAACATTGCTATTTACAATCTCAAGAGCTTTAACTCAAGGAAATGTGAGACCGATTGCATTTCTAATGCTTGTTATGACTATTGTTGAAGAATGCGACTTGTAGGCCTGTATCGGTCTACGGCTGTCCTATCTCTTGTCCCCATCGTTCCCTCATTCAACTCAGGAAATCTGTTATGCTTTCCCCTGCTTCATGGTCTCTAACATTAACCCTCCTACATCTGGGTGGTCAGGGAACATGTCTCTCAGGGCTGCCCTTATCCGGTGCCTGTATGAATTCAAAGTGGCCCGTCATGCTCGGTATCTGTTAGCGTAATTGCTGGAATGTGGGCTTGGGCGAACACCTCGTTTGTCTGTTCAATGGCAAGACTACTCAACAGGCTCTTAATGTCACCTATCGCTTGGCTGATACCTGCCGAATATTTCTCGAAGCATGAAATCCATTTCCCTGCTTCATCCAGCAATGATAGTAACTTTGTCCTTAACACTTCGTTGTCAATCTGGGCCCACGGCATGTATCAATCCCCACCTCGTCCCTCTGTAGTAATGGGTGCATTTTTATTTCAGGTGACTCCACGGGTTTCTCCCTAACATGGCGTTCCCATCTTTTTAGGCATTACTGCATGTAGGGGAAGTTCCAGTTGGGGTCTCCTCCTCTATGTCTGATGCAATCCTCCGCTATAGCCATGTCCTCTGGCTCAAATAATCCTTCTTTCGGCTAAGGTCTATTATATTGGTCCCTTTCCTCAGTCCAGTAGGCTAATAGGTGGCAGAACAGGCGCACAAAGATCTCATCTTCCTCTCTTGCTACTATCTCCCTTGGGATTAGTTTATCTTTGTTGTGCGCTTGTATGGAGCAGCGCACATCTTTGTTCCTGCTCCCCTCATGCCCACACAAAGGCACCATCTCATTTTTCCTGCATCTTGGTTGGGTTAATACCAGGCTGCCTTGGTCAGCCCCTCTCCTTCATAGACTGATTGGTGAGGCTCTGATCCCTGATAAAAGCCTCTCATTTAATTCTCCCTCTGATTCTTCCCCGATCCGTGCCCTGTACCTCTCCCTGCTTCCCTCATATGAAGAGCGTGTTGCCCAGTGTTCTCACTGTGCTTCCTGCATGTGTGCTCTTTCTCTCTCTAGCCTCAGCTCACACCTTTCTTCCAGCTCCTGTCTGGTTTGCCTTCTTCACTCTGAGCTATTGTTGGAAAGTGGATTATTGGTAGGGGCAAATGTAGGTCTGCCACTGGCAATAAGGCCACTAACACATGATAGGACTCAGCATAGGTCTCAGAAAATTATTCCTATGCTCAACCCCTGGTAACGTGGCTGCGAGCAGACAGGCTTAACTTCAAAGACAGGTATGTAAAGCATTTAAAAACACCAATTCAGTAAATAATTAAGACACAACACATAATAAAAATCCAACACCAATTTATAAAAATAGGAAATATTTTTATCTTTAAAATGACACCAAAACGACAAAAATCCAATGTAGGGAACCGGAGATATGAATTTTCAAAGTTTAACTAAAATATAGCTCTTAGAAGCATATAGCACCATATTGGGACATAGGCTCGCGATAGACCGGGCCAAAGTCAAAGTTTAAGGCCGACCGCGATGGAGCCCTGAGCGGATACCCCACGCGGAAGGTCCCGGTCAATGTTTTTACCTTCGCACTTAGAAACTTTTCTGGAGCTTTTCTCCTCGAGGCCCCTCGACGCTCTCCGTCAGTCCGGATACGGTGCGGCTCCGCCAGATAGCCTTTCGACGATCTCCCGGTGAACTTCCCTGGAGCGGACTTAGAAACTTTTTCAAGATCGCTTCAGCGGGGCAATCCAACAATCCAGGCCGACACTCGATGGAAGGCAGGCGGATTGGCGCTCGCGGTTGTTCCCGGTCGACTTTCTTACGAGCGGACTTAGAAGCTTTTCTGGAGCTTTTTCTCGTGGGGTCCCTCGATGCTCCTCATGTAGCCGGATCCGGTGAGGGTTCGCCGGCTTCAGATTTTCGCTAGTCCCGGTCAATCTCTGGAAGTCGATGCGATGGAGCTTTTAGCGGGACGAACCTGGTGGGCTTGGCCGGCTCGCGGTTGAAGGCAGGCGGCTTGGCTGACCAGGATGAGTCGGTCCCCCTATGGAGCTTTTTTTCAAAGTTCCTCCAAAGTTCCCCAAACTTCTTGAACTTCTGCCTGAAGTTCCTCAAAGGGTCCCAAAGTGTCTCAAACTTACTCCAAGGGTCTGGAAGCTCCAAGATGGTCCTTGAAAGTTGAGGACTTCAATTCCCACAATGCACTGGACGTCACCCTTACAAATCCACTGGTAGCTCCCCAGGTTGATGATTCTTGGTGGTGAGGGTCCAGATGAGCTCTGTTAACCTGTAGCTTGCAGGGAGTCCACTCTTGACTTCTTTTACTCAGCACAGTTAGTCCACAAAGCTGTAGTTTCAGGTGGTGCAGTCTCCAGAGGTCAGGCCTTAGAAGTCTTTGCACAGCAGAACTTTTCAGCAGGGCCAGTCTTGCTTTCTTCAGTTTCAAGCAGCAGATCTGAGGGGCTGGGCCTCTCTCAGATACTTATTCCACAGTCTGTGGGTCATCCAGGAGGTCAAGCTTCACCAATAGGAGTAGGGTAACCTCCCACTTGAGTGACTCCTTCCTGCAGAGTGTGGCATTATTCTATCCCAGAGTGCAACAAAGCTTCCAAATCCATAATGGCTGATTTTCCAGCAAGGAGGTAAGAGCTGGCTAAACACTCCCACTGAGTTGGCTAATTAACCTAGCCTCTCCTCCCTACATCTGCACATATCTTCCTTAATCCTGCCATCTGGCTGAGGTGGGGGTTCAAAGCTGTTAATGACACTGCTCTGGGCTCTGCCCCTTTGAAGCTCATTGTTTACGACCCCTCCCCTGGCCTGGCATTCCTGCAGAACAGCTCACTGCCCTCCCAGTCCATCTGGCTGGCCCCAGGGGATCTTTATCACCTCTTCAGGCAGGCTGGCTAATCCCCTTAACTCTGACCGATCAGGGCAGAGCACTGGAAGGCTGGATTTGGAACTAAAACCCAGAAAGTGTTATAACTTCTTGTCTGTTCACTTTGGGAAAAATTCAATAACATCATATTGTAGGATTTATCAATACCATTCTAGTGAGTCTTTGAATGGAATCTTTATACCTCTCCTATCAGAAGTTATTGTTTAATAACTTTCCCCCATGTTAACCTATGGGGCAGGGGGTTTGCAATGGGAAAAATGACATGGGCCATTTTTCCAGCACCAGGACCTACAAAAACATATTTTATAAGTATCTTGGCTTATTTTCACAGGACCCCCACCCCATAGGTCACCTAGGGGAGACCCTAGGGGTGCTGAATCTGTAAAAATATTGCAGATCCTCCATGCCCAGTGCCCCCAGCATCAAAGTCGAATTTGGGCAGCACTTTACACAATGGGGAGAGTGAAATGTGAATTTCACTTAACCCAGGAGCATATATAAACTCATTTTATAAGGGTCTACCTTATAGATACCTGACCCCCACCCCTGGGATACCTAGGGGAGACCCTGGGGGTCATTATTATGCCAAAACATTTTAGGTTGACCAGTTTCAAGTGCCCCAAACCCCAAAGTCGAGTTTGGCCACAATTTACATGTTTAAAAGCAATCCTGGCGCCCAGGGCTGCTTTTAAACTGACCACAGGCTTCAGCAGGGCACACATGCAAGTGCAAAAGGCTGCTGGCCTCTAAACTGCCATGCCCCAGGATACTGGGGACTTCTAGGTAGTTTCAATCCCCTGCCCTATTATATACTAGGGGCTTAGGGGGTAGGTCATGCCAATTACAGGGGTACCCCAACCCAAAGTGTACCCTAGTGTATGTAGGTGCTTTACTGTTATCTAAGTGTTTCAGCATGGCACTGGCCCTGGGCCTGGTTAAACAGAGCCCAGGGTCAGTCAGAGTCAGTTACCACCAGTTCCAGTCAGCAAAAAATTGGGGGGTGCCCAGGGCACAGGATGACTTTACAACAGCTATGCACTGTTCTTTTTGGCCAGGCTTCACCTTCAAATTTTCTATCTGATGTCTCCTCGGCTACCTAGGCAAATCCTGTAGCCTCACTCTCATCATCGGTTCCCAGGGGACTGGGACTCCCTTCCTCTCTCCCACTCGCTGTATCACTATCTAGAACCACCACAAACCTCCCTGTCACTTGTGTATGTTCGCTTGAATCAGTGGGAGTGTGTGTTCTCCTTGCTGCTGAGATCCTATGTGTTGGATGTGGTAGACGGGGGTCGAGCTTTTGGGGGACTTTCTCAAGGGACTAGGGTTGCGCTTGAGGCGTCTGGGCTCTCTGGCTTTTTGGTTTCTCATGCTGGGGCCTAATTGTCCATCTTTTGGTGGGGGGGCCCGTCGGCTCCTACTATTCTACTATTAGTGGATTGGTATATCCTAATGCAGGGGGAGCTGCCGTGTGCATCTCCATATCTGCATATGATGGGGGAGGTGCTGACGCTTTGCATGCTATCGGTAGTGTAGGGCTATCACTCTGGGCCTCTTCGAAAATGGCCCATAACTCTAGAAATTCCTCTCTCCTGTCTCTCTTTTGACCTGTATATTTAGTTTTTATATATGTTTTAGTATGCTCAATTGCGTTTGTGTCAAATGTTCCCTTCTTAGGCCAGAGAAATGTGTGTGCCTTCGTGTGAGCGTGACATTCTTGGCAAAACTTATTAAGTTCTTTGCCTGTGTGAGGACTCTGGATTTTAGGTGTTTTAATGGGGAATCTATGTCAATTTTAGTGGTTTTGTGGACAAAATACGACTCAAATCTGTTGGGAGTATTTGTTTGCTCTAATTGTGGGGACAAACGTACGTGGTGGACTTTTACAATTTTATGCACTATGAGCTCAGAGCTAGTCACAGATGCATCAAACAATTCAACCTAAGCAATTCAATAAACACAAATAACAATGCATATAAAGGGTTGCAACACAGGTGAAAAAATGCAATATAAAAACCGTATCTGCACGATATCAACTTTTTGCATCAAATACAGTTTGCAATAAATAACAGCACCCTCATATGAAGTATTGAAACATGGGCGCAAAAAAATATGCAATATTCAGACAGTATCTACATGATATCAATTATTGCGCAAAATACAGTTTGCAATAAATAATTGCACCAACTCAACAAAGGATGA
This sequence comes from Calotriton arnoldi, assembly GCA_963921515.1. Classification (NCBI taxonomy): domain Eukaryota; kingdom Metazoa; phylum Chordata; class Amphibia; order Caudata; family Salamandridae; genus Calotriton; species Calotriton arnoldi. The sequence continues at coordinate 3,205,591 of CAWUFW010000495.1, read as the reverse complement.
CAGAAAAAACATGATTGCTTTGTCAAAAATGTCTTAGCCCGCTCCTAGCACATGCTATCCTGTAAACAGGGGAAGCTCTGCACCGTACATGGTACTAAGTGAGCCTGATAGTCTGCCAATATTGGCTCTAGGACACAGTTAATAGTAATAGATATGGAAAAAAGGAATAACTCGGGAACCTCAGGCCCCTCTTGGCCACATACAAGTTACACCTAGTTTCCCAGGTCCATAGCTTTTTCTCTAATGTCTGAATCACTTCCTGTATCACACCCAGCGGCCAATCATACCATCTGTGTCACGCCCAGTGGGACAAGCATACCGTCTTTGTCACGCCCAGCGGAAAAAGCATATCATCTGTGTTACGCCCAGCGGCCCTAGCGACCAACACCTCTCACTCCTTTCAGATACCAACGGTATTAAGAAACCAGTAGCACTGAGAAAACCTTTTAAACTAAAAATAAGGTTGAGGTGCCAACTTTGCCCAATCAGGATAGCTCTATCACAAAAACAGCGTCCTGGGAGTTATCAAGGGCTATACAATAAATATTCACCGTTCCTAGTGTGCTGACTATAGCTATAGAAAAAAGGTGCATTCTGCGGGATCGCCTCCGTGGCCGCCTTACGTCTACACAGCTAGGACATATAAAATAGGTAATATGCCAGATTCTGTCAGTGGCAGGGCGCTCAGGTTATCTTTTTACACTTCTCCCTAGTTTGCCATACGCCAAATGATTTAAATTAGTTTCTGATGTAGTTTCTTACCCTCTGTGATGGCTGCTTCAGGACGGACCTCCGCCTTGCGGATTCAGCATAACTTTCAATCAATTCCGTTGTCTGCTCACCTTCCTTGATGCCCAAATGTGGCTCCGTCCGGGTGGGGTCTCCTTCCTTAGGCTGCAGTCGGGTTTGAGGTACCAATCAGCACCGATGGTGGCTTGCCAAAATGTTACTTGATCTTGAAATACCTTGAAAAAACAAGAGACAAGAGGCATTTCGCAAAACAAGAACAGTTTGTTTAATTAAACATAGCAGGCGGGAGAACAGTTACAGGCGCAGGGTCTATGGACTGTCTAAATTTACAATCGCTCTGCGGCCTCCTTTCATACAGTTCATCGTAGGTAATAAAGGGTTTCCAGTGATCCATGCATAGTGAGAAATGTAAGTTGGTGCCTTTGGAGTCATAAATTAATTGTCTATTGGAAAATACAGGTGGGCCTCGACCTTCGTGGACACAATCTGGCCAGTTGGTACTGTGTCCAGATGTCCGGCATGAGGAGCGCATGAACACTGCGTGTGCTGTGTCCTGATTGGCTATATGTTCCTAACTCATGCGTACCATCACCGGCCATGTGTGCTTTATTGGGGCCAATTTCCCTTGACCATTGTAGTGTCGCTGCACCTATCTGTGTGATTGATCTAAGGTTTCCTGTTCATGCGTTTGTCTGCTGGCTATGTGCCACCCCACCTGTGACCTATCAATCAGTGACCTCGGGCCTAGGTCTTAGTGCTTGCCTGACTATGTATTTGCGAGTTGGGGTTGATGTGGAGTTCACAACGGGCGAATTCCTTTAATAAAGACGCGATTTTGTTCTCATAAATGAATGATAATTTTTCATATTCGCATTGACTTTTTTCCATATTAACATTTGCTTGGGTTGCAATGTTCTTCAGGTGCGTTAACATGATCTCATAGTTAGTGAGACTGTTGCGGGGATTCTGCACCTTCACAGAACTATGCGCAGGAAAACAGGACCTCGGTGTATAGGGGTGTACCAACCTACCACCTTAGTGCCCACAATCCCAAAACCGACTAGCTATAGTGTCTCATTCGTTCTCCTCCAAAATCGCGAAGCCACAAATGATTAGACAACCCAGAACACAACACTCCCGACTCTCTCAGGAATCGCGGTGGCAAGACATACCCTTTCGCTCACTCACTCGTACTTGTCCACAGATAAGAATTGGCAGAGTCACAGTAATAGTTCAAAATGTTTATTTTAACTATCGTGCTCTATAATACAGTATACGAGCCACTACCAGCAGCAAAATGCATAAACTCAGAACAATTAGCATTGTTACAATTCCATAGAGTACAAAGGGGGGATGCCATTATATAAAGACAGTGGAAAAAGGACTATAAGGCCTAACCACCCTCCCCTTGACTGGAAGAAGTTTATTATAAAAGGGAAGATCTCTGGGCTTTGTCAGCAGACCCCATACCTTAAAGTCTAGAACAGCATAGCTCTTCTCCATGGAAAGGGCTCTCTCCAAGTGTGTGTTAAAACAACATGCATCCCCGTAATATCAAAGCACGAGTCTCCATCAGTGCAGCTGTGTTTAGCATGTTATGTCTAGGTGCTAGAGACTGACCAGAACAGAATAACAAGGGGCATTGTTTATCAACCTTCCACATCGTGTTCAGTCTAAACTCCAGGAACTTAGCAGAGAACGCGAAAAGCAGACAGTTCTCATGTGAAAGGCATAAATAGAGTCTTGCAAAATAAAGTCATGTAGTAACGTGCGCAAAAGCAGCATCATGGCATCAAAGCTCATGCTAACTTAGCAATGTGGAGAATGACCCTAATGGCCATATAACAAGACCTTGAGATAGTGAGGCTCAGGAGGAGAACTCTTGGCAAGAATTAGAGGTGCTAACGGAGTAAAAGAAGAGTCCTATTCATGTTGTATCAGGAGTGGGGAGAAATTCAAGGTCGTCCTGATTTCAAACGATGGGATGAGAGGATCGAATAATAGTGTCCATTTCTACTGTGAGAAGGTGGAAAAGTACTGGAGTCAATGACGTGGAATTCTCAAATGTTCTGTGGTTTTAATTGGTGTTCACGATTTTAGTCTTAAGAGCAGATTCCCTTTAGACTTCAAGGGGTACAGAGCTGTCTGCTGTATTCTCATTGTGTGGCTTTATGCTAGGCAATTTCCAGATTTTGACAACTTCTACTGAAGACTCCACTATGCTGACACCTTTCTGTTTTCCTTGAATTAATTAGGGCTACCCCAACTATTTCCACTTTAGTTTAGGACTAGTTTAGGTGAATTTAGATGTATTCATTTATAGACAGGAGAATAAAAACCTTTACATGGATCATCAGATTCTTTTCCTCATTTTCTGTATTGCTGTAACTGAATTTCTTGTATGCCTTATGCTACTAAGACTTAACTCTGTTCGATGAGTTGTACTGCCTGTGGTAATTCTGTATTTTTTTTATATATTTTTGAGATTTATATATATTAGTTTGCCCCTTAATTTGTAATAAAAATGTACTCAACCCTATCTACTCATTCTTGTTCCTTATGGTGTGGCCAAATGGGCTACACTGTAAATTGAATTGTTTGATTGATGCTAACTCCCCTTTTCCTATCAGGCAACTAAAAAGATCCATTTCAGGATAAATGGTAAGATTGGCCCTGTGCTCCAGCACACCCTTCGAAGTCGACTAAATGAGCACATTTGTTATATTATGTTATTGGTTTCATAAAACACGCAAATACTGGAAAAGTGTCATGGCACTACAGAACTGAGCATGGAGATCAAACTGCCAAGCATTTGGCTATAATAATAATTTGACTCTTGAATCTCACGTTTGGACTAGGGATCCTGTGGATTTTGAACCCCTTCAATGCTCGTGACGAGCTCAGCTCGTCATGCTGCGCGGTCGCGCTGTGCGCATGACGAGCTGAGCTCGTCACGACCACACCCGCGATCGGAATGTCCAGCACACGAGCGGAATTCCGATCGCGGTCAAGGGGTTAAATGCTCTCTGTTCCAGCCTTCACTCCAGTATATGAAAAGGTGTTTTTCAGAATTCAATTTGCAGAATGTATTTTTAAGAAGGTCAAAGGAAAATGCACACAAATTTGAAAAGAAATTCTAAGTGGACTTGTGCCACGTGTGACACCTTCTGTCTGTTCTGATGGTTGCCGACAACACTTTTTCATGCTGTGATTTTTTTCTGTTTAAAAAAAAAAAACTGCTAGTCCAGAAATTCAATCTGCTGTTGACTAACGTGTTAAGGCCCGGTCAATGTGTCATGGAGGACAGGGCCACATGACTATCATGAGTTATCAAGATTGGTTTGAAGATCAATGCTGTGCACTGAAAGAAGTTTCCTAGGATGTGAGCACGGGTATATAGGTATGTCTTTCGGCACATTCCGAGCCCCACCCAAAAAAATAAATAAAAACATTTGAAAGAATGCTACCATGTATTTGCACACCAAGTTTGGCAGGTCTAACAGCTAAGCAAAATTCTGTCTTTCCAAAGATGACCTAACAAGGATTCTCATAGAGCAAACCTAGATCCATGCTTTTTCACACTGAGTGACCAACACCAAAACCATTGCCTACTACGGTAATTTGTGAGATTCCGTGTAACAAAATACCTATCTGTAGGCTTTAACATAGAGTAATAACAATATAAATAACAATAACAATCCTTAAATGCCTATTAACTTTCACAATAAACATGGCAGGCCTAGTGCCTTTAGCATAACATTTCAAAATAAACATATCAGGCCTATAGCTAGGATCATTGGCTTGGCACCATAACCAAATCAGTCCTGCTGTATTTCATATAAACTTTGCCACAAGCCGAAAGGTGCAATACAAGTAGTGTTTTTAGTGGAAACACACAAATTCGGCCCAATCAAATTCTGTATTCAAGGGAACAGACATGTGGGTGGAGCCTTGGCCCCTCTACCAGTAGGGCTCTGAAAGGTCTTTTTTGTTGATCACATAAGGTCAGAAACAGTTGCACAGTCAAGCTAGACCTAAACATCTATGTAGACTAGTCTACCCCTAGACTCTCAAACACAAAATGGTACTCTCAAATCTAAAGTTAATGACTGCCCTCCTCCCATCTGTGCTGCTGTCAGAGTAAAACAAATGTAGTAAATTATCTTGTTATCTAAGATAATTTAATTGCATTGCAATGTCATGTGTGTGCTCTGAACCTTCAAGCTGAAGCATACTGCTGCTAAGCCAGGCAGCTGGATAAATAAATAAACAAAATGATAAGAGCTGTGTGGTGGGCAAGTACTTTGTTGTGGAAACACACAACTTCTGTCCAATCAAAACATATTTCTGGCTGCCATCATGTGAGCGGAGCCAAAGCCCCTCTCCTGAGAAGTGCATCTTGAAGCCCATTTATAGGTGACTCACATCATGTCTGGCGACAGCTGCCGTGTCATGCCAGTGCCAGTCCTAATGATAGATCTAAATGCCAAAACTTGCAGCATAGCCATTAGCATATGCTACGGAGGGATATATGTCTGTGGCGTATCCCAACACAGGACCAACTGCAACAGGTTATGGCCAGACATGGTCTTGTAGAGACATTCTATCTTTCTTACTAGGTGGCCAGTGCTGATCCCCAACAAAATAATGGCAGGCATTATGTGCAGCCCATTATTAGGTAGATGCAACACTGACCATAAATCACACAACATCTGCCTGATCAACCAACCATGGAAATCTATTGTGGCGTTGGCTCTGGTCATGCGCTGAAATGAGGATAAGGCCTTTCTAGCACCCAATCATCTATGTACTTAAACCCCGCTCCCCACAATGTAACTTGACAACCTGATCCACCTTCACCTTAGCCCTATTGTACAGTCATTAGGCGGGAGTATGTTTGGCGCCTACTGTATACATTATTTTTTTTTAATTAAAATTCTTTTTATTAACAGTCATCGACATAAGATATACCGTGCAGAGGAATCAGTACAATCTCACTTGGTGTAAAAAATAAGCAACAGTTTTCTGTAACATCACATTTTAGGGCGACTTACGGGGTAAGGGCGTCGTCCTGATCAATGCTACGTGGTGGGCTGCATATATCCCCCCGGCAAGTGTTCCACGGGCTCCAAATTCGGGACCATTTTTGGGGGCAACCCCGGGCCGTGTAGACCGTCTTTTCTCTGCACATACACCAGTCAAGGTCTCTTTCCCAGGCCTCTACTGCTGGTGGTTGCGCCGCTCCCCACAATTGTGCAATGTTCCTCTTTGCCAACATGAGCCCCAATGTGACCCACTGAATTTGGTGACTATTCAGGTCCGTGGGCTCCCATACATTCAGGAGGCACCTGCGTGCCTCAGGGCGATGGACCAGGGCAAGTACATCACTCAGTATATCGTGTATTTTCCGCCAATAGGATTGTATGTGCACGCATTCTCATAGTATGTGCATGAAAGTGCCTAAGTGACCGCACCGCCTCCTGCATTCTCCCCCCTCAGCCCTTCCCATTTGTATCAGTCTGGGCCCTGTTACATACACTCTATGAAGGATTTTGAGCTGTACTAGTCTCAGTCGCGCTGGGATCGCAACTACTCTTGGGGAGGATACTGCGTCCTGCCATTCTTCATCGTCCAGTTCGATGCCATCCCTTGCCCATTTTTTCCCGCAGTGGTTGAGGGGGATCTGCCATGTTGTTGAGCAATTTCTTATATATTAAGGAGATAGTTTTCTCGGGCAGGTGACCATCTAGAACTCTGTCTTCTAACGGCGAAGACTCAGGTGGGGAGGAGCCTTTCGGGATAAGTGAATACAGTGTGTGACGGACTTGCATTTATCGAAATCTCTCTGTGTCAGCTAGCTCATGTTGGCATTGCAGTGAAGCGAACGTCTTCACTTCACCCTTCTCCCACAAGTCCTTAATTTGCGAGATCCCAATGAGTTCCCACCTATCGAAACCCTTCGACCTCCACAGGTTGCCCAGCCCTTCGGAGTCCCATAGGGGAGTTGCGAAAGTTAATTTATGTCCCCATCCAAGGGATTTAGTGGCGGCATGCCAGATTGCAACCGAGTGTTTGGTAGGGCCCGTCGAGTATCGGCCTGGTTTTGAGTAGAGTGCCCTGTTATAGTTTCCCCCCGGGAGGATCCATCTGTCCATAAGGTACCCTGGGTCATCAGGGCGCCCATAGGTGCCGTGGTTGATAGCCGCAAGATGTGCTGCCCAGTAGTATTTTTTGATGTCTGGGAGGCTAATTCCCCCATCATACCAGTTTAGCGTGAGCTTATTCAATGCGATGCGCGGTTTTCCATTCCACAACAAGTCCCTCTGGAGATCCTCGATTTCTTTAAAGTATGCCATCGGGACCGGATCTAGTGAGTTTTGTAAGGCATATAAGAAACGGGGTAACAACATCATTTTAAAAAGGGATGCCTTGCCCAGCAAGGAAAGTGGAAGTGCTTTCCAACTAGTTATGTCTCGTCTTAGCCTCTGTAATGGAGGGAGAAGATTGCGGTTGTAACGGAGCGTCCGGTCTAATGAGATAAAAATGCCTAAATATTTGAAGCCCACTGTGCTAACTTGTATTGGGCAGCCACGTGGTGGGGAGGGAGGAGCTCCCTTGAGGGCATACAGTAGGGACTTGCTCCAGTTGACGGAGAATCCAGCCAAAGATTGCCAGGATGTCCAGAACCGCCACTAGTGACTTCTTGGGGGAGGCCAGGTATAGTAATATGTCGTCTGCGTAAAGTGAGATACGGTCCTCCCAATCAGGGGACCAGCGCAAACCGCGTATATTCGGGTTCTTCCTAATCCAGGCTGCCAGCGGTTCCAGGGCTAGCGCAAACAGGAGGGGGGAAAGCGGACATCCCTGACGGGTCCCACGACTGAGGGTGAAAGTGTCTGACTTTTTATTATTAACTACTACCTGTGCCATGGGTTCCTGAAACAAGAGACGTATCCATTGCGTGAAGCCTGGACCAAACCCCATTTTTGCGAGCACAGCCAAGAGATATGGCTACTGTATGCATTATTAAACACATTCAAGTGCCCAACATCTATTCCATACCTACCCTCTTGCACTGAAAGGCACTTTAATGGAATTCCACGTTTGACCAATATAAATACACCTCTAGTGTACAAGCGGTAAAAGGTGAAATTCATTTGACAACTCCACCGCTGTTGTGTCTTTACTCTAGCAAGGTGAAATTAACATTTACTATTCTTAACTCCACACTACATATCTTGAGATATATTATCTTTAAGGCGTGTGGATGTGGATATAAGAATAGTATATCCACACTTATCAATGTGTACTTACCTTCACGATTACTCCACAGACAAGGGCAGGTTCCAAAGTTCTTTCATCAGGAAGGCCCTAGAGGAAGTGGCATTGGAGAAGAGAGAGTGGTACAAAGGATATACTGTTGCTTGCAGTGGGACACACCAATAGGGACTGGAAAAAACGATCTGGGACAACTCATTTCAGAGCAGGCTGGGACAGAGGCAGCAGATTTTCCAGCTGGCTTGGAAACAGATCTGAGTAGAACTGTGTAAGATCAGAAGAAAAGAAAGAACTGCATAATGTCTACCTCAGTCACGGCCGGCATGACTAGCGGGTGGGGGGTTGGGAGGTTGCGCTGGGATGAGGTCGCGCGGGGGGAGGGGTTCACTTTAAAAAAAAAAAAGAATTTAAACTTACCTTCGCCGGCCCGGTCTGGTCCCACGTCGTCCCGCGTCCTCTCTGCTCCACACAGGAAGCAGGCAGCCTCCGTCCCCTCAGCCAATCACAACGCATCAATGGCAGCGTTGTGATTGGCCATGACGCCGACCACACAGGCGTCTATGGGGAGGCCATTTTCTCCATGTAAGCTGCATGCAGCCTACATGGAGAAAATGGAGAGTGCGCATGACTGCTTTGGTCAGCCCCAGGGGGCCGACCAAACAGTCAGTGCCCGTAACTTTGGGCTAGGCACTCCTCCCCTGCCCTGTTGCAGGACCGCCCACCCGCCTGCCCCCAACCAAACCATTCTACTTTTTTCACAGTGCGAGAAGCAGAAACATAAAATGGTATTTGTAATACCATTTTGTTTCTGCTTCTCGCACTGCGAGAAAGCAGTGGGGCGACGCCCCTCCGCCCACATGGAGGAGCTTCTTGAGTTAGAACCCCATACAGACCCATAACTCGAACTAACTACTTACTAAGAAAACCACTAAACTGTGTGATTATCCTCTCTACTTCATCAGAGGACACTCTGGTCATTGGATCTGTAGCAGCTGTACAAGAGGCAAAGAATATGCGATGTTACATTGCATGCGTTACAACGCATGCGATTACAACGGGGTCGTTACAACGAATGCGTTGTTACAACGCAAGCCATTACATCGCAAGTCATTTCTACGACTTGCTGTAGGGGGCGCGCTGGACTTAGGAATAGTATAATTTACTATTCCAACTCCAGCGTGTGCAACAGTAAGGAAGGCGTTGGAATAGTAAATTATACTACTCCTTAGTTTAGCGCGCCCCCTACAGCAAATCGTAGAAACGACTTGCAATGTAATAGCTTGCGATGTAACAACGCGGTCGTTGTAATCGCATGCGTTGTAGCGCATGCGATGTAAACGCTGTTTCCCGTGGCAAACAACCAAGAACCAACTAAGAAGCAGAGCAGTAATGTTTATGATAGCATCAGAAACTACTTTACGTCAATGTCTGAACAAAGCACCCCTCAACTCCCCACAGACCCACTCTCATCCCATAGACCCCTCTCTCCTGGTGAATCAGTAATTAATTTAAGTCCAGGTGCTCATAAAAATGTGCTGTGGCACCAGCACAAATTAAGCACTGTCCTGTTTTTGCTCACAGCTCGATAATGCTACACAAGAAGATCCGGGACTTCTTATAGCCGTCCTGCCTTCGTGCTTTGTGCCTACTGCATGGATCGTAAACAGAATTTCTGTTTAGATTTTAAGACGATCTGCCCCTGCAACGGCTGCATTTTGCCAGCTTGGAGTGGTGGGGGCTGCGGGCAAGTAGTGCTGGCAGTGTTATCAAGCAACATGCAGCGAAAACCACCTCCCCCCATTTTATTTTTGTATGCAGACTTTTATATAGTGCGAACTTGACCCGAAGGTATTTGAGCGCTTTACATGAGCACCGGTTACGTTACACAAGGACACATTCAGGCACGGGGAGAATAAGTGATTTGCCCAGAATCACAGGATGTGGATGCGACCCCCTCCCGCGGATCGAACCTTGGTTTCCAGCACCAGAGTCGGCAGTCTAGCCGACGGACCACATCCTCTCCCCATGTTAAGGAGTGGTCTCTCCCACACTGCCCTTACATTTTCTCTAGAAACAGTTACGATTCCAGAGAAAAGGTCCCTCGCTCTGTTTCTTAATTCACTGCCACATCGATACTTAACACAGTTTAATATTATTTACTCCTCCCAAATCGAGCTGTCGGCTAGTATCCTGCCAATGTTTGGAGACCATTTCACGATGACGCTTCAGGGCGCATAATAAACGATTTGCACTATAACACAAAAGTCTATTGTTTATACAGACAAGTGCCGACTTGTTCAAACGAAGTATTTAAACTAAGGCGCGGTTCCAACAGAGCTTTTTGGGTGTCTCTCCAGCGTTTCATTAAACCGCCAATCGACTGTAACATCCCTTCTTTGGGCAGTGACAACATACAATTATTTCATGGTACAAATTGATTATGCAGAAGAGACCGCAGCTTTGACAGCTTCCTTCAAACTCTAGAACCTGTTTTGCTGCTGAGCTGCACTAGGATGAGGCTTAAGGGCTAGAGCGGCCGACTTTAAAGATGGGGTAACCTGGTTCGAATCTCGGTAGGGACGCTCAAACATCTTGTGATTCTGAGCAAATCACTAAATCTCGCAGTGCCTATTTTTTATTTTTTTTATTTTTTTAAATGAATGTGTCCGTCTGTAATGGAACTGGTGCTCATGTAAAGCGCTCTGATGCCTTTGGGTCGAGTTCGCGCTATATAAAACTCCAAAAAAAGAAAAGTGACGTCAGCATTATGGCGACATAGTGGGATATAGAGAGATGAAGAGGGCAAAGAGAGTGGGGGCAGGTCACAGCTCCAGCAAGACAGCAAAGGCCTATAATGTTTGGAATGTCGATGTATTCTGTTACATGTGTGAAGTTTGCGAGGACCACTGTGAAATATGTTTTAATCGCATTATCCACCGTTTATTTTTGCTTTTGTCCGTGGGTGATAAACAAACGCTCACCCGTGATTTGATGCCCACTGGCATTGTGGGTATCGAATGTATTCTCCCAGTTACCCAACAGCAGATTACCACTCCTTCTAAAATATTGGGGCATATTAGCAAGACCGGCGATAAAATTATCGCCGTTTTAGCGGCAGGAAACTGCCGCTAAAAACGGCGATAATGGGCTTGATAATATGCGTTATAAAATTCCAATAGAAGCCCAGGTTAGATGTGCAGGACATCTAACATGGGCTTCTATTGGAATTCCATAACGCATATTAGCAAGACCATTATCGCCGTTTTAGCGGCAGTTTCCTGCCGCTAAAACGACGATAATTTTATCGCCGGTCTTGCTAATATGCCCCATTGTGCCTTAATTATATACATCAGATTGATTGAATAGTCTCACTATAGTGCAGACTTTACAGCAGACAACGCAGTAAAGGTGATTCACAATGCACAGTGATGTGTCCATACACTTGTAGATAACTTCATCGATATACTAATTGTAGCATTTTATGGTGCTGGAATCAAAGGTCATTTTATGTTCGTGACGTTGTTATTTGTTCTGTTGATAATAAAATGTAATTTGCTCTTGCAAAATGCTGTTATCAAATGCTGCTCCTTGGACGTTCCGACTGTAAGCGCGGTTACATAGTTTTAGTTTTAGTGATCCATGGTTGACAATTCTTTTGGAACAAAGGTTATGCAGTTTTCTGTATACGTACTTGCCTGATTTTCCCATGCCAAAACCTCTCCTCCTCGGCTATATATGATATGCATGTTATTTCTCAGGTGATGTATTCTTTCTCATCTCACACAGAGCGATCCACCCGAAGTGCTGTGAAACACCCTCATTTGACTGTGGAATCTTAGACTTTAAAAATGGTTCCTGGTCCTGATGCTGTCGAACTTCCCAACCAAGGGATCCGCGCCAGGAAGGACCCGATCTTGGCACATCAAAGCTTCACTAGGAATTGACACTGGGCAATACCTGTCACCTATGGATGATCTTCATTTTAAACCATTCCTCACTGACTCCCTCTTGGTAAAACATGATGTCATAGAAGAGAAGTCAATGTAGTGTGCTAGAGACAAGCTATGGGTTTTCATATAGGAGGGAGTTGAGGTCCAGGCAAGACTTGGCATCTAGCAGGCAAAGAGTAGAACATATTAGAGTAGAATGGAAGGAAAAACACAAGGATACAGAATGTGTGTGTAATAAATGGGCACATGTTCTTATGACATAGACATTCCTGTTGTTTTGAATGTTGTTAGGTCAGCATGGAATCTGGAAAGGCTGGGAGGCAGTTGGAGAGCGAGGGCTGGACAGCGGTTGGAGTGGCTGGATGGAACCTTTCTTGTGAGTAACAAACTACTTTTGCTTCCACACTGCGCCCTTGATGTTACTACAAAGGCACCTTGTTACACTGGCAATGAAGATAGATGCTGCAGAAAGGTCTCAACATAGTAAAGCTGAACAGCATCTGCGTTGGCGCGAGGCAGAGAAGACTTTGGACAAGGGCACGTATCTTGCCGAGATAGGTTTATCTGGCTCAGCCTTGGGCTGGATTAAGTCTTTCTTGGAGGACCGGACGCAACAGGTTTGGCTCCCCCCATCCTCCTCTTTACCACAGAGAGTGTACACAGGGGTCCCCCAGGGTTCTTCCCTGAGTCCACTACTTTTTAATATTTATGTCACCCCTTTGGTGCAATTGGCGGAGGATTTGGGGGCAAACATAATTGCCTATGCTGATGACACCCAGCTCCTGTTCACGTGGGAAAAAAACGAGAGCTCTACCTCCTCCGCTAAGAATTGCCTGAGTGAAGTTTTTCATTGGCTGGCCTCGGCAGAACTTAAGTGTAACGAGGAAAAATCTGAAATTCTACTCTTCGGCCAATTCGCCCCCCAGTTTCGAGCTACACTTTGGCCGTCAGACTCTGTTCTACCAGTTGCAGCAGGGCAACCTGTTAAGAATCTGGGGGTTTGGTTCGAGGAGAACCTTACTTTCGCGTCCCAGATTAAAAAACTGGCCGGGACCTGCTTTGGTATATTGAAAACACTGAGGAAATTTCTTCCCCTTCTTCCCAGGGCCGCTAAAGGAACAGTCACCCGAGCCCTTATTCTATCGCGCTTAGACTACGCTAATGCCTTGTACGCTGGCTCTCCAGGCTATTTGCTCAACAAACTGCAAGTGGTTCAGAACGCAGCAGCCAGGCTCCTCTTGAACATCCCGACCAGATGTAGCGTGAGACAACATCTTCGTGCTCTTCATTGGTTGCCCGTTACTGAACGAGTCAAATTTAAATCATTAGTACTAGCTCATCGTTCCCTTTATGGCCTCGGACCAACCTATCTTCAAAAATCTTTCTCCTTTTACACTCCCCCAAGATTACTGCGCTCTTCAGCTCAACTGCTGGCTCGTGTCCCTCGTTTCCGGTTGCAAAGGACGGGGGGCGGCTCCCTTGCGGTAAAGGCCGCTTTAGCATGGAATGCGTTGCCTTTTACCCTTCGCAGCATTCAAGACCCTTTTCAATTTAAGAAAAATCTGAAAAATTTTCTGTTTGTTTAATCGGGTCCTTCCATCTCTCAAGGTCGCGCCGGGACACTCTTGAGTATCTGTGCGCGTTATAAATGTTAAATAACATAACATAACATGGCCCATCTTGATGGACATAACCGGAACTACGATTGGTAGTATTACACCACAGACCACTGTGATACATGCATATTGCATTGACAGGACAGCTACATTACAGGTTATGACCGTTCTTGGCATCATTCCATTTCTGTCTTACATTAACAGACCAGCCTTGAAAAAGTCGAATAGATGAAATAAGTGTCCGTTGCATTTGGTCTTTTGTATGTATCAATATCTCTACATTGTAAGAATGAGAAGGATATCAAGAGGACTTCACTATTAAATGGATTTTGGATTACTGCACCCAGACTTCATACTCTTGAACTCTAATTGCACTATTTGGACTACTGTTTATTGTGGGCTTCGGTGAAAGTGTTGCAGGCGTCTACGTTCATGTTTGGGTCTTGACGAGGCTCAGTTGAACCTCATCGCGGAAGGATTAACTCCATCTTTTCTGTTTTTGTTGCTGCTAGAAACGGAAGTTAAAGGATACTTGTACTCCTGATTTACACCTAGAATGGTTTGTTCTTTTTGATAGTGAATGAGACTCTGGTACTGGTTGATAAATTTAATAGGAGGTGGCTGTTCCTCCTGAATATGTACTTTCTGAGGAATTCCGGTATGTGTATATGAGTTTGCTGCTTTCGTCAACTTCAGAAGAGATATTAGTGTCACGGTTTTTTTTGTTTATATTTTGGAAATAAGCCCAGTGTTGAAGATTCTGTGCTTGTTGGCTTGTTGCCTCGAGGACATATAGGGAACACTCATGCAGAGAATTTGTTTGATTAAGGAGGATCTCTTAGCTGCATAACAGTTGTTAGAACTGGGGGTCTCTAGTTGGCAGAGGTAGGTACCTTTGTCCAAATAGGGACCCTTGCTTCTAGTCAGGATAAGGGGGTACACTCCTGAAATAACCCCTGCTCACCCTCTTGGTAGCTTGGCACGAGCAGGCAGGCTTAGTTCAGAGGCAGTGTGTAAAGCCTTTGTGAACACATACAGTAATCCAGTGACAACACTACAAATGGACACCACACAGGTTGTATTATAAAAATAAGTATCTTTTATATAGATTTACCACAAGACCATAAATGACATAAATAATCCACAATACTGTACTTTAAGGATGGTAGAATTAGCTTGAGTCTCTTAAAATGAAAATGCGACACTTTGAGTTCAATGTACCTTAAGATGCGTAACGCAGGGCAACGAAAAGTGTTGCAGGGAAGGTGATGCGATAGTCCCTTACACGCAAGGGCAGTGATGCGTTGAAGATCTGGTGCAAAAGAAACAAAGTGGCGTCTTCTTGAGGTTGCGACAACGAAGATGTGATGCGTGCACGCCCGACGGCCGTGCGGCGATTGCGATGAGTCTTTGGAGCCGCGACAGGCCCTGCGACACGCTTCCCTGGCGATGCGATGGCGTCTGATGCGAGGTCGACGATCTTCTCCTGGGATGCGGGGCGCGCCTCGTGCTGCGATGCGTCGGCGTCTGATGCGAGGTCGATGCTCTGCCCCGGGGATGCGACGGCGTCTGATGCGACGGCGACACTCTTCTCCGGTGCTGCGAGGCGCTTCGAAGGATGCGGTGCGCTTCTTCGGGGATGAGCCGGCGTCTGATGTGACGTCGACACTCTTCTCCGGCGATGCGAGACTCAGCGGCTGCGGCGGCACGCTTCTTCGTGTTGAGTCGCGCTTCCAGCTCCCAGAGACACGCAAGTGTGTCAGAAGGTCCAAATTCCCAGCAAGGGAATACAGGGGGAGCTGGTGGGTGAAGTCTGTTGTCCCTGAGACTTCAGCAGGAGGCAAGCTCTAAAATCAAGCCCTTGGAGATCCTTGACAAGTTGATGAAAGTACACACAAAGTTCCCTTCTCCTTTCTTTGGCAGTCAGGCAACCACTGCAGGCAGATCCCTCTCAGCTTAGGGATAGTCTTCTCCTCAGTTTCTTCTTGGTTCCGCTCCTCAGCAAAGGTTTCTTCTTGTTTCCCAAAAGTGATCTAATTTCCTAGGGGTCTGGGCCCCCTTTTTATACACCTTTTCTCTTTGTTCTCTGGAGGCAGAGAGGCCTCTGCCTAGCCCAAAACCAGTTCTGTTCAGTCCTGGAGCACTTTGTTTTTCTGACTCCTTCTTTCCTTTCAGAATGTGGGGCAGAGTGCTCAGCCGCCCGGCAGGAGGTGGAGCCAGCATTGTGGAAGGCAGGCACAGCCCTATTCAGACCCAGGTGCAACTCCTCCCTCCACTCTGGATGCAGATCTTTCTATTCAGCCCTGTGCTGACTCACCCTGTCTCCTGTAGCCACCCCCAGCCCCTGTCACTCAATCTCCAGACAAGGAATACACAACTTAGCAGAGGCAGGCTTGGATAGTTAGGCAAGAAAATACCCACTTTCTAAAAGTGGTATTTTCAAACACAGAATGTTAAAACCAACTTCACTAAAAGATGTATTTTATCATCCTGAGTTCAGGCATACTAAATTCGTTTTTCTACCATGTTCCCTGGGTCAGTTCTGACTATAAGGTGTAATAGTCAGTCTGCCCATTCTGGCCTATGGGGAGCAGGTAGCCTTGCAATAGTGAAAAACGAAAATGGCTGTAATTCACTATTAGGACATGCCACACACACCAGGGCATGTCCCACCTTGTACTTACAATGCACCCTGCCCTAGGGCCTACTTTAGGGGTGACCAACATGCAGTAAAGGGAAGGTTTAGGGACTGGTAAGTGGGTGTACTCACCAAGTCGACATGGCAGCCCTAGGCTGCACACAGGCTCTGCAATGGCAGGCCTGAGACACATTTTACAAGCTGCTTCTGTGGGTGGCACAACCAGTGCTGCAAGCCCACCAGCGGCATTGGATTTACAAGCCCTGGGCACACTCAGTGCACTGTACTAGGGACTGACAAGTAAACCAATCATCCAATCATGGAGTCACTAATACATACATCAATTTACAATAGGGAGCACTTGCACTGAATAGAAGTGGCACAGTGCCCAAAGCATCTAAACCAGCAAAAACAGATCAATAACATTGGAGGCATCATCAAAAAATGGAAGGGAGACCCACGCCAAGGATGCCAGGTCTAACACGTGTCCCCTCCAGCTGAAATGTGGGGAGAACTACCCTACCTCATGGGAGTTCTCTTCACTAAGGCGGAAAAATCTGGACAGACCATCAGCATTGGCGTGTTCTGTACCAGGGCGGTGTTCCACCGTGAAGTCCATCCCCTGTAGGGAAATGGACCACCTCAACAGCTTTGGATTCTCACCCCTCATCTGCATCAACCATCTGAGGGGCCTGTGGTCTGTCTGAACCCGGAAGTGAGCCCCAAACTGGTATGGTCTCAGCTTCTTCAGTGCCCAGACCACAGCAAATGCCTCACGCTCAATAGCACTCCACCTCTGTTCCCGTGGAAGTAACCTCCTGCTAAGGAAGGCTACAGGTTGTCTCAGGAATAGGGTCCCTACTGGAACCCTTGTCTAGGTTCTGTGATTTTTTTCTAAAAACTATGGTCCAGAACACCGAGACCTATCTACAGGATACTAAGAGTCTCCTCAATCTACTGAAGGAGCTGACGGTCGATGACTCCACCATCCTAGTCAGCATGGACATAGAAAGCCTCTACACCAGTATCCCTCAAGATGACACCTTGGAAGTATTGAGGAAAGCATTAGATGAAACAGAGTGGACTTACACTACACCCAGGGGCTTCATTCTTGATTGTGCTAGACTAGCCCTAAAAAAGAACTACTTCGAATTTGAAGGTAAATTGTACCTTCAGATTGGAGGAACTTCTATGGGTAGTACCTTTGCTCCGAGTGTAGCTGGACTCTATGTCTTTAACTTTGATAAGAAATTTATACTCAATGACTCTAATCCTTTCTCGTCATATGTCAAGTTCTGGAGAAGGTACATTGACGACATTCTTGTCATCTGGCAGGGCCCTGATGATGTTTTGACTAAATTCATCGCATGGGTCAACACATGTGACCATAACTTGAGGTTTACCCACACGAAGGACCCTGACACCTTGGTGTTCCTCGATGTAGTGATCACTAAAGAAAATGGGGGTCTTGAAACCAGGACACACCACAAGCCCACTGCCAAGAATAACTTACTTAGATTTGAAAGTTTCCACCCGAGGCCCCTTAAAGAGAATTTACCATATGGCCAGTATCTTCGGTTGCGCCGCAACTGTAGTAAGATCAACGATTACCGCACCCAGGTTAGGGACCTGACAACCAAACTTACAGAGAGAGGTTATCCAGAAAAAATCCTCAATAAGTGCCAAAAGAGGGCCCGAAATCAACCACGGGAGGCCCTACTAGAAAACAAAAACAGACGTGAAGAGGAGATACCCTTAACATGTGTCACCACATACAGTACAGCTTCTAATCTGGTGACCCGTTCCATCAATAAACACTAGGGCATCCTGGGCACGGGGAATCTCCATTGGGAAAAACCTCTGTTTTCATTTAAACGTGCAAGAAGCCTGAAAGACTCCTTGGTCAATACACGCCCTAAAAAACAAACCAGGGATAACAGACAAACTGTTCTTAACGCTTGGGGTCTTCCTAACATTGTGGGCCATTTTCCCTGTGGGAATTGTAGCGTCTGCCATTTGACAAGTCACACCAAAACACTTAACTTAGAACCTGGAAAAGTCTGGACCCAACGTGTCCATACCAATTGTAACAGCCAAAATGTAGTATACCTCATCACATGCCCATGCAATCTTCGGTATGTGGGGATGACGAGTAGGAAAATTAAGCAGAGAATCTGCGAACATCGGAGTACAATCAGATGTAGAAAAACCACTACAAACCTGACAGAGCATTTCTTAAGGGTGGGACATACTCCCAATGATATGCAATGGACTATTATAGAGCAAATAAAACCTGATCACAGCACGCAGCAGCGTCTATTCGAGAAAGAGCAGCGATGGGTGTACAGGCTCTCTACACAAAAAGAGGGACTGAACGATGGTATCCCATGGAATTCTGTATTGAATAGATAAATCAATTTACTGTCATTTCTGTTCATTCTGACAATCTACATCCCATATTTGCCCTTCTTTTGTGTCAGTTTGTAATAACCACCGTTTTTCGTTCCAATAGCTCTTTAATTTATTGACGCTAGCTCCAGTAGGAGTACTCCACACTCCTTCATCCTCTGTTGAACTTTGTTTTCATTCAGCCAATTACCTCTGCACTCTGGTTTCAGAGCGCTTACGATCATATCGGCTGTTAGCATCCACATCGTTCTTTCCTAACATCAACGCGGCGGGCTGACGTCACCGCGCGCCGCGCGTTGTTGTGGGCGTACGTGGAAACACCACTCTAACGCTCATAAGCCGCCATGCCGCTTACCCGGTTAACCTCGGAGATCCGCGAGGGACAACCAAGTAGGTGCAGACACAGGTGGCATGGTTTGATGAAGTAAGTGACCTCTCAATCTGCGGGTGGACTCCGCTGCTCCATGATTTCCTTCGCAGGCAGGGGCGCCCCATTTGTAATACTTTTTTATTTCCTCAGTGTTTGACTAAGAGCCAGCGCCTTCCCCCGGTTCTCATGGGGCACGGCCGATTCAAGCCGCTAGTAAGATTTTAACCTTTTTCTCTCTCTCTCTCTCCCTTATACATAGTTTTGCAGTCACTTCGGCTTGCTTATATCTAAGCACTCGCCGCTTGCGAATAGGCACGGTCATACTTTTCCCCACAACTGATAGTGTGAGGGTTACTGCGGTATGCTTATTTGTAAGCACCCGCTTTTCTGCTAATAAGCTTGTTTATTGATTGTTCCCTTTCCGGTCTTAGCGACCTTTCGAACAAACCAGATCCAGTTATTTCTCACATTCATTCATCACAGTGACACCCCATGAATTTGTTGGTTGTGCCTGTGAGACAGCACGTTACACTTGAGTATGCATCATTCGTTCACTGGTGTTACCTCGTGTGTGAGAGGAGCATTTTGGTACATGCATTAACACATGATTAAAGCATAAAATGTACTTGTGACATTTTTTCTCTTTGAGATTTCTCCCTAGATTTGACTTGATGAGGGAATGCCATACAGTGAGTAATACTGGTGTGGCTTTTTATCCATGGGCCCTGGGTTGGGTACACCTTAGAGCGTGTAGACCACCCGGGCTTTTTTCCGGTCCTAACGGAAACCTTGCAATTCCATTACAGGTTGAAACATGTAGACCATCACCTTTATTTTCACTTAGACACTACAGGTCAATTTAGCCTGATTAGGGTCTCATACTGTTTTTAATATTGTCGAGTTACTCCATATTAAATTCCTGTAGGGAGTCAAACTTTGCCAATTTTTAATATTCACCACCTTTTGGCACTCACTTTGCACTATCACTGCTGTTCAAACCAACCCGCTCCACTGTAATCGGGTGTCGCAGCACACCCGGGTAGCATTCGGCTATTCGGGTGGGACCCCAATGATGAAGCATGTCACCAACTAGGTTGGTGAGTGAGGGGTCTTCTTAGAAAAAATTCTATTTTTTACTTCCTTTCTGCATCCTCCGTGCTGAATAAGCAGATTTCTCTGTCCTTGAGGGTAGACTCCTCCTTGTTGTTGATTTATCATTACCTTTTGGGGATTAGGAGTACTCCCTTTATATATTATTTCTAATATATAAAAAAAACCCTACCTCTCTTTTTTGTTTCGAGAACTACCCTACCTCATGGGAGTTCTCTTCACTAAGGCGGAAAAATCTGGACAGACCATCAGCATTGGCGTGTTCTGTACCAGGGCGGTGTTCCACCGTGAAGTCCATCCCCTGTAGGGAAATGGACCACCTCAACAGCTTTGGATTCTCACCCCTCATCTGCATCAACCATCTGAGGGGCCTGTGGTCTGTCTGAACCCGGAAGTGAGCCCCAAACAGGTATGGTCTCAGCTTCTTCAGTGCCCAGACCACAGCAAATGCCTCACGCTCAATAGCACTCCACCTCTGTTCCCGTGGAAGTAACCTCCTGCTAAGGAAGGCTACAGGTTGGTCTAGGCCCTCCTCATTCATCTGTGACAAAACAGCCCCCACACCATGCTCTGAAGCGTCTGTCTGAACGATAAACTCTTTGGAGAAGTTGGGGGCCAGGAGCACGGGCGCCATGCACATGGCTGTCTTTAAGGTGTCAAAAGCTTTTTGACAGGTGTCAGTCCAAATCACTCTCTTGGGCTGCTTCCTGGAAGTCAGCTCTGTCAAGGGTGCAACCATGCTGCCATACCCCTTGACAAATCTCCTGTAATACCCGGTGAGTCCTAGGAAGGCTCTCACCGATGTCTGGGTCTTGGGGGGCTCCCAAGCCAGAATGGTATCTATCTTGGGCTGTAGGGGCCACCTGGCCGCTCCCAACCTGGTGTCCCAAGTACACCACAGAACCCTGCCCGATCTGGCACTTACTCGCCTTGATCGTGAGGCCTGCCCTCCGCAGCACCATCAACACTTCCCAGAGGTGGCGCAGATGTTCTTCCCAACTGGCGCTGAACACTGCGATGTCATCCAGGTAGGCGGCACTGAACTCTTCCAGTCCGACCAACACCTGGTTGACCAACCTCTGAAAGGTGGCAGGGGCATTCTTCATCCCAAAGGGCATCACCCGGAATTGGTAGTGCCCATCTGGTGTGGAGAATGCTGACCTCTCCTTTGCCCCATCAGTCAAGGCGATCTGCCAGTACCCAGACGTTAAGTCAAACGTACTGAGGTACAGGGCAGCCCCTAACCGATCTATGAGCTCATCAGCTCTGGGGATGGGGTGTGCGTCAGTCCTGGTGACGGAATTGAGTCCTCGGTAGTCCACACAGAACCGGAGTTCGGGTGTGGCACCAGGCGCGGCAGCCTTTGGGACCAAGACCACTGGGCTGGCCCAAGGGCTGTGAGAGGACTCAATTACCCCCAATGCAAACATCTTGGAGACCTCCTCCTTGATGCAAGCTCTCACCCTGTCAGTCACCCTGTAAGCCTTGTGCTTGACAGGAAGACTGTCCCCAGTGTCCACATCATGGACGCACCAGTCAGTGACACTAGGAACCAGGGAGAACAGGTCAGGAAACCGCCCCAACAGTTGGCGACAGTCACCTTGCTGCTCAGGTGTCAGGGAGGTAGAGAGGTTCACACCCTCCACTGATCCATCTTGCTCTTGGGCTGACAGGAGGTCAGGAAGAGGCTCAGTCTCCTCCTCCATCCCAGCATCTGTAGCTAAGAGCATGCCCACTTGGGACCTCTCCAAGTGGGGCTTCAGGCGGTTGACGTGCAGGACCCGCAAGGGGTTCCTGGGAGACCGCATGTCCACCAAGTAGGTAACAGGACTCTTGCGCTCCACCACCTCAAAGGGTCCGGTCCACTTATCCTGGAGCGCACAGGGCTCCACTGGGGCCATGACCCAAACTTTCTGACCAGGTTGAAGCTCAACCAGAGTGGCATTCTGGTCGTACCACCGCTTCATTTCCTCCTGGCTGGCTTCCAGATTTGCCTCAGCAAGTTGCCTGAAACGCCTAGTTTGGTTACTGAAGGCCAGCATGTAGCTATATACATCCTGGGGAGGTTTCCTGGGAGATCGCTCCCAGCCTTCCTTGACCAAACTCAGAGGTCCTCTCACTGGGTGACCATACAGAAGCTCAAAGGGGCTGAACCCTAGAGACTTCTGTGGCACCTCCCGGTATGCAAAAAGAAGGCATGGCAAGAGGACGTCCCACTTACGCCTCATGGGTTCTTCCAGACCCATAATCATGCCCTTCAGGGTCCGGTTGAATCTCTCAACCAACCCATTGCCTTGGGGGTGGTAAGGAGTGGTGAACTTGTACGTTACACCGCACTCCTGCCACAGGGACTTCATATACTTGGATATGAAGTTAGTTTCTCTGTCAGACACCACCTCTTGAGGGAACCCCACACGTGAGAAAATTCCCATCAGTGCCCGTCCCACCACGGGGGCCGTCACTGTCCTCAGAGGGAGGGCTTCAGGGTACCGGGTGGCATGGTCCACCAAGACCAGGATGAACCTGTTGCCCATGGCTGTCTTGGGGTCCAGTGGCCCCACAATGTCAATACCCACCCGTTCAAAGGGGGTGCTGACCACAGGGAATGGCTGGAGAGGAGCCTTGTGCTTCCTCCCACTCTTTCCACTTGCCTGGCAAGTCTGACAAGTCCTGCAGTGAGTGGCGGCACTCCTGCGCATCTGGGGCCAAAGAAATGGGTGACAAGCCTTTCAAAGGTCTTGTCCTGCCCCAGATGTCCTGCTAAAGGCACATCATGAGCCAAACCCAGTAGGAAGGCTCTGAAGCGCTGGGGTACCACCAGCACACGGGCTGACCCAGGCTCAGCAACCTTAGGCTCGCTATACAGGAGACCATTCTCCCAGTAGATCCAATGTGATCCAGACTGATCACCTGCTGCCTGGTCTGTGGCCTGTTGCCTCAGCTCCACGAGAGAAGGGCACTTGTTCTGCTCCTCGCAGAACTCCTCCCTGGAGGGTCCTCCATCTTGCTGCCAATGGGTCAGCTCAGGCAGGTCCCCCAGTTCAGCTACCTGTTCCCCTGTAGGCTCCAGGGCATCCCCCTCAGGGTCTGCCTCCTCCTGGACCGTGGGAACTTCGGGAGCCGGTTTCCCACGCCCCCTGCCTCTTCTCTCTCCGGCAGGCACCTGGGCCTCCCTCTCAGGCTCCAGGTCCTCTTGAACACCTCTGGCTGCCATGGACCGGGTGGTCACACACGCCCAATCAGGCAAGCCCAACATCTCCAAATGAGCACTCCGCTCCACCTTAGCCCAAGGGGAGCTCTCCAAATCGTTCCCTAACAAACAGTCAACAGGCATGGCTGGCCTCACAGCTACTTGAAGAGTACCAGAGACCCCCCCACTCAAAGGGAACCTGAGCCACCTTGCAGTGGCTCTCTGTGTTGTCAGCGGCAACAACTGGATAGAATGCATCAGGGACCACTTGCTCTTTAGACACCAGGTGACACTTGACAGCTGTCACACTGGCTCCTGTGTCTCTCAGAGCCTCCACCCTTTGGCCATTGATGGTCACCCACTGCCTGTATTTCTTAGTGTTCTCAGGCAGTTGGGTCCTAGCGACCATCTCAGAGTCTCCTAAAGAGACAAGGGACAATATTACAGGATCCCACCCATCTTGGGCACCCACCTCCTCCCCCAGGGCTACACTAGCCAACTGCCGGGGACTGCACCAGGGGTGCTGGCTTTCCAAACAAGGGGCTCTGGGGTTCATTGGCCCTGTGGCCTAGGGCGCCACATCTGTAGCACACCAGGGGTCCCCTATGGACAGGTGGACCTGTCGGGCCCCGTGCTTTTTCTCAGGGGGAGGCTGAGAACCTTTCCCTTGGTTCCCTTGGGGTTTACTTTGGGGCCCTCTCTGGAACTCCCTCTGTTTACCCTTGTCCCCCCCACTCCTCTGCTGGGGACCCTGCCCACCCTTGGCGGAGTCTCCCACATGACCCTTGTGGACCCGGGTGCTCACCCAGCGGTCCGCCTCCTCAGCAAGCTGCCTAGGGTTAGTCAGCCTACTGTCAATCAGGTGCTGGCGTAGCTCAGGAAAACAATTACTGGACAAGTGCTCCCATGCAATCAAATCAAAGAGCGCCTGAAAATCATTTGCTTTGCTACCCTTTACCCAACCATCCAAGGCTCTGCAAAAAAAGGTCACATATTCAACCCAGGTACTGTTTTCAATCTTCTTACAGTTCCTGAACCTCTGCCTATAGAGTTCAGGAGTCAACCCATACCTGGTCATCAATGCATTTTTCATGTGGCTGTAGGAATTATAGACCTCAGAGGGCAAGTCCAACAAGGTATCCCGTCCCTCACTAAGGAACCGACCCCACAACCCCGCTCCCCAATCCTTCTCAGGGACCCGGTGGGAAGTCATGGCTACCTCATAGGCCTTGAAGCATTGCCCAATATCATCATTCTTACAAAACTCCTTAACCACATCTTTAGGAATATACACCCTGGCCTCACCAGGCACTGACGGTGTGCTGCCACCAGAGGGAGTAATCTCTAATTTCTTGGCTCTAAACTCCATCTCCCTCAAACTTTTTCATGCTCCTGATCCATTCTTTTCTCCTCTAAGGCCAACTTTCTAGATTGCAATTCAAATTCCAACTGCCCCTTGAACTTGAGCTTGGTCAGCTCCATTTCATGCATCCTACTCTTTTCTCTGTCCTCCAGCTCTTCTGGGGACAGACCTCGGGCAGAAACACTGCTACCTATGGGGGAAGATGCTCTCCTCTCCCCTGGACCTACTGGCCCATCCAGCTGCTCAATTATAATCTCAGCCCCCTCCTCATTCTCAGGGGTATTCCTTGCTTCGACCCAGGCCCTCAGCGCCTTTTGGAAATCATCCTTCTTGGAGATTCCGGTCATAGAAACTTTGAACTTCCTGCAGAAATGCTTGAGCTGGTTAACGGTGTAGCATTCCAGTTTCTCCTCTTCCCAATCATTATCAACAGATACTACGGATGCTGCTTTTTCCATGGTGATTAAACTTGGCAGTTTTTAGCAAAAATAGAAAGTCCCAGAAAAGAATATCTACCAAAAGTATGTGGTTGCGTTATGGTCTGCACTCACTAGGTAGTGTTCACCAATCACTGTACATGAGTCACAAATGCAAGTCCAGAATCCTCACCGCTGACCACCAATGTTAGAACTGGGGGTCTCTAGTTGGCAGAGGTAGGTACCTTTGTCCAAATAGGGACCCTTGCTTCTAGTCAGGATAAGGGGTACACTCCTGAAATAACCTCTGCTCACCCTCTTGGTAGCTTGGCACGAGCAGACAGGCTTAGTTCAGAGGCAGTGTGTAAAGCATTTGTGAACACATACAGTAATCTAGTGACAACACTACAAATGGACACCACACAGGTTGTATTATAAAAATAAGTATCTTTTATATAGATTTACCACAAGACCATAAATGACATAAATAATCCACAATACTGTACTTTAAGGATGGTAGAATTAGCTTGAGTCTCTTAAAATGAAAATGCGACACTTTGAGTTCAATGTACCTTAAGATGCGTAACGCAGGGCAACGAAAAGTGTTGCAGGGAAGGTGATGCGATAGTCCCTTACACGCAAGGGCAGTGATGCGTTGAAGATCTGGTGCAAAAGAAACAAAGTGGCGTCTTCTTGAGGTTGCGACAACGAAGATGTGATGCGTGCATGCCCGACGGCCGTGCGGCGATTGCGATGAGTCTTTGGAGCCGCGACAGGCCCTGCGACACGCTTCCCTGGCGATGCGACGGCATCTGATGCGAGGTCGACGATCTTCTCCTGGGATGCGGGGCGCGCCTCGTGTTGCGATGCGTCGGCGTCTGATGCGAGGTCGATGCTCTGCCCCGGGGATGCGACGGCGTCTGATGCGACGGCGACACTCTTCTCCGGTGCTGCGAGGCGCTTCGAAGGATGCGGCGCGCTTCTTCGGGGTTGCGCCGGCGTCTGATGCGACGTCGACACTCTTCTCCGGCGATGCGAGACTCAGCGGCTGCGGCGGCACGCTTCTTCGTGTTGAGTCGCGCTTCCAGCTCCCAAAGACACGCAAATGTGTCAGAAGGTGCAAATTCCCAGCAAGGGAATACAGGGGGAGCTGGTGGGTGAAGTCTGTTGTCCCTGAGACTTCAGCAGGAGGCAAGCTCTAAAATCAAGCCCTTGGAGATCCTTGACAAGTTGATGAAAGTACACACAAAGTTCCCTTCTCCTTTCTTTGGCAGTCAGGCAACCACTGCCGGCAGATCCCTCTCAGCTTAGGGATAGTCTTCTCCTCAGTTTCTTCTTGGTTCCGCTCCTCAGCAAAGGTTTCTTCTTGTTTCCCAAAAGTGATCTTATTTCCTAGGGGTCTAGGTCCCCTTTTTATACACCTTTTCTCTTTGTTCTCTGGAGGCAGAGAGGCCTCTGCCTAGCCCAAAACCAGTTCTGTTCAGTCCTGGAGCACTTTGTTTTTCTGACTCCTTCTTTCCTTTCAGAATGTGGGGCAGAGTGCTCACCCGCCCGGCAGGAGGTGGAGCCAGCATTGTGGAAGGCAGGCACAGCCCTATTCAGACCCAGGTGCAACTCCTCCCTCCACTCTGGATGCAGATCTTTCTATTCAGCCCTGTGCTGACTCACCCTGTCTCCTGTAGCCACCCCCAGCCCCTGTCACTCAATCTCCAGACAAGGAATACACAACCTAGCAGAGGCAGGCTTGGATAGTTAGGCAAGAAAATACCCACTTTCTAAAAGTGGTATTTTCAAACACAGAATGTTAAAACCAACTTCACTAAAAGATGTATTTTATCATCCTGAGTTCAGGCATACTAAATTCGTTTTTCTACCATGTTCCCTGGGTCAGTTCTGACTATAAGGTGTAATAGTCAGTCTGCCCATTCTGGCCTATGGGGAGCAGGTAGCCTTGCAATAGTGAAAAACGAAAATGGCTGTAATTCACTATTAGGACATGCCACACACACCAGGGCATGTCCCACCTTGTACTTACAATGCACCCTGCCCTAGGGCCTACTTTAGGGGTGACCAACATGCAGTAAAGGGAAGGTTTAGGGACTGGTAAGTGGGTGTACTCACCAAGTCGACATGGCAGCCCTAGGCTGCACACAGGCTCTGCAATGGCAGGCCTGAGACACATTTTACAAGCTGCTTCTGTGGGTGGCACAACCAGTGCTGCAAGCCCACCAGCGGCATTGGATTTACAAGCCCTGGGCACACTCAGTGCACTGTACTAGGGACTGACAAGTAAACCAATCATCCAATCATGGAGTCACTAATACATACATCAATTTACAATAGGGAGCACTTGCACTGTGGCACTGAATAGCAGTGGCACAGTGCCCAAAGCATCTAAACCAGCAAAAACAGATCAATAACATTGGAGGCATCATCAAAAAATGGAAGGGAGACCCACGCCAAGGATGCCAGGTCTAACAACAGTCCTACGCTGGGGGAAGGTTCGACCGGAGACTCCCACATCATATGCATGTGGGTTGATTCAATGCATCCCACTCAGCATTTTCACAATCATGCTGCTTTGGATTTTTCTTTATTTGGAATGCTGTTCCCCTCAAGATGTCTCTTATTGCAAGGGTTTTTCCATTATGGTATGCAAGATGGCATTAAACTGTGAGGAGAAGCGGTTCTTCTGAAGCGTCATCCATTGCATTTCCTGGTGGGAGAAGCGTCGTCCACAGCATTTCCCGGTGGGAGTATTATGTGAATATACAAAATCAACTAAGCTGCGCAACGGTTTTGTACCGATTTTGACACTGATCTTAGATACAAAGGGGCTCATTATGATGGCGGAACGATCGCCACCGCCGGGCCGGCGGTGGCGATTGTTCAGCCATCACAATGAGATTTACCCACCGCCATATTAGGATAGCGGTGGGTATCGCGGTGGACGCAAAGTCCCTCCGCCGCTTTACCACCTGTGGCTGGCGGGCAGGGCCACTAATAGGGTGGCGGTGCCTAGCAGGCACCGTCCGCCATATTAGGATGTGGGAAAATAAAGGCCTTTCCATGGCGGCAAGGCCGCCATGGAAAGGCTGGTGGGGATTGGGTTTGGGGGCCCGTTGCGGGCCCCCCTTGTGTCGGGGGGAGGTGGGGTGCACTTGGGGGGTACCTATGGTACCCCCCTACATTTCACTGTGCCAAGTGGCAGGCACTGTGTGGTGCCTGCCATGTGGTGCAGCGAAATGCCAGACATGCGATTTTAACATCGCGGCGGGTGCTGCTGTCAGCAGCACCCGCCGCAATGTTAAATTTCAGAATGTGACCGCCATGGTGGCGGTCGCATCCTATTTCGTGGTACGGGACCGCCGCATGTCTGGCGGGCGGTCCACACACCGCAAGGATGGCGGGCGGACTCAGGTCCGCCCGCCATCCTAATGAGCCCCATAGTTTGGTATTATCTGGGAATTGGATGAAAATAATTAGGAGGAAATTGCTTATTAAAAAAAACAAAAAACTTTTCCTTTCCAGAAGGATCTTGGGTACACTTCTCGGGTGCCATTGTGTGGTGTCACTTTTCTAGGACTTTATTTACTGTAATTTGTTGAAACTGTACAGCATTTATTGTTCTATACAGGGTTTGCAATATTGTTGTGAGCAGATATTGCAAGGAATTTCAAGGAGTGTTGACATAACTGTAAAAATGCAAAACATAACGACTTCTCAATTTTTTCGACAACGCCTGAGGTACCACCTATTAAATAGCAGAAGTGGAAAAAAGTTTCTGAAAGGTATGCTATCGCTTGTGGTACATCTTTGAGTACGGAAAGGAAAACAGCTCCGTTATTGCATTGTTTGGGTTGTGCAGGTCAAGAAGTCTTTGATCAATTGCCGGATATTACGGATGAGGATGCAGCAGATCCTAATGAGTATGAAATCTGTATAAGAAAGCTAGATAAACACTGTTTTCCTAAAGTTGGAGAGGTATCACTTTGGTGCATGGAATCAAAAGGAAGAGGAGTCAGTAAAAAACTATATAACCGATTTGAGGAGATTAGCTTCCTCGTGTAAATCTGCAGGTCTGTTAGATGAAAGAAATAGAGATCAGTTTATGCTAGGTTGTAATATTGAGAAAGTGCATGACAAACTTTGGCAAAGGGATGATCCGAGTCTTTATGTAGTTTTACTGTTGGCTAGGAAAATTAAGCACTCTATTAAGTGTGTAGAAGTAATAAAAAAAGAAAAGGCTGGGGGTGATGATGTTCTGGTGGTTAGTAGAGCAGAAAAAAATAGGAAAAATAAGAATTTTAAAACAGAGAAAATAAGTGGATTTCAAGTAAAATGTTATAGGTGTGGGAAGACAGGTCATATGGCTAATGGCAAAATTTGTCCTGCACTCAGGGCATCAAGCAATTTTTTTAAAAAGAAGAAAAGGACACTTTGCAAACGTGTGCAAAGGGACACAATCAAAAGAGAAAGTATATGAAGTTGATGGTGATGCTTGTGAAAATGACAAAGACAGATTTTGAGTGTGGGCAAGTTGTCTTGCAAGTCGACAATATCAAACATAACAATCCAGTCAATGACATATGGATGGATGGTGAGAAAATTAATGTGTTATTTAAATCTGGGGTGAAAACTGCAATTGTCTTAACCCCTTCGCTGCTAGGCCTTTTCCACCCCTGTGCTAAGCCTATTTTGGCTATTTGGGGTAGTTCGCGCTTAGGCCCCTGTACCTTTTGACCACATAAGGTATCCACGCCAAATTTGCGTCCTTTTCTTCCAACATCATGGGGATTCTAAAGGTACCCAGGGTTTGTGGATTCCCCTGCAGGGGACCCAGAAATTAGCCAAAATACAGCTAAATTCTTTTTTTGGGGGGAAAAATGGGAAAAAGGTGCTGCAAATGAAAGTGTCTGTTTTGTTCACTGCAAATGGTATCAACAAAGGGTTTGTGGGGCTGAAATCACAATTTTCCCAGCCTTCAGGGACATGCAGACTTTTGTCAGAAAACCAACATTTTTTACACAGTTTTGGCATTTTACTGGGACATAGCCTATTTTTGCTATTTTTTGTGCTTTCAACCTTCTTCCAGTTAATGGTAGAAATGGGTATGAAAGCAATAATGGATCCTGGAAAGCTATACATTTTAGAAAAGTAGACATAATTCTGAATTCAGCAAGGGGTCATTTGTGTAGATCCTTCAAGGTTTCTTTATAGAAACTAACAGTTGAATATAGGAAAAATTGAAAATGAGTTGAAAAAACAGCCATTTGTGGCAACGTTTTCACCTGTAACTTCTTCTAATTATGACAGATGTTTGAAAGCAATATACTGTTACATCTGCTGGACCTTTCTGGTTGTGGCAATATATAGGACTTGTAGGTTCACCAAGAATCCGACGAACCCAGAGCCAATAACTGAGCAGCATCTTGCAATGGTTTTTTATTATGTACCGGGTATATAGCAATTAATTTGGGAAAATATATACAGTGAAAAATCGGGATGAAAGACACCTATGTATTTCTGAAATTGGAACAAAATATAGAGTTTAGGAACAGTAACTATTTGCACATTTCCGAAATTGTGAGTACCCATACTAGCATGAGAATTATAGAACATTTTTCAAAGTGACTTCTTTTTTGCACATTGTCTTTCATTTGGAAGGCAGAAATGCATCGAAAGTCAATAGGTAATAACAGTTGCTCTACAATTATGTGTTACCCTAAGTCTCCCGATAAAAATGGTACCTCACTCGTGTGGGTAGGCCTAGTGCCCACGACAGGAAACGGCCCAAAACGCAACGTGGACACACCACATTTTCACAGTGAGAACTGACCCTTTTTTTGCAAAGTGCCTAGCTGTAGATTTTGAACCCTAGCTCTGACGGCACCTAGGGAAACCTAGCAAACCTATACATTTTTAAAAACTAGACACCCAGAGGAATCCAGGATGGGGTGACTTGTCTGGCTCTCACCAGGTTCTGTTACCCAGAATCCCTTGCAAACCTCAAACTTTGTCAAAAAAAACAATTTTCTCCACATTTCTGTGGTGGAAAGTTCTGGAATCTGCGTGGATCCACAAAATTCCACCCACCCCGCATTCCCCAAAGTCTTTCGAGAAAAATGATACCTCACTTGTGTGGGTAGACCTTGTTGCCGCGACAGAAAACGGCCCAAAATGCAATGTGGACACACCACATTTTCACAGTTAAAACTGACCCTTTTTTTGCAAAGTGCCTAGCTGTAGATTTTGAACCCTAGCTCTGCCGGCACCTAGGGAAACCAAGCAAACCTATACATTTTTGAAAAGTAGACACACAGGAAAATCCAGGATGGTGTGACTTGTCTGGCTCTCATCAGGTTCTGTTACCCAGAATAACTTGCAAACCTCAAACTTTGTCCAAAAAAACCACATCTTCATCACATTTCTGTGGTGGAAACTTCTGGAATCTGTGTGGATCCACAAAATTCCACCCACCCCGCATTCTCCAAAGACTTCAGAGAAAAATGATACCTCACTTGTATGGGTAGGCCTAGTGGCCGCGACAGGAAACGGCCCAAAATGCATCATGGACACACCACATTTTCACAGTGAAAACTGACCCTTTTTTTGCAAAGTGCCTAGCAGTAGAGTTTGAACCCTAGCTCTGCCGGCACCTAGGGAAACCTAGCAAACCTATACATTTTTGAAAACTAGACACCCAGGGGAATCCAGGATGGGGTAACTTGTCTGGCTCTCACCAGGTTCTGTTACCCAGAATCATTTGCAAACCTCACACTTTGTAAAAAAAAAAACACATTTTCCTCAGATTTCTGTGGTGGAAAATTCTGGAATCTGCGTGGATCCACAAAATTCCACCCACCCCGCATTCCCCAAAGACTTCCGAGAAAAATGGTACCTCACTTGTGTGGGTAGGCCTAGTGCCCGTGACAGGCAACGGCCCAAAGCGCAACGTGGACACACCACATTTTCACAGTGAGAACTGACTCTTTTTTTGCAAAGTGCCTAGCTGTAGATTTTGAACCCTAGCTCTGACGGCACCTAGAGAAACCTAGCAAACCTATACATTTTTGAAAACTAGACACCCAGGGAAATCCACGGATGGGGTGACTTGTCTGGCTCTCACCAGGTTCTGTTACCCAGAATCCCTTGCAAACCTCAAACTTTGTCAAAAAAAACAATTTTCCCCACATTTCTGTGGTGGAAAGTTCTGGAATCTGCGTGGATCCACGAAATTCCACCCACCCCGCATTCCCCAAAGTCTTTCGAGAAAAATGATACCTCACTTGTATGGGTAGGCCTAGTGGCCGCGACAGGAAACGGCCCAAAATGCATCATGGACACACCACATTTTCACAGTGAAAACTGACCCTTTTTTTGCAAAGTGCCTAGCTGTAGAGTTTGAACCCTAGCTCTGCCGGCACCTAGGGAAACCTAGCAAACCTATACATTTTTGAAAACTAGACACCCAGGGGAATCCAGGATGGGGTAACTTGTCTGGCTCTCACCAGGTTCTGTTACCCAGAATCATTTGCAAACCTCACACTTTGTAAAAAAAAAACACATTTTCCTCAGATTTCTGTGGTGGAAAGTTCTGGAATCTGCGTGGATCCACAAAATTCCACCCACCCCGCATTCCCCAAAGCCTTCCGAGAAAAATGGTACCTCACTTGTGTGGGTCGGCCTAGTGCCCGTGACAGGAAACGGCCCAAAACGCAACGTGGACACACCACATTTTCACAGTGAGAACTGACCCTTTTTTTGCAAAGTGCCTAGCTGTAGATTTTGAACCCTAGCTCTGACGGCACCTAGGGAAACCTAGCAAACCTATACATTTTTGAAAACTAGACACCCAGGGAAATTCACGGATGGGGTGACTTGTCTGGCTCTCACCAGGTTCTGTTACCCAGAATCCCTTGCAAACCTCAAACTTTGTCAAAAAAAACAATTTTCCCCACATTTCTGTGGTGGAAAGTTCTGGAATCTGCGTGGATCCACGAAATTCCACCCACCCCGCATTCCCCAAAGTCTTTCGAGAAAAATGATACCTCACTTGTGTGGGTAGACCTTGTTGCCGCGACAGAAAACGGCCCAAAATGCAATGTGGACACACCACATTTTCACAGTTAAAACTGACCCTTTTTTTGCAAAGTGCCTAGCTGTAGATTTTGAACCCTAGCTCTGCCGGCACCTAGGGAAACCTAGCAAACTTATACATTTTTGAAACGTAGACACACAGGAAAATCCAGGATGGTGTGACTTGTCTGGCTCTCATCAGGTTCTGTTACCCAGAATCACTTGCAAACCTCAAACTTTGTCCAAAAAAAACACATTTTCATCACATTTCTGTGGTGAAAAGTTCTGGAATCTGTGTGGATCCACAAAATTCCACCACCCAGCATTCCCCAAAGACTTCAGAGAAAAATGATACCTCACTTGTATGGGTAGGCCTAGTGGCCGCGACAGGAAACGGCCCAAAATGCATCATGGACACACCACATTTTTACAGTGAAAACTGACCCCTTTTTTGCAAAGTGCCTAGCTGTAGAGTTTGAACCCTAGCTCTGCCGGCACCTAGGGAAACCTAGCAAACCTATACATTTTTGAAAACTAGACACCCAGGGAATCCAGGATGGGGTAACTTGTCTGGCTCTCACCAGGTTCTGTTACCCAGAATCATTTGCAAACCTCACACTTTGTAAAAAAAAAAAAAAATCCTCAGATTTCTGTGGTGGAAAGTTCTGGAATCTGCGTGGATCCACAAAATTCCACCCACCCCGCATTCCCCAAAGACTTCCGAGAAAAATGGTACCTCACTTGTGTGGGTAGGCCTAGTGCCCGTGACAGGAAACGGCCCAAAACGCAACGTGGACACACCACATTTTCACAGTGAGAACTGACTCTTTTTTTGCAAAGTGCCTAGCTGTAGATTTTGAACCCTAGCTCTGACGGCACCTAGAGAAACCTAGCAAACCTATACATTTTTGAAAACTAGACACCCAGGGAAATCCACGGATGGGGTGACTTGTCTGGCTCTCACCAGGTTCTGTTACCCAGAATCCCTTGCAAACCTCAAACTTTGTCAAAAAAAACAATTTTCCCCACATTTCTGTGGTGGAAAGTTCTGGAATCTGCGTGGATCCACGAAATTCCACCCACCCCGCATTCCCCAAAGTCTTTCGAGAAAAATGATACCTCACTTGTGCGGGTAGACCTTGTTGCCGTGAAAGAAAACGGCCCAAAATGCAATGTGCACACACCACATTTTCACAGTTAAAACTGACCCTTTTTTTGCAAAGTCCCTAGCTGTAGATTTTGAACCCTAGCTCTGCCGGCACCTAGGGAAACCTAGCAAACCTATACATTTTTGAAAAGTAGACACACAGGAAAATCCAGGATGGTGTGACTTGTCTGGCTCTCATCAGGTTCTGTTACCCAGAATCCCTTGCAAACCTCAAACTTTGTAAAAAAAACACATTTTCATCACATTTCTGTGGTGGAAAGTTCTGGAATGTGTGTGGATCCACAAAATTCCACCCACCCCGCATTCCCCAAAGACTTCAGAGAAAAATGATACCTCACTTGTGTGGGTAGGCGTAGTGGCCGCGACAGGAAACGGCCCAAAATGCATCATGGACACACCACATTTTCACAGTGAAAACTGACCCTTTTTTTGCAAAGTGCCTAGCTGTAGAGTTTGAACCCTAGCTCTGACGGCACCTAGGGAAACCTAGCAAACCTATACATTTTTTAAAACTAGACACCCAGGGGAATCCAGGATGGGGTAACTTGTCTGGCTCTCACCAGGTTCTGTTACCCAGAATCATTTGCAAACCTCACACTTTGTAAAAAACAAAAAACTTCCTCAGATTTCTGTGGTGGAAAGTTCTGGAATCTGCGTGGATCCACAAAATTCCACCCACCCCGCATTCCCCAAAGACTTCCGAGAAAAATGGTACCTCACTTGTGTGGGTCGGCCTAGTGCCCGTGACAGGAAACGGCCCAAAACGCAACGTGGACACACCACATTTTCACAGTGAGAACTGACCCTTTTTTGCAAAGTGCCTAGCTGTAGATTTTGAACCCTAGCTCTGACGGCACCTAGGGAAACCTAGCAAACCTATACATTTTTGAAAACTAGACACCCAGGGAAATTCACGGATGGGGTGACTTGTCTGGCTCTCACCAGGTTCTGTTACCCAGAATCCCTTGCAAACCTCAAACTTTGTCAAAAAAAACAATTTTGACCACATTTCTGTGGTGGAAAGTTCTGGAATCTGCGTGGATCCACGAAATTCCACCCACCCAGCATTCCCCAAAGTCTTTCGAGAAAAATGATACCTCACTTGTGTGGGTAGACCTTGTTGCCGCGACAGAAAACGGCCCAAAATGCAATGTGGACACACCACATTTTCACAGTTAAAACTGACCCTTTTTTTGCAAAGTGCCTAGCTGTAGATTTTGAACCCTAGCTCTGCCGGCACCTAGGGAAACCTAGCAAACCTATACATTTTTGAAACGTAGACACACAGGAAAATCCAGGATGGTGTGACTTGTCTGGCTCTCATCAGGTTCTGTTACCCAGAATCACTTGCAAACCTCAAACTTTGTCCAAAAAACACATTTTCATCACATTTCTGTGGTGAAAAGTTCTGGAATCTGTGTGGATCCACAAAATTCCACCACCCCGCATTCCCCAAAGACTTCAGAGAAAAATGGTACCTCACTTGTGTGGGTAGGCCTAGTGCCCGTGACAGGAAACGGCCCAAAACGCAACGTGGACACACCACATTTTCACAGTGAGAACTGACTCTTTTTTTGCAAAGTGCCTAGCTGTAGATTTTGAACCCTAGCTCTGACGGCACCTAGAGAAACCTAGCAAACCTATACATTTTTGAAAACTAGACACCCAGGGAAATCCACGGATGGGGTGACTTGTCTGGCTCTCACCAGGTTCTGTTACCCAGAATCCCTTGCAAACCTCAAACTTTGTCAAAAAAACAATTTTCCCCACATTTCTGTGGTGGAAAGTTCTGGAATCTGCGTGGATCCACGAAATTCCACCCACCCCGCATTCCCCAAAGTCTTTCGAGAAAAATGATACCTCACTTGTGCGGGTAGACCATGTTGCCGTGAAAGAAAACGGCCCAAAATGCAATGTGCACACACCACATTTTCACAGTTAAAACTGACCCTTTTTTTGCAAAGTCCCTAGCTGTAGATTTTGAACCCTAGCTCTGCCGGCACCTAGGGAAACCTAGCAAACCTATACATTTTTGAAAAGTAGACACACAGGAAAATCCAGGATGGTGTGACTTGTCTGGCTCTCATCAGGTTCTGTTACCCAGAATCCCTTGCAAACCTCAAACTTTGTAAAAAAAAAACACATTTTCATCACATTTCTGTGGTGGAAAGTTCTGGAATGTGTGTGGATCCACAAAATTCCACCCACCCCGCATTCCCCAAAGACTTCAGAGAAAAATGATACCTCACTTGTGTGGGTAGGCGTAGTGGCCGCGACAGGAAACGGCCCAAAATGCATCATGGACACACCACATTTTCACAGTGAAAACTGACCCTTTTTTTGCAAAGTGCCTAGCTGTAGAGTTTGAACCCTAGCTCTGACGGCACCTAGGGAAACCTAGCAAACCTATACATTTTTTAAAACTAGACACCCAGGGGAATCCAGGATGGGGTAACTTGTCTGGCTCTCACCAGGTTCTGTTACCCAGAATCATTTGCAAACCTCACACTTTGTAAAAAAAAAAACACATTTTCCTCAGATTTCTGTGGTGGAAAGTTCTGGAATCTGCGTGGATCCACAAAATTCCACCCACCCCGCATTCCCCAAAGACTTCCGAGAAAAATGGTACCTCACTTGTGTGGGTCGGCCTAGTGCCCGTGACAGGAAACGGCCCAAAACGCAACGTGGACACACCACATTTTCACAGTGAGAACTGACCCTTTTTTGCAAAGTGCCTAGCTGTAGATTTTGAACCCTAGCTCTGACGGCACCTAGGGAAACCTAGCAAACCTATACATTTTTGAAAACTAGACACCCAGGGAAATTCACGGATGGGGTGACTTGTCTGGCTCTCACCAGGTTCTGTTACCCAGAATCCCTTGCAAACCTCAAACTTTGTCAAAAAAACAATTTTCCCCACATTTCTGTGGTGGAAAGTTCTGGAATCTGCGTGGATCCACGAAATTCCACCCACCCAGCATTCCCCAAAGTCTTTCGAGAAAAATGATACCTCACTTGTGTGGGTAGACCTTGTTGCCGCGACAGAAAACGGCCCAAAATGCAATGTGGACACACCACATTTTCACAGTTAAAACTGACCCTTTTTTTGCAAAGTGCCTAGCTGTAGATTTTGAACCCTAGCTCTGCCGGCACCTAGGGAAACCTAGCAAACCTATACATTTTTGAAACGTAGACACACAGGAAAATCCAGGATGGTGTGACTTGTCTGGCTCTCATCAGGTTCTGTTACCCAGAATCACTTGCAAACCTCAAACTTTGTCCAAAAAAACACATTTTCATCACATTTCTGTGGTGAAAAGTTCTGGAATCTGTGTGGATCCACAAAATTCCACCACCCCGCATTCCCCAAAGACTTCAGAGAAAAATGATCCCTCACTTGTATGGGTAGGCCTAGTGGCCGCGACAGGAAACGGCCCAAAATGCTTCATGGTCACACCACATTTTTACAGTGAAAACTGACCCCTTTTTTGCAAAGTGCCTAGCTGTAGAGTTTGAACCCTAGCTCTGCCGGCACCTAGGGAAACCTAGCAAACCTATAAATTTTTGAAACCTAGACACCCAGGGGAATCCAGGATGGGGTAACTTGTCTGGCTCTCACCAGGTTCTGTTACCCAGAATCATTTGCAAACCTCACACTTTGTAAAAAAAAAAAAAAAATTTCCTCAGATTTCTGTGGTGGAAAGTTCTGAAATCTGCGTGGATCCACAAAATTCCACCCACCCCGCATTCCCCAAAGACTTCCGAGAAAAATGGTACCTCACTTGTGTGGGTAGGCCTAGTGCCCGTGACAGGAAACGGCCCAAAACGCAACGTGGACACACCACATTTTCACAGTGAGAACTGACTCTTTTTTGCAAAGTGCCTAGCTGTAGATTTTGAACCCTAGCTCTGACGGCACCTAGAGAAACCTAGCAAACCTATACATTTTTGAAAACTAGACACCCAGGGAAATCCACGGATGGGGTGACTTGTCTGGCTCTCACCAGGTTCTGTTACCCAGAATCCCTTGCAAACCTCAAACTTTGTCAAAAAAACAATTTTCCCCACATTTCTGTGGTGGAAAGTTCTGGAATCTGCGTGGATCCACGAAATTCCACCCACCCCGCATTCCCCAAAGTCTTTCGAGAAAAATGATACCTCACTTGTGTGGGTAGACCTTGTTGCCGTGACAGAAAACGGCCCAAAATGCAATGTGCACACACCACATTTTCACAGTTAAAACTGACCCTTTTTTTGCAAAGTCCCTAGCTGTAGATTTTGAACCCTAGCTCTGCCGGCACCTAGGGAAACCTAGCAAACCTATACATTTTTGAAAAGTAGACACACAGGAAAATCCAGGATGGTGTGACTTGTCTGGCTCTCATCAGGTTCTGTTACCCAGAAACCCTTGCAAACCTCAAACTTTGTAAAAAAACACATTTTCATCACATTTCTGTGGTGGAAAGTTCTGGAATGTGTGTGGATCCACAAAATTCCACCCACCCCGCATTCCCCAAAGACTTCAGAGAAAAATGATACCTCACTTGTGTGGGTAGGCGTAGTGGCCGCGACAGGAAACGGCCCAAAATGCATCATGGACACACCACATTTTCACAGTGAAAACTGACCCTTTTTTTGCAAAGTGCCTAGCTGTAGAGTTTGAACCCTAGCTCTGCCGGCACCTAGGGAAACCTAGCAAACCTATACATTTTTGAAAACTACACACCCAGGGGAATCCAGGATGGGGTAACTTGTCTGGCTCTCACCAGGTTCTGTTACCCAGAATCCCTTGCAAATCTCAAACTTTGTAAAGAAAAAACACATTTTCCTCACATTTCTGTGGTGGAAACTTCTGGAGTCTGAATGGATCCACAAAATTCCACCCACCCCGCATTCCCCAAAGACTTCAGAGAAAAATGATACCTCTCTTGTATGGGTAGGCCTAGTGGCCGCGACAGGAAATGGCCCAAAATGCATCATGGACACACCACATTTTCACAGTGAGAACTGACCCTTTTTTTGCAAAGTGCCTAGCTGTAGATTTTGAACCCTAGCTCTGACGGCACCTAGGGAAACCTAGCAAACCTATACATTTTTGAAAACTAGACACCCAGGGAAATTCACGGATGGGGTGACTTGTCTGGCTCTCACCAGGTTCTGTTACCCAGAATCCCTTGCAAACCTCAAACTTTGTCAAAAAAAACAATTTTCCCCACATTTCTGTGGTGGAAAGTTCTGGAATCTGCGTGGATCCACGAAATTCCACCCACCCCGCATTCCCCAAAGTCTTTCGAGAAAAATGATACCTCACTTGTGTGGGTAGACCTTGTTGCCGCGACAGAAAACGGCCCAAAATGCAATGTGGACACACCACATTTTCACAGTTAAAACTGACCCTTTTTTTGCAAAGTGCCTAGCTGTAGATTTTGAACCCTAGCTCTCGCGGC
Source organism: Calotriton arnoldi (assembly GCA_963921515.1). Lineage (NCBI taxonomy): Eukaryota > Metazoa > Chordata > Amphibia > Caudata > Salamandridae > Calotriton > Calotriton arnoldi. The sequence continues at coordinate 3,165,807 of CAWUFW010000495.1, read as the reverse complement.
ACCTAGGGAAACCTAGCAAACCTATACATTTTTGAAAAGTAGACACACAGGAAAATCCAGGATGGTGTGAATTGTCTGGCTCTCATCAGGTTCTGTTACCCAGAATAACTTGCAAACCTCAAACTTTGTCCAAAAAAAACACATTTTCATCACATTTCTGTGGTGGAAAGTTCTGGAATCTGTGTGGATCCACAAAATTCCACCCACCCCGCATTCCCCAAAGACTTCAGAGAAAAATGATACCTCACTTGTATGGGTAGGCCTAGTGGCCGCGACAGGAAACGGCCCAAAATGCATCATGGACACACCACATTTTCACAGTGAAAACTGACCCCTTTTTTGCAAAGTGCCTAGCTGTAGAGTTTGAACCCTAGCTCTGCCGGCACCTAGGGAAACCTAGCAAACCTATACATTTTTGAAAACTAGACACCCAGGGGAATCCAGGATGGGGTAACTTGTCTGGCTCTCACCAGGTTCTGTTACCCAGAATCATTTGCAAACCTCACACTTTGTAAAAAAAAAACAAATTTTCCTCAGATTTCTGTGGTGGAAAGTTCTGGAATCTGCGTGGATCCACAAAATTCCACCCACCCCGCATTCCCCAAAGACTTCCGAGAAAAATGGTACCTTACTTGTGTGGGTAGGCCTAGTGCCCGTGACAGAAAACGGCCCAAAACGCAACGTGGACACACCACATTTTCACAGTGAGAACTGACTCTTTTTTTGCAAAGTGCCTAGCTGTAGATTTTGAACCCTAGCTCTGACGGCACCTAGAGAAACCTAGCAAACCTATACATTTTTGAAAACTAGACACCCAGGGAAATCCACGGATGGGGTGACTTGTCTGGCTCTCACCAGGTTCTGTTACCCAGATTCCCTTGCAAACCTCAAACTTTGTCAAAAAAAACAATTTTCCCCACATTTCTGTTGTGGAAAGTTCTGGAATCTGCGTGGATCCACGAAATTCCACCCACCCCGCATTCCCCAAAGTCTTTCGAGAAAAATGATACCTCACTTGTGTGGGTAGACCTTGTTGCCGTGACAGAAAACGGCCCAAAATGCAATGTGCACACACCACATTTTCACAGTTAATACTGACCCTTTTTTTGCAAAGTGCCTAGCTGTAGATTTTGAACCCTAGCTCTGCCGGCACCTAGGGAAACCTAGCAAACCTATACATTTTTGAAAAGTAGACACACAGGAAAATCCAGGATGGTGTGACTTGTCTGGCTCTCATCAGGTTCTGTTACCCAGAATCCCTTGCAAACCTCAAACATTGTAAAAAAACACATTTTCATCACATTTCTGTGGTGGAAAGTTCTGGAATGTGTGTGGATCCACAAAATTCCACCCACCCCGCATTCCCCAAAGACTTCAGAGAAAAATGATACCTCACTTGTGTGGGTAGGCTTAGTGGCCGCGACAGGAAACGGCCCAAAATGCATCATGGACACACCACATTTTCACAGTGAAAACTGACCCTTTTTTTGCAAAGTGCCTAGCTGTAGAGTTTGAACCCTAGCTCTGCCGGCACCTAGGGAAACCTAGCAAACCTATAAATTTTTGAAAACTAGACACCCAGGGGAATCCAGGATGGGGTAACTTGTCTGGCTCTCACCAGGTTCTGTTACCCAGAATTCCTTGCAAATCTCAAACTTTGTAAAGAAAAAACACATTTTCCTCACATTTCTGTGGTGGAAACTTCTGGAGTCTGAATGGATCCACAAAATTCCACCCACCCAGCATTCCCCAAAGACTTCAGAGAAAAATGATACCTCACTTGTATGGGTAGGCCTAGTGGCCGCGACAGGAAATGGCCCAAAATGCATCATGGACACACCACATTTTCACAGTGAAAACTGACCCTTTTTTTGCAAAGTGCCTAGCTGTAGAGTTTGAACCCTAGCTCTGCCGGCACCTAGGGAAACCTAGCAAACCTATACATTTTTGAAAAGTAGACACCCAGGGGAATCCAGGATGGGGTAACTTGTCTGGCTCTCATCAGGTTCTGTTACCCAGAATCCCTTGCAAACCTCACACTTTGTAAAAAAAAAAAAAACATTTTCCTCAGATTTCTGTGGTGGAAAGTTCTGGAGTCTGAATGGATCCACAAAATTCACCCACCCCGCATTCCCCAAAGTCTTCTGAGAAAAATGGTACCTCACTTGTGTGGGTAGGCCTAGTGCCCGCGACAGGAAATGGCCCAAAACGCAACATGGCCACACCACATTTTCACAGTGGATACTGACCCTTTTTTTGCAAAGTGCCTAGCTGTAGATTTTGAACCCTAGCTCTGCCGGCACCTAGGGAAACCTAGCAAACCTATACATTTTTGAAAACTAGACACCCAAGGGAATACAGGATGGGGTAATTTGTCTGGCTCTCACCAGGTTCTGTCACTCAGAATCCCTTGCAAACCTCAAACTTTGTAAAAAGAAAAAAACACACATTTTCCTCACATTTCTGTGGTGGAAAGTTCTGGAATCTGCATGGATCCACAAAATTCCATGCACCCCGCATTCCCCAAAGTCTTCCGAGAAAAATGGTACCTCACTTGTGTGGGTAGGCCTAGTGCCCTCGGCAGGAAACGGCCCAAAACGCAACGTGGACACACCACATTTTCACAGTGAAAACTGACCCTTTTTTTTGCAAAGTGCCTAGCTGTAGATTTTGAACCTTAGCTCTGCCGGCACCTAGGGAAACCTAGCAAACCTATACATTTTTGAAAACTTGACACCCAGGGGAATCCAGGATGGGGTGACTTGTCTGGCTCTCACCAGGTTCTGCTCGCAGGCAGGTCGCTCCCCACGCTGCTGCACGGCTCTGCCTGCATTGTTTTTGCCTAATCCTGTTCTTTCCCCCTGTGCCTAACTTGCTTTCTTGCCCAGACTTGTTTTTATTCCCCTGTGCCTAACTTGCTTTCTTGCCCAGACTTGTTTTTATCCTCCTGTGCCTAACTTGCTTTCTTGCCCAGACTTGTTTTTATCCCCCTGTGCCTAACTTGCTTTCTTGCCCAGACTTGTTTTTATACCCCTGTGCCTAACTTGCTTTCTTGCCCAGACTTGTTTTTATCCCCCTGTGCCTAACTTGCTTTCTTGCCCAGACTTGTTTTTATTCCTCTGTGCCTGTACTTGTTTTCTTGCCTAAACTTGTTTTTCCTTTCTGTGCCCAGTTCTCCCGCGGCCCCCACCCGTTTTTCCAGCCGCTGCGGCCCGCCCCCCTGCAATCCCATTCGCTGCCCCGCTCCCGCCTCCCAGCTGCTCCTCCCTCCCACATCCCCTCATATGGAGGCCGCGCAGCACCCGCGTAGCGGACGCGCGCAGCGGGCGCGCCTAAGGCAAGCCCGTCTGCACCCGTCCGCGCCTGGACCGCGCCTAGCGCCAGGACCCCTGGACCCCGCGAACGCCACGACGCCCGACACCGCTACGATGCCAGATCCCTCCACGCACTCAACACCGGACGATCACACACCTGCTTCCTGGCCGCCCCGAAGCGCACCCACGGAGCTTTCACCTGCCGGAACTGCAGCTTCACAAGCATCCGCCCCACCATGCCGCCGACCAGGAAAGAACCCAACCACCTCAGATGCATCCTTCTCAACACCCGCTCCGCCCGCAAACACGCCGTTGAACTCTGGTACCTACTCGACTCAACCTCCCCAGACGTCGCCTTCCTGACGGAGACCTGGCTGAACCCCGCCTCGGCACCCGACATAGCCATAGCCGTCCCGGAAGGCTACAAGATCACCCGCAGGGACCGCACCAACGGAGCAGGAGGAGGAATCGCCATCGTCCACAGGAACACTCTCAGAGTCTCGACCAACACCGACGACACCCTCAGCACCGCCGAACACCTGCACTTCCAGATCCACACCGATCCCAACACCACCCTCAGAGGAACCCTCATCTACAGACCCCTCGGACCCCGACCACAGTTCAGCGACTCCATCGCCGACTTCGTCAGCACACACGCCCTCGCCTCCACGGACTACATCCTCCTCGGGGACCTGAACTTCCACCTCGAGAACAACAACGACACCAACTCCACCACCCTGATCGACAACCTAGCCAACCTCGGACTCAGACAACTCGTCACAACACCCACCCACTCTGCCGGTCACACGCTTGACCCCATCTTCTCCGCAAGCCCCCACGTCTCCTTTAACCACACCACGGAACTCCACTGGGCCGACCATCGCTGCTTCCACTTCACCTTCAAGAAACCTACCACGCACCACCGCACCCAACAGATGCCCCGCCGCTGCTGGAGCAAAGTCACCGAAGACCAGCTAACCACCACCCTCACCCAGAGCCCACCCGCCGACCCCACCGACCCCGACACCGCCGCCCGCAACCTCAGACAGTGGATCAACGACTGCACCAACACCCTCGCCCCGATCAAGAAACCCTCCAACAGTCACACCAACAAGAAAGCCAGCTGGTTCACTGAAGACCTCCGGGCCTCGAAGCAAACCTGCCGAAAGCTGGAGAAGATCTGGCTCCGTGAACGAACACCGGACAGCCACGCAGCCCACAAGAACGCCACCCGCAGACACCATCCCCTCATCAGATCCGCCAAAAGGGCCTCCTTCAAAGACCGCCTAGACAACAACGCGCACAACAGCAAAGAGCTCTTCAACATCGTGAAGGAACTCTCCAACCCCAGCTCCAACACCAACAACGTCCCACCCTCGCAAGACCTGTGCGACTCGCTGGCCACCTTCTTCCACCGCAAGATCGCAGACATCCACGACAGCTTCAGCGCCACGCCCGCCCCGACAACCACTGAGACCTCCGCCCTCACGACCACCATCCGCACCAACCGCCTGCTCTCCTGGACCAACATCAACGACGACGACACCATCAAGATCATGAACACCATCCACTCCGGATCTCCGTCAGACCCATGCCCACACCACATCTTCAACAAAGCCAGCACAGCCATCGCACCCCATCTCCGGAAAGTCATCAACACCTCCTTCGAGACAGCAACCTTCCCGGAGAGCTGGAAGCACGCCGAGATCAACGCCTTACTCAAGAAACCCAAGGCGGACCCCAAGGACCTCAAGAACTTCTGGCCCATCTCCCTGCTCCCGTTCCCGGCAAAGGTCATCGAGAAGACCGTCAACAAACAACTGACCCGCTACCTCGAGGAGAACAACATCCTGGACCCTTCCCAGTCCGGGTTCCGCAGCAACCACAGCACCGAGACTGCCCTCATCGCCGCCACCGATGACATCAAGTCCCTGCTGGACAACGGAGAAACGGCGGCCCTCATCCTCCTGGACCTGTCAGCCGCCTTCGACACGGTCTGCCTCCACACACTACGAACACGCCTCCACAACGCCGGGATCCAAGAGAAGGCCCTGGACTGGACCACCTCCTTCCTCTCCGGCAGAACACAGAGCATCCGCCTTCCCCCTTCCGCTCCGAAGCCACCGAGATCATCTGCGGCGTACCCCAGGGCTCTTCCCTCAGCCCAACTCTGTTTAACATCTACATGGCACCGCTCGCCCACGTCGCCCGTCGGCACGACCTCAACATCATCTTCTACGCCGATGACACCCAGCTGATCCTCTCCCTCACCAAGGACCCCCACACCGCCAAAACCAACCTTCACGAAGGAATGAAGGCCGTCGCTGAATGGATGAGGAACAGCCGACTGAAGCTGAACTCGGACAAGACGGAGGTCCTCATCCTTGGATCCACCCCTTCGGCCTGGGACGACTCCTGGTGGCCGACTGCACTGGGAACCGCCCCAACACCCACCGACCAGGCACGCAACCTAGGGGTCATCCTCGACTCCACCCTCTCCATGACTAAACAGGTCAACGCCGTCTCCTCCGCCTGCTTCAACACCCTCCGCATGCTCCGCAGGATCTACAAGTGGATCCCCACTGAAACGAGAAGAACGGTCACCCAGGCCCTCGTCAGCAGCAGGTTTGACTACGGAAACGCCCTCTACGCAGGAGCCTCGGCCAAACTCCTGAGACGGCTCCAACGCATCCAGAACGCCTCTGCACGCCTGATCCTCGACATCCCTCGCCACAGCCACATCACACCCCACCTGAGAGACCTGCACTGGCTCCCGGTCAACAAGAGGATAACCTTCAAACTCCTCACCCACGCACACAAGGCACTCCACAACACCGGATCAATGTACCTTAACAGACGACTCAGCTTCTACACCCCCACCCGCCAGGTCTGCTCCGCCGACCTCGCCACTGCCCCCCGCTTCCGAAGAGCGACCTCCGGTGGCAGATCGTTCTCCCACCTCGCCGCCAAGACCTGGAACACCCTCCCCATCCACCTACGACAGACCCAAGACCTGCTGACCTTGGGAAAACTCCTCAATACCTGGCTTTTCGAACAGTAGCAGCATTCCCCACCCCAGCGCCTTGAGACCCTCATGGGTGAGTAGTGCGCTTTACAAATGATATGATTGATTGATTGATTGGTTACACAGAATCCCTTCAAACCTCAAACTTTGTCAATTAAACCACATTTTCCTCATATTTCTGTGGTGGAAAGTTCTGGAATCTGCATGGATCCACAAAATTCCACCCACCCAGCATTCCCCAAAGACTTCCAAGAAAAATGGTACCTCACTTGTGCGGGTAGGCCTAATGCCCGCGACAGGAAACGGCCCAAAACGCAACGTGGACACACCACATTTTCACAGTGAAAACTGACCCTTTTTTTGAAAAGTGCCTAGCTGTAGATTTTGAACGCTAGCTCTGCCGGCACCTAGGGAAACCTAGCAAACCTATACATTTTTGAAAACTAGACACCCAGGGGAATCCAGGATGGGGTGACTTGTCTGGCTCTCACCAGGTTCTGTTACCCAGAATCCCTTGCGAACCTCAAACTTTGTAAAACAAAACACATTTTCCTCACATTTCTGTGGTGGAAAGTTCTGGAGTCTGCATGGATCCACAAAATTCACCCACCCCGCATTTCCCGAAGTCTTCCGAGAAAAATGGTACCTCACTTGTGTAGGTAGGCCTAGTGCCCGCGACAGGAAACGGCTCAAAACGCAACGTGGACACACCACATTTTCACAGTGAATACTGACCCTTTTTTTCAAAGTGCCTAGCTGTAGATTTTGAATCCTAGCTCTACGGGCACCAAGGGAAACCTAGCAAACCTTTACATTTTTGAAAACTAGACACCCAGGGGAATCCAGGATGGGGTAACTTGTCTGGCTTTCACCAGGTTCTGTCACCCAGAATCCCTTGCAAACCTCAAACTTTGTCAAAAAAACCACATTTTCCTCACATTTCTGTGGTGGAAAGTTCTAGAATCTGCATGAATCCACAAAATTCCACCCACCCAGCATTCCCCAAAGTCTTCCGAGAAAAATGGTACCTCACTTGTGTGGGTAGGCCTAGTGCCCGCAACAGGAAACGGCCCAAAACGCAACGTGGACACACCACATTTTCACAGTGAAAACTGACCCTTTTTTTGCAAAGTGCCTAGCTGTAGATTTTGAACCCTAGCTCTGCCGGCACCCAGGATAACCTAGCAAACCTATACATTTTTGAAAACTAGACACCCAGGGGAATCCAGGATGGGGTGACTTGTCTGGCTCTCACCAGGTTCTGTTACCCAGAATCCCTGCAAACCTCAAACTTTGTAAAAAAAAAACACATTTTCCTCACATTTCTGTGGTGGAAAGTTCTGGAATCTGCATGGATCCACAAAATTCCACCCACCCAGCATTCCCCAAAGTCTTCCGAGAAAAATGGTACCTCACTTGTGTGGGTAGGCCTAGTGCCCGCGACAGGAAACGGCCAAAAACGCAACGTGGACACACCACATTTTCACAGTGAAAACTGACCCTTTTTTTGCAAAGTGCCTAGCTGTAGATTTTGAACGCTAGCTCTGCCGGCACCTAGGGAAACCTAGAAAACCTATACATTTTTTAAAACTAGACACCGAGGGGAATCCAGGATGGGGTGACTTGTCTGGCTCTCACCAGGTTCTGTTACCCAGAATCCCTTGCAAACCTCAAACTTTGTAAAAAAAAAAAAAACACATTTTCCTCACATTTCTGTGGTGGAAAGTTCTGGAATCTGCACAAATCCACAAAATTCCACCCACCCAGCATTCCCCAAAGTCGTCCGAGAAAAATGGTACCTCACTTGTGTGGGTAGGTCTAGTGCCCGCGACAGGAAACGGCCCAAAACGCAACGTGGACACACCACATTTTCACAGTGAAAACTGACCCTTTTTTTGCAAAGTGCCTAGCTGTAGATTTTGAACCCTAGCTCTGCCGGCACCTAGGAAAACCTAGCAAACCTATACATTTTTGAAAACTAGACACCCAGGGGAATCCAGGATGGGGTGACTTGTCTGGCTCTCACCAGGTTCTGTTACCCAGAATCCCTTGCAAACCTCAAACTTTGTAAAAAAAAAACACATTTTCCTCACATTTCTGTGGTGGAAAGTTCTGGAATCTGCATGGATCCACAAAATTCCACCCACCCAGCATTCCCCAACGTCTTCTGAGAAAAATGGTACCTCAGTTGTGTGGGTAGGCCTAGTGCCCGCGACAGGAAACGGCCCAAAACGCAACGTGAACACACCACATTTTCGCAGTGAAAACTGACCCTTTTTTGCAAAGTGCCTAGCTGTAGATTTTGAACGCTAGCTCTGCTGGCACCTAGGGAAACCTAGCAAACCTATACATTTTTGAAAACCAGACACCCAGGGAAATCCAGGATGGTGTTACTTGTCTGGCTCTCACCAGGTTCTGTTACCCAGAATCCCTTGTAAACCTCAAACTTTGTAAAAAAAAACACATTTTCCTCACATTTCTGTGGTGTAAAGTTCTGGAATATGCATGGATCCACAAAATTCCACCCACCCAGCATTCCCCAAAGTCTTCCGAGAAAAATGGTACCTCACTTCTGTGGATAGGCCTAGTGCCTGCGACAGGAAACGGGCCAAAACGCAACGTGGACACACCACATTTTCACAGTGAAAACTGACCCTTTTTTTGCAAAGTGCCTAGCTGTCGATTTTGAACCCTAGCTCTACCGGCTCCTAGGGAAACCTAGCAAACCTATACATTTTTGAAAACTAGACACCCAGGGGAATCCAGGATGGGGTGACTTGTCTGGCTCTCACCAGGTTCTGTTACCAAGAATCCCTTGCAAACCTCAAACTTTGTCAAAAAAACAAATTTTTCTCACATTTCTGTGGTGGAAAGTTCTGGAATCTGCGTAGATCCACAAATTTCCTACCACCCAGCGTTCCCCCACGTCTCCCGATAAAAATGGTACCTCACTCACGTGGGTGGGTGAAGTACCCGCGACAGGCAAGGGCCCAAAACGTATTGAGGAGACATCAAAATGACCTATCACAAAACAACCTGGTTTTGCAAGGGGAGTCACCTGGGTTTTTGGCCCCGGGCTTGGCGGCCATCTTGGGAAACTACCAAACCCACAAATTTGTGAAAACTAGACAACCGGGGGAGTACAGCGAGGTACGGCTTCCGTGGATCCCCCAACGTTTTCCTACCCAGAATCCCCTGCAAACCTCAAATTTAGCTGAAAAAAACACATTTTCCACATATTTTTGTGTGGAATCACTGTGCCGGCACAAATGTCCAACCCCACTTCGTTCTCCTTAGTCTCCCGAGTAAAATGATACCTCACTTGTGTGGGTGTCCAATGCAGAATTGGCTAAAAACTTATTTTTTTAAAAATGTAGCGCTTAGAATTCTCGGTGCTATACCCTTAATCCCTATGTTTTGGGCTCTTCCCAGGCACAGGCTGTTGCCCCACCCACACAAGTGAGGTATCATTTTACTCTGGAGACTGAGGGGAACGCTGTGGGGTAGGATATTTGTGCCGGCACGTTGATTCCACCCACAAATATGTGGAAAATGTGGTTTCTTCAGCTAAATTTGAGGTTTGCAGGGGATTCTGGGTAGGAAAACGTTAGAGGATCCACGCAAGCCATACCTCGCTGGACTCCCCGGGTGTCTAGTTTTCAGAAATGTGTGGGTTTGGTAGGTTCCCCAAGATGGCCGTCAAGACCGGGGCCAAAAACCCAGGTGACCACCCTTGCAAAACCAGGTTGTTTTGTGATAGGTAATTTTGATGTCTCCTCAATACGTTTTGGGCCCTTGCCTGTCACGGGTACTTGAACCACCCACGCGAGTGAGGTACCATTTTTATCGGTAGACCTGGGGGAACGCTGGGTGGTAGGAAATTTGTGGATCCATGCAGATTGCAGAACTTTCCACCACAGAAATATGAGGATTTTCTTTTTTACAAAGTTTGAGGTTTGCAAGGGATTCTGGGTAACAGAACCTGGTGAGAGCCAGACAAGTCACCCCATCCTGTATTCCCCTGGGTTTCTAGTTTTTGAAAATGTATAGGTTTGCTAGGTTTCCCTAGGTGCCTGCAGAGTTAGGGTTCAAAATCTACAGCTAGGCCCTTTGCAAAAAAAGGGTCAGTTTTCACTGTGAAAATGTGGTGTGTCCATGTTGCGTTTTGGGCCGTTTCCTGTCGTGGGCACTAGGCCTACCCACACAAGTGAGGTACCATTTGTCTCGGAAGACTTTGGGGGATGCGGGGTAGGTGGAATTTTGTGGATCCACGCAGATTCCAGAACTTTCCATCACAGAAATGTGAGGAAAATGTTTTTTTTTTTGACACAGTATGAGGTTTGCAAGGGATTCTGGGTAACAGAACCTGGTGAGAGCCAGACAAGTCACCCCATCCTGGATTCCCCTGGGTGTCTAGTTTTCAAAAATGTATAAGTTTGCTAGGTTTCCCTAGGTGCCGGCAGAGCTAGGGTTCAAAATCTACAGCTAGGCACTTTGCAAAAAAAGGGTCCGTTTTCACTGTAAAAGTGTGGTGTCCACGTTGCGTTTTGGGCCGTTTCCTGTTGCGGGCACTAGGCCTAACCACACAAGTGAGGTACCATTTTTAATCAGAAGACTTTTGGGAATACGTGGTGGGTGGAATTTTGTGGATCCACGCAGATCCCAGATCTTTCCATCACAGAAATGTGAACAAAATGTGTTTTTTGTTTAACTAAGTTTGAGGTTTGCAAGGGATTCTGGGTAACAGAACCTGGTGAGAGCCAGACAAGTCACCCCATCCTGGTTTCCCCTTGGTGTCTAGTTTTCAAAAATGTACAGGTTTGCTAGGTTTCCCTATGTGCCGGCTGCGCTAGGGCCCAAAATCCACAGGTAGGCACATTGCTAAAAACAACTCCGTGCCTAGTGGGCTTTCTGCTGCCCTGGGGAGAAAGCGGGGGGAGAGTATGTCCCGATATGCCACCAAGGGGGGCAGAAAGACTGTGGCAATTTGTTTGGGGGTGGGGGCATTGGTATGCCCATTCTGGGCAGCTCCCACCCCCACGCATAAAAATAAGCCAGCATAATCGCTGGTGCCTAGTGCCATCTCTGACGCCCCATGGGTGGGCAGATCAGGGGCTACTGCCCCATCTATCTCCTGGGGAGGGCAGAAAGACTGTGGCATTTTGTGGGGGGTGTTGGGGGCATTGGCATGCCCATTCTGGGCAGCCCACACCACCTAAATTTAAAAAAAAATATTCCCTGATGCGTATTGGGCTTTCTGCCCCTCCCCCCCCAAGAGGCAGATCAGGGGATACTGCCCCATCTGCCTCATGGGGGGGGGCAGAAAGACTGTGGCATTTCATTTTTTGGGGGGCTGGGGGCATTGGCATGCCCATTCTGGGCAGCCCCCGCCCGAACTTTGGAAGAAAAAAAATCCCTGGTGCCTAGTGGGCTTTTTGCCCCCCCGGGGGGCAGATAAGGGGCTATTGCCCCATCTGCCTCCCAGGGGGGCATAAAGACTTTAGCATTTTTTTGGGGGGGTGGGGGCATTGGCATGCCCATTCTGGGCAGCCCCCACCCCTACGTATATAAAAAAAAATCCCTGGTGCCTTGTGGGCTTTCTGCCCCCGGGGGGGGGGGGCAGATCAGGAGCTACTGCCCCCATATGCCTCTTGGGGGGGGCAGAAAGACTGTTGCATTTTTTGGAGGGACTGGGGGCATTGCCATGCCCATTCTGGGCAGCCCCAGGCCCTAACTTTGGGGAAAAAAATCCCTGGTGCCTAATGGGCTTCCTGCCCCCCCTGGGGGGCAGATAAGGGGCTATTGCCCCATCTGCCTCCCAGGGGGGGCAGAAAGACTGTAGCATTTTTTTTGGGGGTGGGGGCATTGGCATGCCCATTCTGGGCAGCCCCCACCCCTACGTACATATAAAATAAAAAATCCCTGGGGCCTAGTGGGCTTTCTGCCCCCCCGGGGGCAGATCAGGGGCTATTGCCCCCATCTGCCTCCTGGGGGGGTAGAAAGTCTTGTTCCTTTTTTGGGGGGTAGGGTGGGGGCACCCCTGGCATATAAAAACAAATCCCTGGCGCCTAGGGTGCTTTTTGCCCCCCCGGGGTGGGGGAGATTGGGGGCTACTGCCCCCATATTTCCCCCAGGGGGGAAGAAAGGCTGTCTGGCATAATTTTATAGGGGGGAGCAAAGGCCCTTGCCCAAGGGGCCGCTCCCACCTCCCTGGTGGCTAGTGGGTGGATCCCTGCTTGGGGATCGCCCTCCTGGGGCAATCCCCAAGCAGGGATCCACTAGGGAAGAGTACCATTGGAAAGGGGAAATTCTCCCCTTTCCAACGATACCTCTCCCATGTTTTTCGGTGCTCGGGGGGCTGAGATAGCCCCACAAGCACCAAAACTGTGAAACTGAAACTAAGTTTTAGTTTCATTTTCATTGTAATGACGACAGCGCGCCATGCGCGCGATCGTCATTACAATGAAAACAGACACTATGCTTTGGGAGGTTGGGTAAGCACTTCCCCACCTCCTAGAGCAAAAAAAAAAAAGGGAAATCCCTCTGCTGTTTACAGCAGAGGGATTTTTTAATGTGTGTTCATGACGGAATGGTTTTGTCATGAGCACACTGGCACTTATGCTCATGACAGAACCATTCCGTCATGACCATAGAGGGGGTTAAAGAGCTTTTATATTGACAAACTCAAAGAGAATGTCAAATTGCTAAATCCGGATATTATAGACCTTGTTTATTTGGTGGTAAGTCGATCAAATTTGATGGTTATTTTATGGATTTGATGGAGTACAAACAGAGATATGCCATTGCTAACATTTATGTGTCGTAGAAGGGTGATAATATTTTAACCTTGTTCCATCAACAAGACTTGGGATTAATGCTTGATCCAAACAATGTTCCACCTATTTTGTCGAAAGAAAATTATGAGGTGCATAAAGTTGGTATGTATGAGACATCCAATGATAAGTTTCTTCAAGAACTAAAACCGGAATTCCCACAGGTTTTCCAAGAAAAACTGGGATGCATTAAGGACTATGTGCATAAAATGCGTTTGGTTGCTGATGCCAAACCAGTGTGTGGTAAAGTTCATAATGTGCCAATTGCAGTGAGAGAGGAAATGCATTTGGAACTGGAAACACTCAGATGTGATGGCATTATTGAGAAAGTTGAGGGAACAGAATGCTTGGTGCCAGTGGTGGCCAATGGGTGATTTTTGTTTGTGTGTTGACTTCAGAGAACTTAACAAAAATGTAGGTGTAGATAGGTATCCCCTGCCTGATATTTCTGATATGGTTACATTGTTAGATGGTGCTTAGATTTTTTCCACCATTGATCTTATGTCACAGTATCATCAGATGAATCTTGATGAAACATCAAAAGATCTCACAGTTTTTATTTCTCCCTTCGGGACCTTCAAATATGCCAAGTTGCCTTCTGAGTTAGTATCAGTAGTGTCAGACGTTCAGAGAGCTTTGGAAAAAGTGTTGAAGGGGTTGGATGATGATAAAAATCTATCAAGATGATGTCTTGGTGTTTAGAAGAGCGGTAAGTGAACATGATTCGAGAGTGAGACGTGTTGGCAAGACTGCAGGATTTCAATCTCACAGTTAAAGTTGAGAACTGTAAATTTAGGAAAGATTCCATTAATTATTGGGTCATTCACTGGAGAAGGGATCATTCCCAAGGAGGAAGTGGTCAACTCGATACACAACTTGACATCACTATCCAATAAGGAGGAGTTAATGCGGTTCTTGGGAATGGCAGAATACTATAACAAGTTTGTAAAGGGTTTTACTGAAATCTGTACAGGTATGACCCCAGAAGGATCCGCAAAGCCACGCAATTTTTGTTACCCTCTCGCCCCCGTTGAGGCCGGCAACAGCGTCCCCCCTCGCTCCCATCAGAGTCAGCAACAGAAGAAGCAGCAGTGATAGGGCGCTGCGCTGCCCCAGGACCAACTCTCCCCCCGGCAATGCCTGAACGGATTACCAACCTTTCCCCAGGGGGCCCTAATGACACATTGAGCAGGCGGCAATACCCCCTCCCCCTACCGGGCCTGCCCCAGGTCACGGTGGACCTTCTCCCGATGACCTATGACGATGCCCCCAGGGCGGATACCTAAAAACTGTTTGTTTTTAACACGGAGCACGAGCAACCTTGGCCGATGCCCGGTGGAGCTGTCCTATGCAATAGAGGAGTCTGGCTCAGGTTCTCCCCCTCGGCCGACACCTACCCAGCCGGAGATTTGACATTGTTTTCCCCGTCTCCCTGTCGTGTCTTCTTCCTTCCCCCACCTCCTCCTTCCTTGATTCTTTGGCTTTCCGCCGGACTCAATCTGCATCGCTCCCTCCTGTTTGCCAATTCCCCCTCTACCCTCCTTTACCCTTAATACATGTTCTCCTGGCTATTTTACACGATAATAACTCGTATTATTGTATAACCTCATGTTTTCTCTCATATGTCTATACTTGGAACAATGTGTAACTTGTAACTGATGTAACAATGTAACCTCATGGAAAGCGCTCTGATTCCTCCCGGTCTAGCCAGCGCTATATAAAACTCATCAAATAAATAAGGAAGTCGATTCTTACTAACGATGCTAGCCTGGAGGTATTAGGTGGTGTATCGCAGCAAAGTGAACATGGTTCAGACAGAACTATCTTGTTTATGTCCAGTAGTTTGAAGGGACGGGAGATGTGGTATTTGGTTATCGAAAGAGAGGCACTAGTGTTATGTGCTGAAGGTAAGCCCATGTAGCAACTCTGCACATTTTCTTACATTGTTCTCTTTTCTGCACAATAACATTATTGCTATGACCTTTTGCACATATTCACTTGCATGACAATGTTGGATTAGTTTCTCTGAAACTGCTTTGCCTATACATCTGGCTTTGCGCAACATTATCATGATGCCTCGAACACTGCGTACAAGGTCTTTACGCACGATGTACAAATGTCATTCTATCTTCATCCACGGGGCGACAGGGCTATCTGCATATCCATACCAATACTAATCTGCATATACATCGCAAGGATGCTTTTTATTATAAAGAAAGAAGCATTTCCGGTGGTTAGCAGAGGAGACAATTCCACTGGCATCAAAAGGTCCTGCAAGCTAAGGCTTTGCCAAGCAGCTGCCTGACATCTCCCTGAGAGTTGTCAAATTTGTGACCAAGATGTGCTCCTACATTCTTTCCGACCAGGTAATGGGGTTGGATGATTCTGTGGTGGGATTCTTGGCTCTACACCTACATACACTCCAGACATACACAGAGTAGGGATTGCATAGTAGGAATACGCCTCATTACTACCTTGTATTATATGACTGCATATATGCACTGTCTTAGCACCATGGTGGAACTGTATCTGCTATTTACTCTTTTGGTGCTTGTAATCACTTTCATCTGCTTCTGTCTACTGATTATTGCAGCACATGTATTCTATGCAAGAATAATGTTGCTTCAATGAATATATTGAAAAAGTCCCATTGTGCATTCTCTGTATATTTCTCTGAGAACAAAAGTGCATGAGTGACTGAGCGAAGGGGTTCTAGATCTGTTACCATGATTCCTGAGGGGAC
This sequence comes from Calotriton arnoldi, assembly GCA_963921515.1. Classification (NCBI taxonomy): domain Eukaryota; kingdom Metazoa; phylum Chordata; class Amphibia; order Caudata; family Salamandridae; genus Calotriton; species Calotriton arnoldi. The sequence continues at coordinate 3,149,892 of CAWUFW010000495.1, read as the reverse complement.
GAGGGTTGTCATGTTCAGTGGTTGCCCGAAGCCATTCGCTCACTGTCTGGGTTAGGGGGGCCTATGGAGGCACTGTGAGCTAGCTCGTCTCTAGGCCAACATTTACTACGGGTGTATGGAATCAGTCTAAGCACCTCACCCAAAGTTTAGGTTGTCCACAAATGCCCAGATCCTACGGGTTAGTGGGAACTACACGACACTAGCAGAGTACTGGGCCATGAAGAAACGTAAAAAAGCTTTGTGGGTTGGAAAGCTTAAGATCAAGACAGACTGGATCGCTGATATTATATTGATGCATTTAATACCGAAACACAAACATATCAGAAATTAAATATTGACTTCCTATGCTTAATTATAAAAAGCACAAATATCTATGTCAAAAATATAGGTTTTTACCTATATTGAAAAACAAATATTGAAAACAAAAATATTTTTACCTTTAAAAAAAATTATATGTCAAAAATATTGATTCAAACAATATTGAATACAATATTATTGCCAAAATAATTAAATGATCATTAATAAATAGAAAAAGTAACACTTTTTACATAAAACAATGACTTAAAATAAACCCAAAATGTGTTAGACACATATTTATATTAAATAAAAATATATTACATCAACAAAATATTTACCATTCACCCCAAAAAATTATTTATCTAAAATATTAACACTACAACTCCCTCCCAAAATTTTCATTAACTGCAAACATTTAAGCACCAACCTAACTATTAATAAAGATATAAATATATATATATATCCACATATATATATAGGTTTATATATGTGTGTATAAATATATATATATATTTGAATAATGTATATCCAAAAATGTCAAACTATATATCATACATCCAATATAAAACCTAAATTAGCGTTTAAAGTAGAAGGATTAAACTGAAAAAAAAATTAAGCTAAACTAAACTAACCAACAAAATAAAACTATAAACAACTTTAACCAATAAAATCAAACAAACAATTAAATAAACAATATAAAATGCACACAACTGAATACTTCAAAAATGACAAACACTGCAAGATGAGGAAAATCTGCTGGATTGTCTCACCAGACCATTAAAGAGAAATATATACATCTCAACAACTAAGGGGCAGATTTACAAGGACTGGTGCATCTCTGCATATTAGCAGGGATGCGCCAGTAAAGATGCGACACGCAAAAATACCCTTGCGCCACCATGTATGCGTCGCATTTACAAGGCGCACCGTGGCGTAAGGATAGACAGATGCGTGTCGCATCTTTTGTCATAAGGGCAGCGCATTGCTGGAGTCGTGTCGCAAGCGCGACGCAACTCCAGCAATGCTCCGGGGCGGCCTATTCCTATCATGCTGCGTCACTCCTTACGCCTGCTGCAAGCAGGCGTAAGGTTTTGACGCAGTGGCGTCGTAAAAGTGACTCAGTGAAATCTTGTAGATTTCACTGCGTCACTTTTACCAGGCTTTCTTGCGACGGAACGCCCACCCTGCATACATTATACCTGACGCAGGTATAATGTAGCGCAGGACTTTAAACGTGACGCATCTCCCTAGATGCGTCACGTTGTAAATATGTCGCAAAGTGGCGCATTGTTTACAACGCCGCTGCGTCACAGAAGTGACGCAACGGCAGCGCAAATGTGTCGCAAGGGGCTTGTAAATCTGCCCCTAAGTAAGTAAAACGTACATTTTACCAAAACTTATTATTAAGCTTAAAAATGTAAAATAGCAAATATTAACACATTCTCCAACTTCTATCTCTTTACATAGACTTCCTAAAAGAAAACATCTAAGCTGTGAAAACTGATAAACTGCCAGAAAATAACAACTATACAAAAAACAGCAAAAAGATATACAGAAGAAAGATACATTAATAAAAAATGTATAAACTCACCCAAATATCAATCAAAAATAAACCTAACAACCTCAACCTCTAGAAACTACCAACAAATTAGCACTTAAAATTAAACTTACATTTTTTTTTTATCCAACGGAAAAGAAAGCATGTGCCCCATATTAGAACACCCCCAAAGCTGCAAAACCGTGTGAAACATCTAAACAGAACATACATGTAAGTATACTAAATCAAAGTAGTTTAATTTTTTTTTACATGTTGATAACAAACGTGCTAACGTTAAAACATACTATATATTTTTACTACTACACTACCTTCAGATACAATGACAGAGGCTGCCAAATATTTCACTTCACAGAAAGGCAAGCAGTCATTATATAACATAGGCTACACCTACAGCCAAGAAAATTCATCATCAGAAAATATAAACTGGAAATGTACTAAATATTATTCTAATGCATACTATGGGAGGGCAACTACAAAAGATGATGCTGTGATTCCTGTAAGAGAGCACAACCACCTCCCAAATGTGACAGAAATAGAGGTAAGAGAAATATTGCAGGATATAAGAAAAGCAAGCACTTGTTACCAGGAACCCACAAGCAAAATCCTTAAATATATGCTACCTAAAGTCTCCGAACATATAACAGGGCACCTACCACCTATACCCACTTTAAAACATTTAATAGCATGTTCCAAAATAGCCACCAGTGATACCCCATCTACCCCTAGAAGATACCAAGACATACACATACCTGAACATTTAATAATAACATATAATGAGGAATCGTTCCTTTTAGATGACAACCTAAATAATGAGAAACTAATCCTAAAAGTCTCTACAGCAGACAACTTAATAAAACGTACCCAGTGACAAACTTGAATGTTGGATGGCACCTTCAAAATGTGTCCTACACCATTCACTCAGATATACAATATACACGGTTAATATCAAAACACAAATATCCCATTAATATATGCCCTACTACCAAATAAACAAAGCAGCACTTACTATGACCTCTGAAATTTTATAGAACATAAAACAAATAACCACTACCCCCCAAAAAAAATCATAGGCTTTGAGCAAGCCATGATTCAAACCATTCTAAAACTTTAGCCCCACACAGCCATACAAGGCTGTTACTATCATTTCAATCAAAGTATATAGAGAAACCTCCAGAAATCTGCACTTGGGGCCAGATGTACGTAGCTTTGTGTTTGCGATTACCTAATAGCTCATTTTTGAAGATCGCTATTAGGTAATTGCAAACAGCGATATATAAATGTGTGTTGAACACACTTAGGGGCCGATTCCGATTCGGGCCGGAAATCTCTCCGACCGAGCCAGACCCGGAGAGATTTCCGACCGAATCGGACTCTAGCAGTCCGACCGAACGAGTACGATGCGCACGTATGCTATCGGACTCGATGCGGTCGGACTCCCATTGAAGTCAATGGGAGCCAGTCGTACTACGCGTACACGGGCTCCCATTGACTCAATGGGCACGACGCGAACAAGGGCGCCCCCTACAGCGTGTGCGCGTTGATGCGGGTCGCGCCGTACATGCACGTGTAGGGGGGACCCATGTGTCCCCCCTGTGTGCGACTCGCGCGGCTACGCGGACAGGGGGGTCCGACACGGACCCCCAAAGTCCGGCTCCGACTGCTCTTTCGAGCCGGAGTGCGCGGCTCGGTCGGACTGCTTGCGGCGCGCATCGTACTTACCCGGCCGGGGAACGTCTCCATTGCGCGGTACGAGTCGAGCCCGAGCGAGTCGGTCGGTGCGGTTAGACCCGGGAACGAGTCGGTCGGAGCGGTCGGGACGACCGGACGAGTCGGTCGGTGATTTCGCATCGTACTCGCTCGCCCGGACGCGCGTACGAATCGGTCGGGAAATAGGGCTCCGAATCGGATCCGGTTAAGCCGAATCCGATTCGGAGCCCTACCGGCCGAGATCGGAATCGGCCCCTTAGTGATTTCCAGTGGGTTGCAAATAGACCTACTGCATTAATATTCATGCAGTAGATCGCAATTTACTACCCATTGGGAATCTCTAAAATCACCGGGATGGTGGCCTGCTCGGGTCAGCAGACCACCAATGCCTGTGATTGCTTGTAAATTAAGCACATTTTTTTTTTTTTTAAATGCAGCACATTTTTCTTAAAGGAAAACGGGATGCATTTCAAAATGAAAAGTTTTCTTTTAATTTTTTAAGAGTAGGCAGCCTGCTCTTAAAAAACGTTTTTACAACCATTCACAAAGGGGAAGGGACCCCTTCCTGTTTGCGAATGGGCTACCACCTACTTGAAGTAGGAGGTAAAATGCGAATGTTTTGCGACCGCAGTTTGGTTGCAAAACATTCACACGTACTCCTGCAAGTTGCTATTATGAAGGGATGTCCTTAACACGCCCCTTCCTAATACCGAATCGCCAACCCATTTTGCCCAATTCCCAGGGCCTTTTTATTTTTATTAAAGGGGAGGAGGGCAGCGTGGCCCCCCCCCTCCTTGAGCCTTATTCGGCCCTGGGGACCCCATTCCCAGGGCCTTTTTTATGAAAGGGGCAGGGGCCACATGGCCCCCCTCTCTGAGCCTTATTAGACGCTGGGGACCCCATCCCCAGGGCCAATTTTATTTTCTATAGGGGGAAGGGGCCCACAGACTTCTGCTGTGTTATCCTTCAGGCCTGGGGACCCCATCGGGGGCCCAATACAGAAAAAAGGGGGGCCATGTGGCCCCTCTCCCCGACCCTTATTAGGGATCCCTGGGGCGATACCAATAAAAAAGGCGAGGGGTCCATGTGGCCCCCTCCCCGAGCCTCATTATGCCCTGGGTACCCCATCCCCCAGGACCTTATGTATTATAAAGGGGAGCGGGCCACCCAGCCCCCTCCCCAAGCCTTATTAAGCCCTAGGGACCCCATCCTCTAGGGGTGTATTTCATTTGAAAAGAGAGTTGGGACACCCCATGCCATAAAAAGACCCTGGGGACCGCATTCTCAAGGGCTGTGTTTTTCTAAAGGGGAGGGGTGTCAGGTGGCCCCCTCCCCTTTTTTGGTGATGGGTGGGCTCCCCGGGACCTGTAATGGCTCAGGGAGAGAGGCCGTGTACCCCCTCCCCGTAATGAAAGAAAGCATCACTGGCTGCCATTTTTTTGTTTCTTTTTTCGATCCCGCAGAATTGCAGCAAAATGTGCCATTTTTTTTGTTTTTAGCACCAGGCGGTTCCCTCTGGGTCCCCGCCATGGGCGCTAGGGGGCAGGCTATCCCTACCCTGCCCCCTTATATTTTCTTTTATTTAACAGTTTAGGGCAGGGTACTAAGTCCCCGAGTCCTGTAATGGCTGCCAGAAACTTTTTTCTGATGTTGTTGGCATCCAATCAGAGCACCCGCTCCCGCAGGAGTCTGACTTCTACTGGCGTGAATTGGCAGAAGGAAAGAAAAAGCTCCATGGGCCAATCAGAACGCTCCATTTTTAAACTGGCGCTCCTGCAAGAGTCTTTTGAGCCTCTCACTTCCCCTACTGTCCAGATATACAAATATTTTTTACCCTTCATTTCTAAAAAACAACTGAAGGGATTTACATCAAATCACAAAAAGCGCAATCTGTGGACAAAGATCGAGGGGCACATGTACGAACCAAAAAATTAGCGATTTCCAAACTGAATCCAAGCAAATCGCAATTAGGAAATCGCAAATTGGGATGTACGAACGATGTGAGACCCAAAATTGTGAGTTGGTAACAAGTCATTTCTCAATTTTGGTATTCGCACATATAGATTACCAAAATTGAAATGCGACCTGTTTCTGACACGCAATGTTGCGATTTGAGTTGCAAATTGCGAACTGCGCTGAAAAATAGGCAGAAAACACTTCCTGGTCATGGATAATCACCTCTGAACCAGGAAGTGCCTCACAGGAGCAGCCTGGGAACCAGCCTGAGTGGAGGAGGAGTCCAGCTGGCTCACATAGCAGAGACCCAACAAGCTGAAAGGAGGATGAACATCAGCCATGGCCAGCCAAACTGCTGAAAAAACACTTGCAAGAGTAAAAGAAAACTAAAATTTGCAGAGAAGGTGTTAGAGATACTCACAGAGGAGTGCTGTGAGCACCATGATGTCCTATTTGGGAGTGCATCAATGACTGTGCCAGAGTCACAAAAAAAGAAAATCTGTCAGAAAATAGAAGCAAAAATGAATGCCACTGCTTCATAGATAAAATCCGCAAGCGGTGGTATGACCTCAGGTCATGGACCAAGGAAAAGGTGGCCCCGCGCCTGAAGGACTCCAAGGCAAGAGGTGGCTGCCCACCCACAGTACCACCAACCACTGCACTAGAGACAATGGTGGAGACCACACTGGAGCGGGAGGCTGTCATGGGTATCGGGGACCTTGACAGTTCAGCACCATGACCCTCAAAAAGTAAATGGGACATATTATCTTTTAACACATCTCAAACCACAACTCCATGCCCACACCCACACAGTCCAGCAGCATGTATCAGACAGTTGTACTCAAAATGACAAGTTTCTTGCCAGTAGAGTGCATTATGGGTGATTTAGTCCATAAGTCAGCTTAGGACTCATATGTACTTTTATTGTGCTACACATCATATGGGTGAATAAAATGTATCGCTTTTGTCCCCCAGATCTCCCTCAGGTACATAAGTAGGACACCAGTGTGGAGGGAGTGCACGATGCCAACATGGCAGCAGAGGAATAGATCTCCATAGACAATAAAGGCAGCACCACCCCACCCCAACTTTGCACTGTGTCAGTGTCAGCAGAGGCCGCAGCAACAGAGGACATTGATGTCCCTCTGCCTCAAAGTCCCATTACACATCCAAGTGTGAGCCAACACCAGTGTGTTGCAGGGCGTGGGCACAAAAGGCATCATGATGCACGTGGTGCTGGTGAGGATGATGGCTGCGCTCAATTGTTTCCTGACCTAGCGGCATCCCTGCTCCAGAATCAATGCCTGCAAAACAAGCAGGTACAAGTCATTAATAGGAACATGCATCACATGCAGCAGAGCATTACTGTGGGCATCGATGGTATTGGGACACATTACAATGAGTAACAACATAGTGAACCTCACCAGAGCCATACAGGCTTAGGCCAAGAAATGATAGCGGACCGTGCCCATCAGAGGCATGGTGATCACAGTGCTGCTGCAAGGATGGACTGGCTAAGTTTATCCATAGGTCGTTTGGCCACTTCCACTCCATGCCTGTCCAGACGAGCTGTCACACTTCAGGTGGAGTTGGGACATTTCAGTGATGATGTGGCCAGGGGCCTAAGGTGGATAATGTTAGCTGTTGAGCTGCTACAGACCTCTCAGGCAGCAAGAGGCACTGGAGATACCCCTCAGGACAGTGAGGAGATATCGAGTGTGAGCAGTGTATCGGCCACTAATGCACGTGCCATGTACATAGCAGTAGCCGCAACCGTTGGAGACCAAGCAGGGACAGGGCATGGTGGACATAGCGGTAAGAGAGTCTGATGGACACATGTATGGAATTTGACATGTACACATTGCTATAATGTGTCTGGTGATGTAACCTACATTCTGTTGTTGTTTTACTTGCCACTTGGTACTCATATACCTCATTATTTGAATGACAGGAAAGTAGCCTGAAATTAAAGGTTGTTTGAGTTTGCATTTTTGGCTATGCATTCATCATTTAAGTGAATGCAGTGCTACTCATACCTCACCTTGCAAAATTAATGTGTTGCTATGTGATTCCGTCTGCGTCTCCCCTCCACTGCTATACTACCGTCTCCATGCTGCTGTAGAGGGGCCTCTGGCTCTTCATCCTCGCAATCTGTGTAATTCACATTAAGGTGTAGCCCATGCCTGGTCGCTATGTTCTGTAATATGGCACAGGTTGCCACTATTTTGCAGGCTATCTCCGGAGTATACTGGAGTACACCCCCACTTTTGTGAAGGTGCCAGAATCTTGATTTGGTGCGTTAATGGGCAATGTTATAGCGCCTCTCATTGTGGTCTGTGGGGGCCAGGTATGGGGTCAGAATCCATGGTTTCAACGCACATGCACTGTCACCTACAGGGGAAAAAATGTTAGTGTGAGCATGGCAGGACCTGATAATAGACAGATACTTGTATGTCCTTATTTTTTAAAGCTACACATCATCTAGTAAATATCCATCATCAAACTACCCACGTTTCAGGCATTGTTGTACTCCACTGTGCCTGAAAATGTATGCGTCATGGGTGCTCCCTGGGTATTTAGCCACTATATCTGTGATGACATTATGGGCATCGCATACCACCTGGATGTTGAGGGAATTGGTATTTTTCCTATTGCAGAACAGATATTCGAGATGTGCCAGAGGACAGATGGGATCATGTGTCCCATCTACATACCGGTAAAACGGTGCAGACAGGTTCGGGGAAATACCCTATAACCCCTGAATGTGTGTAGGAAAGGATCCTTCACAATGCTATGAACCAAAGTCCTGTGCACACGTTACAATTCTTTGATGAAAGTTCATCTAATCATGTGCGCTCCAAAAGAAATTGTCATTAAGATCGAGTGAGTCTGTTCTTTGTCTTTATCCCGTGACTACTTTCCCATTATGACGAAACACGTGTTGGCTGGTTGCTGTGTTTGATGTAACAAAGAATTAAAGACAAAGAACAGACTCACTCGAATCTTAATGACAATTTTTTTTGGAGCGCTCATGATTAGATGAACTTTCATCAAAGAATTGTAACGTGTGCACAGGACTTTGGTTCATAGCTTGGTGGTGGGCTGCTGGAAAGGGAGAAAGGAAGGATCAAATATATATATATATATATATATATATTTATATATATATTTGCCAAGACTCTCCACCCCCAGCTACCAAACTTAAAAGACGGGTGCTTCCGCAAAGTGAGGGTGAACTCACTAGGGTATGTCCAAAGAAAAAGATTGTACGGAGCACTCACAGGGTATCTGAAAGAGGTTTTAATCACAGCAGACGCATATCAGCATTTCATCTTTCTCAATACCAGTAAATTCAATTGCATGTAAAACACTTATTGAACAATATTTAAAAAGTCCCAAAGAGTCACTTCTGTTGTTCGAAAGAGTGACCAATGAGCATAGGCTGCAGACGTCTCATTGTATATTACATTTCCTTGGCCACCATATTGATGTGAACATTCACAATTAGCAATGCTTATGTTTTCATTTCTTTAAATCATCATATGGCACAATGCCAATGCACCATTCCACCTCCAAATGGACACGCAAACACAGTGTATAGTGTCTTACTTAGTCACGCTTATGGCCATATTGCTGCAGTCTTCAACGCTTCATTCTTGTTTAATTTGGGCTGCCATTTTATCAAATTGTCGTGTTGCTTCAAATTAATATTCCTCGTCACACCCGCAGCATCAGGCATCTATCCATTAGCGCCAGTACATAATAATGACATCCATAAACATGTATTGTTTACGACCTTCTTGGTCGACGGGGAGTGCCTGGCCGCGGACGTTCTGGCATACCACAAATTTTATTCACCAAGACTTTCCACCCCCAGCTGCTGAACTTACAAGACGGGTGCTTCCGCAAAGTGAGGGTGGACTCACTAGGGTATGTCCAAAGAAAAGACTGTACGGAGCACTCATGTGGTATCCGAAAGTGAAATTCTGAAACGCATCTGCTGTGATTAAAACCTCTTTCATATGTATCCCAGTGGTGGTCCCCCCTAGGTAGTTATAGTTAGGTCAGCATATCCACAGGAAATGCGTTTTTGTGTTGCTAATATCTTTGGCACCGTTTGATGAATCTCGATGAAACTTTCTGAAAAGTGCTCTTTTTTTCCTAATTTGTGCATGGAACGTTGCAGGGTGATCCGGCAAGCGGGGGCCGAGAAGAGGTGTCCCAAAACGCAAAATCACCATGTATTTTCCACAGACTTCTTTAAGAAGGGCGACAGCAAAAACTGTTGAACGGAATTACACCAAATTTGGCAGGAAGCATGGGGCCACATGTACGAATGGTTTGCGAGTTACAAATTGGTCACAAGCCTATTTGTGACTGAATAAGTGGCCTTTTGGTATGTATGAATGTCATTCAGTAGCCACAAATAGCAATGCAACCAAGTTGTGATTCAGTATTTTTTGCGATGGATTTTTGCAACTCGCAAATATAGAATCACATTTCGCTTTACCAGCACTATTAGTATGCACACTTTTTTTTATATGAAGAGGAAAAGTGGTTATATATATAGATCAAACGTATGTTTAATGTGCAAGCCTCCCGCACCAACAGACGCGTTTCGGCGTAAAGCCTTTTTCGATGTTGGTTACCAAAAACAAATGCAGTGATTAAATACAAACAAAAAGAATGTCATGTGATGATCATAAACATAAAAGACGGTTCCACAGCCTTACTCTTTTCCCCAGGAATCGTGGCAGCCATCTTTAAACATAGTACGAAATCATATGTGTATAAAAAGTGCAAACAATAATAATTTAACATATATTTACAAGTCCAAAAGTAAATTGCCTATTGTGCACAAGTATATACAATCGTGAATGGGCCTGACGTCTAGAGGACTCCAATAATAATATTTTCATAACTCGTTCAATCGCGTGTCCTCGGATGACTACAGCTAGTACCCAATAGATCAAAATTGTGCCCTTAGTGGGCAATCAATGCTGTCTTCAAATAGATGCATCATCAGTCAGTCAGTCAATCCACTTTATTCGATTAATTAAAATTATAAAAGTACAATACACCATATACAAAAAAAGACACATTCCTATGTAAACATTTGAGTGAAATATATAAAACAACCACATTTGTGTGTTTCAGCGATATCTGATATCACAAAGTTAAAAAAGAAAATTCCATAAAAATATTATCATTAAAATTTATACATTATTTAACGTGGGATATCTTTTTTTCCTAAGCCGTACAGCAGCAACAAGAAAACAAGCAATATTAAAAATGTCCAACGGGTTACTCGGCATTTGCAGATAAAGAAGCGCAGGTCTAACCTGTAAAAAACCCATTTCCATTCAATATAGGGACTAAAAACTTCCTACGGATATCATTATAAAAATCACAGAACATCATACAATGTAAAGTGTCCTGTGCAGAATAATTATCACATTGACACGGTCCTGCATCCTCAGGTTTGCACCACCCCGAATAATCACCCAACGAGAAGTGAATCAAATTAAAACGGAACCTAGTCAGGAGCCAACGATGGAACGGCTTATTAACAATTTTCAAGTACGGCTCAATTAAAATAGTTGTCTTTTTCAGAAAATGGGCCCTAACTAAAGGTTTCTGTAACTCTTGTTCTTCCCGTTCCATCATTAATATATTCATAAAATTCATTTTGACCCACTTCACGTCTTCCTTCCTAATCCTTTCTGGGGCTTCAAATAATTCTGGCCGCCCTATTTTGGATAACATAAGCTTAACATATAACAGCCACTTAATATTGCTAGCTTTATCCAATTTAACACAATCCCGCAGAATCTGATGATTCAAAGTTAATTCTGGGTTAAGCCATACTTTAAGCCAACAAAGTAATGGGGCTGTGCTCAGGATGTCAGAAACGTAACCCAACCCCAGTTCCTGGTGTATAGCAAAGGTTGGGGTTGATTGAGGTACAGACAGGAGGCTACGTATAAATCTATTTTCAGCTATCTGCACCCCTGCCTGCTGTTTAAATCCCCATATAGATGAGCCATAGGCAGCGATCGCCAGACACTTCGATCTATATATCTTAAGAATGGCCTCTACAGGTCTTGGCCCCAGACGCTGCGCAAACCCTAATAAGGCTGAGATAGATCTAGTGACTGCATTTTTAAAAAAAATTTGTTGGGGTACCCAAGAACTTCTTTCATCAAATAATACCCCATAATATGTAAAGGAGGACACCATGGATACTTCCACCCCATTACAATAAAAAGATTTGGCTTTTCTAACTCTATGACCCATTGTCATAATATGTGACTTCCCAATGTTCACTACCAGGTCCAATGACTTCATGTAGGCCCCAAAAGCATCCAAAAGCCGCTGGAGGCTAGATGCATCATCAATTATTCATTTGTTAATTCGTATATATATATATTCACTGATATAGTCTGTCAAAATAGGCACAATTACGCAGACAAACAGCCTAGCGATACCGGTGTCTGCGACAGTCCATGGCGTCCATCAAATATCGACTGGTGTGCCGCCTTCTTTCTTTGTCCGCATGATCGATGCGACAACTGTAACTGTTTTACGATTCACTGATATATATTTATGTGTGTGTGTATATATATATATATGCTTCTCATCTGCTTCCCGGTCCAGGGCCTATTGGATTTGTTATGATAATGCCAAAGAGGCTTGGTTTTATAAATATAGGATTCCATAGAAAAAATACTAAAAAAGTATCTAAACATTTACTATGCCAGTTTAGGGGACAGGATGCCTTATGAGGAAGACATAGTGATAATGGATGTGCTGTTTTCTATGTCTATGTGCACTGTGCCTTTAAAATTGAAAAAATTCAACAACAAAAATGACTTTGACAAAGGCTGGGACCAGCCGAAACGCGTCAGGATGGACATCGCCTTATGACTTATCAAATAAAGAAATTTGTGCTTACCGGAAGTGCCTGCATCTGCTCTTGTTCGTGGGGGCTGTTGAAAAAGATAGAGACTGGTGCCGTTCCAGTCGTGGTGCACCCACATGTTGGTGGATGAGATCGCTCGTATACGGAGTTCAGAGGAAATCAGCCGCGTTGCAGATTGGAGCGATTCCCGCCGCTGCGATCTCCCCGCTGAGCCCTGCGCCCAGACTGCAGTTCGGCAATATACAAAGACTGGACTGTGGTGAGCTATACCGGGGCATTTGCACAATTATCTTAAAGACGGTGGGGAGCAATTGTTGAGCTATTACTCTTGCGGCAGTGTTTGTAGTTCCGATTGAGCGGACGCTCTCAGAACTACACGGCAAGCAGCAATGACGTCACAAAATGCGACGATGTCCGGAATTGACCTGGATCGGGAACGCTGAGAGGAAGCTAAGCTCGTTTTCAGTGATATGGAAGGAGCGATCAGCGGTACCGTAGGAGGGGTGCTATCAGGAGACCCATGTACGCTGACTCTAAACCAAAGCTCTTTAAATTAGAAAAATTATGTAAGAAAGAAATAAGTAAATGGTGGGAGCTGACCTCATTGATCAAATACTTAGAGGTCAAACGAGTGCCACGAGGACTCAGGATTTTTACTGTGCCCAATTACGAATTCCCACATCCAGGATTATTAGAAGAATGGGCAATGTTTTCAGCCAAGACCAGTGCTGGTATGATTGAGATCCTGGTGAAATATGCAGAGCTGGATTTGGCAAAGATAAGAGAAGAGCTGAAATGCCTACGTGAGGAAATAGACAATGAGGCGAATTCCAATTTTGCCAAAGAATTTAGAGACAAAATGGTGGAACGACTACGAAGGCATGAAAATGAAGTCAAATTCAAAAAACAACAAAACTTTCAAAGAGACAAGAAAGATTATATGGAAGGGCGTATTTTGACATTCACCAAGAAATATGACACTTACAGAAAGGGATTGTTCCAAGAGGATGACCAAAGAAAACAAGATCTCATTTCCTCTGGATCTAGCTCGGATGTAAGAACCGATGATGGGGCCAACTCTGGGATCAGAGCTGGTGCTTCGGGTTTTCAAAACGAGTTCCGCTTAATACGGGAAGCAGAAAAACCGAAGAAGGACAAACCCCCAGAGGAAGGGGAAGGGGGAGAGGAAGATGGAAGCGGCGAAAGCAAAGATGCCGGACCCGAAGAAGCAAATGGAGAAGGAGCGCAGGGCAAACGGAACTTGCGCCAGAAGAAGAAAATATAGAGGACACTCTAACTGTGCTCAATCTCTCACAGAGGAAATTGACACAGGAAGAAACAACTTCATTGCAATTTGGCCTCTCCTTCTGCCCCTCGTCGGGATTCGACTATGCTCAAGCCATGATCGACTTGTTTATGTTTGTTAGAAAGTTAAAATTAAACAAGATCCATAAATTGAAAATTAAGTCTGTCGTTTCTACTAATACATCAATATGTAATCTGGCAATAGGGGAAGCTGAGGGACTTCTAGCACTAGAAATACTACACAGAGAAAGTGAGGGTTTGGATCCTAATGTTGACATGGAACATCTGATGTCTAACCTAGGGATTGATATTAGATCTACCAGTATGAGTGGTTTCAAACCGAAGTCCCGCTCCATTCCCATTACAGCCCATGATAATTTGGATTGTTTTCATGACTTGGTTATACATGACTTGATCGAATTGAGAAATCAAAGCAGAGGATTTAATGATAATTTAACACCTGAATTGAGGAAGGCTTTGAAAACTTTGAAAGAGGATACTTCCATTGTAATTAAAAACAGTGATAAGGGGGGAAATGTAGTAATTATGGATGCAGTACAATACAACCAAGAAGCTATGAGGCAATTGCAGGATGGGGAATGTTATCAGGTTATAACACTTGATGAATATCGGGATTGTGTCAAGAGATTCCAAATCCAGCTTAAGGTGTGGTATGACGCTCGTATTTTGGACCAGGATGAGTTCAATTTTTTAAGATCAGAACATCCCAGGATCCCTCCTTCTATTTATTACCAAAGGTCCACAAAAGATTGCCCAACCCCCAGGTAGACCCATAGTTTCCTCTCACGAAAGCTTTCTAGAGAATGCGGCCATTTATATCAATTCTTTTCTGTTTCCCTTTGTTAAATCGTTACCATCGTACTGTAAAGACAGTGGAGATTTCCTTACAAAAATTAATGATCTAGCATGGAATGACTCGTACATCATGATCACGCTCGATGTCACTGCTCTGTATTCTTCAATCAGTCATGAACTAGGAATGCTAGCATGCGAGTACTATTTGAAAAAGAGACCAGCATGTTTTTTTAGAACACACACATATGTTGTTGAACATGATTCGTATCTGTCTGAAGGACAATATTTTCATGCATGACGGAAGGGTCTACAGGCAGATCATGGGGACTGCCATGTGCACCTGCTTCGCCCCCAGCTTTGCCAATTTGGTTATGGGCTGGTGGGAGAAGCAGGTGGCCTGGGCGGACGAAAATACTAGATAAGTCCAACATACATTGGTGTGGACCCGTTACATTGATGATTTATTTTTGTTATGGAACGGGTCAAAATAAGAGGCAGAAGAGTATGTAGCGATTTTAAACAATAATCCCTACAACCTACATCTCACTGCACAGATGAGTGTGAATGAGATATCATTTTTAGATATCCTATTACAAGTAAAAGATGGTCAAATCAACACCACTGTATTCCATAAAACAACTGCTGGGAATAGTACTCTGCATTTTAAAAGCCAACATCCAACGAATTTGAAAGCTAGCATTCCTTATGGGGAAACACTGAGGCTGAAAAGAATTTGTAGTCAAGACCAAGAATTCCAGGGACAAGTACAAAGGTGAATCAGAGGTTCAGGAAACGAGGGTATCATCCCAAGATGTTAGTGGAGGCCAAACGTAAGTCGGAAATGGTCTCCAGGAACCAGTTACTTTATCCCAATGACAGGGTTCCAAAGGAAGTTACGGTAGCTAGATTGACCACCTGCTTTAATCAAATGTCTCCTAGAATCTATCAGATATTGAGAAGGCAATGGCTGGTGGCCAAAAGAGATAATGTAATTGGTAAGGATTTACCTATGACACCCCCTGTGACATACAGAAATGGGAGGACATTGGGTGACAATCTAACACATAGCTATTTTGATGGAGGCCGGAAACCAGATACGTGGCTATCCACTGTAAGAGGGTTTTATAAGTGTAATAGTTGCAAGGCCTGCAGGATGGTGAAAAATGTCCTCACGTTCAAATCTAGTGACGGACATCTGATCAAGATAATAGGCTTTTTTAATTGTAACACCGACCATTGCATCTATGTACTCAGTTGCCCATGTCAACTGATGTATGTGGGGAGTACGATTTTTCGGTTGAAAAAACGGATGCTAGAGCATCAGCGAGCAATTAGGAACCAGGATTTCACTTACTCGGTGGCCAAACACTTTTATGACAAACATGATAGTGATCCTGGCCTATTGATGTTCTTTGCAATTGATAGGATTCCCCCGAACATCCGAAGAGGTAACCGAGTACTAAACCTCAGACGTCTAGAATCGAGATACATCCTGGATCTGAACACGAAATTCCCAAATGGTTTAAACAGGGATGAGGAGCTAGAAGTACACTTGGGTTGAATGATAATTTGTACATCGCCCTGCTCCCCTCCCAATGTCTTGGAATATGTCCCATTTGGTCACAAAGCTTAATGCAAATTGGTCAGGGATACTGAGATATAGGTGCAATAGGAGACGATTTTTATCTTCGCACTAAAGCACTTTATATATTAGGATATCCCTGATTTGAAACGCAAGTATATCTGGCACTTGTGCACTTTGGCTGTGCTTTGTAGCTGTGTATTTGCACGACTACTGGTTGTAATACTGGAATTTGAATGTGTTTGGAACATAAAAAGATTGTGTAAGGGGAAATGTTTTTATCCTTGTACTGGAGCATTTTATATATTGGGATATTGTTGATTCCAATTCTGAGGTTACTTTGCACTTGGGCACTTTACATATGTTTAGCAATTTTGCACAATTTAAATTGGGCTGGGAGATTGAAAGAGAGTGCAATAGGAGGTGATTTTATCTCCGCACCAGAGTTGTGCTGATTCTAAACTCGAGGCTTTTTGGCATTTTGACACTTGACGTATGCTTATCAATTTTGCACATTTATAATTATTTATTGAATTTTTAGGAATGATTGGACATATATGATTGGTTTTGATGTTTGGATATGAATTGACTGGGATATGATCTATATAATACATATTTTATGAAAATTGATCAATTGGAAATTATATCTTACCATCCTACTATTTTATGTATTTATTGAGATCCTCTCATTCTTACTTTGATCAAAGAATCAGTATTTTTAATGTGCATGTTTTTGATAAGCCTAATATGTGAGGACGATCATGCCATGTATATTGCTATGTAAGGTTTGACCTCAGACTGGCACTACAATGCTAACCATCAGATATAGGGCACTGGCCCAAGAGTATGCTTCCCATCTGCTTCCTGGTCCAGGGTTTGTTGGATTTGTTATGATAATGCCGAAGAGGCTTGGTTTTATAAATGTAGAATTCCACAGAAAAAATACTAAAAAAGTGCAAAAATAATTTTTCTGAAACAAGTAAAAAAACAGGAACTGTATCTAAACATTTACTATGCGAGTTTAGGGGACAGGATGCATTATGAGGAAGACCTAGTGATAATGGATGTGCTGTTTTCTATGTCTAAGTGCACTGTGCCTTTAAAATTGAAAAAATTCAACAAAATAATGACTTTGACAAAGGCTGGGACCAGCCGAAATGCGTCAGGACGGACATCGCCTTATGACTTATCAAATAAAGAAATTTCTGCTTACCGGGAGTGCCTGCATCTGCTCTTGTTCGTGGGGGCTGTTGAAAAATATATATATATATATATATATATACATATATATATGAAATGAACATAATGAAAATATGTTTTATAAAGCGCTCGAATGCCCGGGGGTTTCTTGGCACTGGTAGCACAACAGATGGATGGTTTATGACATCTGGTTTTGAAGCTATGAATTATAATGCCAGGTCTTAAGATTCTTTCTGAAATCTAACAGGGAAGAATTGGTCTTTAATTTGGTGGGTAGGGCATTCCACCGTTTGGCTGTGCCATACATGAAACTTCTACCCCCCCCACCACCACATTCTTCTGAACTTAGGCACTTTAAGGTTAACTGCTGAGGATGATCGAAGTTGCAGTAATATATCTGATCAATTTATTTTTAAAATATTCTGGGCCTTCTCCATGTAGGGCCTTGAAAGCAATGCGCAGCACCTTAAAGTCTATCCTCTTAACAACTGGCAGCCAATGAAGTTCAACAAGAGCCTTAGCTACTGAGCTTTGTCTAGGTATTCCCAGCAATAGGTGAGCTTCCAAATTCTGCATAATTTGTAGTTTGTTAAGAAGTCGTTTTTGTATATTAATAAATAGGCCATTACAGCAGTCTATTTTGGATAAAGTGAGGGCAGTTACTACTAGTTTCTTTAGCTCCAAAGGAATAAAAGGTAAGATCTTTCTCAGAATTGTTAACGTAAGAAAGGCGCTTGAAGTAATGGCATTCACCTGTTTGTCAAATAACAGACGGTTATCAAAAATCACCCCCAGATTTTTTACCTTAGTGAATGGGGTTGGAAGGGACCCAAGCTCCTCTGACCACCAGTCCGGAGACCAGAATGAGGTATTATTTCCCAACAGTAGCACCTCGGTTTTATCGGTATTCAACTTCAGACAGTTGCACGTCATCCAGTTGTTAACTTGTTGCATGCAGTTGCTGAAGATGGTCGCAGACTCTTTATGGTTGCCAGCAACTAAGACAATAATTTGCGTGTCATCTGCATTGCAGACGACCGAAAAACTTAATTTCTACTCAATGTGGCTAACAGAGCCACATAAACATTAAACAGGGTCAGGTTCAGCAATGATCCCTGCGGAACTTCACACGGGAGAAAAAATGAATCTGAGCAATAGCCATTCACAGACACTGACTGCACTCTGTCTGTGGGGAAGGAGGCCAGTAATGATAGAGCTGAGCTACGAATACACAGAGATTCAACATGGTCAATCAGAATCTTATAATTGACCATGTCGAATGCCGCTGAAAGGTTAAGAAGGATGAGCACTGCAGAGTTCCCACCATTGAGCGATGCCCTTAGTTCCTCCGTGGCCGTAATTAGAGCCAGTTCCTTACTGTGTTGGCAACGAAACCCAAACTGTGAATGATCCAGTAGATTGTTTGATTCCAGGAATAAGGTAAGCTCATTATTAATTCCCTTTTCTGCGATTTTGGCAATGAAGGGAAGCCTGGAAATAGGGCGATAATTATTAGCAACAGAGGGATCCAACTGGGGTTATTTTAACAGTAGGTTATGTTCATATTTGATGGAAATGAACCCTGCCTAAACATTTAGTTAATAATTGGCATTAAGACACCCGCTATGGTTCCAGAAACTGGATGTAAGGTATCTGGAGGACAGGGATCCGATGGAGACCATGAGCGAGTGTTGCCAATTAATTCATGCACTTGTTCCGTCAATAATGGCGAAAAAGCTGCGAGAGATGGAAGAGTATATTTGGCAGTGTTGAGCGATGAAGTCAGCAGGTGCATCAGCCCCGATTCACTCATTTCAATTTTGCGCGCAGCTTTGGAAGCTCTATTCGAGGTGCTGGTAAAAAGGTAAAAAAATGTAAGAACTTTTTTTGTAAACCTAATGCAATCTAGTCACAGAGGCGACTGACTGCTTTCCACTTTCTTTTTGTGGAGTTTTTTG
Source organism: Calotriton arnoldi (assembly GCA_963921515.1). NCBI lineage: Eukaryota > Metazoa > Chordata > Amphibia > Caudata > Salamandridae > Calotriton > Calotriton arnoldi. The sequence continues at coordinate 3,130,591 of CAWUFW010000495.1, read as the reverse complement.
CTGCCACAATTTCTGTGAAAAATATGCTGATTTTTCCTTCATAATCTGAGCCTTGTATTCTGCAATTTTTTGTTTGTATTTTTCTTTTTCTGATAGTTCATACTTAAGCCTCCATTGACGCTCTTGGCTCCTACAGTACTGCTTCAATTTCCTTAGTTTTAAAGAAAACCAGGGTTGTGATGGTGATAGTCTATTATTATTACTGGACCTTTTTGACGGGGGTAGCAGATCGAAAGCTGAAATAAGCCATGCATTATATCTGGTCTAAGTTACCATTGAGTTGGGGGTGGGAGATATTTAGGGGCAGATTTACAAGCCCCTTGCGCTGACAGTACGTCACTGTCTGTGACGCATTGGCAGCGCATTTCTCTGCCCCATATTTACAAGGACAGGAAAAGTCACCCTGCGTGACTTTTCCTGTCCTTGGAAAGGGGCGTTCCATGGGTGTTGCTTTGGGTGCTCCCACGCAACACCCATGGAACCAGACACATTTCTAGATTTACGAGGAATCGTAAACCTGGAAATGCGTCAGTATGCTACGCCACCCTAAGGTTGGCGTAGCGAGGCGCAACGAGGAGAAATGTTTTCATTCCTCCTCGTTTGTTTCCTCTTTCAATGCATTCTACAGCACGCATTGAAAGAGGAAAATGCCTGTAGTGATTGTTTTTGTGCATGAAGGTACCCCTTCCTGCACAAAAACAATCTCCCCATGACGCAGGCATCCTTGCACCATGGTGCAAGGGTGCCTGCGCCGGCGCATGGCAGCTCTTTGTGCGCCAGCGCAGGGGAGAGCACAGGAATGCGACATTTCATTGTAAGTATGTCGCATTCCTGTGCTCTGAAAGTACCGCAGCGTGGCGCAGCCAAAGGGCTTGCGGTGCCACGCTGCAGCACCTTCTTGTAAATTTGCCCCCTAGTGTGTTTCCTAACTCAACTGAGTCAATTTAATGCAAAGAACAATAGTATTGAGGTAACCTTGGGTTCCAGGGATTAGCACCCTTGGCAGCAATAGCCAGAACGTATTGATTAATGGAGGGTACATGAAAGGAGTTAAAATATGTAAAGTAAAAGTAAGGTGGACTGCATTTGAAGGGTGAAAGGTGAACGCACGACTCAGACTGGGTTAAACGCCAGGAGTTAAACGCATTGATGAAAGGAGTGCATGAAAATGCAGTTTAAAGTGGAAAGTAAGCGAGGGGTATATGATAAGAAGGTAAAGGTTACAGATTATTTATTATTTGAAAACGGAGAAAATAGGGGAGTTTACAAAGAAATATTTTACACGTACAATGGCAGTAAGCATGGATGGTTGAGGTTTGTATGATTATTAAGGATATTTGGGATAAAATCAGAGGAATGACCTGGTTGAGATATAGTTACGACATGTGCACAGTGGGAAACCAGTGTTTAGTGGAAAAGATGGGCTCATGATGGAAAATGTCGGGGATATAAAGCAATGTAGCATTGTTGCAAATCATATAGAAATCAAGCGATGTAAACAGTAATTGGTGATTGTTGTTTTATGATTATTTACAGTGACCCCTGAAGAAGGGCATCTTTGCCCGAAATGCATTGGGTATTTTATTGAATAAACGCTGCCTTCAATGAAGTTTGCTTGAGTCGTGTTCTTTCAAGAGGTCCGGATGGGCACAGATGGAACATTAGAAGTTTGGGAAATGGCATTTACATTCCGCATGTGGATTCAAGTAAACAGTTGGAGAAAAATTGAGAAATAAGAGTGAAAAGTGATCAGACAAAAATTTGTTGAAAACAATGAGTATTTTGAAGATTATCAATGACTAAAGTAACGCCAAGCGGCGCAACTCTAGCAGTGCGACTGGTGGGGGCGAGAAGACGCCCCATCTCTTAATGTTGTGATAATTTCTGTGCCATTTGGGCTTGGCACTTCACCAGTCGGCACGCATTCATGAAATAAAATGGACAAGTTTTGGATAGTTTTGAAAAGCCTGGAAGATGAGGTGTGCATCCTGTTTTTGTAACTGATGCTTTAAATCTGGGCCAGAACTATCATTCGCCCAGGTCTCTGTAATAAAAATGAAGTCTAATTTATGTGTTTGTATAAATTCAATTTTTTTTATGAACTTGCATTAACAATAGCACAACGCAAACTATAATTAGAGGCTCTCATTGTATCACCTATATTCGTGGCTTTATCTGTGGCTTTCGTCCATTGCGGGTTCATGAAAAAGTCGCAGTGTTTGCAGGTCCCTTCATGCTCCTGATGCAGCAGGGCTATTACAACATTACATGGAAGCTTACCCGCTGATCTCAAAGCCATGAGTGCCTCTCGTGAGTAACAATGGAGAGTCCCTATATCCGATTGCTGCTGAGCCGCATGGCAGGCGCTGAACGCGGTCCGAGAGCGGACGGGCGCAGACGGGCTTGTCTTTGGCGCGCCTTCCATGCACCATCGCCGCGTCCGCTGCGCTCGTCCACTGCGCGAACGCGGCCTCAGCTGATTTTAACCCAGAGTTGAAGTGACGTAAGAGGAGCAAAACACTAGCCCGCTATCTCCTTACTCTTAAGGGTGAGAGCAGAAATGAGGACCCTTCGTTTGTCAACCTCCGCTCAAATCGGAACACCAGCGGCGGACAGAGAAGACAAACCAATGCCCAGGTATGTCCACTTTCCTCCTGTTCAACGACCAACTAGCTACTAAAAACCAACTGTTAGACCTGGCATCCTTGGCGTGGTTTTCCCTGACTTTTTGCCTCTACCTCCTGTGTTTTTGATGCTGTGCTGGATTTCGTTTTTGCTGGCTTAGATGCTTTGGGCACTTTGCCACTGCTGATCAGTGTCAAAGTGCAAGTGCTCCCTGTGTACATTGATATTGTGATTAGTTCTCCCTGATTGGTATATTTGTTTTACCAGTAGGTCACTAGTAAAGTGCACTGAGTGTGCCAGGGCTGGTAAATCAAATGCTACTAGTGGGCCTGCAGCACTGATTGTGCCACCCACATGAGTAGCCCTGAAAAGATGTCTCAGGCCTGCCACTGCGGTTCCTGTGCGCAGTTTGTTAACTGCCATGTCGACTTGGCAAGTGCACCCACTTGCCAGGCCCTAACCTTCCCTTTTCTTACATATAGGGCACCCCTATGGTAGGCCCAAGGTACCCCCCTGGGCAGGGTGCAGTGTATGTGAAAGGTAGGACATGTACTGGAGTGTGTAACATGTCCTGATAGTGAAATACTGCCAATTTCGTTTTTCACTATTGAAAGGCTATCTTGCCCCATAGGACAGAATGGGGAATGCTTTGTAACATTTCGCAAGCATATCTTCCCATAGGGATAAGATAGAAAAATGGAGTTTAGTATCACTGAATTCAGGATTTAATAACACATCTTTTAGTAAAGATGGTTTTTAAATTGTGTGTTTGAAAATACCACTTTTAGAAAGTGGCTATTTTCTTATTCAACCATCCTGTGTGCCTCTGCCTGTTTGTGGATTGACTGTCTGGCTTTGGAGTGACAGGGACTGGGGAGGTGCAATGGCTCCAGGAGTCTGGATGAGTCAGCACTAGGCTGAATAGGCCTGAACTGCATTTGGAGTGGTGGGAGGTGTAGCACCTGTACCTGAATAGGGCTGTGCCTGCCTTCCACAATGCTGGCTCCGCCCCCCTGTGGTGTGTCTGGAGCCAAGGCTCACACTGACAATGGATGTTGTTGTGACCTTGCAGAGTGCCCCCCAGAACTGGTTTGAACTGGGCTCAGAGCCCCTTGCACAAAGAGAACAAAGACATTTTGGGGTATAAGTATCAGACCCAAAACCCCAGACTTTTAGATCATTCCTGGAATTCAAGAGGAACCTTTGCCAAGGAGAAGAGCTGGAGAGACTGAGGAGAAGTACTGACCTTGCTGTGTGTCTGGGGTTGGCCTTCAGTTGCTGTTTCTGCCAAGGAAAGGAGAAGGACTTTGCTGTGTGCTGTGTCCCCTGTTTGAAGGAGATCTCCAAGGGCCTGAAGTGAGCTGGCCTCCTGTTCTGAAGTCTCAGGAACACAAATACTGCACCCCCAGCTCCCCTGAACTCTGCTGCTGTGAGTTCTAGCCTGCCAAGAGGTGCCTGTGCCAGTTTTGGGCCTCTGGAGGTTGTTGCTGCTGTTTGGGAGCTGGAAGAAAGAAGAGACGCGAAGAACTGCTAAAATCGACGCATCACTCTTTTTCCGGCTGTTTTCCCGACGCATCTCCACGGTGCGAGAAGAATTTCCACACATCGCCTTGCCGCGCAAAAACCATCACAGCGCCTGTCGCCGCTGCAAGAATTGACGCATATCGAGGGATCACGGCTGAAGAGGACCAACGCAGCACCGCTCGACCCCGCTGCATCGATCGCCAACGCATCCCGGATTTCCACACATCGTACCGGTGTGGCACGCTCTCCCGATGCATCACCTGCGAACCGGAACCGTCACGAAGAATCAACACATCACTCCCCATACAGACCACATTCAACGCAACTCGTCCTCTGCGTGTCGCAGAACTGTCGCTTCGCCTCCCCAAGGTCTCAGGAGTGTCGCATCTCTTGGTTTTCTGACTCTGCAGCTGTTTGGCTTTTGGAACTTTGACGCATCTACAGGTACTTTGGTGAAAAGTCACGCATCCATAGTTTTCTATGGTTCAAGTTCTTGAAACCTTTTGAAAGTCATATTTTTAACTGTGTATGTTGGATTTTTGTCGTTTTGGTCTTGTTTAGTTCAGATAAAGATACTTTATTTTTCTAAACTGCTGTGGTGTCCTTTTGTGGTGTTTTCACTGTGTTACTGTGAGTGTTGGTACAAATACTTTACACATTGCCTTTGGGATAAGCATGTCTGCTCGTGCCAAGCTACCAAGGGGGTGAGCAGGGGTTATCTAAAGTGTGTATCCCCCTTACACTGACTAGAAGCAAGGGTCCCTGTTTGGACAAAGGTACCTACCTCTGCCAACTAGAGACCCCCATTTCTAACACCAACATTAAAATAAAGTTAAAAAACGAAGTCCGAAACACAGGTTCTGTTAATAGCAGCATTTAAACAGTTAGGTCCTTAGTTCATAAAATACGATTTATTTTTTAAAAACAACTCACAGCTTCAAGCAGGGCTTGTGCTACCCGCACATATATATATAGAAGGCTGTACATAATGTGCGGTTGCTTGTGTATGTATTTATGTATGTATGTGTGTATATATATATATATACACACATACATACCTACATACATATACAAGCAACCGCACATTATGAATGGCCTTCTGGCACGCGCCTCATGTGGGTGGTCTTGCAGGTCCTTGCCCCACTCAGGTAGACTTACTTACTTACATTGAAACAACAAAACCCCAATGTCAATCACCCATTACAGTCTTTCTAGTAATCAATTCTAGCAAGGTCCTTAGACACAAGTCAGTTCTAGGACACAGCAATGCTCTGGTAAAACTTAGAGTCGGGTCATATGTTGGAGTGAAAGAAAAAGGTATGGTGCCAGTGGACTCTAGATCAAGGGATATTAATTAAGAAATAAAAAATATAAGTGACCACTATGAGCCTGTTGGCTAGTGTTTACCAACTGGCTCGCTGCATCATCATTGGCACTTTCCTATTGTAGCAGGAGAAACCCAATCAATGTGAATTTCTCTACCTATGCTGGGTATATGTGATAAGCTGATCAATTTCTCAAAATTACACCAGGCTCCTTCATCCAATGATATAAGGGTCCTAAAAAATACAAGAAATGGTTCCTTCCTCTCACAACAAAAATTCATAAAAATGAGTCCAAAAGGCATGTCTCACATTCTTTACTCTATATGCCCAGGTTAAAGATTAAAAACACTATAACATGTTTAGACCAGAATATTGTGCATGTTTTTAATCTTGATGCAGGTGCCTAATGTAGTTTGAGAAATTGATTGGGTTTCTCAAACAAAATGTAAACAGCCCTTGCAGCGCATTATGGGGCACTCCTTCAAGGGGCAGTGAATAATAAATGATCGGCTCCTGCTGCTCATTTCTTATTCTTTTTTTTTTCAAAATGTTAATTTTATTTTGGGTGTCTCGGTGCCCATCCAGGACACTCTTTTAATTTAAAATTATTGGGGAGGAGAGCATCCTGCCCCCATGAGCTTGGTGTGGAGCAGATATTTTTCACTGTTCCCGCCGGGGGAGGGGTGGGTTCTGAGTTTCCCTGCTCACAAGAGCAGCGAAACACCCTTTTCTTCTTATGCCAGGGAATGGGGTCCCTCTGGCCGTAATTGACTCAGGGAGGGGGGCCGAATGCCCCATCCACTTTACAAAAGTTCACAGCCCAGGGGGAGGGGCCGCATTTTTTTTTTTGCTACAGTCCTATTGGAGTACCCTGAGATTGTGGTAAAAATTCCAATTTAAAACATTTTGCCTTGGAGTTCCCTCTGGGAGCCCTCCACAAGGGCTAGGGCAACAGGGTATCTCTACTCTACCCCTTATATCTTTTTAACCTTCATCTTCAGGACAGGAGACTAAGTCCCCAGAGTCCGGTAATGGCTGCTGAAACATTTTTGTTTATGTTGCGGCCAGCCAATCATAGCACTCTCCCCTGCAGGACCCTCACTACGGTGGGAGCGAGATGGCCTGAGGGGAAAAAAAATCCCCCTAGGCAATCAGAACACTCTAATTTTTTAAGTTGTGCTCGGGGGACAAGACTTAGACTGCCACAAGCCCTGTGGACAAACCCATACCAGGCTTCCAACCCCAAGCCACACACAGCCTTTGGCGTGCGCAGCGTAGAATTGTCCTCGGGCCCCGGGACAAAGCATATGAGCCAACGGGGATGGGGTCCCCTCGGCCATCAATGGCTCAGGGAGGGAGGCTCCACAGCATATACGGCTTGGCCCCGGGGATTGGGGTTCCCGGGGGCCGATCATGGCTGAATGTGGCTTGGGGAGGGGGCCACATATACCCCCTTCCACTTTACATATTTGGCGAGGCCCTAGGGGATAGGGTCTCTGGAGCCGAAATCAGCCACGGGAGGGGAGTTGCGCATCCTCCCTACCCCTTTTGTAACACAGCCGGGCCCTGGGGGATAGGGTCACCTGTGCTGAAAACTACCCGGGGAGGGGGTCCGTGTGCCCCCTCTACCTTCACTTCACAGCTGGGGGTTGGGGTCCCTGGGGCCAAAATCGGCCCAGGAAGGTGACCGCATGGCCTCCTCCCCCTTTACAATACGGCCGGGCCCCGGGGAATGAGCTCCCTGGGGCCAAAAATGGCCCAGGAAATGGGGTCCCCAGGGCTGAAATCAACCTGGAGAGAGATGTCACATGCACCCCACTTCCCCACAATGTATACATTTGTTCCCCCGAGACCCTATATATAAAACCATATTTTTCTTTTTTTGTAATAATCTGTTGTACAATCAGTCGAGGAAAAGTAGTGGAGCGAGTGAATGGGGGAGTACGTACTGTGCAGGGCCTTATCAAGAACAAAGGTTTCAGAGTAACACTGAAGAACAAAACCGTAAATAAACACAGATGCAACGACAGCTGGTGCTTCTTACAAACAATTGATCCAAATTGCAGACAAATTGATTGTCCCACGTATAAAATATGTGCAGCACTAGCTTCTCCGCCAAGCACCAGTTAAAGCTGTGACCTAAACTTCTAATTAAAACCTCATATTAGTTATTAGTGCATCCCTTCTTAGCAAAGCCCAGTTACTTGAGTATTGTACTATACAATACGTAATAAACATGTGATTTAATATACATATAATATTGATTTTACTGATCATGATTATGTACAAGGCGGTGCCACCGCACCAGGTGGTGACTTCAGGGGCTCTGTGTTTGCAAGTTTATTTTGGTTTTAAAGCACCTGCTGCTGCGTTCCTTGCCTTCCGCAATTTCCAGGCCTCAGTGAAAATGTTTAGATAACTGGTGATTAACAGAGTTTCGTCTAGCTGAGGTTTTGACTGATTATAAAATATCACAGAGGGTTAATATGCCTGCTGCAAAGAACATGTCCCATGCAGATCACAAAGTGCATTTAATGTAAATAGGTCAGTGGCTTACTGCTTTTCTAAGGGACAACCTTTTGTTACTTGCCGTGGGAAATGCTAAATGGTCATATGTGATTGACGGGAGTAGCTTAGCGCTTATAACCTTTCTGATGGATTCGGTTGTCGGGCTGTTTAGTTTTGAATTCAATTTACATAGGGCATACGTTACTGCTTTAGCTTTTGTTTCGATGGAAGCAGTGTGTGCTGTGGGCTTACCGTTACTCTTGAGCCAAACCCCCAAGTAGTTATATTTGGTTGTTGTTGCTATCTTCAAGTTGCCCATTCTCCATCGTTGTTTAAGTTTGTTGACATACTTCCCAAATATTACTACCTTCGTCTTTCCTGCATTTTCTCCTAAATCATTTTCATTATTATAAGCGCTTAGTGCATCTAGTGTTCTTTGCATGCCTGTTTTGGTGTGGTCCAGTAGCACCATGTCATCTGCATTAAAAATAATCTGGTTGACCCAATTTTGGGGGGTAACAGATTGGCATTGGATTTTGTTTTACCGAGGTCCGCAGTGTATAGGTTAAAAATCAGAGGCGCCAGTACGCAGCCTTGTTTTAACCCTCGGTCTGTGTAAATCGTTTTAGTTGCTGAATTGGTGGCAAGTTTCACCCGTACCCAAGTTCCAGTATAAAGAGAGATTATTGCTTTCAGCAGCGTCAATGGTATCCCCCAGTTTTGTAATTTCTGCCACAGCAGGCTCCGATTGACGCCGTCGAATGCCGCAGAATAGTCCACAAAACATGCGAAAAGTGGTGGCTGCTTTTTCTGAGTGGACTGTTCTACCAGATAAGAGAGAGCTAAGATGTTATCCAATGTTGACGCTCCTGGCCTGAAACCGGATTGGTAGGCTGGCAGAATTTCATTGTCGTTAGCCCAATCTTGCAGGTCTTGCAAAAGGAGGCTTGCGTATCCTTTTGCCTCAATGTCCAAGAGGGCAATCAGCCTATAATTTGATGGGTCTCCGATGTCGCCCTTTTTGTGAATGGGTTGCAGCAGAGAGCCTTTCCAGGTTTCCGGGATCGTTGAGTTGGCCAGGCAATACTGATAGAGCGGCGTGAGTATGGTTCCCCAAAAGTCACAATCTTCTTTGAAGAGGTGTCCCGGTAAGCCGTTGGGGCCCGGAGCCCCATCCTTTCTGGTGTTTTTTAGTATTGTTGTCACACGGTTCCCTGCAACAGGGGGTTCAGTTGTTTCTTCAGTGGTTGAGGGGAAGTTATTGGGCGGACCAGTGCTGGTGTTTTTTAGTATTGTTGTCACACGGTTCCCTGCAACAGGAGGTTTGGTTGTTTCTTCAGTGGATGAGGGGAAGGTATTGGGCAGACCAGTGCTGGTGAAAGGACGTTGGTGGTGCAGGGGGGTCTGATTTGGAATGCTGCAATACAATGTAGTCACGTGGGCAATCCATGTGTGACTGGCGACCCCATTGCGCCGATCGTGGCCATGCCCAGAGGGCCTGTTAATGTATGACCAGAATTCCGCCTGTTTGCTTGGAGTCAACAGGCTGAAAATATACAGACATTGGGAGTCTTGCTGTTGTCATTTAGAGTCCCATACATTTTTCCTATGTGTTTTCCTTGCTAGGAGTTGATTTTGGAGTGTTTTGTCATTTCCCTCTCGCTTGTGAATGCGGATGGCTGTTCTCAAGGCCCGCTTACTTTGCTCCACTTTTCCGCACTGGGGTTGAAGTTGGCAGCAAACCCTTTCTCCGGAAGCTCGGTGTTGTTTTGTTTTGTTGCCTAACAAAAGATGGTACACCTCCGGCGCCAGTTTGCAGTTTATAAGTTACAAATCCTAATATAGAACAGTGAATGATTAACTGTCATCCAAGAACTGCATGCACACTGCAAAGCAGTGGCGGCTCGCATAGGGCGTGCTGCCGGGCGGTGAGGCGGGGTGGGGGAGGGGAGGGGCAGGGTGGGGGGTAGTAAACTCGGACATACAACGGGACGGAGGAACGTAATAATTACTTTCCTCCATTCCGTCGTATATCCGAGTTTACTACCCCCCTCCCCCGCCACGCCCCACCGCCCCACAGCACGCCCTATGCGAGCCACCACTGCTGCAAAGTATAGATTAGAGCATAGATTAATGTTGGAAAAAGGTTTCCTTTGGGAAGAAATCGTTTCTTATTATTAAAGAGAACCCCCAACTATGGTGTTCCGTTTTCAATTCCGAGTTTGTGCTTCTCTAGACCAATCACTCTTAAACTATACTGCCAACCAGTATGGATGACATGTGACCCCTACACCTTGTAGTCCTCTGTCTGCAGTAACATTTCCTATACACTGATTTGCACAAGTATGATTGATTGTCTCTGTGTAATGTGTGTGTGTGATGCAAAGTGCTCTGACACCCTACACTGGTATGAGTTGCATTATATAACTAATTAAATGCATCTGAAACAGTGGTTATGGAGACTTGAGGGGCAGTGTTAAAGGGTGGTAGTGAGGGAGTCCATGGTGGAGGTGGTCATTACCTCCACCATGGATGGAGGGGGCGCCAACAAACATTGTCCCACCGGGCGCCACCAGTGCTAAAACCGGCCCTGATTATATACAGTCCCAACCCCACCCTTTTCAGACACGCTTCAAGTAATAAAAAAATGTGAGGTAAATACAAAAATGGTAATTCATTTTGTTATGTGCGATTTATAGCGCGCCGGCTGAGCAGGCTGTCACCGAAGCGCCAAAGGGCACTCATATACAACACACTGTAAACACTTTTTGTAAACATTGGTGTGAGGACAAGTAAAATCCACCGTCGCGGTCGTGAAAATACCAGTGATTCCACCGGAATATCTCGGACCTTGGTCAGACGCACTGTGTTATGCTTTACATGGCCGTTGTAGAAAAGCGTTTTTTCTTCCTAAAAATGACTGTTCGTAGAAATCTTTAGGCCTCCTCTAAACAAATCTTGCCACTCAATCTGTCAGGAAGACTTTGCTCATTGCAGCCCTGAGAGCACGTTCCAAGGGGCTATTCATTTAGCTGGTGCTGAAAATCAGATGTAAATGCCCGTCTCAGGAGGCAATGACAAATCCAATAAACAGAAGCGCAGCCTTTGCGCCTAGATTACTTTAAAGAAACGACTGTCAAGGCCCCCTCTGCCTGTCTGCCACCGTTGATGCCAGACCACGACTCCTGCTTAATCCAAAGGGGAATGCATCTCGGAAATTCGATTTTCTTCACAAATTTTCTTCAGGTATATGTATCACAATGTGTTATTTGTGCCCCAGAGGTTTTCTATGCAGGGATGCTGTCAGAATAGAGCAAGCATTGACAAAGTCAATAGTTCGCAAATGACTTTTCACAATACTGTACATTGTTGGGGTTTTACTCAATGCTGTACAGCATTGGTAAAAAAAAAAAAATTGCGATGCAGTCAAAATTTTCTTTGTTTTTTTATTTACCGATCCCAGATGGCAGACACAACTTGGAACGGTAAAAAAAAAGAAAAGAAATGAAGATTGTTTTGTACTAAAGCACAAAATAAAAAAATATAAGACCATGAGAGGGAGTAAAGGAGGAGCGGGTGGGGGAAGTGGATGGTGATGGCGAGGAGGAAAAAAGCGGTGCATGATGGAGATAGAAACACAGGGAGAAGCACTGTTGGAAAACGAGGCATTAGTTGTGAGGCCTGCACAAATAATCGGTCTACATTTGTCCTACACTGGGAACCAAACACCCCATTGTAGCTCTTGATTCCCAGAGGGCAGCTTTGCAGAGCAGCCCAAGGCTTAATCAAGAGAGGTGGTGTGGGCTAGTAATCACCATTGACAGATACTCAGAAATAACACTCAATCAATGATTGTCCAGTCTGTGCTTTTCTTTATAAAAAGGAAAAGTACATTACCTCCCATCCCTCCCTTCTTAAAACGTGAGGCCCTGCGCCTCTCCCAGACCAACCTCCAGCGTATAAAAAACTCCACCCGCCCCCACCTCCTCCTGTTCTTTTTTGTCTCCCTAGGTGAGACTTACCTTTGGTCTTCCTCTCTGTGGCGGTACCGGGGAGTCTTTGGTCCTGTTCTCTGCCTCTGCTGTACTCTGGGCAGCATTCTCCAGGCTGCGTGGTGTTCTCCAGAGTCTCCTCGTTTCCGAGGGGTGGGGCACTGGTTTCTGGATGCTGCGACGGAGTCCAGTGGTCCTCGTGCGGCTGGGGCTGTGGTTCCGGTTTGCGGTCGCGGTGCAGCCGCTTCACCCGATGCTGTCACGTCGGAGAGCCCTGGTAGACGGTGGGTGGACAAAATATCGAAAACACAAATATCGTCGGACACAATATCGTGTCAAAAATATCGAGGATAAGAATATCGTGATGGTCATTTTCTATGGGTAAGTAAAGTTTTACTATATATAACTCCACATATATGTACTTTGACGATATATATATCTTCAAGGTACGTAGATCTGGAGTTAAGAATAGTAAATTGATACCCATCTATTTGCACTTACCTACTCAATATTCTTGTCCTCGATATTTTGGACACGATATTCTGTCCACACGATATTTTGTTTTCGATATTCTGTCAGTGAACCCTGGTAGACGGGTTGGAACCCGTTATTTTATTCCTTTTACGGTTATTGCTGTTTATTTCTGATTGGGGGAATTTGTTTGGCTTTTTCTCATTGGTTTGCGGCAGGATTGATTTCTGCCTTCTACATACGGTTGCTGTGTTGGGTGTTCTTCAGTGTACTTCAGCCATAGGTCGCAAGAGGCTGTTCAAGAAGAACAACATGGTGTCCTCTTCCTCCTCTTCTTCTCCGGATGGGTCTCCGATTCCCCTGAAGCAGCCTAGAGTCCAGGGCCATGCTTGGGGGATGTGCCTCTCATGTCCAGGGAGGAGGTGCAGGGCATGATTGAGGCAGCCGTAATTAGAGCTTTGCAGGCTCGTCCTTTTTCATCTGGTCCTTCCCATCCTCGTGCGCTGGATCCTGTGGCTGATTTGTACCCGTCTGATGGAGAGGGTCCTTCTACCTCCTCTGGTGGAAAGTATGTCTCCAGGGATGAGATGTGGGACATTCTGGCTCATGTGAGGGATAGTTTAGGGTCTCCTCCTTTCCAGCTGGGTGAGGACGGTGATACTCTTTTTCCTCAGTACATGAAGCCCTCCCAGATGGGCATGCCTTTTCAGGGCCTTGTTAAAGAGATGATGCTGAGAGAACGGCGTGAAGTGTACGAGGTGCAGGTCTCTCGCTTCCTCCAGAAACTCTACTTGTTGGAGGGGGATGACCCCTTGCCCCTCAATGTAAAGTTGGACTCGATTCTGGCCACGCTGATTGGTAAAATGGCTATTCAGCCTGAGGATTGTACCCCGACCAATGCTACTGATAAAAAGGTGGGATCTAGCCTGAAGAAGGCTTTTGCGGCAGAGATCTTGGCGCTGAGAGCTAGCCTTTTTTTCTGCTTATTCTGCCCAGGGCTTGGTGCAGGATTTCGAGAAATTGGCTGTGGCTGTGCAGGACGGCTCTGAATGCTCTGAGCTGCTGGCTGCGATGGAGCAGCAGGCTAAGCTGTTGGCCGACATTTCATCAGATATTATTAGGACTTCTGCTATGTCCACTGGGGCCTTGATGGCGGCCAGACGTTCCTTATGGCTCCAGCACTGGAAGGCGGATCAAGGGGAGAAGGCGGCTTAATTGAAATTGCCCTTTGATGCCAGGCTCTCTTTGGGGATCAGTTGCTGGCCATGATTACTAAGGCTTTCAAGGAACAGAAGCATGCCTTGCCTTATAAGGGTGGGGCTGCGTCTTCTGGTATACCTTGGAATAGGTCCTCCCGGTCATCCCCGAAGCGTGAGTCCCGTCAATATTTCCAGAGGAGGCATTTTCAGCCGCATTTTTCTCCCAAACACGCAGCCTCTGTGCCCAAGGGTTCTGCCAAGAAGGATCCCTGACAATTACTGTCTGGAGGGGTCGCTGCCTGCGGGAGTCCGGCTCAGACATTTACTTCCGATTTGGCAACTGGACATTTCGGATTGCTGGGTCCTGAACACTGTGGAGCATGGTTACGTGATATATTTTTGGCAGGTTCCACCAGATACGGGGGTTCGGGTGACTCCTGTTCCAGCCGCCGAGCTGCGCAGAGTGGCTCTGATGGAGGGGGTGTCACATTTGCTTGCCAAACGTGCCATTTGCCCTGTTCCAGTTGTGGAAATCGGCACTGGAACCTACTCCATTTAGATCTTGGTGCAGAAGGTGTCTGGCGGTTTTCGGCCCGTTCTGGATCTCAAATGGGTCAACTCCTGGGTTCGGACTGTTCACTTCCGTATGTTGACCATTCAAGCAATTATTCCTCTGGTGCGGCTGGGCAAGTTTTTGGCCTCCTTGGATCTCGAGGACGCCTATCTCCATGTCCCTGTCGCCGCCTCTTCTCAGTGTTTCCTGAGGTTCGCATTAGGAGACGCCCATTTTCAGTTTTGTGTTCTCCCCTTCGGCCTCAAGTCCTCTCCCAGGGTCTTCACGAAGGTCCTGGCGCCTCTTATGGCTCTCCGTCATTCGGAAGGGGTGTTCATTCATCCCTATTTGGACGACCTTTTACTTCATGCAGCCGAGGAGTCTCTTTTGCTCGCTCAGGTCGGGAGGGTCTTGGAGGTTCTTCAGGGGCACAGGTTTTTGGTGAATTGGGAGAAATCTTCTTTGACCCCCTCTCAGGACATGGTTTTCATCGGGGCTCTTTTTCAAACTCTGGTCGGCCTTGTTACTCTGTCCGACCGGCACCTGGCCTCCCTTCAGTCGCAGGTTCTGGCCTTGATGTCTCAGGAGGCTCCTCCGGCAGTGGAGTGGTTGAGGGTGCAAAGGTATTTGGTTTCTGTGGTGTTTCCAGTGCCGTGGGCCCGTTTTCACCTTCTACGCCTGGCCAACTGGATCCTGATGGGTTGGTCTCCGGGGACTCAGAGTCTGTTGCCTCCACTGCCAATGACAGATCGGATCCGGGAGGATCTCTCCTGGTGGCTTTGCCAGCGTCATTTTCAGGCCGGAGTCTCCTTGTCTCTCCAGCTACTCTAGTTGTGACTTTGGATGCCAGCCTGTCCGGGTGGGGGGCTTGGCTGGGGTTAGAGCAGGTTCAGGGGTGCTGGTCCCTGCAGGACTCATGGATGTCTTCGAACTGGAGAGAGTTACGGGCGATTTGTCTGGCCCTGCTTCACTTTCAGGACTCTCTGTGGGGCCAGATGGTGTTGGTTCGGACAGACAATCTGGTGGCGAAGTCCTATGTCAACAAACGGGGGCACCAGGTCCAGATCCTTGAACTTGGTAGCCAGTGACATTTTCTTGTGGGCTCAGGTCTGGGTTCTGGGTATGTCTGCTCTCTACATTCGGGAGGTGGAGAATGTTCGTGCCGATCGTTTGAGCAGGGACATTCCCTCGTCCAAAGATTTCTCCCTCCTTCCCAGTTTGTTCGACCAATTGGTGAGTCGGTGGGGCCTCCCGGTGGTGGACCGGTTTGCGGACCCGGGGAATGCCAGGGTGGGCCTGTTTTGTTCTCTGGGTCGGTGTCCCATGGCACTGAGCGTCGACGGCTTGACTTGTCCTTGGCCTCGGGATCTTCTGTATGCCTTCCCTCCTTTTCCACTGCTCTGGGCCTTTTTGGTTCGGGTCTGGCGGGATCGGGCACAGGTGGTGTTGATTGCGCCCCGTTGGCCTCGGGCGAATTGGTTTCCTCTCCTAACTCGGTTGTGTTGCAACCTAGAGTGGGTCCTTCCTGTGGCTCCGTCTCCGTTTACTTTTCCGGCTGCTCCCCAGGGGACCTAAAGGAAGTTACATTTGATGGCCTGGCGGTTGAACGGCGGGGCTTAGCTGGGTTGGGGGTGCCTGACCATTTGGCTGTTACTTTGCAGGCTTCTCGTAGGTCATCTACGCTTCTCTCTTATGCTAGGCATTGGCGGGCATTTTTGGCCTGATGTGCTGGTAAGGAGGTTGATCCCACGGTGGCTGACCTCATTTTGGTGATGCAGTTCCTGCAAGATGGTGCCCATTTGGGGTTGTCGGTGGCTCCTCTGTGGGTGCAGTGGGCGGCCATTCAGGCTTTTCGGGGCTCCTGGCGTAATTTGCAGGATGACGGGGGCTTGATGCCTCGATTTTTTCAGGGTCTGTTGAACCTGTTTCCTCGGCCTGTTTGTTCTTTTCCTTCTTGGAATTTACAGCTTGTCTTGGAGGTCCTGTCGGGCCCTCCTTTTGAGCCCCTTGAGGGACTTGAGTTGAAACTCTTGACTTTTAAGGCATGTTTACTGGCTGCCATCACTTCGGCTAGGTGAGTTGGGGGCTTTGTCCTGTAAATATCCTTTCTGCAAGATCTTTTCGGACCGGGTGGTACTGGTGCCGTCCTTTGTCCCTAAGGTTAATTCAGCCTTTCATCTCAGTCAGGAGGTGATTTTGCCTGAGTTTTGTCCTGATTCTTCCTCGGATGAGGATTGTCGTTTGCACTGTCTTGATGTGCGGCAGACTTTGCTGTGGTATTTGCATGTGGTGGAGTCCTTCCGGAAGGGGGACGCTTTGTTTGTGAACTTTGGTCCTGCTAAGAAGGGTGAGAAGCCTTCCACGGCTACGTTTAGTCATTGGATTCGGTCTACGGTCTTGTTGGCTTACCAGATTAAAGGGGTGGATTCTCCTCTGGGAGTTCAGGGCCATTCTACTCGCAGTATGGTGGCTGCGGTGGCTGAATTGCAGGGTACCTCGGTGGTGGAGATCTGTAGGGCTGCGACCTGGTCTTCCCCTTCCACTTTTGTCCGACACTATCGGATTGCTGGGCTTAAACGTTTGGATAATATTTTAGGCCACAGGGTCTTGTCCTCTATGAGGGAATAGAGGGTGTTTTTGTACTGTGATTGGGGCACGTTATTAAATTGGTGTTCTTTCTTACTCAGTTGTCCGTCTTTGGTTTTTGCTTGCTATGTCCTCACCTGTTAAGAAGGAAGGCGAGGGAGGGACGGGAGGTAATGCGTCCATTATAACTGATAATGGCATTGCTCCTAGTCCTACTCCCTTGCCTTCCATATAGGACCCTCCCGTCCTCCCAGTGTGATCCAACTGAGTGCTAGCTCAGCTTGCTTACATACAGGAGGAGGTGGGGGCGGGCAGAGTTTTTTATAGGCTGGGGGTGGATCTGGGGGAGGCGGAGGGCCTCACATGTTAAGAAGAAAGGCACGGGAGTAGGGCTAGGATGCATGCATCACACACACACTACTCAATTCTATGCAACAATTTACAAATATATGTAAGCTGATGGAAATACCTCTTGATGACATTGCATAAACATTCCCTCCCTCCCACGGGTGGGTGGTATAGTACCACCAATCACGTCTAAACATCATCTTGCCCCCAAATGCCACGGGTTGACCATAACTTGGAGTGAGGGCCCTTACCACTGACACCAAACAAGTGGCTGCCCACCAAATTATTTCAACAAGCAGTTCATAATGGGAACACCTGCCATAGTGACATATAACCCTGACAGAGAGCACCTAATACTGACAATAAAGTATACACACTTAAATCACAGTGGCTGACAGTCTGGTTGTTCAACTAATGCAGCGGCAAGAATACATGTCTAAGCATGACTTCGGAGAGTGGTATACTTATCATAAATGATAACCTACATAACGCAATTCCATCACAGCCCCTAAAGAGTACCAAAGGAATCATAGCAATGCTGTGCATTTATAATTCCTACACCTCTAAAACGTGCTTACCACATAGAGAAATCACATTACACCATGTCACATACGAGATACATTCGTGTGGAACTACACACTTGTGCATTTAACACCTTCCACCCCTAGAAAGTGTCTGACAATATAACATTTCTCCATGGACTAACTTTGGCCTACCTTTGGCCACCAACCGGGCCACCATAATCCTTGTCCCTGGTAAGAAAGATCTTCCCAGCTGTAGAACAAAAGTTCCAGCACCCAGGGAGCTTGACAAATTAACGCAGCCCTTGAGGGTTTTTTTTATTTTTTTGATCCCCAGAGACATATGGTGGGGACCTTCCCCTTCTTCTGGGGGGAGTCTGCACTGCTCCTGCAGCTCCCCCCGCAAAGCTGCTTCATGAGGGTGGTGACCCCGTCTACCTGGGGTCACCACATGCCCAAAACGAGCCGTTCTTCCCCACAAATGCGGCCAGACCGTGTAGGGCATTATGGGGTGCTCCCTCTGAAGCATGCATCTTTGAGCAGTTGCTCCCCCGCTTCTCTGGGGAGAGCTGCGCTGTACTTCCTGGCGGCCTTGCACCACATTCCACCTTTTCTTGGGACGACTCCCACCCGAGCATCCCGTGCGCAGGTATGACATTGGAGAGCAGCTCGGGGAGCCGACACCCGGCTGCTCTCGCCGGCTCCCCTGGGCGGCCAGCACACTCGCGTGCTGCCGTGAGAGCCAGCCCCTCCTCTTCTGGTCTGCTCGCTCCTGCAGGCAGACGCGCACTGGCCTCCTCTCCTCCGGTCTGCCCGCTCCGGTGGCAGACACGCTCTGGGCAGGCAGACCAGCGACCGCATGGGGCTGCTTCACGGGGAGCACGACGCCACTCCCCAGCTCCCTTCCCTGCTCTGGGGCCCAGGGATGGGATCCTGGAGCCTGCGGTCATCTTTGCGGGGAGCGTGACGGCGCTTCCCGACTTCCACAACCTTGCTGAGACCCAGGGTTGGGATCCTGCGCCTGCCTGGAATCTTCACGGGGAGCACTGTCGTGCTCCCCGACTTCTCATTGCCTCCCGGGGGCCCATGGTTGTTATCCTTCACGGAGAGCATGATGGCACTCGCAACCTCTCTGTTCCCCTATGGGGCCCAGGGTTGGGATCCTGGGCCCCCACAAAACTTCACGGGGAGCACAATGGCACTCCCCAACTTTGTCTTTGCTGGGGCCACTTCATGGGAAGCGCAATGTCGCTACCCGACTTTATCTTCCTCTGGGGGCAGCCCAGGGCACATCGGAGACATGCGGTGGAGCCGCGCACGCTTCATCGTCAGACTCCTCAAAGGTCAAAAGTCACCTACATTTCAGGGGCCATGTCTCAGGCCCTGGGGGTGCAATCTCATCTGGGGCACTTTTTGCTGCCCTCCTGGCCTCCAAGAGGGCGAGTTCGGCAGGGAGCTGGCTTCACTGGCTCCCTTCGCCAGACTTTCCCCTTGATCTCCTTATGGGCCTCTCTTTTCCTTGCGCAGAAGCCCAGTGCTTCTTTCACCAGTCCCGGAGGCACTCAGAGGCAGAGTCCCTGGCCCTGGAGACAGTCAGGGGGCTCCTCCTTCCACTGGCCATGGCGTCAGCCTTCAGCCCCAGTGTTCCTCAGCAAGAGCACATCCCAGAGAGAGCTCCTCTTCCTGTGCAAAACCTTTTATGGAGGGGTGGAGGGTGCTGGCAGGAATGCACCTCTGCCCTATCCTGCAGTGCCACATCACCTCTCTGCCCCTGATCTCTCCTTCCTGCACAGGCCTCTCGGATACTTCAAGATGGCATCGTCCAGGGGTCCCATGCCACATGGTCTCTGAAAAGCCCTCCTCCCCCGCTTGCTGACATCATGGCCCAGGCCTGGAGCAGGCCTGGTACCTCACACCGGGTGACAGCTTCTGATTGATGTCCTGCATCTTCACTCCATCTTTCCCTCCTGGAGAGAAGACCTCCGTCCTGGGGAAAGCTTGCTGTGAAGGGCTAGGCCTCTGATGCTACAGCTTGGGGAGGAAGGCAATTAATCCAGCCTGGCAGGGTCACACCAGGGATCTGGTGCTGAGCTGAGTCAGAGGATTATGACTTTTCTGGATGACCCATGAACAGTACATATATGCCTTTGGACATAACAGAATGGTTCTTTTCACACATCTTACAGTGTACTTTTGTGCGTGTCTGGAGTTTGTAGGCCAAAGGGAACTGAAACTACTCCCTGTGGTCTCCTTCTCCATAGGACTGTTCCTACAGTGAAACATTAAAGCACACTGACTATCCCTTTCATTTGTACCCCCATATTATAAGGCCTATTCCATGTCACCACCCAACTCTGCATAGTCCCTTCTACACCATTCTATCTGTACCCAGCTCCTGGGCTGCGCATGACAGGAATCTCCCCCACACAGCCCTTACATGTGTGCACACATGTGTGCACACATGTCTACATGTAACAAGTCCGGTGCCCCTTACCCTGGCTGCAGCGCAGCAGCCTTATCTCACAAGGCAGGCACCGGTGGAAAACACATGCAGTCTATTTTATCATGAGCTTACCCTGGGTGAGTCCCAGCTTATGAGGCTCTCCCATAGTAAAAGCTCCAAAATCAGTGATCAAAAAGTGGCTCAGATGGTCAGAACCACCTTCTCACACACACCGCGCCCAGCTGATTCCTACGGGAAGAAATAGCCACGATGCATGGGTATTCTTCACCTAGTCAGCGATAAGCAGTGATGAGTGGTTCTGACCAGACACCCTACTCGCCAGTTTTCCGCTCAGACCACCTACCTCCTCCAGGCATGAGACCTCCACCCACTACAGCGATCCCAGACTGTCCTAGGGACCCTCCTGGTTCTAGGTTAGATGCATCAAGGTCACTAACAGTCTACGTGGACTGAGCCTAACTAGGCCTACCCTTGCCCTTGGTTACGCAACACTACACCTACCACTCCTCTGGACAAGGGTACAGTGCCTCAGCACTAGCTGGTCCCCCTACTGGAGATTATTCCACCCAGTACCCTCATTCTTCGGGGTCCCCGTATCCTAAAGATGCAACCTCACTGGACCCTCACCCACAGTCTGTCACTGGGGTCATTAGCTGCCACCACTCTTTCTGGACGACTGTCTTCCCTGAAGAAAGAACAGCCCACTCATGCCTCTCCTTTGCAGAGAAGTACCTTTGGCCCCTAGCCTGGCTCCGTGACAGGACCTCAGACTGGCCTCACCACCACACTGGCAGTTGCAGGGAGGAACACTGAGGGTGCCTCGTCAGAGATCCTGCAGCTCATTCCCCCCATTGGTAGCTCCCCATGGAAACCTCCCCAGGAACCTAGGTTCCTGTTCTCCACTCCTAAAACAGGGCCTCTGGGTTCACTGACAAAATATCGAAGTTTAAAATATAGAAGTAAAAAATATCAATGTAAAAATATAGAATGCAAAAATATTGACTCCCTATACTTAAACAGGTAAGTACAAAAATATCGAAAAAAAATATCAATGTAAAAAATATAGTTGTACAAAATATTGAATTTTATATATATATATATATATATATATATATATATATATATATATATATATATATATATATATATATATATATATATATATATATATGTAGAAAATCCAACCAAAGAAGGAAGGCGGCACACCAAGTAAACACCAGTAGTTTATTCCGAGTGAGAAAACAAACCGAACAACGCGTTTCAGCCGAAACGGCCTTTGTCAAGTTCAAAGGGCATCGGAGGTATTGCACCATATATCCGCATACGTCATAATGGAAAGTAAAAAAATACTTCATGGCAGTAAACAAACTTTGAAATGTGGCAATTCATAAATAACATTTTAAATAAATGCGATATTCTGCAATATCAGTGGCATCTGAATTAATAAAATAAATAACCACCAATACTCGATGATTTGTCATTGCACATGTAACGCGCATAGCATTCACTCCAATTGGCCATTGCTATAGCAGCATAATAAACAAGAGCAACGATGTTGAATATTACAAAATAAAGCGGAACAAATTCATATTTTTTGGCATATTGAAACTCATCAACTCCAAATGGAGATATTATTGAAATATGTAACGCGCATAGCATTCACTCCAATTGGCCATTGCTATCGCAACATAATAAACAAAAGCAACGATGTTGAATATTACAAAATAAAGCGAAACAAATTCCTATTTTTCGGCATATTGAAACTCATTAACTCCAAATGGAGATATTATTGAAATAAGAGATCTAATAATCAATTATTTATAGCTCTGGTCACAATGTTAAAGCGCCGATAACTATCTTTTCAAATCAAAAGGAGGTGTGTTGATCAATGAATTGCCACCGATAACATTTTTTAAGCCACATTCTACAAGATGTTATAGACGCTAAGCACGGTGTAAATAATACCATCCATTGTCCTTAATAAAAATAGTGAAATTATATAACAACCACCTCACCTATTTACAGAAATATGTTAAAAATAGTGATACACAATGTATATTATTATGTACATATATAAACAATTACCATGGATGGCAAATCAAAGGACCATGCAAATAGGGGACAAAAAATAATAATAATAATAAGTAAGGAAGAAAATCCAACTAATCCGTTCTTCATTTCAACAGGACAAATGCCCTCATGATGTCAATATCATATCATTTTACGAATATCAAAGTATACAGTGTCTACCTTAAAAATCCCCTTAGCACCAACAGATCCCCTAATGATACAACCATGGTTTAAGTGTGACATAAAAAAGTGATATATGAATGCAGTGTGAAGTTAAAAATCATCAATATATAATCATTTTATCATAGGAGAAAACCTAAGAGACAGGAAAGTTAATTTTAGTATCTGGGTCAGATGAATTATACCCCTATATGCGTAGCCGCCTTCCTTCTTTGGTTGGATTTTCTACATGTTTAGGGGCGCTGTCAACCCCGGCTGGCACCGACACTCTATGGGCAGGTTATCGGCATTTGTGGCAGTTCGTGGATATATATATATATATATATATATATATATGTAAATTTTTATATAATTTTAAAATGATAAGATAAATTACAATTCATAGTTTATTAATTGTTTTAAAGGAAATATATATGAATTATTATGTATGTGTGTTTAACTTTTTTTAATGAAGTTTATTTATTATATTTTTTTAATTTATATGAAATCTACTTTATTTTTTATATTCATTTTATTATTTAACATATTTATTATTTTATATATATATATATATATATATATAAAATAATAAATAATAAATATGTTCAATAATAAAACGAAATTAAAAAATAAAGCAGATTTCATATAAATTTAAAAAATATAATAAATAAACTTCATTAAAAAAGTTAAACACACATACATAATAATTCATATATATTTCCTTTAAAACAATTAATAGTAATTTATTTTATCATTTTAAAATTATATAAAAATTTACATATATATATATATATATATATATATATATATATATATATATATATATGTATATATATACTCCACAAAGTTGCTTCGTCCGGTATCCTGGCCCGTTCGCAAGTGGTGCGTGACGCCGGTGAAGCCAACCGGCAATAGTATCCACACGAACTTAAAGCAAGTATAACGCACTCTCAGGAGTATGCCAATGAAAGTTTATTCTTGGTAACGCGTTTCGACAGTGAAGCTGCCTTGTTCACACAGTGAGCAATAAAGTTAGGAAGCAATACATAGCCGTAGTAAACATAAATGATGGACTACACATGAAATTCTGTGGTAGTCGACAGTAAATGCGGGGGCCATTTTGGCATAATAAAAAGTCAAAGTGAATACAAAATAAAGCCTGTACAGGTTCAGTATGTCGCAATATGTAAACAACTAATTGTCAATGTATACACGAAAATAATTAGGTATGGGATTCAAGATACTTGATAAAATTAACCGAAGTGGTAATGCACAAGTAATTCAAATACGCTTCGCACAGTATTACGCCTTATGTCAACATAATGTTTTTCGCCATAGTGGTGTACATAAGATTTGCATGAGACAAAATTGCAAACACCATAGTGGTAGTACGTCAACAGAAGCATAAGACAACCTGCAGTCACCCTAGTGGTAATACCAGAAGCAAAGTAATTGAAAAATATAGTATCTCACGACATGTTATACCCCATATACATTATCTAGGCACCATAGTGGTGTCACACGAAGGTATACTTTGCTTATTGAAACAGGAATGCCATTACTTCATGAATACCAAGTGGCAATCGCAACACATATGGCAGAGTTGGACAAATACACACAATATGGTCCTAATCTTACATACGGAAAGTAAGCTTCCCAAAGGTCATGGTGAAGGAATAGAATAAGTAAAAATGGAAAAGAGAAATCTTATCTCTGTGATATGTGGACCCGGAGAAGGGGAAGAAAAGGTTAGGGAACCCGTGCAGAGTGTGACCTTCCGGAGGCGGTGGGTCCCTTCCTTTCCTCCTGTGAAAAAAGAAGAAAAAGAAAAATTAGAAGTGTGGTTAAAATTAAACCGAAATACTATTACAAAGAGAATTCCATAGTATCACAAAAGTTAAAATAACAACAGAGCAACTGGATGAGTCATATTACAGATTAGAAAATATACAATTGGAAAAATATTGTTACAGGTCTAAGAAAATCAGTCCTCATGTAAATGAGTACTTAATTCTTCATCGAGGTTGTGTGTCCCCGGGTACTTAGTCTCGAGTTCTAATATCCACTTGGATTCGCATTTGCGTAGTTTGAGTACTCTATTACCGCCTCTCGGGCCGGTGGGTACCTGTTCTACGATAAAGTAACTCAGGAGGGAACTGTTGGAGAGGTGGAATTCCTCAAAATGCCTAGCTATTGGGTAGTGGATATCTTTTTTGTTGATAGCACGCATGTGCTCCAACATCCTCTTTTTTGCCATAAATATAGTGCTTCCCACATACCTAAGCTTTCATGGGCATTCCAGTACATATATAATGTAAGGAGTGCTGCAGGTAAGAAATTGATTTATGTGTTTCTTTTTGTTGCGTCCAGGTATTGAGAGCTCTTGTGTCATGTGGCTGTTGCGGCAAGCTTTGCAATGTCCACACGGAAAAAAGCCTTTAAGGTTATGATCTCTCTGTGGTAATGCTTGTGTTATGTCATTGCGGTCAAGAATGTCCCTGAGGCTGCGACCCTTTCTGTACGTGATACTAGGTCTAGTGTGCAGACTGTGCCCGATAATGGGATCGCTGGTAAGAATGTCCCATTTGTCGGCTAAGATCTTCTGTATTTGTTTAGAGTTGGCATTGGATGTCATAATGACTCTAGTTTCATCAGATTCAGGAGTGTCGGGATCAACTGTGGTGGTTATAGGTGCCTCTAAGGTTTGTGCTCTGTTTACTTTGCCAACCTTGTTAAGAGCTCGTTCAAGTACCCACATAGGGTATCCTCTGCTTAAAAACCTCTTGATCATGATGTCCTGTTCATTAGCAAATGCAGTGTCTGCACTGCAGTTCCTTCTCGCTCTCAGCAGTTCACCATAGGGAATGCTCCACTTAAGATTATCCGGGTGACTGCTGAGAGCGTGGAGGATGGTATTGCCTGCCGTGGTTTTTCGAAACAGGCTGGTTTGCAGTGTACCTTGGTGGGCAGTGACCACAAGATCAAGAAATTCGATCTGTTTCCTGTTCATGTTCAAAGACAATAGAATGTTACGATTGTTCTGATTGAGCCTATTTATAAATCCGGTGGCTTCTTCTTCAGTGCCAGACCAGATTATAAATAGGTCGTCGATATAGCGAAGCCAGAGTTTGACTTTGGCAAAATCTAAACATAAATTTTTGTCTACCCTTATGTCTTCTTCCCACTGACCGAGGAACAGGTTGGCAAAGCTAGGGGCAAAATAAGTCCCCATAGCAGTGCTGAGGGTCTGTTTGTAGATTATGCCATTGAACATAAAGATGTTATTTTTAAGACATTGGCTCAACATCTCACGGATCATCATAGTATGTTCTAAATACCCTATTGGTTTGTTTTTAAGGTAGTGGAAGCATGCTTCAATGCCCTGGGAGTGGTCAATTATGGTGTATAACAAATTGACATCAAGGGTAAGTATGAGATCATTGTCATCCCAGATTACACCTTCTAATTTAGAGAGAAAATCTTTTGTGTCTCTAACATGTGACGGGAGAGCGGTGACGTACTCACGAAGAAAGGGGTCAACATATTTGGATACGTTCTCTAATACACTGCCAATCGATGAGACAATGGGTCTACCAGGGGGTACAGTAGAGCTAGATCTTCCAACTGACTGGCTGCTTCTACTAAATTCAAACCCCGTTCAATTTTTTACCCAAATTTACCACATGACAATATTGACACTTTTCATGAAGTGGTAACTAAAGCTCTACAGAAACTCAAACACCAAGACTCGAGACATGTTCCATCGAACTTCAATCTATCCAGCAAACAAAAAGAAATAATCAAATCACTAGCTGACGACACCGAGATCATTATCCGACCTGCCGACAAGGGAGGCAATATTGTACTCTGGAATAGACAAATGTACATTAATGAAGCATTAAGACAACTCAATGATTCTAGGTTTTATTCAAAAATCAATGTGGATATCTATAACCAAAGTATTTTTGAAACCTGGAACAAATTGATTGAGTGGGAAAAACATGGCATCATTACATGGAAAGAGTTTTGTTTTCTCAAACGAGATTACCCGAAGATGCCCATTATGTACCTTTTGCCCAAAGTACACAAGGATCCTACTGTACCCCCTGGTAGACCCATTGTCTCATCGATTGGCAGTGTATTAGAGAACGTATCCAAATATGTTGACCACTTTCTTCGTGAGTACGTCACCGCCCTCCCGTCACATGTTAGAGACACGAAAGATTTTCTCTCTAAATTAGAAGGTGTAATCTGGGATGACAATGATCTCATGCTTACCCTTGATGTCAATTCGTTATACACCATAATTGACCACTCCCAGGGCATTGAAGCATGCTTCCACTACCTTAAAAACAAACCAATAGGGTATTTAGAACATACTATGATGATCCGTGAGATGATGGGCCAATGTCTTAAAAATAACATCTTTATGTTCAATGGCATAATCTACAAACAGACCCTTGTCACTGCTATGGGGACTTGTTTTGCCCCTAGCGTTGCCAACCTGTTCCTCGGTCAGTGGGAAGAAGACATAAGGGTAGACAAAGATTCATGTTCAGATTTTGCCAAAGTCAAACTCTGGCTTCGTTATATCGACGACCTATTTATAATCTGGTCTGGCACTGAAGAAGAAGCCACCGGATTTATAAATAAGCTCAATCAGAACAATCGTAACATTCTATTGTCTTTGAACATGAACAGGAAACAGATCGAATTTCTTGATCTTGTGGTCACTTCCCACCAAGGTACCCTGCAAACCAGCCTGTTTCGAAAAACCACGGCAGGCAATACCCTCCTCCACGCTCTCAGAAGTCACCCGGATAATCTTAAGTGGAGCATTCCCTATGGTGAACTGCTGAGAGCGAGAAGGAACTGCAGTACAGACACTGCATTTGCTAATGAACAGGACATCATGATCAAGAGGTTTTTAAGCAGAAGATACCCTATGTGGGTACTTGAACGAGCTCTTAACAAGGTTGGCAAAGTAAATAGAGCACAAACCTTAGAGGCACTTATAACCACCACAGTTGATCCCGACACTCCTGAATCTGATGAAACTAGAGTCATTATGACATTCAATGCCAACTCTAAACAAATACAGAAGATCTTAGCCGACAAATGGGACATTCTTACAAACGATCCCATTATCGGGCACACTCTGCACACTAGACCTAGTATCACGTACAGAAAGGGTCGCAGCCTCAGGGACATTCTTGTCCGCAATGACATTACACAAGCATTACCACAGAGAGATCATAACCTTAAAGGCTTTTTTCCGTGTGGACATTGCAAAGCTTGCCGCAACAGCCACATGACACAAGAGCTCTCAATACCTGGTCGCAACAAAAAGAAACACATAAATCAATTTCTTACCTGCAGCACTCCTTACATTATATATGTACTGGAATGCCCATGAAAGCTTAGGTATGTGGGAAGCACTACATTTATGGCAAAAAAGAGGGTGTTGGAGCACATGCGTGCTATCAACAAAAAAGATATCCACTACCCAATAGCTAGGCATTTTGAGGAATTCCACCTCTCCAACAGTTCCCTCCTGAGTTACTTTATCGTAGAGCAGGTACACACCGGCCCGAGAGGCGGCAATAGAGTACTCAAACTACGCAAACGCGAATCCAAGTGGATATTAGAACTCGAGACTAAGTACCGGGGGGACACAACCTCGATGAGGAATTAAGTACACATTTACATGAGGACTGATTTTCTTAGACCTCTAACAATATTTTTCCAATTGTATATTTTCTATCCTGTAATATGACTCATCCAGTTGCTCTGTTGTTATTTTAACTTTCCTGATACTATGGAATTCTCTTTGTAATAGTATTTCGGGTTAATTTTAACCCCACTTCTAAATTCTCTTTTTCTTTTTTTTCACAGGAGGAAAGGAAGGGACCCACCGCCTCCGGACGGTCACACTCTGCACGGGTTCCCTACCCTTTTCTTCCCCTTCTCCGGGTCCACATATCACAGAGATAAGATTTCTCTTTTCCATTTTTACTTATTCTATTCCTTCACCATGACCTTTGGGAAGCATACTTTCCGTATGTAAGATTAGGACCATATTGTGTGTATTTTTCCAACTCTGCCATATGTGTTGCGATGCCACTTGGTATTCATGAAGTAATGGCATTTCTGTTTCAGTAAGCAATATATACCTTCGTGTGACACCACTATGGTGCCTAGATAATGTATTAGGGGTATAACATGTCGTGAGATACTATATTTTTCAATTACTTTGCTTCTGGTATTACCACTAGGGTGACTGCAGGTTGTCTTATGCTTCTGTTGACGTACTACCACTATGGTGTTTGCAATTTTGTCTCATGCAAATCTTATGTACACCACTATGGTGAAAAAGTTATGTTGACTTAAGGCGTAATACTGTGCGAAGCGTATTTGAATTACTTGTGCATTACCACTTGGTTAATTTTATCAAGTTTCTTGAATCCCATACCTAATTATTTTCGTGTATACATTGACAATTAGTTGTTTACATATTGCGACATACTGAACCTGTACAAGCTTTATTTTGTATTCACTTTGACTTTTTATTATGCCAAAATGGCCCCCGCATTTACTGTCGACTACAAAAGAATTTCATGTGTAGTCCATCATTTATGTTTACTACGGCTATGTATTGCTTCCTAACTTTATTGCTCACTGTGTGAACAAGGCAGCTTGACTGTCGAAACGCGTTACCAAGAATAAACTTTCATTGGCATACTCCTGAGAGTGCGTTATACTTGCTTTAAGTTCGTGTGGATATATATATAAAATATAAAATATATCCAAAGTAGTTTGCAGCACCCTTCGCGTACATCCATCGGCACCACCTGCCAAGAATGGGCACGAGCTCCAGTTTGAGGTACGAATATAAGTTTATTGCAGCGTTAATCCAGCAGACATGATGCGTTTCGGTAACCACCGTTACCTTGATCACATATATATATGTATATGTGTGTACCAATAACATAAAATCTAATAGAAAAAAACATTCTATTATAAATTAAAACATTAAACTATTTAAAAATCTTCAAACTTAAATTTCCCACCCCAGTGAGTGCAACAGTAGGGAAAGTAAAGGATTGCGGAGGGGTAAACATTACTATTCCCACTCCGGTGAGTGCAACAGTAGGGAAAGTGTTGGATAGCGGAGCGGTAAAAATTACTATTCCAACTCCAGTGAGTGCAACAGTAGGGAAAGTGTTGGATAGCGGAGGACTAAAAATTACTATTCCCACTCCAGTGAGTGCAACAGTAGGGAAAGTGTTGGATAGCGGAGGGGTAAAAATTACTATTCTCTCTCCAGTGAGTGCAACAGTAGCGAAAGTGTTGGATAGTGGAGGGGTAAAAATTACTATTCCCACTCCAGTGAGTGCAACAGTAGGGAAAGTGTTGGATAGTGGCAGGAAAACATTTACTATTCCCACTCCAATAATTGTAAAAGTAGGGAAAGTGTTGGATAGCGGAGGGGTAAAAATTACTATTCTCACTCCAGTGAGTGCAACAGTAGGGAAAGTGTTGGATTGCAGAGGAGTAACAATTAATATTCTCACTCCAGTAGTTCAAAATTATAAACAAACAAAATTCTAACAAGAATAAAAATGTTTAAAAAAATAAATTAAAAAATATATAAATATGTAAAAATTCAAATACAAATATATTTAATATTAATTTATTTTTTAAAAACATATTATTATGTTAAATACATATAACAAATACCTACAAATATTATATTAAATAAAATAAAAAGTAATTTCAAAACAAATAAATATTTTTAATTAATAATTATTTAGAAACAAAAACATGAATTATTACATGAATGTACTTTTTTTTATTTCCTACCCTATAACACCACACAATTCACAACCCACATCTAAATAAAAAAAATGTACTTCCTCAACTAACATAATTAATTACCAATTAAGAAATATTATTAATTAAAAAACAAATTACAACTCATAAAATGTATTTAACTTACCACACTTTACCTCTATAATCCCCACAACCCACAGCTAAAATTAAACTGTAAAAAAAATTAATTACACAATTAAAACTTATTTTCAATTAAAAAACGAATAGTATTTAACAACTGATTATAAAGTAATTAAAATTACACTGTACGCCTATACCAATAAAACCCACATACAAAAAAATATATACAAATACCCTAATTAAATATAAATTAATTCATTAATATTAATGATCAACTAGTTTTTAATTAATTAAACAAAAATTACTTCCCACCCTTTACCCCTATAAACCCCACAACCCACACCTAAAATTAATTACACAAATTCCATATTTAATTTTCAATTAATTAATTAATATTAATGAAGAACTAATTATTAGTTAATTAAAAATAAATTACTTCCCACCCTTTACCCCATAAACCCCACAACCCACACCTAAAAAAATCACACAATTACCATAATTAATTATCAATTAATTAGTTAATATAAATTAACAACTAATTATTACTTAATTAAACATAAATTTCTTACCACCCTTTACCCCTATAAACCCCACAACCCGCACCTAAAATTAATAACACAATTTCCATAATTAATTTTCAATCAATTAATTAATATAAATTAACAACTAATTATTAATTAATCAAAAATAAATTACTTCCCACCCTTTACCTATGTAAACCCCACAACCCACGCCTAAAACAAATTACACAATTACCATAATTAATGATCAATTAATTAATTAATATTAATTAACAACCAATTAATAATTAATTACAAATAAATGATTTCCCACAATTAACGCTATAAAATCTAAATTAAATAAATAAAAAATAATCATTAATTTATTATAATTAAATTACTACCCACCGTATTCCCCTATAAACCCACAACCCGCTACGGAACTAAAAAATGCAAAATTTTATTAAAAATAAAATTCATAACTACTGAAAATTGAACACATATATTAAAAAACATAAACAATACTTATACAAAAAAAAATACATGACATACATTGAAAATATAAACTAAAATACATAACACTAATTAGAAAATCGATATTTTAAACATCTATATTTTTGCAAACAATATTAATGACTTCTATATTTTTTTAAACGATATTTCTTACCTTAAATTCGATATTCTTGACCACGATATTCTTGCTGTCGATATTTCTGAATCACGATATTTCCAACACGATATTTGTGTAAGTCGAAGTTTCCAACTCAATTTTCTGTCTCAGCACTGCTTCACCCAGGCTCACCTCTAAGAGCCCTCCTTGGTCTCCCTGCAGCGCTTCGGGAGACTGTCCAGGGACCCTCACGATCCCTGCTTGGCCTACACCACCCCAGGCTGAAGCGCTGGGTGCCTTCACTTAAGATGGGCCCCACCTGGCTTCAGGGTAGTACTACCATTCTCAACCAGGGACCCTCAAAATCCCGGCTTGGCTGACACCACCCCAGTCAGAAGCACAGGGTCCCTTCACGTAAGGTGGGCCCCACCTGTCTTCAGAGTGGTACTACCATACTCAGCCAGCGACCCTCAAGATCCCGGCTTGGCCTGCACCACCCCCGTCAGAAGTACAGGGCGCCTTCACTTAAGATGGGCCCCATCTGTCTTCATGGTGGTACTACCATGCAGAAGTCCGCCTGGCTCCGTCCACTGTGGCCTGCTTGATTGACAGCTCACAGCGACAGCCTGCGTCAGAAGTGGCTACCGACTGGTTAGACCACTGCAGGCCACACCGCCTTTTGCACCTAGCTGGGCTAGGGCCACAGCCTGCTAGCAGAATACTTTCAGGTCCACTTCCAAGGGTCCCGGACTGGGAGGGCACCGCTCATGGAGTAGGACTCACAGAAGACAGAGTCCAAATGCTGAGTTCAAGGTTGTTGGAGCCTTTTCTTCCCCTGAGGCTCTGATCAGGAAGCCAGCCAACTAGCCTTTGGAGTCACTCTGGTGGTCCTGGGTTCGAGATTCAGGTCGAGTCCTTTTCACTCAGGCAGCAGGGCAGCAGAGTTGCAGTCTTTCTTGCAGAGCAGCACATCAGTCCTCCTGAGTCTTCCACAGGTCCAGAGGTGTACTGAAGAGTTGAGTCTGTTTGTCCAATATATATAACTGGTGCCCACTTTGAAGTAGGCAAAGGTTATGGAGCTTTCCACTCTCCAGAGGTGTCTGGAATTTGCTGCCTCCCTGCCCTGTACCCAGCTTGTCTGGGGTCACAAAAGACTAGTGTAAAACCATTTGTGAGTGTGCTTAGGCAGGAGCTGTGTGATGTGCAAGTGTGGTAGATGACAGCTCCTCCCCCTCATCAAGTCAGGGGTGGCCAATCCTGCCAATACCTATTACCCCTTTGTCTCACTGTCTGGGAGCAATACACAGAGACCAACTGCCAGCTACACCTAGTCATGTGATCCAGGATGCAAACTGCAGGCACGAAATGGTTAGGACAAAAAATGACAACTTTCTAAAACTTTCATTTTCAGAATTGTAACTTAATATCCGACTTTACCATCAAAGAGGGTTTTAAATTGCAATTCTATATACACCAAACTGGACATTTCCATCTGCTCCCAATTGAAAGTTACCACTTATTAAATGTAATAAGGGAACCCAATGTTGTCCTATGGGAGGGGTAAGTCTTGAAATAGTGAAAAACAAATGTGAGTTTTTTTTCCTACTGGGACATGTAAAACCTAAAGGTACATTTCCAACTTTTCAGATACACTGCACCCTGCCCACTGGGCTTTTTGGGGCCTACCCTATGGGTGACTTATATGTATTCAAAAGGAAGTTGGCAGGCCTGAGACATGTTTAAAGGGCTACATATGTAGTTGGCACAATCAGTGCTGCAGGCCCACTAGTAGCCTTTAATTTGCATGCCATGGGCACAGGCAGGCCCACTTTACTGGTGACTTATTCATAAATTAAATATGCCAACTGGGTATAAGACAATTCTACCATGTTTTAAGGAGAGAGCAGAAGCATTTTAGCACTGGTTAGTAGTGGTAAAGTGTGCAGAGTCCTATGGCAAGCAAAAATGAAGTCAGCAAAACAGGGGGGGTTGAAGGCAAAAATGTATGGGGAAAACCATACAAAGTACTCCAGATCTAACAGCAACCTATGTAATTAAATGGGGAAAGAGTAATGTATAGCAGTGGAGTATGTGAGAACTCAACAAGAGAAAGAAGTGTTAGCCAACTCATAAACTGTAGTTTCACTTTGAATAGTGTTATAGGATGTAGAAAATAGGATGCATTGAAACCACTTAAGAGTATTTGGCATCAGAGCAGGAGTCTAAAGGAACAAGACCTCAAGAGTTAATGCTAACTTTCCCTAAATTTTCGAAGTGGGATTGGGATGAGAGTAGAGAAAGCTCATCTTTTATCTCTCAAGGGAAAATGTAAAACCACCTTTCTGAGGATATTTTGTTATCTCTTTGGGGAAATAGTTTTCTATTCTACTCTCAGAAATATTAGTTTAAGGAAAAGATTTTGAGCTCATTTTAGGAGCGACATCAGTAGGCCATTGCAGTTTGACCCTGGTCAATCTGGAAATACTTGAACAAATTTTATGCAGTAGGTGAACGGTATATTTACAGAGAAGCCAGTAAAGCTGAAGGTGCTGAGGACCATGATTGTGTTACACTGCTGAAGAAGATGAAGTGTTACGAATAAGATCCAGGATGATAGTTAATTCCTGGAACAGAAGAGCCATGAGCCATGAATAGACAAGGCGTATGGAGGAGTTTCACAGATGCAGGGGATCCTACAGAGCTGCATAATGAACCATGTTAGGGTGGCTTCCTAAAGGGGTAGTTGGAAGGGAGTGAGGGGAATAGGGTTGAGAAGATAGTTGGGAGGTATTTCGAGAATGTAGGAAAATAAGGTTTAAATATTATTATGCTATGTTTTCAGGAACATCCGTTTTGTGAATGAAATGCTTATGTCTCATGATTATTTAATAAACTGTGGCAAGTCTTGTCAGATTCTGGTGTAGAGACTGTTAGCGTTTTTCCCCTCACAGATTAAGGACAAGTGGTCCTACTTCTGTGTCAGATAGACAGACATTTCATACTCATTTAGTATTGTTGCTCAGGCTGGGATTTGCATCAACCTACTGATGGCTTGGGGTGCTCGGGAATATTGCAGCCTGCAAGAAGGTCCTTCCCTATTCATCCCTTCACATGGAAACGTCGGTTTAGTATATCCTTTGTAACCGGAATCCTATTTGAGGGACTCTAAGTCTAGTTGGGAGTTTGCCGGGTGGTTGGTTCCAGCAAAACTGTCACTGGAGATCTCATTAGACCGTCTCCCTTCAATAATGATAAGTGCAGGCACTAGCCTCAAGTGCTGGGATGTAACTCTGGAAGAAAGGCCAGCTCAATGATTGTGGGGATTAGAAAAGTGCACATAGAACCTGGTAAGAACAGCTCTTAATTTAGAGTGAACTTCATTTTTCTGTCCCTCTCATTGTGCTACATGTTGTAAGGGTTCTTATAGACATCAAGACAGATATGACAATGGTCTAGACTGAACCTAAATGGTATTCATCTTGTTTTTTCTCTCCAAAGCTATGCAGCTTGGGGAACCAATGCTCTTTTGCTGCCGTGGCTTCCGGGCCTCTTTTATGCATTTCCACCAATTCCTCTGATTGACATATTTATCAGTAGACAGGACCTCTGCTAATCCAGAAGGTGGCTTTAAATCTCTTAGTATGCGCTGCTGTTTGATTAATGTCACCCAGGCAGTGTGAGCTTCTTTTCTTTAATCAGGATCAGACACTCTCTACTGCTGAGCTTCAAGTCACCCTCTACTTCTAAGCTAAAGTTGTGTTGGCTCACAGCAAGGAGATCTAGGGCCTGATTCACAAAAGTAACTTGCACTTTTGAGTAAGTTTAAACTTTTGAGTACTACTACTTTTCGGTATTCACAAACTCTGAGTGTAAGTCGGAAAAAAATAGGAGGAAGTCCAGCACTACACATGGCCAACTGCAACACCCTCACTTAGAAAATGGAGGTAGGGACTTAAAATAAAACTCCATAGGAAATCATTTTGAACTAAATTACATTATCTCAAATGGTTAAAAATATAAATACATGCAAATTAATGTTAACACATATACAAATAGCATATACATATTATTTAATTATAAAATATTTTCATAGCCTATTTTAATTTTTTTAACAAAATGTAACAATAAATTGCATTAAAAATAATTACATTAATTTTAATGAATTATATACATAATTTTTAATACTTATTAATGCACATTAAAATATTATATTTTTCTTTAGGTGGGAATCTATTTTTTAATTTAAACTTCAGAAAACTAATTGTATTTAATATATTTCTATTAATTCAAGTTTTAACTCAAAATAATTTAATAGTGTAGCATTTTTTTATTTTGATCTACCATAGGTAGACTCCACACAATATTTGTAATGTTGCCAATATTCCTGCAACAACTCAGCCTATTCTCTCATGGATGCTCTAATCAACTCAGGAGTAGGTGATTCCTTAGGAATATTCCAGTCCCCTTCACACTGTATTGTAACATCATCAGAATGCATGGAGGCAGTTTTATAGTGTTTGTTGAGGTTCTGATAGTCCAAAAATAATTTTCTAGACATGTCCAGAAAAACAGAGGTGCTCTTTATAGATGCATCTGAGGTTATTTTTATATGATATTGCAATCCACTTAAAATTTGCAATAAGTGTCTTTTTGCTTCTATATTCATTGGATATTTGCTGTTGATCCAGCCTTTTATCCCTCAAAGGAATTACATTTGGAGCCATTTTCTTTTGTCCAAACCTGCTTGTTCTTATACACCACTAGAACCATTTTTTGGCCTATTTATTGGCATATTGTTCCTTTAGTGGCTTGGGCACTAATGAAGAGAAAGGTATAATTAGAGTCTGTTTAATGGGCTGAGAAGAGTATTGAAATTGTCCACTCAACATCTCTTTCAATGCAAATTTGAGTTTTGATAATTAAATCAGGTTCTTCAAATGTCCCTTTGTGTTTCAAACTGGATATAGTTAATATTCTCCTTTGTGTTCAGGAGAGGTTTGAGTTTCAGGCAGGCTATTCTGATTTCTGTTGCACTGTCCAGAGCGGCTGTTATCCACTTCCTTCTCTTCAGTAGGACCCTCTTTTCGTGAAGCATCATGGTGCTTTGTTGCAGCTACCTTATTTCTATGAAAATGCTGATGCTTTTGTTGTGATCCGTTTCCATCTACTCTTCCTTGTGAAGTAGGCTTGTCGCTGTTCATGGCCCTGGGAAGAATGGGCACTCTTGTATAGAACAGGTCTTTTATCTCCATGATTCTGTGAAGCATGAGAATAGTGCTCAAGATTTCGAAAAACATAATACACTACACATTTACTGATTAAAGTCATGAAATGCTGACAGTACACTTTGCACACATTAGACACAGTGACACATGAAACTGAGACAAGTGTAGTAGTAGCACCATAAAAGCGTGCTTTAAAATGTAAGATTAAGAAAACATACATACAAAGTAATGCTAATACGTAAAAACGAGTTGCATTAATGAGAATTTCGTATGAACATGTTTAATATTAACAATTTCTGATGAAATATTGCTGTTAATAAAGTGGCCTAGTGTTTCTATTTCCTTCTGTTATAATGCACCATTTAGAAAAGTCGTGCAAAAATGTGTAGAAACTAAGTACAATCTTGAAATTCCGCATAATAACACTAGAGGTTCTATAGTTTATGAAAAGTGAAAAATGAATTTTGTAGTGTGAATTTAGAAAATGAATATGAATATTTAGAAAAATTGTAGTAGTAGGGTATTTCTAACATTCGCTATTTCCATGTAATAATGTCTGTTCCCTATTTGAATTGATTTTATTTCTACTATATTTGATATTGATTTAGAGTTTATTTCATTTAAAATGTGTAATGCCAATTTAAAGGCTTCTTCAAAAATGCTTTTTCTCTAATGCTGACCTTTACCCTGACCTAATATATATGAGCCTTTTACAACTAGTGAAATGATGCTTTATTTGTTCAGTGCATGTGTAACTTTCGACATTCCTAAATATAACTTTAACGTTCACAATGAATTATTCCTGTGGAAACAAGATTTCAGCTGTTACTATAGACTGATACTTTGTATTTCTTTTCACCAAGGTTAGGCCTATATGGACTTTCAAATCTCTAGTTTCTCATGAATAGAATGGAAAAGCATCTTACTGTTGCGAGTGTCCTAGGTGACATTATGTGAATCTGAGCATATGACATTCTTACGATGGTGGTGTGATGCTACATCACTGGGAATTTGTTAGAGACTAAAAGTAGAAACCCCAAAGGATGGGCACCGCTGTTCTGATTTTTCCTACTCTCAGACCCGAACACTATGCTGATCGATTTTTGATGTTTACTAAGAACTATCCTTTTACTTTTGGACTGCTTTGCTCATGCCACAGTCAGTAGCTGATGGAGTAAAACATTCTTTGCCGAACCATTTCAATTTCATTTTCCTTTCTTTCCTTTGTTTTATGCTAATGGACTCGCCCTAAAGGACTTTAAATCTGAACCCTTTCCCCTTCTTTATAGGATTTGAGCTGTTAGGCAAAAACATGATCCTTCTGCCTTTAATGGTAGTGGGACTCTGTAACTCTGCAAACTGATTTTTATAATAACCACCCGATAAAGCTTTGCCTAAATATTTCGCTCTTTAATGAAAGCTGTGATAATTTTAACTGAAATTCTCAAAAGATTGCTTATTGCTATGGATTTTGAATCTTTAATACAATAACTAACTTAATTTAATATCTGTCTGAGTCTCATGGGCGGTTCCTCCTGGCATGTGCACTTCAGACCTCTTGAATCCACACTGTTTTAAGGAGCCAGGGGGCAGACAGAAAAGCTCCCTCCCTGGTCTCCTTTGGAGCAGTGGGTTCACCTGCTCCAACCAATCCTTGCTTGGGTCTCATGCTGTTTACTACAATAAACAACATGGTAGCAATGCAAGCATTGGTTCTGGTCACGGAGTTTCGTACCTACGCTCAAAGATAGCGCGGGCTGGAGTATGTCAAAACATGGCCAATCACTGTGTGACTTTATTTTGAAGCCATACAGTTTCTGTTCTTTGTCGATAAGCAGATGTTCTTCCCCTTGCGCGCAGCACCCTTAACGGCAGTGAGCACGAGTTATGTTAATCAACTCGTATCCCGAGGATGGGCCTTGGAGCTTCTCTGGGAGTTAATGCCAAATTTGAAGCACTGTAAAGTCAAGTGGAAACAGACATTCGTGTGAGATATCAGGACACAATGCTTTGGTGCTCACTCTGTGAGGTGGGTCTGGACGGTCCTGTATTCGAAAGCTGAGGGAAGTGAAGTACTAGTATCGTTAGAGGCAGCTTGGCTTAGGAGTGTTTTTGATAGTGAAATACCACCCATCTAAAGCTAGTCAGATGGTCAGAGCAGACATGTACTTCTTGCACTGACCATCTAAAACAAAGCATTGACAAAAATAATTATTTTGACGTCTGTGTATTGAATATGGTTGCACGGAAAGGGCTGGTTCTGCACACGTTTATTTATCTCTCACAACTGGTGCAATGCATGTCTAAGTTGTGCAAACAAGTACCAGGTAGCATGCGGTAGTACAGACACAATTGCCAAAATCAGAAGTACAGACACAAGTGCAACAATCAGCAGTACAGACACAAGTGCAACGATTGGCAGTATACGGATTAATCGCATTTACAGTTATGAAGGTCTAATAATCAAATCCCTGCTGTGTGAGGAGCAGGCCCTGGGAGTGGTTGAGGCTTCTGGAAGCAATATTACTATAGGTGAAGTCCTAGATCCTTTCAATCGACAGGAGGAGCCGCTTTAGACACACCTCTCACAGTGCCTGCCACTGGATCATAATCCTATTAAAACTACTTGCTCATCCAATCCTTGGTCGCGCAGCTGGGCACAGATAGCAATGGTCACATGTGGCAATTGTAATTCTGTTTCTACGGGGAAGTGCATGAAGGATGTACACAAATGTCAACATGTTGACCGCACCAAAGGATAAGAAAATGTAATCTTTACAGGTAGTTGAGACTCAGTGTGTGTGGAAGGTGGTGAAGTGAAAGAGACAAAGGGAATAACACGCTCAAAAAGAGTGAAAAGACAGTGACGGAGAAGGAGATGAAGAACAAAACATGCAGATGAAGGGAATTAAGAAAGAGGGGTGTGAGGAGAAATGGGGGTAAGGGATTAACTCAGAGTGAGAGATTGCAGAGAATAGCTATATGAAGGGGAGAGTGAAAAGGATAGAGGCATTCAGAACACCCCATTCCAGAGCCCTTTGGAATGCTTAAATCACAATCTCATATTTTCAGAATTGAAACATTTTCTATTCCTTTTATTCACAATATTGTTATTGCTCATTTATTTGAAATAACCCATTTTAAATTCTTTACTCATGTATCCCTCCTTTGACTCATCCCAAACCTCATTTTACTACTATGATCTCCCTAATCCCTTTCTAGACTCTTCCCTCCTCCAGCTCTCCTTTTACTCATGCCAATCCTCATTTTACTACTTTGATCTACCAAAAAAAAAACTTTCAAGACTCTTCCCTCTTCTATTCCTCCATTATCCAATTCAAACCAACTAACAGACTTGCATGTCCACTGCTCAAATTAACTCATATTTTCCCATACTAATCCAGCACTAATCCTTTTTGGGTTCTGGAGTAGTGTGCTACCCACAGAAAAATGATTTGACGCCTCATCAGGGGTAGTAAGTAAGTATAAATACAATTACATGTGAAGGTAAGAATATATTCATTTATACGTAAATTGACACTTCCGGAAAGCCACTGACGAGCTGTGTGAGTGTTATGTTGAGAAAACCAGAACGTGCATTGCTGATTCGTATTCTACTTTTAGGCATATTTCGGTTTGAGGCGATTTATTTAAATAATGGAAGCCTGTGTTCTGCCGATGCTCCTCTCCAACGAGGAGTGTTCTAGAGAGTTCCACATACATCTCCTAAACAAGTGTTCATCAGATTTGTTTTCGCTGCTGCGATGGTCTTAGAAACAAGAAACTTATATTTATGCCTTTATTAATTAAACATGGCGCTAGTGTATCTCGAGAATGCTTGTAGTTCAGTGCAGACTGCAGAATGACTTCGAATTAAGCGTGTCATAGTTTTTTTTTGTTTTTATATTGAATAGATTTTATGAAAATATTTCTAATTTTAAAACAACTTGCTTAGAATTATAACTTTGGAGATATCTATCCAGCCTATTGTATGCCACTGTTTGTAATTTGTATAACAAACCTCTTATTTTATTCTTTAAATTTGTATGATTTTGTTTATATTTCTTAAAAAATACGATGTTGAAAAAAATAGGAAATATACTCATAGCTGTCCAGAATACGTTTCACGTTTCTGTGAAACAATTGTGCCTAGACACACAACAAGAGCTTTTAGGAAGCTGAGACATCCGACCAGAGGCAGTCTCAGTATAGTGTCAGTTGCCCGTGACCTCTTACTTGCATTGAATTGGCGCTTGGATTGCCTGCAGTCATTTTTCCCTATCTTTAGTTATCAGTGCAGCATGGGTCATTTTATTTATTTGCATCAGCGGCTGCCGTAAGCAGCAATTATCTGAAAACTTGCACTAATTACATTTATTTTGATTGAATGTTTAGCGTGACAGCTAAAATTGCAAACATCTATAATAATGGGCAAAACTCTGCTTTGACCTTCTGGCCTCTGCCTTTTTGTTGATAGATAATTTGTTTCTAAACATAGACATTGAATTGAAGGTAGTGAGGGGACAGACATATGGGTGAGTTGATATATTTGTTTCTATAAGAAAATTAAAGGCTGGAATCTAAAAATGACTCTTTTTAAACTAAAAAGGGGACAGGAAGGATAATGTACTAAGTACAAGTGTATTGTATTCTTTATTTGTATCAGTTAATTAAAACCATTACAAAAAATAAAAACTTAAAAACAACAGCCCGGTTCATGTGATTTCAGTAATACAACCAATCTAACATCATGTTTGCTTCAATCGTCTTACAATTACATACCCTAATATATTTAATGCGTTTATACATTATGATATGAATGACACATTGAAGCAATTATTAGTTTAAACTGTCTAAATAAAGTGCAAGTACGAAATGTTTCCACTAAGCATAAAAGTACAATTCAATTTACAAAAATATAGCGATGAAGTTACAATTAGAATCATTTGCCATTATGTCTAAAATTAATTGCTTGATTACTTTTAAATACTCTGAACGTTAAATTATTTGTGCAAACTTGAAATAAGGCCCCTTAGTTTTTTAAGTCCGCTTTCCGGAGAAACTTTACACCTCAGCAAATCATAATACTAGATGATCCTTCCAACAAGCAGATTACGGCTTGTCTACAAATGCGTTTGTTTAGTTAATTAAAAATCGATTTTAAGAGTATCTTCCTTGAGTCGTTAACTATAGGGCAGGCGCACAACAAATGAGTTATTGTTTCGCTGTAATATCCGCATAAACGACAATTTGCTGTTTGTGGTTTCTCTTTCCATGATGATAGGAGATCCTTTGAGTCATGAACTCCCAATCGATACTTCACAAACCTCCTTTTTAACCATGTACGAAAATGTTCTGATGGGTAAGCTCGAGGTTTTAAAAACGTGTAGGAGTTTATAACTGTCCAAGCATGTCGTCGTTTACTCAAGGTTTTTTTATCTTCTAAAAACGATTTCCTCTTTGTGGTGTTGTTACAAACCCTGTTGAATACTACCCTATCTTCCGCTCTATCTCACGTTTCTTGGACTTCAAGTTCATCTAGTTATACTGTCAATTGTTCGCCCCATGAATTGGGTAATTTTTGATCCATTTGGGTCTTGATTTCCTCCCAGCATAAGTTGTTCAATGATCCGGATTCTGAGGATCGAAGCTTCCAGCGCAATTTCACAAAAGAGTTCATACATTGGAATTTCTGGTTCCGGAGACCAAATTCTAGGCGGATCTGGGCTGGTGACGCGTATTTGGGGAGACCGAGTACTGCCTCATACACCTTAGGGGCCGATTCCGATTCGGGCCGGAAATCTCTCCGACCGAGCCGGACCCGGAGAGATTTCCGACCGAATCGGACTCTGGCAGTCCGACCGAATGAGTACGATGCGCACGTATGCCATCGGACTCGATTCGGTCGGACTCCCATTGAAGTCAATGGGAGCCAGTCGTACGACGCGTACACGGGCTCCCATTGACTCAATGGGCATGACGCGAACAAGGGCGCCCCCTACAGCGTGTTCGCGTCGATGCGGGTTGCACCGTACATGCACGTGTAGGGGGACCCATGTGTCCCCCCTGTGTGCGACTCGCGTGCCTACGCTTCCAGGGGGGTCCGACACGGACCCCCAAAGTGCGGCTCCGACAGCTCCTTGGAGCCGGACTGCGCGAGTCGGTCGGAGCGGTCGCGATGCGCATCGTACTTACCCGGCCGGGGAACGTCTCCATTGCGTGGTGCGAGTCGTCCCCGTGCGAGTCGGTCGGAGCGGTCGGGTCCTGCGAACGAGTCGGTCGGAAATTTCGCAAGCGCAAGCATCGTACTCGCTCGCCCGGACGCACGTACGATTCGATCGGGAAACAGGGCTCCGAATCGGATCCGGTAAAGCCGAATCCGATTCGGAGCCCTACCGGCCGAGATCGGAATCGGCCCCTAAGCCGTATGACAGGGTAGGTAGTGTTTGCGCTGCCATCACCTTCAGAAGGTGGCTATAAGACGGGCAACTCAGTTTTTTATTCAACAGTTTATACGCAAAGATCAATGAGTGGGCTTTGGATCATAATTCCTTTTTATGTTCTCTATTTAGGGGCCGATTCCGATTCGGGCCGGAAAACGTACCGAGTCGGTACGGGAATTTAGTCTGACCGACTCGGACCGGCGCCGCACGACCCGGGTAGTACGATGAAATGAATGTGAAATCCGACAGACTCGGACGGAATAAAAAATGACCGACCGAGCCGGACGGAAACAAGCCATCCGGCCGGGAAATCACGTGAAACGAACCGACCGACACGCACTCGGATTGAACCCGAACGAAACGTACCCGCGAACTCCGACCCGCGTAGTACGATGCTGTGCGTGCAAAACACGACCGACACGCCCGGAGCACAAGCCGTACGACCGACACGCATACAAAACCCAGCCGAAGCAACCCAATACTACGCGACCGACTCGTACGCCGCATATGAAACCTAGCTGACACACAGCGGGAACGAGTCGGACAAGATCGCACCACACAACTGCAGCGTCCTACTCGGACACAAGAACGACTCGTACATGCACCAAAAACACCAAGGAAAAATTCGAAAAAAAGGGCCAAACAAGCAACCACTAAGCCAATAAATACAGGGAGGGAAAAAAATGGAACAAGGACACACCTCCAACTCCACCTACATAAAGGCCACAAATCCCTACCATGATCCTTTGCAAATTCCACTGACCTGCCAGCACACAACACCATCACACAGCAACCACAGACACACTCACAGCTCATACATCACACAAACCACACACCATTACCACACCTACAAATAGCACCCTCACACACACCCAGCTAAACCTACACTCACACCCCCCACCTGCACACACACACACACACATCAATCACCACCACCACCCATCACCATGCCCCCAAAGCAGAACCATAAGTTCCTAGATTGTGAATTGGAAGTCCTGGTAGACGAGATACTCAGGGTAGAGCCACAGTTGTTTGGCACATTGGTACAACAGACCCCCATGTCGCAGAAAACCAAGATGTGGGCGAGGATTGTCGACAGGGTGAACGCACAATCACCATGTTTGCGCACAAAGGAAGACATCCAGAACAGGTGGTATGATGTGCGCAGGAGGGTCCGGCACCTACTCAAAAAGGACTACCTCCTCAGCCAGCACACCGGCAGTGGCCCTCCTGCAAAACCAGTATACCTCAGGCCCTGGGAGGAGAAGGTGCGGGCCATCCTACCACCAGTGAGCGTATACGGATTTAACAGACATCC
The DNA here is from genome assembly GCA_963921515.1 of Calotriton arnoldi. NCBI lineage: Eukaryota > Metazoa > Chordata > Amphibia > Caudata > Salamandridae > Calotriton > Calotriton arnoldi. The sequence goes on along the minus strand of CAWUFW010000495.1, from coordinate 3,086,197 downwards.
CAGAGCCTGGTGAGTACACAACTAATATATACAATATGGTGTGACAACACACACACATCACAGTCAAGGGGATAGGCAAACCATGCACACTTAGCAAATACACAGCAACCAAATGATATTCATCCCAAGATGTGAATGCTAGTCAGACAAACACAATACCTGCCATCTCATAGTGACATGTAACTGTGTCATGACATCTACAAACCTAACAACAAATACAGAAAGGCAGTGGCACAAATAGAACCAACAAACACTCACAGATATTTACCCACCACTAGAACACCACCTCACAGGAAGCTCACTCAAAGGAAGGAATCCTGTGTATGCTGGTCAAGTCAGTGTAGCCAATAGCATGATGGGAGTGGTAGTCACAGATATTGGTCACACCCACAATTGGCCCATCAACACCACTCTCAACCATGCTCACATCACAGGGAGTGGATAAGGACTCACAAGATGGCTGACACTGGGTACTGCTGTGGGGAGCACAAGGCCCTGCTGGGAACTGTGCAACAACAAACAGCACAACACCACTGCCTGACATCCTGAAAGCCAACTTGCACTCCCTGCAATGCAAGCACGTTGCATGGTGGGATATCTGGCTGGGTGGGAAGGAGGACTCACAGCACTGACCATAGTTACAAGCAGGTCTCCTCACACACCCCCTCAACACAAACTCCACATAACCCACCTGGGAGAATGCAATGCCTCACAGCCTAACTGAAGATCCCACAAAGAACCACCACCCTGGGTTATGCTGTGTGAAGCACAGGGACACTCTTGGGACTTGTAGCCAAACAACTGCCAGGACAACACTCCCAGCCATCCTGTCAGCACAGGCACCCCACCCCACAGGGAAGCAGAGTCAAAAGGAAGGAAGGATGGCCATGCTGGGAAGTGGGGTGGAGGCAATAGCATGATGGGAGTTGTAGGCACAGATATTGCTCACCCTCACAATTGGCCCATCAACACCACTCTCAACCATGCTCACATCACAGGGAGTGGATAAGGACTCACAAGATGGCTGACACTGGGTACTGCTGTGGGGAGCACAGGGCCCTGCTGGGAACTGTGCACCAATAAACAGCACAACACCACTGCCTGACATCCTGAAAGCCAACTTGCACTCCCTGCAATGCCAGCACGTTGCATGGTGGGATATCTGGCTGGGTGGGAAGGAGGACTCACAGCACTGACCATAGTTACAAGCAGCTCTCCTCACACACCCCCTCAACACTAACTCCACATAACCCACCTGGGAGAATGCAATGCCTCACAGCCTAACTGAAGATCCTAACAAAGAACCACCACCCTGGGTTATGCTGTGTGAAGCACAGGGACACTCTTGGGACTTGTAGCCAAACAACTGCCAGGACAACACTCCCAGCCATCCTGTCAGCACAGGCACCCCACCCCACAGGAAGCAGAGTCAAAAGGAAGGAAGGATGGCCATGCTGGGAAGGGGGTGGAGGCAATAGCATGATGGGAGTTATAGGCACAGATATTGCTCACCCTCACAATTGGCCCATCAACACCACTCTCAACCATGCTCACATCACAGGGAGTGGATAAGGACTCACAAGATGGCTGACACTGGGTACTGCTGTGGGGAGCACAATGCCCTGCTGGGAACTGTGCACCAACAAACAGCACAACACCACTGCCTGACATCCTGAAAGGCAACTTGCACTCCCTGCAATGCAAGCACATTGCATGGTGGGATAACTGGGCTGGGGGGAGAAGGAGGCCTGGATGGTAACCAAATACCACCAATGCTGGTCATGCACACACCTCAACATTCACATTGACATGCCACAGGTTGGCAGGAGAATGTGCTACACCAATATCACTCACTGACTGTCACTATTTAGGAGAATGCAATGTCCTGGCCCACATCCAGAGGTACAGTCACAACTGTCAGGTGTTTGAACAATTGATGCCAGTAGAAACATAACATACAATCTGTGTCTCTCCCCAAAACAGGAGATGATGGGGACACAGCAGCAGACCAGGAGGACTCCCTGTCCCAGGCTCCGGGGAACACTGAGCTCACTGGTGTGGATCAGCCTCTGCACTCCTCGGATGGCGAAGAACCAGCTGGACCCTCCGGTGTGAGTCATCATGCAGCACCAGCAGGACCAACATCTGCACCCCCTGCACCCACCCCTCTAACAACTGCCAACACACTGGCCACCCCTACCAACACGGACACACCAAGGACCACAGATGACAACAGCGCACGGACCCAGGCCCAAACTGGAGCTGCTGACAACGAGCCCAGGAACAACACCCAAGTGGGCCCACGGTCACCTGTGTGTGCCACTGCAGGTCCTGCACGTGTCGCCAGGGGTGGTGTGAGGGGTGGGAGACATAGGTCTCTCCTTGCAGAGGGGTCTGGACTGTATGATGACCCACAACTGGCACGCATTGCGGATGCGTACCAGACTAGCACCGGAGAGGTCAGCCAGGTAGTGGGGATCCTCAAGGACATACAACAGCAGCAGGCTGCCCATCATGCCCGCTTGGACTCCCACATGTCCCGTGTCGAGACACACATGTCACGTGTCGAGACACACATGTGTGGCATGGAGTCCAAGTGGGACACATTGGAACAACTGACAGCGGTGCATAGGGACATACTGACATGCCTCCGCCAGATCAGTACCAACATGGCCTCACCTCCCTGTGTGCCCACAACATCTGCTGCTGAAACAACTGCAAATGCCACAGAGAGTCCCCTGCACCGCCGCAGCCTGCACCTGAGGGTCCCCCCCCAAGAAGAGGGGCCGTCCGAGGAGGCCAAACTGAGAGGCCGATGGCCATCTACATCCCCTAGGAAGCCAACACCTGTTCTGGAACTTTTCCTCTGTGTGCATACTGCACGCCCTGTTGATGCCAAGACAACTCTCCCACATGACATGGGGAGCTCTAGTTGACCAAATGTATCAGATGACTGTGGACTTTACTCTGGACTTTTCAGCTACCAAGACTTCCAATTCACATGGGAACTTTGGATCCAAATTTCTATGTACAGCACCCACCATCCTGTGCACCATCCTCACACCTGTATGTAAATAAACTCACCAATACACCATATCTGCCTCTGTTGTGATTCCAACGTGGTTTTAGTCATGTAGATGTTGATCTTCTAAATTACACTGTGCATGCTAACTGCTACAGCAAGTCCAACACTGTCATGTCAGTCATGGCGACGTGACACATATGAGGGAGACACACCACTAGGGCCACAAAACACATACACACCAGGGCCATCAGACTCATCACCTATACTGATGTTGCAACGAAGTACAGTGGAATGTACAGACATGCCACCTATTCACAGTCACTGTCAACTAGACAACAGGTGCAGTAAGCAAATGTCAGTCAGATGTGTGACTACAGACAACGCACATCCCAAAGTCAAGCACAGGTTTATTACACATTTCCAACATGTAGTTTCCACTACAAATGCAAGCTAATCCAACCTGGCTGTGGCCACAAAGTCAAAAAGTGCAGAAGATAGAAAGTCCAGGGGTGTGTGGCACATCACCTGTAGGGAAACGACTGCTTCCACCTTGGAAGTTGAATCATGGATTCGGGGGATCCAAGTTGATCAGACAACTCCAGCAGCACCCTGTGAAGGACAGACATGACACACAGTCAAAACCACTGAAGAACAGCACAGAACGGCAATACTCATGTCTAATACATGTCACGAGATAACTACACAAAACCAAGTTAGCATGTCAACACTGTTGGGCAGTACAGACCACCTGCAAGGACACATCGCTGCACGCATCCAGTCAAGTAGCACATGGCCACACTCAAACAGCACCAGAGCACCACACACACATATCATGCAAACTCAAATCATTGACATTACAACCCTCTGGAGACTCACATTCAGCTGAAGAAGTTGGTGATGAGCTGTGTGCGGACATCACCATCATCATCATCATCATCATCTTCACTGGCATCGTGCCCCAGGCCAGGATCTTCCACAGGTGGCGGACGTTGGTCATCGTCATCCAGGATGAGAGGCAACTCCTTCCGCACTGCGAGGTTGTGTAGCATGCAGCAGACGATGACAATCTTGCACACCTTTGCTGGGGCATATGGGAGGGCCCCTCCTGTCTTGTCCAGGCAGCGGAAGCGGCTCTTCAGGCGACCAAAGGTCCGCTCAATCACCCTCCTCGTCCGACCATGTGCCTCATTGTAGCGCATCTGGGCTGGTGTCACAGGGTTCCTGAGGGGTGTCAGCAACCACAGCATGTTGGGGTATCCCGAGTCACCTACAGACAGACAATTGCACATTAGCCGATTTGAAAATGTGTGCGGAAAACAACATAGCAGAACACACACAATGGTACAAAGTCAGTACACACCAACAAGCCAGGCACGCTGGTTCGGCATCTGTGACATCATCCTCGGGATGCGACTACTCCTCATCACGTAGGCATCGTGTGCCGAACCGGGGAAACGGGCACACACATGTGTGATGGTCATATCTGCAAGATATACCACCAGAGCATTGATCGAATGGTAATGTTTACGGTTGCGGTATGCCTACTCAAGTGCCTGTGGTGGTATCAAAGATACATGTGTCCCATCAATGGAGCCAATTACATGTGGCATGCTCCCCAGGGCATAGAAGTCACTCTTGACGTCAGTGAGTCGTTGACGTGTTGGGAAATAGATGTACTGGTTGAGGTATCTCAACATTGCACCCAAAACATCGCGTAGCACACGGCTGAACATAGTCTGTGACATCCCACCAGTAGTTGCCACAGTGTGTTGAAAGGTACCGGTGGCAAAGAAGTGTAGGGCTGCCATCACCTTCACCTTGGGGGTCAGCGCTGTAGGATACGGCCGGCCAGGCTGCAAATGTGGGGCCAACCGCACTGCCAAATCCTCAGTCAGCTGCCTGGTGAAGCGGTACCGTCGGATGCTGTCACGTTCCACCATCGTTGCCAGGTCTGGGAATGGTCAATGGACAGCAGGAGCCCTGCAGTGCATAGGTGAAGAAAGCAAGATTGTCAGTCACCGTACCAATGTGCCGTTCACCATACTCAATTTCACATGACACATCAGCAACATACACAAGTACTTGATGTGTGTGTCATCCCGTTTGGACATATATGGCACCTACATGGACATCATATAACATCTCTCTGTTCAACAAGTGTTGACAACTGGTTCCAGGCTGTGCTATGGTACACCATTAGGCTGTGTCACAGTACACATTAACTGCTCTCACGTTCCACACACATACCACAGTGACATGTCTGGACAGATGCTCCACAGTTATCACAGCTCATTGACAGGTAGATTCCCAGGAGCCTGTCTTGCCACATGGACACTGGCATGACATGGCGTATCATGTACACGTCAGAAAAACAAAGATGACACCCACAGGTGGTGGCCCCTGTAGCCTCTGCAGGACAGACATGGATGTCTGTGACACACACACACACACCATCAAAGTTCATGCACAAACCACGTGGATGTGGAGACTGTCTCCCATTGTGCACATGGAGTCAGAGACATGTGATACACAACATGCACACAGACTGTGGAGGGACATCACTATTGTTGGAATGGGCCACCCTGTGACGTACATGCCTTCCCACATGTGAGCCTGGGGGTATGTGACATGTCATACACATACACAACCTGGAAATGTGACCATGACACATGCTCAGAAATGAAAAGTTGCACACCACAGTGGTCATGTGCACAACACACAAAGGACCCTGTCCCCATTAACACGTGCACAGCCTGGGTGTGTCTGCCCCCAAGTGCCACCCCAAAATCCACATGTTCACCCCCATACACAGATAAGGTTATGCTGCCACACATGCCTCATAGACAGTGTGGATTGGGTGTGGTGTTGTAGGTGTGCCCCTGAGTCCCTGGAAAGTAAATGTGGCTGGCATAGGTTCACCAGTGACCAGCATGGTGACATATGCGTGTGACCTGTCCTGGTACGCGTTGTAGAGCAATGGACCGATCGGTGTGCCCGCACGGACCATTGCATTGAATGTGAGCGGGTACGCGTTGTACAGCAATGGTCCGATCGGTGTGCCCGCATGGACCATTGCATTGAATGTGAGCGGGTACGCATTGTATGCCTGGTACGCGTTGCACAGCAATGGTCAGATCGGTGTGCCCGCACGGACCATTGCATTGAATGTGAGCGGGTACGCGTTGTACAGCAATGGTCCGATCGGTGTGCCCGCACGGACCATTGCATTGAATGTGGCGAGTGCGCGTTGTATGCCTGGTACGCGTTGCACAGCAATGGTCCGATCGGTGTGCCCGCACGGACCATTGCATTGAATGTGAGCGAGTGCAGCGTTGTACAGCAATGGTCCGATCGGTGTGCCCGCACGGACCATTGCATTGAATGTGAGTCGGGTAGCAGCGTTGTACAGCAATGGTCCGATCGGTGTGCCCGCACGGACCATTGCATTGAATGTGAGCGGAGTGCGCGTTGTACAGCAATGGTCCGATCGGTGTGCCCGCACGGACCATTGCATTGAATGTGAGCGGGTACGCGTTGTACAGCAATGGTCCGATCGGTGTGCCCGCACGGACCATTGCATTGAATGTGAGCGGGTACGCGTTGTACAGCAATGGTCCGATCGGTGCGCACGCATTGGCTGGGGCCTGGCATGGCAACGGACGCGTTTTTGAAGCTTCAACTAGTCTGATGCAGTGAATTCAGTTGGCCAGCCACAACAATGTTGCAAGTTCATGGGTGTCATGAAGTTGAAATTTTTGAAGGATGCTGTGGGCGTGTCTTGGTGCTGCAATTCCATGGATTGGTCAGATTCATAAGATGCATACGACTTGGACCTATCACTTTGGACACATGGCACAGTATCTGCCTCTGCAGCACACATATAATGCTGGCTGTTCCCCTGAGGGCTCACTTGCCTGCACTACATGCTCCAGGACGACATCTGCCACTACACTGCTGCTGTCTCTGCATCCTCTGGCTCCTGCAATGGCACGTACTGTGGAGAGAACCCCAGCCTTCACCCATGAGGAGAACCAGGCCCTGCTGGACAACCTCCTTCCACAGTACAGCAAGCTGTATGGGACACCAGCGGAGCAGGTGAGTGTGCTGTCCACTGCCTTACTAGTTGTGCATGTTGTCTGACTAGCAGGATTTACAGTGTGCACACCACTGGCTAGCATGCTCACTGAGTAGTACTCACCCCCAAAGTGTGTAGTCACATGCACTGAACAGGTACAGTGGAGTAACAGTGCATTCAAACAAGGTTCACTTCCCATGCAATGATACCATGTAGTAACTGCTGGCAAACTGTCCATAGCCCTCGTTGCACTGCCTGTGTACATCATATGCCCCTGTGATTGAGACATGTATTTCCAACTGTGTGATGCACGGATATGTTGCATGTGTAGTAATGGCCTTTTCACTTTGTCATCCTCACAGGTTGATGCCCATCAGAAGCAGGATATCTGGCTGGCCATCGTCCGGGCAGTCAGATCCGTGGGGGTCTACAAGCGCCGGATCCGCAACTGCCAGAAGAGGTGGCAGGACCTTCGGGGCTGGACCCGGAGGATTGCAAGGGTCCAGCTGAAGCTGTCGCCTCCTCGCAGGAGGGGCGGACACCGGACCCTGACCCCCACATGCTCCAGATCCTGCCGGTGGTCTTCCCGGAGCTGGATGGGCAGCTGAAGGGCAGACAGCAGCAAGGAGGGGTGAGTCAAAGACTGCACTGTGAACTCTGTCTGACATTCTATGTGCCCTCCTGTGGCGTGGTTAAACTTCCCCAGTACATCAGTCTTGTTGTCCAGTACCCATGTCCCTCTATTGTGACATGGCCACTACCCATCTGATAGGCCGGTGTGCTCCTTACGCTCAGGATAATTGTGTCACTCGGGTACAGGGTCCTTGCATTTTGCTTTGCTCTAGGTGGGTGACAGCTTTTGTTCCCGTGATATTGTGTTAGCCTTCATGGGTGGGCCAATTGCTCACACAATGCCTGAGTCGTACAATGTAGTCTGGGTGTAACTTTGATATGTGATCCACTTGCAGATCAGAATCACCACATGTCCCTGGGGTATTTGCCACACCCCCATGCTGCGGGTGGGTAAAATGTTTGGGCCTCAGGAGTATGTATGTCAAGTGTGTCACACATGCCTAGCCACCTGCCTACTGACCAGGGCTCATCCATCTTGCAGGTGGAGCCGGACAGTCATGCCTACTCCAGGGCATACAATACACTCTGTACTCCCACTCCCGTGTGTCAGCTGACATGCTGTGCTCAGTGAAATGTTCCCTCAGGTGTCTGCCTCTGTGTCGTTGTGCTGTGACTACGTAGTCGGGACTCCTGTGATGTTTATCGGTTAGGGGTCAGCATGCCATCTGCTATTGGACCATGTGAGACAAGACTTCTGTGACTTATAGGTGTTTGATCACATGACTGTGCAGACAGGTGTATGCCACTGTGACTTTCAGGCAGCTGTTTTTCACTCTCAGCACACTGTGAGGTGCTCATGTTCAGAGAGTTGTGTTTCATGTCCCCCATATGTCCAATTGGTATGACGTGGACAAATAGTAGTTCAGATGATGTGGTTTTTGGGGGATGGACATGTGCACTTGTCAGTTACATTACTTGCCTTCCCCATGTCCTAGGATTGTGACACAGTGCAGACTGTTGTTGGCTGGCTGCCATGGCCATGTGACTGGAGACAGTGATGTATGACCTTGCAGGCATGCCTGTGTCATGGCATTAAACTTCCTAAGAGTGATCCTGCAGGGGAGTGACATGTGCAACATGCACCCCATTGTGGCATTGACTATCCGGACATGGGTGCTTCATGGGGTCTGGTGCTGGTATGCATCACATGCATTTCTATTTAGACTCTGGCCGTCCATTTATACAGACACCTGCACTGGCTCAGTGGCAAGAGATGTGACGTGGGCATGTTCACATACTTCACTGTGTTCTCAGCAATGTCCAACTACTGTGTAGGTGGTGCATGTGTCCACACTGGGGTATTACCATCAGACAGGCACCAGACCGATGGGTGCAAGGGCAGGAGGGGTGTGAGTTCCATGGTTGACCATCAGACTGACAATTGGCTTCTCCTAATCTGTGTGATGACTTTTGGCAATGTTCTACTAGAGATGCCAGGGCTTGCTCTGTGATGTGCTGCACTTACTGTGGTGTGTGTGGTCAGTGCAGGTGACTGATGTTTGTCTGTTTCCCTAATTGTTTGCAGATACATCCACAGCCACAGGAGGGGACAGCTCCACGGACCAGGAGGAGCAGCGGAGCCAGACTGGGTCAGCATCCGACGAGTGGTCAGAGGGACCCAGTGGCACGGAGGGCGAGGGGAGCCACACAGAGGAGTCCTCAGCACCATCCACCTCAGCTGGGGACCACAGCAGCTCGGAGGATGACTCCCTTGTGGATGCGGGTGTCAGCAGCCACAAGACCCCAGCTAGTCTGTCTGACCCCGCCACCACCACCACCACCACCACCACCACCGCCCTCCCATTGGCTCCCATTCCTGAGGTCCGTGGAGGCTCCCGTGCTCGGGAGCGTGTCTCCTTCAAGCCAGGCACCGCACCCCCTGCCCCTGTGTCCCCTGCTGCCCTGAGTGAGGAGTCTGTGTACCTCCTTCGGCAGCTCCATGTAGGGCAGACAGCAATGCTGACTGTCCTCCATGCACACACCACTCTGTTGACACAGCTGGTGTCGTTCATGGAGGGCATCTCAACGGGTATGTCTGCCCTACAGAGGAGCAATAGGTCCATGGACTCCTCCCTGACGGCAGCAGTGTCCCTCCTGCAACAGTCCCTCACCCCTCCCACCTCTGCCCCATCCACACTTCCTACCACCCTACCTGTCCAAAGCACATGCACACCTGCACAATCACCCAAACACACAGACACGAGCAGCACACACACCCCCAAAACCAAGGCAAGACTTGCACACAAGCATCCTCAGCGGACTGATTCCACACACACAGGGGATGGGGAACTGACACACACACAGGCAACCACAGTCACTCCGCAATCCTCAAGATCCTCTCCCTCCAAGACCCCTTCCCTTGCCTCACCTGCAACCCCACATACACAGCAGCTCTTCCTCTCTGACCTCGGCCTCTTCCCCTCCAATCCCGCTGATCCAGCATACCGGGGGAAGAGGAAGTCCACACACAGAGAGGGAGTGCCCTCGCCCCCGGACACCCTCCCCCAGGCGCAGGCAGAGTGAGCCCCCACCCGCAAGTCCCCCCGGACCCGGAAGAGCAAGACCCCGCCACCGCCCTGCAAGTCACCCACCCAGTCTCTCACCACCATCCCCCAGGCCACCACTCCACAGGTTCCACCGCCACACCCTGCCCCAGGTTCCCCCACACACCGATACTGCATCCCCAAACTGCTCAGGCCCTCCCCCCCCTGCCACTTGCTCTTCCATCCCCAAACCAGATGCTCTGCCTGTATGTGCCACTGGTGTGGAGACCGTGTCCCCCCCCTCTGTCCTGCCCAGCTCTTCTGCCCCCCCTTCCACTCCCTTGGAGTCATGCACTGCGGTGGAGTCCACAACAACCCCGTCTGACTCGGGCACTGCATTGGGGACCCAGTCCACTCCATTTGACCAGCCCACTGCAGTGGTTGCAGCACCAACACCATCGGACTTAGGCCCTGCGGTGGTGCCGGCCCCCCCTGAGTCAGACACCTCCACTACAGTTGCCGGTGACGATCCTGCACCCACCTCACCTTCCCTGCCTCCTTCTGGCATCCCCTGATCCTGTCCCTGCGGTGCCTGGCCTGCCCCTCGTATGCCCCTCCAAGGGGGATGTCCCCTGTCGGTACCTGTGCAGGCAAGCAATTGGTGACAAGTTGTCACACATCACCCTGTTGGGACTGTGTATTTGGACTGGACATTGGTCGTAGTTAATTTTGGACTTTTGATTTCAGTTGCACACTTGCTGATTAAAGCCTCTTTTTGTTTACTTGTGGTTAATCTTTGGTGGTACATGATGTAGATGTGTAGAATCATGCATTTGCTGTTGTAATTGTGTTCAGATCAGGTAAATGAAGTTTTGCTGTGATGGGCTCCATGTGATCCATGGGATATGTGTCCTAATCTAGTCTGGATCTATAGCATCCCTTGCTGCAGTCTGAGGGTGTGATGTTCAGCATTTGACACAGGGATGTACGTTTAGCATTTGTAGATTACTATCTTTGTCCTACACTGTTGCACTTCTGTTGGGCTTACCACTGTCCAATGTTCCTAGTACCCTGACTGTGTGCCCGTCTCCACTGGACATGCAGTTTTGCACATCACTTTTGGAGGACTCATCTGTGTATACAGTACAACTGGATTGCCACGTGTTTTGGGTGTATGCAGATGACTGACGTGACACTCCCGTACCCAGGCTGATGTGAGCAGAGGCTTCTGTGTGTTGTAGTTGTTGACTCACTGACGGAGTGTCCTGCTGATATGTTTGAGTCGTGCACAGACAAGGTTTGGCACAGTGGACCTTCCACAGGAGTGGAGTGCCCTCATGGCTGTGTGTAATCTGGTGACATTGCGTGTGCCCGTGTTGTGTGTTGTGTGAGCATGTCTGTGCATGTTCCCTTCCCTTTTCATACACAGGCTGTGTCCCTAGGGATGTTCCTGTTTGTGATGCTTGCAGAGTTGGTATGTGTTCAACCAGCATCTTGGACCTGGTTTCTCCGTGATGTGGGTGCATGGCAAACTGATGTTCATGAGGTTGTCATCCCAGGTTGTCTTTGTTGTCAGGGCTGGGGATGTGGGCAAACGCTGATGGGACACATTCAGGATTCCCCTTAGCACTTGTTGTTTACACAAGTAATGTGATTTTGAGTTTGTGGTAGCTTTCAGTGATTGTGACGCATTGTGTGTGTGACTGCTGCCACTCCTTAGGGTCAGAGCTGCAATGTTGGAAGTTGTGTACGTGTGTTCTTTGTGTCTCACCTTGGCTTCTTCGTTGGTGTGTGACTATGGCCAGGATCCCATTGTTTGTGGTGGATTTCACATCATGCGCATGTACGGCGTACTGTGCTGTGTGTCATACATAGACGAGTCATGTTGAGTGGGCATGTGTGATGGGTTTCTGCACCTTAGTTCCCCCCACCACCCCTGGGGTTGTCATGGGTGCATGTGCAATGTCACCAGTCCATGTGAGCTTCACTGCTGCACATTGGTGGAGATCAGGGTGTGTGGTGTTGAGTGTGCAAATGTGAGTTGTTGCACGGCTAGACCACTACCTCCATATTGGCCTTGGCTGGCAGGCCCTGCTGATTGATTAGAGCTTGTGTAGGTGTGATGGTAGTTTGTAGCTGAGGACACATGGCTGTGGTTCACAGTGTGATCAACATCTACCTTTGTCATCACAGTGGAATTGTCATGCAGGCTAGTGTCTGCACAATGTGGGGTCCCTAGGGGTAGTGCTGTGGTGGGTCTGTGTCTTGCTGTGTTAGTTGCTGTTCCTACAAGCTTGTGTGACATGTGTAATTTGGGCTCCCTCTCATCTAACAATGCCAGATTGCCCACATAGGGGAATCCAATCCATGAGTTACTTGTGTGTGGCACTGTATACACATCTGTGTAATTGGGATTCAGCCCTCCTCATGTGTTGTGTGGTTGCCTGGGGACACTGGCATTCACCCCCATCACCTGTTGTGTTTGATATGCAGTGTGAGTCTGCCTGTTTGTGTTAGTGCATTTGCATCCCTGCATTGGCATTTCTGTAGTGTGCCATTGGCTGTATGTTGTTTGGTGATTTTCCCCTGCTCTCCCTGGGACTCCTGGGTCATCAGTCAGCACAATGATCATGGTTAGTATGTCCCATTGCTGCCATGGTATGGTATTTGTTCACCTGACATCGACAGTCTCCACAGGTTATATACATTTGTGTGTCCATAGGTGCAGATATGTGGGTCAGCATCATGATGGTCACTTCTGTCATTGTGTAATTGGCTGATTGTTGGCAATGTGGTCCCCCATGTGTGATGTTTGTATGCACATGGCCAAAACGATGTTTCTGTGTCACTGCACTGTTAGCCTCGCCCAATCTATGTTGCAAAGGGACACAAGCACTACTATGCCACAGATGTTTTTGTTATTGTGTGACCAAGATTCATCCATACAGTTTGTCTTTGGCAGCTTTTACCATGCCTACACTTACCTTATGATCACCGTGGTGATGGTGCCTTGGGCCCCATTGCCACACTGATCAAAAGGTGCATCAGCCTTGAAACCCACACTTACCTTTTGGTGACTGTGGTGATGGTGCTTTAGGCCCCATTGCCACACTGATCAAGAGGTGCATCAGCCTTGGACCCCACACTTACCTTTTGGTGACTGTGGTGATGGTGCTTTAGGCCCCATTGCCACACTGATCAAAAGGTGCATCAGCCTTGGACCCCACACTTACATTTTGGTGACTGTGGTGATGGGGCTTTGGGCCCCATTGCCACACTGATCAAAAGGTGCATCAGCCTTGGACCCCACACTTACCTTTTGGTGACTGTTGTGATGGTGCTTTAGGCCCCATTGCCACACTGATCAAAAGGTGCATCAGCCATGGACCCCACACTTACCTTTTGGTGACTGTGGTGATGGTGCTTTAGGCCCCATTGCCACACTGATCAAAAGGTGCATCAGCCATGGACCCCACACTTACCTTTTGGTGACTGTGGTGATGGGGCTTTGGGCCCCATTGCCACTCTGGCCATGGTCGGCTTGTATTGTGGAGGCCACACACTTTTATGTGTCACACATCTGATAGTGGGTCACATTGTATGTTCATTGTCATGTTTTGTGTTGTTGGCATTTGACATGGACTACACACGCTTGTCATGTTGTTTGGGTGGATGTAATTTTCTGTGATTCCTTATGTGGGAGTATGCTGGTTGTGTCATGATTTACCCGTCCTATGAGTAGGGGTGGTGGTAGTGGCAGGCATCCAGCCCCCCATGGGTAGAGGTGGTAGTAGTGGTAAGCATCTGGCACCCCCTGAGTAGGGGTGGTAGTGGTGGTAGGCATCCAGCCCCCCATGGGTAGAGGTGGTAGTAGTGGTAGGCATCCAGCCCCCCATGGGTAGGGGTGGTAGTAGTGGCAGGCATCCAGCCCCCCATGGGTAGAGGTGGTAGTAGTGACAGGCATCCAGCCCCCCATGGGTAGGGGTGGTAGTAGTGAGAGGCATCCAGCCCCCCATGGGTAGAGGTGGTAGTAGTGGTAGGCATCTGGCACCCCCTGAGTAGGGGTGGTAGTGGTGGTAGGCATCCAGCCCCCATGGGTAGAGGTGGTAGTAGTGGTAGGCATCTGGCACCCCCTGAGTAGGGGTGGTAGTGGTGGTAGGCATCCAGCCCCCATGGGTAGAGGTGGTAGTAGTGGTAGGCATCTGGCACCCCTGAGTAGGGGTGGTAGTGGTGGTGGGCATCCAGGCCCCCATGGGTAGAGGTGGTAGTAGTGACAGGCATCCAGCCCCCCATGGGTAGGGGTGGTGGTAGTGGCAGGCATCCAGCCCCCCATGGGTAGAGGTAGTAGTAGTGGTAGGCATCTGGCACCCCTGAGCAGGGGTGGTAGTGGTGGTGGGCATCCAGGCCCCCATGGGTAGAGGTGGTAGTAGTGACAGGCATCCAGCCCCCTGGGTAGGGGTGGTGGTAGTGGTAGGCATCTGGCACCCCTGAGTAGGGGTGGTAGTGGTGGTAGGCATTCAGCCCCCATGGGTAGAGGTGGTAGTAGTGGTAGGCATCTGGCACCCCTGAGTAGGGGTGGTAGTGGTGGTAGGCATCCAGGCCCCCATGTGTAGAGGTGGTAGTAGTGGTAGGCATCTGGCACCCCCTGAGTAGGGGTGGTAGTGGTGGTAGGCATCCAGGCCCCCATTGGTAGAGGTGGTAGTAGTGGTAGGCATCTGGCACCCCCTGAGTAGGGGTGGTAGTGGTGGTAGGCATCCAGCCCCCCATGGGTAGAGGTGGCAGTAGTGGTAGGCATCTGGCACCCCCTGAGTAGGAATGGTAGTGGTGGTGGGCATCCAGGCCCCCATGGGTAGAGGTGGTAGTAGTGACAGGCATCCAGCCCCCCCATGGGTAGAGGTGGTAGTGGTGGTAGGCATCCAGCCCCCCATGGGTAGAGGTGGTAGTAGTGGTAGGCATCTGGCACACCCTGAGTAGGGGTGGTAGTGGTGGTAGGCATCCATCCCCCCATGGGTAGAGGTGGTAGTAGTGACTGGCATCCAGCCCCCCATGGGTAGAGGTGGTAGGAGTGGTAGGCATCTGGCACCCCCTGAGTAGGGGTGGTAGTGGTGGTAGACATCCAGCCCCCTATGGGTAGAGGTGGTAGTAGTGACAGGCATCCAGCCCCCCATGGGTAGGGGTGGTAGTAGTGACAGGCATCCAGCCCCCCATGGGTAGAGGTGGTAGTAGTGGTAGGCATCTGGCACCCCCTGAGTAGGGGTGGTAGTGGTGGTAGGCATCCAGCCCCCATGGGTAGAGGTGGTAGTAGTGGTAGGCATCTGGCACCCCCTGAGTAGGGGTGGTAGTGGTGGCAGGCATCCAGCCCCCCATGGGTAGAGGTGGTAGTAGTGGTAGGCATCTGGCACCCCCTGAGTAGGGGTGGTAGTGGTGGTGGGCATCCAGGCCCCCATGGGTAGAGGTGGTAGTAGTGACAGGCATCCAGCCCCCATGGGTAGGGGTGGTAGTAGTGACAGGCATCCAGCCCCCATGGGTAGAGGTGGTAGTAGTGACTGGCATCCAGCCCCCCATGGGTAGAGGTGGTAGAAGTGGTAGGCATCTGGCACCCCTGAGTAGGGGTGGTAGTGGTGGTAGGCATCCAGCCCCCCATGGGTAGAGTTGGTAGTAGTGGTAGGCATCTGGCACCCCTGAGTAGGGGTGGTAGTGGTGGTAGGCATCCAGCCCCCATGGGTAGAGGTGGTAGTAGTGGTAGGCATCTGGCACCCCTGAGTAGGGGTGGTAGTGGTGGTGGGCATCCAGGCCCCCATGGGTAGAGGTGGTAGTAGTGACAGGCATCCAGCCCCCATGGGTAGGGGTGGTGGTAGTGGCAGGCATCCAGCCCCCATGGGTTGAGGTGGTAGTAGTGGTAGGCATCTGGCACCCCCTGAGTAGGGGTGGTAGTGGTGGTGGGCATCCAGGCCCCCATGGGTAGAGGTGGTAGTAGTGACAGGCATCCAGCCCCCTGGGTAGGGGTGGTGGTAGTGGTAGGCATCTGGCACCCCTGAGTAGGGGTGGTAGTGGTGGTAGGCATCCAGCCCCCATGGGTAGCGGTGGTAGTAGTGGTAAGCATCTGGCACCCCCTGAGTAGGGGTGGTAGTGGTGGTAGGCATCCAGCCCCCCATGGGTAGAGGTGGTTGTAGTGGTAGGCATCTGGCACCCCCTGAGTAGGGGTGGTAGTGGTGGTGGGCATCCAGGCCCCTATGTGTATATGTGGCATTGGTGATGGCCATCCCGCCCCTATGGTGCTGCTGTTGCTGGTGTAAGTAATTTCTGCATCCCTCTGTGTGTGTGTGATATGTCGGGTACGTGTAGTTTGTTTTTGTTGTTGGTGTCTGACTTACCTTCTGCGCCGTACGCGTCCGTGCCTGTTTCGGTAATAGATGTAGAATATTGGTAGGATCGGCACGATGGGATTCATGGTTGGTTCGTCTCGTTCGTCTTTCTCTTTGCTTCGCCTCGTCCTCGTCGCTGGCATGTTCGTCTCGTAGCCGTGGATCGTCTTGTGGCGCGAATCGGAGCTTATGTGCGCCTCTCCCGGATGCTTTGACGTGCCGTGCGTAGCGACGGGTTCGGCGCGTACGGAAAGCGCATCGTACTTGTCCGGCCGGACGGGGCTGCATTTTGGCTTCCGTGCGACTCGATTTTGCATTTCCGGATCCGCCTCGGTCGTAGAACAGGACCTGTATTGGGTGAGTACGACTGGGTCGGGATTTGGGCAGTTGTGCGCATCGTACTTGCTCGTTCGGACGTATGTGCGAATCGGTCGGGAAACAGGCATTCGCCTGGCTTTTTTCCCGGCTGAATGGTATTAGGTGCGCCTCCAAACGGGATCGGAATCGACCCCTTAATGTCCCTCGCTCCAAATGTATGCCCAAATATTTGTATACTCATGTTTCTTCTATTTTTTCACCCTCT
Organism: Calotriton arnoldi; assembly: GCA_963921515.1. Taxonomy (NCBI): domain Eukaryota; kingdom Metazoa; phylum Chordata; class Amphibia; order Caudata; family Salamandridae; genus Calotriton; species Calotriton arnoldi. Next base: position 3,069,033 of record CAWUFW010000495.1, on the reverse strand, counting down.
GCGTACCCCAGTGAATTTGCTGTCCTGAGTATCCACCAGGCGAACCACCTTAGTTTTCCTTTTATTCAACTTCAGACCTTGCCGGTCCAGATATTTTGTCAAATTGTTTATGACTCTTTGGAGACCAATCGGGCTTTGGCTCAAGACGACTATGTCCTCCGCATATTGTAGGTAGGGAATCGGTTCCTTAGCGAGGTTATGAGGATGGCTTCCCGATGATAACATGTAGCTGTTTATGTCGGCTAAATAGAGGTTAAAAAGGCTCGGTGCCAAGACACAGCCTTGTTTCAGGCCATGCGTGGTATAAAACCTGGCTGACACTCTACTACCATCTCCGAGTTTGACCCTCGCCCATGTATCACTATGAAGGGCGATCATGGCTTCAAGTAGATGTATTGGTAGTCCCCATTCTTTCAATTTTTCCCAGAGACGATTTCGCGGGACTTTATCAAATGCGGATTTCAGATCTACGAAGCAAGCAAAGAGTTTAGATTTTCTTTTTATGGCTTTTTCTGTGAGAAGTGCCAAGGTTGCTAAGTTTGTGATGGTTCCCACGCCAGACCTGAAACCTTTTTGGAACTTCGGTATTACACATTTTTCCTCCGACCATGCTTGAAGATGGACAAGAATACTGGATGCGTATAGTTTGGCCTCTACGTCCATCAAGGCTATTAGCCTGTAATTTTCTGGCAGGCTACGACTTCCGTTTTTAAAAATGGGATGAAATATACTCCCTTTCCAGGAGTTTGGTAGCTTTTTCTGATTAAAGATGTAGTTAAAGAGAGGCGTAAAATAATCTGCCCAGAAACTTGGCGCCTGTTTGAATAGGGCATTTGGGAGTCCATTCGGCCCTGCTGCCCCTTCTGTTTTCAGTTTTTTTATTATTTCTTTAAGTTGTTTAGCATCAGTTAGGATGTATGGTCCGTTGGTATTTGAAACTGATGATCTTGCCGCCAGTCGGGTGTTTACCAGGGATTGATGGTGGATGATTATCTCTCTGTGCCATCCCTCCTGGGGGGCATCCTGTGCCATGGTCTCTTTCGTTCTCATGATGTTGTCGGTGTTGTTAAACATTTTGCGGATGTGCTGTTTCCATACAGCTTCACTAATTCCTGCATCTTGATGTAATCCCGATCCTTTTGTTAAGTTGTTAATTGTTCCCCAAAATTCCCTACTGGTTGGCAATTTACTAGCCCAAAGTAATTTGCTCCATAGATTTTCTTTGTACGCCTTTTTTTCCTTCCTACAATTCTCCCTGTATTGCTTCCTCATTTCTTTTAATTTGCTCTTATCCGTTGTTTTCCCTTTTCTTGCTATCGCGGCATGTTGTCTCACCACTCTTGTGATCTTTCTTTTCTGGTCACGCAGCTGAAGGTTGAACCACGGTTCTTTTCTTATTCCAATGTTCTTCCGCTGTGCTTGTTTTGCCAGAAATTTTTGTATTAGGATTTGTCCTAGATGTTCCCAGTTTTCTATGGTATCTTTTTCTCTCAAAATACCTGTGCGGTTCACGTAGTCCTGAACAACATCCATGATTTGTTTTGTGTCAATTCCTCGCCATCTCAATTTTTTTTTTAATTGTACATTTCTGGAAGTTGAAGTATTGCTTTTGCAGTACTCGTTGGGAGCAATTCAATATTTATCTTCAGGGTTTGTGGGAAATGGTCGCTTTCTGGGCGTGGGCAAATTTGAAAGAAATCAGTAATTTGAAGGAGATCGTTACTCACAAAAGTGAAGTTGATGGTTGATATTGCAAACATGCAAGTTAGCTGTAAGGATCTTTTTGGGATGGAAGTTGATTGCCAGCAGGGCTTATTTTGTCAAAAAATATAAGTGCTTCAGTACAGGGTTTAATGCAGTGTGTCTGCAATGCGGCATTCAGTGATCTGGTCATACTGAATAAGCAGCTACCTACGTCATTATTATACGAAATCTATTTATTGATGTCATAGCTACAATTTCGCAATTGCTTTATTAACCTTATTGCGTTCTCAAATTTTCTTAAAAATGCACCATTTGCCCACTTATGATGGTCACTACACTTGCTCGCTACAATGCACTCATCACAAACATTTACGTCCCACCACTTTCAAATGTCACCGCCGCCACTGAGTCTTAGGGGATGCAAAATAAAGTAAAACATGAAATGTAAACAGAGACTGCATCACTCACATTGATTACCTTCAGAGATTTTATTGTCATTATTGAGAAATCGATCCATGTGTTTGCCTATAAAGTTAAGGACATGAATATTGGGCCAGGTAAGGGCCAATTTCAAAGTTAGGGGTACATTTTTAAAGTTCTTTTTATTAAACAGTTAAACAAAGAAACCTGCTGTGACAGTAGACATTTCAGTGCATACACACACACACAGCAGCATCAACTGACAAAATCCCATAAGGATAGCAACATAATGACTTTTGACTGGTGTCTCAACAATACACAGGCCAGCGGTAAGATCCGTACCATCAGGATTACGAACCATCATCAGCAGTACCTCCCAGGGCCCCCCTATATGCATTCCACTTTCCCCATATTTTTATCCATTTATTGGGGCAACCTTTCCCCACATATGCCGCCCTCTCAGCCAGCATGCACCAATCCATGTTTCTTCCAGAGTCCCAAACTCTGGCTCAATTCAGATCACCACGTGCGAGCTATGTTTTGCTTGCCTACCATCAGCCCCAATGTGAGCTATACTTGGTCCATACTATTGAGGTCTGTTTCAGCCCAAACATTGAGGAGGCACCATTTGGCTGACAGTGCCAGACCACTGTCCACCACTACATGAGGCAAGCCAGTACTCTCTGTCAGTAATGTTGGCGCATGGGGCAACTCCACAGCATATGCAAGAACGTACCCTCCTGACCACACTTACTGGAACATCTAGTTCGATCTATTTTGCTCATTTTAACCAGGGTGGTACATGTGTAGTAGCTGTGGTGAAGAATTTTCAGTTGTACCAATCGAAATCTGGAGCGTATGGCCACCTCCCATGGGAAGGCCAGGGCTTCAGGCCACTCTCCCTCCTCCAGAGCTCCTACGTCTCGCTCCCAGCTCAACAGCAGCTTAGCCAGAAGATCTGAAGAGTTATTGCTCTATTTATGATAGATGAGTGAGATCGTCTGTTTCGGCATGTATTCATCCAACAACCGATCCTCGAGTGGAGAGGACTCAGGGAGGCCTACCCCACTAGGAAATGCTTTCCGTAGGAAGTGTCTGATTTGTAAATAGTGGAAGGTCGTAATGGGGGCCAGCTTGAACTCTCTTTGTAACTCTGAGAACAAAAGCAGATCCCCCTGCCTCCACAGATCACCCACCTTCAACAGATCAATTAAGTTCCATTTGTCAAAGCCTCTTTGTGTTGCTAAGGTGCCCAACCTAGCCTTATCCCACAAGGTGGGGGGGGGGCCTGCATGATTTTATCCCTCCAACCCATATGGTGAAGTGCGGTGTGCCAGAGAGCTAATTTAGTAGTGGTAGGGTGAAACGAGGACGAGGCCCCCGAACCACCATAGATGGGTCTAAGATGACCTCCAGGTCTCATGTTGTCCCTAATCAATCATGTACCCCGGCTCCCACTTCGGGAGATGGACACAGTGGTTAATAGCTGTGATTTGCGCTGCCCAATAATACTTTTTTTATGTCAGGACAGGCTATACCACCATCAAACCAACTCCGAGTCAATTTCTACAGGGCAACTCATGGGGGACCCCTATCCCAGAGAAGAGTATGCACTACACATTCTATGACCTGAAAGTAGGGGGAAGGAACAGGATATGGCGTGTTATGGAGGGCATACAAAAATCGAGGCAGGGCCATTATCTTGAAGTGGGCAGCGCTCCCCAAAAGAGACAGAGGCAAAGCCCTCCAGTGCCGGACATCTACTCTCATTTGAGCCAACTGCGGCTCCGGATTATGTGCATAAAAGATCTTCTGGTCACGTGTGATGAAAATTCCGAAGTATCGAAAACCAACTGTTACTACTTAGGCCTTACAATTGGTTGGCAACGCTGGAGCTGTTCCGCTAAGTAAATATATCAGTGGTTTATTCCAATTGATAGTGTAACCCGAGTACCTCAGGTAAAATGTGAGCATGTGCATAATTCTGTAGAGAGAATTAGCGAGGCCAGCTACAGACAGCAGAATATCATCCGCGTAGAGGGAGATTCTGTCTTCCCACTCCTCAGTCTATCTCAGCCCTCTGAACATAGAGATAGTTCTCACCCACGCAGCCATTTGGCTTTAACACCATGGCGAAGATTAAGGGGGAAAGATGACAGCCCTGCCTCGTACCTTCTCACAATGAAAAGAGGGAGGGCATGCCCCCATTAACTCTCATCTGGGCGAGCGGCTCAGAGTATAAGAGCTGAATCCATTACAGGAAATAAGGGCCAAACCCAATCCTTTCCAACACTATACATAAATGGCTGCTGTGTTGAAAGCCATACATGCATCTAGGGACAATATGGTGGCACCTTCCCGGATCCAGTCTGTGCAGCCCAAAACCTCATGCAATCGACACAGATTTAGTGCTGTGCTCCTGCCCAGCATAAAGCCGAACTGATAAGGGTGTACTAGTGGTCGAATAACCTGAATCAAATGCGTTAAGTAACGAAATGGGCCTGTACAAGGCACATTCCTCTGGTGGTTTTCCGTCCTTATGGATTACTACTATAATAGCCACTCTCTGATCTCTCGGCAGCACACTGGCCTCTCTGCTTTCCAGGAACATGCATAGGAGGCGAGGCACTAATTCTGGGGCTGCAAGCTTGTATAGTTCTATGGGGAGACCGTTAGGACCCACCGCTTTACCTGAGTTCAGAGCACCAATGGCCTCTGTTACCTCCTCCTCTATCAGGTCTCGATCCATAAATTCGCTATCTGACTGTGTTAGGCAGGCATTTGGATATCAGCGAGAAGTTCACGTGTGCCCATGTTAACAGAAGCATAGATGTGAGTATAGTGGGCTGCAAACACTGAGGCCACTCCCTGTTGGTCCGTATTCTGTTCTCCAGCTTCATTTAGAATTTCAAGAACCCATCTGGACCTCGCCTCCCTCCTGTCCAGCCAAAGAAGAGCTTCCCAGCCTTATCACCCACCTCATAGAGGTGATGTTGAGTAGCTCGAAAGCAGGTCCTTACTGCCTCCTCGCCACCTCCCTGTATTCCCTCTGTTTTAAGGCCAAGTTGTGAGTAAGGGCACCACGGTCGCCCGCGACAAGCTGGGACTCAAAACTCATTGATCTCTCTCTCAATCGTACCAATCTTACCAAGACTGGCTCTCCTCTCTTTTATATATCCCGCAATCAAGGCTGTGCTTTGACCCCTTATCCCCATTTTCAAAGCCTCCCACAGTGTCCAGGCCAAAGTCACAGAGCCTTTGTTCTCCTTAAAATAATTCTCCACAGTCTCGCGAAGACTCTCATGGATACGAGGCACTTTAAGGTACCAGGGTTTAAGCACTACTCTACCACTACCGCCGCGCTTCATCAGTCCGTAGGTGGCACAGACTGGGGAATGATCAGAGATACCCCTAGCCAGGTGAGAAATCTTTTTAAACCAGGGGAGTTGTCGGGCTGAGGTGAGTATGTAATCAATACACGAAAGACTCCCATGGGCACCCGAGTAGATTGTATATTGTTGTGCCGTGGGATTAAAGGCGCACCACGTGTCAACCAGTCCATGCGCCCCCATGAGGTCGACGAGAGGCCTACGTGTTGATGTCGATTGGTGAGAGGGCCAGCGGTCAGCCTCCTCATCCTGAACGGCATTAAAGTCACCACCCAGTAGGAACCCACCCTCGGGAAGCTGGTGAAAAAGCATGTCATGTCTGAAAAGGCACCTTCATGCAGTGTGAAGCAATGTTAAGTGTGATACCCTCCCATTCTCCACATGCTACGACATATCTACCGTGGGGATCAGGCCATGCATGTTCTATGTGAAGCAGGAAGGTTTTACACACTAGGATGCCCACTCCTTTCAACCCCCTTGTACCTCCCACATGGGTGACCATTTTGTAACCCCCTCTGTCTAATGCTTAGGAGGTATTGCCTTGTAAATGCGTCTCCTGGAGGAGTACTATGTCACGTGAGTGTCTCTTAAGGTACTGCAGCACCACCCCCCGTTTGATCTTGTCCCCCAACCAATTGACATGCTAGGAAAGGATCTTAAAGGCAGAGGTCACCAATGTCTCGCCCATGGTGCTTAAATACCCAAGAGGTGCCGACGGCACCAGAGGTAGGTCCTCCACCCACTGCACATTAGGACCCATCCCGGAGCAGAAGATCCAAGGAGGCCACCTCACTACCTAACGGGCAGCATATGTTTGGGGTGAATCCGGCCAGGCCGTGGTAGGAGGCACCAATGAAGAAAGTGAAATAAATCTGGTCTAGATCGCTGCTGTGTGGAGGAAAGGATGTCACCAAAGTTCAAAAACAACAACAAAACAAGAATAAACATCAAAACTATAGCCCCAGCACAAACCCCCCTCCCTGTATGGCAGACTTAAAACTGCCTGCCCCCCAACTGTGCAGAGCGCCTGCCGTCCCAAAACATTTAACAATCTTAGGGGGACTCCGGTTCCCACCAAACCATCCCAAAACCACTCCCCACTAAATCACACTTAATAATGTTACCGCTGACCAGATCAATGTTCTGAAGGTCCTGACAGGAGAGTCTCCTCGGGAGACAGGAAGGATCAGAGTCTCCTCAATCTTGATGTCAACCACAAGGGCTCGCAGGGGATGACACGTTTCTAATCCTGCAGATCCTCTGTCTGATTGGCAGTCTCAGCATCTGATCGTCGCCTCCCCATCCGCCTTCCTGAGGCCCGATCCTCCTTCAGCCGTCCAACCAATCCCAGGCTGCCACTGGTGCAGTGAAATAAATGGTTTTCTCCTCAGTCACCACACACAGTTTTGCTGGAAAGATCATGGAGTACTTCACTTCCCTCCCACTCAGAGCCCTCGGGATTTCGAGAAAGGACCAACGTTGTCTTTGAACTTTGAGAGTAAAATCTGGAAAGAAGGTTATAGTGTTATTCTCACACTTCACCGGTGGAGAACTACAAGCCATCTGCAAGATGACATCACTGTCCCAGTAGTTAAAGATGCGCGCTATGATCAGGCACGGAGGTGCGCCTGGTTTTGGCGGAATGCCAGGTACGCTATGATCACGTTCCACTGAGAAATAGTTCGATAGGCCACGTGGCTGAAGGTGCTTAAGAATAAGATCTTCCACAAACAGGTGGACCGCCGGGCTTTCTGAATGTTCTGGTGCCCTTATTATGCACACATTGTTCCTTCCGGATCGTCCCTCGTAGTCTTCCAGGTGGGCCTTCAAGGCGCATGTAGTAGCACACAAGTCCGCCACTCGAGTTTTCAATGACTTCGTCTCTGCCTGAAGAGCGACAATGAAGCCTTTGTATTCTTTGACTTGTGCTCCCATATTTCGTAGATCCGCCCTTATCAGGGTGGTGTCAGTGGACACCATGTCGATTTTCACCCCCTGCATCGCCGCCATAATGTCCGTTAGGGTGGGGGTCTCGGTCGCTTCTGATGGTTGCGCCATAGGGGGCTGCTGATCCTCTGGTGGTAGTTTATTAGTGGTCTGCTTTGTTAGGGCAAACTTATCCAATTTGGTCTGGTGTACAGCACGGGCCCCTCTTCTACCTGCCATCATGGGGTACACAGCCTCGATCTCCCATTCAGGAGGCCCCAGCAATGCGATGGAGGAAGGGTGGGAGGGGCCAAGTTGGTACTCACCGCTGCCTGCCAAGGGGCAACAAACAAGCCCCAAGCGGCCTGTTGGGTTTTCATCCTCCACCCTCATACTTCCAGGAAATGAGTTCGCTGGGAGTCGTGCACTTCAAGATGTACCCCATTTCAGGGGTGATCAGGCCCAGAAAAGGCTCTCGTTTCTCCAGTGCATTTCAGTCGCCAGGAGGGGCCCTCCAGGGCAAGCGGGGCAAAAACGCGGGTGCTTCAAAACCAGCATTCACTAGAGCATCTATTGCCTCTCAGTTACTGCGTGGGATAGGCTGCAAATAGTCATTTCTTTGATGTGAGTTATTGCTCTGGGCAGCCACCTCCACTTTGCACTATCATTAGTCAATCAGGCAGTATTTGGGGGGGCGAGGCAATCACAGGAATGTCACTGGCAGCGCTGGGCACAGGTAGGAGGGGGCAGACAGCGCTGTGCAGCTGCAAGATGTAGTTAGTTTAGTATAAGATTTGAACTGGAAGGATACCCTGCCATTGCAAAATTCTGTGCTTAAGCACTTATTTGCATTACACACTTAGGAAGTGTGCTGTACAGTGCTGCACACATACAATGAGTGCAATATGTAGAGAAATAAATACACGTCTCCTACTTTAAACTTGCCTGAAAAGGGCATTATTTTTTATACAAAGCCAGGTCTCACAAACTTTGTAGATCTGGCTGTACATCAAGAACCGTGGTACCATTGGAGTGCACAAGTACCACATATAGAAGCCCTGCTAAAGTAAAGTAGCACAAAGCAGCACAAAACGCTATGTGCTCTACTTTAAAGAAAACTTTCCAGTACACTGGGTCACTTTGCTTATCCTTATGGAAGAGCAAAGTCTTGATAAATCTGCCCCTTACTTCTAATTCACTGCAGGACCCAAGCCCACTTAAAGCACTTGGGGAGATATTTACAAGATAATGGCGCAGCGCTGCAAGCCATCTTGCTGTGCTGAGCTGTGTAATTAGGAAAGTGCAGGGATGCGTCGTATTCACAACATTACGATGCATCAATGTGCTTTTCTCTGTGCTGGCGCACAATAGGCTGCCTAGCGCCAACACAGGCACCCTTGCACCATGGTGAAGGGGTGTCTGTGTTGCATGGATGATTGTTTTTATGCAGAAAGGGGCACATTCCTGCACAAAAACATTAATTGATACAAAACCTTGCAAATCTGGGAATGCGTCAGATTCCATGGGTGATGCATGGAACACCCACAGCAACACCCATGGAACTCCTCTTTCACACAGAGTAATGTGTGAAAGGGGGCCATATTTACAAGGCCATGAAAAGCCACGCAGGGTGGCCTTGCAAATATGGGCCAGCACACTGTGCCACCGGAGAGTCAAAAAAAGTGACGCTCTGGTGGCGCAAGGGGCTTGTAAATATGCCACTTGATTTCCTCCTAGAGAATGAATAGATAAACATAGAATTGGAGCTATCGGAAATGCTGAAGCCTTTTCACTTTGAGAACAATGTCTGATAGATGGATGCGGAGACCTCGGGCACATTTCTTAAACGTTAACGCAACCAGGGCAGCAAGCTAAGTTGCTGCACTGAGTTGCGTGAATAAGAGAGAACTGAAGAGCGCCATATCTACTAAGACATGGCACTCTTCAGCTCTCTCCCTGCACTTACACTTTTGTGGTTGCCTCACGCCAGCGCAGGTACCCTTGCACCATGGTGTAAGTGTGCCTGTGTTACAGGCAGGATGGTTTTTGTGCAGTAAAGGGGCATCTTCCTGCACTAAACAGGAAGTAACGAGGAGAAATAAAGATATTTGTCCTCATTACGCCTCTATCTGGGTGAGGTACCATTTTGTTGCAATCTCAGATTTACTGATTTCAGTAAATCTGGGATTGTGTCAAATTCCATGGGTAGATGCATGGGAATGCCCATGCTCCACCCATAGAACGCCTACAACTGAATTAGAACACAACACACAGCAAGCCGCTGCATTGCATTACATTTCTTTACAAAGTCACACAAGGCGGCGCAAATAGCCCCTAGCATGGCTTTGTAAGTACCATTGAAGGACTTGCATTGCCTTGCAACGACTTGCGTCAGGCAAGAACAATGCAAGTCCTTAATAAATCTGGGCCCTGACCATTGAGGAAGAAACGAAGAAAAACCTATGAAGATTGCCACAAATAACTGAAAATTATTAGGCCGCACTCAAGGCTGCATCTGTTATGGAATGTGTGCACAAGTTATGGAACTGGATGCGTGATTAATAAATAAAGTGTTGCAAAATAGGGTTTGTTCCTTGTATAGTCATCCTTTGCATTATGAGATTTTGGATAGTGCTAACAATATGATTAACAATGTTTAAATTCTGCAGCGGAGGGCTGGCTGGTATCAAGGTTTTCATGGATTCTCTATTGATTTCATGATTTATCTGTATTTATTGCAAATGATTTTATCAATACAATAAACGAACTTACCTACCGACCTAGTTCCTTATCATTATTGCAAACTTCCCACTTACTACTTGAGAGGTATTGGTAAAATGCTAGTGGATGGAATCCGGTGGGGGCGGTCTTAGGTAGAATACACCACCATATATCTGAAGTGAAGCATATGGGTATTGTAGAGACTTGGCCAATGCTAAAATCCCCATAGTTACAATTTTTATTTCAGATTCCAATATATTTTGTCACACTTTTTTTTTAGGACTGCTACTTGCTAATATTATCAACATTGTGTGACACTAGCCAAATCCCTCAGAAAATCCCTGGTTTAACTAACCAACTATATAACACCACACTATTTATTTTTTGCATATAAAATAATATGAAAACCGGGCCAGGCACCTATGAATGCGTAAATTTTCCTATTCTGTTTTCTTATCCTTTGCTTCCATCTAGAGGCACAATTATGAACTGGTGATATATGCCAAACCTCAATATTGCATTCTACATTTGTAGTAAATCCAAAAAAATAAAAAATATCTTTGCACTACTCTAATAATTGTATTGCAAATGTAGATAGACTCCATGCGCAGACTTTAGAGATACATTTTCAGAATGATATATATGTGTTTTCCATTCTCAACCGAGTTACCACCAATCCACCTGAGGCAGTTCAAAATCTATTCGAACATGACTTTCTTAATATTAACAGTCTAGAAGATGTAAATATAATAAAGTATGAATATATATGTTGAGAGAGAGGTGACTGTCAATGCAATATGGTCTGATATTGCCTTTGAGGGGTTCTTGTGCTCAGAGTCTGAATGTCGATTGGTTTATAAAAGTCATTAGAACCCTGACATTAAACGTAGGGCCATGGGGCTGAGTTACAGTTTGGTGGAGAGAGTAAATCATTGTAGTGGCAACAGAGTACCCTCTCCATCAAACTGAATGTCTGCCCGCCTTATTTAGAGATGGGCGGACCTTCATTATGTCGACGGCAGAGACTACTTCAGCTCCACCGCCAACTTAAACTTCCGACAGAGTAAGGGTCGCCGGAGGTTCGGCCATGTGTCCGCCTACCTGATTTAGAGGGGGTGAACACATGCCCAGTTTTCACTGTCCATCACCGCCAGGTAAAAACCTGGCAGTGACAGACAATGAAAACTGCAGAATGCCCCTCTCGCCATGGGTGAAAACTACCATTGTGAGGAGGTCATTGATATTTTTAATTTCCAAAACAAAATCCCACTTTAAGCTTTTGTTTAGGAAAATAAAAAAAACAATTTGTAAGTTTGCCGTGCAGCTCCATTATGTTGACTGAGCCATCCGTCTAACTTACTGTGGGTTGATAGAAACTACTGTGACAGCAGTTCCTGCCAAAGCTAAAGATGCCTGCTGGTCGGCAGGCATGTGGGAATTTAGCAGAAGGGACTCCATCAGTGTGACAGAGTACTTTACTCCATCACCCTGACAGAGTACGCACCCGTCCACCACACTGTAAATCAGTACGCATGTTACCGGTTCTGTATTTTATTATATTGCATGTTCATTTTGCAGTACTTAGCTTGAAAAAGCAGTTTTCTTCACAAAAACAGCTAACAATAGGCAATGATTGGAATTAGGATGTTAAAGTTTTGTTTACCTTCCTGAATAAATTATTGATAAAGCAATGTACAAGGGTGAGAGGCAGTTGATTTATGGTTTTAAGTGGCTGCACCATTTGGTGCATAATTATTGGTTTATTGTACTTGCTACATAATTTGAAAATGTTGTTTTTAGCTCAAATGGATGAAAATGTTACTGCCAGAGAATATGCCACATAGTCAGCATTTTAAGCTGCATAATTTGCATAACCCTGCTGCCTCATTTGGTTCTCCATTCTACATACTCCTAGTTGCCCTGACAGTGGTAAAGGCATGCAAAGATGTTTGGGGCTATCACTAAGATGATGAAATCTTTATTTGACAGGGGCAAATGAAATACTCCGTCTCCTTAACATATATGTGAAAACATGATTTAAACACTGAACATTGGTAAGCACTGATTGGCAGCAGTTATAAAACCCACATATTAATACTTAACAGTGTGTTGGTATGCCCTGTAATTTAGATGTCTATTTCATTTAGTTTTATTTTATAGTATTGATTTTATGTATCATGCCAAATAATTCAGCATTATTTATTAGCCACAGCCTACTTACTACCTAAGGAGCCAAACTCAGTTACTATTTAGAAGGAGCGCTCTGGCATTGTGTGTGTTTTAGGGTGCTTCAGACCTTGCTTGTTTGGTGCCAAATTGCTGATTCACACAGATCACAAACCCCTCAAGAGGCTGATGGCTGTGAAGGGTGAAAATGGTAAGTTGCTTTTTGTCCTTCATGATTTGGCAATCAGAGTCGAGCACAGGGCATGAACATCGCATATGAATGCTGATGGAATTTCCATGTTTGCCCAATCTGATGGTAATACTCTCCCGGACAAGAGATGAACTCATACAGTTTGATCTTGGATGGGTGTGCTCTTGGGGTGAAAGTCCTTTACATGTCTTTTTAAAGTTGTATCCATGTACTTTTTCTGTACACAGCCTCAGGACCCTCATCCCCACTGCAGAGTCATGATGCTTAAAGGAGAATTAATGAGTGGCTTTGTCTTACCAAAGGGCGAGCAGAGGCAACTCAAAAATGTCTGGAAAGAGAAGTGGCTGACCTATGGTCGCAATACAAGAGAACCCCTCAACAGTCCACGCTGAGACAATTACTGACAGCTAAATACAAGCAGATCTCCATACTTCTAAGGTAGAGTGTGCATTAAAGGGCTCAGAACAAAAACAGTATAAATAGGGGAAAGGCAGATAGACTACTGGCACTATAAGTAAAACTCTCAGAGGGTAGATATGACCTTTCTGCAATTAAGAATGAAAAGGGGCCTTTAGTGACAAACCTAGCTAACATTACATCAGAATTTGCATTCTATTCGCAGAGGCTAGCCACTCAGGCCACCTAGACACAGCGATAGAGGAATCAACATTCTTATCCATGCTCCTGATACCAAGACTTGTGAATCAAATACAAAAGACCTTAGAGGGTGACATTCCAGAGGAAGAAATATATAGGGTCATAGACAACATGTCAGTGCAGTGTAGAGGGTGCCTGGTGATGATGGTTCTTCTGAGAAATACTATAAACCTAATCAACCAAAATCAGTCCCTCTTTTGAGTGGGTACTTTAAGGAGGCGAGTGAGAAAGGGTTTGTTGGGGAATTCAGGGAGCCGGAATCTCACTAGTTCTCAAACCAGACAAAGACCCCTTGAGCTGTACAAGTTATGGACACATTTCTCTACTAAATGTCGGCATAAAGATGCCAGCCAAGGTTATGGTGAGTAATGAAAGGCCGCCTTGCTCCCCCTTTTACACCCTTCTCAGGTGGGATTCATCCCAGGTCATTCTTCCACCACGTACCTGAGAAAATTGTCTCTGGCAGGTAAGGAAAGACACTGAGAAAAACTGGCCACCTTGCTGGAAGCTGAGTGGGCCTTCGACCGTGTGAATCGAAGTACTTATTTCACATAATGGCAAGAATTGGTTTAGGGTCAGATTTCATCCAAAAAGTGAAATAGCTATACAAAGACCCCATGGAGGTGGTATATTGTGGGGGCTTTACATACTCATCTTTCAGGGTCCCGAGCAGGCCCGGCTCCAGGAATTTTTATTTGGGTGGGCCAAGGGCGCATTCGGGTGGGCCACTGTGGGCCCAATTTGTTGCTTCTGGAGGTAGCCTACAAGCCCTAGATTACATCATATGTACTTGCAAACAGGCAGCATGATACAACGGATTGCTTCTGTGTGTACACAGAGCATGTGGAGAGTTATTTAAAAGTAAGACCAATGTCTGGACCTAACTGCAAACCCTCGAATTCCAGCAGGCCAGGCTTCAACACAAGTACTTGAATGCTAAGCATATTATAATAGTTCAAGATTAAGGAAGTCCCTATTACTACACGAAAGGCTTGACACCGTTGCACTAGAAAGGCTGGCTATTTACTTGTTGCAATTTGCCCAACACTTATTTCTCTGCACAAATGTAACTTTATACATTTTATTTTCTTGTCATTTTTTTGCAAAGTACTTTCATAGATACAAATTCTTGAAAAACAGTAACACATTTGAAAAAAGAGAAAGGAGTATTTTTGAAAACTGCCAGAAAGTTTTCACATTGACCATTTCAAAACTAGCAGTTCCAGTCATAGAGGTAACCTTCTATTGTTCTTTGAAAACTCCCTTAAAAACTCATCCATACATATGTTTGCCGTGAGCTCTTTCTCATGCTAAAATAGTCAAATTCTGTTTCCGATCATGATTCATTGTGCGTCGGAAAGGTGTGAGGACGTGGGATAGGGTTGAAAAGGAGCTCTCACAGGCTGCAGTTCAAACCCCTATAACTAGCGCAGATACATATATTTCATGAAGTGCTGGGAAAGCTTCAGCATAATCACATACTAGTTCACAAATGGTGGCAACATCTGCACCATCTGGGACTTTTTTTTGTAACAATGGTTTTGCAACAGTTAGTTCTGCTGCAAGAGTAGCTTTGATTACATTAGTTAGGTCAAGGAGGGGTGCACACTTGTTCATATCAAGAAAATAAGGTGATGAGGGAACCAAGATAGAAATGGCTTTGATAAGTTCAATGTTCTTCTGGGAGAATCTGGTCTCCATTTCAGCTATTGCTCTGTCCAGAATGTTCACGGTGGGCTGCCTGAGCACTTGCTGCTGCAAAAAGGAAGAGTCATCTGCAGATTGTCCAACTGTTGAAAGTACCACGGAATCTGCAAATCGGCAGTTGAGAGTCCTTCTTTTTGGTCCACGATTAACACGTGTGGTTTCGTCTAACACATCATCAGAAGAGCAGTACTTGGTAGAAAACATTGGATCTGCATGCATTGCTTTCAGGGCACTAAGTGTGGACTGTACAACTTCCACTGCAAAACACAAATTTGTTTGCTGTGTCTGAAACACAGCATTAGCAGGTTTTAAAGTTAAAAGTAGATCTTGTAAAAATTTCCCAATAACATAAACGTTTTCCCTTTGAATATGAGATAGTAAACCACAAGCTTCTGCCTTCAACTCAGATGCAGCATTGTCATCATGATATATGTCTGATATAAGATCAGAAATTGGGTCAATGTTTTCAACCACACATTTTGTAACCTCATAATGGCTGGTCCATCGAATCTCAAGAAGACGTTTGAGAGTTGGTCCATTATATCGTTGACTCATATAATGACGATGAAAGAAATTGTACAGCATATTACAAAGATCAAAGAATCGCTTTGCCCTTGGTTCACTTTGGATGGCATGTATGACAACAAGATGAAGCTGATGATTGTAACAGTGTATGTAAGGAATATATTTATCTAATCTTCTCTGTATAACAGCCTGAACACCCCCACTGCATCCACTCATCACAGATGCTCCATCATAGCACTGGCTTAAAATGTCTTCTGGCTTGAAATCACTGGCAACCAAGTGGCTTAAGATGCGATCAGCTATATATTCAGCATCTAATTGTTCCATCTGTAAAAGACCAATTAAATGCTTCTCAGGCTTGGCTTTGCTCACAAAATGCACCATGAGGGACAGATTTTCAATGTTACATTTATCACGGGTGCAATCGCTTTTAATACAAAAACTTTTTGAATCACAACTTTTGTACTGCTTTTTGACTTGTGAGAGAACCATGCCAGTTAAGGTATCTATTACTTCGTTTTGGATACATTTAGATGTATATTTTGCATTCAGGGGAATAGAGTGTATAATTCCGGCTAGCTTTTTATCTTTTTTTCAGAGTGTATTGGAAAAGCTTTAAAAATAAACCACTTGTTGAATCAAAAACATCTTCATTGTCGCCACGCAGGCGATAAGTAATATCGATTATTTTCTATTACTTTCGTATCTAATAAAAAGGCAATTGTATCACCTCTTTCCCCTCTCTTAGATGCCTCTGCTAGAGCTAGTACAGCATATGTGTGAGTTTGACTGGCCACATGTTTAGCAAAACCTGTGCCAAATGTTAGCGCACTTTTCCAGTTACGGAAACCAGTTACAGTAAAAACTGTATCCCTATCATTTTTAGATCTCGCCTATGCAGCGCGCATGCGCTGCATAGGAGGAGACCTTTAGAAATCGATTCGCCTTTTCAGCCAAAAATGTGCACGCGTTGCATTGCTTTGAATGGCAACGTGTGCACGTTTGGCGATTCCCTTGCGGGAGCGAGCTTTCAAACCATCTGTTTGTAATTACCAGATGGTTCCTGCTCGCTCCCGCAAGGGAAACAGGCGCAGGCCCCCTCCTCTCTCCCCTCCCCCTGCTGCCTCCTCCTCTCCTGCTAAACTTTTTTTTTTTTTTTTGCTTTCAGCGCGCGCTTGTTTCATTTTGGTTCACGTTTAAGCAAGCAGTTTTGTTGGCACTGGAAAGCGATGCTGCAAGGCAGCCTCTTTTCAGCCCTCTCTCCTTCAAGCTGAAGGTTACCAGCAACCGCTCCAGCCGGCCCCGGCTCTGTGAACGTAGTGTGTGGAGCGCCCCGGCCCGGGCTCCTCGCTGCGGCTCTCTCCACCCCGCCCGCCCTTGCTCTGCTGTCTCGGTGTAGCCTTGGTTTTTGGTGGATGTGTCTGCATGAGTTCTGCACCGAATGGGCGCAAAACCCGCCCCGCTCGGCCGGATCTTGTTTCCAGATCAGCGGCAAAGCCTGACACTGAGCGCTGGGGGAGCTCCGAGAGCGGCCACCGGACTCTGCGAGCCCTGGACGTCTGCAAGATGGTGGGTACCGAGCAAGCCCTGCGCCTGGCGTGCATGTCTAGAAATGCTGCTCTAGTGCCGCGGCCACTCCCCCCGCAGACTTACTATTCCCCTCACGTGCGGATGCACTATTTTTAAATCTGCAGTCCCCCTCGCCCAGTTCTTAATGGCTGGGGAGAGGCGATGATAGGCAATTAAATCCGGCGCTCGCGAGGCTCGTGGGTGTCTCCAAGGTGGTGCCCGTACCAATGTGAGGTGGCTGGACGCATACGTGTGGTAAATGAATGCTAACTAAACTGAAGTTGAAGCGCATCAAAAATACACTAATCATTGGAGCATGTGGCTGGGAAATGGAGCGGGTCGTTTATTCTGTCTATTAACTAATTCATGCTGGGCGGTCTCAAGTTGAAAGGGCAATTCCTTGAAGAACTTCAAATCAACTGTGTTTTATTTGCTATCTGGCAGAGTGGTACCGTACCGGTACTTTAAGGCCCGAGTCCTTCCTCTGCCTGCTGAGCGGCAGGAGAGGGAGAGCTTCGGCTGTATCCTCCTCACAGTAGTAGTACACCTTCCTGCCCGTTCTTTTACAGGTAGCACGGCCACAGTCAAAAACGTCAGTCTGTCTCGCAAGGGCTTCATTGGACTCGAACCGTGGATCCGTTCTTTAGTTATAACCGCATCTAATTAAGGTCAGAGGAGTGCTCCAACACAGCCACGGATTGCACACACAGCAGCTTCCTCTGGTACCCTCAATAAGAACTTCTTTGGCTTGTTCCACTCTATTTCCTTTGAGTATGTGACTCCTTCTCCCAGAGCTCCTCCCTGTGCCTCCCTCTGCCCTGTCTCCTAGGTTACAAGGCTCCTAAGTAATGTGCTGAGGTTCATAGATATTAACTGTTTGCCAGCCAGACAGCTGTATCAAAGTGCTTTTGCATAGATACCCAGACTCCCATTTCAGTCACTAGCGTTCTGAACACTTGATGTGAGACCAAAGTGCCCACAGTTTAACATGACTGTTCGATTCACGACAATGTGCCTCATAGTTTATTGTAGCTTATTCATGGTTAGCCTGTAGAATGAGAATATTCAAGACGCGCTCATGTTTAGAGCGAAGCATCATATTTTGAGTTCATAATAGTTGAAACACTTAAGTGGAGTTTGTGTCATGGGCCGCTTAGTGTTAATACATTGAAGTGGTGTTGTTTCTCATTGTCACTGTAGTCTCCTGGCCGGTAAATTGTATATTTTCTTTTATATATCATTTTTATGACATTTGGAACCAGTCTGTTGGGTAGAAAAGTATGTCCATTTAGTCATTCACACGAAGTAGCTTACCTGACAAAAATATACCAACAACAAACATACATGGCTAAAGGTCAAATGTTCAAGCGTGCAATAGGTTTAAATCTGCTACGAAGCAGCTCAATACAATTATATTAAAATTATCTGACTTTTAAAGCTAGAGAAGAACATCTTTTATGAACCTGCATGGTATGGAATGTAGTAACAGGTACACAATCTATTATCCCATGTACTATGCACAGACAACGCTCTTTATTCTACTCTCCTCCTTTGTGTGGGCTGAATGAACATACACTCCTCAGATAGGCAATTGCATACCACCAGTCTCGGATGTTGATGGAGATCATGGTTCAAGTGTTGGTACTGTATGTGATGCGTCTGCACCATACCTCCCATGGAGTCCAACTTACAAAATGTCAGATCTTGTTTGCAAAAAATACTTCTTTAAAACACACAACATATATAGGATCCAATGAATTTTGATCACCAGCGCTCTTTTCTAAGCATTCCCATAATGCATGTGCCATGCTAGCATCCCCTTGGATATTCTAGCTCTGAGCTTGTTACATTCCCCAATGAGGCTGGCATTAGTTACGTGTATTTGCTTTTTCATATAACAGCAAACAGCTGATAACATGATGAAGCAGTCCTTTTACTGTAAATTCCATTGTGAGTACAGAGGTTTGTCTGTACTGACAACTTTATGTTGTTGATGAAAGCAAGCATTTATGCACCTCTAGCAAAATAGTTGATGTTGTTGCACCAAGGATATTGTGCTGGATAACTAAACACTCATAAGGTCCCAAAGGCGAGACCTATTGGCTATGCCAATGCTTGTTCCCATTAGTAATCACACGACATGGGAAACAAAAGCAAGACTAGCAGAGTACTCCAGCCATGGTCGAGTTTTGTACCAGTCCAAGCTGAATGCCCTCTCACGGTCGCCAAACCTACTTCGTGGATAAGATTTAAGAAATGGTTGGGATGGTTTATCCCTATGCAGATCTGTAGCATTGCTGCTGAGATGACCTTGATGCTTTTCAAGGTCAACAAGGTCATTATTCACAGCAGTACCATGATTTAGGTGAGCATACATTTTTCTTTCTTTTGCAACTTCCATGGGGGGTGCTGGTACAGGACTTGGATTATGACACAAGGGATTACGGCTGGCATCTAAAGCACCTCTCCAAATGACGAATCTGTCCATGATGCCCAATCTAGGCTTAGAAGCAACTGAAAAAAATATTTAAAAATAAAAAAAATCTTTGGTTAGTTAAAAATGTTCCTCCATCAAAATACCACAGGTCAAGCACCTTAAAAAAAAAGTTACTGAAAATTCATAATAGTGTCCATACGATTATTAAATTTAAAAAAAAACAAAAAACCTGAGGTGTGTGATTAAAAGCTAGAAAATTCCTCAATAAGCAGTATACAATTGCAGCCATGGATAGCTTTGGTATAATGAAATTATCTGGATATACAGAACAGACTCTGGTCTTTCATGGCAAATCTGCCATGAGTTGCATGTTGCATTTAAAATAAGAATCTTGAATTATAAATCCCCGAATGAAGGTGCAGTGCTGCACAGGCAATGAATTGAATATGTGTTATATGGGAACCATTTCAACTCTCTCCCTCAATCCAAAGCATTCCACGTTTGCATTCTGTAGGCTTGTTGAGCTGCGTACATCTCTGCATGATTCATGGGGACTAAAACTGTCTAAGGTATGGTTGCTCATTACTTTCTCTGGAGGATTTTTTTTCTTCCAACAAAGAATCTATTTGTTTTGAGTCTTTTCCAGCCACAATACAATATCCAGCATTTTATCTGCCCAAGGTTTCCAAAATTAGCCTGTTTGAGGACTAGTTATAAGAGTGGTGCATCGCAGTGTGGCCTACTTGGGGAGTGTTTCAGTATTGTGCATGAGTGATCAGAGTGATGCTGTTATGTTTTATTAGGTCATTGCAAGTAGATGTTCAATAGCAAGGAGAGGAGAATGAGATGGAATACGTGCAAATTACATACATTTTTTGTTGTGAGTGACTGAGCAGGTTACCTTAGGATACAACAGATGAGCGATCCACCACATGCTCGAGAACGGCAGTCATGGTATAGCTCTATATTACCCCCCAGATTGACAGAAGAACACCAAATAGGCCTGAATGGTATATAGTTAGCCATGGCAAATAATCTTGAGTTCAAGCAGCAATGACAAGCGATCCAAAGTAGTGCACCCATTAGAGGCAGCCAGAATATACCTGCCTAGGGAAAGTATTGCATGGATACGGGCATATAGACAGGTAGATCGATGGCTTTGGGTCCTTCTAGCAGCAACAGATGAGCATGCCAATACATTAGAATGTCCAAAGAGTTATAGGCAGCCAGTATATATATATATATTATGCATCCACCTAGGTGCGACAGAGGGGTATCTTAATCCTTTCACCAGATACAGGTTGCCATTTCAACTTTAAGACATTTGTACAAAGCACAATGTCATTCAATAATACAAAGCCTCTGGCTCCCCCCATCCAACACTGCTTTCACAGCTTAAGTAGGGGTGTTGTTGACACATCAAGTAGCAGCCGGCCTGCACTAGGGCCACGATACACTGGCTACGATACTAGACATTTGAGAGAGAGGCAGGAAAAGTGAAATGAAGGACGTATGAATAGAAAAAAACTGTACTCCTGCATGTGGTAGAAGGGGATGACTGGAGATTTACCTCTTTGGGTATTTCTCCACGAAGGGGTGTGAGGAACTCAGAGGGTCTGGGGACAATAGAGGCCTGCTTCTGAAGGCCCAGGGCCACCTTCTAGTAGAGATGGATAGAGGTGGAAAGCCACTGAAGGCTTGAGCCAGATGCCTGGTTCAGCTCAAGGTCCACTTGGACCCTCGTGCCCCAAAACAAGCCTAGCTTTCATTTGGCTTCTGCCTGTTGCCCAGGCTGTAATGTCATATGCCAAGTATGAAAGATAAAGCATTAATCTGTAATGCAAAACAGGAGAATGAGACACCCATCTATTGACTGAATTGCACAATGTCAAACTACAAAATCTGGGCTCAATCCTGGCTTCCATGCTTGACCCAATTGTGTGATCCTAGCCAAATCTTTATTTCCCTGAGCCTCCTTTATTCATCATCACATAAGAGGGCACCTTCAAATACATGTGTTCTAGCTGTGCACCATACAAAACACCTTTTCTGTTTGATTTAGTATACTATAATCTGCACTAAGAATCTAAGCCACAAGTAGGGCGCACATAACAGGCTTGCCTTTTAGTTCAGATTTAATTAATACAGAAACGGCACTGGAGGCAAGAATCCTAGTTGATGTGCACCGAGTGAACTGTGAGTGAGTTTTAACAACATGTGAGTATTTAAAAGTTCAAAAACAGTAGGGCAAGAATCTGCCCGGAGGCAGTTTTCAAGAGGGCAAAGCTGGAGTACTACAAGTCACCGTTTAAACGTAATGTAAAGGACTTTAGTGATTATTAATGCAGAAATAGCAGGGCTGCAAATCAGGACTAAGAAGCATTATAAGAGCTCAAGAGCTCAAGAATCATGTTTACCCAGTGCTTTAAATGGAAATCCAGAAGTGCAGGAGCTCTGTATTCGGAGTACTTATTTGCTACAGAGAAGTGCTGTTACCCCTCTGGAAAATCTCTTCAACATTTAAGAAAGGACTTTTTTAATATTGAAGAGATTTCACGGGCGGTATGTTGTACAATTTACAGTGCAAACCTTTTCAGTTCTCGGCTTGTTGCCAGGGTCTTTGAACCAAGCCAAACAGATGGCTCAACTGCCTCGGCCCTTCCTGTTAATTTGTTGTCCCACCCACCCCTAGAGATGGGCCCATATATCTAGCCAGTCCTACTTCAGGGCCCTCCTTTATCTCTCCTTTGTCTTACAAGGCCCAGTAAAACGCATTATTTTCCAAATCTCTTTCTAATCGTTAACACTCTCAGTGTTTCTTTCCCCATGTAAGGTCCCTTTGATGGGAAGAGGAGGTTTCTGAGGTGGGAGTATCAGGCAAGTAACACTACTCAGCCTCCCTCGTTGCCAGCCTTCAGAGAGAATCTGTCTTCATTAATACCGCCACTTGACCTCGGACTCTGCAGCACACTCCCTTCCAGGCCTGATTATCAATTTTCTACCATCCCTCTACCGTGCACCTTATCTCACAGCTGACCTTGGTCCCCAGCCCCATATCAGCCACCACCCGGCACCATTTTCCTTATTCCCAGTAAAAAACATTAGTAAAATCACCTTCAAACTCAAAACCCTGAATATAACAGTAAATATAATTAGCACACACTTTAAAATATGTTACACAGTGGCCCTAATGACCCAACTGCTAATTAAATAAGCAAAAACAGAAAGGCCATTACAGGGTCTGTTTTAGCGCTGGTGTGAAAGTATTTATTGGCGTCCCACCACTGACCTCTTTCTCCATAGACACCTTTACTACCACCCTCCAACAGTGCACTTCATCTCTCCATAGCCCCTTACCATCATGACCTCCTCCTCAGACTCCCTCCCTACTACCCTCCACCAGTGCCCCTCATCACTCCAAAGCCCCTCCTCCTCAGATTTCCTCACTGCCACCCGCCAACAGCGTCCCTCATCGCTCCATAACCCCTCCCCCATGACCTCCTCCTCAGACTCCCTCCCTACCACCCTCCACCAGTGCCCCTCATCACTCCAAAGCCCCTCCCCCATGATCTCCTCCTCAGACTCCCTCACAAATACCCTCCACCAGTGCCCCTCATGCTCCATAGCCCCTCCCCCATTGACCGCCTCCTCTGATTCCCTCACTGCCACCCTCCACCAGTGCCCCTCATCGCTCCAAAGCACCTTCCCCTCATGACCTCCTCCTCGGATTCCCTCATTGCCACCCTCCAACACTGCCCTTCATCTCTCCGTAGCCTCTTCCCCTCATGACCTCCTCCTCAGACTCCCCCACTACCATCCTCCACCAGTGCCCCTCATCTCTCCGTAGCCCCTCCCCCATGACCTCCTCCTCAGACTCCCTCCCTACCACCCTCCACCAGTGCCCCTCATCACTCCAAAGCCCCTCCCCCATGACCTCCTCCTCTGATTCCCTCACTGCCACCCTCCACCAGTGCCCCTCATTGCTCCAAAGCACCTTCCCCTCATGACCTCCTCCTCGGATTCCCTCATTGCCACCCTCCAACACTGCCCTTCATCTCTCCATAGCCTCTTCCCCTCATGACCTCCTCCTCAGACTCCCCCACTACCACCCTCCACCAGTGCCCCTCATCTCTCCGTAGCCCCTCCCCCATGACCTCCTCCTCAGACTCCCTCCCTACCACCCTCCACCAGTGCCCCTCATCACTCCAAAGCTCTTCCCCCATGACCTCCTCCTCAGACTCCCTCACAAATACCCTCCACCAGTGTCCCTCATCGCTCCATAGCCCCTCCCCCATTGACCTCCTCCTCTGATTCCCTCACTGCCACCCTCCACCAGTGCCTCTCATCGCTCCAAAGCACCTCCCCCTCATGACCTCCTCCTCGGATTCCCTCATTGCCATCCTCCAACACTGCCCTTCATCTCTCCATAGCCTCTTCCCCTCATGACCTCCTCCTCAGCCTCCCTCCCTACCACCCTCCACCAGTGCCCCTCATCGCTCCATAGCCCCTCCCCCATGACCTCCTCCTCAGACTCCCTCCCTACCACCCTCCACCAGTGCCCCTCATTTCTCTGTAGCCCCTCCCCCTCATGAACTCCTCCTCGGATTTCCTCACTGCCACCCTCCACCAGTGCCCCTCATCGCTCCATAGCCCCTCCCCCATGACCTCTTCCTCAGACTCCCTCCCTACCACCCTCCACCAGTGCCCCTCATTACTCCAAAGCCCCTCCCCATGACCTCCTCCTCAGACTCCCTCACAAACAACCTCCACCAGTGCCCCTCATCGCTCCGTAGCTCCACCCCCCATGACCTCCTCCTCGGATTCCCTCATTGCCACCCTCCACCAGTGCCCCTCATCGCTCCATAGCCCCTCCCCCCATGATGTCCCCCTCGGATTCCCTCATTGCCACCCTCCAACAGTGCCCATCATCTCTCCGTAGCCCCTCTCTCATATGCGTTTTATTTGTTGTATAGCGCTACTCGTAGTGTAGGGTGTCACAGTACTTTACATCACGCACACATTATGCAGAGACAATGAATCATACAAGTATGTAAATCAGCCTATAGGAATGTCACATAAGCTAATGAGGATTACCAGGTGTAGGAATCACATGTCATCCATACTGCTGGGCAATATGTTTTAAGAGGGTTAGGTCTGGAGGAGCACAAACACAGGATTTAAAGCATACCCCAGTGGTTGGGGGGTTGGCTTTACTGATTGGAATGTATATCTGCCCAAACAAACTCTTTATTGCAACATTAGAATAATGAAAGACTGGGAAAATTCGAACTAACTAGCAATACAAAAAAAAAAAAATCTAATTATACCATTCTGGTTTGTATGCAGGTCTTTGATGACAGTCCATAGGTCACTGTCCTATGTTAGGATTGTAACTTCTGAACTGCAAGTAATAAAAGGATCTCTGTGACAAAGGCAGTAACCCACTGAGCTATCCACGCTAACTACAGTTTATCTGCATTTAAAAACTACAAACAGACAAAAGATTGCTCTCCAGCAGGATCATTAATCCCCAGAGTTATCTGGACATTTTAATAGTTGTCGTGCATCCTTGGCAGAACCAGTCATGATAATGATACAAACTATTTAAACAAACGATTTAAATGAAATATACACGGCACACAAAGTATGTGTCTTGCTCACAGATTAAAAAAAACGGAACAATAGCCACACATTCTCTTACCTGCTCCTTACGAACTCTGTCACAGCCCGATCTGATAAGCAGCTCAAGGGGTCAGGAAGGTCAGGAAAATGAATCAGCATAAACAAACTCCTCTTCACCAGGGCTGAAAAGAATGAAATATCCACGCAGCAGGACGATACACAAATCCAGTGCAAAAGAAAGGATTTGTCCCCTTCGCCATGCCCCTATTGTACCTGCACGAGTGGGCGGGGACACAGCCCACCTTTCTAATAGGAGATGCGTGAATGGGGGTGCGAGCCCAGGCCCAATCACGCAACTCCTAAAGAAAGAAGAAAAATAACGTTCAGAGAACGTTTTAAATTGCAGTGGCCATTTTCTGTTGGCGTTGCTGACGTCACTGCGAGGGCCAAGGTTCATGTTTGGGTGGGCCAGGCTCATGTTTGGGTGGGCCTGGCCCACCCGACCCACCCACTAGAACCGGGCCTGGTCCCGAGGGGGACCCATCAGGGTCTCCTATTGTCTGCACTGCTGTTCCTTAATGGAATTGGAGATACTGACAGTTATCATCTGTCAGGAGAACAACATACACGGTATTGACACCTCTGCAGGTGTGCAGAAGCGTCTGTTCTAGGCAGACGATATACTGGTGACCCGGTCAGAGCCAAAGGTGTCAATCCAAGCACTTAAGTTATAAATCCCGTCTTTCTAAAAAGTTCTTGCATAGAAGAAAACTGGGTGAAATGTGAGTCACTGACACTGACTGAACTCACTGGTGAAGCCTCCCTGGGGTCAGAACCTTTCCAATCGGATGACATCTCACCTGAAATATCTGGGCATCATGGGCCTCAAACACATGGCATGGGGCAATCTATCGACTCTACTAGATAAGTTGTCATTGGACCTCCTTATCAGGTCAATTATCTATGTGGGGAAGGGTGCAAAAATTTTAAATTAATTTATTACTCCTTTTCAATTTTCTCTTTGTAAAGATACCACTCTTGACACCTACAAACCTCTTCAAATACCTAAATTGAAAAATCAAGCAGTTAGTTTGGGGCAGCACAAAACCATGTTTGAAGGGTTCGAAACTACAAGCCTCAGGGGCATGACTTACGTGCCTGGAGCAATGATGGTAGGCTAATGGAGCTATGTGCGGTGCAGGAGGCCTTTCGGTTGGGCGCTCCTCTCCTCAACGGTTCCCGCCTACCATAACCAAGAGGAATTAACATGAAATCACCGCACTAACTGCTGGCTCATTTTTGGCTCCTTGCCTGCACTCACTTGGCCATGACATGCAGTTGTTCTTCGCCGCTGCATCTCTATCCACAGAGCCGGCGGCCATTTACTCTTAACGCTGATTTCCTCTCATAGAGTCGAACCCGACTCAGGTACTTGCTATGCACATTTTGTTTCACATATTGACTTTCACCTCTGCCCTGGGGAGTTAACAGCTCTCAATGAGTTTTTGGTCATTTCTACAACTTTTTTTGTGATTATCCTGCTGTTTTGATTCGCATCTAACCTGACTCAGGAACCAAATATATGAATTTGCTCCTTATAATGACTTTTACTTCTGCAGTGGGGATTTAGCAGCTTTCAATGAGTTTTTAGTCACTCCTGCTATATTTTCTTTGGATATCCTGCTGTTTGGATCGCATCCACCTGACTCAGAGCTTCCTCATTCCCACACTGCGTGCTCATGTGACCTTGCATTGGAGGCATGTCATATTGTCTCTAACCTGTTCCTTCTCCAAATCAGTCTACTTTTCTAGGGAAAACGTGCAAGTTAAAATTAAAATATAATTTCTCTTCTGCTCTCATGGCTGCTCACTCCTCATCTGACATCATGCCTTCAGCTATACCAGATTAAATGCCACATTAAAATCTCAACCAGCTGGATCATCAGAATGCCTTAAACAAGATCTACCATCTCCAGATAAAAGTTGCTCGCTCATCTCTATGGAGATCGTTGTTAGATAAAATGTGTGCCTTGTGTGCTTTGTGTCCTTTTGTAGAGGATACAAATACCAGAGCACGGTTTGGATGCAAAATGGTCTACAATGGACTCTCGCCTTATAGAAGCAGAATGTTGTATCAGTGGTCTTCAGGCTGAGTCCTCACACATATCTTCTATGCAGAAGCAAATTCAAGCTCTTCATAAGCATGCCAAAGATTTAGAAAATAGAAGCCATTGCAATAATCTTCGCATTTACGGTATCCCGGAGGAGATTGATGGCAAGGATTTGGTTTCTTTCCTCACCACATTTTTGCCACAGCTTCTGGATTTGCCTAAGTCTTCAACTCTTAATATTCAAAGGGCTAGCAGGTTAGGTCACACATCTCCTTTATACACTCCTTCATATAAACCAAGAGGCATTATTTTCCTATTCATAGAATACACTGACCTCCTCAAGGTTTTTCAAGCAGTTAAATCCAAAAACAATTAATCTGGTCTTGTTCCAAGCTCTTCATCAAGCAATATGTTGCTAAACCCACAGCAGACAGGCTGAAGGATTTTTTTTCTCTTCAACTGGTGGTGCGTGCCTTGGGTGAATACTTTGATTTTCTCCATCCATGCACTTTTAAACTTACAAAGATCAACATACACGTTCGACGAACCTTCAGAACTGCAACCTCTTCAATGAAGATTGCTGGTTCTTCTGCTTGAAATGTTGTAATTCTATATCATTTAAACTGGTTTCTTTTCTCTTCTAACAACTTTTTGTATTGTCTTTTTCTCTCATTTCAGGTATTGTTTCGTCTTGTCTTGTCCTATGTCATCACCTTTGTTAGCTGTTTTCCGGCCCCTTGTGCTACATAGTGCCCTGTCTGTGTCGTCCTTATGATGTGCCATACCCACCCCTACCTTCATGCCCAAATTCCCACTGGTATTTCTCAGTCGCCACACTTGTGGTTTGTACTGTCTCCTTTTTCTATTTATTTTTGCTCCCTTCCTTTCTTCCCTTTCCTCTTGTTCCTTTACTGCACCTTCTATACTTCTTTCCAACTATCTTTACCTTTCTTTTCCATTGGTATATACAGTTTTTTCAGTTTTTATTGTTGGTCAGTAGATAATGTTATATTACCTTGTTATTTCCATTTAGAGGTATTACTTGGAATGTTAGAGGTTTAAACCATCCCATTAAGAGACAGAGAGTTCATTCTCACTTAGCAAAATAGAAACCGGATTTTGTATTCCTCTAGGCGACACTTCTTTCAGACTTGAAGGCACAGAAACTGAAACGTTCGTAGGTTGGTTCGTAGGTTCGTAGGTTGCGTTGATTCTCCAACGCAAAAAAAAAGAATGGTGTTGTCATCCTTTGTAATAAACTTTTAGAGGTTTATTTTCTTTCACAGGAAACTGACTTATTTGGAAGATGGCTTGTCACTAAATTATCCATCAATAAGATACTTATTACTGTTTTAAATGTTTATGCTCCAACAAAAATGGGTTTTTGTTCAGGGCTGATCTTCAGAAAACATGTCTTCAGTTCAATAATGAATATTTCCTTTTAGGTGGTGACTGCAACCAAATTTGTGACCCATTTCTTGACAGACAATCCACTGTCAAATTCATCCCACATAAAATGCACAAATAATATTGTTCTTTTGTTTCTCACAGAGCTTTGATCGACGCTTGGAGTTTCGCTCACCCTTCAGCACGTGATTACACATTTTCTCCCCTGCATAAAACTCAGTCACCAGGTTAGACCATATATTTGTAAGTAACTCTCTGTCTCCTACCCTTATTAAAGCAGAAATTTAACCCATTTTACTCTCAGACCATGCTGCTGTCACAGCAGATTTTGATTTATTCCCCCCACAACCACCCCCCTAATTGATGGAAGTGTAATAATTCTTCACTCTACAATACAAAATTCTCATCCTCATTTCTAACCTTTACCAATGCTTTTTTAATCCAGACATCAAAATGCCCCTGTACACCCACAGCTCCTTTGGGATGCCTTTAAAACCACAGCATAGGGCTTTATTATTAATTATGTTGCTAAGAAAAAGAAAGCCTTCCTTGCCCAACATTCCACACTGATATCTGATATAAAAAATTTGGAACATTAATGCTATTCCTCACAATCTAAAGATGTCTTTACAAATTTAATAGCAGCCAAAATGCATTTTAGCAAAATTTCTTCTGATAATGCCTCTAATTATTTGTTAAAAAGCAGTTCTAGATATTACGAAGGTCGTGATAAAATGGGCAAGCTTCTGGCTAATTATCTTAAAGGATCGTCACAAAATCAATTCTTCACAGTCCTCTACAGGTAGTTCACTCTACCAAGACTCAGATATCCTGAAGAATTTGTAAAATTTTACCAATCACTTTGTACTCCAGAGTTTGACCCAGTTATGTCTATAATTGATTCTTACTTTTCTTCACCTCTTAAACACCCTAACACCGACTTAGACTTGGCCAGTTTAGATCGTGAAATTTCGCTTCTTGAAATTAATATAGCTCTGTCTTCCTTAGTAAAGAGCAGAACACTCCTGATGGTTTTTCTGTTGAATTCTACTCTAATTTCTCCTCTCTTTTAATGCCAAAATTGCTTACTCTATTCTCAATCCTTTCTACTCCTCAGTCTTCCAAAGGTCCTTTCCTAGAAGCTATAAAATGTCTTATCCCTAAATCCACCAAAGATCCCACCTCATGCAAAAGTTATGGACCGATTTCATTGGTCAATGCTGACTATGAGATTTTCGCCAAACTTCTTGCTTTACGTATTGAGTCTTTCCTACCTCGGTTAATTGGACCAGAGCAAGTAGGTTTCATCAAAGGATGCATGGGCTCAGACAATACCAGATTATTTTTCAATAATTTAAGCAAAGCGCCTAGCTTAGCCTGTCCTCTTCCAGCTATTACTAATGACGCCAAAAAGGCTTTTGATAGACTCAAGTGGCCCTTTATGTTTAAAGCCTTAAATGGCATGGTTTTAGCCCCACTATTATTTCTTTAATTTCTACTCTTTATGACTCCCCGAAGGCCTCGGTATTAGTTAACTGTAAATCTTCAAGATACATTCCTCTTCACAGGGGTGTACGCCAAGGCTGTTCCTCATCCCCATTGCTATTCATTCTTGCCCTTGTTAGATGTGAAAATACCATTCTAGTTATATACTCGTTTTACACTATATTAGGTTAGCAGTGTGCGGCTAAATAAGACACCATTCATATTCATGTCACTGAGTTATCCATGCAATGTGCGGGCTTCAGTTAGCAAGTGTGACTCCATTTTGTATTTCGTAATCCCAATTAGGCTGTGTCTGTACCAGGCCTCATTGTTCGTATTGCTTGCCTCAGCAGAACTCTGTATTCAGTTATTATTTTCTCTTTTGCTCAAGGTTGCCTTCTGACTTACTAATGAATAGGCCATTTTGCCCTCGCATACCTATCTTTGTGTGTAGCTCGGCTCCCACGTTAAGAGCCGCCGAAACCCAGCACGGCAACCTTGAGATAGTGATAACATGTACCCATCTGGCAGGTGGTAGTCCATCCCTCTGTGCCTCCTTTGTTCATGTTCGGCCTAAGTCGGTAACTTTCCATTGTGGGCGTGGTTAGGAGACCTTTGGGAGGAATGATTATGCGTTCCCGACTGTTGGGGGGCCAGTCCCTCGGCAGACATCTTAGGGTGCAGGTCAGATTGGAATTCTCTGCAGAGTATTGGTAATAAACGATTGTTTTGTATTCTCTACTGTCTGACCGACTCTTCATTTTGGGGAAGGCTATAAGGTGGTTGTAGGAAACGCGGGTGACCCTTTTTGGGTCACTTCCTTCAATTGGCGCCCGAACAGGGACTCCGCAAGGTGACCCGACTCGCCCGTAATCGGGTTGTAGGGTCGAGGTGTTGTCCGGTCGGTCAGGCGGATCGGGGATCCCCACACGATAAGAGCCCGGTTCTCTTGGCTGTCCGCCCGGCTGATCGGGCGACTCCTCGTCTAGTGGTCGCTGGCCGGAGTCCTGAGAAGGCGGAACCTTGGATTTGACCATTTGGTCCGAATAGTCGGCAGTGGAGAATAATATTGCTCGACCTGAGTGCACCAGGTGAGTGACTTGAATTCTTGGAAAATGTGGCGCCATGGTTGAACGGCACGAGCCTACGGGCTGTGTCTGGTACAGTCTCCGGACTGTCTTGTCTTGAACTTGGTGGGTTTGCGGACCCTTGAAAGACACAGAATGTTTGTGAACGGTCTACCAGGCCAACTGGAAATTCGGCCCATTCTTGAAAAGGTTTGGGGCTGTTTGCGAACAATCTGCCAGGCCAACTGGAAATTCGGCTTATTCTTGAAAAGGTCTGGGGCTAGAGCCTGTCTTCTTGTCTTGGTACAGTCTGCGCACTGTCTTGTGCGGTTTTGGACCGCTTGGATTTGGTTCTTGGATCAGTTGTTGGTTGGTGTTCTGTTTGTCCGTTGGGGACAGTGTATGTGTCTTATATTAAGATGCCTTGTCTAAGTAAGTTAGGGTGTTTTGGATGTCGGTGTTGTTCCACTGAAGTTCGATTGGAAGAGACGCAGTCGGCGCCTCCAGAGGGTACCCCAAATTTTGATGTATACATCAAGCATGGCATTGGCCCTATTATGTTTAGCACGTTGTGGAATAAATATACGAGGGACAATGTCGATCTACAGTGGCCGCTTACTGGCACATTTGATGAGCAAAAATTGAATTACTTGCAGGACAAATTGTTCGCCAAAAAGAGCAGACAGTCGATGTTTGATTCTCTGAGAACATGGCAGAAGGAAGCGAAGCAACGACGTATGAGAGCAGAGAAGCAAGCTCGGAGGGGACAGACGTAAACGATAATGCAGAAAGCAGTAGCGTATGAAAGAGAAAAGATCGAGAAAGGCATAGAGAGGAAGTTTCGCTTGCAGAGTGATAAGTGTTATGTGGCTAGGGAGGAAGGTGATGTCTTCGTTGAGGAGTTGTTGGATTCCTGACCCCCACCTCCCTATGCCCCCGAATGACTATATCCCGTAATTCCGACACCTCAGTCTTTGGCCTCTGGTTCTGTTATTCCTATTCTTTCTGTTTCTAGCTCTACTGCTTCAGCCTCGGCTCCGCCCGCTTCTTCCCCACTCTCGCCAGTTACAGGGGCGGGTGCCGTCCGTTCCTCTACTCTGTCTCTTGACCCCGTGCCCGTGGTCACGCCTCCTCTTACTCCTGTGGCACAGTCTTTGAGCATGATGGTACCTGTTTCTTCATCTGCTCTTTCCCCTTTGGGTGTGTTACCTCAGATATCGCGGAATGCCGAGACGCCTGTGCGTGGAGTGCATGAAGTGAATTGGGCTGCGGCACATGAACGCATGGATAAAGTGTTGGTGCGCTCTGCTGTGGGTGATGAGGAAAAGAGAATGGTGGCTGACCAGGCTGCACACTGGGCCCGGAATCTGATTTATAGTGTGGAAGATGTGTGGAGTGTGATGAAAGATTACGAGCCGTTTATACAGCAACATGCTCTTAAGCATATGTTGGCCACGCTGATAGTATTGTGGGAACAGTGTTTTAAGGGTATTGCACTGCAGATAATTTATGACATTCGGGACAGGGTATATACTACAGCTATGGCCCCAAATGAGGTTGTCAGTAATGTGACGACATTGGTGGGTTATCGGGGTAGATTGCTTCAGAAGGTCCCGACAACAGTGTCACAGTTCCCTATGAGGGAAGTTCATCTCATTTACCACCCCGAAATACCAGAGTTGCGAGATGGGAATAATATTATTACTCGCCCACCAGTGGCGGCCCATTTCCAGGAACAGTGGATCTACACTCCTTGGAAGAGGAGTGAGGTAATATTCCTAAAAGGGCAATTACCAGACCCTCGGAAAAATCCGACAGCGTACTATAAAGAATTGACGGAGGCGTCCTCCACCACAGTGATGACATTAGCTGATATAGAGTTGTTTTTCAGTCTGTTGGTACCGATGGATATATATAGACAGGTGCATATGCAGGACCATGTGGTGGAATTGGGTGGAACATGGGATGAGATTAGGGCATGGGATAAGGAGCGCAAGCCCGGTGAGAAGCAGAAAGCGGAGCTATTGGCCTTGCCGAGACGTATTATCACTTACATGCACTCCCTAATCCCGCCAAGACGAGTGGATTGGGACAAGTTGACTGCATGTCGTCAGAAGAAGGATGAAAGTGTGTCCGATTTCTTTACTAGGTTTGAAGGGGTGTTTCTGGATTTTAGTGGTCAGGATCTATCGCTGGAGGGTGGTGTTCGTCTGTTCGTCAACAGGTTTGTCACTAATTTGCTTCCTGAGATTGCGACTAGATTGCAGGCAGCGGAAAGTACTTGGACCACCTCCTCCCCGTCAGTAATATTGAGTATGGCACAGTATTACGAGCATAGGGAGAATGAGGACAAAGAGAAGGTGGAGAAAAAGTCAAAGGAGTTGAAGACGAGGGTGTTGATGCTGCAGGTGGCAAGGGGGAACGGTAGAGGAAGGGGTTTGGGTCCCGCTCCGCGGGGATCCTGGTCGGATCTGAACAGTACATCGGGTGCGCCCGTAGGGTACAACCAATGTGCGTACTGTAAAAAGAAGGGGCATTGGCGAAGTGAGTGTCCGGAGTTGCTGCAGAAAGTTGAGGTCCCGAGATGTAGGGGTTTCAGAGGATGTGATAGAGGAGGAGGTGGCCGCAGAGAGGGTCAGTTTGAGGATGCATCGTATGATCAGCAGAGTAAGAACTATTTTGACGACCATCGGGGAAGGCAGTACTATCATGATGACTATGACATGGATGAAGTGACAGGGATGTCCCACAGCTAGGACAGCCAGGGACAGGGTAAGGGGCCGGTTCCAGTGCCTGTAGATCAGCGGGGACCCTATGTCACTGTGGTTTTACAGGGCACGCCCAAGACGTTCTTACTTGACACGGGTGCTATGAATAGCTCTGTTTCTCGTTCGCTGGTCCCAGGGGCAGCTCTGTCTGGCCGAAACAATGTTTCGGTAGGTTTTTCAGGCATGCTAGTTGTTAGCCCCATTTCCAAACCTCTTGCTTTGACTATAGGTCCCTTTACGGTGGACTCGCCATTTTTGTTAACGACAAATTGTGGGGAAAATTTGATGGGATTGGATTTGTTGAAGAGATTACATGCCACCATCTTTTGTTCTCCGGATGGTGTTTACATGACTGTTGGGCCACAAGTGGCTCCCGCAAAACAATGCTTTGCAAAAGATGCACCCCTCCCTGCAGAGTTCAAGGACGTGCCTCGTAGTTCATGGGCAGCAGGAGACACAGATGTAGGGTTACTCCAGATCCAGCCAGTCTCTATTACGGTTAAGGATAATGCTGTATTGCCACGTACTCCCCAGTATAAGATTTCGCAAGCAGAGAAAGGGCTTTGTTGCAAATAATACAGGATTTGATTAGGTCTGGTGTGGTTGAGGAGACAGTAGCGAATGTGTGTAACAGCCCTATACTTCCGATTCTTAAGAGGGCCCCCTTGGACTCTTCTGATGCTCACCCGGATGTTTATCGCTTTGTAATTGACCTCAGAGCGATCAATAAAATAGTTGTGCCCCAATATTCTGTAGTCCCAGACATTACCACGATATTGACAATGATTCCCCCGTCAGCAAAGTTCTTTTCTGTCATTGATTTTGAAGAATGCTTTCTTTAACATTCCAATTCATACAGATAGCAGATATTTGTTTGGATTCGATTTAGCCGGCAGGAGTTTTAGATTCTGTCGTGCTCCTCAAGGCTATACAGAAAGTCCTAGTATCTATAGTCAAGCTCTAAAGAGTCAATTGGATTCTTTGGTGCTTCCCACCGGTAATGTGCTATGGCAGTACGTGGACGATCTCCTTGTGGCCTCTGATACTGAGGAGGTTGCAGAGACGCCACCGTTAAATTGCTGTTGCATTTGGCACATCATGGCCATAAGGTGTCCCTTTCTAAATTTCAATATTGTCGACAGGAGGTCATCTACTTAGGTCACCTACTGTCAAAGGAGAGTCGCAAGCTAACACCTGAGCGCATAGCTGCTATCACTAATATGCCTGTTCCCAAGACTCAACGTGAAGTGCGCGCATTTATTGGCATTACCTCGTATTGTCGACACTGGATCCCCAATTATTCCTTACTAACAAAACCCCTCCTTTACATAACCACCAAAGAAGTGCATGAACCCCTGCCTTGGACATCTGCATGCCAGCAAGCTTTTGAGCAATTAAAGAATGCGCTTTGCTCTGCTCCTGTGCTTGGTACTCCTGATTACCAGAAGCCTTTTGTGCTTTACGTACATGAGGCAGACGGTTGCGCGCTTTCTGTTCTAACACAGGGCTTTGGTGGTAAGCAAAGACCCTGCGCTTATTTTCCGCAATGCTGGATAACGTAGCCAGAGCGCTACCGAGCTGCCTGAGAGCTGCCGCGGCGGTGGCAGTCTCTATCAGACAATCGGCGGTGCTCGTTCTTGATACTGCTCTCAAGGTAATGGTACCCCATGCTGTGGATACGCTTTTGAATAAGACAAAGACACAGCACCTTACTAGTGCACGTCTGACCGGATATGAACTAACCTTGTTTGCTCCGCACCTTACCATCAAAAGATGTGCCACTCTGAACCCAGCCACGTTACTACCCTTCCCTTCGGCGGGCAATGACACAGATGCACATGATTGTGTATACAGAACGGAAGAGGAAATGAAAGGACGGGTAGACCTGACTGATGCTCCCCTATCTGAACCCCAAGGGGAACTATATGTCGATGGCTCTTGCTTCAAACTACCAAATGGCACCACCACTGCAGCATATGCAATTACAACATTACACACTATAGTTGAGACATCCCGTGTTCCATACCAATCAGCCCAAGCTGCGGAGCTGGTTGCTCTTCTTAGGGCTTGTGAGTTGAGTGAGGGACTGGCTGTCAATATTTATTCTGACAGCCAGTACGCTTTCGTGGTTGCCCATAATTTTGGACACCTCTGGGCGGAGAGAGGATTCTTAACATCACATGGATTACTAATACAGAATGGCCCATTGATACATAGACTCTTGTCAGCTCTAACACTTCCCAAAAGGTTAGCGATAATAAAATGTAGTGCCCACAAAGCAATAACAGATGATGTTGGTAGAGGAAATGCGTTCGCAGACCAAATAGCTAAGGAGACAGCGAGATCGAAGATGAAAAAGATGTTTGTGGCAGGTCCGGTTAGGTGGGTCCCAGACAATGGAATGTTCGAGGATACAGTAGAAAGTGTCAAAGAGATACAAAGTGAGGCAACTCTAGACAAATTGGCAATATGGCAGGAGAGTACAGGGCGTCTGGATGAGAATGGGTGCTGGACTGATAAGTACGAGAAACAGCGATGGATGTTACCTAATGCCTATGTACTTCCTGTGGTTACCATGGCCCATGTCCCAGCCCATATTAGCGCCAAGGGAATATGTAAGGTGTTGGACCCAGTGTGGCAGAATGACAATATTTCCAAGGTTCCAAGAAATCCATCTGGGAACGGTACTCCTACACCCTCTGGTAATTTTGCACCACCTTCCTTCCCTTTCGAGGTCCTCCAGATGGATTTCATCTAAATGGAATGAGTCAACAATTTGAAGTATGTGCTGGTAGTGATTTGTGCATTCAGTAAATGGATTGAAGCTTACCCCACTAAAGAGAATACGGCTATGGCGACAGCGAAGGCACTCCTAAAAGAGTTCTTCCCGCGTTTTGGATTGCCACGTGTGATTTGGAGTGACAACGGAAGTCACTTCAATTCCAAGGTCATCCAACTGGTGTGCGAAGGTTTGCACATCAAGCAGAAGTTTCATACAGCCAACCACCCCCAATCAGCAGGTCTGGTTGAGAAGTACAATGGTACTCTCAAACTGAAGTTAGCAAAGATACAGGAAAGCACAGGATTGCGATGGCCAGATGCGTTGCCCCTGGCCTTGTTATCCACCAGGGTGACGGCACACTCTAGGACAGGGTTGTCACCATATCAAGTAGTGTTTGGTCGCCCTGCCAATATCTGGGCCGTTCCAAGACCAAAGCGCTTCTCTGAAATTGAGCACCCTTTACTTATAGACTATCTGTATGAGTTATCTTCGTTCTCTTCACCAACAGATTCAGGAGACACTGCAGCTGGTACCAGAGGGGCCCGGGCATCAGCTACAGCCCGGAGAATATGTACTAGTCAAGAACTTCCAGAGGAAGAACTGCCTGGAGCCCCGTTGGAAGGGCCCCCTGTTGGTCCTGCTTGCCACCCGAACAGAGGTGAAACTCGACGGCCGGAAACATTGGGTGCATGCCACCCATTGCAAAAGGATACCTCTCCCACTTCCCTACGACGAGTGGGTGCGAGATGGTATTGCTGATCAAGAAGGGGAAAGGGTGCCCCACTTTGTTCCTTTCTCTGATGCCCAGCTAAGGGGGGTGCAGACGGAAGCAGAGAGTGATGCTGCCCAGATTGAGGCGGTCCCTCCAGAGACAAGGGCAGCCCCAGTTTCTCCCCCATCTGATTCACAGGCACCTGAGTCCTCCTGCCTTTCTGAGCCTGAGTTTCAACCCCTTTTTGTTGATGAAACTGTACCTGGAGCTGACAGGTACAATCTGCGCCCACGAAAGAAGGTCAGTGCGCCAGAGGGATAGTTCAGGAGTGAGGGAAGGACTTGAGATTAGGGTATAGGTACTACGTCTGCGGTGACTGCGTCAGCTTAGGGTGAACGAAACTGGTGCACTGCCTGAGACACTGGACAGGATCGTTGAGGGTACTTGCCCAGGAGGGCGGGGCCCTATCCTGCGAGAAGAAGGATTTGTTTCCAGCAAGGTCTGCGATCGTGCGACCCCCACGAGGGAGTGCTTCAAAGAATAATTGTTGATGAACGATAGGAGCTTGCCAGCGAGGCTCTAAAAAGGACGCTGGGTAACTTGTGCCCCTCTGGTCGGTTGTATTTTTGTGGCTCCAGTTCTTAAGGTTTTCTCATGTTCCTATTTGGCCATGCTGTCATGGAAGAAGAACAGCCCCTAGTAGCACTGCCACCATGGCAGGGTGGTCCTGTGTGATAGCTGGTCTATTAAGAGTAAGATAGTAGTGGTAGTGTTCATCCTCATAGTAATGATAACACTGTTTGGAGTAGTATGGTATTTAGAAGAACAGCATCCTGTGCACACCTTAATAGGGACTAACCCGACTTCACCTGAGCATCTGTTCGTTACGTTGCCCCGACATAAACAGAGACATAGACAGACATATGTCAAAAATGCCTTCCTGCAAATGCTTCACCAGGTACACAATACGACGAATGCCACGAATTGTTGGGTGTGTGGGTTACTCCCCTCAGTCATGCACAAGAATGATTTGCTGGTGTCTTTACCACTGTCCTACCTAAGTAGTTGTGAGGCATGGTTCCTGTTGCTTTCCATGGTGTATATACATTATCATACTGATGCCATGAATATGACGGAGTCTGATTATGAGGCAGTGTTGGAATACATAGTAGTACACCAGGCTTATACACCTGGGACAGGAGGAAAGGAGGGTACCTTACATCCACATGCTTGCATGAATGTTTATGAGGGAAACAAGAATGCCACATGACTGCAAAACGAAATGTTGGATTTTCAGGGGTTCAATGTTACCGAATATTTTAAATGTTTCCATGCACGAAATATCACCGAAGATAAAGCCCTGCCCGTACCTGTGGTTCATACAGCAGCTAGTTTCTGTGTCGAAGGATCTGGGAATATTCCAGTGGGTCAGAGCAGTTGCAACTATACCTATCGACTAAATACTACTAGTAGCCCACCTTTGCTCACCACCCCTAATGTATATTTTGTTTGTGGAGAGCAGGCTTACACCTGGCTTCCTAGGAGATGGTCTGGCCGGTGTTATGTCTCTTTCCTTCTACCTCCTGTCTACATTGCACCGTCCAACTATCACAAAGACCACAGGCTGCAGCGGAGAAGTGTATACTTGTCCCGAGTCAGGAGAATTATTGACACAGCAGATATTGATCAAACAGATACTACTCTACAGCAATTCATGGATGCCATGAAGGGTATCGTGCCTTTCTGGGGACCTATGTATAATAGTGTCAGCATTCGTCGCCTCACCAGGGTTGTTGAAGGGGTCATCAACACTACAGCAGGTATACTCACCAACATCACAGCTGAGCTTCAGGCTACAAGACTTGTTGCTCTTCAGAATTGTATGGTTTTAGACGTTATCCTTGCAGATAGGGGTGAAGCTTGTCGTGTCATAGGCAGCAGTTGCTGCGTTTACATCCCAGACCACGCCCCTAACGTATACTCCGCTATACAGGAGTTACACAGGCTTGCATCCGATATTCATCAGGAGAATGGCTCATGGTCCTTGACAGGGTGGTTTTGGGGTCTGATGTCCTCCTGGGGTTGGAAGATACTTCTTTTCCTAGTAGCTATCACAGGTGTCATCTTCACGTGTTGGCTATGTGTCAACTGTCTTCCAGCGTGCGGTACCTATTGTGTGAGTAAACTCACCCCCGCCCCTAAATTGTCAGGCTGTAATGATAAAGTCTCTAATATGATGATGCTGCAGGAACTACAGGATATAATGCAGATAGATGAGGGTATTTTTGAATATTAAAAATATATATTGCACTACGCATGTTGCTTATTTCTTTTGGATATTACTGGCATTATGCATTTCCCATTTTCCCTGCTTAGAATTGTAAAGACCCTACCTACTAGCCAATAAAGCATTTAGCCTCCCCTGCTAAAAGGAGGGTCTGTTAGATTTGAAAATCCCATTCTCGTTATATACTCGTTTTACACTATATTAGGTTAGCAGTGTGCGGCTAAATGAGACACCATTCGTATTCATGTCATGTAACCCACTGAGTTATCCATGCAATGTGCGGGCTTCAGTTAGCGAGTGTGACTCCATTTTGTATTTCGTAATCCCAATTAGGCTGTGTCTGTACCAGGCCTCACTGTTCGTATTGCTTGCCTCAGCAGAACGCTGTATTCAGTTATTATTTTCTCTTTTGCTCAAGGTTGCCTTCTGACTTACTAATGAATAGGCCATTTTGCCCTCGCAAACCTATCTTTGTGTGTTGCTCGGCTCCCACGTTAGGAGCCGCTGAAACCCAGCACGGCAACCTTGAGATAGTGATAACACGTACCCATCTGGCAGGTGGTAGTCCATCCCTCTGTGCCTCCTTTGTTCATGTTCGGCCTAAGCTGGTAACTTTCCATTGTGGGCGTATTTAGGAGACCTTTGGGAGGAATGATTAGGCGTTCCCGACTGTTGGGGGCCAGTCCCTCGCAGACATCTTAGGGTGCAGGTCAGATTGGACTCCTCTGCAGAGTATTGGTAATAAACGATTGTTTTGTTTTCTCTACTGTCTGACCGACTCTTCATTTTGGGGAAGGCTATAAGGTGGTTGTAGGAAACCCGGGTGACCCTTTTCGGGTCACTTCCTTCACCCTAGAACCATTTCTTACTAAAATTAAACTACATTCTCTGTCCCTGGTTTTCAACGTGATTCTCATCACATAAAGAGCACGGCATATGCTGATGATATTCTCCTTTTTATCTCCAGCCCTGAAATTTCATTACCAGCCATTTCTCACGAAATTCTCACTTTTCCCAGGTTTCCAGTTATAAAATTAATTTTGATAAGACTGCAATCATACCTTTAAATAGACTCTGTACTAAACACTCATTTTCCTCCTCTGGTTTCACTTGGACTTCAACTAAAATTAAGAATCTTGGAATATGGTTCTCTAACTCTCTTGCTACCTCTGTTTCCCTAAATCTTAAAGACCTTCTTCTTAAAATGTAAGCCTTACTCCCTTCTTGGTCAGCTCTTTTTCTTTCTTGGTGGGGTCATTTAGACTCATTTAAAATGATTTCACCCATAATTCTATATACCTTATCCATGATCTCTGTTCATATAACCCAGTTCTACTTAAAAGAAATTGCCTCTCTTTTAACAACATTTTTATGGAACAAGAAAAAAGTTTGTATTTCTTTATCCCATCTCAAAACCTTCAATTCGGAAGGAGGTGTTATCTTTCTCAACTTTCAACAATATCACAAGACTTTTGGTCTCCGTCTGGCTGCCTTTTGTTTATTAAAATCACAACCCTCTTCTTCACCTATTTGAGAATTTTTTTATTTTTCCCTCGTCTTTTCAAGAATATTTATCTCACTCTTCCACTCCTGCATATTTATCCGCTCCAGTTTTCAAGCACGTTCCCCATTTACTTCCTCCCTCTTCCTTCATCTCTTCTTACCCATACTAGTTTTCTTCACATGTTCATCTGGTACAATAACTTTATCAAAGTTTGTACCAGACTTATCTTTTGGAAAGCAAGGAGGACTAAAGGCATAATCTGGGTCGGAGATCTTTTCCTTTATAATAACCCAATCTCTTTTCCTCAACTTCAACAAAAATGTAACTGTCCCTTCTCCTTCCATCTCAAATCCTCCATTCATATCAACATTTTGTTAGATATTTTTTTTATCAATTTACCTGATAACACTTCTGCAGTTCTGACACCCCCGATACTTCGTATTTGAAATACATTACCAAAACATTCACTTATTCATAATCCTTAATGATTGCACCTCCTTTTCGTCCCAAATCCCATAGAGAACTTCTGTGGTAAGCTGACTTAGGTTGCTCATGGCTCTCCTGCCTTTGGAACATATTATACCTTACTCTTCACAAAACATCTAGAACTGCTACTCTTACTCAAACACTATTTCATCTATATTAGACTTCACTTTACCCCACTCTCTTTTTCCAGTTTCTCTCTCACTCCTGATGCCCCATGTTGGCCATGTTCCTGCTTACATAGTAACATTAAACACATGTTGTTCTACTTTCCGACCACCTTAAGGTTTTGGCATGATGTCCGGGACAAATCAATTGTATTTGTCATACCTCATTTCCATTTAATATTTTATCAAATTTTATAGGCTTCTTATACAATTGTAGTCATCTCTCTCACTATGATAAAAAAAACTGCTTGACCTTTTGCTAGCTATTATCAACAGATCACTGCAAATTGGAAAGATACATCCAAAATCCATCCAAAATCTGTACCAAAGCATGGTGGGACGCTGTTTGTTATCATCATCGGCTAGACAGATCATAGATAATTTCCACCCTTGGGACTCACAATAGAGACCTTATTTAGCATTCTCTCACTATGTATTTAAACACAGTTAGCGCTTTATCTGATATCAATCCTACTTCCAATCCTGCTACTTTTAAAACCCCCTTAAATGTTTTACCTTCCTTAGCTAATTTCCATCATCTCATTCATTTTTTCCTTGTTTTTTCCCTTATGTCACTCATATTTCATTGTTTATAATCCTTTCTGTATCACTGTTTTATTGTATCTTTGACTGACCAGATTTACACTAACTTATATTACCCATCTACTATCCCTCCATCCCCATTCCGAAAGAAAAACTTAACCATAATGAGCTTATTTATTACCTTTTTTCTGATTGTTAAATTCTCACTATTATGAATGCATTTATTTACAACTTTGTATGTTTAATTTTATTGAATATGCTTATTTCAACATTTGTTCTTGGTTCTACTTATTTATCTCATTTACAGTTTTGTATATATTACATTCCTCAATAAAGCTTTTAAAACCTCAAAACTACAAGCCTCCATGGAGTACAGTGTCTTATTTTTGCAGCACATGAATATGTACTGGATTGTACATCAGTTATCTCAGGTGCAACACTTGCTCCCCAGTTGCATGGAAGTTACACCATGGGTGAGCTTGGAAAGAGCTCAGAAGTCACTTAAACTATTTAGGTGTCGACTAAATATTTTAGGCAAAGGCACCTTTATGGGGTAACAGTGACATTCGTGTGAGGAATTCTGCCATTTCTTGATTCAATTTAGAAAAATAGGGGAATTCATACTACTGATCACAT
Source organism: Calotriton arnoldi (assembly GCA_963921515.1). Classification (NCBI taxonomy): domain Eukaryota; kingdom Metazoa; phylum Chordata; class Amphibia; order Caudata; family Salamandridae; genus Calotriton; species Calotriton arnoldi. The sequence goes on along the minus strand of CAWUFW010000495.1, from coordinate 3,026,027 downwards.
GATCTCAGAAAGGATCTTTAAATCTTTGCTAACTTACAACTTGAATTTGGACTGCTCGACTCCCAGTTCTGACAGTTCTAACAGACGCCTGCTTGCCTTAGAAAGTTATTATGCCCAGCTCCTGTGACTTTGAAACAGTCAGCAAGTCGCTTATACTTGATCACATGGGGTTCACACAGAGAAAGTTGTTTTGGAACTATTTAGCATCCTTATGGACCATTTGTTTACTCAAGTCACAGACGGGGACCTTAGAGGATTGCGAGTACTCCAATTATTGGTCCAATTCACAGACATATATTGTTGTTATCTGCTTACCCTCCAAGATAAAAAATAGGGGAAACTAGATTGAAGTTACTTTAAAATCCTGCACCAGTGGCTGAGCTCATCATCTCACTGCTGGAGGTGTGCCCTGTACGTTAGTGTGATCATTCACATTCTTTGGGATTGCCAGAAGCTGAATCATTATTGGGATCACATTTGGGATGGGATAAAGGCAGAAAAAGGAATATGGTGGCCAGGGTAAAGGCTGCACTTCTACACGATACGTCAGGTGACCCTGAATTTATACACAAGTGCCACAGGTGGTTTTCAACTGCTGTAGAAGTGGTGAAAATTGGAATATCAAGATTCTGGAAAACAGATACTGTACCAACCTATAACTCTTGGATGCACCATATGTTCATTATGGCTGTAACCAACAACGACTCTTCTAAGCCCAAACAATCAATTACTGATTAGACCAACTTTTACATTTATGCTGGGAGGGCCCCAGGGGATGCGGTCCCCGAAATCGGCCCTGGGAGAGGGGCTGCGTGCCCACTCCTGATCTACAAAAACGCCAGGCTCCAGGAGATGGGGTCCCCAGGGCTGAAATATGGCCTGGGAAGGGGGCCACGTCCCCCTTTCCTAAAAAATTGTGATTGGCCCCGGGGATGGGGTCACCTCACAAGTTGGCAGCCTCTTGGTGGATTGGCCGACCAGGCCCTAAGGTCAACCCCGCCAGGCACAGCTGAAGGCTGTGAGCGGCGTAGGTTTCGCTGCATGCGGGGTGTTGCCTGCAGGGCTTGGTCCCAGCCCAGACCCTGCGGCAAAACCCCTGTTGCATTAAAAAAAACATAGAAATTCACTGAAAAGAACAAAGGTTACGGGGCCGTAACCTTTGGTTTTGTAAAGAAACTATAATTCGTGCTCTAAGGTAACTATAACTTGTGTCCTTGCCGTGCACTGCCAATTACCCCACATATTACATCACTCATGACATCTTCTATGACATCACTGATAATATCAGTGGAACATTTGCTGTAAACTTATTGATGAGGAAACTGTGCACGGTGGGGTGGCCCGAGTTATAGTACCTTAGGGCATGAGTTATAGTTTCTTGACATAAATCTATCTATAACTGCTGAATTTCTATGGTTTTGTGTGTGTAAATTCTGAACCTTACTATAACGTCTCTGTAACCTGGCGGTCACCAGTAGGTAGCTATAGTAAGAACCATGTTTCCATAGAAAAAGCGTTTATTGACTTGCCTATTTCATTGGCACCATTTAATGAATCTTCACGACATTTTCCAAAACCATTGCCCTGGTGATTCTTGTTGTGCATGGAAAGTTTCTGGGTGATCTGTCAATTTGGGGCCAAGAAAAAGGGGGTCAAAAAAAGATATGTTTCCCATGTTTATTCCCATAGGACCTTTAGTTGAAGCTGCAGCCCGAAGCACTGGACGGAACTGCACCAAATTTGGCACAAAAGTAGACTTGGTTACGCAGATCACTCTTTGGTGTAAATCCGTTCAGTAATTGTTTAGAAATTAAAAAAACGTTGTTAGTGATATCTGTGGCCATGATGACTTCACGAAAAAAGACGAGCTCGTGCAGGGAAATGTAGCGCTCTGATAGGCTGCCAAAAGTTCAACCAGGAAGTGTTAGCAGCCATCTTGGGACTCGGCTCTAGCCGAGTTCCACAAAAAAGAAAAGGGGGCAGGGTAGGAATACCCTGACCTCCTAAAGTTGGTACGGGGGTCCCAGACAGACACCGCAAGGCCAAAAAACCTTTTAAATAAAATACAATTGCTGCAAATTCACAATATTTGAGAATTTGTCAGAAAAATTAAAAAAAAACACAAGCCCAGGCTCCCACTTTTGTTTTTAATTAACCCCCAGGTGAGCGAGGCCCTGGGGACATGCCAATGAAATAGGAGAGATGCACATGGGGCCCCTCTCCTAGGGCTTATGAAAGCCCTAAGGACCGCCACCTCCCCGGGGCAAATGTTTATAATAATGTGGGGGGGGCCCACACAGCCCCCCCACAGCCCGGGTGACTGCCACCTACCTGGGGCACTTAACAACATGTAGCCCACCTGCGCTCTGGGGACCACCACCTCCCTGGGGCAAATGATAGTGACATAATACGGGATGGGCCTGTGCACCCCCCCCCCACAGCCCCAGGGACCACCACCTCCATCCACGGCCCATGCAGGTAACAACAGTGGGGCGGTGAGGCCGGGTGGGTGGGGATTCCAACCGACGGTGATGAGGGAAAATGTATTATTTATTTAATTTTCCCTCGGCATCGTCCCCCGAAATCCCCCCCACCCAGCCCCACCGATGTTACCTGCAAGGACGGCGGCTGACCACCTCCCCAGGGCAAAACTTTAAATTAATGGGGAGGGCCTTACAGCCTCCCCCACAGCACCGGGAACCACCACCTAATTAATGAGACCGCAACCTCCCCAGGGCTAATTATAAGATGGATGCAGGGGGCCCACATGCCCCCCCCAGCCCAGGGACTGCCATCTCCCCGGGGCTAAAATACATTAATGTAGGGAATCTGTCGGGGACCCTCGGGGACCCCCACCTCACAGGGGCTACATTTCTATGATGGAGGGGGGCCGCACTTGAGGAGCCATGGATGGCCCTTGGGACCACCACTCCCCAGGGCCGGCTACTGCTAACTCCCAAGGTACCCACCCTCGGGAGGTAGCTGTTTGCTTTTGCTTGGTGGGAGCTGAAAGCAAATATTATTCCGCTTTCAGCAAGCCGGAGACAAGCCATAGCTGTCAAACAGCTCTGGCTTGCCGAAAGCGGAGTTTACATCTGTTTCTCTGCACGCAAATATGCGTGCAGAGAAACAGATGAAAACATTGCTCTGCATTTTGAGCAGCCCCCCGTCTGTCACAGCATTGCTGGCTCCCGCAGGAGGCGGGGAGCTGGCTGGGACCACAGGGGCCTTGATGTTCCCCCCGTGGTCCCCACAACAGGTCACTGGGTGCTCAAACCCAGAATAAAGAGGCTGGTCCCCGTGGGGTGGGGTCCCCTGGGCCAAAATCAGCACGGGAGGGGGGCCCCGAAACCCCCTCCCCATAGTGTAATGGCCGAGCCCCGGGACATGGGGTCCTCAGGGCCGAAATCAGCCTGGGGTGTGGGGCCGCTTTGTATTTTATGGCGAGAGGAGCCATCCAGTGGCCCCTGGGACCCAATTACATGGAGCCAATGGCAGCAGTTTCCTGGGAACTCCAACTCCCAGACAATGCAGTTCTATGCCTGCAAGAGCATGGGCAGGGAGAACTTACACTTCATGCCCACACACGCGCTGGCAGGGAACACAGGTGTGCCCCTGCCCGGTGGGAGTAGAGAAAAGCGGCTCCCGCCGAGCTGGAGCAAACCACTACAGCCGGCTTCTGTCGCACTGCAAAGGGTGCAGGCTGAGGAGTCTGAAGAGGCCATGGGGCCCTGGGGCTCCTCCATGGCCCTATGACTCAGAATTGCTGTTGGTGGCCTGTGTGGGCACCAGGGCACCCTCAGCATATTAAGTGTTGTGGCCCTGGGATTTGGGGTCCCCGAGGCCTGATAATGGCTTGGGAATGAAGGTTACTCGCCCCCAATAGGGGATGGGGTCCCTGGGTCCACTGAAAGGCTTGAGGATGTGGGCCACACACCACCCTCCCCTAATAATGAATGCGGCCAGGGGAATGGAGTCCTCTGGGCCACTACAAGACTCAAGGGAGGGAGACCATGCATTCTCCTCCCCTAAAGATCCCCCAAGGCCCTGACCCACCCAGCTTTAGTTTTTTTTTTTTTTAAAAGGGCAGGAGCCCACTTTTGTTTTTTTTACTAAATTTGACTGCGGATCCTTTGTGGTAAAATTAAAAAAATAAAAGCTTATGGCCCCAGGGAGGGATCCCTCCCCTTCCCTTCATATGAATTGTTACACTTATTTTCAGAATAGGGCACTGAGAGGCATATGTACAAGGAGTTAACACCCCCCTTTGTGTCAATTTTTTGACGCAACGGCAACTTTTTTGTTTATTGCCGTATTTACAAGTTGCGGCTAACTGCAGTTAGCTGCAGGTTTCTGGCGTAAACGTGCATTTTTAGGATTGCCACTTCTGTTAGCGGGACTTAACATAAATGAGATGCAAGGTGGGCGTTCCTGTGTAAAAATTGCCCCTAACCCCACTTTGCGATATTTACAATGATTTATCGGTCTGGCAATACTTTAAAAAAACTGCTGCTAAGGCAAGTTAGCGGCTGGTTTTTAAGACCAGAAAAAAGCAGGTCTAAAAAATAGTGCAAACACACCTGTACATAAGGGAGACTAACCCAGACCATCATTTGCTTACCTAATGATGCCATGGAGGTACTACTCTTGTAGCTTGGAGCCCCAAGAAGACCACAACCACCACCACCGCCACCAGTACCACTACAGAGGCAGCGCCAAAGACGAGAGCAAGTCTACCGCCAACGCATCACCCTGATAGACCTCCGGCCAGAGGATGTGATAGCCCACTACAGGCTGAAAAGGACCTCCATCTTACGCATACTCACACAGATAGGGCCAAGGCTGCAGGCACCATCACAGCGCTGCACAAACATCCCTCTACAGACAATGCTACTTGCAGTGCTGCACATGTTGTCCTTTGGTACCTTCCACCCAATTACTGCCAGAGTGGGTGGAGTCTTACAGTCAGCCTTCTCCAGGTTCCTCCTAAATGTCTTGGATGCCAGTATCAGCCTGACGCCACAGCACCTACACTTCCCCAACACTGCACAGGAACAACTTGACAATAAGCAAGGCTTCTATGACATTGCTGGGTTTCCGCATGTGTTGGGGGCAATTGACTGCGCCCATGTTCTACTTGTGCCTCCTGCGGACACTGCACATATATACAGGAACAGTAAGCATACACACTCAATGAACGTTCAGGCAATTGTGGACCACCTGGGCCTGTTCATCAATGTTGCTGCTAAGTTCCCTGGGAGTGTGCATGACTCCTACATCTTTCGCCAATCGATCATCAACCAGCGGTTTGAGAACGGCACATATGGAAATGGACTGCTTATTGGTAAGTACAAACTGAACACACCACACACCTCAAGTACACAAGCATGTAGCTCAAATATGAGAGAAATCATATGTAGCCAATGTAATACGACATACCTTGAAACAGGTCCAACCAATATACACAAGCACACAATGCAAAATAATCAAGACATATGTAAGACAGCCCAACAAGGGAGTAGCCCAAAAAATCTCACACAAACCACTATGGCACCATTGGAATATAGATTTTGCAGAACTCCTCAGACAAAAATGAAAATAATCAATGCAGTACATGACACAGAACATATGCTTCTGCTGTGCTACATACAGCTTGAAATCAGCACATGTACCATATGTACAACAAGATGACAGATCACCCTTCTCTCACTTGTGATAGCGCACAATTAGCTGACATGCAAAAACACAGTCAGCCATGCACCATGAAGCGGGTGTACCTACATCATGGGTCTGCAACTAGTGCTGCATTAAGGGAGCACCAACTGCAAACAAATAATCCCCAAATGTGTTTAAACATCAGTGTGTATTGTCACAGAATGGAGCATGCATAGGAAGAGCATAAAAACCATCCAAATCACATTCTCACCACATGTCATGCATCCACATGACTCACCTGGTGAGGAGTAGTAATCTGATGCACAAAATCAGAAATCATAATGTGTGTCGATTGGGAACAGACACACACATTGCAAAATTGATGTGTATTACCCCAACATGCATACATGCAGAGTCAGAGTCAACTATGCACAAGTACATCAATGCATATGTATGTTGTCTTCACATGTCCCAGTAAGTCAAGTGCACCAGGTAGCAGTGCCACTGTCACTTAGACCATGACCCACCTTGGAGGCAAGGTGGATGTAAAGAGCCCACAAAGAGTTCAACGTTTAGCATACAAGGATTTTCACTCTCAGCTACCCTCAGCACAATCACTCCCAATGAGGTACCTAGTTGATGTTCCAACATAGTAATCATCAAAAAGTCAAGGTGGATGCTTACACAACAAGTCCTATGCACACGCATGTGAATAAAAAACAGTACAACACAATTTCTGTTGATCAAGGACAAAGACAATGGTGTCCTTTTTATAATGTTCGCTTTTAATGTTGTGTTTCTTAGCAAGCCAGCCAACACGTGTTTCGTCAATAGGGTGTTAAACCCTTGACTTCTTCAGGGCTGGAAACAACATGGAGAACAACGTGTGTCACAAATATGTTTTCTAGATGAAAAGCAGTACAAAAAAACACCTTCAGAGATGATTACATTCAAAGGTGTACCAGGGATGTTCCTGGCAGTGGAGAGAAGCACAAAGGTTCAAAATTAGGTTTGTAAAAGAGTTTTAGAAAAGGGACAAACGTGAACCATAAGAGCCCTTGTGGTGACATCGTGAAATGGTCCTAATAGTGCAGGTGAATGAAGGAAAGCCTAGTCAGTGGTAAGTGAAAGTCTATATTATAAGTACGGGATCATAAGTAAAATCAAGATTGCGACGTGTCTCCCAAGTCTAAATATAACGCATACATAAGTGAGGTGCAGTGAAATCCGGATTCTACCACACGCTTAATTGTGAAAATTGTGCAACAGCCTACCTGTTACGAGGCAAGTGGATTTTTAGACCTGAAATGAAAGGTAGGCGCTCTAGTCAAAACCAATATCCTATGTGTAAATAAACATGGATATTCAAGCTACAAACTGAATACATAAGGCAGGCGCTAATGTTCAAGCTCACCTTGAAACCGGTGATACTTCCGACCCGGTAGGTCATAAATATTCCACAGTGCCGGTCTTAGTGTGAATCCTTATCATTTCTGTAATGTGAGTCTGTGAAATAACAGCTCACATGAGTAATCAGTGTGTGAGAAGTTCCACAACAGTCCAGTAACCAAACACTGTCTATTTTCCAATACTGACAAAATGGTATCATTATCACTCTTAATTACACAACATAACCACTGTAGAAAACGATGACTTATCTCCCTCGTGCCCAAATACTTTATTACCTCAGCTCAGGGTATCAAGTGCTATTCTAAGCCAAATCCATCGCACAGCCGAGTGCGGCACCTTAATTCTCAGATTCAAAATTGGTCAAGCCACAGTGTGGCAGTTTCAGTTCAGTGAGTACGGCATAATAAGCCGTTGGTTGGTCTACAAAAGCAAAGAAAGAAAGAAAGAAACCCAAATTAATTACGGTTTCTGGCACCGCATTCTATCGTGTCAATAAAACGATAGAGTAACTGGAGTAAAAGAAATTTCCCCTGTTTCTTACCTGTAGCGAGTACGCCCGACTCTCCTCGTGTCTCCGGGATTACGTTTCAACCGGATACGGTAGAAAACTTAACCCGGAAGCGTATTAATACTACCTCTAGATGCGTAAAGACTAGACCGTAAACCTTTGGTCTGGTGTTAGATGACCTCAAAAGCATCACGTTCGAAATGTGGTGTCAGCCGTGGTATAGCATGCATTGCGTGCATTCTTCGGGCTTATGTATAGATATCGTGTGTTTCTAAAAGCAAAGTTGCTGACAGAAATTGTTAGAGGAAAACGGAGATTGAAGGTATAGAAGCATATGGTAGAAAAGAAGATATGATTTATATACAATGCTCAATAAACGTAACCCTGACTTATGCTTTGTGTATGTCAGCCATCATAAATACAGTTAATGCAATCAAGTATATACGTAAATACAAGTTAGTATTGGAGGGTGTTTCAGGGATATATGAACATTTTTATAAATTCATGCGTGTATTTCTAAATTTTAAACGTGGACAGAAGTAAGTAAGATGTAGGAGATTGAAATTGTGGACGTATGCAGTACAAGGGAGATGAAGGTGTACAGACAAGCTTGATAAATCCGTTGTTGACTGCTGTCTTATCCTGTGTAGAGTGTCATGAAATAAATACGGCAGCGCAGGTTGATATTTAGAGGACATTACAGGAGAATGAAAACAGTAATGAACAGCTATTCGAGCTGATACAGTAATCACATGCCTGCTAATTATAGTGCATTCATCATGTCCTACACTTAAGTTGTTAAACATTTCTAAGGAAGCACGTATATGCATGCACCATTCTATATATTGAACCGTGTCAGATACTGTAGAATAAACAGTGTAAAAATTGTCAAGAGTAGGTACATTTGAGCCTATCAAAATTATTCATCATATGCTAGTAGTTTCAAGACATTACAAATCTCGGACACTTGACATACATAATCGTTTTGCTTATTTCTTAAATTAGACACATGGTCTGTGTAGTTGTATCTATATATCAACCAAGTTCCGGTGTGCTGTTACGTAAGGTTATGTGGAACAGAAAACTTAGGGCCACGACATAGTATTATCTTAGGAACAAGACTCAATACATGAAATCGCGTGTGTCCTGACAAGGCATAGAACAATAATTGAGAATTCTTAGTAAGACAAAATTGAGACTTGCATATTTGTAGGTACAGTGCTGCTTTCAATTGCCTAGGAAATAATGCATCTCTCGATCACTGTTGAGAGCTTGTTCGAATGTTCTCAAACGCATTATCCAAATAGCCTCGGACCTTCTGAGTCGTAATTCCCTGTTCCCTCCCCTAGGGCTGGGTTCTATCATGTCAGTTCCATAAAAGAAAAATTGTTTGTGTGGACCTTGGGAGGGACATTCCCACACATGTAATGCCATTAGGTATCTGGGGTCCTGTTGTTTTACAGCCCGAGCGTGCTCCCCAATTCTTCCTCTCAGGGGCCTAAACATAGTAATCATCAAAAAGTCAAGGTGGATGCTTAATCAGGCACATGTGCCAATGGTGCACCCTCTACAATATCTGCACAGGAGACGTTCTGTTTGTGCAACAGGCCTGTAAAGAAACTATCATTTACTTTTTCAGTGACCCATACATCCTGACAGTCACAACATGGAGGTAATACACAGGACATGGACAATGACAACATGGTGATGTGTAGGCTGTCAAGTATAGGCAAGTTAATTTCAGTGATGCTGGTAAATTGTCGGAAACTCCACATGACAAACCAGAAAGCACAAAGTTGCACGATGCACACACACCTAAAAAGCCACTCTGCAAGCACAGCAGGCACAAATACCAATGGACACATATCTCTTTAATCTGTTTCAGGTGATCAAGGATATGCACTCTCGCCATGACTGATGACGCCCATCAAAGTGACCCACACACAGGCAGAGAGAGACTAAAACGTTGCACTGGAACGCACAAGGGCCATTGTTGAACGGACATTTGGAGTCCTCAAATCCAGGTTCCGGTGCCTAGACATATCGGGGGGCAGACTCCTGGAATATAGCCTTATTCATCGCATGCGTTGTAAACGCATGCGATTACAACGCGGTCGTTACAACGGCCTCATCGTTACATGGCAGTACCATTACAACGCAAGTTGTTACAACAACTTGCTCTAGGGGGCATGCTGGACTTAGGAATAGTATAATTTACTATTCCAACTCCAGTGTGTGCAACAGTAGGGAAGGTGTTGGAATAGTAAATTATACTATTCCTTAGTTTAGAGCGCCCCCTAGAGCAAGTCGTTGTAACGACTTGCGCTGTAATGGTACTGCGATGTAACAACGCGGTCGTTGTAACAACCGCATTGTAATCACATGCGTTGTAATGCATGCAATGTGATGGCTGTTTCCCGACTCCTGTACAGTCCTGAACATGTTATCAAGATCATAATAGCATGTTGCACAATATTTGTGTATGCACATACACGCCATTGGATGAAGACCAGGAGGAGCAGGACAATCCAGCAGATGTCCAGGACGAAGAGGCAGATGCTAGACACACCACAGCTTCTGCTGCTGGAACAGCAAGAAGGGATCAAATCAACAGAATTTCTTTTACATAATCACAATAAACAAATATCCCATCACATGGATTTTTCTATTAAAAACCCAACAAATGTCAATTACCAAACTACAATATCACTACACAAAAGTCTTGTATCCATGTGTTATTTCTTCAGAAGTTCATATATCTGTTAAGTGAAAGGTAACTAAAAAAATGTGCCACACAGCTATCACATATAGCAGTGGACAGAACATCAATCAAATGAAGATTGGGGTTGTTACAATGTATTGGGCATATGAGCAAATCAATGTGTCTGGTCCCTCAGTGAAAATCAATATGTGTGTGTTGTGTCATCCCTGGAGCACAAACATGTCTGATGATATACAAGAGTGTAGTACAACAAACACTGTAGTCTGATGCGTCATTGTAGCTGTGCCCACATAGCTAGAAACCATCATAATATGTACAATCCAACATATATGTGAATCCAGTGGCACATGAACAAAGGTGAGTGACAACAGTATCAAATATACATTGCAGATCTGTACTGCATCCACTTCTGGGTGTGGAGGATGAAGTTACAGATGATAGTACAGATACAATAACTGGTGTGTCAATACAGTTCTGGGAATGCCTCAAACACCAAGCACACACAGCGAAACAACAAATGAAATCGAGAATATCTCAAAAGCTGACACATGTGCCATTGTAACGATCAATAGTCACATGACATGCAACATTCACTGTGCATGTACCGTTCTACAACACAGCAATGATCTGTCAATGCTATAGTCACATGAGCACAAACAATGACATAAATGCCAGACATGGGACAAATTGCTAGACAGCTGCACACAACAACGTGTATGTAGGACCATGTACCTGCCAAGGCAATGTCAATGATGTGTGTATGTCACATGCACCACAACAAGCTTGCCTCATGGCAATGAAGGGGTAGAATGGGTTACATCCTCTTCCAAGAACTCTAGCTGTGTGTTCACACACCCAAAACAGAGAACAAACATGCTCCAGGGAATACAATCATTACAGCAATAACATCCCAACAACATGCAACATATGACAACAGGAATGGACATTGTTTGGGGTCATACAGTCATGAAATGATTCATCATAGCCCCCAGAAGGCGCACCACCTAGATCTGGATTATGACTGCATGTTCACACAGGCACAGGCACAGTCCAACACAAAGACAAGCATACTTCTAAGAAGAAATTTTAATGTCACACAATGTTGCATCTCTCAAGCAATGTACAAAATCTCATCATGAAATGGTGTTGTGCAAGCTGGCCAGCTATCATGTATGATTCATGTAACAGTACAGTGTGGACACCAAGACACTCCACCACCATCAGGAGTATGCCTGACATAAATATCTGTCCCAATATCATCCAGGTAAATCCAACATACAACAAAGTGCTCCCTAACATGTGTTGATTATAGGCTGCACCACATGTTTGCCTCATAAATGGCAATTTTGGCAAGCAGATCACATGTCCCATATCGTCCATGGAAAACTGTTAGGTACAAGCAGTCTTTTTCCGGATAATGTGCAGATACAACCCCTGGCCCTCCTCTGCTTCACACCCAACCACTTCCAACAACTCAATACTACAGCAGGCGTCAATACACAATACTCTCTCTGACTCACTGACTCAGCCAGCATAATCCTTGGTGAGTACAGATAATACAATCCAAGGTACAGCATGGTACGCAAACTATGCATTTTAAAATACTGATACAGGGGACGCAAGTGGACACTCTAATTTGCCTAATCACATGTCCCCTGCATCATAAGTTTTGTAGAGCAGATGGGCCTCATCCTCGACAGTGACGGACAGCGCAACCTACTCTTGCTTAATGACGTTGAGAGGACATTCAAAGAGATAGGATGTCTACCCTGTTACATCAGTGTACTCATGGTGTGTGTCCTGCAATGCACACTAACATTTGTACATTACCAGTAGCACCTTCAATGATCAACAAAACAAGTTTCACCATGCATACTTCGCATGTCAGTGATGTTAAAACAATAACATGACAACCCTTGCCATCAGGTAATGTTCATTGCTCACGTAAGAATGGCAAGAAAATGGGCCCACCATATCACGCACAACGCAGGCATTGTCATCCCTGTCAGTCGGCTGTAACTCATCAGTATCTGTGTCTAGACACCAGGGTCTCATACAAAGGCACAGCATGATCTTCAGGCCATGTGGACTGCTTGTGCTTACAGGCATCGTTAGGTTTGCTGTTGCACGGACTGTGACATGCAAAGTGCTGCCTTGCCATTCCAAAGTACCAATGACATGTTCACATGTGAATCTGGGTCTTCAACATGCTTGTACATGGCTGAGTGGGGCATGTAGAGCTATGCATAATTTTGAGGTTTTAGGTCCTTTATGATATCTGTTACACACATTTAATTATGCATTATCTGAGCTGTCCCTGTAAGATGTTGTAGCCCATAGGGTACTAATAATATGTGTAGACACAACACCAAAACTAGGTTACAATGGTATCTGTCCAGTCATAACATAATTTACCATACCAGCTAATATTTGCTCATTGCTGACATGCTGGACTTATCTAGTGATGTTGTGTGCACAAGAACATACTCACACCATGTAACGTCTTGGCTAGCATTTTTGATAATGTTGACAATAGAGATGGTCATTGCACACATAGACTATAGACCATGTCATGCATATTACAGTATGAAATGCATAGATATTTCTTGTGAAAATTAAGCAATGAGTGCCATAGAACAGGCTGTCATCAATGTCCCCCTCTGTGTCTCCAGCTATTCATATACTCCAATGTGAATGTGCAGTCATAGCTGTGTATTGCATGCTGCTTTGCAAATATCATAGACAAGTAGTGACTGCCTGTTGGTCAAGTATATTTGTGTAGCAAGACCATCGAACTGGCACAGACATCACAGCAATGTGTGATGTAAGAGGCTCACATGTAGTGACACATACCACCAATGCCAACCCTAATGTGTGACACTGTGGCATGTGTCTACGTACACACATGACCAGTCATGAACAGACATTAATGTGAGTAAATAGTGCCTCCTAATAGCTCAGGACGACTCATACCCGTACAGTACAGATACACTACACAAAAGTACAACACAGATCACATCACAAATACATATTGTGCTGTTAGTTCAGACAAATCTTATGAAATGGTACATATACGGATCAAGTATCAATAAGATTTTTAAAAAAACAATGCAAATCCACGATTGTGGTAATATTTTTCATATCCGGCACGAAAAATACTTGCAAAATACATATATACACATGAAATCTTCCAGCTCACCCCTAGGCATGTGTAATTTCGTCGCAAACCATGAAAACGGGCAGGAAATGATGTCAGTCTGCATCCTGTCCCATGGAGGAGTACAGTACACTTTCACTTTCTCTTTCAGCCACACTGTTACTGTCTTTTGAGAGTTGTGGAGGTGTTGGAAGGTGTCTGCTGGTCTTGGTGTTTTGGAGCGAGTTCTGTGTGCAGTGTACTGTCCATACTGTCCTTGTTGAGTCCTGTGTCTCTGTCCATACGTGTTTTTTGCGACTGTACGTCTCTGGGGTATCTTTGTAAATTTCCATAGTTATTAGGGGAAATTGTGTTTTATTTTTTGTTTGCCTGGGGTCAACATTGTATTTGGGGATGCTGGGTCAGGGTAGGGAGGGCAGGATGTCAGAAGGGGCCTTGGGGCCCCTCCTCTGACTTGTTAAATTTTACCTGCCCAAGATGGTAGAGGCTGGGGGACGTATTCTACAGGGATGCAATGTGAAAGTCCAGAAAGTGAGATGGGAGCACATCCGGAAGAAGATGCTCAACATGTTTGGTGTGGGCAGAACTGTCCAGTAGTGGAAGCACCGGTGGCAGGACTGTGTTGGCCGTGAGGGGGACCTAATGGATCCCCTTGGATTCATCGTCGGCAGGTAAGGTGGTAAGTACATGACCAATATCGTATCACATCAGAGGATGAATGCACAGAACACTAATTAGGTTGAGCACAACATATATGCACCCATCATGGAAATTTCCATATGGCAAAAATGCATGCCTGTCATGATACACTGGGCCACCCCTACATGCTTTGATATTGGTACACTTCACATGATCGACTGGCTGACAAGCTCTGTGAGATACATAATGTGGATCACCAACATTTCAAAGCTTGTGATACACCTGTGCATAGTTGAAAAACAGATTTGACCTACAAACGTCACGTCTATCGAGGTGCGAGAGTAAATTCGTCATTCATGAAGCTGTGGGACTGGTCGTAGTATGTGACGTCACTCAGACCGTGGCAGGGATGTCCATTAGGCCACAAGAGTGAAATTGATATGTGTTGCGGGTAAGACAGGCTCAGCAGATTGCAACATGTATTTAAAGTGGCACCACACCTGACTATTACAGTGAATGAAATTGTATCATGAAGCCATCAATGATGTACGTGAGTTTTGCAAAATGTGATGTCAATGACATTAATTGTACTTTCCATATTTTTTCCGCAGCTGGAAGACCCTTGATCACACAAGGAGATGTGGATGCATTCATGGACCCACACGTCATAGGTGAGTGCGTCGCCCCTAGCTTTGGATTGTATGTGTTGACATATTCAAGCAGTGCCGCAGCCCTGTATGTCGTTGTACACAGTCTGGCTGTGCGTCACATGAACCTCACTTATGGTGTGATGATGCTGCATTAAGTCAAGAGTTATGCACAGCAGCATCATGTGATGCTGGAGGACAACATTGCCCTTCCGGACTTGACGTTGCAACGCCTCATCTATATATTTTTTTATAGTTTTATATAGCGCGAACTTGACCCAAAATCAGGTATCAGAGCGCTTTACATGAGCACCAGTTTCGTTACATGAGGACACATTCATTTTTGTTAGGCACGGGGAGATTAAGTGATTTGCCCAGAATCACAGGATGTTGAGCGTCGTTGCTGAGACTTGAACCAGGTTCCCCAGATTTGAAGTCCACCGCCCTAACCGTTAGGCTACATCCTTTCTCCTAACACAACACCCTATCTATGTGCAAGCACAGAGTCCATGATGTGGGTGATGTCATAGCCATGTCATAGAGCCAATCATGCAGCATCACAAACATCTATGTGCCCTGACATGATTGTGCAAGGGTTCCAGATATGCTGCAGGCAATTTCAATTGTAGACTGTTGTATATGATGATAGGTTTGTTCCATTGAACATGTCACATCTGTTGTTGATTATCATTTGCAAAGTGATATGGCATTCTGACATGAACTAGTGACAGAAACCCACATACAATCTTATTGTAAATTAACCGGAATGTACTATTATCACCATATGATGTTTGCCCCCATGGCATCAACTGTGTCACCACAAAACAGTGATTTGACTTAAGCTGTGTCTGTGTGTACTCACAACACATTCAATTCAATATGTCATTTAGGTACAATGGTCAGACACATATGTGATGTATTGTGCATGATCTGATCAAAAACTCACAATGATCATGGCTCCTTGACATGGTGTAATGTGTACAGGTCAGCTTGTGGACATGTTGCATGTCCACTGCTACACCAAATTAATTATGTTCCCTTTGCATGGAATTATTTTTCTGGTGAATATGGTACATATTGAGCAACTGAATTATGAGCCCATCAATACAAACTTTGTACATCACTCCAGCCATTGTAGGTACATCCCTGAGTGTACACACTTAAGAAGAAACATTTGAGTAATGATGTTGATGTGTATGAACAGACCTGGAACACGTTGACACCCAGCACTGATATGCATGTTGGTAATTGTCCTGTCTAATAACAGTTCCAGTTGACATTGACAGTTATTTGTTCAAAGAGCATGTCACATAACCACAATGACAATGTGAGTACGTGTCACAGAGGGCTGACTGACATGATGAAACATCAACAAGTTTGTCAGGAAAACTCTTCCAATGTAACACAGATTGTTGGTACATAATTCTGACCAATCAAATACTTGTGTATTTGATGAGGGATCCTGTGAATCATTTCCATGCTGATGCAAGTAAGCAGGCCTCTGTAGCCAAAGAAAAGTTTGGTGTCACAACATTGTCTTGGACAGACTATCTCAGACTCAGTGCCAAAGAAGGCATGAGAAAATCAAAGTAGGACAATGTCGACTCATGCATCAGACATCCTTTCACACTGCATTTAGGTGTTGAGGGTTTGACATTGTTACACTGCTAAGCCCATTCATCATCACACAGAACCATTCACACAGGGGCACCTTCAATATCGTGGAGTGTCTGATTTTCAGACTGAGTGTAAAATATGTCTGTATTATGCTCTTTAAGGTGACATGCTAAACAGTTCTCCAATTCACATGTTACACGTTGGTCATCAGAGTGTGTCACACATGAAAAACACAATAGTTCACTGATGGATAAAGTGCATGATAGTGATCCTTGCATAACATTGAGTAACATATGCTCAAATCAGACAACATTATGTATCAATGGGGTTACCCGAAATGCTACCAGACCCAGGTCGGAATTACAGTATAATGAAAAATTGGTCACAGTAGCAACATTTTTTCAGAACGAAAAACATAAGAAAAAGCATTCACAATACCAATGTAGCTTAGTCTGCAAAGAATGCAATTTATTTTCAAGACAAATATTCACTTCTATTTCGGCAACACATTTGCTCGTTCATCTAACGGCAATTTAAATGTTTCAAGGTGCTCTAGTGTTGGGAAAGGAAGGGGTGCTTGAGGTAACAGTGAGTGAGTGAGGGTGGTGGACAAGGGAAAGGTGATGTGACATATAAACATCCGATTCACATCGTAGGACCAATCCGGCCTAATGCAGGTCATTTGTTCCAAATATACCACATAGCATTATATAAACACTGATAATGAATTTCAGTTGTCGTAGCTTGTGCAGTAATAGTAGTCAAAGTTTCGACCCCTAAAAAGTCCTAGGCAAATCTGGCCTTAGCATGGGGTCTTCATCAGGACTGTGTGAACAAAGGGCACCTAGAAGTAAATGGATATTCCGTTTTAGGTGGGGTGGGGATAAACACGGTAGTGAAAGCTTAGCACTTAAGGGAAAAAGGTTACCTCATCTTTTTCACCAGCACACGACTGTCGGCTGGGCATCCAAATAAGATGGGCTCAGTTGAGCTCCTGGATACAGAGAAGACACATAGTCTAATTAGAAATTCCTCAGAGAGAACGGGGTGGAAACTATCCGTTCTGTTAATGGCATAAAACTTACTGATGTAAATGCAACAATACGGCCAAGCGTGTGCGTACGGGTCTTAGTGTTGCACTGTGGGTCAGGAGATCCCATCCAGTGTCAAGATAAATCTGCCAAGACAGAAAAATAGGGTATTGAAGTGGGTCCTAACATGTCAAATGTGTAACAATTTCTCAAACCAACAGCCAAAAAGAAGAACCCGCTAAACTGGTGGAAATTGGCTCGTAAATTAAAACGTGAATTGATCATGAACATCACAGTGAAAGGCAAACAAGCAGGATTCATTTCAGAACATGAATTTGAATACCTAAATAACAAGCAACCACGCATTCCAACGATCTACACCCTACCTAAGGTGCATAAGAATTTGGAGCACCCCACTGGACGACCCATCATTTCGGGATGTGGCTCTCTCCTGGAACCAGTATGCAAGTATATTGACTTTTTCCTGAAGCCACTAGCAGAACTAACCAAAGCATACCTGCGCGACACTATGCAAGTAATAAATCTGATTGACAACATGCCATTTGACCGAGAGACCCAATTGTTGGTGACACTGGATATAGTGTCACTCTATACGAGCATCCCGCAACGACCAGCACTGGAATCCATGACTAAGGCCCTTGAGAGAAGACATCAACCTGTATATGTCCCAACAGAATTCATTGTGGAGCTGCTGGAGTTAGCCGTGATGAAAAAAAAAATTCTGTTCCAGAATGAGTTCTTCATCCAAACCAAAGGTGTGGCGATGGGGGTAGCCTTCGCCCCGGACCTGGCCATCCTCTTTATGGATGATTTTGAGGAACAGTGCATCTTCATTCATATCAACCCCTATAAGGACAACATGACACAGTAGCGCAGCTATATAGATGACATTCTTCTGATCTGGACAGGCGACGAGACTGAACTCCAGGGCTTCTATGGGTGGCTCAATGCCAGATCAGAAGACATCAAATTTACCATCCATTGGGATAAAGACACCATCGATTTCTTGGATATCTCGATTAAAACAGAGAATGATCACTTGTACACAATGCTTTACAGAAAACCAGCAGAATGCAACACACTACTGAGGTACTCTAGCCACCACACAAGAGGCCTTCGCGACAACCTGCCATTCGGACAATTTCTCCGCATCCGGAGAAATTGTTCGCTGAAAGAGGATTTCTTAAAAAAATCTGAAGACCTAATCAATCGCCTGATAGAGCGAGGATACCCCAAGAGGCTTGTCAAGCGGGCAAGGAAGAGAGCCTGGTATTACGACAGAGAAGAGCTGCTGACTCCCAAACAACGTCCCAGTGATATCAAAAGGATGATATGTGTGACCACATACTGCACCAGGACCAATGAAATCAAGAGGATCATTGATGGACACTGGAAACTTATATCTGACGACCTTGAGATTGCGGATCCGCAGTTGCATTCCTTCAAGAAAGCTAGAAGTATTAGAGATCATGTGGTTCGATCTCTTCTCGACACACCCCCACAGCCAACTATCCAAACACTTTGGAACCTGCCAGAAGTAGTCGGACACTTCAAATGCTCTAAATGTAAAGCATGCAAACTAACCATCGAAACCAAGAAATTTTGCTACAAACAACACACCATCGAATTGAAAGCCCACTCCAACTGCAATTCAACGGATGTGATCTACGCCATCCTATGTCCCTGTAATGAGTTGTACATTGGCCAGACGAGACAAAAAGTTAAAACAAGGATACTTCAACACTTTAGCAGGATTAGGTGTGGCACAGTGGGTGCACCTCTTGTTGAACACCTCACCACGAAAGCGCACAAACCAGAATCCATAAGATGGCTAGTCCTTGAAAAGGTGTCCCTGGGAAGGAGGGGAGGAGACATTAATTCCATTTTAAATGTGCGTGAATGCAAATGGATGCATACCATGGATACAGTGAACAATGGCCTCAACGAATTCGATGGCACCAATGCACAACTAGCTACTCTTAACACAGAATAATGGGGTCATTACACAGGATACTACAGCCCACGGTGTAGTATGGCCTCTACTCGTTTGTAATACACACAATTCATTCTTGCAGTGCATACCCTTGGTACCATTGCCCCCTTTCCTTGCAAAAATAATGTGACCTAGTCTCTCACAGGCTGGGTTTCTCTGTTAAGGGCGTACCTAGAGCAGTGCGGCCCAATATTCGAAATGATTGGTGATACCTTGTAAACTAAGATCATGTATACTGAAATACTGCATTTGCTGTGGAACTGGTGCTCTGGCACACTTGAAGTACACATGCCAAATGCACTTTTTTATGAATGTTAATAGTGTGTTTTTCCATAATACACAATGTAGTATCTTTTCCTACAAGTTTGGAATTAGGAATAATGTGGCCTATTCTATCACAGGCTGAGTTTTTCTGTTAATGGTGTACTAAGAGCAGAGAGGCCCTATATTCAACATGTTATGTATGCTTACAAATGATTGGTGACACTTTGTAGATTAAGATCATGTATACTGAAATATTGCATTTGCTATTGAACTGGTGCTCCGGCACACATGAAGTACACACGCCATATGCACCCTTTCGAGAATGTGAATAGTATGTCTTTCCAAAAACATAATGTCGTATCCTTTCCAAAATAGTTTGGCTTTCGTCAGAAATTTTGTTTAGATTATCTGCGTGCTAAGATTATCAAACTAGCATCTTATATTGGGCAATCTGTACGTTAAACATGGCTGGAAATAATATTTCTGACTACCCTGACACATCATCTGACAACCCGGTAATCACCAGTGGCAGACCGCAGTCAATTACGCAAAGAAGCGTGCAGGCACTGAGCGGCTGCACCCCTTGTGCACGCCCGCAACGCTTTATATTGCAAGCTTTACCGCGGCTCATTCTCTCCTGAGAGTTGGAGAAGCAAGATCTCAGCAATAAGGTATGTGACATCCTCACGAGCACTCCCACCTTTGTAGGAATTGGAGTTTTGTTTTAATCTATCGTCAATAGTAGGCTAGTACAATAGACGGGATAAGCGGGATTACCTTCATAAAAGTCGCACATCCCCGATGGCCTTCTTGTAAATTATCTTACTGCCAATTAGATGCCACTTTTCGCATACTATTATCTAACAGGAATTTTCAGGTCAGATAGTTTGCCCTCTCACGCTCGAACCGTAACAAGTGAGCGCGATGTCTATGCCGCACATTCATGTACCAGCCCTCTTACGTTTTTATAACTGGTTTTTGACTGCTTGCTTCTATGATAGCACACAAGATCCTCCTTTTTCATAAAATGCACGATCACAGTTATTTGTATTGGTTATACTGTGTTTTTACCGGATGGCGCCCCCATTGGATCATTGAGTTATCCACCAGGGCTAGTTTCAGGACGGAGTTATCGGACATGTGGGGTCATCTTTCCAAGTCAGTGATCTCTTGTCTTCCGCTAGGAGTGTGCGCATAGCGTATTCATAGTTGCACCGAGCATTCTTTCCTCTTAATAGTCAATGGATGCAGGCCTCCCAATTTAATTTAATTAACAAGCCAATTTCCACCAGTTGAGCCGGTTCTTCTTCTTCTTTTTAGCTGGTGGCTTGTGATTAAGTTGCACAATTGATATGTCAGGACCCACCTTTTAATAGTTAATGAATTCAATTCACGTTTTAATTTACGAGCCAATTTCCACCAGTTTAGCGGGTTCTTCTTTTTGGCTGTTGGTTTGAGAAATAGTTACACATTTGACATGTTAGGACCCACTTCAATACCCTATTTTTCTGTCTTGGCAGATTTATCTTGACATGGGATCTCCTGACCCACAGTGCAACACTAAGACCCGTACGCACACGCTTGGCCGTATTGTTGCATTTACATCAGTAAGTTTTATGCCATTAACAGAACGGATAGTTTCCACCCCGTTCTCTCTGAGGAATTTCTAATTAGACTATGTGTCTTCTCTGTATCCAGGAGCTCAACTGAGCCCATCTTATTTGGATGCCCAGCCGACAGTCGTGTGCTGGTGAAAAAGATGAGGTAACCTTTTTCCCTTAAGTGCTAAGCTTTCACTACCGTGTTTATCCCCACCCCACCTAAAACGGAATATCCATTTACTTCTAGGTGCCCTTTGTTCACACAGTCCTGATGAAGACCCCATGCTAAGGCCAGATTTGCCTAGGACTTTTTAGGGGTCGAAACGTTGACTACTACTACTGCACAAGTTACGACAACTGAAATTCATTATCAGTGTTTATATAATGCTATGTGGTATAATTGGAACAAATGACCTGCATTAGGCCGGATTGGCCCTACGATGTGAATCGGATGTTTATATGTCACATCACCTTTCCCTTGTCCACCACCCTCACTCACTCACTGTTACTCAAGCACCCCTTCCTTTCCCAACACTAGAGCACCTTGAAACATTTAAATTGCCGTTAGATGAACGAGCAACTGTGTTGCTGAAATAGAAGTGAATATTTGTCTTGAAAATAAATTGCATTCTTTGCAGACTAAGCTACATTGGTATTGTGAATGCTTTTTGTTATGTTTTTCGTTCTGAAAAAATGTTGCTAATGTGACCAATTTTTCATTATACTGCATATCAGACAACATAGCACTGTTGGGTGAGGGTGCATTCCTTAGCACTAGCATGAATGTGTTCACACTGCCACTGTTTGAAAAGCAGTGCAGCCAAATGTGTGGTTGACATGCAGCAGCTTTGCTGTCCCTTTGGGTCATTGCTCAGAAATGTGCAGAGCTGGTTAATACTGGTACACAATGCTTCATGCATTGTTCCACAGATTGGCAAGTACATGTGTACATGATCTAATCTGGTTGTGTAGCTTTGGTGAGACCTCCAAGGGCTCCCTAATACGACAAATTTCCATTTCCTCAAATTTACTACATGACTAACACTGTTGTGATTAGTCATCTGACATGATTGCAGACTGTGAATTCCATTGTCTCTGTGTAGTTGGAATGGCAGGGTCTGCTTTGGGCCTGTTTTACTTCATACTTACAGTACTCCCCCTGTTGGACTTGATCGTTTTTCTTTTGCACTGCCAACTACAACTGTTGTCACTGCACTCTGTGCCTGCTTTGTCCAAGCACAGGAATTACCCTGTTGTCATGAACATCTTATTTTGATTCCGGCTATGATGTGTTTATGAATTTTCAGGTTTTGTATGTTGTTGCATGTTGTTATTGATGATGTTCATAGAACATATGGCTCATTTGTTTTTGGCGTGGCAATTATGCCTAATGCCATCATGTTCTTGGAGTCAGGAAACATGACATGTATTATTTTTTTTGCAGACAACATGTCACCAAAGGAGCAGCGTCTGTTCCTCCAGCGGAAGGAACGTTACCTTCACATCAGGCGTGTGGCTAAGGGATTCAACGCAATGGCAAAGAGGTACAGCGAGGAAAGGGCTTCTGGCAGGTGGAAGTCCATCACAGACTGCACTAAGAAAGCTGGAAAACGACACGCTACCCTACCTGCCTCCGCAACACACCAGAGCCAGCCCCAGCCAATACCTGGCCCATCAGGATTAAATCGTGGCGCAAAAAAGAAAAGGTCAGCTGTCCCAGGACCATCAGGAGCTGCTCCACGTGCAGCTCCGACCTCTTCGACACAAAGTCTAGCCCCCTCACAGAGTGCACAACCGGGGACATCCTCAAGAGCTGCAGGACACAGAGAGAGGTCTGTCCTCACAAAGAGGGAGAGGAAACTTATGTACAATTTGAATGTTCGGGTGGCCCAACTTGAACGGGACAATGATGACATTAAGGGCCACCTCATGGACATTAAGGGGGCCCTGGGGCTCCCCTATTGATGGTCAATGGATGTTTAGTTTCCCACCCTGTACAGTCACACTTTTCCCCTCACCTATTTACCATCCTTTTCATAGAATAAGTAGTTAGTTAGTGTTAACTGTAGTTTTAGTGTAGGGCCAGTATAGTGTTAGGTGTAGTTAGCTTTTTACTTTTTGGATATTCTCTTTTTAGTGCTTTTGGTTAAGTTTCCTTTTCCTTTGGGTGGGGGTTTCATGGGTTTTTGGACTTGTTAATAAAAAAATAAAAAAATACATAAAAATATAATTGTTTAGTATGTATGTTTAGTTAGTTGATGTATAGATTAAGGTGTATATGTGCCGTCCCTTGATGTGCCGTAAGGGGGAGGTGGGTTGATGTTTAATATATGCTGTTATGTGTATAGTCTTAGGTAAGCTAGTTAATTTAGTGTAGTTTAATATTAGTACAAGTTAGGCTAGTGTAGTGTAGGATTAGTCAGTATCATTAGTTTCGTTTTGTAAGATTGTTTTTTGTAAGAATAAATTGCCAATGGTTGATGCTTTGTGCTCACATTCTTTTTTGCTGTGTGGACATATCCTGTTGAATTGGTAGTGGATTACGACAGATACATCCCCCACACAATCAATTTGAATGTCTACAAATGTAATTACAGCATCTTCAAGGGACAGGCTACCATCAATCCTCATTTGAAATGTGTTTTAACCAAACCGATTGATGTTTATGGTAACAAAGTTCAGTTAGGAAAAGAGTTTTTGAGTGGTCTGAGAAATATTTATTCATATGTCACTATTTGGCAAGGACAGATTTACGCAGGATGCACTGTGGGCATTGTGCTCTGTACAGCATTGATTGAATGCTGTGGGTGTGGTGTCAGGATACTTTGGGACATCTTTGATTATACCGGTCACCACAACAGCTTCACTTTCCACGTGGGAGTGCAGGGGATGTATGCTTTGCATTATTTACAAGTCATCAACACTGTGAACAAATTGGCATGTGTTGGGCGAGGGATGTTGGGATGTTCGTTATTGCAAACCTGCGCACGGATTTTAGCCAGTTACAATTTTTGAGCTATGCTTTCCTACACCATTACTCTTCTTTCTGCTAGATGGAATTATTTCGAACATGTGACATGTTGAGGGAACTATCTTTACATGTGTCATTCCACGACACACATCTATCCAAACATTGTCCTCCACATTGACTATGGGTAGTTCTTCTAAGTATATATTTTTTAAGTATTTTTTGAGACACTTCATGTGGCTTTACACTGACGCGAGTATTGTTCCAAGTCACAATCAACATGATGGGCATGGAGTATTTTGTGTTGCTGAGACAGTGTTGTTTTACAGATCTGAGCATTGGTTGAGTCACACATGTCAGGCCATCACAATGCCTATCATGGACAAAGAGTAAGCATATTCACTTTGCCAAATGTTCCTTTATTAGTAGTAATGGCTAACCTGAACATGCATTGTTGGCACATTTAAACATAAATGGTCACAGGCAACACACATCTTAGTGACTCAATTATTTTTATTTAGATGTGCAGTAACTGAGGCAGCAGACTGGCCCAGTTCTTTGTTCAACAACACCACATTGTGTGAATGCCCAGTGGGGGGCCAGACAGAGTCCTTGGGGGGGGGACACATGTCCCGAGACATGTTGGGGAAGAGGCAGAGTTCAGTCAGCAGGCTGATTGCAGTGTCATTGGGAACAATGCAAAATTTGGCAGTCCATACTAAAGTCCAAGGTGAGTGTAGCAGAGTCATTCAGGGGACAGTGGAAGCTGATATTCCGAGGCATGATGGTAGGCACAGTTCCAAGCAGAAACAGTCCATATGACAGAGATAAATGCTACTGCTGACTTCTTCGCAAGATTGTTGGTTCATCCACATCTTCCTCCTCTGATGTGTCATGTGCCTCCCGTGTGCGTGATGGAGGATTGGCTGGAGCACTGTGAGGCTGTTGCACATCAGGGGGATGAGATGTGGATGTTGAAGGTGCAGTAGCATTCATCTGTGCCAAATGTTGAGGCAGCACTGCAGTGCAGTGATGATAAGCTGCAGGGCTTGCAAGACTCCAGCAATGTCTCTGTGGTATGCAGTCATGCCTGCCAAGTGTGAAGCCTGCATCTGCTCCATGTTCTCCATGATCATTCTCATTTGACGCAACTCCTTGGTGACATCGCTGGAGCCACTGGACAGTTGTTTTTGTCTCTGAGTCAGTACTCCAGCGATGTCAGCCATGGAATACTGGAGAGCATGAAGTGGACTGTGAGTGCCTGTGATGGACTCTAGGTGGTCCCTAATGGGACTGAGACACCCACGGACCCCATCTAGTTTGGCCGCCAGGCTGTCAAACCCCACCCGCACCTGACCAGCCATCTCCTGCTGGACCTCCATCGCACAACGTTGGAATGTTAGAAGTGGGTTCTCAAGGTCGTGGGAGACAGCTGTGGTGGTAGGTGCTTGCTGCTGGGTGTTTTGTTCAGGGGTGGAGCTTCCACAACGCTGCAGGATGTCCCTGCTTCCGGAGATGAGCTGCCAATGGAGTTGAGCAGCTCTTGGAGGGTGTCCTGGTCAATGGTTGAGATGTCTTCATCTTCATCATTGAAGAGTGGGACAGGCTGCTGTGCAGGAGGTGATGTTTTGCCCTCTCAATGTAAAGGGGAGATGCTGTTGTATGTGCGTCTCAAGTATGATCATGCATTTAAGCAGGTTACAAGCAGACTGCATGACAATGTCCAATCCAAATTTTTAAAAGGAGACGCCTATTACATGCAGGATAGTGAATCATTGTACAACATCACTGATGTGACATTAGAGTTGTAATTTTATTTTTACAGTTTTCAATTATGCCAATTATGAGTGGCCAATTTCTACACACATGCTGCACCAGTTGTGTCCTCTGTTCAGTAGTGACAGTGGTGCAGATTGTTCCACATTGTTGTCAATGCAGATTAGCTCTGATTTATGTGTCTGTACACTGCATTGTGGTTGAGTCACCCCTACTCATTCCACTTCAAACTTTTTCAGATTGTCTAGTTTTGGAGGTGTGGATTGCATGGTACCACACCTTGCTGTTGGAAATGCCACATGATTGTTATTGTGGCATGAGTAGGGCAATCATGCAGTTGCGATCAGGGTTGATGTGATGTGCCCCATGATATGACAGGTAGATATGCTTGATTTGCCATGATCCAAACAGTGTAGATCCATTTTAATTTTGCAAAATCACATTGACAAATGACATTCTCATTGATGCATGTTGATATGCAGGTATGGTCCTGCTTCTGTTTTACTGCCCCTTATTCATTTCACCCAGTGACACTTGCACTTATGTGCATTTACAATGGTGAGATGTTGCAAGCTGGATGAAATATGGCTATTGGTCAGGGTTGAGACACTTGTGCATTGTTGGACTGCAGACGTATGTCTTGCGTCAGGGGGGTATAGATACAATGGAGTGACAGAGTGAGGCCTTCTCCTTACAGGATTGACTCCGCACTAATCCACTTCAGTGACACAGGCATGCACCATGTTTATAAGTTTATGGTGCAGGCATGCGTTTCATCATGCACTGGCACTTGACTTATCAGTGTGGCACAAAGACAGGCACCTTAGGTGGGTAGTGCAAGTGTGTCTTGGTTCAGGGCAAGATTGTTTAAGTACAAGGAGGGACCCCTTCAGGCACATTAGCAATGATTGACAAATTGCTGTTTCTATGTGTGCTGCACAATGCAGTACACATGCAAACAGCAAAAGCGTTGGCAAATGAGGATTTTCTCTATTTTTCCATGTTAGGGGTCATGTTTTTTTTTGCATACATTGCTTACTGGCCTCTTATTGGCTTCACCCTTGCGAGAATAGGGCAGCGTGTTTTTCTATGGGTGTTGCAGTATGGACAGCCAAAACAATACCCATTACCCTCACCTTTCACACCATGTGAAGTGTGTAAGTGGGCCTAGATTACATGGCTGTGGATTTACACTGGCTTGTAAGTGGTGCTAAGCCCCTATCAACACCACAACGTCACATCAAGTGACATTAGCATGGTTATGGGTGCTTGGAAATATGCCCCTCTGATGGACACATGGATGATACATGCTGTTCTTCTCAGGGTGATTGGATGACTTTGTTTGTGTAGGGATGTTTACAGACATGACTGCCTATGCATGTGTTCACTGCCATTGTTGAGTTTCCCCAAGAACTGGTTTCCATGCACGTCAATGTATAATGGCCATCTCACACCAGGACTGTGATTACTGTAGAATACTGTTATCTGTATGGCACATGTAGATACTTTGATGTGGATGAGTGCATTTTGATGTATAGGGTGAGGGTGATATGTAGCAAGTTGATATGCATTGGTGCTACATTGTTATTTTTGCTCGGTGTCATACTTCACTTGACATGCACCTTGACAGGGACTGTATGGTTCTGTGAGCATGGCACACAGACGAGACATGTAGATAGTTTTTATGGGACACATTCCTGAGATGCAGAGTCCTTACACTGTACTTTTTGATGCATATCCCTTCTGCTCATAGTTGAACATCACAATAGCCCTCCAGTATGCTAAATTTGGACATTGTGGAATATGCACCTTTTAGAAACGAGGGTGCATATTTACTATGTAGTGGCGATGCATGTGTTTATGGTACAAAGACTCACAACATGCTTTGCCACTTTGGGAACACAGGGCTACATCTCATGAACAAGCAAAGGGTCATATTGACTGGAGAGGTGGCAGAGTGTCGCATTGGCCTCCTAGTATCAACAAGACGCTCATCCAAATTGGCCACACAGGGCTGCATCTCATTGACAACAATATGATGCAGCCCCGTGAACCACCCTGCTCTGGGGCAAAAGTTAGCAGGCCACCACCGATGCCGGCACACATGCACCATTGTGCAGGGGTGTCAGAGTTGAGTTGAAGATTGTACATGTGCATGAAGGGGGACCTTACTGTACATACACATTCATTTACTTATGTAAAATAGGGGAAAACATGACACCAACATGTTTCACCCTTTTGGTCTTTCTCACGTACTTTAATCCACATTTACATTCCGGACATAAACTGCATATTGTGATTTGTTATGGCGTGTTGCCAAATATTACGTTTGAAAGGGTGCCATCGCTGAAAGACAAACTTGTAAGGTGATACCTAAATATCAAGAAGGATCCTACTTGGTTAGAGAAAGCATTGATGGGCTTCACCAAGTGTAAATCATGCAAAGCATGCAAAATTGGGAAGAATGTTAAAACATTCCAAGACAAAGGCGGGAAATCTGTCATAACTGATAAAAGGTGAAACTGTGAATCACAATATGTTGTTTATGTCCTGGAATGTAAATGTGGATTACAGTACATTGGTAGCACTATTTGTCCATTAAAAAAAGGATCTTGGAACACATAAGAGCAGTGCAAAATAAAGACCCCTGATATGCCATAGCAAAATAATATATGAATGAACACCAAGACAGTTGGGAAACTATGAAATACTATGTGATTGATATGGTACATAGAGTGAGAGAGGAGGCAATAGCATGCTCAAATTCTGACAAATGGAGCCCAAGTATATCATTCAGTTATGAACAAAACAATCGTTTGGATTGAATAAGGACAAACAGCTTCATGTCCATTTGTAAATTTTAGTGAAGACATTCAGGATGAATGTCAGTGACTCTCTGTCAAAACAGAAGCTGAAGACAATTGATAAGTTTTGCAGTCATGTTCCGTGGAAATCAAGGTGGATTGATAGTGGCCAGATTCCTAATTGAATAATTTGTAAGGCATAAAGAATTGCAATAGAACAGATCTCACCACTGTGGCGAGAATAAGCTTCCAATGAATTTTACTAGAAAAAAGTATGTGGTGATAGAACCTAATACGAATTGTCACCGTCACAGAGTGATGTCTGCTTCCTTTTTTTATAATGAGTTAAATGTAATTTTGCCTTTGATTAGTCAATTACAATTCCCTATATGACTGATCTTACATAATTGAATTCATTTGATGGCCAAGCCACTTAGGCGAAAAATGAACAGTACAATAATTATTAAATGCTTGTGTTAGCTACATGCTAGTTAATTGTTAGGTGATCATTGTATAATTTGAATTGCACTCTAAATTGATGAATGCAATTAAATAAATTGAAAGAGTGTGGATGGCATTATGGGAATTGTATTTTATGTTTTATATGTGTATTACTGTAAAGAACTTAGGGGCACATTACGATACCCGGCGTAAATAACACCGCCAGGCATGGAAGCGGCAAAAATCCGCCCGCACACACCGCCTGAACACCGACCACGCCATTACGATTACACAAACCGAATACCGCCATCGGCGGAAAAAGCACACAAAATACCGCCCGCCAACGTCCGAGTCGGAGACAAACCGCCCGCCACGGACGGAAACACGCACGACAACACAAAACCGCCCGCCCTCACGGCCGACACACCGCACGTGAGATTACGATCGCACCGCCATGAGCGCGGAAAAACCACAAATATACCGCCCGCCAGCGCAAACAACGCCGATGAGAATCGACACGGCAGAAGCCATGGCGCCCACGTACCTGCACAGAAACCATCCGCACACAAAACCAATAGCACACAACATGGCCAACAAGTCCACACAGCAAGGCACGCACAAATACACAAGCACAGTACATATCCCGAAAACATCCCCCGGACAAACAAAAAATACAAAGGCCAGAACCCCAGACACAACACACCTGAAAACAACAGACCATGAGGACACACCCACATAGGTGAGTACAAAAGCAGCACTCCCACAGACCACAACCCCTTGCTACATTGCAAACCAGAGAGGAGAGGAGAGGACACAGTGACACAGCAAGGACAGCAGCACACCACAGAAACGCACACATCACAACCACCACCACCACCACCACCACCAAACACCGGCACCACAAACCCCTGCACATTACACAACACACACCGCACCAGCACCACAAACACCATGGCACCACAAAGAATGCCCAAGTTCACGCCCATTGAGCTGACGGTCATGGTCGACGAGATCATCAAGGTGTACCCACAAATCTATGGGAACATGGTCCAGCACACACCACTAGCCACCAGAAACAGAATGTGGAACCGGATCGTAGACCAGGTCAATGCAGTCGGGACCCTGCCCAGGAACAGAGTCGAGATCAACAAACGTTGGAATGACGTAAAGAGCCTGGTCAAGAAGAAGGAGGGCAAAAACAGAGAGCTGGCTGCCGTCACTGGCGGAGGGAATCCCGCGCTCTTTAAGACCTACAAAGCGTGGGAGGAGAAGGTGCGAGTTGTAATCCATCCGGAGATCCTCGCCGGATTAGCAGGGGGAGTGGAGGCTGGTAAGTACAAACTAATGTATACCAGCACACCGCTATGTACTCACATGCACTACCACCATGCCACAGCTCCCAGGGACAAACACCCCCATGTCCAGCACACAATACACAACACATCACACACACATGCAACAGACACCACCACACACAGCCCAAACCGAACAACTGTAAGATGCGTGGGGACATGTGTACACTCAGCCAGCCACGTAACCACCAACAGGTCCCCAAATATGCCAGAAGCGCCACAACGAGCACCCACCACACCCATGTGTCCGCCACAGCTGCACTAACCGACAAGTAACAGGTAAGTGGCAGGAACACAAAGTGCAGTGGGTGGGACGGTGGACAGCCCAAGTACAACACACACCAGGCCCCTAGTCCCACAGCACAGCAAGGAGGAGCATCCCCCACACCCCACAGCCACGTGTCAGCCACCGCAGTGCACAACGACAGCCGAAAGGCAGACATCACGGTCCACAGCAATCGGTGTCAGTGGGTGTCCAGCCACCCCCACGACCCACAACACCCCCCACCCCCACAGACCTGCAACATGGAGCACCCCCGCTTAGAACCATGTGGCATCCAGTACAGTGCACGCACGAACAACCTGCAGGTGGGAAACTGGACAGGGCTGGATTACTGGAGGCATGAGGACCGGAACACGACCAACACATGGGACATGTCACGTAGCAGACGAACACGCAGCACCGCCCACCGCCACGAACAAGTGAACAATGTGCACACGGACATGAACAACAGACTCACACCCCACATGACCCATCACAGACATAGCAACACCCAAGGAGCCACGTCTGCATGCACAGGCCACACTGAATATAGTACCACACGGCAGCCACTGTGCAACTCATCACACACAACCGAAACACCATTGAAGTCCTGTCCATGTAGCCCCAACTGCCTGTCAACCACACACCCCACAACTACGCCTATGTAAGACAAACAACACTAGACGCAACAGAGCGGAACAACATATATGCACACGAACACCACTGAACCCATCAAACACACAGACACACCATGCACAAACAACATACCATCCATCCCATCCGTCAGCCCCAGTCTCATGAAAGGCATGTCATCCGCACAGCTGCCACACATACAGCAGTCACGCTAAGATACATGCCCATGACCAACCATGTGCCAGAAGTCAATGAAGTGCACGACACACTGTGAGCAACAACACACAACATGGGCCACACCCCCCGAGCACTGCAGTGATGCACATGGCACAGGGCAGCACGCACACCAAGGAGATGGGACAACTGCAATACGTTGGCTGGCACACAACCATCACTCACTCATAACGATGCGTCCAATGCCATGTCCAGTAATCACAACAGACAGCAAATATGCAGGCCATGTCAAGCATGCACACACCTCAAACCATGCACTGTCATGCTGCCACAACACATGTCACGTTCGGCACCCATGGCTCACAGCATGTACCCCAAAAGCATATTCCCTCCCAAATGCGAATCTGGGGCATGGCCCCCATGTTGCCATATGCGTTCCTAAGCGTTCCATTTGAACCCCAAAAGCATATTCCCTCCCAAATGCGAATCTGGGGCATGGCCCCCATGTAGCCATATGCGTTCCTAAGCTGTTCCATTTGAACCCCAAAAGCATATTCCCTCCCAAATGCGAATCTGGGGCATGGCCCCCATGTTGCCATATGCGTTCCTAAGCGTTCCATTTGAACCCCAAAAGCATATTCCATCCCAAATGTGAATCTGGGGCATGGCCCCCATGTTGCCATATGCGTTCCTAAGCGTTCCATTTGAACCCCAAAAGCATATTCTGTCTTGTGGATTGTTACCTGCCTTGTTATGTTGGCCTAGGCCTGGCTGCCATGCTGCTTTTCTTTGCGCACGTTACACTGAGCCGGGCCTCCCTCGCCCTTTGCTCGTGCCAAGTTCTTTTGCACTGTCTGCATTTTCTGTTGTTCACCTTTTTGGGCTCAGTCTGCACAAACATGTACAAGGTCGCATAACAATGTATTTTGGTTCTTCCTGATATGGCCAGTCTCGCGCACCCAGACATAACATTAGGTGCAATTGCCATGAAGAATTTGGTATGCTTTTAATACTGTGGTTTACTAGCGCTTAACACACACTTGGAGAAATCCCTTTCAGTGAGAAGAGCTATGATGTCCTGCTGATGTAATTCTGCATCTAGAGACTGAGGTATGGGGGTTCGCTAGTCAAAGCCCAGAGGTCTTCTATTATTATAATAAACTATCTTACTGCAAGGGGAGGGTGGTAATGTTATTTATACGTTTATCCACTGAGCTCTGAGATGCTTTCCCCGTTTGTATTCTATGGAATTGTAACCATGCTGCTTATATTAGTCATATGCATTATGCTATTAGTACTGACACGTGTACTGTACATTAGAGCACGTAAGTTGGATTAAACATTTTAACCTATCCAGTGTCTCTTCCTACGCACCTTGTGGACAAGTACGAGTGAGTGATGAAAGAGTGTTCTTGCTTCTGCGAGTCCTGAGATAAAGATACCGTGTTCTGGGTTGTCCAATCATTGGTACTTGGGTGCTAATGGGATGCTAAGCTAGTTGGGTTGGGGTTTTTGGGTGCTACGGTATATGGTGGCAAACCACTGTATTCCGGGGTCCCATTTTCCTGTGCATAGCTCTGTGTATGTGCAGAAACCTTATGACATGGCGCGACCACCGTGGGGCAGCTTAACTGCGAGACGCTTGAGTAGTACTTGTGCTTGTCCACAAAACCCTCACATACGCTTCCGGAGGCGTAAGTGACGGTGATACCTCCTATATTGAACGTTTTATAGGTTCTTTCAAGCTTGAAGTTATTAAAAAAGGTTACATACATAACCCATTTTGTGCTCCCTGTTAGGTTGTCGAATACAATTGTTTAGTAATGGCTGGTGTGGCAATAGCTGCACATAGCCGAGGACCAATCCGAGAACACCTAGGTGTATACGGAGTGCCCGATGCTGGGGTCGAATTGGTCTTTGTGGTTCAAGCCGATCCGGCTTATCACTTTGAAGTGTTTTACACTTGGATCACTTTTGAAGCGGTGGATGCAGGTGATAAACTGTTTCATGAATATAAACCCACCGCTATTCCTGCTGCCTATCGACCCTATACTACTCTTGAAGTGCCTCTCACGGCTTGGCAGCACCGTGTTTGGTTTAATGGCGCCCTACCACAACCAACTACCGCAGTTCGTTTAGGCCCCTTATCAATTCAGGGGGCCACTTGGCCTGTATTGGCCGGGTATACCCCGCATCCAAATTATCTGGCGTTACCGATTGCGGAACTGCGCACTATGCATACAGAACTGGTGCGAGTGCATCGAGCCTTAGTGACATACGTTACAGGTAGCCTACATGGAGCTGCCCCTGTAGTCGCTGGCCAACCAGCTGTTGCAGCTGGAGTGACCATAAGTCCTGTCATGGTAAATTCTGTGATGGGCAAATGTCCACAAAATAAGGACGACTATCCTTACTGGCTTGCAGAAAAGTTCGATCAGATAGAAGCGGTGTTTCCACATACGTCCCCAGTGGATAAACATCGCATCCTTACGATAAGTTTGCCAAAAGACTTAATCCCCGATTTGACATCATGTGAAAATTGGGGTAAGGTATTCGCAGCAGTTTATTCAAAATGTTTTGGTACTCCTTCCATGACGGTTCTACCCTCTGTAATTAAAAAAGTACAGGATGAACATGGCCCTGAAGCGGCTGTGGAATTAGGGATGAGACTAGTGGGAGTGTTTGATGTAGTAGCTGAGCTGATCCTTGGAAATGTCAAGGGCGATGCTATGAACTTTCAAGTAGCGAATGCTTTGGCTTTAGTCCCAGAGTTGGACAGGCCCCGCGAATTACCGAAAATTATAGCCCGGGCTTATAAAACAATTGGAAGAAATAGCCTAGGCAACAAGCCTTTTGTAAAAATGCAAACTCAATCGCAACCACAAATTACACAAACAAAAAGTGCATCTGAGAAAGATGATAAACCGGTCTTCACTAAAAAGAGTTGGAGACAGAAAAAACAGGGTAAGCAACAAAAGAAGCCGGGGTCGAGAGGCGCTTCCCCAGTTTCGGTTTCTTTGGAACGTACTTATGATTTACGTGATAGATCAAGGATTAAATCACCAGAAAGGTTTCAGAGCTCTGATACGCGTTCTCCTCGTTCTTCACAGGCCCAGACGTCGTCACAGGCTGGTGGAGGAGGACGGCAAGATAGAGGAAGGGGCCGAGAGGCTCCCCAGGAGCGAGACCAACCTCGACAACAAGTCAGAGGGAAAGCAGAAGACTTTCATCTTCCTCGACCGCAATTTCAGAAGAAAAAGTTGCCGCTGTCACAGCGAAATATGCCTCAGACCGTGAGAACGAGACTCCAGAATTGGACGTGGGCAGTGACCCTCCTAGACAGCGCCGCGGAAGTTACCATAGTGCGGGAGGCGCTACGTCCTCATATGGAGGCGACAGCAACTGAAACATTCGTTACTGTAGAGACAGCTGACACGAGAGTGGCACCCCTGACAGACTTTACAACATAGTCATACAAATTGAAGGTGACATACCGCGTGAAATAAAAGGGATTTTTGGGAAAATCTAACCTCTTCATATGACATTTTGTTAGCAGAGGTGGATTGGCCACCCCCATTCGCTTTAGCTGCACATAAAGGAGAGGAGGTAATCCTTCCAAGCTTCTCACGGCATGTCCCAAAAGACAAAGCTGAAGCACTTGCAGCTGAGTGGGCTGTGTACCTGGCACCAGCGTTATACCGCAACCATGTGGGATGGGATGAAGAATCACCTCCTCATGCAATACCTTTGCGGTCACTACCGCAGCCACAACCCCAATATCCCATCAAACGGCAGGCAAAAGGCCCCGTCTCCGAAATTCTGACACAGTTGGAATATCAGGGAGTAATTGAACCATGCGTATCACATATGAACAATCCCCTTTTCGTGGTTTCTAAACCCGATGGATCGTACCGCTTAGTTTTGGATTACCGGCATTTAAATACTCATTGTCGGAACTTTGCGGTGCAAAATACACACAGTTCTGCGCTTGTAGACAGTCTTGTTCGTAAAAAATACAAAACGACACTTGACCTTTCAAACGGTTTCTACACGCACAACCTAGCCCCGGAGAGTGGTCAATGGACCGCATTCACTTCCGGTGGTAAATTATTTCAGTTCCGGCGTTTACCCATGGGCTACAAAAATAGTCCGGGTATATTCGCCGCCCGTGTTGTTTCTTTGTTAAATGACATTGATCAAGACGCATGTTCGTACGTAGATGACATCTATCTAACGGACGACGAATTATTTCAGCATTTGTCCCGTGTGGACCGCATTATTCTTGAATTCGCGGAGCAGGGTTACAAATTTAACTTTGCTAAGTCACACATTGCTGAATTTACCGTTCTGTTCTTGGGCTATGAGCTCAATAACGAAGGTAAGGGCTTAGCCCCCCATTTCTTGGAAAAATGTGCACATTTGTGCTCCCCAAATACTCTGAAGAAACTTCAGTCTTTGCTGGGGTTCTTGAATTTCGGGCGTACTTACATTCCCGAATATGCCCAGCGTATCAAGCCTTTGTATGCTTTGATACAACCTACTTATTCAAGGTCTTGCTGGCTGCCTGAGCATACCTCAATTCTGCAGTCTTTGCAGACAGACCTATTGGAGTCTAAATATCTTTTGACTCGTGATAACCACACAAACCTGGTGATTAGAATAATTCCGGGGCGGTGGGATTCACATACTTAACCTTTAATGAAGGTGATACAGTACCCATCGCATACAAGTCACATCTGTACACTTCCGCTGAATTGCGCTTTACCTCTGTCGAAAAGTTCTAACTGCAGTGCAAATGGCGATTCTAAAAGAACGCGCACTGGCACAGGGTAAGCGAATTCTGGTGGTAACACCCTGTCCTGCCCTAGAGGCAGTAACAAAGGCAAGTGTACCGAACTCAAAAGCAATGCATCCCCGTTGGATACAATGGGCTACATCCTTGACGTCTTCGGACGTCACTTTTGTTTTTGATTCTTCTCTTCAGACTCAGGAGTTTTTGCAGTATGAATTCGTTCATCCTCCTCCTTTGTTTTTGCTACCGCTTGAGGATTACAAATGTGTGATCTACACCGATGGTTCGGCGCAACCGGCCACTGGGTCCAAGCACGCTTATTCAGCTGCATGTGCAATTGTCGCGGGTTCCTTTGTAGATGGAAAGTTTAAATCCTCTGCAGTGCATACTCGCACACTTGGAGATAGTACCGCACAATTGGCCGAGCTGCATGCATTGCTACTTGCGCTTGAGTTCGCTTCTCAGGATGAGACCACTCTTATTGTATGTGATTCCTTCTACTGTGTACAATCTTACAATGACAATCTGTTTTTCTGGTCAAAAAATGACTACAAGGACGCAAAAGGGAGCACAATTAAGCATAAAATGCTTTGGGTTCGAGTGGCAGAATTGCAACAACGTCTGCCCCTCACACAGGTGGTTCACACCTTAGGCCATCAGCGGGTGGGCGCACACGCTATTGGTAACGATCTGGCAGATGAAGCTGCCCGCTCAGCAGTAGTCACGTGTTCAGTAGCAGCGGTTACCAGGTCCATGTCTAAAATAGACTCTGTTATTCTAGCAGCTATTGCTGCAACCAAGGAAGGTGATTGTTACCCTACAGGTTTCCCTTCCAAGTATTCTTACAAATTAAGTCCCGATCAGGTTCCTTATGTAACAATACCTGACGTTGGAGATCGGCTGATCCCCAACGCGGACCGCAGGAGTGCCTTGATATCAGCTGCACACGAAGGCATGGCTTCGGCTCATGCAGGTGTGTCAGCTACAGTTTCCATCTTGCAGCAGCGTTATTGGTGGCGTGGATTATATAAAGACACCCGTGCTTTTGTGCTTTCTTGCGATGTTTGTCAACAGATTAAGCCTTCCACGGTAACACGCCCACCACAGACCCCGCTCTGCATTGCTAACAGACCCTTTGGGTGTGTTTACTTGGATCACTGCGGTCCATTCTCATCAGACACTGCCTATAAATACATCTTGGTAGCAGTGGACTCGTGCACACGGTTTCTCTGGGTCTGGCCACAACGGAGTGCTGACGCCCGAAATGTAATCAGGGATTTGCGTGTCTTTGTGGGAATTTTCGCATGCGGCACCTTCCATTCGGACCAAGGTCCAGCGTTTGCCTCTAGGGCTTACAAGGATGCAATGGCTTCGCTTGGGGTGCGGGTGAAATTTTCGTCTCCGTATAGGCCTGAGGGCAACTCTATCGTTGAACGAATGAACCGTGACTTAAAGCAATCCTTAACAGCTAGAGTTATAGGTACTGGCAGGAACTGGCTGGCCCACTTGTATACCGTTCAACGTGCACTTAATAATCTCCCTAGAAGACCTCTGGGTGGGCGGACCCCATACGAAATGCTCTTTGGCATAAGAATGTTTGTGCCTGACCTTGAGGGTCCAGACATCGCGGCGCAATCCGCCAAGTTTGATGTAGATAACCATTCTGCTATGTTACAGGACTTACAAGAAGCCCGAGACAAACTTGCAACTACACATTTACCTTCAGCCACAGATCCTGCGTTGCAGATTCCGGTAGCCGGCTGGCTTCCGAAAGTTGGAGAACTGGTTCGAGAGAAGGTTGAAAACAAAAAAGAATTTGGCCCCTCTTTTCGTGCACCGGTTCCAGTTCTGGGCTTGAAGGGAACACGTACAGTCATTTTACCACCGCTTCCTGGTCGCAAAGAGAACAGATACATCTCAGTTGAAAATGTCAAGCTACAGCGCCTGGCCGATCCTGAATAGTGTCACACCAGCGGTCTCTTGTCCTGCCATTTATCGGACATATGTTCATAGTCCATCTGCGCGAACGATCGCTGATGTTGTAATTGAGATGGTTGATTTGCCTGAATCCTCTACTTTGCCTGAAACTGTAATTGATCCCCAACTCTCCACCAACATCGACGAGGACGAGTATACTTATCCTGCATCTGAATCGGTGGCACATCAACCAATATCGCCACTATGCCCGACTCGTTATTCCTTTGATTCGGATTCCACATCTTCAAAAGTTCCATCCAAGTTCAGTATTTTTATATCCTGGTTTAGAGACAATTTTTGATTCCACCCTGGACATACATCTGGTTGGTACTTTTCTTGATTTTTTTGTTCATGTCCATTGGCTTTGTCACAGTGTTTTTTCTACTAATTAATGGTCACTATTTACCTGAACGCTCTGCTGTGGACTATGTCTCTGGAACTTTGGCTCCTCATTCCTCGTCTCACATCATGAAGCGTGACCACACATTTGTGAACATTTCAGCTTTCCCAGTTGCTGATGGCATCGTATGGGATGCAGTGAACTATCAAATCCATGGTCCGACGGAAATTATTAATGTACCTAATGTCCTTCGTGTTTCAATGGGTGATGTAGTACAAAATAATATTCATTCTGATGATTGGGATGTGCATGCCGTTGAAGCATTGTTTGCCGATTTAAAATATTATGCATCTTTTAATGCTGAAGATTTATATATGAATTCTGCTAATTATGCCGATTTGTATTGTTACCAACATTGGGGTAATCATTTTCTCCATAAGCCCAGTGCCCTGCGTAGTTCTGTTAACTATACCCAATGGGAACATTGTCCAAACCCCTTGCCAGGTAGCTCTCAAACTCTTCGAAATAAGTTTAATTATTTTACTGATTTTAATCGGTCGAATCCTGCATCCTATTATTTTAGACTTAATAACACATCAACTCAGAAAATTATGTTAACACACACCAAATTGCTTTATTCAGGTTCCTTTCTAAGTGCCCTAGCTGTGGGTGGTTATGAGTACTGGGATAATACAGTGGATTTAAAATCTATTTGGGGCTCCAAGCCATGGCAGGTACAGGGGACCGAGGCATTACATCGTGCTTGCCTCATCCCTGCCCAAATTATGTTCCTCAATGTCTCCATCTATCAGACTACATGTTGGGGCTTAGCAACCACTAAACAATTGAATACTCCATCAATACCATCCCTGTCGAGTTTTCCCAATGAAAGCTCACGATTCAATATGTCCCTCGTGTCCCTGCAGGCTCTGTTACAAAATAATTCGTTTAATGTTTCTGAGCTAGTTCAGTCACCCTGGTTGGTATGGCCTACATCATCAAATGCATGTCAAATGCGCTTTCACGACTCAGGAGCTAGTTACACACAGGATAGGCCTGATCTGAGATTTACTGATTCCCGTACTGTCACTACATATTCTGTTGGTAAATTATGCAAACAATGGCTGCAACATTCGTCCCTTGATTCTGTTAAACAACATTTGTCCCTCCTTACAGGCAATATTGATCTGTCCGATTTTGTTTTGGGACCTCGTGGTCCCCGACCTAAGAGATTCATTTATGAAACGTATAATGAACTCTGGAAGCTATCACAAATTGAAGCTGCTTCCCGTCTTCGGGAAATAGATCAAGCAAATATGGAAAAGGTGCTTGCTGTTGTTGACAATAGTATTAATACCCTGTCTTCTCGCATTTACACTTTAGAGAATATTGTGTCCTCTGTTGTCGATATTGTACAAGATGATGTTTCTGTGTTATATCATGGTCAGAATCAATTGCGCTCAGTTATGCAGTTTGCATGGACTTTACAAACGCTTAAGTTAGGTAAAGTGCCTTGGCATTTTTTGAACACCTCTGCCATGTTTCTACCTTTTAACTTAACTGACAAACAGCAATGTATGTCCATGAAAGATGCAACTTACACTCTATTACATATCGAAAAGATGGATCCTTTGCCGTTCTCTGTTGCAGAACTCGATTCTGCTGTATGGCTAGTCCATGGGGTTATCGCTTTACCTTTTTCCTTGTTTGAATTTGACTCGTGCATGAAACATTATCCTGTGGGCCGTTACC